>OX376664.1:3008792-4508188 GCA_947386135.1 Melanchra persicariae | reverse complement strand
GGGGACTGTCTTTTTGTAAACGTTGACGTTCAAAAAGAGCTGGCACTCAGTCTAATTTGAATAAATGACTTTAGATTTTGACTTTAAAAAAAATTAAAATACCTGGATAATAAAAAAAAACGCGATGTACGAGTATCGCTGTATGTGGAGCTATTCCCTAACTTCCGCAACCTTCATATTTCAATCGGATTGGTCTGCGTCATAGTTTTATATTTGTATGTATTTTGCAAACATAAATGGATTGTATGAGTATTTTTTCTCAAGTAGGTAGATACCTACATACGCTCGTGTAGAAAATACTATGACTTAAAATGTGTGCAGTGGGTAACACCCCACTAATGAAGTATCATTGCCATGATTGTGATCCGTTGTTTTTTTTTTTCTTTTGTTGCTTCACTCTAGGAATTTCTCCTGTATCGTGGGTGCGTTTGCAAAAATATAAATTTACACGCACAAACAGCCAGACCCAGAACAACTATCTGTAGGCCATACAAATATTTGTTCCGTGCGAGAATCGAACCCGCGACACGCAGTGCAGCAGTCCATCACTCAACCACTGCGCAACCGTGACGTCAAACCGTGCCATATGTGATTGTCTTGTGACAAAGGAATAGTGCTATTCGTCCTGCATAGCTCAGTCTGTACTCAGAACGGAATCATACTGGCAGGTGTAGAACAGGATTGTTCGAAAGAGTCACCGCGGCCCTGGAACGCAAAGAGCATTTCGAGGAACACGGATGGGTTTTAGTCAGTAAGAGTCTGACACTCTCTTCCGCTGCGCCCAGAGTCAGACGAAGTCATTTGATGATTTACCATCATTAAAATAAATCTCGTATTTTTAAGGAGCGTTCGCATTCGTATCGACGACGTTGCAAACTGTCAAAAACACTTTTATTTTTGTTACATTTTGACAAATGTTTGACATTGTTGTCGAAATGATATTGCAACTTGAATGTGAACAATTTTTAATTACGAGAATTATTGGTTTTCAGATCCGATTATGTATTTTCTTTCAATTATTTCTATCATTGAATGAATCCCTGAAGTTACACCATAAAAAGAAAGAAAGAAGGAAAAAAAAACTGTTTATTTACGTGAAAGTGACGCTTGGGGGAGGCCTATGTCCAGCAGTGGACGTCTTTCGGCTGATATGATGATGATGATGATGACGCACATACACAAAATTGTTAAGCATAGGCCTGAAAAACAAAACATAATCAGGTGTCGACTTATTCCAAAATCAATAATATACCCTATTAAGACTTGCTTCGGCAATACATATACCAAAATTGGAACGATGCAGAGAAGATTAGCATGGCCCCTGCACAACGGTGGTCAAAATGAGAAAACCTCATTACTGAGTGTAACAGACTGGTGTCTGAAAAAAAAACAGTAGGGTAGGCCAGGGGAGCAAAGCTAAAATGTTTTTCGCTTGGCCAGGTAAAAATATATATTATTTCGTATTATAATTTATATTCGTATAGCAAAATATGATTTTAAGTAAAAATATAATGTCTAAATATATTTGAACTGCACCTATTCTACTGCTAATATTAAAATTTGAAAGTTTGTACGTTTCGATTTTTGATAATTAATTTTGTAAAATGGATTTGAATGCAAACTAAACTCTTATACACAGTGGACACACTATATTTTTCCGACTGTCACTCGAGCAAAACCGGAAGAAGTAGCCAGTTTACTTCACAAATTACAAACATAATTTTTCAATTAAAGGTGTAACTATAAATGGCAAAAAATTGTTTGCTCTCTCAAAGTGGACCCAGACCACAGATTGGAACAAACAGAAAATCTCTCTGGCTATTCAATCTCTTCAGGTACCTACCACAAACAACAAAATAACAATGATGTAACGGCAAAGCTAAGTGAAGTGAGTCGGCGGATGAAAAACAGAAAACTTTTAATTAACGACTGAGTGTGCCAAGTAGTTACAAGCTCTGAATAATGGAGGCTGTAGACGTGCGACTTTTTGTTGCTTTTGGCAATCGTTTAGCGATTATGTCATCGCTTTTTTACGGACTATGTCTGTGATCATTATTTTGCTGCCAACTGAAAATTACACTGACTGATTAATAAAAAAAAAAAAAGTTTGTACTGCTGAGCAAATTGTATCAATTATAAATTATAAAACTAGGTTTGTGAAATGGCATTACTATTAGCTAATCATGAATGTCGGTAAAGAAACATAACTGCTATCACGGGATGTCAACGCCACTTCTTCTTTCTAGCTATTGATCCTGAATTGGCATCAGATTAAGTTTTTTTAGATGTAATGCAGTCAAAAATAATGAATTTGTGTATTCATTATTTTTTACTGTATTTTTAGGGTTCCGTACCCAAAGGATAAAACCGGACCCTATTACTAAGACTTCGCCGTCCATGCATCCGTCCGTCCGTCCGTCTGTCACCAGGCTGTATCTCATGAATCGTGATAGCTAGACAGTTGAAATTTTCACAGATGATTATGTATTTCTGTTGCTGCTATAACAACAAACACTAAAAAACCAAATCAAATAAATATTTAAAGGGGCTCCTATACAACAAACGTGATTTTTTTGTTCGTTTTTGCTCGATATTAACAACAGCAACAGGTAGACGGTTGACAGATATATAATATATATTCAGTTAAAAAATAAGTAATAAAATCAAAATAAAAATAGATCCCATATGGGGGCCTGTGGATGCAGTTAACAACTACTGGTTCTGAAAAAATCAAAGAATGACTCATAAGATCCTGTTACTATAACGGTTATCGAACTGTGACGCAAGAGATTACTCGTCGTGCTGAATTTTATAGGAAAACAAATTATTTGGTGTCCTTTTGTTTCGCAGACAGAAATTTCGTAGAATTTCATTCCAGAAAATGTTTCATAGAATATATTTTGGTCCTTGTATTTTTATTTCGAATATTATTGTTTCAACTACTATTTACTTGAATAAAACATATTTTACAGCAACACAATTCAATGAATTTTATACTCACATTCTTTTATTTAACAAACTTATCAAACAGTAGAATTATTTTTAACGAATTTTGTTTGTTTGGTGTATTTTTAAATGTTATTTTATTTCAACGAAAATGTAAAAATACATACGTTTTGCTACAAAGGTTAGTGGCACAAACGAATTGCTGCAAAACCGACTCCACGTAGTTTTGTCTGCCCTAACCCCTAGAGTGTAATTTAAGCCTACGTAGGCGTGAAGGGGCAAGGCGGCCCGTGAGCTGAGGAGCAGGTGGTGAGCGTTAATACCATCAGCGACGATAAGTTCGCGTGGGACCGCCGAAGCCCCGCAGCACCGGAGCCGTGACAGAAACCGTGCCTGCTGCATGTTGCAGGCTCGCTTGCATGCTGGATGCTTGCATGCATGCTGCATGCTTACTTGCATGCTGAATGCATGTTGTATGCTGGTTTGCATGCTTCTTACAGGGAAATAAAAACCACATATTATGTTCATAATCAACTGTTTTCTGCAAGGTGATAGATAAGTCTTTCAATTTTTTAAAACGAATCGCCATCAGAAATGAGCTGCTACCAGAAAAGTAGGTAAAGTATTGCATTAGTTTTGTGAATGCGGTGTTGTAATTAAAATTGTTGAAAATGTAATTATTAATGGCTAATTATTTTTGAGGCGAATAACAACTTATTAGGCGACTAACTAATTGGTTACAAAAAATAATGTCTTGGCGGCTAATATTAACAGTGGGATGTCATACGTATATGTGTTCTAATTGGTGTAAGAGCGAGCGAAGCAAGCTCGGGACTTGGGGCACCCCGACTCGGACAGGTTAGGTTAGAAGTGAATGGCGGGGTCAAGTGAGCGAGCGAAGCGAGCGAACAGACCCCGCCATCCCCTTCGTGGTTATTTTTTTTAAACCACCCAAAAATATTTATTTATTTATACTAGAATCACTGCCAATTTAAATTTAAACAGAGCTCACAACTCTATATAAAGCTGCTACTTTATACACTTCTGGACACATCTATTGGCCCACCTTAGAGTTTAGGTTTCGATGGCCCCTACGGAAATATGATTGCTAGATTGAACAAAAACTGTTGATGCAGTTTTAAACCTGATACAATTTACCATCTTTTTCGATCGTATTGTTTTAAATTTGAATTCAGAATACCATACGACATGGAGCATACATAACAAGTCGGATATGCGCTTTGTTAAAGGCAATTGATTTTTGAATAAAAAACATGTTTTATCAAATAAAGGTTTAATTTAATAACGCGTGTTGCCTCCATGGGCATCGACCACAGCTCTCATACGATTAGGCATAGAGTTTATCAACCGCTCTATGAAATTTTGAGGGATCATCTCCCATTCCTCTTCTATGGCAGTTTTCAACTCCTGCATCGTCTGGGCAACTGGCTGACGAGCCCTAACACGTGTTTTTAGCTCGTCCCACATGTGCTCAATGGGGTTCATGTCTAGGTTTCTGGCTGGCCAGTCCATAACTGTGATGTTCACATCCCGAAGATATTCCCTGACGATGCCGGCCGCATGGGCTCTTGCATTATCATGCATAAAAAGGAAATTTGGGCCCACATAGTCCGCGTATGGTATCACGTGAGGTTCTAAGCACTCACGAATGTACCTTTCAGCATTTAATGTTGGCAGCCGTGGTCCTGTAACAACCTCAAGTTGAGTTTTGCCGCTCGCGGATATACCGCCCCAGACAGTCCATGAGCCACCGCCATAAGCAACCCTCTCTTCAAAGCAGCATTGTGCGAAACGCTCTCCCTTACGTTGGTAGACCTTCTTCCTTCCATCATTGCCATGTAACACAATTTTAGACTCATCAGAAAAGAGTACACGGCTCCAATCTTGCTGTGTCCAATTTAAATGACTGCGTGCGAAATGAAGGCGCGCTGTTCGGTGGGCTCGCGTTAGTTTGGGCCCATTAGCTGGCTTGTGTGGTACCATATCGCGTTCTTTTAACCTTCTCCGAACAGTTCGAGCGCTCACAGATACTCCGTGGAAGTCGCGAAGTTAGTTTTGTATCTCAATGGAGGTAAGGTGACGATTTCTCAAGCTGGTCGTCACGATGAATCGATCCTGCCTTTCAGTTGTGACCCGAGATCGTGGCCTTCCTTGGCGACGAACAAAGCCGCCAGTCTCTAGGTACCTCCGATAAACATTTCGGACCGCAGATCGACTTAAAATAAGTTGAGCACTCACGTTTCTTTGGCTGTGTCCGGCCTGAATAAGTGCCACAGCTTGGGCGGCGACTTCAGGTGAAGTATCCATTAGATTATTGATAGAACCTCACCTTAATGTTAAGAATAAGTAATGTTTGTTGCAAAACCAAAGATATCAATCACTTTTTCTAGAATTAAATCCAAGTAAACCAATAAAACCAAGTTTTCTTAGTATTCGATTGTTTGATATCAACAAACAGGTTCCAAATTGTCTTTTGTTTCTTTAAATTCTGTGTTCGAAATTCAAAAAAAGACTATTGAATGAAATTGTGAATGTGCCAGGTTCAAAACTGCATAAAAACTTTTTGCTCGACCTAATATAAAATTTTAGCTGGGACCAAACGAAACTGAAAATACAAGGTGGGCCAATAGATGTGTCCAGAAGTGTACTTAAAATGCTACTTCACTGTAGCTGCCAACCTATTATTTTTGCTACCCATCTTAATTATTTTAAAAACCCTATAACAGGTTAGTTTGTCGCCGCGTTAAATACATGCCATTATTAATTTATCACTAAACTTCATCGAGTTTATCGATAAATAACTGAGTTGTTACGCTGCCTTCGTAATAGTTGCCTTTAATATCTCAAAAATCCACCCTGGATAGATTACGCATCGTGATAAAGCAAAATATCAATTACTAATCGTTGCCCGTCTGCATATGACTAAAGAGCGAACGATGTTATTACAGGTATTCGGTTCAGTTTACTGGTTTAGCAGTTCATTTCTGTACTTTAATAGGACCCCGAGTAAAACTTACTAAATTACTTTATATGTAAAAGGTTTGATGAGTATCCTGCTATTAATCTGAGTTAATGATGGGATTACGTAACCGGTTGAAAGTAATTTGGATTACTGGGGATGACGTAAGGGTTTATAGCATGTTTTGTACAAATGATAAACTTTGTGTGATAAAACTCACCTTCAACTGTAAGTGCCTGCCTATCTTCCCGAACTTTTGCTGTTTGGTATATGTATAACAAACAGCAAAAGTTGTGTGTCGTGTATGTACACGTTATTGTGTGTGGTTAAGAAGACTTGTTGTTAGGGTTCCGTAAGTGTATGAAAAAACGGAGCCCATTGGATCACTCGTGTGACTCTCTGCTTGTCACAGCCAATTTGCTCGAAGTCTACTGGACCAATTCAGTATATAATTATGTATCAATTTATTTATTTACGTTACTATCAAACTCTGAGAATACTAAACAAATTCTGAGTATGGGGTAACTTTATCCCGAGAATTCAAAACAAAAAGTTTCTAAAACTGTGCCGTGTGATACAGGTAGGTATGCCAGACACATCAAATAGAAATAAATTATTAAAAGAAAAACAAAAACTCCTTTAAAAATAAGCTTTTATTAAATGCGCTAAAAAGAATACAATAAAACTTTTCCTTTAAAACTTTTACTATCAATTTACAACGTCATTATACAATATGATATAACTTATCTCGCTTGTCGCGAGATTTAAGAACTACGTACCAACTAAGTACTCGAGATTTAAGACCTGTCTACACAGATAAATTTACCTGTTTAGAATTTCAGCTGTTTGAAGATATCTGCTTCAAAATATTGAGTTGTAAGAATCCACCCAGTTTGTGAAGTGATCCAGTTAACCCGAACAAACTACATATCCACTTTAGCGTATACGGGGATTGTACTTCCCACTAATATTCTTGCCTTACACGTCTTTTGTTGACTACAATCCCCAAACAACACTGAAACAAGACGTAGACGTGTTGCGCGAGCATCGCTTGCGCGGCTGGGACGCATAAGCGGCAAAGGTATTCGGAAGGCAGCAGATAAATGAAAATTGCATAATTTTCTATGAATTGAATTAACATTATTTAAAGTAACATGTTATTAAAATACGATTGGTGTGAAACCCTTTTCGGGCGAGTGTAACTCGCACTTGACCGAACTTTTCTTATACTTTAGTTTCATACTAAAGCAGACTTTATGCAGTAGTTAGTTGGTTAAAATTATGCAACAAAGTAACATATACTTAGATTATATACTAATATAATTTTTTTGGATGTGAAATTATCAAATGACTCCTTCTGCTTTGTGTGGAACGGAAGGGAGTGCCAGACTTTTGCTGACTAAAAACCACCCATATTCCTCCAAATGCCCTTTGCGTTCCAAGGTCGCGGTAACTCTTTCGAACAAGACACTGGTCCTAGCGGGCTGGGTCAATTATGCTGACATCTCTTTGAGGCACGCGTGGAACACCACGCGCTGTCGACCCGGGCCTAGTTCTTATCGGACGGCGAGCCACTCATCGCTCGTAGTCCGCAGGCCCGCGCCTTCGGTGGCTGGGAATGGCCCTGCGACTCCCGATGCCCGGGGAGTCTGCTTTTGTTGCGGCGGCGTGAGGTTTGCCTCTCCCTCACGCGTCCTCCTCCTTTGCTTACATGGCAGCGGAAAGAGGTGACTGCTTCCTATGCAACCGCGCTCCGGACCATGACGGCCGGCGTGATCGGCGGCGGTGCGTTGCCCGAGCAGGGCAGACCTCCACCGTATGCTCCACCATATCCTCCGGATGACCCACACAGTGGTGACACCCAGGCGTGTCCTCCCGTCAAATCTGAAACGGGGACCGCCCGAAACAACCGTGTACGGTGAGAACCTTTTTTTTTTTTTACGGGGGGAAATCCTCATGGATGTCCTCCACCATAAGGCGGGCGGAGGGGTCTGTCATACACTTACTGACTAAAACCACCCCGGTGTTCCATCTTCCACCTACGCCGGGGATCGCGGGAACGTACGTGACTTCCGTAATTCCCGGTTGGTCCTCGTAGGAGATCGTGCGATAACCCCTGATGACTCTGATGGCCATCACCCTCTGCGGTTTCCGATCAGAAATGGTGCCGGCCGTCAAGTCAGCTGCCCAGATCGGGGCCCCATACTGGGCCATCGATCGCACGGAAGCGGAAGGTGAGGATGCCGTGCATGGCTCTCTCTAGCAACTCCTCAAAGAGGGAACTTATCGCCACAATAGTGACATGCCCAATTTATCCTTTATAATGTCTTTTGCTAATTTACAGCCGACGTTACAGCAGGGCTGCAAAATTGACGGCAACTAATCAGTGAAATCGACACGCAAAGACTAAGGCTACGTTTGACAGTCAGATTGTTTGACTTCTTTGCGGATGACGGATGCCGTAACTTCGTTACCTAATAGCGGATGCCGAGAGAGAATCCAACTTCGGATGAAAATTGGCATCCAACATTAGTTGAACCAACAGGGTCGGGCGGCAAATGCCATTGCATTATGTCCGCCTTTGTACAGTGATTTTATTTGTGCATAAAGTCTCAATTCATACATTCAAATAAATGCAATTGATGTGTCTGTTTATGATTAAAAACCGCAGCTTTTTGACCGACTTCAAAAAACGTTAACAATTCGCTGGAATCTTTTTGATGTTTTTTCTATTTATGTTTCCCGATTACCTACTCGATGATGCCTGGGCCGATTTGAAAATTCTTCTTTTGATTGAAAGGGTGATACTGGTCATCAGGTCAGAATCCGATGGTGGTATCCTGGAGAAATAGACAAAATACAAATTTAAAATAGTATTTAAATACATAAAAAGGTATGTTTAGTAAATTAAGTCAACATTTTATAAACAAACCAACAAACAGCAGTATTTTCACTAAATATGTACATACAGCGTGCGCCAGCGTCGTTCTATCTTTTTCACACTCGCGCTGGTCGCCGCACTCCTCAGTCGAGACACAGATTACTGAATAGTTACTACGTAAGTCGAGAATCCTTAAGAGACGCATGCGCACGTCGCCGCCGGTTTAGCATTCGACAATACCAACTTTGTTAGCGTATAAGCTTTTAATAGATTGTGCTTTGACATTCTATTTAGTGCTGAACTATTCCTATCGTTTTCTTTCTTTCTTTCTGAGCCCTTCATTTCGCCTGTGAACTAAAGAACTGAGAATGACTGTGTATACTGTGAACTTTATCTTGATATTATACTTCTTCCTTTCTGTAAGCTGTTGCGATTGCTTATTTCTTGGACCCCTTTACCTCTTCATACTCAATCCGTAGACTTGGCGATGTTTTTCTTCCCTTTTTAAGTACGCAAATGTTAGAGTATCTTTGTGCGAAAAAGTCAATCGCGCATTATGTACGATTAGCTGCTTCATCATACAATTAAATCCGCCTGCTGAACAAATGTTCCTGAAAAAATGTATGGTATGTCAGATAATTTACAAAAATATTGGACACGTATTTTTTTACTTTTTCACGTAAACAAATAATAAAAACGATACAGTGTATTGAAAACTTGTGTGACGTCACAGACCGATACACTTTTTACTGGAAAGTGATGACCTCACAAGCTCCGCCATTTTTTATTGATTTTTGATATAAAACAACAAATTCTACAAACCTAGTTAATATTTTTCGATAATCTTACTGATGAACTAAATATATATTCATATGTTTTTACTCAGGATACATCCCTTATAACAATAGGGATACTAAGATACTTCGACGTACCACCACCTGCCGAACCACTTGTCGAAGCTGGCGTTACGCAGCTCGCAGTTGGGTAAAGGGCCTGATACAGGAGGCAATACTCCTCGATACGGCTCGTATTGTGAGGAGGTTCCTTTCTCTGGAGCCCTAACCACCGGCAGCTTGGACCCCGCTCCCGATACCGGCGAACTACTATTTTTATATTTTTATGTTTTTTTTTTTTAATTATTAAAAATAAAAAATGTATGTTTATAAAATGAATTAAGAGGGATACTACCTAATATTATAAATGCCAAAGTAACTTTGTCTGACTTTCGGTCTGTTTTTCTGTCTGTCGGTTTGTTACGCCTTCACATTTTAACGGCCGAACGGATTTTAATGAAACTTCGCATTCGAGTAGACCATGTCCTGAAATAGGATATAGGATACTTTTTATCCCGGGAGTATGTTCCTTGAGATCATTTTCCACTTTCACGCGGGCGAAGTCACTGGCATAATCTAGTTACCTACTTATTTATGGCGTTAAAATATCAAATGCAACAAATTCAAGGAGTTGTTAATAATAAATGCAAATTAATCACGAAAATAATTTTAATATAATTATGTACCATGCAATGTTTTCACTATGCACAACTTTATTGATTTATGCGCACTGTACTCCGTGTAGGTTGCCGCTGCCGTATGCTGCCCCTGCCGTACAGAGCATACAAATATTTTGTAAAATTATTTTTATGTATGAAAAAAATAACATTGCTCAAAAAAACATTTTTTTGGGATAGGTAAGTTGTTTAGATGATACCGAGCATTTACACGAAATTCTTGCAGTTGATTATATGTATTTTTTCTTTCGTTTCTGATTAGAACCAAGACACTTGAATCGTTTATCATGGTAGTCGCCACTTTAGATTCTGGCTTTCAGAGCCACTCGACATTGTGCCATTCTTTTAGCGAGTGTGATTGCTGAAACAAGTAACGAACTGATTGATCACGTGACATTTTGACAGCGTCTGTCATTCCAAAAGATGTTTGATATTTGACAATCGCCTTGCCACGCTGCCGCTGACTGAATGACACTTTTCTAGAGAATCCGGTTTTGCATTGGTTGTGAGGGGATAGGCAGACTTGTGTGTACACACACAGACAAGCCCACACGCACAGTACACGGCTATAGCTCTGAGAGCATAAGTACCAGGGCTTCATAAATAGATAGGAACGCGCATCCTGGAACCTTTAAACGAACATTAGAGCGCTTTGATGCACACGCACATGTGAGGAACACGGATGGTCTTTAGCCCTTCCGCACCGCCCAGAACGGAAGGAGTCATTTGATGATTTCCCATCCTTAAAAAAAACAGCTATCTAAATTTCATGAAGTTGGCTTTATATTATGAAAATTTTGCTCGTTTTTTAAGAAAGCTTTGTATAACATTCGTCGCTATATTTTATAGTGATGTCTATAAGACAAATCGCGATATAGCGTGTGAAGGTATCTGGCACATCCAAAACTAACTTTTGTTACATGAACCTTCTTTGTTAATCATAGATATTGACTGACTAATCTAACAAAGAGGATATCATGAATACGGTTGTAGATAGAATAATTATGCTATAATGCAAATATAAGAGCTGCACGGATCCATCTTCAAGGTTAAGCAACGCTTGCCGAGGTCGGTCTGCGATGGGTGACCAAGATGGTCTCCCATCTTAACTTACCAAGATTCCTCCGTGCCTCAAAAAGCACGTTAAACCGTTGATC
This sequence comes from Melanchra persicariae, assembly GCA_947386135.1. Classification (NCBI taxonomy): domain Eukaryota; kingdom Metazoa; phylum Arthropoda; class Insecta; order Lepidoptera; family Noctuidae; genus Melanchra; species Melanchra persicariae. The sequence continues at coordinate 4,496,714 of OX376664.1, read as the reverse complement.
CCGCTGTCATTTAAATATCCTCGGCAGTCCTTACGGATTGTCAGAAGCTAGAAAGTCTAACACTAGTCTTGCCAAAAAATATCTTGTTACCCAGTTAATGGGTTGTGAAGGTCGGGTAGGCAGCCACTCCACGTAAAATACTGGTACTCAGCTGAACTGAAGCCGGTACAAACAAACCAGTACATCAACAATTGTTTCATTTTTAAGCTGACATCGACGCGCAGCGAATGAATAAAAATCCCACGTTTGAGGAAGCGTTAGTAGTTTCTTGGCATCGTTGAAAGACTCATTCGACACGGGTCGATCATCTATCAGTTTCGGGTGTTTATTCAAAACAGTGTGTAATTTTAAATGTACCTTACCCGTACAACCCCTACTTTAATGCCAAAGTTTCACGTATTTTCTAGATAAAGTAGAGTTTGATAATTACTCAACTTTAGACTATTTTCCCCGCGTAGGTGTTTTATAATTATATCAGTTAATGGAACGTAATAATCTAACCAAATCAAACACACTCACAAACTAATCTCATCCATAATACAACTAAATAGTAGAAAGCTATATTATCAAGTGAGTATACAGTTCAGTCTCAAACTACATACACTAATTAACATAATTGAGGTAGTCTAAGAAGCGTTTGTACACGATACCTCGGTTGACAGGATACTGAATTGATCAAAGGAAGCTAAGACGAAGTCTGAAACGCAATATCGTCAGGTAAACGATGTTTGAAAACCAATATCTGACAGTTCCTACTTCAGGAGTGTCGTATCGACGTCAAATATTTATTTTGTAATCAATATGAACCATCTTATTATTACTATTATTCTCTTTATTCATATTAACTTGCATACTAATTTACATTTTTAAATATTTCTTAAAAAACAAATATAAAAATGTCATACCTATTATTATTATGAAAATCGTTATTCAATTCGCAAAATGGTTCGTACATTGTGTTATTATTTCGAATTCAAATGACAAGTATATCTTAAGTAAATCTGTGATTTAAAGTTACTATGATAGAAAATGTCGTATCAAAATTGTTGAAAGGTGCTGTCAGTGGAGACCAAAAGTTTAATATGCTTTTTGAGGAGCGGAGAAGTCTCAATAAAAATGGATCTTATAAGATTTAAACATGCTGCAGTTATTTTTTAACCACGAGCTTGTAAACTAAAAGCACTACCTTCTACTAATCACACAGGTACAACCTTTCAACGATTTGGTATAAAAATTAAATGCATTTTCAATCTTAGTAACTTTAAATCACCTTTATATCATACAGTAGGTACTCAAATATTCTTCATCCTTTTTTTAACAATTCTATTTCTAGTCTCCTTTTGTTATATTATGCTTCATTCATGGAAATGAAATAGCACTATTTTTCTCTTTATTTTTTAACTTAATTCTACTTTGTTTGCAACTTCACAGGACCATTATTTCTACTTAAGTACCTCTCTATTCATTTGACTTCTACGTTCTTGTGTTGTTTCTCACAACGAAATTTTTTTAGTACCAAATCTTGTACAAAGGTAAATCAAATGAAGAACTCTTGGTATGTTTTCTGAACGAGTCTAAAAAAGTTAATGTGATCTGTCCTTTACGAAATAAGTAAGTACAAAGTAAGTACCTACTGTAGTTGAGATAAGTACAGTCGAATCGTGTATACCTTTGTCAGTTGTCAAATTCTTTCTTTTATCAAGACAGGACAAATAGTACCCTTTTTAGTTTCAACAGTGAGAACATTCTCATGGAAAAGTATGTTTTTGAAAATCAAGGTCAAAAATTTGGAAAGGTCCACCACCACCAATGTAATTACCATCAAATGAAAATCATGTTAATGGACTGTCCATTTTACGTAATATAAATGTCATCTTTATCGTTGAATTGTTGGAGCGAAAATCTACTTTACTGGCATTTTTTTACTGGTTTTCAATCTATAGTAGAGTTTTGAGAAATACTCAACTACATTGTTTAATTCTGAAATCGGAGAATAGTGTCACATATTCATAAGAAAAGGCATCATTCTGTGACATTGACATTTTAACAATACCCATTCGGTAACGAAGTCGGGCAGATTATACATCTAGTAAGGAAGATGCAAATACAGAATTTATAAACATTTTGTGATTAAAATTACAAAAAAGTAAAAAAGAAGAGCCATTTTTTAACAATAATTACGAATTAAAATAACGTGAAACGGAACGTTTTAAGTACAATAATCAGCGTCTAGTGACATCACTACTGCAGTGCGATTCTGTAAACATGTCGAAGTGCACACTTGGGCGGGGTGCACGACGGGTGAGTTGTCAAACCATACAAATAAGATGGAATGACAGCTCACTTGTCGTTCACTCCGACGAGGTGTACACCGTGAGATGTCGACAGAATGGACCGGCAGTTCACATAAGTTTTCACGGTGATACTATGTAAATCTCTCATCGTGAAAGTGTGTAATTCAGTAAATCTCTCATCGCGAAAGCTTAGGTGAAGTGAACATGAAGTGAGCTGTCAATTCATACAAACAAGTTGGAGTGACAGTTCACTTAATGCTCACTCCACCTGGGTTTACACGGTGTGATGTTAACAGAATAGACCAGTAGAATATACTGGCAGATCTATGGGTGACGAACCCTTTTTAACCGACTTCAAAAAAAGGAGGAGGTTCTCAATTCGAGTGAATTTTTTTGCTCAGCGATATTTTCGCCAAATGTCAACAAATTTCGATGATTTTTTTTTTTGGAAGAGTATCTTCCCGGACTGATCCCATTTCATTTGGTGAAGATCTGATGAAGAACTTCGGAGATAAGTAACGGAACTCTTCAATAAAAGATAGCAAACCGGGATTGCTGAAATCGCATGTTTGTTTATTGTTTACACCAGTTCATAACGGGACATCACGCCTGTACGCTATGAAGGGGTACGCAAATGTGTACAAGTCAACCATGGTTTTGGGGTTAACTATTCGAGAATATCTTAATTGTTTATGAACCGATCTTGATGTTTCTTTTTGCTTTGTGTTTAGTTAAAGCTAACCAATAAAAAGTGAAAAATAAAAACTTTTTACAAAAAAATACAACCGACTTCGAAACAAAAAACACTACAAAGTATAAAATTAGCCATCTTTGGGATGGCTCAGCTAAGTATCAGCTTGCCACGCTTGACTCGGTAGAACGCAGAGCTAAGAGACTTATCGGTGACGTAAAACTGGTGAATGCCAAACTACATAGCTTGGCTCATCGCCGTAAGGTTGCCTGCTTATCGGTCTTCTATAGATTGTACTTCGGTGAGTGTGCCCAAGAACTCCACGACCTCATCCCACCGGCCCCCTTCTACCATCAGACATCCAGACGTACTGCATCTTACCATCCTTACCTTGTAGCTATTCCACCAATTCGCACTAAGCGTTTCTAAACGTCTTTTATAATGCGCACAGCAAAAGAGTGGAACTCTCTGCCCGCGTCTGAGTTTCCAAATGCTTACAACCCTAATCTCTTCAAAGTTAGAGTGAACCTGTTCACTCTAACTTTGAAGAGATTAGGGTTCCTCCTTCTGGGTAAGCTCGCTCCATCGTAGACTTTGTCTCTGTCATCTCTGACATTGACTAGAGTCAAGAGCAAACCCACCTCTAATAAAAAAAAAAAAAAAACTAAAATTTCGGAAGTCGGTGTCATAAAAAGAAGAAACAACCAAAAACACTGAAATTATAGTTATTTTCTAGTGTGGTCGACATATGGCTAGTTTTTCAATATATACATTTTATTTGTAGAGTAAATATGGCCGTTTGACATATTTACTATACAAAAGCTGTCGAAACGCCAATTAAATTCCCCAGATTAAAGTTATCTGTCTATTGGAAAATCAGCCCAGAGTCCAAAGGCTTTCAACAAGGCTCTACAAGCTAATTGATTAGTGAATTTAAGATAATAATAGGTACAGATTTCGCTAAGACATGTTCCTAGAAAGCATTATTATCGTTTAGTTACTTTGGTAATAAGGAGCCTTTGTAAGTAACATTCTGAGAAATCAGTTATTTATACATCATAAATTTATCTGTTCAAAAAGAAAAGATTTATTCATTTTTTTTAATCAAAAGTGAGTTTCTTATTTTTGTGTGTTTGTTTGTAATGCTTGCACGCCTAAATCGATGAACCGATTTTGACGATTTTTGAAGAACCCGATTTCAGTACAGAGGTAAAGGAGTGGACAGTTATAAAAATAAAATAAAAATAAAAATAAAAAAGCCTTATTTGATCCTGCTACATTACTTCTTAATTTACTAATTTATATACTATAACACTATGATTAATTATTAGCAAGGTCCCCAGGTTGGGTAAAGGCCTCCTCCAATGATGTCCACAGTTATATGTTCTATGAAAATATTTAAAGCGTTTTAAAATGGCTGCTAAGAATAAATGAATTGCCTGACTCGTAAGCTACTTTTCAAGCGAGCTAAGCCACGGGCAAAAGCTGAGTTTTTATGCTTGAACAAAAAAAACCGGCCAATTGCAAGTCGGACTCGCGCACGAAGGGTTCCGTAACGTAATCTATAAAAAAAACGGCAAAAAATCACGTTTGTTGTTTGAGAGCCCCACTTTAAATATTTATTTTATTCTGTTTTTAATGTTTGTTGTTATAGCGCCAACAGAAATACAAAATCTGTGAAAATTTCAACTGACTAGCTATCATAGTTCATGAGATACAGCCTGGTGACAGACAGACAGACAGCGGAGTCTTAGTAATAGGGTCTCGTGTTACGGTACGGAACCAAAAATACAAGTTTTTAATCATAAAGCACTGGTAACAAAATAAACTGTAATTTCCGACTAAAAGACAACAGTAATTCGTAATTATACAAGTACAGCAGTAACTGAAAGTAATCAAATGTATTACAATTTGTGCTTTAATTTGAAATTCCATTTGATGAATAGTCGTAAAAAGGAACGTTTCGTTAAAAGATTGGGTGACAATGCTATGTTTACTTCAATAAAAGATTTTAGGATAATGGCACCGAAGACGTTCATTTTCATTTTGTATTTTTCATATTCTTTATAAATGTATACAAATTGATGCCTTTTTTGTTTGTGTTTTACGATAATTCATTTATTTTTATATATTCTGTATCCGTAAGTGTCTCCGTAGCGGGCCCTATCAGAATACCAACGCTGTGTTTTTAAGCTATTGCATAGCTTCTATCGCGAGCCTTGAGCGTAGAGACCGAATCCAGAAATTCCGTAACGAAAATAACCTAACACCCCCACTCCGACCGGCACAGCGGTGATACTTTTTAGTTTTTAGTTTTGCCATCTATCGATGAATAGCAGAACTTTTAATGACTTTTTGAAATATAAATAAAATTAATAAATAATTATAATATAATTACATAAGTTGATAAAAAATGCTATGCAATAGCTTCACCGCGGCAGTCTCCGAGTGCCACACGTCTTTTTTTTTTAATATCACAGCAATGACATGCTGAGATAGAAGCTCTTTTGGTCTCGCACTGATCTTTTTAGATTGTTATGATAGTTTCTAATCACTTATTTTTGTTCGGTTGTTTGTGCGAGTCTCAGTATTTCTTTTTTATTTTTTTTTACGTTAAAGTATTTAGATAACATAACGAATTATATAAAATGAGTGCCTATATGTGTAGTGGAGCGTGGACAGCTTTCTTGTCCATCATACCCAAACAACCTTCTGTACCAATTGCACCTACTGTATATTCTGACTAGCTTTTGACCGTTTTTCCCATTCCCGCAAGAATTTCGGGAAATCCTCTCTTAGTGCTCCCCTACACTCCTACACTCCTACACTCCTAGGACTACATGGTCAAATTTCAGTTTTCTGCGACCAGTAGTTTCGGCTGTGCGTTGTCTGTCAGGTCTCTCGGTCATCCAGGTAGGTACTTAGGAAAGAAGAAGAAAGAAAGAAAAACCGTTTATTCACGTGAAAGTGACGCACATACACAAAATAGCTATTAAACATAAGCCTGAAAAACAAAATCAGGTGTACAGACCTATTCTAAAAATAACGTTATCTTAAAATATCATGCGTCACTACCGCGCGAAACAGCTAACGCTCAGCATAATGCCGAGGCCCGTGCACGTAGGCACGAATCCATGGCGCTGGTATTCAGTGTAAGCCGGAGTGTTACTGCCTCAGAACAATAAACACAAATAAATTACTCAATGTTCTGAGGCACAGAACAATACACAGTACATAAATAATACAGTTCTGAGACCACTATGCACACAAAAAGTCTGTATCGGCACGGCGCTCACAAAGAATCTACAATAAAATGTAAAGGAAAGATTAGAGGAGAAAGGAGGATAGGATTAAACGATAAGCTGTTATCATTGTTGGTAAATTTAGACAGATTGATAAGAATGAAAAGATGAGATTTGGTACGACTTTCAAGGATAATCTATTTTCAAACAGTTCTACTACTTACAAGATACTTAAAACAAACGGATCTTTCAAAACGAATGTTTTCATCTAAATGTTGACCGAAATTATGAATATTATAGTAATGAGCACTTTGCACGCGGTTTGTTGGGCTTTGCGGTCTGCAGAGCTTTTAAGAGGGGCATTAAAAATAAAGTAATCAACTTGGGTTTAATTAAGTATCATTTGCTGGATACGACCGGTGTAGTTGACTTTATGATACTGTTTACAAATCTGGATTTGAGAATTATCATCAAGTGTCGATGCACAAAAACCGCTTGAAGGATCGATCGAAGTAAGGTATGTCGTATCAATCGTAGAATTGGCCTGTAACAGCCCCGTTTATTCTCATGGACTTCGGAGTGACTGGCAAGCGTGGATTCCTGCGTTCTATTTCTAGGTTGGGTAAAGAGTGTAATTGGGTTTTTCCTTTACGAATTTCTCTGTAACAGCCGAGGCATGCTTCTTAAAGCGCGTAAAGCCGTTGGTACTACGCCTTGGGTTACCATCTGACCGGATAAAGCCGGTCTAGACCGGATTTTTACGTGTTAGACCGAACTCCGCCCGGATTTAACGTCAGACCGGATTTTTGTCATATTTGCATGTCCTCCCACGACAGTCACTCAATCAAAGAATCGAGCAAAATTTCATCCCTTCGAAAGTACGAGAGCTTTTTCAGAAACACAATATTACCGCAGCTGACCGAACGAAAATAAATAGCGAAATTAAACAAATGTACGAAGAATGTATCAACTACATAAACCTTTGGATAACACCCATAGAATCCTTAAAATGCTTCGAATGGATGTGTTTAAAGAAGGATTTGAAATTTGAAAAAAACCACAGATTCTCTAGTGTTTTTGAGGGACAAAGGAATTCCTCTAGATGACGCAAAACTATTTGAAGAGTTCTGCCTGCTTAAGAATTTTCTGAACACAAAGCAGTGATTTTTATGATGAGCTCGCTGAAAAGCAATGGTGTATCTTTTTTAATACAATTAACGACAGCTCAAGAATTTTAGAATTTCTGAAGATTTGTCAATATTTCTTTAGTATTTTGCCACACAACGTAAATGTGGAGAGAGTCTTTTCTCTTATTTACTTGCGAAGTAGCTGGAAAAAACAACTTTTTGCATGCGGTTGCTAGTAATCAAAAATATGGGTCTAAATAATATAAGTAAATAAAAACGTACTTAAATACTATGATTTTTAGATACGTCAGACAGGATTTTGCATTTTTAGGCCTGGTAACCCTAACTACGCCTGATCTCTTCACGGTCGTGTCGGATGCCGTCACATCGAACTATGAGAGGAAGAATCAGAGAGTTCTCTTGTGTTTGCGCACTCGAGCACTATAGTTATCTCCTGCAGTCTTGGCTAATCTCCGTTAAGTTTTGCCACCGTGATCGAAATTCGGTCGGTTAATATGATTATTTTTGCTAATTACAAATCGGGATTGAGAATCATTATCGTGTCAAGTGGGACCAATAAACCGTTTGAAAGATCGATCAAATTGAGAGAGCCAATTCATGATATTGTGTCCTGTTAGATTAGGTTTGTGGTGGCTATTTCATGAAGTGGCCAACCATAATGTGAATTGGCCGACCACTTCATGAAATGGTTTATTCAACGGTCTGGCCACGACAGCTACCTACTTCACTAATCTAGGCAGACTAATCACCCAATGAAATTTACTGAAGTTTCGTCGAGAGTAAATAGGTAATTCTTACCGTTAGGTCAGTTAATGCTATATCGCAAACTAGCTGTCACTAAAAAAAAAACAAATACAACCGACCTCGAAACAAAAAAACACTACAAAGTTTAAAATAACTACAATTTCGGAAGTCGGTGTCAAAAATCGAAAAAAAACAAAAAAAAACACCAACTGCCGAAATGGTAGTTAATTTAAACAAGTTTAAAACGGTTTTAACGGTTGTATTTTTTGTAAAAAAGTTTTTATCTTTCACTTTTTTTTGTGGTTTGCTTTAACTTAACCCAACGCACAAAGAATCATCAAGATCGATTCATAAACAATAAAGTTATGCCCAAATAGTCAATCCCAAAACAATGGTTGACTTGTACGATCTGCGTACCCCTTCACAGCGTACCGGCGTGATGTTATGTTATGAACTGGTGTAAACACTAAGCAGACATGCGATTCCAGCAAGGTTTGCTATCATTTATTGAAGAGTTCCGTTACCTATCTCCGAAGTTCTTCATGAGATCTTCACCAAATTGAACAGTCTAGTCCGGGAAGATGCTCTTCCAAACAGAAGAAGTATCATCAAAATCGGTTGACAATTGGTGAAAATATCGCTGAACAAACATACAAAAAAAAAACAGGCGAATTGAGAACCTCCTCCTTTTTTGGAAGTCGGTAAAAAACTCGTTGTTAGCTAATATAGCCCTAAGTGATCAGTTATTCTTTCAGAGTAATTTTTAAAACGACCATTTTTAGTTACATTTTTTCTGCTTCCACAAACGCTAAAAGAGTACCAGTGAAGAAAAATGTATGATATAAATATTAAGCTTTTACCAACATTAAAACCAACATAAATAGCTAGCTTAGTAAGTTTGACTTGCTATTGAAATTAAAATGAGAATTAGAATGAAGAAACATTCCTGGCTGGAACGAGCGGCCGCAATTATGTACCTACCCATTACACTTGAGAGTAATTTCTCAGTTATTAAGCGTGTACCTAAACCAACGAGTATACTTCTGGAACTGCGAACGATACTTAAACGAAGAGTTTCCTTAATACGTACTCGCTTAAGTCCTAAATCTCGTTTCTAATCTGGTACTTGCGTGGTAAATGAGCATGTAATTCCATATTGACTTCGCTATACGGGTTACTCGTTTACAAATTATGTCGCTACCGAAATAGTATGTACTTGAAAGGTTAGTACAAATATCTAAGTATGTTCTTGAGTAGAAATATCTGAAAGTAATATCTACAGATAAAGAGTTTCCACTTTTATGAAGACTGAAATAGCTTCACTATTACATAATATTTTCCAATTCAGTCTTCAATTCATAATATCAGTCTCAAAGACCGATAAAATTGATAAAAAAAGCTTTGCTTTCGTAACCTTTTTTATCCGAAACAATATCCGATCTAACCAGCATTATGTCACTCATGATATATTACTCTTCAAATGAGATAAAATATTCTTGCCACAGAACTGGGCATAAATTATGCAAAAATCACAACAATCCGGAAAAACTCATCATACAAAATCTCATTTTTGTAATATTAAGCTAGAAAAATATAAAAGTAAAAGCTAGCCAAGTTCTTAAAAATGGCTTACTGATAAAATAATTGAGATCTAACTGGATACCAAGTTCTTTCGAAGTTCCTTAGCTCATGTTAAACACAATTTTTTTAGTAGGTATGTATACAATTTAATCAAGTGTTTGTCAACTTGTCCAGGCTAAACTTTTGTTGAGTGAGTCAGTGAGTGAATGAATGATATCAAAATTTGCAATTGGTAAATAATTATAATAGAATGGTTCTTTATTTGCACAGAACGTAGGTAGGTACAAGTTACAGATTTTAAGTTTAAAATTATCCTTATACTAACTTCAAGTTATGAAGGTCAAAAGTGGGTGGTAGCAATAGTTTACGTAACGGCGCGTGTGTCACCCTTTTACGTCACGAACTTGGCTAACACACTCCTGTGTTAGATAGGCTAGGATTTTAACCGAGCTGCACGAATACAAAGCTGAATGGAACAAAATAACACCAGGCTCATTGTGACCAATACTCTATCCCCATCCATCATCATCATATCAGCCGGAAGACGTCCACTGTTGGACATCATGGTGTCGCCAAAACAACCGGTCCTGTGCGTCTCGCATCCATCGGTTATCCGCGCCCCTCACCAGGTCATCGTTCCACCTACTGGGAGGCTTTCCAACGCTGTGTGGGATAGACACATTAAAACTACTCAAAATCAGTAGTGGTCACACATTATGCAAAACTATCCAGATTGATATCCAACCACTAACAATAACAAACACTCGACCACAATCAATGGAGTGGCTTTCTACTATCTTATCTCTACAATTGAATAACTGAATAAATATTTTATTATACGAAAGCACTTAAACTGGAATAGGCTTATTGCTATTACTCTTCCTTTCGTCAAGGATAAGCCTTGAATAGACCATTTCTAGGATTCCGTATCTCAAAAGCGAAAACTAAACTTTCATGGGTCTCCTCTCTATTTCGTTGTCCGTCCATCATGCTAAACAACATCATTCGCAAACTGTGCCATTGCATACAGTGCATTTTTGACAGTTTGCGTTGAGATGCACATGCGATCGTGGCTTGAAAATGAGTAAAATTGGCACTCTGATCCAAGAACCGTTCGTTTTTAATTATTTTCGCATAAAAAAGACAGAAACAATGTTAGTACAAACATGCATTATTATCACCTGGAGATTCGAATGTTGATTACACTGATTTATTTAGGTAGATAAATCGCTTTCAGCGATAAGGCCGCCCATTGTGTCACCCCATGTCATGTCTTCTTCATCTATATTTTCTGTAACTTATATGGTCTACATAATACAGCGTTAGGGCAGGAAGATGATGATGATATGGTTTACACAATAAAGAGTATTCTATTATATTCTAGGTGAAGTTTGTTTTCGACTACAAAGTAAAACTTGTTACTTTGTACGACTTGCTCCATTTTTTCAGGTGGTTACTTTATCAACAATTTAAGAATTTCTGTGAGTTATTTACTTACAGCACGGGACGAAATATTCAACAATAACGGAACCATAATTGTGCTAGCCTGTCTCGCTTTTTACCAGTTCTTTGATATAACAACCTTTTTCGTTCAAACTATCAATCTCGGGTTTTGTGGTCCTTAAAGATTACAGCACAAGTGATTTACTTTTTCACTTGAGTGTACTTATATTATGAAGTATTCTGGGTCATTTTTTAAGGTTTTGTTTTCGCATTATCTCTGTAATTTCATCTTAATGGTGTAATTATGTAGGTAAGTTGGTCGTTAGATGACTTCACCCGAGACTTTATTTACACAGGGCTTACCTATGTTAGAACCGATTAATGCTGAAAAACTGCGCCTATTTAATATAACCGTTAATGCGAAAATAACAATGTCTGCTGTTATCTAAATTTATTTATTATTAATTAGACTTTGACTTTATTCTTTTTGGGATGCATGAAGGAGCCTCCTCATGTAGCGATATTGCGAATTTGTACAAAGGTACTCAACTGAACCGAACGCTCGGCGTAGTCCCACCTAATACCTTATGCGACTGGCCAATCCTTCCCGTGCGATGGTAGGGCTAACGCACGCCTGGTTCGCGACCACCGGAGTCCGACGTCAAGCAGCCTGCTGCGTTTCGTCGACGCATGGGAGTACCAGTGCCATAAGGCATCATCTGGGCACGCTCGCTCCATCATAGACCTCATCCATCGCTTTCCATCAGGCGTGATCAAGGTCAAGAGCTAGCCCATTAAAAAAAATAAATGACTCAAATGGTATTGGGCGGGTCACATCAGCCGCATGCACTGTGACCATTGGGCAAAAGTCTCCACACAATGGGTCCCCAACCGAGGCTAGCCCAGAAAGAGGTGGCGAGACGACCTGGACACGTACTATGAGGGCTGGTACAAGGTAGCGCGGAACCCTTCATGCGCGAGTCCAACTCGCACTCAGCCGGTTTTTTTTGTATAGGAAATAATTAAATGGCTCCTCCCGCTCTGGATGGAGCGGAAGGGAGTATCAGACTCTTACTGACTAAAATCCACCCGTGTTCCTCCAAATGCCCTTTGCGTTACAGGACTACGGTTACTCTTTCGAACAATTCAGCAACCTTGGCACGAATGAATATACCCCTGTTGTCAATTTTCCGAATTAGATTCTTTAAAGGAGTTTCGAAACGACGAACCTTGCCGACTTTAACCGAAGACGGCGATCTCGAGATCGTTCATTTACACTTGGTTAACCCAAATTCGGGTCGAGTGGTAGACCAGCGATATAGTTGGCACCGCAGTAACTTAATTTACTCACTGCCTTTGAGTACCTACAGCTTTGAACCCATACAGAACTGAGACGCCAGAGGTAAGTCAGTAAATGTCACCATCTACTCATAGAGAGATTAACGGTTTAATTTTGACGACGTATGTACGGAGCAAATTGCGTAAATTTATAGAGATACAGATCACCAACCAGACAGACAGGCACACAAGTGATCCTCCCCTAAGGATTCACTTTTTTCATAAGAAAGATAAATAAAAATATTTTTCCGGACTCACAAAATACACGCAAAAAAATGTAACCAAATTAAAATGAAACAGTAGGTAGGTAATAAAAAAAAACCAACGAGTTGCACTCCGGGAGTGCCGGCAGAAGTAAAAACTTGAACATTAACGTTGTGCATTTTTTAATATTTCAGAATGGTTAGGGAATAATTTCTCACGAATTGCTTTATTTATCAGTATAAAAGTACTATCATTTATGTGGTTAATACAATATTCATTTATTACACAAACATGACAATTTATATTACATTATCCGTCTTACGAAGTTTCGATCAGGTCACGTGTAAAGAAAGAAAAAGACTTTATTTGCGCCAAGCATGATGCATACCGAAAACAAATAATTACAAAAGTTATGCAAGTTTGGATGATATGCGTCACAATCGCGCAAAACGGCCATCGCTCAGCATAATGCTGGAACTCATGTGCGAGACAGAGCCACAGCGCTGGTTTTCAGCGACAGCCGGCGCTGACAGAATGACGTCGATCGGAGCAGTATACAAAGTAATTAAAACGTGTCCTGACGCAAGTTTAAATTTTTTTACCCATCCCAAAAAGTGCACAACGCCGCTAAAGAAGTTTTCACTTCAAAAGTAACAAAAGCTAACACCATGTTAAATATGTGCGAAGTCAAGAAGGTCCCTATCTCAGCATGTACTGCGATATTTAAAAAATAAATAAATATCACGACGCTATTAGGACTAGATATAAATAAACAACGCCATAAGGGCTATATGGAACCCTAAAAAATATGGATTTCTGAATAAAAGTAATGATAAACTATTTTGTTTCAGGTTAACAACTTGCGGTAAAGATACCGATACCCCATCTTGGTTGGCTGAGCTAAGTGAGTAAAAATACACTTAGTATATTTTTTTTATTTATTTTGTGAAAATATTTTGTCCTTCTAAAACAATATAGCTTTAAGACCTTCGCATCATGCCTATCTGATAGAGCATTAATTATGGATTTAGAAACACTTTTAACGCGATGGCCAGAATCTGAAAGTACTAAATATTTTTAAGCAAACCTTCACCTAGACTTCTACCAGACTGTAGCCTAAATTGAATGTATTACTTAATTACATGTAAACAAATAGGTAAGGGTAGGATTACACACCTTCAAAATTACCTTCACGAGAGCCGTTTAATTAAATTATTGAGGCCTTATCACTTTGTCAGTTTAAGCTTTATTTACACGAGGGGTGTTTCTCGCTTGTCGAGAGGCAAGAATGTCGTGCGAGTGACACGAGATTCGAAAGAGGATTGTCACACTGTTTTGAAAAGTGCAAAACCGAAACCCACCTACAACTACTATCATCTACCGGCGGCAAGTCGGACTGTCAACACTTTTCTTACACACCAAGTATCACTACAACATGAATCACGCATAGAAACTAACGCCACCGACAGCTTACTTGTTAAAACCTAGGAAGTGGTGACGGGCGTTTTGGGGGTATTTCTATATTAAACATTGACGTGTGAAAAATACAAAAGTTGTGCGCTCAGCGCTCTTTCGTTGCTAAAAATTTAATAAATACTTTTGTCTGTAGTTGCAGACGGTACGTCAATTCCGTACTCTGAGATTAAGTTAAACGAGATTCTTATAGTAGGTATCAATTTTCTTGTTCTGTCATTCGAAAATTCGAAATTTCGAAATACACGTTTTAGTTTACATGACGTCCATGTTTGAACATTATATTTTTATGATAGTACTCGGGCGATAATATCCACTCGTGTAAAATAGCCTGTAAGTATGTGAATAATGTACAGGCGTATATTTCAAAAGCAATTAGCGTGAGAAACTGCCAGGAGTGAATTAAGCGTATAGTGATGTAATGGAAGTGATACTAACCGCACGGGGGGGAACAATTACCAATAATGAAGTCTCTGTTATGATTAATTATAGGGTGTGCGACATGTCTTGATACTTGTTACAAAATATGATTTGAACAGTACCAAATGTATGGACGTTTAAAGGGACTAGAAAAAACCGGCCTCATCTTGAAACTGACCAAAAAAGATTGACATGTAAAAATGTTATTTTATTCCAATCACACAGAGGACAAATGTACCCGTGCATTGAGACCATTATTGCCCATAATAAAGGGCTCGTGAGTAGGTACGGTCAGCACCAAAAGTCGACGAACAGAATTTTTCCCGTAACTCAAGTTATAAAGCGCAGGGTTTTTCTTACTGCGTTTGTGGGCAAATCTTAAGTTTCGACATTTGTTGTTTAGTTAGTGACCAAAGTGCACCGTAGACATGAGAGATACAACTCTTTCAGAATGATCGATTTTTCGAGCTTAAAATCAGACAATCAAATAATGGATATTTAAAAACTGTGTTCAAGAGCAATAACTAACAATATTGATACTGACACCTCTTGCACGTGGTTTAGATGAGCTGATCCCGTTTAGTTACATTTGTGAAATCGAGTCTTACTTAACGATACCGAACCATTTATCAGATAACTAAAAATATCAACACTGACCTTCAATATATCAGGGTTATTATTAAATCAGAAAATGTTTAAAGTGGGTTGAAAAGCACACACACACACATAACTTTTATATTTTTAAACCGCATTCGCTATTTTTTACAACTTATCGATACTTTAAAATTGTAGTAGGTACTAAGAAATAAGTCTTTAAAGTTTCTTAATAAAAATATACATCATAGTTTTCAAGTATCAAGAATATTTCATAAGCTAAAAATAACTAATTCAGCTCCTTATTGGCAACACACAAAATCCGTGACATGCAATATCGATAAAATTGTTGTAAGTGATTTAGGGACAAAAATATTTGGACCCAAAAGCATTGTTGACAAGGTGTATTAAGATGGTACAATTATCTACGATGTAACATGACAGGTGTAGGTACTCTACTTTTAATTAGGTATCCTACTTTGAACGAAAATTAAACAAACGTGCGTCGAATTACAATTAATTGTCAACAGCGCAGTTTTCTGATAAGCTCGCATTTGACCGCTGACCTGATGGTAAGCAATTAACAATGGAGCACGCTTGTCTAGAAATAGCCCATTACACTCTTGATTTAAATCTTATAGGAGGCTGATCAATATTTGACGGCATGGTTGGCGCAGTGGTTGAGCGATCGACTGCTGCGCTGCGTGTCGCGGGTTCGATTCCCGCACGGACCAAATATTTGTATGGCCTACAGATAGTTGTTCCCACGATACAGGGGAATTAATAGTGTAGGGCAACGTTTTTATAAAAAAATTACCTCCCGGTTGTAGCTATCAGGAAACACAGACTCGGACAGGGAACTCCACTCCTCATATTTGTTTTTAATTTTAAAATAAAATATTGATCAACCTTCTATACTTTTACTTAACATAACGTGTCATTGCCATAATGAATCCGTTCTGAAAGCGGATAGTGCTATTAGACTTGTATAGCACCACCTCTCATATCGGCATACCTAATAAAAATGGTTAAATCGATCGTCAATATCGTGACGAGTAACGTATTAGCGATAACTACTTTTTAAGAAGTTGTATCTACGAGTATGTATACTTAAACGAAGCTAACAACTGGCACGAAGCTTGAAAAACTGCCCATCCCAAATTAGAGTTGCCTTGACAACAAAACTTTTACGAACGACCTTTTTTATCGAAATTCTCGTAATTTTCATATCAATACTTGGAAAAAATACATCGCATTTTTCGGATTTACGCGTCACATTCTTTGACAGTCCTTTTAACGCAATCCAAACCTCAAAAAGACGTGATATAAAGGTCAGGGTAATTTCTAGACCTTTTCGCAGACTAGCTAGACAGGGTTTCTAAACCTACTACTTTGAACTTTGCGACTTCGTCACCCTTTGAGAGTTGATTACGTTGTAAACCTAATTTTATGTTTGTGATTCGGTTTTATTTGAGCGAAGTGGATTGTTTTAGTACATGTGCCTGGTTTAAAAAAAGGTTTCTAAAAAAACCTCAGTGTAGTTATACATAATTAAATTTAACAAACTTCCTGCAATCTGACAAAAACATACATTTTTGGCAGGGTCGCAGAATTTGTTCAAGTGTTGAGTCACCGCGTCCCTGGAACGCAAAGGGCATTTGTAGGAACACGCATGGGTTTTATTCAGTAACAGTCTCACACTCCCTTGCGCTCCGCCCAGAGCGGAAGGCGTCCTATGATGATTTTCCGTCCTTTAAAAAAACCGAATTAAACTAAACGGATTTTGATACTGTTATAAATAGTAGAAAGAGTGATAATTGAGGTAAGTATGCATATAATTTGTACCCGTGCGAACCCAGGGCGTACTAAACTGTATTCCCTAACCCTGTTTCAAATAATCATGTATCTACCTTTAGCCCTATATATATTATACATAGTTTTTACGTTTGAAGCCATTTTCCTCATTCTCTCTTCAGCCTTTCTACCACAACACGTAAGGCTAAAAATAAAATAAATAGGATGACCTACATTAGGTACAACCTACAAACCACATTACAAATGGAATTGACTAATTCAAGACACACAAAGAGACTCGGTTCCCCTTTATAAAGGTCTACAGATTCCAGTTATTGGGTAGGATAGGACTATCCTATAGTACGCAGAAGGTCAGTTCTATGTAGGTAACGAGCGAAAACGCACGCAAATAGAACCGACCTGAACTGACCTTCTACGTACTATAGGATAGTGGCATAGAATCTATGCCACTATCCTATAGTACGCAAAAGGTCAGTTCTAATATAAATGTGGAGGGGTTTGCCATAATCGCCATGCTTGGCAGTCGGGTTGGCAATCGCAGTGTCGCTGTAGCAATGTACCTACAGAAAATGCTGCTGCCCATTCTCTGGTGAGTCCCTTAGCCGCGACTTACGACACCCATGGGAAGTGATAGATGGTGCTATTCTTTTACGTCCGACACCATTATGCAACTCACGTCAGATATATTTTTATTTTTGGGATTTCTGTAAACTAGTTCTTACACTTACTTCTACACTGCGATCGCCAACCCGCCTGCCAAGCGTGGCAATTATGGCAAAGACTCCCCATTTGGGGGAGGCCTATGTCCAACAGTGGACGTCTTTCGGCTGATATGATGATCTGACGTGAGCCTATTTTCGACCGACGTATGAAACCGACCTTCTGCACTATTTTGTGGCAATGGGGTTAATAGCATTTATCAAAAGGGTGTCGATTACATAGAACATTCTCCTACTTTATTCGATTACGGAACATTGGTTCGGATGGAATGTTTGGTTTCCTCTCTTCTGAATTAGATATGTAAGTAATTCGATGTAGGTACGGATAGGTGCATAAATTAATTGGGTACCCTTTTAATTCTGACTCAATAATGAGAGAAGGTAATTAGTTAATGCAACTGTCCGTGAGCTGTCCATCCCTGCGTAAACTATACGTGGTTTATATATTTTTATAAAATACTTTGTCATGTTTCTGGTCTCCTGGTACTTGTGAGTCGTTTCAACTCAGCCAACAGCGGCTCTGAATGTCCACTTCCTCTTCAGTCTTCGCTGAGTCATGTAATTTATTGGGATATCAAGTACCCCTTTTTATGGATGGGAAATCATCTAATGACTTCTACCGCTCTGGGTGGAGCGGAAGGGAGTGTCAGACTCTTGCTGACTGAAAAACCCATCCGTGTTCCTCCTTATGCCTTTTGCATTCCATGGCCACGGTGATTCTTTCCGCTTATGAGCAAGTCACCAGATTCTCAACTCACCAGATTCGCAACTAACCAGATTCTCAATTCACCAGATTCGCAACTCACCAAATGTACAATGAAACACAAAGTCACAAAAAGTCACAATATTACCTAGATACTTTATTCACAAAAAAAAAGTAAAAACACGTTTTGGAATTGCAATTTCTTCTAAACTATTAGAACTCAGTTTTGAAAAAAAAAAAACGTTTTATAGCAAAGAAGATGGCTAAATGACTGCCCCAAGCATGTATTTTTATTAAATATACATTCATGAATTGTGAAAAAGTGTTTGACGCCGACCTGCCTCCGTCGCGTGGTCGAGGCCTATTTGACGGAAAGGGCTTTCATCTACCCCAGTCACCAGGGAGAGATGTCGTACGGTGTTCCACAGAGTTCGGTTCCGGGGCCGCTCCTCGCTGACGACACGCTGGTCCTGGCGCAGGGTGGGTCGCACCAGGCGGCAGCCGACCTAATGACACGCGGAATTGCGATAGTCCTTGAGAGGATCCGGCGATTGGGTCTCGAGGAGGCCCAGTACAAATCCGAAGCCATGTGCTTTCACGGAACAGGCCACCATCGAGATCCGAAATAAATGTAGGAAGGGTTCACATCGGCGTCGGGTCGACGATCAGGTACCTGGGACTCGTTCTCGACTGCCGATGGAACTTCGAGCATTTCCGAAATTTGGCTCCCAGACTGCGACGGGCTGGGGCTACCTTCAAGCGGCTTCCGATACCTGAACGCGACCCAAAGGGTCATGGCCTGGCTGGCCCGGGGAAATACGCACGATCTCCGGCCAGGCGGCGAGCCTCCTTATCGGATTGCCACCATGGGATCTGGAGGCGAGAGCTCTCGCGCACTTTTACGCGTGGCGTGTGGAGGCGATGCGCTGGGGCAAAACTCCGCTGTTGCGGCAAATTGCAGCGCGGTGGACGGAGCTCCGGCAAGATACCATCGTGGTATGGAGACTGCGACTATCGCAACCCAGTGCTGGGCACGCCACTTTTGTGGCGATGAGTCCCCTCTTTGAGGAGTAGCTAGAGAGGCGCCACGAAACCTTCCACCTGATGCAAGTACTCATCGGACACGGTTGTTTCGGGAGTTACCTGTTTCGGATTCAGCGAGAAAACACGTCCGGGTGTTATCACTGTGAGGATCGGTCGGAGGACACGGTGGAGCATACGGTGGAGGTCTGCCTTGCTTGGGCGGAGTACCGCCGTGTCCTCGTCGAGGCGATCGGCGGCGGCGACCTCTCGCTTTCGACCCTGGTTCAATCCTTGGTCGAGGAGGCATCGAAAGCCGTCACCTCCTTCTGCTAAGCAGTAATGCTAGTGAAGGAGGAAGCGGGCCGCGTGAGAGAGAAGCAAACTTCACGCCCCAGCCGCCGAAACAGAAGAAGACGCCCCGGGCGTCGGGAGTCGCAGGGCGATTCCCGGCCGGCGTAGACGCGGGCCTGCAGACGGCGAGCGTTCAGTGGCTCGCCGTCCAGGCCCGGGTCAGCGCTTTGTGTTCCACGCGCGCGGATGGTTTTTAGTTATTAAGAGTCTGACACGCCCTTGCTCTCCACCCAGAGCGGAAGAAGTCATTTGATGTTTACCAAACCATAAAAAAAATCTCCGACTCTTGATAAAAAAAAATATATTTATTATTAAAAATTTATTATTATAAAGTTTAATTCAATTCGCGGTTTACTGAACCAATTGGTTCCACCAGGGGACCTGTTATTAGCAGCTCGCGGCTTCGAACGCGCATATCCCCTTTTTACCCGTTCCCATAAAGCCTAATCCAGCTTCATCATGAACAAAAGGAAAAAGCTGTCTTAAACAAAAAGAATTTTCCAAATCGGACTGGGAGGTTCAGAGATTAGCGTGTTCATATAAACAAACTTTTCAGCTTTATTACTGCTACTACTAAATATAGAAATTATAGTAGGTAGTCAGGAGGTTAAAATAGTGGTAAGTACATATTTAATTTGAAAGTTCATATAATTTATGTGTTGGACAGTACATCATCTGATGAGTTGCGAGTCTGGTGAAATGCGAATCTGGTGAGTTGAGAATCTGGTGACTTGCTAATAAGGGATTCTTTCGAACAAATTCCGCAACCCTGGATAACAAGTAGCTCAGGTGTATTCCAGGATATATGTGCCAAATTTCATCTTAATCCCTTCAGCCGTTTTCAAACACACTAAAACTTTCACATTTATGATGTTAGTGGGATTGTGTTGTATCTGACATCAATGAAGGAGCTTGTGGCTGAATAATAATACTCGCACGGATCGATCTTCGAGGTTAAGCGACGCTTGTCGTAGTTTGTCTGTGGATGGTTGACCATCTATACTAATATAGATAGCTTTTACCTAAACTTTTTTAGGCATAAAGTTTTTCATGGCGGTACTCTTGGCATTAAAGATTATTCAAAATAATACAACCAAAATTTTGTTAAAATAGACATATATATGAGCCCGATGAGCACTTCTTCTTAATGTATTATTACTTTATTTAGTTTAAACTAGCTTTTCGTTGCGGATTTTCTTGCCTTTTATTTTTCCGGGCCAAAAAGCTAGATCTCATAATTAAAATAGCCGTTGGTACCTTCTCAAGGATGGTGAAGGTAGTTTCATCATTAGTGTCTGCTAAGATAACCTCCAACAAACAAACAAATTTTTATCTCTTTTAAGTATAATTAGGTTAGATAGGTACTGAAGCAAATAAACACTACACATACACTTATGTATATGAATACTGGTTTTCAAGATTTTATCGTGAATCGTAACAGGCTATTCAAATCCCTTTAACGGGCTGGGACCGTACCATGACGTGTTAAAGTGTCAGCCGTTCGAGCGAGAAAGAGGGATGGAGCTATACACCCTATATAGCTCCATCCCTCTTTCTCGCCCGAACGACTGACGTTTAACCACGTCATGGTAGGGCCCGCTGTTCATGAGATTAACTCCCTTATTGGGTGCGACACATACACAGCTTGAACTAAAAATGCTTGACGATAGTAATAATAGGTAGTACCTAGGATACCAAGAAGCTTCAATTTGTTAACTTAATTTTTGTTGTTTATATTGCTGCGAATAAACCAGCCCATTTGTAAATTACAATTTCAAATCAGGAGATAATTTAAAATCGGATAAGTAACGTGATTTACAACAACATTCAAATAACAGCCAAGGTGTATGGCTTATAGATAGATGTTCCGGGTCTGGCTGTTTGTGTATGTGAGTTTGTTATGTTTGTAAACGCACCCACGATACAGAAGAAATTTAGGAATTTATCCTGTACAGTAAGTGTGGGACAACGTTTAAAAAAAACATTTTGAACATGCTGTCAGTAAAAGTTGAACACCTTTTCTTGGAATTAAAAATCTAACTGAACAGACGACTCGTTCAATTTAATCAACTGATTCAACAATTCGTCAGAGGTAAAATCAAATAGCCACTGGACATGGATATGAACATGGCGTCTTTGAGTGAGGTCGTTTAATTCTAAAGACAAATAAAGGGTCGATACGGAACATCCCTTAATCCGATGAGGTAACCGTTTGTGGTAAAAACCCTTCGTTGAATTCTCACTGAAAGCTGAAAACATTTCACTGCTCGTATGTAACATTTAATTGCCTAAGGTTTCACAGTTATTCTATTGTTTTATTTTGGTATTGATTACTTCAATAAGATATTCATTTATTTCGTAGGTATTGTTCGTCGGATCGTTGAGCACTTTAAAGGCTCTCCCACATAGGCGCGTTATTATCGATCGATCATATCCGATACGTTATTGCGATAATGCGTTCCGATTCCTTGCACACAACTGCGTTTTTATCGTCCGATAATACAATTTCACACTGTACAGCATAGATCCCATACTGGACCAAGCCGAACGCACGCACAACACCTCCAATTATGCGAACAAAGCCCGCACATGCAAGTGCAACATGTTTTCCTAATATCCATAATATGGATTTTTAGAACACTCGTAACTGTCGGTTAAAACCAAATTTCGTCCTTGACGTATTATTAGAACTAACGATATCGCAGCTGCGTGTGGGACCGCATGCGTCCCAATACAAGTGTTATATGAACACATATCGGAATAACGCAGGATGGAGGAACGCAAGCGTTCTACTTATACTGCGTCGTTATTATCGCAGCAGTGTTTAACTTCGTAGCCTCCCTAAGACATAATGTGCTAAAAACAGATATCGCAATAACGCATCCGGTATAATAACGCGCGAGAATCAACCGATAATAACGCGCCTGTGTGGGAGATCCTTAAAGACAAATGCTTGCACAGTCTGGGACAGGTACATTCAAGTATGTATGGTGTTTTTCTCAAAAGCCCACTTCAAACATTATGCTACATGGTTTGACCAGTATGGATTGTTTGAGTTCAAAAGAGGATTTGACCTCTCTGTTTGTTTTGGTGTTTCTTCTCAGGGTTGTCAGCTAAAAAAGACCGGCCTGATTTAGTTAAAATTGTCAAAAAAAGAAAACATGTAAAGTTTTATCTTTCAACTGTACCATCAATAGAAGAATCTGGTTTCTACCTACTGTTCATTACCAGCTTTTAAACACACTTGCTTTTCCAATATACTTTAGACATTGGCAGAATAGTCGACATCGGCTTTGCTTGCCATATAAAAATATAGTATGGAATAGAAAGTTTTATCTTTAATTACCATTAAAAATAAATTTAATTTGTATTTTTACATAATATATGTACCTATTTATGCCAGCTTTCAGTTGGTACCTACTCGTAACAATTAATTGTCGTTTTATAATATTTAAATTATCCTACAAATATGGATTTTAAAATAAACCATCCAGCAATATATGCTGGATGGTTTAGAAATCAGTAGGAAAGTAGCAACAATCTTTGACGTTTCTAATATGAAAATGGCACGAATTTGCAAAGGGCGCCACATGCGCGTGGTGAAAATTAGAACCAAGTCTTTCATTTATTTTTATTTATCTTCTCTCATTTTCTCTTTAATATTAAAACGAGACAAACGTATACAGCAAAAGCACTTCCAAGGAGGTTAGAATCGGTTCGATCATTCAGCTTATATTATTCTCGTGATGTGAAACTCCTTGGTGGAATTCTTATTAATTTTTATGGAAATTAAAAAAAAAACCGTAAAGAATACGCACGGCGCTATACAACGGAGTTAGCGGTAAAATATGTACTTAAGTGAGAGTACCTACTTTGCCGCACGCTCCATTGTGTGGTGCATAATTTTGAACTTTCGAACGATGCATACAGGCTTCGTAAATGCATTTTTTGAGCAAATGTGTTGAAAATAGTATTTAAGTCCACCTAGGGGGCAAGCTAGACTGCAATATATTTTTTTTCATAGATTTTTTTTAAATATAGGTATTTTTGGGTGCGTCGTCCTCACATAATCAATTGATTAATGTACCTATTCAAAATATTGTAAAAACCTTTATTTGAAAAAAGTAGAAAATATGGAGTTTCTCGTCTGTTCTTCTACGTAAGAATCAACTTTTTGCGAAAGGACAACTAGTTCACTATAATATTTTATTTTCAAACTGTACATTTGACGTTTTAAACTCCCTTTAATGGTCTATATTATAGTTTAGCTGCCATCCAAATGGGGTTCGAGACTCGTCTCGTTTGAATAAGCTATTTCTCATAGTTTCGCAAATGACCATCCACGTCCACTTGAAAATTTCACCCTGTAGATATTGTATTATACGTAATGAAATATCGTTTTATGAATAGGTACAAGGTTTACAAAGTTATGTCAATACTATCGCAATTGTTTGTGTTATGTCTAACTGCTAGTTGGTACCCTTTTTTTTTGGACCTGGCCACTCGAAGTTCAGCACGCTAGGGCTGGCTACTGCTTAACCGGACTATCCTGGTTACCAAATGAATTTAAGACCCCCAGCCAGGGTGTAGTTGATACCCATATACACAGATGAAAATATCATTGTATAGGTATAATCCTAATCACTGAACTTTTGTAAACACAACGATTGTAAAAGAACGAGACTATAAAAATAATAAATAAAATCACGAGTTCATTCCATCGTTTTACCTCGACATCTTCGAAAAAAAGCTTCTAGGGTATATTGTAGAACATTTTTCTTGGTAAGTAAACTATTTGTGTTTATTAATTTATGAATAAACTGAGTGAGACGGTCGCAACAAAAATCAATTTCTGAAAAAGAGTACCTACAGCAACCTCTTTGCTGACTGGCCAATAAATTTATTACGCATGATAGAATAAATAAATATAGTAAATCCACGAAACAATGGAAATATTGAAAGAGAGAAGGGAAAACTGTTTGTTTCGCTAGAAAAGGCGCTCTAATAATAACTTAAACTAATTTTAAAAACTAAGTGGATAATAAAAAAAACTATAAAACGCTATGTCAGAGACGGACATTATGTAGCTACTCCGTATTCGTGGTCAAAATATAGACAGCACATCATCTTTTTGTCTATGGCATGATGTCCAATACTGACTCGCACTGCCAACAACAACAAAATGAAGAATAACATTAAACTTATATACATATAAATATATATTGTATTCACAACAAACATAAAAAAGATCCACGAATCATTCGATTGTCTGTTCAGACTCGAAATAAATACTCGGTTTCCATTATATTATCCCAAATATTCCCAATGTAACTTTTTCCAACGGCTGCGTCTCTTTGACCATCCTTAGCCGTTCCGCAGAAACCGTGACATTGTACGTGTAGAACAAAAAATAAATAAAATATTAAAAGCGTTTGCATTTTTTTTACTGCAACAATTTTATTGGCTACAATCCGATACCACTAACCTAACAATGTAATGCTGGTAATCCATGAATTTAATATCATCCACTATCTAAAACAAATAGCTGCAGTTTCCGGTAGATAAATCAATTCAATTGAGCTGTCATAGCTCGAGTTGGTTTGCTTGTTTGGTCAAACAAGCAAACAAACAATAATTTAAATGAAATTACAGTAATTTTCAGAAACAGTATAATTTCAGTACCCAGCCAGGGAACGTTATATATCAGTGATAACAAATTTATTCAAAAAGTTCACAATTTATGCGATCAGAAAAACGTGTGCGTGAGTTTTTTATAGCACCTAAAATTTATGGAACAAAAATTTTGGACGTAGTCAAACGTTATCGTTGATATTTGTATGATTGATGTCTCTTTTTTTTAAAGGATCATCAATTAACTCCTTCCACTCTGGGTGGAGTGGAAGGGAGTGTCAGACTCTTACTGCCACTCCCTTACGCAAAGACTATTTACAAACGAAGGGCATTTGTGCCCTTTGCGTTCAGTTCCTTTTCGGACAGGGCCGCGGTGACTCTTTCGAACCTATTCCGCAACCCTGGCAGGCATTGGGACTAGCGGGACTGTCCAATATGATGTCTAATAGATAAAATATGTGTTGCCAGCTACTAGATCAGTTGACATCTTTTCCGCGATTTCAGTGCTAACACTGAAATTGCGAAAAATATGTCTAAAACTTATTGGTAAAAGTAATAGGTACTACAAAAACAAGATGATGACAAAAAAAAAATACTTAAAGAAAATTACGAACAACACAAATGACACTAACGTCATGTTTTGCGTTTTTGTTTTGCTTTTAATTACATGCTGGGTTCCGCTTCCAGTCTAACTGGATGCAGCTGAATAACAACATTTTACATGGAGCGAATTTCTATTTGACCTCCACAACCGACTCACAACACACAACCCCCCACACCCACAATACCCCTGAGCAAGACCGGTTCCAAATTTCCGGGCGTTTGATTACCCATAACAACTGTCAAAGATCTACAAATGACAGCCGAGACCAAAGGCTTAAGGGACTTGATATACAAACCGCTTCGGGCGCGCGGCGTGATCGCAGTGGCGCGCTCACGAAAATGAAATTTGGCCGCACGCCCGTGACGGTTAATATTTTTCGTTCCTTTGACGCCATACATTTTTTCTTGTCAGCGCCCTGTCCGCTTTGTACCCTAACGGTCGTGCTTTCCAAGGCATGGAGAAGTCTCGGTATTTTAAGATGGTCAGCCATCCACGGCATGCGTTCAAAAATCAACCCGTCTGTCTGTTTATTTAATCAAAAGCTCCAAATCAAGCCTCCATGTACACGTATTACTCAGTAATAACCACAACATACACTTACAACAGACTAACATACCAAATCCCGTTCAAACTTCTCTAGTCAGAGATGAGTTCATTTTGCTAACAAGCCACACTGTTCTCGATTGTACGACTGTTAGTCTTTTGTTAGCTTCACAATGAGTTAACAAAGGATGCCTCATGCCTCTAATACAAATCTTTGTAAGGCATCCGGGAGTCAGCATCGATTGACCTTTTGTTCATGTGTACCTAGTACTTATAGGATGTACTATGCACGTTCATTAAATTTGTTCTTGTATGTTCTCGTGTTTTTGTGGGTGAAATTAGGACAAATTACATCTTAACGTTTCTTTTCTTCTGTACTTTGAGAGGTCGGGACTTGAACGGACCGATATATATACGCACGGATATTTTTTAATGATTATGAAGTCGTTCACACACGGCCGTGTCCGGGCAAAATAATTCTACAAATTTCCTAAATGATTAAATATTTTTATTTTCCTGACATAATGTATTGGAACAGCGTGTCTTGTGAAGTCGTGTCATATTGGCAGTAACATTTCTCGACATGTTTAAATCCACTACCTGAAATTTAAATGATAGATACACGTACAGAAACTACTCTAGAAAACGAATACATTTAAGCTACTTGTGAAGCCAACAGGAAATGCTTAAAACATTCAACATCATAATGTCAAAATTTGAGCCAAGTCAGCGTTTCCTTTTGATCATTTCAAATTATACGTAAACATTTCATTCCTCCGTCTCTACCTACTAATTATATACGTAATTCAATTAAAACAATTAATTAAGAGACTTCTTTCCATATAAAATTATAATCTTTTTCCCAAAATTAATTATGGTGGTGAAACAGACTTTTCAAAGAAAGGACAAGAAAACAGGACTATTAAAAAGAAATCAAATTATTTTTCAACTTTTTATGTTCGAGCCCCACGTCCAGTAGTAAATTTTTGTTGCAGATATTGTTATGATGATTTGTCAGATTTCTAAGGTAAGGAGAAGAGTCTTTAAGTCAAGAGTAGAATAGGTTACCTACTTTTAGGCAAGCATGCTCCATCTTCAACCACATCATGACATAGTGGTCAAGCGTGTGCCTATCAAAAAAATGTATGCTGAATGCTGGCAAGAAAAGCAAAATATCCTTTACAATTCAAAGAGTCCTGACATAGTGAATCCGTCTAGCAATGGCCGGACGAGTGAACAAATATTTTTTTATTTGACAATTTAGTGGTGGACCGAATATGCAGTCTTACGAATACCGAACTTCAGTTTAATTTCGCGTATTTTTGGAGTGACAGTTCAGAACATGCCTGTCAGAGTGTCAGCATATTGCTTTTCCAGTCGTGGTTCCATTTAATTCGTTAATTACTTCATTCGTCATTGTGAATTGAACATACTTATGTCCATTACTGTTAAATATGATAGTCACGACGCATAGACTGCAGAAATACCTAGGTGGCGTAATTTTCAACATTTTTCATCCTTAAAACAGTGCGCTACGCATGTATTTGTGTTCAATAGCATAAATATGTGTATCATGCAGTTATTCTGCTAGTAAAGCTGCCTTTAAAATAAAATAAGTGAAGTATAGACACTGTTCTCCCACAAGGTGGAAGGATGACCTGGTGAGGGTTGCCGGTAGCCGATGGATGCGAGACGCACAGGACCGGTTGTTGTGGCGACACTTGGGGGAGGCCTATCATCATCATATCAGCCAAAAGACGTACACTGCTGGACATAGGCCGCCAAGTGTCGCCACAACAACCGGTCCTGTGCGTCTCGCATCCATCGGCTACCAGCGACCCTCACCAGGTCATCGGTCCACCTTGTGGGAGGCCTTCCAACGCTGCGTCTTCCGGTACGCGGTCGCCACTCCAGTACTTTTCGGCCCCATCGACCATCTGTACTGCGAGCAATGTGCCCTGCCCACTGCACTAGTTTGGCGATCCTTCAGGCTATGTCGGTTACCTTGGTTCTCTTGCGGATATCATCGTTCCTGATTAGATCACGCAATGAAACTCCGAGCATTCCCTCTCCATTGAAAGGGGAACCCCCTTTCATTGGTGGGGGAAGCGTCTACAGAGTTAACATTACGCAACCTTTTATTTTTCTTATCATCTTAACTACAAAATCATATAGGTCCCCACGACGCTCGAGTAAATCTCCATTGAGCATCATGGCCTCTCTTTACAAGTGATATTGCCAACGAAGAAGTCAGAAGCTTTTATTCAACCTTTTTGATAGGCTCACGTTTCACCACAATCTCGAATAATAATAATATAATAATAAACCATTTATTTTCAAGTTACAAAGACCCATAGATAAACCTTTACCTAAGTTTACAAATAATAAAAAATTTTAGTAATAAAACTTAAAACTATGTTAGTATTACCTAACGGAAAGCGATGTTGTGATTAACGATGGAGCACGCTTGCCTAGAAGTAACTTATTAACACTTTACTTAAATATCTCAAAGAGTTCAATGGTCATCATTTAATTTTTCCCAAGATTTTCATTATTCCCATTAATTATAAGATTTCCTGTAGGGAATCTCCTTCTATCTCGATGAAATAGTCCTGTATCCACTAAAGTAGAATCTGTATATGCCATACGCATAGATCTACCCCTTAAGCATGAACTCGTAACCTCTAGCCATTTCAAGAAGTAGGACACGAAGGACTTACCAGAGGAAAAAGTAGACATAACAATGTCTCACGTTCATCAAAATAAATGCAGCCACAGCCTTAATGATATCAATTATAGTTAGAAATACTCAAAGCAATCACGTTATTTGTGCTCGTCAATTTCTAATTCAATTTTATTAGAACCGTTATTTGCTCTCCGCTTTTGTGAAATTAATTCTTTTGTATTCAGCTGATAGGATCTGACGTGTGTCATTGGATGTCCTCGTTTTTGTTTTGAAGTAAATCGTATTTTTTGAAGTAGAACCATAGAGCACGCAAGACATTTTACCCGCACAGGCCTAGTGCAGGTAAAATCAATCTATTCGTAACCTTTCCCATCTACAAGTATGTTAGGGTCGAAGTTTTTCTTCCCAGGAATCCCTCATCCACGAATTGACCTTAGCAAGCCGTGCTTATGGTAAAGAGAGAACCATTTTAAGTATTATAGAGAAATTATAAAATCACTCTCTTTTCTTTTGAACTCTTTTTCAAAGAAGTTCTAGAGGTACAGTTACTTTTAGACCTAGGTACCTTGTCTAGGCATACCAAGTTTAATTAAAATTCATTCGCTATATTCTTATATGGCGAATATTCTTATAAGGACGAAGTAAACGATCTTACCTTTGAATTTGAAACCGTGCGGCTTTTAGTATAAAATCACGAGATCCTCAACATGCAATGACAGTTACTTTTAATTTACGAATAAAAATTTATTGTCCACAAAAAGTGCGCAATTGGCCGTCAATTTATATGAGTATTTTGACACTCACTTGCGCGCTAGCAAAGTTTGACAATCCGCCCTTCGATCAAGAATACGTTAGTTAATGGGCTAGTTTTTCAATAGCCTGATAAATTTTATTTGTAGAATAAATATGGCGGTTTGACATAATATTTAATATACAAAAGCTGTCAAACCGTCAATTTAACTCCCCAGATAAAAGTTATCTGACTATTGAAAAATCAACCCTAAGAATCAGGAACATACATCGCAAATGTCTCTAAGTTTGCACACACACATACAATTTATATTTGACGTTATGAATCGTAGAAAACAGCTTAAAAACATTAACAGCCTAACTTGATTATAAACCATAATGCTCGAGCCTTAAGTTTAATTACGATTACAATAATAAATTTGTATGTGAGACCTTCTGTCATCGGTTATAAAGAGGCTTCAACTAAGCAATTTTTAAATAACTACAATCATATTTTATTCTAGAATAATACTTAACTCTTAACAAATACGATTCGAAACATACGATTACAAATCTGCACTATTTTAAAATTCGAAACAATTGGAACACACTGATTTGAAATAACACCACAATGTATTTATACTAAAATGTGTTTGTGCGTTTTTGAAGTGCTAATCAGACATTTAGTGTATTTTTGATCGAAGATGTCGCCGCATGTGTTCGCCGTGGCATCACGTTGCTCTGTGGTAGATGCCTTTTAATTGCTTCTATTGTTTACATAGAATCTTTTTTTATTTTTTTTTATTATTGCTAGGTTACCATTTGACCACTAAGTATCACACGTGATGTAAAAGTACTGTATTCGCTCTTGACTTTAAACCCCCAGATTGTTGCTATGAGCGACACAAAGACTCGGGAGCAGAGAATTCCAATTATCAGCTGTGCGCGCAACGAAAATATTCCAATATTTCCAAAACGTTTTGTGCTCTAAATGGAATGTCCACCATATACTTTTTATAGTCCAGATGATGGAACGCGCTTGGCGAAATATTAAGCTTTTCAAAAAAACTATTTGCAAATGTTTTTCATTAGTCAACATGAAAAGCTTTAAAAAAACGCACTTATTAATCTATTGAGCTACAGACTGCGTAGTTAGATGTGTGACACGTGTAGGCAACTGTCTACATATTTGTATGAACCCTCTGGGACTTCGCAAACAAATTAATTGGCTGTATGCTACCACTATTGACTGTTATATCAAAGCCAGTATTTTGTTATAGTTTAGGTAGTGCAATATATTTCACACATTTACCATATTTGATACTTACCGCCAAAACATTTTGTCAAGCGGCATAGTAGTAGATATTGATTTTTCACTTTCTAGTACCAGTACTTAAAATTGCTCTCTCTCTTCCTCTCAACTTTTTTTACAAAAATTTTTCTACTAACTATTTAGACTTGGGTATTTAGCGTATGCATACCAAGTTTCATTAAAATCGGTTCATTCATTTCGAAAACTATGGACTTGAAAGCTTGTGTAAAAAACATAAAAAAATTAAAGGTGTTTTGTCGATACCCGGTAAGAGTTCCTAGATTCCCAGAACCAGAAGTTAGTAAAGTCAAATTAAGTCAATCACTTAACGCCTAAACAATACTTCAGACATCTTTAAAAACCAGAAAATACCTACTTCATAAATTAACTTAAACAGCTTTTATAAACGAGCTTTTTTCCGTTTTCTCGGAAAAAATCTTTTTTTTAAAGTAAGACTATTAGATCATAAATTGTTTGGTTTTTTTTCAAGAAGTGGGAAGAAAGTCTGTAAGTAATACTTACTGAAACTTGTAAATGGTTTAAAAAC
The DNA here is from genome assembly GCA_947386135.1 of Melanchra persicariae. NCBI lineage: Eukaryota > Metazoa > Arthropoda > Insecta > Lepidoptera > Noctuidae > Melanchra > Melanchra persicariae. Next base: position 4,464,879 of record OX376664.1, on the reverse strand, counting down.
TTATGAACTTAGTTCTTGCTTTATATCAAAAATATTTTCATCCGGTACCTATTATCATACAAATTGTGTTATGAAATGAAAAAGTTTTGACGTTTGTTTATGTTAAGGCCAGCCGCATATAATATATGTCACAGGATAATTGCATCGTGAAAAAATGTGAAAGTATCATTTTGAATAAATGTACAACAAATCCTAACCAAATTCAATGGTTTTCAATATATCCGTGGCTTATTAAGAAAAATGAGTTTCCAATTTCACGCGATATTTTACAATCTTACGGCTTTTGCAATTTTCCGGTGACATATACAATTTTCAAATCAATCAAACTGTTTAGTCGAGTTGTGTGCTTGTGACGATTTCATGACGATCAAACAGTTCAGTAGACGAGACTGCTTATACAGTCTTACTCAATCTACTTCATTTTCTACACGGGCGCGGATCGCGGATCACAACATGTTCGCTCCAATGCATTGAGCTGTCGGTCGATAGGTTGTTCGACGTATGAAGCAAAAAGCGATCGATGCAGTTTTTAATTTTTTATTCGACTAAAAGTTACACACTATCGTGTGTGGATCTCTGTTCTTCTCCATACTTTGGACACACAACTAAATAGTAAAGTTGTTGAATTAATCATTGATTCCGTGCTTCGGAAGGCACGTATAAGCCGGTGGTCCCAGCCGGCAAATGGCGGTCGTCAAATAAACCATGTCAGAGGCCCTTGAGGCGGTTTAGGAACTCTGACACTAGTTTTTTCGAAAGGCTTACCGCGGCCCTGGAAAGCAAACGAGGAGCATAGATGGGTTTTAGTCAGTAAGAGTCTGACACTCTCTCCCGCTCCACCCAGAGCGGAAGGGGTCATTTGATGATTTCCCATCCATAAAAAAAGAAAGGGTGTGGGGTGTGGTCGTTAGACCTTACTGCCCACACGATAAGAAGTAAAATTCAAAATTGTTTTGCTTGGTCTAAGTCATGCAGACATAAACAAGAACAATAAAAAAACCATTGTGAATAAAATGTTTCACCCCAAAAATTGGCCGGAAAATATAAATTAAGATTTCTTCAGAAATAGCTTTCCAACATTTACTTCTCAATGTCAAACTAAGTTTAGATCATGAAAAAGTATTTCAAGAACTTACAAAGGAGTTTCGAAAGTTTTCATGTGCCTTCCCACGTACTGTACCTTGAAAAATGTGTTCCGAATTTTTCTTAGAATCTTGAAATCCAAAAAGTTTTCAGTTGATTAACTTTGGCTATTTAGAAACACAACTTTTAGAACTATGAAATATTGAGCGACATTTTTAGGTCTTCATAGCCTGATTTTACCTAATGCCAAAAGTAAAGAAGTCCAATGAACATTAATCTTCTTCTTCATGCCACTGGCACGACATCATTTCAAAATTTGTTGGGCTAAATCTTCGCAACTACCACGGCGACATCGGTGGCAGCACAGAGTACCCAGACCCACTATGACGTCTTAGGCAAAAGCTATAAAGGACGCATAACCACCATCACTTTCATACAATATTCCAGTGCCTCAGAGGTCACTTCGGCTACATATTTAGAGGTATAGGATGGAAGGTGGGTTCATAGTAAGCGACATAACTCCACATCAACCCCCTGCTTCCGTTCCATCGAGGTATCCTAACTTAGTGAGGTTGAAATCACATCTTCTCAGTTGGTTTGGTTACGGTTCAAGAACGAATAGTGGTTGCGATGGCTGTCCAATGTTCATATAATATCAGGCGTCTTCACAGGGGAAATTGATATCATCTGAAATCGTTATTGCTCCACTCATTAGTATTGTAAAAAGAGATGTTCACTATGTGACTTTGTCCTTAATTGTACCCACGCCGCGTAGTCAATCAGGAATGAATATATAAATCAATTCGAGTTTAATCTGGTTTTAAATAGAACACCTAATCAATACTGCAAAATGTTCACTGTTTAGTGTTAAAACACTCTGAAAATAAAGGGCACTCCACACAACATTAATTTCGCGCGTACCCGTATATCGCACTGCCACGTCGCAATATCGCCGCTAAACCAAATAATTACGTAAATGCATTACAGCAGTCCGTTTCCAGCAGTATTTAATTAATTAGATTGTAGAGGTTATATTCCAACGCGGCAAATACTGAACTAACTTGATTGAATCAATCAGTTGGCTTCAACTGAGCTGGAAGATATTGCATTACAGGTGACCGGGAGTAATGGAATTTATTTTTAACTACTTTATGGCACTATCCGATTATGGAGGATATGCGCATGTCTTTGGTTAATATTAGTTTTATACTTAGATTTTGTGGAGGAGCTCGTGGCTAAATTATAACAGTCGCACGGACCAATCTTCAAGGTTAAGCATCGTTTGCTGGGGTTGGTCTGTGAATAGGTGACCATATTAACATACCGAGACTCCTCCGTGCCTCGGAAAGCACGTTAAGCCGTTGGTCCCGGCTGTCATTTGTAGATCTTTGGCAGTCGTTACGGTAATAAATCTAAGTCATTATCATCTGCCTAGCCTTTTTTTCCCAACTTTATTAGGGTCGGCTTCCGGTCAAAACGGATTCAGCTGAATACTAGTATTTAACATGGAGCGGCTGCCTACCAGACCTCCACAACCCATTAAATGGGTAACACGGTACTTCCGCGGGATGTACAGTCTCATTACCGATGATCGCGGGTGATGCATCCGAATTGCGGTCAGCAGTGTACGGACTCTCCTATCCAGGGCGTCGAGTTCGTTTTGAGTCCATTTGAGTATGCCGAAAGAGTACATTAATATATAAATAAAATAAATAAATGTATGCATAGCTGGTAAATTGCGGCAAAACAGAGTAACGGCAGGCTATAAAGAAGACAAAAGCTTGGCAACAATTAAAGTTGTAGTATATTAGTACAGTCGGCAAACTATGAAAATAAAATATAAAATAAGGTCTTTGAGGGTAATTTTATTTAATTAACTCCTGCCCAGTGGTCCTCATGTTCTTTCAGTGGTAGCTAATTAGATGCCCCGAGCGCCCACTGAAAATGCTCTCGACCCCGAAACAGAGACCACTCGTGCACTATTTTACCGACGTAATAAAAATATTCCATCTGTTTGCTAAGCACGACTGGCTATGACAAAGTATGATGTTTACCGAACCAATGGCAGAATTTCAACTGCCTTGTTGGTCTCGTGATTGTAAACTTGCGACTTCTGAGCGTGAGATCCTGGGTTTAATTCCCTGGTCGGGCAAAAAAGTATTATTGGGTTGTTATGTTAGGAATCTTTCTCTGTTAGTCCGGAGTTTGGAAGTTGTTGGTGTGTTACGTACCTCAAAAAGCTTGTCATCCCGTTGGTCTTTCACCAGATCTCTCCCCGGTTGTTTCAGATTGCCAATCTACCGATTCACCTAGATATCAGTCTCCCTAGTCGTGTCTAACTGTCGCCCCATCGGATTATGAGAGTTATGGAAGAAGAAGTGAATCTGCGTTTGCGCATATGTCACCGGAAAATTGCAAACTCCGTAAGATTGTAATAAATCGTTTTTAGATTGTGTATATCTCGATATATTATGAAAAAATCGTTTTGTATACAATAATTCTCATCCAATTTCAACACTTTCCAATAAATCCGTGTCTTAATAAGAAAAAATAGTTTACAATTTCACACGATATTTTACAATCTTACGGCGATTGCAATTTTCCGGTGACACATACACTCGTACACTATGATATCTTCCACGCTGATGGCTAAGTCTTCGCTGAGATTAGCAGATATCTTTGAAACCGGTCAAGAGGACTACCTATTATATTAGTAGAGATTTTGTGAAGGAGCTCGGAGGAGAACTGTACCTACATAATCTTCCATAAATAATTTATACGCAGCATTGAAAACATGAACCGTACTATAGAACATGTTAAAGCCATGATGGTCCCAGTGAGAGAGAGAAGTAGCTATATAGGACGAATAGCACTATTCCTTTTTCACAACTGAATAATGGTGGCATGATAAATCAAAATACGGCCCCTTAACTTGAGATAAACAGTGAATAATTTAGTCGTAACATTGATTACGAATACGAGAGGTAATTACTAGAACTTAGAACGTGTTCCACCCACGATCCTACATTATAGGTAGACTCCTACAAACTATTCCTACACACTTACACAGGGTGAATTCAGATTTATTTGTAATCTTTCAGAAATAAAGGCCTACCTGGGCCTAATGAGTCTTAACAACTTCAGAGACCTATAAACAGTTGGCCGTTCCCGACATTTTGTCGAGTTAGGCGAACAGAATGTACACTAATTTTTTTAGAGTTCCGCACATTCTTAAGAAAAACGGAACCCTTAAAGGATCACTTGTATGCCAGTCTGTCTGAGCGTCTATTGGTCTATCTGTATCACCATCTGTCATGGCGAATTTGCTCCAGTTCGAAATCCCAGTAGATTTAGAACTGGAGCAAATTCGCCAATACATTTCGTTAATAGACCGATTTTGTTCAAACTTGGCACACATGTATGAACTTCTGTGTCCCGAATACGTTCGCGCAACGTAAATCTTTACTAATATTATAGTTTGTATAAGTTTGTATTATGAATGTTTGTTACTCTATCACGTAAAAACTATTGAATGGATCTTAATGAAATTTGGCACAGAGGTAGATTATAGTCTGGAATAACACAGTGTAGGGGAGGTAAGGGCGGGCTCGGCTCGCGGCTCGCTACGTCGCTTGCGCTCCCCTGCCCCGCGCCCACCTTCAGCCCCCTCCCGCACCCTAGCAAACTCCTTGAACGTACATTTTTCTATAGTTTATTACTAAACAAAGGTACAAACAATATTTTTGAAATGTGAAGCAATGTTATAGGGTCGCACGCTTAACACATAGGATACTTTTTATTCCGAGAGTATGTTCCCTTGTAATCATTTTTGAAATTCACGCGGGCGGCAGCTAGTAAATAAATAAATTGTGTAAGTATAGTAACTTTTGGTGGTAAAATAAATGAATTAAAGGAGAAAAGTTTTTCAAACTGTGCAGTGTGACATCAAATGAAAGAGCTGATTGTGACTATTTTTTTCCACAATTTCAAAAATAGTTCGGTTTGAAGTTATAACAAGATATTACATGAAATTCCCCTCGCCCCTTAATATCAGAAATTACTAAACTTCAAATTTTAACAGAAAAACCTGTAAGACTTAATTAAAAGTAACATTTATACTACGATCGAAACCATTTTTACGCGTGTCCGATTCACACTTGCCCTAATTTTACCTACAATAATTATTAACCTAATAGTGAAATATTCATGAGTAATCATGAGTAGCTTGTTTTCTTTTTTTTTTTTGAGGATGGGAAATCATCAAATGACCCCTCCCGCTCTGGGTGGAGTGGCAGGGAGTGTCAGACTTTTACTGACTAAAACCCACCCTTTGTCCTCCTAGTGCCTTTCCTTCCAGGACCGCGGTAACTCTTTCGAACATATTCCGCAACCCTGGCAGGCTCTGGCCCTAACGGGCCCCAACCCATGCTGACGACTGCTGGTTTGGCGCGCGTAGAACACAGCGCGCCGTCAACCCGGGCCTGTTCTGATCGGACGGCGAGCTACCCATTGCTCGCCGTCCACAGGCATCAGTCACTGCGCCATGCTCAGGAGCACCAGTTCCTGGGCGGCGCAGTGGCTGACGTTCAACAGGAGGGGGTGAAATGGGGCCATTACTGGCACTCCATTTCAGCCCCCTCCGGAGCCCTTTGTAGGGGCTCTACTGCGGCTGTTGCAGTAGCAGCAGCCGCAGTGGAACCGGCAAATCATGAGTACCTTGCCTTCACCCCTTGATCAGTCACCCTGTAGATTAGTTAGAAGCCTTGAAACGGAAACGAACGCGTTTATCGAAGGTGTAAGAGACACGTGCTAGCCCTAACACTTCACTAACATGTAGGGTGTTCCTGAAGTAAGTATATTTTGGTGATGTTAGGTAGGTAGCTGATTAAGGGGAAAATAGCAAAACAGAAAATAGTGACTTTTTTCAAAAAGTTCGACCTCAAAATACAACTAAAAAGTTCCGATCAAATTAATGACTTTTCAAGCAGTTTGTTATAGTTGATGGCATTTTTTTTTATTCAATCACAGATTTGATGCCACTAACAGCATTAGACTGTTTGAAAAGTGTTTTTTTTTTACTTTATGGTCGATCGATTTTTTTGCATTTTTTTCTTTAATGTTTATTAGCTACCTTACATCACCCTTAAATATAACCACGCACTTCTGGAACACTCCGTGTAAGGTGTGTTATGTATGCTGCGGTTTCTTGTCAAGCCAGTTCATAGCTAAGTATATCATGTGACAGCTCCTAAGACGCTGTGACGTAGGAGCGTGTGACGTCGGCGGTAATTGTGAGCCTTATTCCGTTGCATTAAAGCCGTGTTGAGCAAGTGCCATAATTATGTGAGCGAGAAAATTCGCGTCGACGTATTGCAAAAAAGATACCGATTAATGCTCCCTGACGCAGACTCGACAAAGGGTACGAATTTTTTTTTTTTATAGAAATGGACTTCATTCATTTTCATCCAAACAAAAAATGTCATCATTGTTCAGAAATAATGTTTAATTTTTTTACTGTTGAACCAAATCGATTGAGCCATTCCCTGCGCTGTTATACGAGTTTAAAAAATGCTTTCTTCAGTAGGTATATTTCAGCAGTATAATTATGTTAGATTGAATAGAATAATAGTAATTATAATAATCGTAATAGCTATTACGATTATTATAATTACTATTATTCTACACACGATAACTGTGATATTTACAGACTTTAAAGCTTTAAAGCCTGTAAATATCACAGTTATCGTGTATCGAATTGTATACAGGGTGAAAAATCTGTACATATTGGAAACAACCCGGTTGATTAAAAAAAAAACCCACCCTGTATAATTATACCATTCGAAAAATTCGCTAATAAGCGTCAAATTCTGAGAATTAATAGTACATGGCAATTTAAAGAAAAGCTGTAATTTTAACAAATTAATTATACAATTTCTGACTGGTCGGAAATCGGTTACTTCGTTTGCGTCGATAAGTTCTTTTTTCTTATGATTGTAGGATACCCCTTTGGCAAGGCTGGTGTCAGATTTTTTGGCTTCTAACTACCCGTACAGGCAGTCAAAGATCTACATATGGCAGCCGCGGCCAACTGCTTAACGTACTTTTTGAAGTACAGGAACCTAGGTATAATATGATACCACTGACCACGGAGGAATCTTAGTATGTGGAGTTGGTCACCCATCCACAGACCGATTATGGCAAGCGTTGCTTAACCTTGAAAATCGGCCCGAGCAGCTATTGTTATTAAGCCACGAGCTTGAATTTTGACCCACAAACAAAAGAAAACTGTTATTGTCGGATAATGAAAATACGACTATTGTAGCGTCACGCCTTTCTGGGAGAAACTTAATGTCAACGCACTTGTATGTATAAATATCAGATTATCCTATACCAACTTTAACACCCCTTTACACCCCTTCAGAGGCAATTGTATTACGCTGGTTTTTAAATTGTTAGTTGGAGTACTAAATATCATATCATTAAGTTTAGCGGTATTGTGGTGACTTAACCTTTTTTTTTATTTTTTTTTTAATGTTTTATTTAAAAGTTTTGTTTTATTTACAAATTGAAAAAAACAAAATCTATGCTAAATTTTTATAAAATGGAAATTGTTCTCTTATTTTCTATTGATAACCCACTACAATGATCAGACAGACTAGGTCTAGGCAAATAGATATTTGCCTTTGTAGGTACATAAGCTGTCCTGACATGTCTGTATTTGTTTGTTTTCGATTGTACAGTAAACAATGAGATTAAAAATAAAAATAACCGCCAAAAATTTAAAAGTATAGCTCTAATCACGTGATCATTCGATAGTGCATATCAATTTCAAACCTATTTGGAGTATTTAACAATAAATTGTCATTGATAAAATGGTCGCTTTATCCTGAGTTTAGGGCTTATACAGCGTGTAAGGGACATCGACCCACAAACGAATACCAAACGGATCCAGGACATGATTCTGGACACCCCCGCGTTGGAAGTTTTCGTCGGCTTTTTCCTCATTTTTTCATTTTTTTCAGGCGTTTTTTACTTTAGACTGTTCATAATCGTTATTCTTACCCAACCCAATGTGATTTTTTATAAAAAAATAGTTAAATCACTACTTTCACTAAAAAAAGCAATGTAAATAAAACTAGAAATTAGGCATCTGCTCAGCTGTTTTGTTGCAAAAGGTCAACGCATCCTGCCTAATAGCAAAACACTAACTAACCCATGTGTGTGCACGCAGCGCAGCAGCCGATCGCTCAACCTCTGCGCCAACCTTAAACTGCAATTTTGATGAGTCGAGATGCAGTCGAGGATATGACCTGGACAAATAAAAATTAGGACTGGTTTAAAGCACTATGTACACTTTATTTATTATGTCAAGCTTAATAGGGTTTACTAAGCTATTAAGACAGGCATAATGGCGTCACCTCTATTCCATTATTACTGAAGGAATATGTTTTCCGTAAAAGAAATGTAATTAAATTCGCATGCAGACTGTAATCTAATACAATATACATGTCATGATAGCTTACATGCAAGCTAATGTATTCTTAATGGAAGTTATTTCTAAGCTTATATATGCAAACTAGAAGATTAAGTACATGTTTGATTTATTATGAAAGCCATTTTTGAAAGCGTAGCTTTTTGAAAAGTAGTTGTGAACAGTTTATTTATGGCTCATCAGCAACACAAACATTATTTACAAATATGCTTTTTTAAGAATGGGAAAATGTCAGACTCTTACTGACTAAAACCCATCCGTGTTCCTTCTATTGCTCTTTGGGTTCCAGGGCCGCGGTAACTCTTTCCAACAAACTAGTGCCAAGGTTTCTATACCGCCTCAAGGGCCTCTGACATGGTTTATTTGACGATCGCCATTTGCCGACCAGGACCACCGGTTTATATTGCCTTCCGAAGCACGGAATCAATTTTTAATTGAACAACTATTTACTAGTGTATGTGTATATGTATAAACTAGTGTTTATATCACAAAGACTTCCACTGCTAGACGTAGGGCTTCCCCTAGTGTTTCCACATACCGTATAGCTACCGCGGCCATAATAAGTATGTATATAAGTCATTTGATGATTTCTCATATTATTTTATTTGCAAGGTTGTTGTGAAATGATCATATTGTAAAAAGAAAGCTTAACTTCGATATTTGCAACGCTCGGACAGAATTGGTGAGGAGCACGAGAAGATCGAACAAACTTTTATCGTCACGACACGACCGTTATTTTAAATCACCCTATATTAAAACGGTACATTAAAGTCAGTAAGAAGTAAAATTTATTTACTGCAAACCGGAGCCAAGCTTAGAATAATGTGAAAAACTTGATGTATGGTATAATATTTTTCCATGAAAGGAGAAATTATGCATGGTAAGATTTTTGACATAACGTTGACATGGTTTTGTTTTTGCAAGTTGTATATGTTACATACTTTTTAGGGTCCGTACCCGTGGGTAACCAACGGAACCTATTATTAAGCCCCCGCTGTCTGTCCGTCCACCTATTTGTCAGCGGGTTTCATCTCATGAACCATAATAGGTAGACAGTTGAAAATTTCAGAACTCTAAATAGAACTTTATGGCAAGATAACGTCTTACATTGTGGTTAAACGAGTAGAAATAGAATGGTTATTTACTTTTAAATGGTAGGTACTTTTAGATGTCTTAAGACAAAAATCTGTACTAATCAAAGACTAGGTCTAAAAGAAAAAAATGTCGTGTCAGTTTCTACTTCAACGCCTCTGTGAAATTGAATTGACGGAGTAATGAGTTCTGGAAGAGATTTAAAGTGTTTCGAAAGTACCTACTGCGTCCTTTCACAGTTCTTTTTTATCATTACTGTGATTTACGGCCACTTTCAGAATTTTATATCCGTGGGTTCTCATTCTTTGGTAGTTCTTGCTTTTATTATAATGCTAAATTTTCGACTGATGTTAAAATTGTTTAATGGCTGTAGGATCTTCAATAGAAAGTCGTGTTGAGTTTTTCTCCTTGTGGACTTAATTTATATTCATACCTAAATAAGAATTTAAATTACCAAGAAAACTAGAATGTTTGAAAGAATAAACTTCTAAGAGGAGATTACTGAAATTGATAGAGAAGTATGGACGTACCTGTTCGTTCGTTCTGTATGGTGTCAGACGTAAAAGAATAGCACCATCCCATCACTTCCCGTGGTTGTCGTAAGAGGCGACCATGCTATGGCAACTTAGAACAAAATTAAAATTCCATTTTTTTATTGAAAACAGCGCCATCTAGTTTTTACTTAAGGGAAACAAATTGCGATGTTGCTACGGTTAAATATATTTTTTTTTCTGGGAGTTACTTTATAACATTAATCAAGAAAAATAATATAATTTCATGATCTTCTTATATAAAAATAATAGAATATATGAATTAGTACATAATTAGGTTTTTATTATGAGCTTTAATAGTGAAGAAGTTATATTTTGGTATTTAAACGTGCAAAAGTTTGTTTTTGAATGGCTACACTTGAATTGCAAATGGCTGCGTGAGAGTGTAACTACTCGTGCGCATTTATTTTCCTTTTGCAATAGAGTTGTTTTTGTTTCGCTAGTGCATCTGCAGGTTGAGTTGAGTTTTCGTTTCTCCATGTTGTTGAGCCGCGTTACAATTCGTTCGTACGTTCGTGTTGTGTTGTGTTGTGTTGTGTTGTGTGTGTTGTTGTTGTAAACAACTGGTGCAAAGATATCAATAATGTTCTCACTGGCCAAATAACCTTTTGGAATATTAACGATTCAATGAATGAAAAGGCTAATCGGCACTACCCTAATCATAAGGGACGAAAAAGGCGAACATAAAATTTTATTGTAAAATGTGTGATGTTTTTCTAAATAAAATGGTTTAATATTCAATTATGTGGTTTTTTTTCCTTTATGTAGTACGTAGTATGTAGAGGACTCTCATCTCTCTACCTAATATCATAAAGGATCAAACAGCAGCTATACACCTACCAACCTATACATTTACTTATATAAATTAGTTCCCTTAACTAAAAACTAGATGGCGCTGAGTTCGACCACTTCCTAGTATTAAAAAATAAGGTAGAGTTGCCTGTCTATAGCCAGTATACTATTGTAGTCTTTGGAGGCGACTAAGGGACTCACCAGAGAATGGGCAGCAGCATTCTCTGTAGATACATTGCAACAGCTACTCTGCGATCTCTAACCCGCTTGCCAAGCGTGGTGATTATGGCAAACCTCCCCCCATCTGGGGGAGGCCCATGTCCAGCAGTGTACGTCTTTCGGCTGATATGATATTGGACGTACACATGTGGCGGCGACTAGAAAAACAGCATTTGAATTGTTGATACTTCAGGAATTGAACTGCATAATAGAAACCAATTTACGACAAAAACACAAAAAACAACACACGTTAAAATCATATTACATCAAAATGGAGGTAATGTGTGTTCTGAACAATATTTTTTTACGTTTTCACGACACGGTTGGCGCAGTGGTTGAGCGGTCGATTGCTGCGCTGCGTGTCACGGGTTCGATTCCCGCACGGAACAAATATTTGTATGGCCTACAGATAGTTGTTCCGGGTCTGGCTGTTTGTGTATGTGAGTTTATATGTTTGTGAACGCACCCACGATACAGGAGAAATTCCTAGTGAGGGGCAACGTTTATTTAAAAAAAAAAATATATATATACTGTGAAAAAATTAAATTTTAACTTTATTTATAAAACGAGATTTTGCGAGATTTTCCAAAAAAAAGAACCTAGTCTATTTCCATGTTCAGGTTCCCATCTATATCTATACCAAAATTCATCAAAATCGGTTCAACAATTTAGCCACGAAAGTGTAAATTTATTAGGATTAGCTGGACTACTGCTCGATGGAAAAAAATAGACAAAAAAACTATTAGTATATAATATGTCTACATATACTACCTAAGAACGTAACGAAGACGTGTGAAATTCCTTCTACGGTTCCAGTATTAATGTCTTATCGTATCAATTGGTATGTGCCTGCTAATGTGATAAATGTTTACTCGTTAATTAACAGATGAATAGGACATAACACGAAAGCCGATCGCGGTCACAGTACAATACAGTAGCGTAACTAGGGCGCGCCATTGATTCCGCGGCTTTGTCAGCACCGTAGCTTTAGCAGATTATTTCTAATCTAATTTGGATCTTACACTACCAAGAATAATGTTCACATTTGAGTACGAAATGACGGGCTTATTGTAATATCGTGGATTGACAAAGATAATTAGGTAAGTAAGTGGCAGATACTGGAATGCTGTATAACTTGAACGTCTGTCTCCAACCAACTTATCCTTTTGATCGAATAATAGATAAGGTTATCTATCTGGTTTTGATCAATTAGCTACGGGTTAAACTATAGAAAGAGACGGCAAGCAAAGTGCGAGTGGGACGAAAGACCAAGAAGTCTAGATGAGTTATTATAGTTTCCCTACTGCTGTGTCTATCGACTGTGTCGCAATAAAACAAAATGGTGGATGATATCACTGAGGTCCGTCGTAGATTCGAAACAACAGGAATCCTTTGATTTATGAAGTGTACAAACTGTTCCACTAATAAAATGTAAACAATCTATTTCGGTATATTTATTCTGTTTATTTTCGAAAACTGATTCATACGCCCTTCAAATTGCTATCGATAAAAAAAAATGATTTATGAATGTGTCATGTGTGTTGGTATGCATCATCTCTACTATATTGATTGAGTAAAACATTCCACATTGCACTATATTATAAATCTCTGTGCTAAATAATTACAGATTATTTTATTATTATTATTGATACGCACGCGCTTGACCACTATCTCACCTTATGGTAAGCGATGATGAGGTCGAAGATGGAGCACGCTTGCCTAGAAGTAACCAATTCACTCTTGACTTAAAGACTCCCAGGTTGTAGCTATCAGAAAACACAATTAATTTTATTCGGCATTTTCCATTAATTTACATGAGTTGTCTACTTTTTCATTAATGTCGTTACTACAATAGGTGATCGGTACACTCAGCCATATTCCCTTGCCACTATTATTATCTAGGACTCAGCTGTTATAACGAGTTTACGGTGTCGTAACACATTAGAAGCAAGCAAGTGTATCTATATCATATATTTATGTGGTGTGAATATGGATTATGTAGAAGTCGTTTTATAATAACAGCGTTTATGCCCTACGGCATTTTATACAAACTTTCAATCTTATCTTTCGAAATGAATGAACCGATTTTAATTAAACTTGATAAGCATATGCTAGATATCCAGGTCTAAATAGTTAGTAGATAATATTTTCGAAAAAGAGTTTAGATGGAGAAAATGTTCTCTACTAACTATTTAGACTTGGAAATATTGCGTATGCATACCTACCAAGTTTCAGTAAAATCGGTTCATTAATTTCGAAAAATAAGGACTTGTAAGTTTTTATGAAATGCCGTAGGCCGTCAACGCTCATAAACTACAAGCAATAGGATTGTAGCAAAAGGATAATTGACAAAAAGTCGTCATTTTACCCACCTATAAAATGCCTAACAATGTTTTTTTTTTCACACTTCAATCCATTTTCATCTAAAATATCATCGAAATTTTGCAGTTCAAATATTCAATAGCACTCTATTTCCTGGAACTTCAAATTAATATTTCACGCATCATAATTTCGCACGAACACCTACACTTCTCTGTCAAACATTAATTATTACCAGAATAATAACATTTATTTACATAGAATTACGCATCTGTAATTGTTTAACTAACTAGTGAGCGTCACAGAATAGATAGGAACAGAAAGTCAACACTAGGATAGGATAGGATAGGGCAGGATAGGATAGGATAGGATAGGATAGGATAGGATAGGATAGGATAGGATAGGATAGGATAGGATAGGATAGGATAGGATAGGATAGGATAGGATAGGATAGGATAGGATAGGATAGGATAGGATAGGACAGGATAGGATAGGATAGGATAGGATAGGATAGGAAAGGATACGATACGATACGATACGATAGGATAGGATAGGATAGGATAGGACAGGATAGGATAGGATAGGATAGGATAGGATAGGATAGGATAGGAAAGGACAGGATAGGATAGGATAGGATAGGACAGGATACGATAGGATAGGATAGGATAGGATAGGAATGAATAGGAAGCATGTGTACACATGTAGACACAAACGTTCAGCAACAAAGACAAAGTAACAGAAATAGTAGTTGGTACAGAGCACCACCACACACTAGGTACATGACATGACATAAGAAAACTAAATTGTCTACTTAATTTTGAAGACAAAACAAACTACAAGCGGTCTATGACAGCCAGCATTCTGGTATAATAATGTTGCTTAGTATCCATTTCGCGGTTGGGACACAACAAATAACTTTACAAACTTACTTTGAGGGACAATGACGATCAAGAACTTTGACTCCGCTGCCATAGTTGTCATCATAAACAAAAGGGGAATTTAGGAGTTCAGTTATTCTTTGAATAGGCTAGCCTTTCATTCGTAGTATGCTGTTACGACTTATGACTTGTTAGTCGCTAATTGAAAGCGAGATTTAAAATTGAGCCTTTTCTCTTTCTATAAAGTTGGACTATGTTTCGATTTCATCAAAATTATATAAGCCTTTTTCGCAGAGTATAAAGACACCGCACCGCTGCTAAGAGACGAAATTGTCAACTTTTTCTATACGAAGCGTAGGTATTTAATTGGTGCCACCAACACGCTTCGTATAGAAATTGTTGACATATATACAGAAGTTGTTGGTGGCCGTCACCGTTTTCTCATAGAAAGTGACTGTACGTCTATAGGTAGAATTGTTACAGGCTGTCAGTTTCCGCGTCAGCTACTGAGTGTGTGAGTACGAACATCCTTACTTCCTTACTAATATTATAAACGCGAAAGTTTGTATGCATGGATGTATGTATGTTTGTTACTCTTTCACCCAAAAAATACTGAATGGATCGTTGAAATTTGGCACAGAGGTAGAATTATATGTATAAGTATTATAAGTATCCTAGAATAACACTTAGGATACTTTTTATCCCGGGAGTATGTTCCCTTGGGATAATTTTCTACACTAAATCGGACGGAGCCGCGCGGGATAGTTATTTATAATTACGTCTCCAGGCATCACTAGCATGGCAATATCATGCTTTGTAAGTTTAAATCCTTTAACGAACACTTTAACAACACATAAATTGAAACAAAATTATGGATATTGTTACTATGGCGATCATCATCAGCCTAGTCTAATCTTACTTTGCTGTGCCCAACAGGGTCCACGATTGATTAAAAAAAAATGTTTACCACCTACATTGTGGAACGCAATAAAAATTGAGTTTTGAGTATTGAGCCTTTTTGGGGAAATTGGGTTCGGCTCCCAGTTAAACCAGATTCAACTGAATACCAGTTTTTTACGTGGAGCGGCTGCCTACTAGACCTCCACAACCCATCAACTGGGTAACTTGGTACCTACTTCTTTGCAAGACTGGGGTCAGATTTTCTGGCTTCTGACAATCCGTAACGACTGCTAAAGATCTCCAAATGACAGCTGGGACCAACGACTTAACGTGCTTTCCGAGGCACTGAAGAACCTCGACATATTAAGATGGTCACCCATCCACAAACCAACCTTGGCAAGCGTTGCTTAACCTTGAAGCGGCTATATTATTACAAAAAACATAACTTGCGGGATTTTAAGGCGTCAAGAATTTGACATTTTAAACTCGATTTTTCAATAAAGATTGATTTTTATCAATCTTTATTGAAAAATCGAGTACTACTCTTGTAGATGTTGGGATTTAAAAGACGCATAGGTAATACGAGTACATAGGTACCTAAATATAAAAAAGGTGTTCTACATTGAAAGACTTACCTAGATGCCAAACCTTAGAGATAAAGTTGAAAATCTCCTGCGTGTCAGGCTAGAAAATAAAGCTTTAAATATCTGACGAGGCCTCATTTTAAGCCACACAAGGCTTAGGATGGCTTTTGGTACTAGGCACTTTAGAATTCATGTCGTATGCTTCCAAAAACTGGTCTGACACTCTCGAAATAAAACGACATACCTACATGGCGAATGGCGTCAATTTGAAGCAAAACGAGCGTCCAAGTCTCAACGAGCACTTATGTAATGATGGCTACGTGTTGTGAAGAGTTGTTGCATATTTTGTAGAAAAAAACCCTTTTTTTGGAATAAACTAGCATTTTTTAACTGACTTCTAAAAAAGGAGGAGGTTCTCAATTCAGATATTTGTATTATTTTTTTCGTTTTTTTTAGTTTGTTTGCGCTTAACTCCGTCGCTTGCCAACCGATTTGAAAAATTCTTTTTTGTGTTGGAAATGGTATACTTCCCAAATGAAATTGTATCAAAATCGGTTTACTAGTTTGGTTTTTAAATCCAACTACCTGGACAAAATATATGGAAAAATCATCCATGTAGTATACGAAATTGCGTATTTTTGCTTTCCTGTGACTTTCTAGTGGTGTTGTTAGGTGTGGGGGGTACCACTAAAAAGTAAAAATAAAAAAAACACAAAAAAAGAAACCGACTTAAAAAAAAAAACACTACAAAGTACAAAATAACTTTAATTTCGAAAGTCGGTGACAAATAACGAAGAAGCAACCAAAGATAAAGTTATTTTGTACTTTGTAGTGTTTTTTTTGAAAGTCGGTTATTTTTTGTTAAATAGTTTTTTTTATTAATTTTATAACATGACATCTTGCCAGTATTACCGGTGCGGGACCGAATTGTCAAACGTCAACATCCTATTAAATACCTTTCTATAGTAAGAGTAGAGTTTTAAATCGCGTGAATTGGGGCCACCGTTGGGTGAACACCGTTGTGCCAGAAGCGCTGTAATGGTTAATGCCTGATCAAAGCGGAACCTGAAGCGGCTGAGGAATTCCATATGGACAAATCACTCTCTCAAGGTTGAGCGTTGACCTGGTAAAGGGCGTTGCATGCTAGGGCCGGTTGATACACCGCCATACGGCGGACGCTTATATTCAGCAGTTGAGGTGTTTCGGCTGACATTATGAGGAAATTATTACTTTTGATCTAAAACACGGTAGATAACAAAAAAGTTACTGAAAAAACCATTCAGCAGTGGACGACAGAGTGATTAATGACAGTTATTTTTTTATGTAAAATGCATTGGGCGAATTTATAACAGAATGGATTTTTTGAAGGATCGCCAAATTGAAGTGGCAGTAGGCAGGGCACATTGCTCGCAGAACAGTTGGTCGATGGGGCCGAAAAGTTTTGGAGTGGCGACCTGGTGAGGGTCGCGGGTAACCGATGGATGCGAGACGCACAGGACCGGTTGTTTGTGGCGACACTTGGGGGAGGCCTATGCCCAGCAGTGGACGTCTTTTGGCTGATATGATGATGATGATGATGCGATTTTTCCCGTGACTTCGTACGCGCATATCCGTTTTTTTCCGTTCCCGTAGAAGTTCGGGAAATCCTTTTAATGGTCTCCTACACTCTCCAAGCCTTTCAGCTTTCTACGACCAGTAGTATCGGCTGTGGGTTGTCTGTCAGTCTCTCAATCACTCAGTAATGGAACAATTTTATATAAATTAATTATCTTTTGCCCACGGATTCACTCGCGTTAATATATTCTTTCACAAAAAGTGGCCTATAGTAGTAAGTAGAATTAGAAGACGCAGCGTTGGAAGGCCTCTCACAAGATGGATCGATGACCTGGTTAGGGTCGCTGGTAGCCGATGGATGCGAGACGCACAGGACCGGTTGTTGTGGCGACACTTGGGGGAGGCCTATGTCCAGCAGTGGACGTCTATCGACTGATATGTTGATGATGAGAATTAGAAGAAGCCCATTCATCAATTGATGAATGGGCTAGCTCTTGACCCCGATCACGCCTGATGGAAAGCGATGGATGAGGTCTGTGATGGAGCGAGCGGTCCCAGAATATGCCTTAAGGCACTGGTACTCCCACGCGTCGACGAAACACAGTAGGCTGCTTGACGGACTCCGGTGGGAGGGTGGTCGCGAACCAGGCGGGTGTTAGCCCTACCACCGCAAGGGAAGGATTGGCCAGTCTCATAAGGTGTTAGGTGAGGCTGTCCAGGATGCGCCGAGCGCTCGGTTCAGTTGAGTGCCCGATGGAACAAATTGCGCTACACGAGGAGGCTCCTTCATGCATCCCTAAAATGTCGTCTACATCCAACAATTCACTCTGACAAAGCAAAGTAATATTTAAATATCAGCTAAATGTTAGAACAAAAAGGGCACGAATGCGACGTTGAATAAGTGAATTCAAATCTCGGTTTAAACGACCATAATCCCCGTTCCTTTTCACGCAGACAACGGCCTTGTGTTTACATAAAAAGGTTGGCGCGTTCCGTTTCACGTAGCTTTTACTTGTTCTATAAATAGGTTGCTACTTTAGCTTGTTTAAACATATGGTGATGCTAGTTAAATAAAAAAATAAAATAAAAATAAAATAAAATCTTTATTAAATGTTTCACACACAATATAGTTACATATTAATAGCCACAAGTAAATCTTAAATAAATAACTATGCTAGTAACCAACAAATAACTATGTGTTTAACTAAATTATCAACATATTACGTCTTATGGAAAATTTATTTTAAGCCTACAACTATGTATAATTAGCGACTTTCCTGAGCTAGGTTTATAAAACCTGTGTTTCAGGTCATCACTTAACAAGACTAATCATTAAGGGGGCATGTATACAGAATTAAGAATAACAACTTACGAACTAAACCTTACAATCATACTAGAACTTCCAATAGTTTCTCTGTGTCTGTGTAATTGAGTTTTAATAGATACTCTGATATTAATGTACCACATTTAATGTAATTTACGCTATATATATCTAACAATTTGTTTAGCTTGTTGTACAAAAAAGGTCCTAAAAATACGTAAAATCTATGAGCAAATGCGTGTCTTGTCTGTGGTTTAACGCAAACCAAATCTTTCCTCCTCCTGGTTGAAAATGCTGGGTCATAAGGAAGCTCAGAGTGCTGATAAAGTATGATGTGCAATATAAAAAGTTTACGCACTGTTAGTATTTTGCATACTGTGTACAAGTCGTGTGTGGGAAATCTGAAAGGTCGGAAGGTTGCAACCTTTAGAATTGCTCTTTGAGCACGTTCCAAAGGAAGTAAAATAGTCTTTGCAGCACCACCCCATGAGGTAATACAGTAGGTAAGCACAGATTGACACAGAGCCAAATAAACCTGTTTAATTAACTTATAGTCGGCTATGTGACGTAGGTTCTTAAAAATATATATTAATTTACGCACTCTTGTGCACAGTAGCTCAATATGTTTACGGAAATTTAGATTTGTGTCAATCGTAACACCAAGGTATTTTATGTGGTCAGCTTTAACTAATCTAGGGCACGCACAAGCAATGTCAGCATGCTTGCAATTGTGTGCAAATATATTAAGGTTAGTAAGCGGTAAGTTAATGTTCCTCATTGAAAATAAAATGTATTTAGTTTTATCTATATTTAGTGTTAGAAGATTTTGATGTAACCAATTAGACACAATATTAAAACCGTTTTGGGCATGTTCATATGCTACACTTTGAGACTCAGCAGAAAACAACAAGGCCGTGTCATCCGCATAAGATAATATTAGCCCATTGCGAAGGACTAAACTACATAGGTCATTAATGTAAATTAAAAATAATGTAGGTCCCAGAATACTACCTTGTGGTATTCCAAAACCACTATTTTCCATCTCAGAACTTGAGTACTGCCCTATTTTAACACTTTGTTGACGGTCTCTAAGATAATCGGAGAATAATAGAAGTTGCTCTCCTCTTATCCCAAGTGTTTCAAGCTTGTGCAATAATATAGAGCAAGAAATTGTGTCGAAGGCTTTGGCGAGGTCCAGAAAGATCCCAATGGTGTGCATGCCTCTATCTAGTCTCGTACTAATGTATTCAGATAGCTTGTGAACCGCTTGGTTAGTTGATCTTTTAGGTCTAAACCCAAATTGATTATTGGAAAGTAATTTGTTAGCTTCAAGATAATCTATTAATCTGCTATTTATAATTTTTTCTAAAATTTTTGAGAGCCCTGTTAGTACTGAAATGGGTCTATAATTATTAACACAGGTCTTATCTCCCGCTTTTAACACTGGCGTAACTACTGCTTTTTTAAGCAGTTTCGGGAATATACCGTTAGATAAACATGACTGGAAAATATGGGTTAATGGAGGGGCAAGAAGATATTTAAACCTTTTCAGTATGTTGTTAGATATGCTATCCCATCCCACAGCGCAGTTGTCCTTTAACCCTGTTATTATTCTTAAAATTTCATTGACATCAGTGTCCAATAAAACAAAAGATTTCGATGTTTTTGTAAGGGTTTTCTCAACCGATATTTGGTGAAGAGGGCTATTATGGTTCAAGGACTTTTCAGCCAAGTTTTTGCCGACGTTAACAAAAAAACTGTTTACTTTATTCGCGGCTTCCACTGGGTTTATCCCTGTTGACAGTAATTCGAGTGGAGGTTCAGGATATTTTGATCGAAAAGTATTTGTTTTAATAAATTTCCAAATAAGTTTACTGTTTTTACCTGCCTTCTGTAATTCGTTCTTCTCATATTTATTTTTATTTTTTTTTAAAAGATTATTGCAAAAGTTTCTGTACCTCTTGTATGAAACAAAAAGTATTTCATTATCAGGTGCAAGTTTCGATTTTTGGTGTAGTTTATCCCTATGCCGTATACAACGGACGAGACCAGGAGTGATCCACGGTTTAATTGAATTATACCGTCTAGACACAGTTTTGGTAATTGTGTTATTGTTTATTGCATGTTGCATCGAATGTATGAAATACTGTAAAGAAATATTTGCATCATCAGTTTTGTAAACAGGGTCAAAGTCAATACCGCGAATGTCACGTTCAAGATTAGTCATATTAATTTTTGTACAGCTACGCATGCAGTTTATTCTAGGTGAAGATTTTTGTATCGTTAGCAAAATAGCTTGATGATCCGTAAGCGAAGAATTAGTAACCAAAGTTTTGTTTGGGTGTTTTGTTTTCAAGATGAAATGATCTAAACATGAGCCGCTCTGGTGTGTGGAAAAATAATGACTTGGTAAGAGACCATGAAATGAACAAGTATTTAAGTAATTATGAGCATGAGTATCTGATCTCCCGGAAGCAATATTAATATTTATGTCACCCATCACAATAATATTCTTAAAGGCTGATAGAAGTTGTAGATTTACATCAAGAAAATCCAAAAATCTGTCAATGTTTTGAGACGGTGGCCTGTAAATGGCCATAATTACAGTATCTGGACAGATTTTAATAATTAAACAGTTACTGTCTTGAACTTTGGGCTCTTCTACAAGTGCTTTTAAGTTGTTTTTGATGTAAACCACAACACCATCGTTTTGATTAATGTTTAAATTTGTTTTGTGAGTGCAGTAGCCGTCAAGGGAAGGTAAATTGGCTGTCTGAGCAGACAGCCAACATTCTGTTAGGACAATAATATCACAGTTAATGTCAAGACTTTGTAACAGAACCTCAAACCCATCCATGTTGCGATTAATGCTACGAATATTTTGTGTAAGCAGCGTAAGCGTATTTTCCCCAGAAGGAAGAAGGAGTTTACAGTCCTCTACATTACAAGTATTGGCTTCAGACACAGAAAATCCATCCAAATCAGCGATTAGCTGACTGGTCATTACGACTAATAATTAAGATAATAAAAGATAAACTAACTCTATGTAACCTGTAACTAAGTGCTACTAAATTAACTATTCGTGGGCGCTCTTAGGCGCCTTCATAGTCTATTGAATTTATAAAATTAACTTCGGCGTATTTACGCGCCGGACAGTCTACGTCACCGGTCTGATGGTCACACTTCCTCTTGAAACGCTTGCACGTCGCACATTGTGGTGGAGAAGATTTATTGCTACACTCCTTGTGGGAATGACCATTCTCTCCACAGTGGTTGCAAGTTGGACTGGTTTCTCGGCAAAACTTGGCTGCGTGACCGAACTGCTGGCAATTGAAGCATCTTGTGACTATTGTGAAATCCTTCACGGGGCATGATGTCCAATTAATAAAAATCCGGCCTTGTTTTTTTAGGACTTTTCTGATGGTGGCGGGTAGTTCTAAAATATAGTTGCAGGTAGGAAGACCCTTCTTACCCGACTTATGGCTCAGTTTGACAGTAGCAAGGAAGGATTCACGAGTAGTGTTTGTCAATTTTCCTGAGAGGTTTTGCTCGAAAATGCAGTCAAATACTTCCCTTTCAGTCAGTGCTACTGGAACTCCAACGACAGCAATTCTGGGTCGCCGTTTAGGAGTTTCTTCTACTGTGAGGCCTGACGATACTAGCTTTGTGGAATTCTTAAGCTTGTCGATATCGCCTTTGCTTTCGGTGCTAATAAGAACACCCCCGTTTTTAACTTTCTTTAGGCCACGGACTTGAAGCTTCAGTTCTTCAGGTGATATTATTTTCTGCACAAGTGACTTCGTGTCTTCGCTAGATTTAGTTTTGTCGCAAGGATAGATGGCCACAGAACTCAGATTTGCAGGACGGATGAAGCTTTCGGAACTTTTTTTTACCATGCTAGCGTAAGAAGAGGAGGTAGCGTCAGAAGGTGGTAATTTGTTAATTACCGCCTCTTTGATCACTTTTATGGATTCAGCGAGTTCCAGTTGATCTTTCAAGTGCAGTACTGTGCTGTGTGCTTGAATAGTTTTCTGCTTTAATGCTTGGTAGAGAACGGCCATCTGAGATGTTCCACTGGAAACCTTGCGGCAAAGAGCAGTGACACGGTGCTTTTGTTCACTGTTCATTTTTCCCTCCGTAACTATGGTGCAGACCTCAGTTAGAATGCCGTCTATTGACACCATCCATTTTTGGATCTCTGACGTCGAAATAACTTCTTCTGGTAGCTCACCAGACGACACGGGTGGAGCTCGAGGTGGTGTTTGCTCCCGAGGTTGAACTGGTACAGGTTGGGTTGGAGTCGGCGGAGGACTACGTCGTAAAAGTTGGCTACGCCCGAAAGGGCTAGCTTCTTGATTAGCCATAACTACCACAAATATACTATGACTATAAAATATTTAGTTCATATTGCACAATATATAAATTAGTAAAATCACACGCGACACACTTTACTTTAGAACTGACACCGCAGATAATTTTATGATATTATTGTTATGCTTAAATTGTTTTTCAAATGTTACATTATAATAAATGCAAAGTACACGACTACTTGGTCTCGCGTCTTGAAAGACTTGTGAAATGATAATGAAGTAGCGTGAGTGTTGTTAAAGTAAAGGTGTATTGTACATTATGCATTAAAATGGCAATTCTGGTTTCCACATAGGTAGTATCATTCAAAGTGATCATAATCGGAATAAGAAAATGAGTTTGTGGTGAGCGCTCATTGATCCGTAATAGTTCGTTTTATATATTTAAAAAAAAAATAAGTAAATGGATAGGATGCTAGGGTGCTATTTATAGATATAACAAGTTAATTGATTATAGACAATTGTTGGCTAACTGAAATACATAAATAATTTCCGCTGTTTGGCAAAATCGTTCTCTGTCGCGACGATGAAATCGAGTTTGCTGTACAAATGAATGCGTCGACTACGTAAACGTACACGATGCTGTTAATTGTACCAACGTGTCTTGACTCGCAGGTCTCCTCAAGAGACACAGAATAATAACCTCAATGTTTGTGTTTGTTTGTAGTTCACAGTTCCAATTGAGTGGCTTTGTGTATTGCCGTCTACTGTTATTAGTCGTCTAGACTGTACAGTACACAAGTCAAAGTCTGTACATTAGACTTTATTTGTAAATCATTTTATCTTTGAGGGCAGTCTCCTGAAAATAAGCCTTCAATAAATAATTTCTAATTTCTCAAATAATATTTTGTGATTTTATTTTATTTAGAAAATGATTTAGTTGTTCACAGGGCGAATTTATTGAGGATAAGTTAGTAACTATTCAGAGTCAGGGTGACGTTACGTATTGAGGAAAAGGAATACCTCTGGACGAACATTTAAATTGTTCGAGAGAATACGTACTGATGGTAATAATAATAAAAATAATGGCCTATTGTTGTTACGGCCAATGGCCTGATGGCCCATTGCTTCGAAGACCATCAGTCGAAGCTGGCTTTACGCGGTTGGATAAAGATCCTGATACAGAAGACAGTAGTCCTCGATACGGTTCGTATTATAAAGAGGTTCCTCTCTCTGGAACTCTCACCGCCCGCGCCGGTAGCTTGGCTCTGCTCTCGACAACGGCGGACTACTTTTTTATATTTTTAATGAAATATTTAAAAATGTAAAGGAGACCATTCAGGTTTCATACAAAGTTGAGCCCAAAATCGAAAGTCGGCCAATGGGAAACGATGTTTTTAATCCGTTTAGAACATCTGCTGCTGGCAAGTTTCGATTTTGGGTCTAATATGAATGGTCTCCTTTGTATGGACAGTAAAGACAGTGAATAAAGATCTTTATACGATACTACATCATTAGTGACAGATAGGAATATTATAGTGGATAGTGAAGCAGAAATGGTAAAAGTAACCTTCCAAAACGTGAGAAACCCTACGTGAATGCCAAAGTTTGTCAGGTTATAACATCAAATTCTTAATTCGGAAACCGTTGGAAAATCCACCACAGAACTGATAAAGCAAATAGATCTTTTCAGTGAAACGCCCAGTCAGATAACCAAAAAATTTTGGACACGTAGATATTTTTTCCTTTATCACGTACCTAAACAATAAAAAAGATACAGTGCGTTGAAATTTTGCGTGTCGTCACGCCGTGGTGCGTCACGGGCTGGTGTGTCACTTCTTGTGAAATAAGTGTACACTTATTTCACAAAAAGTGACACACCAGCCCTCACTCCTGAACTTAGATGCACTTTATCTTTATCAATGAAAAGGCAAAAAACACGTGAAAATATTATTCAAAAGTGAAACTAACGGACCAAATAGACTTATATTAGTTTTCTATGAAGGAAATATACCTATTAAAATTATTCTGGTAAAGCTAAAGGTAAGAAAGTTACCTGAAGGTGAATATTATGAGCCAGTTTCACCAAAGCTCGACAAACGGGGAAATTATCTGACAGAAATTCTGTTTCATTTCATACTGTACATTTAAACGTTGTGGCGCGTCGGGTGGTGAAACTGTCCTAATTTTCTGTTTCTCTATTAATTTTCTAAATGAGATTTATAGGAACAAACTAACTAAACTTGTGCTAAAATTGAAACAAATTGGTTCTTTGATTAACTTTCGATTACATTACTAGGGTTGCGTTAGTTTCTATGTACAAAGACGGTTGTATTGCGTTTAAGATCTAATATCCAAACTAAACTAATAAAGAGGAAAAGTTAAGATATTAATTTTATTTTGTTAAGTTGTTTCTAATAAAATCACTCTAACTCTAAAAGTGAAACTAGACCTATCTAAAGCAGCTAATGGGTGTTGGTTGTTAGTGTAAGAAAATATTTTTTTTGGCAGACCTAACACTACAGTTGCAGATACTAGAGAAGAATATTACTAAATAATACAAAAGTTTGCGCTAAGCGTAGTTACATCGAAAGGTTACACTGTCAGAAAGAAAGAAAAAGTGTTTATTGTCACAAAACTGACATGCATACATACAAATTTAAACTAGGGATGCATGAAGGAGTCTTCTCGTGTAGTGCAATTTGTTCGATCAGGCTCTCAACAGAACCAATAGCTCGGCGTATCCTGGACAGTCTCACCTAACACCTTATAAAACTGGTCAATCCTTTCCTTGCGGTAGGGCCACCCCACCACCCACCTGGCCCACCTGGTTTGCGACCACTCTCCCATCGGAGTCCGGCGGCAAGCAGCCTGCTGTGTTTCGTGGATGTGGATGTGGATGCGTGGGAGTATTAGGTGCCTCAAGGCATCTTCTGGGCATGCTCGCTCCATCATAGACCTCATCCATCGCTTTCCACCAAGCGTGATCGAGGTCAAGAGAAAGTAAACTTAGAATTCCTTAACGATAGTGTTAGTAATAGGTTCTTAAACAGTGTAAGTATAGACAGATACAACTGTTGTTGACGGTTAAATAGGATAGAGTTCTAAAACAATCTGGGGGTCTACTCTCTAAGCCTGAAGTCCGTAGTTTCGGCCTTAGTGTCGGGCGTTTTCTACTCCGTATCACCTACGGACTCACTATTAGTCCTGAACCCGAACCATGAACAACTGTCAAATTGTGTTGTCATTCATTCTTAGTTCGGGTTCGGGACAAATCTGTCTGGTTAGTCTGTCAGTCAGATTACCAAACAATATTGAAGACGTAGTTTATATAAGGCATGTTATCAATAAATAAAGACTACAAAAACACGAGTGGTACACAGTGCGTTAAAATTTCTCTTAACTTCACATCCCCACTCCTAAATAACGTGTAACAGAATAAATGCAATACTTCTTAAGGGGTCATTGTACTCATCATTATGAACAACTTATACTATGGGCCCCACACTGAAATCGCAAAAAAACTCAGCTGTTCAGTACATTTTGTCGAATTCGTGTTCAGAAATGTACACGATTTCAGCTTTGGCCTCATAGCAAAAGTTGTTCATAATGATGAGTACAATTACCCCATAAGAGGTATTGCGTTTATTCTGTTACACGTTATATAATATTTTTACAAGCTTTTATTAACTTGCACTGTTCGTATGTTTGTAAGTTGTCCGTCAAAATTTGCAAACCATTTTTCGACTATTTTTTTTATTTTTTTATTAGTGATGGGTTTGCTCTTGACTCTAGTCAATGTCAGATATGACAGAGACAAAGTCTACGATGGAGCGAGCTTACCCTGAAGGAGCCTGTTCACTCTAACTTTGAAGAGATTAGGGCTGTAAGCTTTTGGAAACACAGACGCAGGCAGAAAGTTCCACTCCTTTGCTTTGCGATTGTTGGTATCCGATTGAGCTGTAATTTAGCATACCTACACTTTTAGTTTCGGTGACAATACAATGTGCAATACTCAATATTGTAATAATTTAAATATCTCCGCCGCTCCAAGATGACGGATTACGCTATTTTTTCAACCCTCTTATTATAGGATATCAAACGAAAAAACTTTAGGAGTAAGAAACAATAAAGTTAATAATACTACGGTAAATTCAATATGGCCGCTACATGAAAGCTTGTTTTAAAAGTAAAATTTATTACTCAAGGAACATCCCTATGAACAAATACAAACACATAAACATGGAAATATACTGTAGGCTTCACGTGTTTATATTACCTAGTAGGGATTCAGGACTTTGCTTACTGAAACACAAAATTAACCCCAACACTAAGGAAACATCCCCCCCACACTTTGAAACACTCACCTTCAGCGTATTTCCACAATGTTGCACATTGTTTGCTGAAGTGGATATTGTTATTCCGACCGTGCTATTTTGGAGATACCTACAAAACTTATGCCCATGTGTTCTTAACTTGATCTAAGACTCCGATTATTATGAAATGTTAAATTTACATAATGCGAGGTAGGAACTTCAGAAGCAAAAGTTAGAAATTACTAAATCCTGTATCTTGACGAGATATGATGAAAGATGCTTTGAAAACGCGGCAGTCATCACTATGTAAGTAAATGCTACAAACCGATTTCATAAATGTCATTAATTTTATGGGCGCCATTTTTCTTAAACATGACGTGAAGTCAGGGAAATAATTGTTTAAACACCTTAAAATTTATTTTCCATGCAGCATACAGTCAAATACACTCTCTAACTCCATATGATCCATGTAAATTCGCCTCCCAACGACGTAAACATACTGTCTGTCCTTTCACGCGCACAAATTGTCGATCGGTCCAACGTAGTTTCCTGTTCCTCAGTGGACATGTCTATAATATGGCGAACAAAACTTTAAATATTTACCCTATGTGCAGATCAAAATGTAAAAGAACTGTTACGTGTTGGTTACTTGAATTAGATTATGCAGAGGCTGAAAATATTCTAAGTGTTTTGTAATAATTGCCTTTTGCGTTTGACCTTGTGGAACCTTGTCAAAGACATACTTCGCATATAACCATTTTTTGTACCTGTATTTTTTTTTTTTCTCTCTCAATACGTAGAGTTTTCACAATATTGTGTTCGTATGTGCAATTTTATATTTTAATTTTAAGGGTGTGTGCCTGGAGTTCTGTCATACAGGTCCCGTGCCCAGTATAGACTCCAGCTCTCACAAGGGTTTGAATTTATAATTATGTAACTTGAATGCTATGTTCCAAATTTACCTTTTTGAGAGAAATAAATATATTATTATTATTATTATTAAATACACAGCTTCAACCTTAGTAAAAATTCAATTCGTTGGAATTTTTGGCAAATGAAAAACAATTTCAGTTTCAAGTCAAATTGAATTTCCCAAAATTATGATTTCTAAGTTAACAGGAGCCACATCTCCACGGGAATAACACCTCGTTGAGTAGAGTTTTTATTTAAGCATTTATTGCAACCTACATTTATTTCATGTCTAGCTTTTAAAAAATAAACCAATTCAACAGAATCGTTCAATTCTTTCCATACCTCAACTCACGTACAAATCTGTGCTTACTGCTATATTATATCAAAGTCTAGAATCCAATAAATGCAACTTATTAGCATAGACCTCCGGAATGAATTTAGATTAAGTTGGTGCGATGTTACCAGTGGCAGTTGTGCACTACAGACTGTGCATGTTTGCACAAAGTATTAGAATCTCTACACAGCGCACTGCGGAATCGTTGTGATTTTTGTGCAATTCGAATGAAAATTTACGTCTGAATGCAAAGAAGGAACCCATAGAGATCGTATGCCTGTCTGTTAGTCTGGCACAGCTAACTTACTTCGAAAACACTGGACCGATTCAGACAAAACTTCGTAGATACACATGACGGCGCGCATCTAAATTAAAAGTTAATCCAAGATTTAAGATGACAGACTGATTGTGTTATTTTGTTGAACAGTAATTATTGTTAAATTCAAAATTAAAATGGTGATTTATTTCAATTGGTCGAAAATATTAAAATATGAGCGGGTAGCCCCGAATAGGGTAGCAAGTTTGCGTCTACGCTGTGACAGCTGGCATTCTTTTGACAGACAGCGTACGAGGTGCACGCGTGCTAACCTATTGGCTCGTAATCTAGTTTCATCTTGTGTTTTACCGTATATGAATCACAAACGTGCTATTATTTCAACGTTTCTTCTATAACACGCCCATGATGGATGACTATCACAAAGACCGCTCCGCTGATCAGCCTGATACTCCGTTACACATATGAATTTGTGACTCAAATGCAGAAGTGTAACGTAAATTAGTTACAAATATAGTCACTTTTGGGGGATACATTTTTAAATTTATGAAAATTTTGATGTTAAGGCGGGAGGAGTTATTTGATTTGCCAGGGTTGCGGATTTTATTTGAAAGAGTTATCGCGGCCCTGAAAAGCAAAAGGCACTACGAGGAGCACGGATGGGTTTTAGTCAGTAAGAGTGTGACACTCCCTCCCGCTCCACCCAGAGCGGCAGAAGTCATTTGATGATTTCCCATCCATAAAAAAGGAGTTATTTGATGATTTCCCATCCATAAAAAAGGAGTTATTTGATGATTTCCCATCCGTAAAAAAGGAGTTATTTGATGATTTCCCATCCATAAAAAAGTAGTCATTTGATGATTTCCCATCCATAAAAAAGTAGTTATTTGATGATTTCCCATCCATAACAAAAGGAGTTATTTAATGATTTCCCATCCATAAAAAAGTAGTTATTTGATGATTTCCCATCCGTAAAAAATCAGTACAGGCCTTACACCCTTGTTTTTATTTTAAGTTTTTTCAGTCTATACAAAGGTTGTCTGATAGATATCGCTGTCAGCGATAAGACCGCCATTGTATCAACAGAAAGTAAGTTCGTGTAAGACATTTGTGTTACTGTTTTTGGTGTACAATAAAGTATTTTCTTATCTTATTGCTTACTGCAGCCAATTTTGATAAAAACCAGTGATACTGCAAACACTAAACCAATTTTGAATAGACTTCTTTATCTTTTTATTTTGTTTTTCATAGTAATTATTTGCTCAGCTCCTATTCGGCTTAATTCGTGCAGTCGCGTTTCAAATGACTATTTTGCAAAATAGTCATTTGCTTGCGAACTGCAAAATTTGTAACATAAGGGTATAACCAAAATATTTTCTTTGCAAAACTCGCAAGTACTTTGGTTTTTTATGTTCAAATCTTACCATCCCTCCCTACCTCGGGCTACCCTAGCTATTCCACCAATTGGCACTAAGCGTTTCCAAACGTCATTTATAATGCGCACAGCAAAGGAGTGGAACTCTCTGCCAGCGTCTGTGTTTCTAAAAGCTTACAATTCTAATCTTTTCAAAGTTAGAGTGAACAGGCTCCTTCTGGGTAAGCTCGCTCTATTCGTATACTTTGTCTCTGTCATCACTGACATAGACTAGAGTCAAGAGCAAATCCATCACTAAAAAAGTATGAAAAGTAAAAAACTTAAATTTCTTATTTTCCAGAGCATTAGCGATTTTTGCGGACCTCTACATTTTAGGACATCTATCCCATATATGGTATTCCATATAAATCCTAGTCTAGTCCATATAAATCACGTTTATGATAGACGAAACGCTGAAAAACAGGGCATCTATCCCGAAAAAACTTTCATCGCACTTTGCCTTTCCATGCAATCAGAGATGAGACACGGTCCACTTAGTGGTAGTTGGAAAGTCACTCGATAGATAAATAAAAAAGCACGGGATTCATCCGCGAAACAAAAGAAATTACAATTGGGGCACCTGAACTACTGAGGCATCTATCTCGGTTTTACCCTATACAAATTTTGGATATAGCGGGCGCGTTTCATTAAACAATATTATTCCATTTCAGATTTTAAACATTTCAGTAGTGAAACCAGCTTTGTATGCCTCGACATTTATATTATGTGTTCCACTTACCAACGACAATACGTGAAGAGCCTGAAGCAACATAAAAGGAGCTTTGTATGATGATATTGTTCTTGCTTAAGACAAAATAATCCTTCTTAACGTTACTTCAAATAAACAGTCATGTTTGTGTAGATTTACAGAGCAATATTTTACGACTTATTGTCATCTATCTAAATTAATGAAAATACTAAGCTATTTGATGTTTGTTCTTGAGAGAAAGTTGTACGAAGTTTAATTACACCTTTAGAAACGTTTCCTTTAAATTAACGAGTAGAGAAAGAGGGTAAATAAGTATTATTGTTGTTAATTGAAGTAGAAACGTATGTATGTACGGAGTTTAGGTATGCTGAACCGTAAAATTAGCTGGTAATTGAAGTGTTTAGGGTTCCATTGCAATCGGATTTTATATTCGACGGAGATTGTTTGCCTTTAGTGGTATACGTTCTGTTTGGTATATGTGTCGTAGGATAATTTGATACTTCGAATCTTCGCGGAAATCCTAGGGGTTTTGCGAAAACGCGGATTTTTTTTTTTTTTTTTTTTTTTATTATTGATAGGCACGCGCTTGACCACTATCTCACCTGATGGTAAGCGACGATGTGGTCGAAGATGGAGCACGCTTGCCTAGAAGTAACCTATTCACTCTTGACTTAAAGACTCCCAGGTTGTAGCTATCAGGAAACACAGATTCCGGCAGGGAATTCCACTCCTTAGCGGTAAAAAAAATACTCGTTACTATAGTAAGATTTGATGTGCTCAACACTGATTGGCTACAATTTTGCTGACTGACTTCTAATTGGTTCCTAGTTTGCCGATGATTAAGACGTCAACCAATCAGAGACGATCTCTTATTGAACGCGCTGACCGACCAATCAGCGTTCTTATTTCATAACAGCCAGCGTTTCGTTTCGCAATATTGCTATAATAACGAGTATTTTCGCAAAAATCCTGACTTTGTCCAGTAAGATTTGATAATTTTTCGCCTATGTCTAATTATCCGCGTTTTCGCAAAACCCCTAGAATTTCCGCGAAGATTCGAAGTATCAAATTTTCCTACGACATATGCAAAGACGTTGGTGGTACATACTGTCAATCTATTTCACTTGAATACATATCCAATGAAACTATTGTACCTATATGTCAGAAAAGTAAATATTGCGATTCGTATGTAGATAGTAATTAGACTAGTAGAACAGGACGACGAGAAAATTCTATAATTTCCATAGTTATTGTAACAAAAATGACCAATGGGCAGTTGTTGGGTTTCCATTCAGTTTCCAAATCTTTCATACGATATCAGGTTTAAAATTATTGCACCACATTGGACTAACAGCTTTATGGCGATAACAAAACACGAGTGAAAAAAAGAAACTCACAAATATACATACATACATGAACCTTGAAAACATAATACTCCTTTTTTTGGGCAGTCGTGTAATAAGAAAAGTAAAACAGACGACTGTAAAGTATATCATCATTTCAGCCGAAAAACGTCCACTACTAGATATGGGCCTCCCCCAAGGCCTGTCACCAAATCGATCGGTCCCTCCCACGGCCTTCAACAGCTCATCGGTCCACCTTGGGCTCGAGACAAGTGAGATTCTGTCCACGGTAGTGTAGCGAAAGTTATTGTCAATACGTCAAAAATGTTTGGGATTGACAGATGCTATCGAACAGTCACGTAATCAAATTCCTACATTTTGGCATTGCGATAGTCGCATTCGTTAACTGAATAGTACATTGTCTAGGGCCTCTTATTGAGGCCTTCCAACGCTTCGTCTTCCGTTACGTGATCAAAGTAGGTACACATCATTGAATCTAAAAAAAATTGCGAAAAAGAATCAATTTTACATTGAAAAAATGAAAACATTCCTTATATCCCTATCCAATAATCCCATATGAACATAAAGGTATGGGTAGAAGGACGATCCTTGAGGCTTCTCAATTTTTTACGAAAGCCATGACAAAGAAATATAAGGGGCACTTGTCATTGTAGCGTAAACCCTTTGCTTCTGAGTTTACCGGGGTCCTAACGATATCTTTTAACATCAACTATACTATAGAATCGTTTATTATGGTATTGAGGGCCTAGCACGAATGTTTCGACGTAAGTATAGTTACAGTGTCGTGAATTAAAAAAAACTACAACCTCTTCCTATTCTGGTTTAATTTTATGCGACATACACAATTAATATCATACAAAAATGTAATACAATGTGGAGACATCGATATGATAATAAATAAGAACACTGGCAATACTGGTTCATAGCAATATTTTGAAATTATTGTAAATCCTGTCACTGAAATTTAAATAAACTTTCCAATTACATTTTTACTATTTATTTATTTATTTAAAATTTCGTGAATAACAACGTAACAGCTATATATAACGCCAATGCGATTACTACTACAACTTCAAGTGAACAACAAAAACACAATTAAAATACAATAAAATACCTAAGTATACAATTAATAATTATACAACTGAATTTCAATAGAATAAAAATTACACGTTAAATACATAAAACGTCAACAAAAACTCAAACTAGTCAAGGTTAATGACTACTATTCTGACGAAATATCCCAAGCAGTCTGTTGCAGTTAGTGACATCAAATCTGTGATAAAAGACAACACATTCACTATGAGCTAATTTTGCCAGTGTTCTGATTCATTGTTTATCGTTGTCTCCATCTTGTTTAAGTCGCAGCCAACTAGCTTAATCAGCCGTTTAATTGGTGGCCTAGCCTTATTATTTAACTGCACCGATTTGTCAGCGACCTAAGTGACATCTTTGGTTCAATATCATTTATGTTTGTCTATGATAATTATGTCAAAAGAGCGTTATACAAAAATTATATTTTATGTGTTGATCGTTAGAGAAAATGTTGATACAGCATATGTTATTACACAAACTGAACTTTAAATTAAATGAAAATTATGTAAAATGTTGTTAAATGAAGTAAACGTTATTACGTATAATAATTAATAATAAAATAATAATTAATTACGTTTAATGAAGTAAACGTTACACGTCATTTGAGCACTATAATATCTTTTGAAAATAGAGCAAATAACCTTATACTGAATGAGCGGCACCCCGTATAAACCTATGGTCTGAACCATAATAACATGATTAGTTTTGAAAACTGATTTAATTTCATTTTAAAACATGGCGTCTAAAAATTCCTCCGCATCGCAGGCCACTGGTAATGTAACCAAAAAGCTGGCAGCATTGCCATAGAACGTGGCAATGCTGCCACATTTAGATTATTATTAGTTTTAGTAGTCTTTTATTTTAGTGTGTATATAGTAACATTTGTGAAAATTTACAAAACAATAAATTAATGTAATATTATTTTTGACGGAATATCAGAATGGGCAGCGGAGCGGTCTTTGTGATAGTCATCCATCATGGGCGTGTCATAGAAGAAACGTTGAAATAATAGCACGTTTGTGATTCATAACAGTCCCTCGTTTCATTCGATTACATTTGTAAACAAAATATACGGTAAAACACAAGATGAAACTAGATTACGAGCAAATAGGTTAGCACGCGTGCACTTCGTACGCTGTCTGTCCAAAGAATGCCAGCTGTCACGGCGTAGACGCAAACTTGCTACCCTATTCGGGGTTACCCACTCATATTTTATAAATCGCCATTTATATTCGACCAATTGAAATAAATCACCATTTTATTACCTTTTACCATTTTTTTTTTTTATTTAACAATAATTACTGTTCAACCAAATAACACAATCAGTCTCTCATCTTAAATCTTGGATTTACTTTTAATTTAGCTGCGCGCCGTCATATTTAATTTTAATATCAAATCTGCTTAAATGCAGATTAGAGTTCCATTTTTAAATAAAAGTACCGGTTTCTGCGTCAAAGTATAACCGGATTCCCTACATTTGAAAGTACTGGCAACATTTGTTCCTCATGTCCTCTAAAAGGAGAAGTCTTAGTGCCGAGTTCCTTTTGAATAAAAATGGGCCAGCGTTAGCGTATCAAAAGTTCCGTAGAGAAAAGGATCCACTGAGCAAATCCGTACTTTGCCAAATATCAGGATCCGTTCAATCCGTTGAGTTACGAACTCACATTCAAACTTAGTAAAGCTTTTTCTCCCAAAAGACATTTTGAAAATGTACTTAACTTAGTATTGTTTTTGCCTAAAAATAATTTTGCAAAGCTTCGACGACCACCTGTCGAAGTTGGCGCTGGGTAAAGGGCCTGATTCAGAAGGCAGTACTTCTCGATACGGCTCATATAGTGAGGTTCCATTCTCTGGAGCCCTAACCACCGATAGCTTGGACCCTGCTCCCGACACAGACGGACAACTATTTTCTTTACACATGTTTTTATTCATGGTCATTGGTTCATTGTACTCGTCATTGTAAACTACTTTTACTATGGGCCAACATTGAAAGCGCGCAAAAAAGTTGACTGCTCTGTACACTACTGGGGCCTAACCACCAACTCTTAAAGCAGTATTACTTTAATATTACTTCCAGTGGGATAGAGACGGAGCTATACGTCCTGTATAGCTCCGTCTAGGCCTCTCTAGGCCCTGAGCACATAACTCGACAAAATGTACTGAATAGCTGTTCATTTTTTTGCGATTTCAGGTTTTGTTTTTCTCTTTTCAGGTATTGCTTTTATTCTGTTGTGTGCACGTCGTGGCGTTCTGATATGTTATGTGTAGGACATTTTCATATGTAGTTAAATGACTAAAAAAACGTAATAAGTTCGTCAGATAGATTTTCGAAAATATTAGACACGTATTATTTCACGTAAAAAAAAATTAAGATAATACAGTCCATTGAAAACTCGTGTGACGTCATATTTAAGTACACTCTTACCTAAACGTGACGTCATAAGCCCCCACTCCTGATCCTTGATGCGTTATAACTTCATTATTTTTTATTGATTTGATAAAGCAAAAACTACGTGTCCAATATGTTTCGATAATCTAACTGACGGACTTTTTTTTTAGTCAGGAATCATCCCTATTTATTTGGATTTACCCCGACGGTTTGTCAAACTCAAATTTTGCGTTTTCAACCGCTCTAAAACAGCCATTCAAATAGTCAGCAAGACTAGTCTAAAATAAACAAATTTAATTATACTAATAAAATAAATACCTAACCGAGACTTAGGTCACAATTTTCAGCCAAATTTAGCCCCTCTGGATCAAGATAAACTTATCAACGCAACGTTGACGCCAGGTAAACCCGGTGAACGAATTTACAATCCGAGGGGCGACGTAACGATATTTTATCATAATGTATACCTATAGACTTTAACCACAAAAATAGTAGAGAAGATCAACTCCACCCAATGGGCATAAACAGGCGCATGCACACAAAGACGCGTTATTGCAGCGGCAGCGATCTCAAACAAATGCCAGTCGCAAGTGCGCTTGCACTTACTATATGTGAAGTGTGTCTATGTGTGCGTGCGTTTTCCCTCGTTATATGGAGTTGACCTTCTGAACTATTATGTGCCTTTACTTGCTTGCTTAGCTTGTTTGAATAAGACTGTCGTCAAGTGAGAAGGGTATTTGGAGTAGAAATTGATACTGGAGGTTAAAATATTGTGAATAGAAAAGGATGTTCAAAGAAAGGTAACGGTGATAGTCTCGCCTCCAACATAGTTATTAGTGCAGCTAGAAAAATTCGAGAGTAGGTCATGCCAACACAATTTTGTATACCTACCATTTTTTGGAAAATTAGACTTGATGTAATGTAGCAGTTTGGGATAGTAACAGACAGAATAGCTTTTAAAATGTCAACGTGGAAGGTGAACTGAGCTGTTAATCAATACATGAAAGAAAGAAAAGAAAGAAAGATAAACTGTTTATTTACGTGAAAGTGACGCACATACACTAAATTGTTAAGCGTAGGCCTGAAAACAAAACAAAATCAGGTGTCGACTTATTAAAAAAATAATAATATCATGCGTCACTACTGCGCAAAACGGCTAACGCTCAGCATAATGCCGAGGCCCGTGCACGAAGGCACGGATCCATTGCGCTGGTTTTCAGCATAAGCCGGAGTGTCGCTGCCTCAGAACAATAAACAAAAATAAAGACAATTACTCACTGTTCCGAGGCGAATAATACACATTTACAAATAATACAGGTTCGGAGACCACCGTGGACACAAAAAGACACTGTATCGGCCTACCTGTAGTACCTGTGTAGGGCACGACGCACACAAATAATGTACGATAAAATATGAATAAAAAACTAAAAAAACATATAACACATCCTAAATATTAAAATATCATTCGTTCAATTTATAAATGAAGAACAAACTAAAAATTACAATACATTACTAATAATTACATTGTATGGCAATATTCTGATGCTTCCCGAGACAAAAGACATACCTACAAAGAGTGACAAAGACTACTGCGAGTGCGTATGCATAACAATAAAAAATTGACATTAGAATTATGTAAGCCAGCAAGGTGTAAGGAATTACGAAATGATGATGAAATGGTGCTACAGCAATGTTTGTGACAATGTTAAGTGTTCTTTGTGAGTGAATAAAACCACTTAAATATTTATTCTGTTTTTAGTATTGTTGTTATAGCGGCAACAGAAATACACCATCTGTGAAAATTGCACTGTCTAGCTATCACAGTTCATGAGATACAGCCTGGTGACTAACAGACGGATAGACGGACACACAGACAGACGGACAGACAGACAGACGGTCAGTGGAGTCTTAGTAATAGGGTCCTGTTTTTACCCTTTGGGTACAGAATCCTAAAAAGACTTGTCTAGTAACTACAAGTATTTACTCAACAACTTACTGTTGAAACAACGATCAAAACCGTTTCGACAAACCAAGATCACATAAAATTGCGTACTCAACTATAAACAGTCTCAAACTTGTAAATAAATATTTCTTCTGCCCGATTGCTCTAATATAATGTTACTAGGCAACCCCCAATTCATTATGAAATACTTCTTATCGGCAAAATGTTACCTACATACCAAATTTATTTCCTTGGGAACAGGAGCTTTTTAAGCGGTCAAGCTCCGGACATGTCAAAATTCAAAATCATTATAATATACCTTGTCTTAGTAATAATAGAGTTTGAAAACGCGTAAATCGGGCGATACACCGGTGTGTCGGCGGAGCTTGAGCGGGTTACCTATATTTTGGGATATATTCATATTACAAGCTTGAGCCAAACTTCTATACTAACTTTAATCTGCTGTGTAGCCCTTTAGGCTGGCTGTCATCTGGAGCGGAAAAGAGGGATTTGCCAGTATTACCAATGAAATTGTATAAAATCTGAGCTTTACTTCAGTGGACAGGGATTTGCGAACTGGTTTAATAATTCAGTATAAAGAGGCAGCGGAGCGGAGATGCGGAGGAAAACCGGCCACCCGCTCAATTAGTCGTCGCGTGAGCTCCACACCGTCCGCAACTCCGCTCCGCATCATTGGACAGACACAGTCCGCGACTCTCAGCCGCCCACGTCATCCACGTCAACGTAAACAATTCCTCGGAACGGTGAAGTCGCTTCCCGAAGCATGTGAGGCGCCCAGGAAAATTCTGTGCTTCTGGGCGGAGCTAGGCTGGCTAACTTAGCCAGGACACCTACGCACAACGGACCGAATGGGAGTGCGGAAAATAGAGTCCCTACTCTACTCAGTCCGCGACTCCGCTCCGCATTACTCTGTCAGTCTGCTCCGCTGTCTCGCTCCTCGGCAATGGACAAGCAACCTTAGGGATGGGTTTTCAAACTCCATGCTTTGATCTTATCTTCGTTTGTAAAAGGACTTCTTGCGCATTTTGAATTTAGAAGTAAAAGCTATGCGTGGTATCCTTCCGCATTGCGCCGTTTGACCTCAATGCTGAGGATGCGTGTTGACTCACATTTTTTTAATAATAATATTGATAGGTTCACTGACGTAATGACTGTCTACGATCCACAAATTACAGCTGGGACCAACAGTTTAATGCTTTCTCAATCACGGAGGAGTCTCGGTACCTATGTTAAGATGGTCACCCAAGCGACCGGCCGGACCGCCGTGGGCAAATAATTACAACTGCACGGATCGATCTTCGAGGTTAAGCCTGGAAGATCGATCCGTACTGCAGTTGTAATTATTTAGCTACGAGATCCTCGATCAGTTAAAAGTTAATAAATGTGTTAAAGAGTATAAAATTCAGTGCTCATCAGAAGGCTTAAAGTCACCCAAAGGACAATGGAGAGAGCAATGCTTGGAGTTTATTTGCGTGATGGAATCAGGAATGATGATTTCGGCAAAAGAACCAAAGTTACCGACATAGCCCGAAGGATCTCCAATCTGAAGTGGCAGTAGGCAGGGCACATTTCTCGTAGAACAGATGGTCGATGGGGCCGAAAAGTTCTGAAGCGACCTCGTACCGGAAGACGAAGCATTGGAAGGACATGGTGGACCAATGACCTGCTGAGGGTAGCCGATGGATGCGAGACGCACAGGACCAGTTGTTGTGGCGACACTTGGGGGAGGCCTATGTTCAGCAGTGGACGTCTTTCGACTAATAATATAATGTGATGATAATGAAATTCAGTGCTTCCACGACTGGGTCTTTTTTTAAATAAATTAACGTTATTAAAATTTATTATTATAATATTGTTGCGTTTGTTCTTTCATTGTTTTCTTTTATAATAGTTCTTATATACCTTTTTCAAGTACTTTAGTTCTGAGTAGGCACTTACTTTTCACATGACAAACATATATTTTTGTTCCTGAAATTAATAATGAAATAATAAATAGGACGTGGCCTTTGTTCTACTTACGTATGTTATGAAAAGAAGCAATATTCAGTGCTAAAATAAAACTCACAATAATACAATTTCATTTTGTTTTCTCTTTTATTCATGTTTCGGATTTATTAGCCATCCATACAAATATTTTATTATGTAAATTCGAAAGTCTCTTTGTTTTTTGTTTTGTTTGTTACGTCACAGCTCAAACGCTGAACCGATTTCAGAAGTGATTTAACTAGAGGTCGTCCATTCGGAAAAAGATCGTCACCGTATCAACTCGACCCGTTCAGTATTCTTTGTATGTAACTCCCTACTGCAGCGCGTAGGAAACGCGGTGCGGTGTGTGGTCAACATGCAGTTCCCGTTATTACAGCCCGTCGTCCCCGCGCTTACGGTTCGTCGTGCCCGCGCTAACGGCTCGTCGTCCCCGTGCTTACGTCTCTCCATGCCCTCTCAGTCTCATCAGCCAGCCAAGGTCAAACAGCGGTCGGCGAGCCGTAAGCGCGGCGTCACCTAGTCGTAGCCGAGTCGACGTACCGGATCTGGTGATCCGCTTTGATTACGTGCTTACGTTAGGTTGACGCCTGTTTTTGATGGCCAGGCGAAAGGCGATACGGTTACAAGCACATTCCGAGTTGATATGAGAGCTGTGACCTTAAAACAGACAGTGAAAGTCCTAAATCCACTAATTTCAGCCGAAGGACATCCACAGCTGGACATCGGTCACCTCCAAGGCCACATCGACCGGTTATATGCCTCTTGTATCCAACTTCCGCGGACCTCACCCAATCATCAGCGCACCTAATGAGAGCGAATCTCTAACGCAGCATCTTTCGGTAACCGCTCGCCACTCTAGAACCTTCCGGCCCCATTCACCACCCGTTTTGCGATTCAATGTTCCCTGCCAACTCCCAATTAAGTGTGGCAATAGGGCATATGATTTATGATTATGATTTTATCAAAAACCAAAAAACTGTGGAAAAATATAAAGCTTGCACGTTTTTAATTCACTATTACGTGACTAACGAGTGTCGTCACATGCAATTTGTTAAGATTTTATAGCGATGTTTTACTGATTTTTATCGCACACTAAGTTTTGAATATGTAATAAAAAAACAAAAGCAGTAATATTCTTTGGGCTTTGTTACTTGTTTTCTTCAAGGCAGACGAAAAAAAAACAATATAAAATGACAGGCATTATTAGTTTATTTAGTATCTTCCAACTAATTTAAAAAATAAAAAACTAGGTTCATATCGTTATATTACAGAAACATAGCCGATGATATCAGGTTGATCAATTAATACGAACGACAAATGGAATGACTCGAATGGAAATTGAAATGATCAAACGATATAATCTTTGAATTGTGAACAGTCAATTAATATCATGAACCATATTGTTTTCTGAATAATTAAGCACTTTCGTGTTTGGAAATGGGAACTTGTGTTGATAATTTTCGTTTGTTTTGCGTATTAAGGCTGCAGTCTTGCAAAATTCACTCGCGGCGAATAATTTGCGCAACTTTAAATTCTTTTTCTTTACAAAGTAATGAAATAACATGAAATATTTTTATTGCCCATAAATAACCATAATATAAGTAATAGGTAGTTATTTTTTTTAAGTTCTTCTAGGTGGATTATGTTAGGTAAATCAAGTGTTAAATACAGCTCTCTCGCGCCCAACATCATTTCGAGTTCTGTTTGGGCGCTCAGTCTATGGCAATGAAGAATTAATTTACAAATCTGTTCAGCGCATAATTAGCTCAATATTCTCGTCTTCAAAATGCGCTGATTAGTTTTTTCTAGTTATGTTTCATTTTCTTAATTCAGAGGTCACACTTTCATCAAAATTCTCTGTTTTCATCTCTTAATAAACGGTTTGTTTCATTATAACTATGCATTGTATGTATGTAATAATTTGATTATTTTAATGCCAAGAGTTCATTAAGCAAATACTTAAAAAAAAATAGCACCTAAATCACATTACCCTAACAATAATAATAATCTCAAAAGACCTCCAAAAAACGAGTTCATAAACAAGAATTGAGAGAGAAATTCCTTAGTGGCCGCTGCACGGGCGGAGCGTTCGGACGTGTGGTCCACGACAAATTTTAATTGTTCCCTCTCGCTCTAACATTGCTCCTGCTCTAACGTTGGTTACGCACTGTTATGTATCTAAAGTTGCTCTACTTTATTATTTTTTGTATATAATTTTTCGGGTGTTGTAAATATTTGTGTTTTAGTAATAGTATTGTAAATATTTGATTTCAATATGGATCGTAAACGTAAAAAAAAATATGCATGCACGAAAAAAAAAAAATTGGGCTCAAACGTAGAAGTGATGAAGAGAAATAGAATCCAAAGGTAAGTAGAACTGTTTACAGTATTCATGTTTAGGGCCTAACTAAAAGGTCAAATTCAATTAGCTAGCGAGACTCCACAGACTTGATGGGTGTACGATTTTATCAACTCACACTTCAAGTAACAATACTACCAGCGGTCCCAAACAAATCATCAAATCTTTACTGTTTTTATAAAATTGTTATAATATTGTATACAGGGTCGAATTAAATTAGATAGCGAAAGTCCGCAGAAGTGATGGGTATCAATATATAAGTATGACAAAACAAAAATTAATTAATATGATGTTCATGCATGCTGTCAGAAGGTATAAAAGAGTGTGGTTGGGGAGGGCGTGAGTGCTTGTGTGGGCATGAGTGTGTGGATGGATGTGTTTGTGGGTTGGTCGGTGTATTTAGTGTCTATGTACATACATAAATAATAAATACACACTACTACTAGCGACCAAAATCGGATCGGCTAATCGGCTAATTTGACCAAAGTCGGATATCTTTTAACCGTGGAATAAAATTAATTAATAATATGACTAATTTATTTTCACAGGTCTGCTGCTGGCTCTCGTCAACCATTTTCAGATGTTAGCAACCTGTCAGAAGCGCTAAATATTAATCCTACCTCTTCTACTATTGGAGTACCAGTGATGATTGAAAATATTGACGGAACTGAAAATGTAACAAACTCAAATAAGAAAATGAACCGGAAGCGAACATTTGAGGAGGCTTTTCCTTTTCGCCGAATTTTCGGAAGGAAACGTCAACAACCTGTAATTGTTAGCGACGACCAACAGCTGCAAATTGATAATGAAACAGAAATGACCAATGATGAGGAACTGTTTTGCCTAGAAGGGCGCAGAATCGTATCGATCAAAAATTTTTTAGAAATTTTGGGGAAGATTGCTGATCATAACGAAAAATCTTTTGGATGCAGGTATACAAATTTGATATGTATCGGTGAACGACGTAAAGGTTTTATATCAAAACTGCATTTCAAGTGCGAACTCTGTAATTCCGAATTTGACATAAGCACTGAAGATCCGTCTAACACTTGTGATGTGAACCACGGTATAGTTGCAGGTATTATTAGTATTGGCTGTGGGTTGGGAAATTTAAATGAATTGGCAGGTAATGCTGATATACCTGGCATGTCAAAAAATTTATATGCTCAGACAAGCAAAAAAGTTTACGAATGGTTCCATAAGACGGCAGTAGAAGAAATGGCCAAGGCAGGCATCGAAGAGGCAGAACATGCGACAGAAATTGGCAGTGTCGATTGTGATGGTACACCAATGATTGATGTAATAGCTGACGGGTGTTGGTCCAAAAGATCTTTCCGTAATAACTATTCAGCATCATCAGGTGCAGCAGCAATAATCGGTGCATACAGTGGTAAAATTTTATATCTTGGTGTAAAAAATAAATACTGCATAGTATGTGCAAAAGCTGAAAATAAAAAAAATAAACCTGCAAATCATATTTGCTACAAGAACTATTCTGGTAGTTCTTCCAGTATGGAGTCAACGTCGCTTGTTGAAGGATTTGGTAACTCTCTTGAATCTCATGGTTTAATATATGCTAGACTAATATCAGATGGTGATTCAAGTACTCATAAAAAAATATTAGAAAGCAATCCATATAAAAACTGCAAGGTTCAGAAGATCGAGTGCAGAAACCATCTGTTAAGAAATCTATGTAACAAACTGAGAGCACTTACTAAAGATACTCATATTCCTATTCAATTAAGGAAACTTTTAACTGACTTCAAAATCATGAAGTTACGCAGATACACAGTGCGGGCTATAAAGTTGAGGAAACACGAAGACATTTCTGACAGTCAAAAAATGGTAAAACTTC
Organism: Melanchra persicariae; assembly: GCA_947386135.1. NCBI lineage: Eukaryota > Metazoa > Arthropoda > Insecta > Lepidoptera > Noctuidae > Melanchra > Melanchra persicariae. Next base: position 4,420,820 of record OX376664.1, on the reverse strand, counting down.
GTACAGATATTTTGAATGCATTACACCATTCTTTTGGTAGTCACTCTGATTGCGATGACGCTATATGCCCAGCAACTGATAAAACTGACCGAAATACGGCACTTGATGTAGCTAACACAGTTTTGTGGAGGAAAATGAGTCAAATTGTCTTGTTTTTGGCTGCAAACGCTAAAAGTCTAATTTTTGACGTCGATAGCAATCCTGCTGAGACATTCAATTCAGTGATTGCCAAATATGTGGGGGGGAAAAGAATTAATTACACACTTAAGAATTCATACCAGGAAAGGTGTTCCGCTTCAGTTATTTCCTTTAACACCAAGCGACCAATAAACGCTATCCATAAATGCATATTTGGTAAACCTACTGGCAAATACACAAATGTATATGAGGTACAAAAAGCGAAAAGAAAAGTTTACAAAAGATTATTTAGAAAAAAAATCCGTAGAAATAGGAACGATCCAGATTATGGACAGAAAGCTCAAAGACCAGATATGACCGATGAAGATTTTCAGATAACAAAAAATGAATTTCTTAAACAAACGGAGCTTTCTGACCAGCAAAGAGACGAACTACAGAAACAGACGATAGACCAAAGTTCCAGTCAAGAATGGTTAGAAAACAGAAAAAATAGATTAACCGCGTCTATGTTTGGAAAAATATGTAAACGTAAAGAAAACGTTAGCTGCGCTCCTTTAGTGAAAGCTATTGTGAAACCACAAAAGTTGTCAAATGTCCCATCGATCACATATGGTAGAGATTATGAACAAATAGCATTAACCCAATTATCTCTGCAGGAAAACGTCACAATTACCCGCTGCGGTCTTTATATTCATAAAACACTCCAATATTTAGGAGCAAGTCCCGATGGTATTTATAAAGACAAAGATGGAAAAACAGGACTGGTAGAAGTAAAATGCCCATTTTCTGCAAAAAATATGCAAGCTGAAGAAGCTATAAAAGCAAAAAAAATAAAATTGTGGAAATGTAACACTAAGAAAAATACGTTTGTGATTGACAAAAACCACGATTATTATTTTCAAATTCAGGGCCAATTAAACATTACGGAGATGGATATGTGCTTATTTGCCGTATGGACTGGAGAGGAGTACTCAATGAAAGTCGATTATATAAAAAGAGACCCTACGTTCTGGCACGAAAAAATGGTAGGCCCATTGTCTAAATTTTATTTGCATTGTCTGCTTCCTGAGTTAATTGATTCCCGCCTTGAACGCTCGATGCCAATAAAAGACCCGCCATATATCATTCAAGCTATTGAGAAAAAAGTAAAAAAAAATAAGAACGCGTCCACGTCTTCTACCGCAGACGCTGTCGTTCAGGATAATTAATTCCTGAAAGAAAAGAAAGAAAGAAAAAGTATTTGTTGTGACTCGTACAGGAAGATCTAAACAAAACAAAGTCAAAAATAAAAAACCGGCCAAGTGCTAGTCGGACTCGCGCACGAAGGGTTCCGTACCATTAACTACAAAAATCACGTCTGTTGTATGGGAATAAAATAAATATTTATTTTATTTTGTTTTTAGTATTTTGTTGTTATAGCGGCAACAGAAATACATAATTTGTGAAAATTTCAACTGTCTAGCTATCGCGGTTCTTGAGATACAGGCTGGTGATAGACAGACGGACAAACAGCGAAGTCTTAGTAATCGGATACCGTATTTGCCCTTTGGGCACGGAACCCTAAAAAGTAACAAAGAAAAAGAGTAATCGGTGCACAGAGTTACGTATAATTTGAAAAATAAGAAACAACAATTTTGTGTTTAATAACTTTTTATTTATTCAGCCATTTTTTTGTCCCACTGCAGGGCAAAGGCCTCCCTTCCCTCCTTCCACTTATCGCCAACCCTTGTGAAAAGGGTCGAGCTCGTCCCGCCATCTCATTCTGGGCCTGCCGCGTTGTCGTTTGCTGCTGTTTGGGACCCATTGTGTGGTTATTTTAGCCCATAGCCCCTCCGGCATGCGACAGATGTGACCAGCCTTCCATTTTAGCTTGGCAGCCGTGTGACCTACATGGGCATTTTGAGTTTTAGAACGCAGTATCGAGTTCCTTATACGATCAGAAAGTTTAACTCCAAGGATACTGCGCTCCATTGCTCGCTGACAGACCCCGAGTGCGGACTTTTGACGATTGGTTAGTGGCCATGTCTGCGCTCCATAGGTGAGGGTAGGAAGAATGCACATGTCCATGAGTTTTCTCTTTAGTGAGAGAGGGAGAGTTCCTTTCAGTATTTGCTTCATCGACCAATAGCTCTTCCAGGCGTTCTCGGTGCGTCGAGCAACTTCTTTATCGTATCTTGCCTGGAAGGAGACTATTTGGCCGAGGTATATAAACTCATGGACATATTCAATACCCGCACCCCCAATTCCTATGTTACCTTGGTCTTCGTCATATTCATCGCGAGTCCAACCTCGAGGCTGGCACTGCTCAGTTGGTCGAGCATTAGGCCTAACTCGGCTGCCGTGGAGGAGAAAAGAACAATATCGTCGGCGAAGCGGTGATTAGTTAATCTTCTATCGCCCACGACGATGCCCTTGTCCCTCCAATTGCTTTTTAGTTTTCTAAAGACTTCTTCAAGCGTGGCTGTAAAGAGCTTTGGAGCAAGCGGGTCGCCCTGTTTAACCCCTTTATGGATAGTGAATGATGGTCTTGTGGTTTTTATTTTTAAAGGCTGCTGTGCTATTTTGGTATACCTATTTTTTGTAGTAGGTTAATTTATGTAGGTTCGATATCTTGGTTTTGAAGAGATTTAAATATGGCGTTGTGCGATAAACTGACAAATGCTTTAGAGTAGTCGACAAATGCGAGGTATAAAGGTAAGTTGAATTCTAAATGTTTTTCTATAACTTGATTAAGGGACTGTAAATGGTCAGTAGTGGATAGGCCATGGCGGAACCCGGCTTGTTCGGGAGTTTGATGTTGATTGAATTGGCCAGAAATGCAATTTTCAAGAATTTTTATGAATATTTTGTAAAGGTGTGAGATGTGGCTGATGGAGCGGTAATTGCCGATGTCGGTCTTATCACCTTTTAATGAAGGATGATAACATTTGAGTGGCAGAAACTACTCGGAAAATCACCTTTTTGTAATATTGAATTAAATAAGTTCCTTATGTATGGCAACAAGATAGGCTCCGCGGCTCGAAGTGATTCGGTTGTAATACCATCTTCGCCGGGACTTTTATTGTACTTCATGCCTCTGAGAGCCCGGTGTACTTCATAGCCAGATATTACCGGGACCTCCTCAGGACATCAGTAAACTTCGGTTGTTTTTTGGGATGTTTGGTCGTTGGAATATAGAGATTTATGCAACTCGGTACTTATCCCAAGAATTTTTGCCCTATCTCCTTGTTTAACACCATTTACCATACCACGCATAGCTGATCTTAGGGATCGGTTGTTTGTCAATGCGGTAGCCAGCAGATTGGTACGTTACATTCTGTCGCTCTTCTATAAGACGTGTTGTGCTGTCAGTAAGTTTTGTTTTCTTTTTCTTGAGGCACACAATTTTTTGACTGGCGATTTTAATAGCTTCCTTTATGTTTTTATACTGTACATGTACGTCCTCTGAATCTGTGTCTAATAAACTGAAAGTGTTTTTAATATTTATGTCAAACTGTTCTTTATTTGCAATTAGTGTACATCTATCTGAACTTTTGATTGTTTTTTGTTGCGATGTAATTTCAAATCAAAATTTGCTGTCCGGTGATCGGAGCTGATAACTACTTCATAAAAAATTATAATAAACTTACTTTACACAAAAATATGGCGTATTCTTTTAACACTCATTGGCTGGCCCCACTATCATTTTTTACGTCTACTACGATACTACGGAACACACAAAAACACTACATCCAGACCCAAAGTACCATTAAAATTTAAATAAATATTGAATAATACTTAGTAGAGCAACTTTCCGACCGTGTCAAATTTTGTTTTAAATTTTACGCTAGGTAGGATGAATGCGGGGACTGCGGGGAGCCCGGGTGCAGACGCTCGGCGCGTGGACTCGCTGCACGCGATTCTTATATTGTGCACTAGAAGACTAAGCCCTTAAGGGATTTTTGAAGTGAAAACTTCTTTAGCGGCATTGTGAACTTTTTGGGATGGGTAAAAAATGTTAAACTCGCGCCAGGACAAGTGACCTCATCAAAAATTCGTAAGACGGATAATGTAATGTGTACTATAAATTATCATACTTGCGTGCGTGTGTACGATAGCGCAATAAATGAATATTGTATTTAAACACTTAAATTACAGTACTTCTATATTGATAAATAAAGCAATTCTTGCGAAATTATTCCCTAACCATTCCAAAATATTCAAAAATGCACAACGTTAATGTTCAAGTTTTCACTTCTGCCGGCACTCTCGGAGTGCAACCCGTTGTTGTTTTTTGTTCAGCACATACCTACTCTCCTTTTGCTGGGTAAGGGGCTCATCCAAATACTTCCAGATTCTTTTCCCGAGCCACTTCGACCTAATCCTCGCAGTAGGCGTCTAGGCCGTCTCGCCACTTCTTCCAAGGCCAGCTCGACGGCGCCGTCCATTTTAAATTTAATTGATATTAATACTTCGAGCTATCTACCCAGCCTTTTTCCAACTATATTCGGGTCCGTTTCCTGTCAAACTGGATGTAGCTGAGTACCTACCTGTATTTTACACGGAGTGACTGCCAATCTAACTTTGGATCGGAATCGTTGGAGACAGATTGTCCGCTTAAAGGGGTCCAGTGACCTGATTCTCAGTAATGAGGGACCGACTGAAGAAGAAGACTGCCTATCTGACCAAGACTAGTGTCTTTCGTATGCTTTCGGTTACGTTAAAGAATAGCACCATCCCATCACTTCCCGTGGGTGTCGTGAGAGGCGACTAAGGGACTCACCAGAGAATGGGCAGCAGCATTTACTGTAGGTACATTGCTACAGCTACACTGCGATCGCCACCCCGCCTGCCAAGCGTGGTGATTATGACAACTTCCCCCCCAATGTAGGGCAGGCCTATATCCAACAATGGACATCTTTTAGCTGATATGATGAAGGTTTTTTTTTTTTTAAGTATGGGAAATCATCAAATGACCCCTTCTGCTCTGGGTGGAGCGGCAGGGAGTGTCAGACTCTTACTGACTAAAACCCACCCATGCTCCTCCTAGTGCCTTTTGCGTTCCATGGCCGCGGTAACTCTTTCGAACAAAATCCGCGACCTTATATGATGAAGGCTAGTGTCAGTTTTATAGTATCTGTCTAGCGGTGAAGACTAACAAAGACCTACAAATTACAGCTGGAGTACAAAGCTTTCCGAGGTATAGGGGTCTTGATATGTACTTACTTTATTGAAACCCACTCATCAACGAACCTTAGCAAGCGTTGCAGACCATGATCGACTGGTGAAGCTGTTCTTATTTAGCCATGAGCTTCTCATAAATAGATACTTATTCATCATCATCATCAGATCAGACGTAAGACGTCAACTGCTGGACATAGAGGCCTCCCAACTGGTCCTGTGCGTCTTGCATCCATCGGCTACCCGCGACCCTCACCAGGCATCGCTCCACCTTGTGGGAGGCCATCCAACGCTGCGTCTTGCGGTACGATGTCACCACTCCAGAACTCTTCGGCCCCATGAATGAGGATAATCTGGGGATGAGATACTTACTAAGATCATTAAATTTAACAAAATTATATTTTTTAAGAAAAGCCTCACAATTTACATATTATAAAAAAACCCTACAAAGTACAAAATAACTTTAATTTCGGAAGTCGGTGTTTTTGGTTGTTTCTTTGTAATTTAGCACCAACTTCCGGAATTATAGTTATTTTGTACTTTGTTTTTGTACTGTTTTTTTGAAAGTCGGTTTTTTTTGAGAAAAAGTTTTTACTTTTCACTTTTTAGTGGTACCTCATACCTAACACCACCACTGGAAAGGAAAACAGAATACGCAATTTCGTTTACTTGGATGACATATTTTTGTCCAGCTATTTGGATTTAAAAACCAAAGTACTGAACCGATTTTGATATAATTTCAAAGAGACCAGTCGAGAAGATATCCTTTCACATAAAATAAGAATTTTTCAAATCAGGTCAAATGACGGTTTTTTTGATATAGGAAGATCCTTTGAATTATTTGAATAACAAATTAACTTATCAACATTGTCTCTATACGTCTATAAAGAAGAATGGAATTAATGAAGAATTGAATGAATGAAGTACTGAAACGGTTAATATAACCGTTTCATTACTTCATTCATCCAATTCTTGGAAAACTGGGTTGAACGAGTACTTTTATTCTTTTGTTGGAATAGACTCAATTTGCCTTACCTTTCCTCAACCATGTCAGGATCGGTTTCCAGATTGTGATAACAGCTATTTTATTCAGAGGATTCAATATTTCAATCAATTCACTCTATTTTTGGATAGCTTCAGAATCTCTATAGGTATTTGATTTGTGAGTCTATAGTTCACTAACAACGTGGGTCAATAAGAAATGTGTAGTTCTGTATGAAATTATCTATCTATTTCTCATATTATTTATGTATCGAAAAGGATTCCGTACTATAATATAAACTGTAAAAAGGATCATCTCAGCTGTTGAGAAGGCTGCTGCGGTGGCGAAAGCCTCTAAGGGTTCCGTCAGTTTTGACGTATTTTGCTTATTTTAACTATTTATATTATCTTACTCAAACTTGCATTGAATCAGGAGACAGAATTTTTCCCGTGACTGGCTAGAACCGCATAGACCGTCGTTGTCCCTTTGATATCTGTTTTGACGTAATTTGTTTTTTTTTCTAACTACAGCTATCTTGCTCTAACTTGCACAGAGTCTAGGAGAGTAAGAGAGAAAGAGATTTTTTTTTTCACTTTAAAATTACAATTTTTGATTAAAACCATGTTAAAATCATATTATTAAATCCATACATAAATAGTTAGGTAATTTAATAACGATTTCAATGATGCAACTGGTAGAGGGCTAACTATCTTAACTTCCGAGATATCGTCGTTTTAATCAGACGCGGAGTAAACCAGGATCACCCAGAATTGGCCTCAACATTTGAGAGGCATGCCCTTTATTTGTTTTTTGTAGTAGCAATAGAAATACATACTCAGTGAATATTTTAACTGTGAATCTCTTACGATATACGGTTCATGAGATACAGATACAGATGCCTGGAAGACGCAGCGTTGGAAGGCCTCCCGTGGACCGATGTGGTAGCCGATGGATGAGAGACGCACAGGACCGGTTGTTGTGGCGATACTTGGAGGAGACCAATGTCCAGCAGTGGACGTCTTTCGGCTGAGATGATGAGATGCAGTCCGCTGATAGACGGTAGAAAGGGAGGACGGACAGCGGAGGCTTAGGAGGGTTCTGTTAGTAATGCACAGAACCCAAAAAATCAAGTCGATCTCAATATCTCCTTAGACAAACATAAACAACGTTATCTCTCATGTTTGTCAAACACTCGAAGGGAAGAGTAAATTCAGTTTCCCGGAATTAAGGGAAACAACTCCCCGATGTATTCTGCTTATGACACGGGTAGACCTTCAAAATATTTATTAAACGTTCCCAGTGGGTTCTTAATTACTTCTAAAGTACGTAAAACAAACATTTACCTTCAGGTTCATAATAAACGATGTTTTAATCATTATTTTGTGTGTTTAAATGCTCGTATTCTAGCGAAATAATTTTCTTACTTACTTACTTATTCAAAAATAAATAATAATTATTATCTTACCTATTTCAAAACTTGTACACGAGTTCTCTATACGGTAGTGGCTATTGGATTATAGAACTAAAATAAATACATATAGATGAATATCCCTCTTTTTAAGTTGGTTAAAACGAAAGTGCCTTTTATAATGGTCTAGTAGTTTTTGATGCAAGTGGGGTAAGTTGATCATTGCAGTGGGTTAGAATAGACGCCCGAGGCTAAGGTGAGGCCGCTAAGGAGCCATGAAAATGCAATTTCAAATGCCAACAAACGTCAAGCGACGTTTTTCAACACTGTTACAAATTATTGTGAAAAATAGCTCGCGGATTTTTTTCGTTCCCTGCTGTCGGTTTTTGGGGTTTGACGGGCGACCAGCCTTGTGTGATGCATACAATTAATTGAATAGGCGGGACAGACTAGCAACAATTCCGCATTAGTGCGAAAAACAATTAATTTCGTGCCTAAAACCCCACTGAAGCCAGCTGACGTCTATCAGTGAAAGAAAAAATAATGGCGATGAGGTCTCTTTTGCCTACCTGTGTTTGTGAAATATTTACAGGCGCAATGTTAAGTTATAAAACGTAATTCGGTTGAACTTAAAAACATAACACGACTATGAATTTATTTTTACTTTGACAAACCTTTTGCCTCACATAAATCTATGTCACGTCAAAAAAAATCTAAATTAAAATATAACGTGACATTTAACTGCCCTCGCTATCGCAACATGATCAGAATAAATTTAAAACAGTATCACGCAATCTGAGGAGATCGTTGCTAAATAATAACAGCCGTGTGGTTCGAACTTCGAGGTTAAGCTACACGTCCCGAAGTCGGTCTATGGATGGGTGGCTAACCATTACATAGCAAGTTTCCCCCATGCCTCGGAAACCACGTTAAGCCGTTGGTTCTGGCTGTCATTCGAACATCTTTGACAGTTGTTTACGGGCAGTCAAAAGCCAGGTGATCTGACATCAGTCTTCCCAAGGGATACTGTATTACCCAGTAAGAAAGAAAAAAAGAATAAAAATAATAAAAAATAATGTAGCACATACATGAAACATGCATGGTACCTACAACGAAACAAAAAAAAATTGTGTGTTTCTCACGGTTGCAAGAAAAAAACCGGCCAAGTGCGACTCGGACTCGCGCACGGAGGGTTCCGTACCATTATTTATAAAAACAATCCCTTAAATATTTTGTTTTATTTTAATTTCATTATTAAATAAAATACAATACAGCATCTGTGAAAATTTCAACGGTCTAACTATAACGGTTCATGAGATGCAGCCAGGGGGTCGAGTCTCCGCGGCTGTAGTTCTTACACTGCAGCCGGACGCGGCGAAGAGGGGCGTGACGTACGCGGACGTGCTCACCAAGGCGAAGGAGGCAGTGAACCTTGGTGAGCTAGGCATCGTGGGGGGCCTTCGGCTCCGGGTCACGGGTGGGTTTTAGTCAGTAAAAGTCTGACACTCCCTGCCGCTCCACCCAGAGCGGGTCATTTGATGATTTCCCATCCTCGAAAAAAAAAAGGGGGTCGAGTCTGCTATTGCAATCGTGTCTCAATGACCGGTCAATGATCGATTTTTGACGTATAACGTCAAACTTATGACACATTTCCCATACAAAAACTGTCAAAGTTGTCAAATATTCGATAACTGACCGGTCATTGAGACACGATTGCAATAGCAGACTCGAGTCCCTGGTGTCAGACGGATGGACAGCGAAGTCTTAGTAATAGGGTCCCGTTTTACCCTTTGGGTAACCCTAAAAAGATCCATTTCAGCGATATGTCAGACTGACTAATGCTGTCTGACGCTGATTTTCAAATGAACCTTTCAAAGGACAAGTGGCGGTTCATTCGTTACAATACTGTTACATTTACTGGGTTCTGTAGATCAGATAAGTTGTCGTTCCATGTAGAATACTGGTATTTCGCTGCGTTAGGTTTTACTGGAAGCCGACTCCAACATAGTAGGGAAAGGTCAGGCAGATAGATTAAAAATATAATCTCACACAATCACGCTATTTTTAAAAATCTTCAAAAAAAAACATTCCTTTGTGTTCAAAACAAAATTAAATTTTCTTTAGCGATGGAATCAAATAGATTTCCATCGCTAAAGAATGCAAGTTCGAATATTTTTCTTTATCCACACTTCTTAATATTCATTGAACCACAGACTAAAAAACTTTTTGAATAGAAGCGTCGGGTACTAAGCCAGAGGGCTCTAATTGAGAGATTCCACAAAGCCTATTGAGCTGCCGTCCCAGCCAGGTGTAGGTGAGAGGTTCAAGTAATAAGATTTTATTATTGGAAAATATGTCTTATGAACTATAGCAAAAGGCGTGTTTACACTCACATGTAGTGGGTTCTTTACCCATAAATACCTATTCGAATTTAGTAAATTACAATGCGAATGAAACTTTGTCTATCTGTTTCTTTGTTACGTTTTCACACCTAAACCAATTTTTCCTTTTTTCCTTTTCGGTAGGATTTTTGCATGGAACTCTAAAATTGTGTCAGACAGATGCAAGAAAAAATCCGAAAAGGTTTGTAATAATTGGCGGATTATTAAAAGCACAAGTTTCTTCTAACGAAGATCTCTACAGCGACATTAAAAGAATGGTTCTCCATTTCTTTTTATGTCGCCTTATTTTCTCCAACTCAGTCTTATCTTATTAACGCTGATGAGCTGAGTAACACTTGTCACGTACTTAAATTCATGAAATACTTATTTCGGGAGACATGGTTTTACGAATAAAGGTTCATACGCACTTATTTGTGACGTCAAATTACTGATCAATTAAGTTAATGTCACTGCTTGCATGTGAATGTAAAAACGGGTGGGTATTAATTAGTAAAAGTCTGAAACTGCCTTCCGCTCCACCCAGAGTGGGAGAAGTCATTTGATGCCTTTCCATCCAAGAGAAACGTATCATAACTGTACATTATCATTTTTAATCAAGTAAATAGATAGACTAGTGAAATTCTGTAGTAGCGACCGCGTACCGGATGATATAGCCCAAAGAGCAAACAAACATAAGTGGCAGTGGGCAGGGCACTTTACTCGCTGAGCGGAGAGCAAATGGAGTCAGCAAGGTTCTGGATAGCGACCTTGTACCGAGAAATGCAGTGTTGAAAGTCCGAACAGGGAGACCGATAACCTGAGGACCAAAAACGTTTGGCGACGAATTGGCACTCTGGTGAAAACCACAGGAGTCCACTTTGTGCGAGGCGCAAAGGACTGGTCAATGTATCTACACTTCGGAAACCCTCTATCTATCTGTGGACAATGATATTATATAAAAAAGAGGTACCTAGATATCGCACTAGTGCGCGCAATTTGTTGCCGAAAAATTCGACAAACAATTGTTGTAATTTAATTTAGTCGGCTAATAGCAGCAAGCGAAATAAAGCGTGTCCGTGGTGATAAGACAAAAGACGACGATTAATATGGACAAAACGTCGACCAATCTGTTTTTTCCCAAGCAAGTTAGGTCGGAGTCCAGTCCGACCAGATACAGAAAAAAAAGTATCATGCTTTTTACATTGAGCTACTGCTAATCTGACTTCCACAACCCAGTATCGGGATAACGATACCCCTTTGTAAGACTGTTTTCAGATTTTCTGACTTCTGACTTCCGTAACGACTGTCAAATATCTGTAGCGGCATAAATGCCGCCACAAAAACCAACGTATCAAAATCTACATCGCAACAATAAGACCCGCAACGCCATCTATCCCGACAGCTGCGAACTAACAATGAAATTCTGAATCGCCATATCAGAGTTTTCCGTGCGATTTGAACAGATATAGCCGCCCGAATATCAAGTATCGGGCAGTTGCCCACCGGACACAACAACCGTCCGGTCTGAGGATCCTCGTATTTCAATGGAGGTTTGCGGGACTTTACTCTCTGTTCCTCTACCTCCATAATATCTACAAATGACAGCTGGGATCTCTGTGTGTGTGTGGGATTTTAGACTTTATAGTCAGCGTACAACGCTGACTATAGTCTAAAATCACAGAGATTTCTTCTCCTCGTTTCTTCTTTGTATCAGTAAAAGCTTTCGCATTGCAGTGACATTAGCAACATAGGTACCATCTTCCTACACAATTTGTATGAATTAACAACCGACATTATCTTTCCATCTAACTGCTTTCAGACTTAATAACCAATTCGGTAATCGAAACACGAAAATGTTGCCATTACAGAAAACCTTATTATCCTTGGGAGAAAATTTAACTCGAAATAGAACCTTGTATTTTCTCTTTCTAGTAATTGGCAACCAGACTATTACGTGACGGCTGGCTATTGGGTTTCCTTTGATATTGATCTAGGGGCTAATCAATGGAGCTAAGAATAAACGACGACACCTTATACTTTTGTGTACCGGACTAAGTGCAGTGTCTGTGCCAAATGATACACTTTTGCTGGTGTTGGTCGATAAAGTCGGTGTTTGTATTTGTCCCTTTGTAACCTGAAGTCTGGGTAGGAATACGTTTTTTTATTCTTTCGTTTACTTACACTATAATTATTATCCCTTTCGAAATTCCCAATTCAAAATTTCAAATCCCAAAGATTCCAAATCCCTTTATTACTAAAAAAAGCATGCCATCGATGCTTTTTTTTTAAGGATGAGTAATCATCAAATGACCCCTTCCGCTCTGGGTGGAGCGGGAGGGAGTGTCAGACTTTTACTGACTAAAACCCACCCATGCTCCTCCTAGTGCCTTTTGCGTACCAGGGCCGCGGTAACTCTTTCGAACAAAATCCGCAACTTCGATGGCATGCTTAGTGCATGCCATCTCACAGTGAACCTAAAATAAACGCGCAATAATATGACAGTTTCTAAAATATGTAGTATTCCAAAATATTCGCGTTTAAAGTATATATAGTTATTTCCATACAGTTTTTTAAGGTTAGCTGAAATATGAAAGCAGCACTGCTAAGAATCGAAAAAAAGAAAGGAATACAAAGATCTGTTAGCACAGAAACAGTTTTTTAGTTAGCAGTTGACTTTTTTAAAGTTTAAAGCTGCAAATATACAACATATCAACTAAACCGGCTTGTATTCTTGTCCAGGAAAATATAGCTGGCTGTTGGAATTATAGGAACTAGCAAGAAAGAAGCCAGAAATTGTTTCTTGGTGTAATATGACTGCCTATGTTAACAATTATTTTTATAAATGTTTTATAGGAAGGAGGCATGGAAAGCCGTCACCTCCTTCTGCGAAGCAATAATGTCAGTGGACAGCCGCCGCCGGCACAAGACGCCCCGGGCGCGGGCGCCATGAATCCCGGCCACCGTAGGCGGTGGGCCTGCGAACGGCGAGCGTTGAGTAACTCGCCGTCTGATTAAAACCAGGTCCGGGTCGCCGGCGAATTGTGTTCCACGCGCGCCTCAAAGGGATGTCAGCATAGTAGACGGGGCCCGCTAGGGCCAGAGCCTGCCAGGGTTGCGTATTTTCTTTGAAAGAGTTACCGCGGCCCTGGATGGAACGCAAAAGGCACTAGGAAGAGCTCGGATGGGTTTTAGTCAGTAAGAGTCTAACACTCCCTCCCACTCCACAAAGAGCGGAAGGAGTCATTTGATGATTTCCTATCAATAAAAATAGATAAAAGTTGGCAATGTTAATAACATAGTTTGTGTTTGCGAGTCAGCCGAAAATCGTAAAACACATATTTTATGTTAACAGCTCAAGCCGTGATAAATCCTCATCGACTTAAAAATATTAAATAAGATTGATGAATAAAGGAGTTATTTTAACCCATTTACAAAGGAAATAGCACTTACATTGGCGTTAATTACTAATAGGGTGGAGGTGGGATGCATGAAGGGGCCTCCTCGTGTAGCGCAATTTCTTCCATCAGACACTCAACTGAAACACACAACAAGATGAAACACACAAGACACCAACTGAACCAAGCGCTCGGCGCATCCTGGACAGTCTCACCTAACACCCTATGAGACTGGCCAATCCTTCCCTTGCGGTGGTAGGGCTAAAACCCACCTGGTTCACGACCACCCTCCCACCGAAGTTCGGCATCAAGCAGCCTGCTGTGATTCGTCGACGCGCGGAAGTACGAGTGCCATTCATAAATAATAAAAAAAGGATATCATAAATAACCATGTGAGTTAAGCCTTAACACGATTATTCAATTTCATTATAATCGTATTAATTATTTCTTCAATATGTAAACCCGCTGGCGCTTGTCCTTTGATCCAAAGGCGTCCATTATGAGTGCTGATTACGGCCGGATATAAGTGCAAACGTAATGTTTTACTTCCGACTGATTGCTTAGATATATCACGGTATTAATATCTTTTTATACTATAAGATCGCGTTTATCCAAATGGCCGCTCTTTGTATCAACTTATTAACTGGTTTCTACAATTAATGTATCTACAGTGCTTTTGTGTAAACATGTCAACATGTAAACATAGATATGTAAAGTGAGCATGAAGTGCCTAAGTTTACAAGGTGAGATGTTGAAATAATAGATCGGTCTTGTAGATATTTCACTAAAGGATTTTAATACAATAGGGTATTTTACTGAAAAAATGTAACTAGTCCGTCAGATAGATTTCCAAAAAATATTATAAGTTTATTTTTTCTTTTCCTTATAAACAAAAAATGAAGACGATACAACAGTGCGTTGAAAACACGGGTGAGGACACTAGACGGTACAATTATTACCAGCGACGTGACGTTACGCGCTGTCATGTCAATAATTTCTATGACTAAACGATGACACACTAACACGCTTGGTTTGCTTGGAAAGTTTTGTCAATTTTATTTCTAGCACTGGCTGGCTAGACATGATATCGTTGTCTGTGGTCAGCATTAATAGCGTTTATGCAGTACGGCATTTCAAACAAACTTTCAAGTCCATAGTTTTCGAAATGAATGAACCGATTTTAATAAAACTTGGTATGCATACGCTTGGTATCTAGGTCTAAATAGTTATTAGAAAACATTTTCAAAAAAGATTTAGTGATTTCAAGTTTTCTATAGAAAGTGAAAAATCACTAGCTAAAAAGTGCGTAATTAAATAAAATTGAAGTATCTTTTTATAAAATGAGTTCATAAATTACCTAGGTATACCTAAGGTTGGTGTGGTACTTATAACAAACATGTTTTTTTTTCAGTTTGTTCAGCTAATTTCCGACCAATTTTGACTGGACTTTCTGGCATAGCTATAAATTCAGCTACGTTTATTAAAAGAAAAAGGGGTCCGCGCAAAAAAAATGTATCCAATGACACATTAATTTGTGTAGTCGCGGTATTTCATATTTTTGTACTGAGGTGGGTACTTGCGCTCCGTACACCCCAATGTTTGACATCTTACCGTTGCATTATTATCAATCATGATTATTAATTATTGATTATGTTTTGTAAACATTTAATTTTATAGTTTGTCGATACGATCGCCCTACGTAACATTCACAATATCAATAAAAACTTACTGTGATTTAAAACTAACTTATTCTATCCAATTAATGTTTTAAAAAAAAAACTATAGCATTCACTGCAATTATACGCAATAGCCGTGAATTCATTCTAACTTTGAACAAATTAATTGACAATAAAGAAGATTCCTTGGGGACAATCTGTCTGTGTTTCATCAGTTTATTTGATACTATAGACGATTTACAGCGTCCCTTGAGATGCAATCAGCGTTTTCCATCATGATACCCGCATGAAAATAGAATACTGGTACCCATTTTGTTTGACCTCTCAATTTTAAATACTGAATTAATGAATACCGTACCTATATCGAGATATAGATAGTGTTTTTAATCGAACTTCTCAGGCCATAATTATTTAACAGATACCTAATTAATGTCACAAAAACATATAATAATTATGTTGTATTTACTGAACGGTGGATATTATCAGTACTATGCCGTCTTACTCATATGCTACGGTTGAGCCTAATGTCCGTGTTCAACAATTACTCATCAATCGCGAACTATTTTACAAAAGAAAGAAATTTAGAGATCGAGGATCGTTAAGAAATTTTAGCAAAGGCTTATAATTTGGTATGCATGTCAGCTCTATGAAAATAAAACTTTTTCTTTCTTTTTTTTTCATATCCATTGCTTCAATTGTCATAATTCGACTGCTCGACAATGTAGAACACGCAATGAATACCGTTAAAATGGCAAAAACGGTGAACGGTGATCGACGCATGTATTTGTGACTGGCAAAGTCTTATTGAGCATAGACTAATTTATTGAGTTTCTTCTCTGGAGTATCAGGCTGTAGCTTGCATTTGTGCCTAGTTGACGAAAACTTATAATAGGAAACATACAATACATATTTTCATCATGCTCCATACAAAAATTAAAACGCTTTGATTTATAAGCAAAATAAAGGTTTTAAACAGACAGTTTCAATTTTCACGCGAAAACGAACGATGGCTCACTCGTGTGTGCCATGAACTGTCATGTGGACATGAACTGTCATGACTCTAAGGTTTAAGGTCGTCTTTTCGTTTTTATATCAGCAGTGACGTCAGGACGCTGTTCATAAATACGTCCTGTTTCACATTATTTTCATTCATAATTATTGCTTCAAATCAATATTAACTAAAACAAAAAACGTTGCAGTGGCCCTTCTTTTATACTTTTTGTAATGTTTTTTTTTATAATTTTTATATAAAAATTTTCATTGATTCTGTATTTACATCTTCCCTATTAGGCTCGCCAATTATAGAGATTTAGGATCGTTTACTCCTCACGATAAACAAGCTCCCAAGTCCATGTTCTTGGAAATCTTTCTTTTTAGAACTAAGTTTTATACTTACTATTTTAATGAACTTGTTGTTATCATAAATTGTAACATTAATAATTAATTTGTTTTTTTTTTATATTTCCATTAGAATTTAATGTATAATTGTGTTGTGTTTTACTGTTAAACAACAAATAGTGTACGTGGTGTGAGCCTATAAGCAACTGTACATCGGTGTAACAATTAATTAATTAAATTTAAATGTATCGTGTAAACAATTGTTGGCTTACCAAAGCAAGTAAATAAATACATAATGAAAGAACCGATTTGAGATATTTGATACGTACACACAAAATACCTAAGTCTGAAAAGTTACCTATTTTGAAAAAGGGTTTATGGAAAGATGAAAAAAGACTTCGACCTTATGGAGAATAGAGAAAAACCACGGTAATTTATAATGTAACCAACATTAAGCATAACTTCCACTTCAAACATTAAATCAAATACTTATCCAATTAAAACAATAGCTAAACTTGTCAATAAAGGTCATAATCTAAGCCAACATTATTAATTACATCGCTGTCACAACTATCTGACATATCCGATATATGCAGAGATTGTTGAAACTTCAAGGAAACTAATTCAATTAATTTCTAAGTAAACTTACACTGAAATTCAATTATAGTGGATTAAGTCAATCATTCCTGCAAGCCATGCTCGCGGGATTATATTGCGCAGGCTTTGAAAGGCATTCTTGGGAAAGTCTTAGAAAACATGACTTTAACTATTTATTTCATGTTATCCATACTTCAAAACTTCAAATTTTTATAAAAAACTCGGGAAAGTGACTTTGTTTATTTGTAGGGTTCCGTACCCAAAGATAAACGGGACCCTACTACTAAGCCTCCGTATGTCCGTCTGTCCGTCTATCTGTCAGCAGGCTGTCACGAAGTGTAATAGGTAGATAGTCGAAATTTTCTCAGAGCATTTCTGTTGCTGCTATAACAACAAATAATAAAAATAAATTAAAAATTAAAGACACATTGGACCTACTAGAAACGCAGCTACAAGAACGGCAGACGCTTGAAATGCTCGCAAAGTTTATGTTGCTATATTTGTTAAAAAAAAAACATAAGCTAGCACTTATGTTTTTTTTTTTGTGTTTTTGAAAGATTTTTGTTCGATTTTTACAGCATAATTGGGGATTAGAGTAATGGCAATGGTACGGAACCCTTCATGCGCGAGTCCGACTCTCACTTAGTCGGTTTTTTTTGTTACGCTTTCACGCCTAAATGTTAACGCCATTAACGCAGTGGTGAAAAGCTAGTAATATTAACGTTCTTTCGGTTTGTTATCTGTAACAGATTTTAAGGAACTTGGTACACGGGTAGACAATGCCCGTAATTAGGACTTTCAATATTTTTTATCTCATTATGTTTTCTTGAGATAATAAAACGCTTGTCACGATGGCTAAGGCCCGGCTAGAAGCTAGTTTTGTTCATTATATATTGAAAATAAAGACAAACACTAGGCCCAAAACATTAGCTAGGTAGGCACATTACACAAAGTAATGTACGTGAGTTCAAACCCATCACCTACAACACGTAAGACGGGGCCCTTATTTACACTAACGCTGATGCTATGTAAATGGGGAACCACGTGTAGGTAGTTGTTTAAATAAGCTGCGAATTATATTTTATAGTGTAAAACAACAGACACTATTTGCCGGGAAGCCAGCCATACATGTGAAGTGATATTTATTTAACCATTTATGAACACCAAACGATTATACTTGACGACATAGAACATTTGCATTGCGATTGCAAATTTTTACACGATCTGTATAACAGTGCTCGGAGTTTCCTTGCGTTATCGAATCAGGGATGATAATAATGGACCTCATCTATCGCTTACCATCAGGCGTGATCGAGGTCAAGAGCTAGCCCATTCATAAATAAAAAAAATATCCGTAATAGAACCAAGGTTACCGACATAGCCCAAAGGATCGCCAAACTGATTGACAGTGCGCAGGGCACATTGCTTGCAGAACAGAATATCGTCGACGCAGCGTTGAAAGGCCTCCCACAAGGCGGACCGATGACCTGGTGAGGGTTGCGGGTTGCCGATGGATGCGAGACGCACAGGACCGGTTATTGTGGCGACACTTGGGGGAGGCCTATGTCCAGCAGTGGACTTCTTTCGGGTGATATGATGATGATGTATAATAGTCCGTCATCAAACACCACAACATCCGTCTGGTCGAAGGATCCTCTGTTTTCAATGGTGGTTGAGGAACTTTTCTCTGTGTTCCTCATATCTCTGTAATAATATACAGGGTTATTTGTAAAACACCAGCAACCTTTCAGGGGGTGAAAGTACTCATCATTATAAACAACTTTTGCTATGAGACGAACCCTGAAAAATCTAAAAAAATATCTGCTATTTCATACATTTTCATCGGGTGACTATTGCATTTTGTATGAAACAGCTGATTTAATTTTTGATATTTCAGAGTTGGTCCCATAGTAAAAGTTGTTTATAATGATGAGTACTTTCACCCCCTGAAAGGTTGCTGGTGTTTTACAAATAACCCTGTATACACGGTATGTAATGCAACATTTTTTTTTTGCATTAATTTTTATTTGATTTTATAGTGAAACTAGCTAACCCGCGCAACATCATCTGCGTCCTATTGGTCGTAGCGTGAGGTTACATAGCCTATCCAACACTAAAATAATTTTTCAAATTCGAATCAGTGGTTCCAACAAACAAACTCTTCAGCTTTATAATATTAGTATAGATATGTAAAATTTCCCCCATACATTTTCTTCGACATACACAACGTGGTGCAAATGTCCGGCTTGACAGTGCAGTAGAGCCTTAATATTATGAAAAATCCAAGAGACTACCACTTAACGTCTCGTAAAGTCATCTTCAGTTTATTTCATTTAATACAGAGTTTGACTGGATATTCTAGGGATTTGCACAAAAATATGAGAATGCTCAGACTATGGTCATATTTTATTCTTCAAGAAAGTCAAAGCAAATTCCCAATAAAAAAACTATATTTCCCATGCTAATTTTGATCAGATGATGTTGAAAATTAGCATGGGAAATTATACTTTTTTTTAAATATTAATTAAAACTTGAAAGTTATTGTTTTGGCAGTAAACACAAGCTTTTAAAATAAATGTATAAATGTACAAGAGGGGAAGAACTCACAGGATACTGTGTTGTGTGATGTTTTTTTGGAAATAAATACGGTAAAATATAGTTTTCAACATTTTCTATACAAAATCTGTCAAAACACTATTTTTAGAGGTAAAAATTATCATTCTGTCTATTTAAAAATCGGTCCTTAATCATTTATTAGGCTTTAGTAATGAAAGAGAATTGAACACAGAACAGGTTCCTTCACTATATAACAAGTCACCCTGAATAAACGGATCAGTTACTAGCTCGAAGCAGATGAAGCATACCTCCATCTTAAATGACTGGAAACAATGGAAATTCTCTCAAAATCCTTTGTTAAGAATATTTAATAAGGTTCGTTATTTTTTTTTACATTCTCTGTCTATTTATTTATTAAATATGAAACTCACTCAAACAAAGGCGGTGTTAACGCCTTAGGAATTTTCTAGGGCGGTGAAGAAATGACATGGATCTGCCATGCGTAAAAAATAAATAAAGTGTATAAAAACCGTACATCAAAATTATACCTACATATATCATTAAACTAAACGAACATAACTTTCATATATTTGGCTTAGCACTACTATTACATTAGATACTTAAAAAAAAATATACGCATTACTTAAACTCAGACACAAAATGCGGCTTACGCTAATAGAGAAATATGAAAGAAAGGTCATGAAGATGGGGTTCTCACCTACTGTTTGTTTGCAGACGCTGATTCCTGGAACACAAGTGTTTTAGTTACATATTGTATAACCTTATACCCAGTTTTGAAGTTATTACGATCAGTAGAGGCCTCGTAATAGTAATTACAACGAGGCGTTGCACGGTTCGTAGCAAAGAAAACGTTTACTTGCCTTGCTACGAGGCTTGCTACGCCGTAGCACGTATTGCTACACACTGGCCTCTACACTTTTGGAATATTTTTTCCCTAAAGTGATAAGTTCAAGCCTTCCATATCCTTGTACTAACTAATTTTAGAAATGTGAAAGTGTGTTTGTTTGTTACGCTTTTAAGCCTAAATTGCTGAACCGATTTTAATGAATTTCGGTATCGATGTGACCTTGAAAACTCTAGGCTACTTTTTTTTTCCTGAAACTAATATTTACGCAAGCTAAGCCGCGGATAACAGCTAGTTTTCTAATAAACTTACGTTTTATAGGTTTGGGAACAATGTAAGTACCACTAAATAAGATAGTAAGTCTTACTTAGTAGATATTTTAATGTTAGACACAAGCGATAAATATATTTATACGATCGTAGACATTGCCTATCAATCTATTGAAGACTCTCATATAAAAAGCCGGTAATCCTTGTAAACAATACCTGCCTCCATCGCAAACGGGTATTAGGTATAACTCTGAAACTTTATGTATCAACCAGTCAAAGGCATCTCACAACTTATTAACCGCTTAACCGATAACGTTGTGGTTTGCGTTTAATCCGAATAGCTTGTTTCTTAACTGAGTTTTACCATAAACGGTTCAAGATTCACCGCTCGAGATTCACCCTAATATTCCTTGTTCGTCTCACTTTTTTTTCCTAATTCGCCCTGAATATATTTTTTGTCAATTCTGTTTTGCCCCATTTTTGCTTCTTTACTTGCCTCAATTTATTATAACAGTAACCGATAAAATTAATGGACAGCAAATGTCTGGTGTTCACTCATCAACCTCATAATCATTATTCACACAAAATAAACTTCGCGCTTCGGCATAAAAAGCTTAACGAGCGAAATAATTATTGTTTTTATGTATCCTTTACGTTTATACAATAAAGTGGGCCGTTACTTTGAGGGTCCATAAGCGGTTATTACTAATAAAGTGTAAGTATATGTGTAACTGGGGTAAAGCTGTGCCAATCACGAGAAAGTAAAATCACCAATTGCGTCTTCTTTTTTTCAAAATGTTTAGCTCAGTTGGTAAGTATTGTTTGTAATAATGGGGGAGTTGATTTTAATTTGTTTCCTTTAATAACTTCAAAATTATTTCTTTTACAATTATTTATCAAATAAAAACGTTTCGAGACCCCAATTAGTACTTTCATCTGATGAACGACGTAGTTTGAAAAAAAATTCTTGCTCATCTGTCCCCCAAATATTAAAAAAACCCCATACTAAAATAAAATATTTATTGACTTAACGCGCCCGTTCCTGTTTACCATACCGTATGACGCGTACCATAAAAACCGGCTAAGTGCGAGTCGGACTCGCGCACGAACGGTTCCGTACCATGTATAAAAAATGGCAAAAAAATCACGTTTGTTGTATGGGAGGCCCAGTCAAATATTTATTTTACTCTGTTTTTTAGAATTTGTTGCTATAGCGGCAACAGAAATAAATCATCTATGAAATTTTCACGGTTTATGAGATACAGCCTGGTGACAGACGGACGGACAGCGGAGTCTTAGTAATAGGGTCCCTTTTTACTCTTTGGGTACGGAACCCTAAAAAGAACAAGTAAAGAAGAATTTATTCAACTAAACACAAAAGATGTGATCACAGACTGGAAAACTAATCTTGATCTTCAAAACAAGCCTTAACCGACCGCGACTGCTCAAGCATATGCAATATTTTTGGAAATAAGCCAATTTCACTGTGCCGCAGCTAGTGTAGAGAATAGTACAGAAGGTTTGTTCCATCATCATGTGCCTAGGTAGTTTTCTTAACTATATTGGGGTCAGCTTCCAGTCAAACCGAATTTAGCTGAAATAACAATATTTTACGTGGAGCGGCTGCGTACCAGACCTCCACAACTCATTAACTGGAGATCTGGTTCTTGGCAAGACTGGAATCTGATTTTCTGGCTTCTGACAATCCGTAACGACTGCCAAAGATTTACAAAATGACAGCACGTTAAGCCGTTGGTCCAACGGCTTAACGTGTTTTTCGAGGCACAGAGGAATCTCAGTATGTTAAGATGGTCACCCATGTACAGACCGACCCCGGCAAGCGTTGCTTAATCTTGAAGATTGGCAATAGAGCGAATCTTCAAGATTCGATTCAAGCAACGCTTAAGTGCGTCTATGTGTGTATGTATGTCTATACATAGTCGAAAACGTACGCACACTAAGACACGCTTCACAAACATCCAGTGCAAGCGCACAGGACAGGCATTTGCCTGAGTTCGCCGCACGTGAGTCGTACGTGTCTATATGTGCGTGCTGGTTTTTCACTCGTTGTTTGGATAACCTCAGGAGAGATGCTCGTGGCTTAGTAAAAACAGATGCCCGGGTCAATCTTCAAGGATAAGCGACTCCTGCTGACTGATCGTGACTCAGAAAATACACACGTTAAGCTGTTTGCTCTGGCTGTCATTTGTTTATTTTTGACAGTCGTTATTGGTAGACAGAAACCAAAAAGTCTGGCACTTGTCTTACCAAGGGGAGGTCTTACCCAGTAACTGTGGTGAAGGTCAGATAGACATTGGCTCCTCGTAAATTACTGGCATTCTGCTGCATTTGGTTAGACTGGAAAAACACTTGGCAGGCAGGCAGTATGGAGTCGACCTTCTGTATCTCCACTATTCTGTGCCTTAAGTCTCTGTTGCGGTTTTATAATGCGGCTTAATCTATCTAAAGCCGTTTTATTGTTCCCTTACATAATATTCATAGCAGAAATATTGTTCTTTTAAATTTCTTTTGTGACTAAATTTTGTAAAATAGACTTGTTTATTTCTTGTTTTATATAAGGTGATGTTTTTTGTCGCATTCATATTTTATTTAGGCTTCTGTTTATTAAGAGAAGTATCAAGCATTGCTATAGAAATTTTGAGTGATGATAGGACTGGACTTAACCATGACCAAGTAGTCCTAATCCTATCTAGTCGTCCTTATGTAGTCCAGCACCCAAGCCACCAACTCTTAAAGCAGTATTACTTTAATATTACTTCCAGCGTGAAAGAGACGGAGCTATACGTCCTGTATAGCTCCGTCTCTTTCCCTCTGGAAATAATATTGAAGTAATACTGCTTTAAGAGTTGGTGGTTAGGCCCCTGATTACCAATCCTACTAATTTTTAAGCAACGTTTGCATTTGTATGTCAATTGCAATCTGTCAAAAATGTATGGAATTTGAGGCTTCTTTTACAGATTGCGAATGAGAAGCGAATGCAAACGTTGCTGATAAAATAGTAAAATTGACACTCTGGTCATAAAATATATTATTATGTGTGTATCCAAATCCGTTCAATATTACTCAAACTAACTACATCGTCTATTTATATCGTTTATCGTCATAGCAGAGGAGTATTATAAAGTTAATGCCTACCATAATCCAGATCAAAAAACATACAGAATATATCCTCATTTCATCAGCATATCAGAATTGTCACATTGTCTCACCATAAATATGTAGGGACGTCCATTGTGCAAAGCTGAAGCATTAATCCTCGAATAAATATAGACTCTTTTCATATGGAAATTATATTTGACAATTTTGGACATGAACTGAATGTAGGTGGTTCCCTACAATGAATAATGTGCCCTACAACATGGACCTTCCATGCAAATTACATTTAGATTTAGACCGTCGTTTCTAAGTCATAAGGGCGACTTTCGATAGTGTGTCCTTGAATATTCGATCCCTGATCTGTTCTAGGTTCGGGGAATCAAGACATGGTTATTTTATTTGAATAGTAAATGACAGTGCTGTTGGTGTGCTTATCTTTATAAATAAATGAATGGCTAAATGTGTTGCTAAGCGCAAAACTTGAGATTTTTTTACAAATTTTAATATTCGGTGAAATCCTAAGAAGGTTCTAATGAAAAGATAAATAGGAAAAAAATGCACTAAAAAATATTGCACGGGTGGTAAAAACCACGGTGATACAAGCCTAGCTTTTTCATTTAACTAGGCCGTTTCAGCGGCATAAGTGACATGGGCAAGTCATTAAACGGTATTGAAACAAAGATGCCATATAAGTCGCTGATTAAACGGCACAGTTATATAATAATGAAACGGCCGATTAAGCTAGTTAGCTGCGACATATAGATTGTGAGCAATATTAATAAATAAATAAACACGGACAAAATATAGGACAGTATTCGTGATAATACTTCGGAACAAAGTTATCCATTACTAACGGTAACCTAAAACCCGGTCAGTACTTCAAAGAACTAGAGATGCTCCACATTCCTACGGGATCTTTCAATCACCAAACGACGCACCAAGGAGATCATACCTCTTTCGATCCGCAACCAAACATCTATAACCCCTTTGAGGAAAATCCCAAACAAAATAAACATTCCTTCATCGGAAAATAGTTTTTTTTTGGCCCATTCCTGGCCGTAACGTCCAAACTAAGTCTTTACGGGTCCCTTCTGAACAATTTATTGTGACTTCGGGGTCAGTTGTGACTTGTACCCTCCATTATCATAAACTAGAGTATGCAATTGAGTAAGATGCTTCCGATTTTTCCTTGAGCCCTTGTTTATATTACGCAGGTGAGAATGAGTAAGTTAATTTTTGGAAATTTGAGCATTATTTTGACAACCTTCTTCGAGAAAAATCTAAATTGCTGTACTGGCTAAATACATGCGAGCAGCGGACGGCAAAAGTTGTATGAAAATCCATATCTGTCGTGTAATTTAAAAATGGAACGATGTTTTACTCCGAAACATGACAACCAAGGAGGTAACTTATCAAAGTTTTTATTTTAATTTCGAACTTCTTCGGCTTGCTAATAGAAAGCTGTTTATTGAAAAAAAGACAAATGAACACTTTAACGCGGGAAAAATTGTTGTTGTTCGTCATTGATTTTGAGAAGTAATTGTTCTGCCTAGGTACTACTTAGCTTTAATTTTCTCGCATTATTTGAGAAAAGTACTGTACAAGCCTTGGCCACAACTAGGCATTGATGGAATTACGTATATGTTCATCCATCAATGCCTCTTTTGCTGGCCGCTGCAGTAATGTACTATTAGATCGTTCATCGTGTAGGTTTGCTTCTTTTTGGGTGATTGCAAACCTTTTGTTGGAGTGTGTCAGGAATGAGTCTGAAAGAAGATCTTCAATGTTATTCTAACCAAACCAATGTCGCCGGCAGCTATATTAGTTTATTCATTGGTTACTTTGTAATTGGGTATGGTTACGATGGAACTGGTGTAACATTTTATGTAAAAAATCCTTAAATAAATACAAAAAAAAAAAATTGACCTAGACCGCACACCACATAGTATTTCACGTATGTGTATCAAGTTCCAATAAAACGGATAAAATTGAAAGTTATACAGCTTTCTACCAGTGAAGAATTATCGTAATCCGATTATTGTTTCCAATACTTTCTCTTAATTATATAGCTACATCAATTTATATAAAATTCTTCCGTTACTGAGTGATTTAAAGCCTCACAGACAACGCTCAACCGAAACTGCTGGTCGTAGAAAGCTAGGTTCCTTGGGGAGTGGATTTTCCAAAATTCCTACCGTTACGAGAAAAACGGAATATAATAAATAAAGCACGCCACTTCTCGCCACGCCACTATAGCTATTTATCAATAATTAACAACGTGATAAGCCAAGTTCGACTCTTTCGAACAAAATCCGCAACTGCATCTAGCCCTAACGACCCAATAAAACTAACATCTAAAATGTCTAACTTGGCAACATTTCAAGAGCAGGAACAAACATGACTTCTCCAATTTCCTTATACAGCATATCTCGAAAAGGAAGTCATTTCGACAGTGACTGTGTAGGCGGCGGAGTTAATTTAGGAGCACCCTATGCATAATGTATGGCGTGAAACCGGCCGATGTGTCAAATGAGGTGGCGTTATTAAACGATAAACCCAAGTTATGAGATGGAGCGGTAAAAAGGAGATGCTTTTATATTACTAGTAATGTGGTTTGTGTGGGGCTAGAATTTCTATTAAGCCCTGAAATCATCATCTGCCTAGCTACCCTTTTCCCAAAGTTATTAGGATCGGATTCCAGTCTAACCAAATGGAGCTGAATACTAGTATTTTACGTCAGGCGCCTGTCTATCTGACCTCTAGATCCCAGTTGCTAGGTTACATGAATCCGCCATACTCTTTGGTAAGGGGTCGTCCATTAATCACGTGAGTTTCAAAAGGGGGGGTTGGGGAATAAATCGTGAAAATATAAATGTATATTGAAAAACGTGTATTTTTTTTTCCTTGATCGCATGATTTCTGATTCAGTACTTAATTTTCCAGAATTTTATTCAATCGTACATAGTATTTCAATTGTAAAAATTTAAGATAATTTGTACCATAAATATACACGTGACTTTGGGTGTGTGTGTGGATGTATCACAAAAAGGAAGGGTGAAAAGATGCTTAAAAAACGTGATTTATGGCCCCTAAGTCTGTTTTTCAGTTTTTTGGGCTACAATTAATCTTCTAGTTATTGAGCTGACAATTTTGTTGTACGCCAAGTGGATGGAGTGGACATTGAAATTACAACTGGTGGGAATCGACTCACAATGTGCTGCTTGCCAGTTCACATTACAGATATTAAAATAATTTTAATAAAAATATAATGCCCATTTATCGATATGATACCAAGTATAGTGAGGCAAGTTTACAATTTATCACGACCATAGCCGTTTCCTCAAGAGCGAAGCAAGGAAAAAAAGATGTCAACTATTTCCTGTCCATTACTAACATAGGAAAAGCAATTATCCTGATGTGCCAAGGAAGGAAACGGTTGTTATTGGTCAGATTCCGTCAACTTGTCACATGATGAGTTCCGATTGGCTACTGACGCTGAAATACGTGCAAATGTATAAATATCCAACAAAATAACGTTCTTTAACAAAACTGAGTTTGAAAAAGATATAAAACGCAATAAGAAACATTTTCAGAAAAATTCAGTTCACGAAAATGAAAAAGGAAATGACATTTCTCGTAGACTTGTTCGAAGTGGCCCCAAATCAAACAAACTTCTATATCTCGAGCATTTTATTGTGGAACAAGTTTCTACATTCAAACTGAAGTGTCCTCGTTTGGGGTCAATTCATGTTCTGTTGAAATTGACAACGGAGACCTTTGTCAAATATCTTGAGTAAAAATTGTACTCGAAATGTTGCAGGTTGAAAAATTTTCAGCGAATGTTGATGGATTAAAATACTAAAATGCTGTCCACACAATTTTCCCTCACGCGGTTTCACGTACCGCGTCGCCTCTCAAAACATTTTTTCATAACTTCGCTTCATTTGGAGTGCCTTCAATTTTCATAAAAATATCTAACGTAAAGAAAACTTGATATTTTTTTGTAAAACTAGTTTACATTAATTTTTTCTGGGCGAACCTTGAAATTGAGAGATTCTGACAATGAGGTACCCAAATCCAAAAGCTTAAAAGAAAATCGGTAGTGACAGAAACAAAAACTAATCTTAGAAATGTTCTTCTATTTCCAATCTAATTTTGGCACGGAATAGACATAACACTGTAGGTATACAGTTACAAGAAAAATATTTTTTATCGTAATTACGAAACATAATACGGGGACAGAGAAAGCTGACGCCATTTTCTATTTACAAGTACTCCTTAGGACGGTAAAAACAGATGTTGGACATAACAATAACGCTAATTTCAATCCGGCACCAAACGGTTTCGAAGTAACGAATAAGGGGTAGGGTGTTGAATGCAAAACAGTTAACTTTTTAGAGTTCCTCAGGGTGTTAAAGCAGCGACTTGGTTATGATTAGAATAAAACCCAATTGGATGATAAATACGGTTTAAATAATTATTAGGTTTATTATTAGTTTTATTATAGTAGATTCCAGATAAATGTGCAATAACGGTCATTGACCCACATACATTTATTGACTTTCTTAAAATCAAAACAGAAATAAAGACTTAGAGCAGTCCTGAATCTACTTCTATCATGATCCTTTATGTTCTCTAGTAATGTTAAATGGTTCATAATGTATTGTTCGGGTATCTACGAAGGGATATTAGGGAAAGGTCAATGTACTTTATTGCAAGTTTATCTGGCACAAAGTATAGTTCTTGAAATGTTATACGATCAAACCCAACACCGAACATGTCCTTTTGTTTCCCCATCTGGACTAAAAACGGCATTATAAGCTTGTACCGTAGGTTTAAGATAATCTGTTGAATAGCAAAACTTTAACATAGTAACCCTTGACCGCTATAAAATTTTACTGTCGAGGTTCTGCTAAACGGCAATTTCGTTTTGAGATTTTCGATCAGATTTGAAGTGTTGAAGTTTTAGTAGATACAGATTTGAAAAGGGTACGTAGTTTGGGAATATTGGAAGTAGACCTTTATGTTTGGTTTATAGGTTACTCTTTAGTTTCTTTATTTCGAGTGCTTAAAAACACTTAAAGAAGCCTGTTGCTCTAGATAGCTAAAACATTTATTTGATACAACGTAACAGAACCAAAATGTACAATACACACGAAACAGTTAAATTATAAAAAAAAGAACCCGAAAAATAATAAAACGATAATAAATCAAAATAATAATTTTAACGCAGTGGTGCGGATTCTCAAAAAGAAATTACGCACTTGGCCAGTTTTTTTTACTGTCTACTTTTTGTCAATCACTGCATGTTTTTTCTTCTGTCTTTGTGTTTTTTGACCTAGTTCTTGAGTGATCCATCAAACTTTTTCTTAGCTTTGCAGTCCGACATGAATCTAACAATGAATGGATGGTAAAGCTGCTTGTGAATGAAGATGTTGATATCCTGTCAAATCCAGTTTGAAAAGAGTAACTATGGAGTTTCTTGTCTGTTCTTCTCCATAAGAATCTACCCTTGCGAACGGACAGTAGAGTCACTTTATATTATTTTAAATGTAAATGATGACGTTCAAAAGTGCCATTTAATGGCCTAATTGAAATAAACGTTTTGACTTTGACTTTGACCAGTGGCTATGTACATTTCGTGTTGGTTCCCTATTGTCACCATGTTCATTTAGATTCACGTCACTTCCAACGTCGGTTGCCGACCGTTTGCTAAGGTATAGCAAATACTTTATTTCACACCAAAATTGAGACCCAACTGCTCTTTCACAATATTCCTAGAATATAGTAAAAGTAGCTTTTTCCGCGGTTTCGCTTGTAACATTGTTTTTTAAGACTATAATTTAAACGTTTCTATGGTACCACCTATTTCTTTACCAAAATTCATTTCTCAGACTCAATCAACTGTAAATAAGGCTGTGTGAAAAATGTTCAACAAAAACACACATAGTTCGCGGTTCAGTCTGCAGACAATAAAAACACACATAGTTCGCGGTTCAGTCTGCAGACAATAAAAACACACATAGTTCGCGGTTCAGTCTGCAGACAATAAAAACACACATAGTTCGCGGTTCAGTCAGCAGACAATAAAAAAAAAAAAAACTTCTGCTCAGTTTTTGCTCGACAACCGGCTTGAACCTTTCTTTAACAAAACAACAGAGAGCTCGTCTGTAATCATACCATTAAAATTTTAAAACAACAGCCTGCCACCTTCGATGAGAAAGTAAAACGGACACGTGCTTCACACTTCAACAACAAAAAGTTTAGTTGAAAAAACTACTTTACATTTAATTTACTTACATTTATTTCTTTGATTTTAAAATAAAAACACCCGATGGTTTTAACCATCGGGTGTTATTTTTGTTTTTTGTCCGCGATCGATGTAGCTTTACAAATTAATTACATCATGTCACACCAATATAATTTAAAATTTAAATATTCACATATTAAATTATTACCAAATTGCTTTACTAAAATATACACTTTACTAGTTTCTGCCAGCGGCTTCGCCTGCTTGAATGTCGTAAATTATCCAAAAGAAACAAACTCCCGAGATAAAAAAAAATGCCTATGTGCTACTCCAGACTATAATCTATTTTTGTAAAAAACATCTATGCATCCAGATTTTCGCATTTATAATAGTAGTAAGGGTTCAAAAAATTACAAGTAAGCACTTATACAAGATGTTTAATTAATTTAAAAACTTACAAAGTCGTTTATTTGTCCCCTAAGAACCTAAATAGGTACCTCTGTAAGAGTTAACAGTACCAATGATCACAAAGTTTAGTACAAGAATCACTTCAATATAGTCCAAAGTACTAATTGGCTATCAACAATTGTACTTACTTAGTTCCAAATAGCTTGGAACGCTTTAAACAGAGATTTAAGGTGGCATTAACTTACTAAAACTTCTGATTACTTTATTTAATTAACTTAGTTTTGTAATGAGTTATCGTGAGATTTGTATTCAAAAAGTTGCGGTAACTTCGTCGACCGGCTTTCTTTAGTCGATACTGTCAAAGTCAGCCAAGGCTTTTGACACGGTCTCTACCTCCATCCTTTTAAAAGGATTGGAGGCTCTAGGAATAAGAGAGACAGCTTTGAATATTTTTCGTGACTACCTGTCTGAGCGTAGCCAACGGGTCAAGGTTGAGAGCTATACTAGCAATGAAGAGAACTTGTTTTTCGGAGTTCCACAGGGCAGTGTGCTAGGCCCTACTCTCTTTCTTGTGTATGTAAACAGGCTGTGCCAACTCTCTATACCGGACTGCAAGATTCTTGTATATGCAGATGATACGGCACTAATTATAAGTGGTGATACCTGGGCCTCTGCTCACCGTTCGGCTGAGAATGCGCTTGGTGTTGTGATGGATTGGCTTTCCTGTAATCTGCTCACTTTGAATGTCTCAAAAACACATTACGTTACCTTCTCTGCGAACTCTTCTACACAGCCTAGTATTCCGCACATAAAGGCTCATAGATGCTCCCATCCTGCGTTTAACACATGCGATTGCCCTGTCATTCATAAAACATCTTGCGTTAAGTATCTAGGAGTGCACATTGACTGCACTCTAAGTTGGAACAAACACATAGACGTTATGGTATCTCGTGTACGTAAGCTTATGTTTCCAATGAAAAAGCTTAGAACCGTGGTTACTGCCCCACTGCTGAAAACCATTTATTTTGCTTTAGCGCAGTCAATTCTAACCTATTGCATCCCTGTTTGGGGCGGAACATATAAAACTCTTATGCTTCGACTTGAGAGGGCGCAGAGAGCGGTTTTGAAGGTGATGCTTCACAAACCCTATCGATATTCCACAATCCAATTATACAGAGACATATCTGTGCTTTCCGTCAGGCAACTTTGTGCACTCCATATAGTCCTACGTACACATTCCTCACTGATTTATGACCCAAAATTCCTTACACATAAGCGACGTAAGGACATGGTTTGCCCTTCTATTAAAGCCAATACTGCTCTAGCAAGTCGACACTTTCCGAACTTGAGTGGTCGCCTTTATAACGCACTCAATAAAGTTTGCAAAATATATACTCTCCCGAAATATAAATGTAAAAGCGTTGTAAGTCAATATCTTCAGGGTCTTACCTACGACGAGACTGAAAGATTATTCGCCAGAAATATATAACTAACTAAGCACTATTATACATTTCATACACACATAAACTCACCTTTAATCAAAAGTATTTCCATGCATGCTTTAACTTTAATTTTAACCAATCAATTATTATCAATTTATTATAATCAATTACTATTAATTTATTTAAATGCAAATTGTGTTACCTATACTATTTTATTACTAATTTATACACGAGTATTCTACTATTTTTTAATGAGATAACGAAAACGTACCAAAATCCTATCAGTTTGTTTGTTATTTATATGCTATTATTATGTTATTATTATGTTATGTTTGATGTTTAGAGCTGTAGGAGGAAGGCGCCGGTGTCTGTCACACAGTTCATACTAGCACAGACATCGTCGTTTACTCTATCTTTTAAAAGAAAAACATAACTTTGTACAATGTTTTTGAATAGGATAGATGATTTGTACCCACCTTTTTGTTAATAAATTATTATTATTATTATTATTATTATTATAGTCATGAGTCAACTCATCATCACAAAAACGAAGGAAAAAAAGTTATCGGAGTTATTATTTATTTACTTATTCAAGAGCCATAAAACTACCATCACAATAGTGTAGAACAGTTATTATATGCTTACAATTTCTCACATTACTAGCTTTTACACATTTATTTTCATATAGCTATTCATCCGCTAACAAAACGAAAAATTTGGTATATAGCATGTAGCATAAAATTATGGAAAACTGACCATTTCAAAAATTTTTTTGACAATTTTAAAAAATCCCAGTCATGTAAATACTATTTATCTACTTGCCGGGGTTTAGCTTCCGCACTTAGTCCTGTACGTGTTGGATCATTGTACGTAAGCCATGGCGGCCGTCATTCCATCCAGCCAACCTCCCTTTTATTATGGATTGGAATTGATGAAATTTATTTTATTTATTTATTAGGCTCACCAACAATTTTATTGTTAACACTAAAATATTAATCATGTGTTACATTTTTTTATAGGTAAGCACCGCATGTGCCAAAATGATATCTATTGTGCTCTTAGTAATTGATATATTTTTATGAGTGATACAATAAATACACAAAAAATAAAAAAAAACATGCATAAAAAAATACAAATATACAGTCAAAGAAATAACCACCTCCTTTTTAAAGTCGGTTAAAAATTAAAACACTTCAACACTAAAGTAACTCCTTTTTTATAGATGGGAAAGCATTAAATTACTCCTTCTCCTCTGAGTGGAGCGGAAGGGAGTGTTCTCTTGCTGACTAAAACCAATCCGTGTTCCTCCAAAAGCCCTTTGCGTTCCAGGGCCACGGTGACTCTTTCGGACAAATTCCTCAACCCTGACGGAGCCAACCTCCCTGCAGAAGCAGATTAGGCCTTTTATTTTTTCAAGAGAATTCGGTGTTCTTATTCTTTGCTTCTGTATCTCGGCGACGCCTGAGCACTCGCCTGTGTGCTCATTTGCTACCGTTTCCTCCCCCTACATGCATGCTCTGCAGAGAAAATTTGCCGTTACACCTCTTGGATTGATGGAAATACTACTAAAGTTACATACTGTTTTATTTTACTGTGTGTCAGCCAATCATGTAGTATAGACGCCAGAAACGCCATGTGGCGCGGGAAGAAAAAAGGTTGCGTATAGCTGCTCTAGACGTAAGCAAACCACCTTTCAATATTTTTCCAGTCTTAGTTAAAAACATGAGATAGATCTTCTACAGCTTGGTCTACCACGCTTGATAGATAAACCCCCAATCCATTCAGTGTGGTAACAGTTTACCGCTGCGACCAAAACCACAATTTTTCTCAAACAATAACATAGTAGCCAAGTCAAACAGCGCACGAAACTATATCCAAAGAAAACACTTCGATATAATTAGATAGACTATTGGTTCATGCGATCGGTCAAAGTCATCAGTCAATTATATGTCGTCCCCTGGGCGATCGAATGATGTAACCAACAGAGCACTGAGATGCTTCAGAGGTCACAGTGTTTAGAGACGGTGTTGTTAGAACTTGCCACACAAATCTAATGTGTTGGTGAGTGTCAGCGATTACCTATCGGGTAAAGCGGGCAGGATTTTTTTTTAAGTGTCGCGGCATAAGCTGAGATACCTTTTTGGCCTCGCACAGAATAAGTTCAGACCTACCTACTATTAATTTTAATTTGTTTAATTTTTTATTTGTCTTGGGGGAGTACCAAATAAATATTTTTCTTTCTTTCTTTCTTTAAATGCAGGGGTGAATAAAACCGAAACTTTTATTAGAATTTTCACTAGCATGTTCATGATCCATAATATATTATGTTAGAATGCCCCAAGTATTACACTATTACTGGATTATTTCATAAATGCTCTGATGCTGCCTACTGTGCCCAAACCATTTAAGAGTTAACAATGGACTCAAAAAGAACTTTTATACTGGTGATATGGAACCCCCGTTTGCTCCTGTAGAATTTTGACGGTTAGTCATACTGAATTTGTAATAAAAACGCACAGCTTTACTTTTAAATGTAGACTGACTCGAGAAAAAGAACGAAACTGGGTTTTTAGACCAACGTTTTGCCACTGCCGTCTAAACGCCCGGATCGGATGTAGTGTGAACGAGTCTGCCGATCATCGAGCGCCGTCTTCCTTTTAAACAGACGGTCCGTCTAAATGTGAACACGCACGTCCAGCTGCCGTCTTCCTTTTAAACAGACGGTCCGTCTAAATGTGAACACGCACGTCCAGCCACCGTCTTCCGTTTAAACAGACGGTCCGTCTAAGTGGGAACAGGCCCTTACCAGTCCGTGTTTGGGACACCGAAGTTCAGATGTGAAGATACCTTAAATGATTCTGTCTGAAAGACTCAAACAAATTGGCCGTGATAGACGGACAGTCAGACAGACAAACGATGAGTTATCATATAAAGGATTCCATTTTTTCATCCTGACGAATAGAACCCTAAAATAAAAGAAAGCAAATTTCGAAACAAGGCACTTCTTTATGTCACGTCATCATTTTATTGCCCTCGTATCCTGAGATTCCTAAAAGTTATTACTCCGTCGAGCCCTGTCGAGTCAGCCATTGATCAAAGCTAAAAGATTTATTTTGACAGACATATAATCATGTCATCTTATATGGGATGTTTCAGACATTTGGGTCATATTTAATGGTTGAGCTGTGTCAATAAAAAAGAGTTTTAGATTGGCTACAAAAAGCAACTAAAAAGTTATAAGCAAATCGTTTCGAGCAGTCTGGTGAAATTGATGGTAATTATTTTTATTCAATCATAGAATTATTGATGAAAGAAAGTGTATTTGACTGCTTCAAAAGTGAGTTGTTTGGAACTTTTTATTCGTATTTTGCGGTTGAGTTTTCCGTTTATTTATTTGGTTTTGCTTTTGTTTCTGAACTTTATATCAGAGTGAAAATCTACTAATTTTTAAGCAATTTTCGCATTCATGTCAATGTCAAAATGTATGGATAATGAGGCTTTCGTTGTTTAAAAAATAGTACTGTACCTATCTGATATAAAGTTCAGAAACAAAAGAAGTACGTTGTCATGATTTATAGGTGATGTACTCATCACCCTTAAATTATGACCACGCGTCACTTCTGAAACACCCTGTACTTGGCTTTGAGAAACTGGGCATAGGTATATCAGTACGTCATCAATGCTTAATCAACTGTAAGAAAAAGTCAGTGTGCCTTCCTTACCTTTCCATTTGGCTTCATGCTATTTATACATGAGGAAATCTTTCATTGCTGCCATCTTTTCTTGGACCCGAGTTACTCCTCAAATAAAAAGTATTATCTATACTAATATTATGAAGAGGTAAAGTTTGTGATATTGTAGGGGGTAATCTCTGGATCTACTGAACTGATTTTGAAAATTCTTTTTGTAAATGATAGCCACATTTATGAGGAAGGCTATAGGCTATACAGAAAATTCTAACGGGAAGCGGAAACAACGGGATACACACATACGACGTCGCGGGTAAAAGCTAGTATATTATTATTATGTATGTAAGGTCTAATAAAAGTCACGTAACTTGGCAATAGTCGTTAGATGATCCTTTATATTGATTTTTATTGATCTAATTGTGCATGCGCAATCTTAATCCCACTTCGCCAAAACCTTGCGAAGTTACCTCCCGGCTGTACCAAATTTACGGGACAAACCCCGGAATATAAAAAAACAGCTGTTCGGTTCCTCTTATGTCGGCCTAATTTAATGTATTCGATCAATTAAAAACCCGACCGAGTACGAGTCGGACTCGCGCACGAAGGGTTCCGTACTAATATCCATAAGGGCAAAAAAAAAAATCTCATCTGTGAAAATTTGAACTGTCTAGCTATCACGGTTCATGAGATACAGCCAGGTGACAGACACACAGACAGACGCACAACCTTAGTAATAGGGTCCCGTTTTTACCCTTTAGGTACGGAACCCTAAAAGAACAGATGTTCAGTTCCTCTGTATCAAATTACGCATATTATATCCCAAGTACAAAGAACAAACAACGGTGTGAAAATACAAACATTTTTGAACTCGTCAATTTTATTTAGGAAGTAGGTACTTATAATTTCCTCGAATTATATCGTCCGATGAAATTAAAACAACAAAAAAAATTCCTTCAAACAATTTGTTGAACGAGACTTTTTTTAATTGAACCAATTTTATTTAGAGAATAAATTCTTCGTATATTTATCCAAGATAAAATATCTTATATCAAGTTTAATTATCGATAATATCAAGCTTCTTAAGTACTTAATGAAGTATTTGTTAATGAGAATTATAGGTAATAATTCTATCCATCTTAAATTCTCATTAACAACCTCATTAATTTTAAACCGGTTAAGAAAATTTTCAAGCAAATATTTCTCTTCAATGAGGTAATTTATAAATTAAATAGCTTTTTTCCATCCCGTTTGTGGCATATCAAAGAAGGGATAGAAATCGTGTATTTGACTTCAAAAATTAGGAGAAGATTCTCAATTCAGTTGTATTTTTTTTTTGTTAGGTATGTCATAACTCCGTTATTTATGAACCGATTTGAAAACTTATTTTATATGAAACGATACACTTTCCGATTGGTCCCAATGAAATTTCATCAAAACCGATTTAGGAGTTTGGTTTTTAAATCAAAATAGCTAGAAAAAATATGTCATCCAAGTAAACGAAATTGCGTATTTTGCTTTCCTGTGACTTTCCAGCGGCGTTGTAGGGGTTACCACTAAAAAGTGGAAAATAAAAAACTTTTACTAAAATTACAACCGACTTCCTAATAAAAAAACGCTAGAAAGTATAAAATAACTTTAATTTCGGAAGTTGAAAAACACTGGATGTGTATTTTTTTGAGAATAAAAAGTATCCTGTGACACTCAGCCATAACGTAGGTTTCTATGTATCAGTGGTAAAATGTTTTTAGTCAAATTAGAACTTCCAGAGATTACTTTTTACAAAATTTCAGTAGAGACTTTGTTTAGCATAATTATTTAAATGACTAGCTGTGTGACAAACTGATGATGTCGCGCTACTGCACAGCAAGTGGCACCTTATGTTTGCCACGACCAGCCGCACTTCACCTCCTCCGCCGCTCCATCGCTCCTCCGAATGTTGCTACCAGATGTGGCTGCTCCACGCTCCACCTTGCTGCTCTTCGCTCTAACCGGTTCCACCTCCAGCTCCTGAGCGTCTCACCTGGTGCCCGCTGAAGGGACTACTCTGGATAGCGATCCACTTGCCCAGTATTGACGCGAAGATTAGTAATTCACTACCACCAACGGTACTACCACAAACACTCCCGACCGATCCGGCTCGAAGGACCATATATTTTACCAAGGGTCCATTGACGGCGAGTAAATAATATAACATTACAATCGAAGTTCCCAGGATAAAAATCATTGCATATCCTTGTCCAGGATATGGGCTATCTGTGTGTTAAGTTTCATCTAAACCCAATCAGCTATTCCGACGTGAAGAGGTTACAACTGAAAAACAGATATGTAGTAACTTTCGCATCAATTTTCACGCGACATACAGACTCACCAACCGCGTTGTCGACTAACATCAATAAATCCATTATACTTACAAAATTGTGCTAAACTTGTTTCCTTCTGTGCGAGGATTTTCCATCACCGTTATTCATTAATAAAAATGTGGGCTGACGAAAATAGATCACCAAAATGAGGTTAAACTGAAACTTTCAAGCAGGTTTAGCCGCAACCTGGGAAAAATACGTTAAAGAACATGTAAATTGGTTTACGCGTTAACTTTGTTTCGAATTTTAGTAAAAGGTGACATTTGGGTTTTTTTTGAAAATTTTGATACTTGAAGTAGTCCAAACATGGCACACCTGTCGTCTTGTTGCGTCAGTGTAATTATTTTTATATTCGGATTAGTTCCTTTCTTTCAAAAACTTCCATCTACGAACTTGCTTTTTGCCTCATGCTGTGGTAAAAAAAAATGGAGTTAAATATAATGACCACCATACTTTGATACCCTTAGTTCTTTTACCAAAAATATATACTTAACACCAGAAAAATAAAGTCTAAAATTAAAATACTACTGGCTATTTTAGTCACGACTGCACTTTATGACGAGTCAGTTGCGGAATTAGTTCGAAAGAGTCACCGCGGCCTTGGAAAGCAAAGGGCATTAGTAGGAACACGGATGGGTTTTAGTCACTAAAAGTATGACCACCCCATCCTTAAAAAAAAAAGTAATGACGAGTCAATGTCGTCATGAATGCGTTGTAAAAAAGTGGTAGTGCTATTCGTTCGTATAGCTCCAGCTCTCTCTGACAACAGGCCTAATTTCCTACAACATTTTCGCCAATTGCGGAGGTTAATGGAAAAAGTAGTAGGTAATTTATTTTTCTTGATTAAATTAATTTGTGACGAAATTTGCCTTCTAAAGTTAGCCCAAGAGACTGCTCTGGTAACTCTTTTATTATAATTATTAGATTGCGAGATTACGAATTTTGCTTCTAATTTCGAGTACCCAATCTTAATTTCTGTGGCTCGCTTCAAAGACTTCAATCTTATAAACTCCGGAATAGTTTAAATCTTTAATTGATCGTTCTTATTAATATCTGGTTTCGTGTTGCTATGTGACGAGCGCGAGTGCGATAGAATGTCGAAATGCCATAAAAAAAGTAAGTTTAAAAACTAATGCCCGACTACTGAGAAGTTACTCTCTAAAAAGTATGAGACAAGAAAATATTCATATTGACGTTCAGAGGATAGCCGTGATGGTATGCCATATTAACTTTAAGCTCATAATCGCTTACTTCTGTTCGAAAAGCCTTTTGTTTTGTTTTTCTTTCTGTTATAATATGCCTTTTTTTCGTCCGCTGAACACACAAAATGACACACTCATCGACGATCATTATCAAAGTCTGAAATGTTGTAGATTCTCTACGTGACATAGTCATGACCTGGGAATGCATGGCTTGACACGATCAAGTCAGATATCTGTTACTTAAGCCCGCCACACTATTTATTCCCAACCTCTTCAACTCCTGAAAGCCACAATTAACAGTGATCAGAAAATCGTCAAAGAAATGAAACTGGACAAATCAACTGACCACCAAATCCACTACCATGTAGACATATATCTGGTGCTTAATATGTCACTGCCTTATTTAAATCGAATGACAAATGAGCTTCGAATAAAGAGGCTTAACTGCCCACACGTAAAATGCTCCCGGCTGATAACTAATCCTCTATTCAAAACAAAAATCGACAGGCACCTGTTATTACAAGCAACATTATAGAGATTTATAGATTAAGGGAGCGTTCTCATTAAAGATGTGCGAGGTGGCTAAAAAGTGAGCGAGGAAAAATGCCTACAATAGGATCACTTCAATTTGAAATAATGATGATTTAATTTTTTTCCCGCCTGGTTTACCACAGCTCTGGTGGGATTAGGGTGGCTTGGGGAACTAAATAGAAAAACAAGAGATGTTTATGAGGAACGCGAGCGAAGAACGCAATGTACAGTGTGTTTCAGAAATAAAAAAATACAGTCATTTAAAAAAAAAATCCTTAAAAATATCCTCAAAAATCACTTTCCCAGTAGTTTTATGCAGTTGGAAGGATACATACTGATAATTGAACTAAAATAAATGCCACCAACAACTTGAAACTGCTTGAAAATAGTTTTAAGAGTATTTTTTCGCGGTTGGTTTCTTGACTTGACACTATGAGCACTTTCCTTTATTTTGCCATGTGTGCCACTTCCCAGAATTTAATCCTTATTAACGCGCTCGCGCGTTCCGTCATTTGTCTATCTATGCGATCGACAAATGAAACGTGAGCACTGGGCTATTGAGCTTTGGTCAAGTTTGTGTATTATTGTGTATGTACCTTTTTCACATTTATGTATGTAAGTTGTTCATATTTACGTTTATTTATAATAATCATTATTTTATTTGTATGTTTTAATTTAATTTTAATAAGTATGTGTTCCGTAAATGTATCCGTGGCATCACAGGGCCCTATCGAAACACCAGCGCTGTGATATTTTATTTATTTTTATAAGTATCGCAGCATAATGCTGAGATAGGGACCTTTTGGCCTCGCACTCTCACCTCTTGCTTGTGTTATGTGTACCTATTGTTACTTTTAAATATTATTATTACTTATTTTTTTTACTTTTTGTGTCTTGTGCGAGGTACAAATAAATATTTTTCTGTCTTTCTATTAACGACACTTTCGGATTGTGTAATAATCCAGAGTGTGTTCTTTGTTTCAAAATCAACTGGTTCGTTTCCTGGTTATACTGATAAATGCCACATCGTATCATCATCACCACCTCGTATACGCGGACTTGATTCAAAAAGGGTAGTTTCCACCAGTCATCCACATCTTCGCATCGCTTAGCTCGTACATCTCTTGTGGAAAAGCACCCTAAATCAGCTTTGCCTACCGACCGATGATGTACGTTTGCCCAGCACGGCCCCCCAGAATTTGCGAATTAGGTGTGCACCAATGCAATGTACTCGCCTCTAGGAGTATATGTACCGGTTTCTTTTTCAATGTACCTCTGTACTTTTGAAGAAATATGCAAAAAAAGGGGGCCGTGCCAGCCAAACGTTTTCAGCACGGCCCTCGTGTAACTTGAAAAATAAATAGCGTATTTAAAAGTTTCTTAAACTCAACGAATGTACCCTATTAACACATTATATGTACCGCAACAGATACTGTGAATTCGTAAAAACAAATATTATATAGACGTAGATAGGGGGCCGTGCTGGAAATAAGGAATATAAGAAAATATCTAAAAAAGACAAGACAACCTTAGCCAAAAACTATTAAAATATAATTGATTTTTGGCAAGTAACATATGTAACGCATTGGTGTCTCATACAACTTGCTAAATTTGAAAAATAAACCAATTTTAGTTCATTCAGCACGGCCCTCTATATTTGCCTATATCTTTTTAAACATGCCATGTTTCTTTACAAAATTCGACTACCTGAATTATGTGCAGGAGTACATTCGTTCCACATAAATTGCGATTCTGCTGTATCAGTACTTTAAAAGATAAAATTGGATCAAACATATCACATAATATAACTGATGGGGTGACCATGATTCCATATATTAGGTAGGTACATATTCTGTACCTATATTAATAAAATGATGGGACTACATTAAAATTAAAATTCTTTTTTACATATTGTTTTTTTTTCTTCGAAATTAATATTATCGATGACATCTTGTAAAGGAATTATATCAGTTAAAACTTGATCAATAAACACTTGACTGCAACATGAAGTAACCGCGATACCAGCGCATCTTCAAAAATTACGGTAGCTTCAGTGAACTAATAGCGACCGCACACGGCAAGTTTTAACTAATATAATTCCTTTACAAGATGTTTTTTTTTTTTAGCCCAGGCTATCCCACTGCTGGGCAAAGGCCTCCCCCAAGTCTTTCCAACAATTCTTTTGACGTGCCAACTCGTACCAGCCCTCATGGTACGCGTCCAGGTCGTCTCGCCACCTCTTTCTGGGCCTGCCTCGGCGACGCCGTCCATCTTCGGGCACCCATTGTGTGGAGACTTTTGCCCAACGGTCACAATGCATGCGACCAACGTGACCCGCCCAATCCCATTCCAGCCTGGCAGCCTTCTTACCTACATCCATTATTCCCGTTTTGGAACGCAGCGTGGTGTTTCTAATTCTGTCCTGTCTTTTTACGTTCAGAATGCTGCGTTCCATCGCTCTTTGGCAAACTCCAAGGCGGAACTTTTGCGACTCGGTGAGTGACCAGGTCTGAGCAAGATGTAATCGATAATATTAAATTCGAAGAAAAAAAACAAATTGTAAAAAAGGGTTACCTATCATAAACCCAAAAAATATTTGACCGAATTTCACCGACCGACCGAATGTCAGTTGACTATTATCAATTCGATTTTTTTTCGTTACTCCAAGGTCATTAGGTCGAAAAAAAATTTACCGAAGTTATACTTAGCCGAAATAACATTTGTTCGAAGTATAATGTTTCCGAACATTCAAATTAAATATTTAATTGTAATGGCACATAATAAAACAGTTGATTATGAACAAAAGTTGATAAGAAGCATGCAAACAAGGATGCTTGCTTCAAGCATGCAGCGTACAAGCAGGCATGCAGCATGCAAGTAAATAAATAGCACAACATATTGACTTTTTATGACACTGTTTTAATTTAATATTGAAAATGCTACCAAGTAACCGGCTATATATCGATCCTTAAAACAACAAATGGCGTAAAAGCCATTTTGGCCAAAATGACTTATAAATGCCATTTTGTTCAGTTTTTGAAGCTCTATCGATCTGTATATTTGAAATGTTCAAATTCGCAAAAAAATGGCTCTTACATCCAATATTTTTTAAGAAAAAATTCCAATAATTTTATGATTTGTGTCGTTATAACCAATATTAAAATCGAAAACTGCAAATTTGGGGCGTAAAAGACTTAATTTCTTAGTGATGTGGTTAATATTACATTTTACGATTATATCGAAGTAAATAATATCAAAGACAACTTGTTTTAAAATGCAAGACTTTTAAAAATAGGCTTTTACTACAATTTAATAGAATTAAGTTTTACAAATATAAAACGTTTATAATGTCGTAAAAGACAATATTTTATTATAATTGGCTTATACGTCAATTTTTTAGCGTAATAATTAAAACCGAGTGTTTATCTCTTGATCGTAAAAACCAAGACGGTAGGAAAATGGTTTTCAATGTATTTTTTCATAAAAAAACTAGTAAAATTAATATTTTTTTATGATTTAATTGTTTGCGACATCTGATACGTCAAACCGCTACAAAAGATTACGCATCAGTGTGGCCACCGCACGTTCCAGCTTGTCGCGCCCGCCACGCATTCAGTGTGGACGCACACACACCGCGACGATTCGCGCGTACGCAAGTAGGTACTCACCATGCCGCGCGCGTTTAGTCTGCAAAATGAGTTTGAGCAAAGCAGATGTGTGACGTGTTTTGTACTAGTTATCTCTAGAAATATTAAAATGGATGATAAA
Source organism: Melanchra persicariae (assembly GCA_947386135.1). Lineage (NCBI taxonomy): Eukaryota > Metazoa > Arthropoda > Insecta > Lepidoptera > Noctuidae > Melanchra > Melanchra persicariae. Next base: position 4,377,288 of record OX376664.1, on the reverse strand, counting down.
AGCCGTCAACTAGATTCTTTACTACGTAGAAAACAATCGCTGGAATCAATACTGTCATCTCGTAAAAGTCGTAGATGTAACAAAAGGTAAGTGCCTATTAAGTTATTTTTATATTTTTATATTAGATATTATTTTTATATTATTATGATTAGATACTTAGTAGCAAAGATTTAGCACATTAATATTATTATAAAGGTGAAAGTTTATTAGTTTGTATCTATGTGTATCTTTTTATCTCTTCACGCAAAAACTATTGCACTGGTTTCCATGGAACTTGGCAGGTAGGTATGTAGATTAGAAAGAGACGAATTAACACAGTTAGACTGCTTTATACCCCGAAATCCTCGCGGAAACAAGATTTACGAGGGCAAAACCACGGGGCGCAGCTAGTGTTATATACTGTCAATGTCCGAGGTTATGTACAACATTATTTTTAATTAAAGCAAAAAGCGATTTTATCATAAATTATCGTACTGAAAGTAGAATGTAATTGCATTTTACTGCACAAAACTGTCTTAAATGTTACCTTTGTTTGGCTTTTACTACAAAATTTACATTTAATATTGTTTATTCTTTGGCTTTTAAAACAATGGTATCACAATATCTAGGTACAATAGGTTCATTACGTCATTATTCCGAAACATGTTAAAACTTAACATTGTGTTAACATGTCCGTAGCTTGTCCGTTCGTCTAGACCTCGATTTTTAGACCGCCTATACTTTGTTGTCGGACTATGATGTTAATATGCGCCCCTCATGGATGTCTCCAAATATCGGCGTCTGTTGAGCCAAACGGAAGCGTGTTGATGAAACATACGACTAAGTTAACTTGAGACCTAATTTCAATGCGTTGTCAACTAAACGAAGTTTTTAGTTAATTTCTTTCAACACACTTACTTTTCTCACATTAGTGTTTTTAAGAAAGTCTGAAGGAAGGACGAGGTCAGAGATCAAAAAGGCTTATGTTATGAATTTTGACCTTGATCTCGACCCTTTCCCTTTGAAAGTGATGATTAAAATAAACATTAGTTTTTGTAAAGAAATTGAGACTTCGTTCAGTTGACAGCGTATTGAACTCAGGTTTCTAGTTAACTTGGTCTTGTGTTACATCAACACGCATCCTGTTTAGGTGTTGTCCCCAAATGTTAAATGCCAATATTTGGGGAAACCTATGAAATGCTCATATTAACATTATAGTCTGACAACAAAGTAAAGACGGTCTAAAAGTCGAGATCTGGACGACGGACTATTAAAAACAATGTAGATAAAATAGTACTTAAAAAATTGTGATGTACCTACCCATTAATTGTTATAGTAGAAAGACGTACCTAGTTTTTGTACCTAAAATCTAGATATAGTATAACCTGCCTACCTATAATAATATTTCTTTGTATCAAAGGTACTACCTTTTTACCCATTTGTTTAGCCGTGGTGCATCAGTGCGTCGTCGTTCGTTGTTTGTACCTAGTTATAGTAGGTTACTATGAATATTATTCCTTACTACCTTTGATTACTTCGAATTAGTCTCAAAAATTAAACCGTTTGAGATCGACGTGTGACATCTTTTATATACGAACGCTACCTACCTATATTCCTCCATCCAGAAAAGTAGACTTTAAAGGCCATGATTACCAACAATTATTTTCATCGTTGCAGATCATTTCCTGAGGACGTACAACCGCCTGAATGTAGCAATATCCGTGTACCAGTCAATAAGGACAAATGTTCTATTAAAACACAAGCTATCAATTATTCAGAAGATAGCAGCATGGATGTCATAGAAAATAGCGACATTGATACACCAGTCAAAGTACAACAGAAACATTGTAATGTGCGGGTTGAAAACAGTGATTCTTCAGATGAAAGTATTAATACGTCTACGATAAGCTTATCACGATCTCACAATTTTTTTAAGAGTCCTGCCATTAGTCCATATAAGGTCGCTGACAAAGAAATAATGTCTACAGAACGTGAAATAATCACTTCCATACCTGCTAAGTACATTACTAATTCTGCATTAACACCACCAGACTGCATCGGACCCAAAGTTAATACCGCTACACGGTCCGGTTCCTCGCGTCTTAGTCAAGGTGTTCACCAATATCCAACTTGCATTGGACTCGAAGCAGTACTAGTAAATTCACCTCCTCTTGAAGCTGTTTCATATAATACTCACCAACATCTGACCTGCATCGAACTCAACGCAGCACCGTCTAACTTTTCATCTGCTATTCCAGCTGCAGTGATTGATACTCATCAATATCATACCTATACCGAAGTCGATGTTAATGGGACAGAAGCTTACAACAATCTTCAGACTTTTGATCAACCTGTTGCGGAACATACTTACACCGGACCCGAAGAAACTCAGTTCAGCATCTCGCCTTCTGTATTATTATCTGACTTGAACAATACTCACCAATACCAGACCAGTGTCGAACTCAACTTGGCTCCGGTCAATTCCTCAACTCCGACTCAAGCTGTAGAGGATGATACTCACCAATATGATACCTATACTAAACTCGATGGTAGCAGGACCGAAGCAACCAACATCCCCCGGGCTCTTGATCAACCGGTTGCGGAAGATACTTACCAACAACATACGTACACCGAACCCGAGGATAACAGCAGCAATACAGAGCCAGTCACTTCTATTCAATCAAGTCGTGAAAAACGGAAATCTACAAAAGCATCGAAAAAATCGTATCTGGATTTTAAATCCGACGAAGAACAAGGAGATTTTTCTGGTGGTAGTTCTGACATTTGGACTGGCAGTAGTACTTCTTGCAGTGACGATGAACAAATTAAGAAAAAAGGGAAGAAGAAAAAAAGAACAAAGACTAAGTCCAGCGCTGAGATAGCTATAGTAAAAAAAGAGAAACATATAAATACCTACAAATTAAATAGAAAACTTAAAGAAGAAGGTAAAGAATATGTCAGGAAAAAGGGCGACACAGTTCCAGCAAAATCTATGAAAAGGAATCCGTGTGTAGAAGGCATTTGTAAAAGAGGTTGTTATAATATAAGTGAAGAACGCAGACAATCGATTTTTAACTTTTATTGGAGTCTTGACCGTCAAAGACAACATGATTGGTTGGTTCGCTGTGCTCATACGGAAAACATACGGAGAAAAAGAGTTGAATCTAACAAAAGATCATTGACAATTGATTATTACATTAATGACGGTGAAGATCACAAAAAAATATGCCAAAAATTTCTACTTTGTACTTTGGATATAACGCAAAAAGTGTTGTTATACACTATAGCTAAGGCAGAAGAAGGCATGTCACTGAAAGAATCAAGAAAAAGACATGCTCCCAATAAATATTCAGAACCTGTGAAAATAATTGTACGAAAATACATAGAAAATCTTCCTGCTTGTCCCTCACATTACAATAGAAAGAACAGTAAACGGATGTATCTTCCACAAGAGTTGCGAAATTTATCAAATTTGTACAGACTGTACCTTGAACACTGCAAAAAACAAGGGCTAGAAATCGTGAGCGAAGTCACTTTTAGACATATATTTAACACAGAATATGATTTAGGGTTTCACACTCCCAAAAAAGATAAGTGTGTTTTGTGTCTCAAAGCAGAAAATTTGTGTGATGAAATGACTGAAAGAGACAAAGAGATCTACAAAAAACATTTGGAAGAGAAATTCGCTATGAAAAGAAGATATAAAGCACACCAAGCTCTAAATGATGGTAAAACCATGTGTAGTAGTTTCGATCTTCAAAAGGTTTTAAACACACCTTATGGTGAATCCATGTTATTATACTACGCAAGAAAATACGCTGTTTTCAATTTAACTGTGTACGAGAGCTTAACACGAAATGTTTACTGTTTCACATGGGGTGAGTGTGACGGAAGAAGAGGCAGTACGGAAATAGCTACTTGTTTATATTCATACCTTAAAGAGTTGGACAAGCAAGGTGTTGAAACTGCTCTTTTGTATTGTGATTCATGTACAGGTCAAAATAAAAATAAAGTCGTTCTATCCGTATTAAATTACTTTTTAGCAAAGTCTGTCAATTTACAGATTATACAAATAAATTACCTGCTTCCAGGGCACACGTACATGCTCGTTGATTCCGTACACGCCACAATTGAGAAGGAAGTTCGAAAAATTATAGTATGGAGTCCTACTCAATGGAGTTCCTATTTTGAAGCAGCAAGAAAAACAGTTAGACCGTATAATGTTCATGTTTTGGAGCACACAGATTTTATAAATTGGGAAGAAATTGCGTCAAAAACTTTTACGAAAGATACTTGTAAAAATATCAATTTCAAAGGTATACGCATAGCTACTTTCAAGAAAAAGCATCTTAATAAAATTGATATAAAGTATTCCATGAAAGAAGATGCCGTAGCCAGGACAGTTATTTTATTTGAGAAACCAACAAAGAAAGGGAAAGGAAAGGGAAAGGCCAAGAGAGCGTCCGAAGCTAAAAATGAAGACCAAACTTACTTGGAAGAATTAAATACCTTTACTTTGCCAAAAGCTTATTCAGAAAAAATACCAATTTCTGCTCTGAAATATAAAGATTTGAAAAAATTATGTCTAGATGGGACAATACCGAAGAGGTTCCATAAAGACTACTTAGACTTACCTTACATCGGTGATAAGAAAGATACTCTGATTGAGACTGATGAAGAAGATGATAATGATGAAAATAATGATGTCGACTAATTATTAAACTTGTTACCTATTATATTTTTAACTACTTTTAAGCAGATAGTTTGGTAGAAAATACTCATTTATTTAAATATTTTATGCAGTAAGTAATTAATACTTAATTTTCTTGTACAACTGCATTCTAAGACTAATTAAAATTCTACCGCAAGGACTGATTATTTAGACTGATTCTAATAATAGTGGTATTTTAGTTAGTTTATATAAAATAATAATAATCGCAATTTAGTTATTAAAACTGTAATTGGTAAATTTAAGACTGATTTGTTTGTAAACGTCAGTACGAGGTGAAAGTGTTTGATTAAGTTCGATCCAAATTTTAATAGTTGATGTTCAATTTTTTTATTTCGTCGTTAAAAAATAGCATTTATAGTACCGATTTAGAAAGTAAATTGATACGAAATTTCAAATTTTCTTATTTCTTTTTATTTTTTTCAAAATTTGTATTATTTTATTACAATATTTAATACTTTCGTTGATTTTTTTCAATTTCGTTGATGTTTGTTTAATTGATGTTGATGTTCATGTTGAATTTAATTTCTCAATTCATTCTTCGCTAAAAATAGCGTTCATGGCATAATTTAGATAACTACATTGATCCGAAATGTTAGATTTACTGGTACTTTTTCAAAATTTTGTGTTGTATTTATTGCAATAATTAATACATTCGGTAATTATATTTGTCTTTTATTTCTTCAAAAACCCAAACATAGATGTTCCCTAAGTCTTTTACTCCAAGTGCGCATAACCTGTTTAACTTGCAAAGTATAAAATTCACGGCGTAAAGGCCAGTTAGAGCAAAATTTTTTGTAGTAAAAGACATGCTATCTCGGAAACTAGCATAGGCCCTACAATATTAGGTTTTTATAATTATACACATGAAAATTCTAAGAAAATACAACTTTAATTGGTTATTATAGCTTTACTACTTTGAGAGATATTGAGGAAACAAAGTTACTCATTTTAGTTTTTTGGCTCTCCTGAAAAGTAGCTTTTTGGCTTTTACGCCATTTGTTGTTTTAAGGATCGATATATGTGACCAAATAATGTTCCGTAAAATGTTGTTTCGGTGTGGTGAAAATCTGGCACATGAAAAAAGTTCAAAAGAGGCTTCGGCCAATAGCAAAAAGTTAATTTGTAAATCGACGAAATTTAGCTCAGTAAAATAATACCTATGGCACATGATACTTCGATGATCTAAAAATATGTCAAATAATGCATACGGCAAAAAGACGTCGGTCAATAGTTTTCAGTAAATTGAAACTCCAACAAAAACAATTTGGAAAAGTGAAACCGATCACTTTTCCAAATTGTTTTTGTTGGAGTTAAAAAAGAATGTTTATTTTAATGTAGTCAAATAATTTTATTAATATAGGTACAGAATATGTCCTACCTAATATATGGAATCATGGTCACCCCATCAGTGGTATTATGTGATATGTTTGATCCAATTTATCTTTTAAAGTACTGATACAGCATAATCGCAATTTATGTGGAACGAATGTACTCCTGCACATAATTCAGGTAGTCGAATTTTGTAAAGAAACATGTCATGTTTAAAAAGATATAGGCAAATATAGAGGGCCGTGCTGAATGAACTAAAATTGGTTTATTTTTCAAATTTAACAAGTTGTATGAGACACCAATGCGTTACATATGTTACTTGCCAAAAATCAATTATATTTTAATAGTTTTTGGCTAAGGTTGTCTTGTCTTTTTTAGATATTTTCTTATATTCCTTATTTCCAGCACGGCCCCCTATCTACGTCTATATAATATTTGTTTTTACGAATTCACAGTATCTGTTGCGGCACATATAATGTGTTAATAGGGTACATTCGTTGAGTTTAAGAAACTTTTGAATACGCTATTTATTTTTCAAGTTACACGAGGGCCGTGCTGAAAACGTTTGGCTGGCACGGCCCCCTTTTTTTGCATATTTCTTCAAAAGTACAGAGGTACATTGAAAAAAAAACCGGTACATATACTCCTAGAGGCGAGTACATTGCATTGGTGCACACCTAATTCGCAAATTCTGGGGGGCCGTGCTGGGCAAACGTACATGACCGATGCACATAGGATAGGTGGTAAAGCCGATTTTCTATTTGGCTTTTGTGCTAGTTTTGGACATGAATGAACGAATGAACGAAATTAAGTCGGGCCTCACATATGTAAAGCTCAACTAACGCTCAGATAAGTACATAAGCCTTTTCCGAGTTATACCTGTCCTACCTCTCAATTATTTTTCTGGGACGGACTTTCACGTCACTCTTTTGTTCGTCATATTTTGTTTACCGTGGGACGAATGTCGTACCGGAAGACGCAACGTTGGAAGGCTGATCAATGACCTGGTGGTAGCCGATGGATGCGTGACGCACAGAACCGGTTGTTGTGGCGACACTTGGGGGAGGCCTATGTCCAGCTCGGGGGGAGTTAAACACCTCACTCCCCCTGCTTACGAGATGTGGCCCGCAGAGGCGGGCCGGCACCAGCCGGGGATTACGGAAGCCGCATACGGTCCCGCGATCCCCGGCGTAGGTGGAAGATGGAACACCGGGGTGGTTTTAGTCAGTAAGAGTCTGACAGACCCCTCCGCCCGCCCCAGGGCGGAGGACATCCATGAGGATTTCCCCCCGTAAAAAAAAAAAAAAAAAAAGGCCTATGTCCAGCTGTGGACGTCTTTCGGCTAATATGATGATAAGTGTCGTACGTCAAAAAAAAAGTGAATTAGATAAAAGTATTTGCCCGCGGCTCTGTCCGCATAGATGACGGTTATCGCCTACAAAAGAAGCCTATGTTCTTCTCCATATCCCAGGCTATATAGGTATCTGTAGAATTTCGTGACGATCCATTCAACCATTCTAGCGTGAAAGCGTATCAGACAGACTAGACAAAGTTACTTATATTATATATATATTATATGTAATATAAGTAACTTATATATATGTATTATATATTATATTTTGTAATATTATTAGTAGGGATATACAGTTTTCACCATTTATGAATTTGTTTTGGGAATTTTCGTGGCTTTTGCTATTGTTAGTTACACGAAAAAAATGTATATACGACACAAACATTTTGGTCAGTAGAGTCGTAAATCTATTCATGAAAGCAAATTCAGCTGTGAATGTAAAACATCTCCAAAGAGAAAATTTACAAAGTACACGACGTTTTGTAAATATATCTTAATCAAAAAATTTGACCCAACATAAACTTTCTCACTTGAAATCTAAACAATAGGAATACCGTACATTTACATCCGTTTGGCTTGAAGCAAAATCGCTCCTAAATACCAGGAAAACGGCATTATTAAATCCACTCAGAAATATTTTACCTGCCTTTAATTAAAATAGTTCTGTCACACTAGACGTACCGTATTTTAAATTATCGTGAATGCTGAAAACTGAAACTGAAACGCACACTATGCAGGCAAGCATATTATAAGTTAGGGGAGTATATTGAAGATAAAAATGCTTGGCTCAGTGCTGGTCCTGCTCCACAGCCACTAGGGCACACAAAGTAATCTGTTAGCATTTGGAAATATTGTTGGACCGGATGAAGATTTTAAGAATGCAATATTTTTCATTGTATAGACTCAATTTATTTAGCATTGTATAATTTCATGCATTAACGGCACATTTGTGAGTACTATGTACCTTAAATTTAAACTATAATGATCATTTTGAGTAGGTCTTTGACTTGAATGTACCCTGGCGATTAGGAATGTCATGCTCACTCAAAAGTCTGTCTGATGGTGGCGCGTGTGTTGGATCATTTGGCTCCCTTAAAAATGGTTGAGCCGAATGGTGCTAGCGTATGCGTCATGTTCGTGAACGGGCGCCGTCAGCTGAGACTGGTCATCCCTTGGCTGCCATGGTTTATTTTAATTATTTCTTTGAACTGTTTCTTTTTACTCCGGACTCTTTTATCCTGCACGTCTTTTACATTGTTCTCACATATGTATTATTTTAATATGAATGATGTAACCATAATTTTGTAACAAAATATTATTTTTTTAAAAGAGTGTCCGTGGAGTTTCTTGCACGTTCTTCTCCATAGAGATCTACGCCTTGGAACGTGCAAATAGCTTCACCTTTTTGACCGACCGACCTTGACAATTCAAAAGTGCCTGTAAATGGTTTAATTGAAATAAATGCTTTGACTTTGACTTTGACTTTGACTTTGACATTATGCTACTCCTTCGCTTTTTTTTATAAATGGTATCGAAAAAGCATAGGAATCACCAAACAGCCACATTCACTCTACTCGATTTGTGGTATCTTTATGAATTTCAAACAAGTACATTGTCATGCACGCGCATTTCACTACCGCAGCGCCATAATTTAAAAAAAACTTTAAGGTTATTCGAATTCACGTCGTATCCCACCATTTTTGTTCGATATCAGTATTGCAAAAAATTTTTACTTTGTTGTTTACTAAAATGAGTGACATAACACACCACCAGATATTTTTAATGCAGCAAAGGACTTTTCTAACCGATTATTACCAGACAAGTCGGGAAAACAATGAAAAGGCGTAAGTACCAAGATTTCATGAATTAGAAAGAACCTTTTATAGAGAATTCATAATTATCATGGGTGTAAATAAAGTCTTGTATGCAACTGTACTGTTTTTGGGATGCATGAAGGAGCCTCCTCGTGTAGCGCAATTTGTTCCATCAGACACTCAACTGAACTGAGCGCTCGGCGCATCCTGGACAGTCTCATCTAACACCTTATAAGACTGGCCAATCCTTCCCTTGCGGTGGTAGGGCTAACGCCCGCCTGGTTCGCGACCACCCTCCCACCGGAGTTCGGCGTCAAGCAGCCTGCTGTGTTTCGTCGACGCGTGGGAGTACCAGTGCCTCAAGGCATCTTCTGGGCACGCTCGCTTCATCATGGACCTCATCTATCGCTTTCCATCAGGTGTGATCGAGGTCAAGAGCTAGCCCATTCATAAATAAATAAAAAATGTACATAATTAGGTATTGAAACACTCTTGTGATAAACCCACATTCGTGTTTTAAGACCCCTTCCTAAACAACAGTTGCATAAATAACTATTAGTACATCCGTGTCAGTCACGTCAGCAGGTAACTTTCTACTTAATCTTAATCTGCCTAGCCTTTTCCAACTATATTGGGGTGGGCTTCCAGTCTAACCGGATTCAGCTGAATTCCAGTATTTTACGTGGAGCGGCCGCCTACCAGACCTCCACAACCCATTAACTGGGTAACATGGTACTTATTGGCAAGCCCGGTGTCCGATTTGCTGGCCTAGTTTTACAAATTTGGATAGTCTGCAAAAATATAAATAACTACCAGCTGTCACATTAATTAGAGTATACATTCTGACTCTTGGCTTTTGCTGAGAAAATAACAGGGGAAAAACTCAATAAAACTTTGCCCGAGTCGAGTTTTTTCGAACCTAGGAACTCGAGTTAAGGAGTAGCCCTTGCAACCAGTCCAAGGAAGCAATTTAATTTCGAATAAGTAGTAAATGCTTTAAAAGTTTAAACCCTCATTCTGAACGACGTAAAAGTATTTAACTAATACTGAAGATCAGAAAAACTGATATTAGCATCTCCAGCAAAACTAAATCAAATTTGTCTTAGTTAGAATTAAATCTTAAATTAGTTTTTCAAACTTGATCTTTCTCACAAAGCGCAGTATAAATTCCCTAAGTAAACTTTTACTGGAACTTTCTTTAAAATTAATACTTTGTTCTTTAACATCTTCATTCTAACCGGAATTAACATAGTTTTATAAAAGTTTTAAGACAGTGTTTAATTTGTTTGATCAAAGTTATTCAAGACTGGCTAAGAGTCAGGAGGGAATATTATTCTTTATGTTATAATTATGTTTTTGTATTTTTTTTACTATTGATAGGCACGCGTTTGACCACTATCTCACCTGATGTAAGCGATGATGTGGTGACGGGCGGGGCGTTTTTGGGGGACTGTCTTTTTGTAAACGTTGACTTTCAAAAAGTGCTGGCTTTCAAATGACTTTTGACTTTGACTTGAGGCCCAAAGAACACACACACACTTGTGTAGGCTGCTCCATAAAAACTAAAGAAAGACCAAACTGAGCCGTTCCCCTAAACTTTTCATAAACAGTTTTTGTTTAAAGAGGCCCGAAGAAATTTTGCTAATATCGAACAAGTATAATAGGAAACGCCTTTCTGTAAAACAGAAATACAGCAACAATGAACAAGGAGCTCAGTAAAATAGTACATACCTAAATATAAAATCAAGTTCTACTATTCTAACAGCACACTTGATAGTTCGTTACCCTACGGTCCTCGAACTAAGTATTCCGCTTCGTAATAGCATTAAATCTCGAGTTGATGCAACTTGTTAAAGAACCAAGGAATTGAGAAAACTTTTGTTAATGAGTTAGCACCAGGTTTTAAAGACGCGAGTCGTGCCTGGAAACTATTTAAGTTAGAAGGCTAAAGAGATCGCAGCGAGAAGTATGATAATTACTGGTACTGTGGGAACATGTTAAATCACTGGGATGGTGGAAAAAAATAACTTAGTGCGAGTTTATTATTTATACTAGCTTCTGCCAGCAAATGTCTCCTTCCGCTCCGCTTCCGCCTTTGGCGGAGCGGGAGGAAGTGTCAGACTCTTACTGCATACAATCCATCCGTGTTCCTCCAAATGACCTTTGCGTTCCAGGGCCGCGGTGACTCTTTCGAACAAATTCCACAGCAAGACATGGTCGTACCGTGTGCTTTCATCCAAAATATTACTTATAGTTTTTTTTATACTTATGTATTTTATTTTGTATGGGCCACAGATGCCTGAAGTAAAGGTATAATCATAATTATTGACGACACGGTTGGCGCAGTGGTTGAGCGGTCGACTGCTGCGCTGCGAGTCACGGGTTCGATTCCCGCACGGAACAAATATTTGTATGGCCTACAGATAGTTGTTCCGGGTCTGGCTGTTTGTGTATGTGAGTTTATATGTTTGTGAACGCACCCACGATACAGGAGAAATTCCTAGTGTGGGGCAACGTTTTTTTTAAAAAAAAAAAAAAAAAAAATATAATTATTGATTTGCGCATATTTACAACTATATTATACTTTTAGAATCTTCCGATTTCAAGATTATTTAAAAACGTTCTTTGTATTTTTTTGGGATACAGTATGTTTTATTAATATTATTAGTAATATTACTCAAACAGCAATATATTTAATATTGTCTATATGTCTTGTTACAAAATATGAAAAAAAAAAAAACAATTGAATAGGTTTTTATTTTAAATATTTTTTTTTGAAGAACGGAACATAAATTCAAAGTCATGAATAATGAATACCGTCGCTTCAAATACGGCGCTGAAACAGAGGTGCAAAGAGATAGCAAAATTTATTTCTTTTTACTATTTACTAGTAACTCACCCCTCGCACGGGTAGCATTCCCAGTCGTCATCATTTTTTCCAACATCTTCAACAAACATCGTCATTATATTAGGTCTTTACCTATGAAATTGCCGTTCTGCAGTACTGGCCATTTCAAATCAATAGTAGTTTATGCAACGACCATATAAAAAGGGTTATTAAAACACGAGTGTGGGTTTATCACACGAGGCGTAGCCGAGTGTGATAATAGCATCACACGAGTGTTTAAATACCTAATTATATGCCGTTGCATACACTATTTTATCTTCACTCATACAGTTGAAATAAAATAAGTGGAAAAATAGTTAATTCCAATATGGCGGATATTCTCATTGCGTATTCGAATGACTGCGCAGCGCGCTCAAACATAGACAAAGATAAAAGCTGGCTCATTGACTTAAGTCAATGAGCCCGCGCCAAAAATTAAAAAGAAAAAGTGTGCTATAAAAATTAAAAAGTTATTTTATGATGCAGTTGTTTAAAAATCGAAGGAAAATGTTGAACTGTAATGGGTTTTTTTTTTAATTTTACCTATCCACGAAAAAAAAGTATGTATTTATGCATTCGTTTTTGAACTCATATTTGGAACATTACGTTGTGAGTGTAGATAAAATAATTTTTGTTTGGCTAAGAATTCTAATTTCAAATTAATTTTATTTTAAAAACATGTTTTTTTTTCCAAAAGTAGTCATTTGTTTATTGATTAGTGTTACATTTTCATCGCATTTCAATCTTTTTCGTCATCATGGATACGTTAAATATTCGAGTAATTATGCAATATGAGTACCGTCGTGGCAGCAACGCGGCACAAGCGGCACGCAACATCAACGATGTTTACGGAGCTAACACTACAAACCAACGCACCACCTGTTATTGGTTTGCTCGCTTCCGTTCTGGAAATTTCGACCTAAAAAATGAACCTCGCGGTCGTCCGAAGACTTTGGTCGACAATGACGAATTAAAGGCGATTGTGGAAGCTGATGATACACAATCTACGGCTAAATTAGCAGCAGCTTTCGACGTTAGCGTCAAAACAATATTGGTCCATTTGCGTCAAATTGGCAAGGTAAAAAAGCTTGACAAATGGGTGCCCCACGAACTCAATGATCGCCAGCGCGAAGTACGCGTCGAGACGTGCCTTGCACTGCTCAACAGACACACAAATAAAGGAATTTTGAACCGCATTGTTACCTGAGATGAAAAATGGATTCTGTTTGATAACCGCAAGCGCTCAGCAAGTTGGTTGGATCCTGGTTCAGCACCTAAACAATGCCCTAAACAAAAACTTACCAGGCAGGGCTTTGTTAATAATTATGTAGTAACTAGCTCTTGCCCGCGACTTTGTACGACATATCCCGTTGTTTCCCTTTCCAGTAGAAATTTCGGAAATCATCTCTTAATGCTCCTCTACACTCCTCAAGGAACCTACATGCCAAATTTCAGTTTTCTGCGACCAGTACTTTCGGCTGTGCGTTGTCAGTCAATCACTCAGTAACGGAAGAATTGAAAATTATCCTGAAAATTATAGACTGGTTGTAGACAAATGGGCAGGCTCACAATAAAACATTTATCAACGCCTATAATATAAAGTAAAGTATTCGCGACAGTGTACCACTATTATTCACGAAGTTAGGTAAATAATATCTAAATCTATGCCCGCAATTAAAAATCCTCAATTTGTTCAGAGATCGTTCAAAATTTTTAATTAATTACCTAATTTTATTTTCGGAAATACGGTCAGAAAACAAAACACCATCCGTATTCCACCGCAGTCAGAGAGTTTCCATGAGACGTACCACAGCAATTAAAATGTAATAAAAGTTCATTAATTGTTTAGGCTTCTGAGTGAAACAAACAAAAGTACAAATGTCAAACACATGACCCGTTCTTTGACATTTCTGTATTCGATGAAAATACCCGAACAACACAGAAATCCATTAGATATATTTTCCTTTACCGAAAATCAACACATTTTATGAAACATCAAAACGTGATATTACTTTGTGATTTCATTTTTGTGGACATCCTATTTATTTGTTAGGTAGCAAAAAATTCAACGTATACTATTTTTAGCGAGGGGAAGTGGAAATATATTTCCATTTATTATTATAAATTCAAGAACTCAATTTTGCATTTCTCGAGTATTTAAGTCGTTCTCACAAACTACTTGAGAAATAATTTTGCAGACTTTAATGTGCTAACTTTTACTCTACTAACTTACGTATCCTATTGTAATTCCAAAGTTAAAATTACATCAAATTTCGTTCATGATAGTCAATCAACGTTGGAGATTATAATCACAGTGTCACTGTGATATTGAAGTGCACAAGGACAGTGCTTATTAAACAGTTCACTATAAAGATGTCTACTGACATCATCATCATCATATCAGCCGAAAGACGTCCACTGCTGAACAAAGGCCTCTCCCATGTGTCGCCACAACAACCGGTCCTGTGCGTCTCGCATCCTTCGGCTACCAGCGACCCTCACCAGGTCATCGGTCCACCTTGCGGGAGGCCTTCCAACACTGCGTCTTCCGGTACGCGGTCGCCACTCTAAAACTTTTCGGCCCCATCGACCATCTGTTCTGCAAGCAATGTGCCCTGTCCACTGCCACTTCAGTTTGCAGATCCTTCGGGCTCTTGCGGATAATAATCATCATACCTGATTCGATCACGCAAGGAGACTCCGAGCATTGCCCTCTCCCATTGCCCTATGGGTAACTTTAAGCTGTCTGAGAAGGCCCATTGTGAGATCTACTGACATACTCTATTGATACTCGTATTCTGTTGGACTTTCCACTGCAAATTAGTTTCAGAACTTTATTCGTGTGTCTCTAGGGTCTGTGGGGTCGTTTAGACCTTACTACCCACACGAAGAAGAAGAATTCGTATGTCACACTACTTACTCTTTTAAAATTAAAGTTGTTTGTGACTAATGCAAGTACATTCCATCATTGTCTGAAACTGGTGCGTTGTAAAAAAAATCATTACTCAAAACGGCTCGAATGAATTGAAACCATTTGAAAAACATTAATGAATGTGCTAGCGCTTTCATTAAAGTTTTAATTTTCAGCATTGACCTTTAGCAATAATAAGCTGAATTTTGGAGCTGCACGATTCAAAACGTGTTGGACCAAAATGGCGAACTCTTGTCAAGCGGGCGAGGTGCCAAACATTCGCACAATGACCGTCACTTGGACGAGTGTCTGCCAGCACGGTTGCAATCTTTAAAATGTGGAATTTTCTCGAAAATGTCGGTGACATTTGAATGGAAAGTGTGGAGCGAATTTATGTACTTAACTTTTTTTATTTAAAACAAAATGAAAATTGATAACCTATCTTTTCTAGGTGAGATAGGTACCTACACAACTGATGTAAAATGCAACGCAACGTTGCGCGTTGCAACGTTTTTTTTTTAAAGAAAAAGAAAAATAATATTCTAGAAAAAGGTTTGTCTTTTAGGAAACTGTGCCATCGCTGAATGCTATTTCTTTGAGATAAACCAGTTGAGCAAAGCTGCGCAACAAACATTAGTCAGTACTTATAGTGTATATGCACTATTCACCCTAAGCAGGTTTCATTAAAAGCTGAAATTCATATAAGTGACACATACTAAATCTGGATTTCAGAAAGTACCCAATAATGTGTTATTAAGGTCATGTACTTCGTTTATGTTAATATTATGGCCAATATAGAGACATGTAATGGCCGCACTATGGTTGTAAAAGCGATTTACCCAACATTTTTTATGTTAAACATCTAACGTGAATTTATTGATTACATCACGCACACCAAAAACGGCAATATTATATTTTTTACAAAATTAAATCTATTAATTCACAAAATAATCGATGAAGTTATTCTGATTTGATTTTTTCCAAAAATTTTATGATTAGCTTGAAGTTAAAAAAGATTTAATTTAAATTCAATTAGTGCTCTGAGTTTGAAGCGTTTATTTTAAACTTAGATCGTTTACTCCTCACGGTATTTTATAAACTGGCAATTCCTTTTTCTTGGAAATTACATAACCGATTTTAATTAAGTTTTATACGGATACGCAAATGCTAGGTATAAAATTGAGAAAAAGAGCTGAAAGCAAAAGTGATTTTTCAATTACTTTGGAAATCACCTTATCTAAATGATATTTCGTAAATGTTTTCAGCATTTGCGTTTTCCCTTTTAACTTAGAGGTCTGATCCCAGTCAACGACTGATGTCATAGCATTTTAATAAAAATACACAAATAATATCACTTTTGGTAAAAATACAAAAATACACAAATTGAAATTCAAATTCACGTAACACAGTGAACAACTGCTAAACAACTCACAAAAACCCTTTCGAAAAGTTCGTTCGTTAACAAAACGAGATTTCAATTAAAGTCCGAACGAATATCTCTAAAACATTTTGTGTGATGTTTTTACGTCTGGTACAGTCCAAGGGTTAGGCAGGGATTATTTTATTTTAGGCACAGAATCTATTTTAGTAACTGAGAGGAGCTCGTGGCTAAATTATAACAGCCGCACGGACCAATCTTCAAGGTTAAGCAACGCTTGCCGAGGTTAGTATGTGGATAGGTGACCATCTTAACATACCGAGACTCCTCCGTGCCTCGGAAAGCATGTTAATCCGTTGGTCATGGCTGTCATTTGTAGATCTTTATCAGTCGTTACGGATTGTAGAAGCCAGAAAATCTGACACCAATCTTGCCAAGAAGTACCGTGTTACCCAGTTATTGGGTTGTGGAGGTCTGGTAGGCAGCCGCTCGACGTGTAATACTGGTTTTCAGCTGAATCCGGTTTGACTGGGAGCCGAGCCCAATATAGTTGGGAAAAGGCTAGGCAGACGATGAGAATAACCTAAGTAGTAACCTTCTTACTAGTGGCTGAAATGACGCTGAAGAATGATCTGAGGGTTTCTACTAATTTTAAGCAACGTTCCCATTTACATCTCAGTCGGAATCCGTCAAAATTTTAAGGAAACTATAGGTGTTTTTGACAGACTGCGTCTCAGTAATACAAATGCAAACGTTGCTTAAAAATAGTAGAATTGGCAAGGCTTCATTCTCTTTTATCAAAAACGTTCATATTTAAGAGCGTGTACGCCGTATGTCATTTCATACAAACTTTCAAGTCCTTATTCTTCAAAATGAATGAACCGATTTTAACGAAACTTGGTATGCATACGCTATACTTACTTTCTATAGAAAACTTAAAATCGCTCTCTCTCTCCCTCTGAAATGTTTTTCAAAAATGTTTTCTGATAACTATTTAGACCTGGATATGTAGCGTATGCATACCAAGTTTCGTTAAAATCGGTTCATTCATTTTGAAGAATTATGATTTGAAAGTTTGTATGAAAAGCCGTACCGCGTAAACGCTCTTAAGTCGCAATATTATGTCAGCGACAATCAAACAAAAAAAAACGCTAATTTAATTATGTCAAAAACTTTTCAAAATTGGGAAAATAGAGATGTTTTTGACGAGTTTACAACTGCGATGCAAATGCTAAAGTTCTTTAAAACACGGGAGTGGCTACTCCCCTATTTTAAAGAACTTTTGCATTTTTGTTCTAGCGATTCACTTCAACAATGCAATGGACCGCTGATGCCAAGAAACGCGGAAAGGTCGACCACAGATTTACGAAAGGATTATCTTCAACCACGGTCGTCTTCCTTAACCCAGGGCCTCAGGGTGACTCTAAGGCCATTAGCAAACATTTTCCTGGTTTCCTTAGAGTACTAGTTGTTTTATACTCTTGCCATCGATAGAAAAGCTAAGGTCCGATTTAATTGAACGGTGATTAATTTTAATTATTGTTCCTTTCACATTTTCCTTCAAAGTGTGTTGCAACGAGTCGTTTTTGTTCAAGAGTTTTCTCTTTTTAATAGAACTACGCAAGCTGTTTTCAGCCTTTAATGATTCTAAAGAAGACGTAACACGCAGAAAATCCCAAATAAATTCGGATAAGAGGAAGACAAGCCATGACAATGCAAATTTTACATCTCCAACTTGAAAATTCTATTTGAAAAAACTCAGAAACAGGTTTTCATAAGCACTTGACACTTAATTTTCACAATGTGACAAATGTTACACTTCTTATAAGAATTATTCTTAAGGATCCTAAAGGAAGAACTCTCAACGAAACTACAGACTTTGAAAAGAAACTCTTTCAAACAAACTATCTTCGCCCTAAGCTTCCCAAGAGTTCACAAGCGACATTATTGTAAAGAATTGTCGAGAATATAATATAAATGTTTAGGAATTAGGGCGAGGTTATTTATCTTTCTTTAGATAGGCCTCAACACCGCATACATTAACCCTGTGCAGAACATCCGTATTCACAACACGGTCAGACCACTTGATTTTTTAAAATATCACGGAAGCACTTAAGGTGAAGAAGGTCGAATGTACGGGTGTGTCTTCTGTACGCGCACCACGTCTCAGAAGAGTAAAGGATGTTCGGCATGTTGATGGCCATGTACATTATGTTGAATTTAGTCTGTAATTTAAGGTCGTGTGAGCGGAATACCTTTTCCCGAGCTGCCAATCACTGCTGAAGTGGCACCAATTCTGCTGTTAATTTCCAGGTCCAGATCACCTTTGCTGGTTAAGGTCCTGCCATGCCCAGGTATTTCAATTTGTCTACCTGCTTGATGACGGCACCGTCAAGTCCTTTTTTTTACGGGGGGAAATCCTTATGGATGTCTTCCGCCCTGGGGTGGGCAGGTCTGTCAGACTCTTACTGACTATAACCACCCCGGTGTTCCATCTTCCACCTATGCCGGGGATCGCGGGAACGTATGCGACTACGTTTTTCGATCAATATGTACCTAGCTTGATTTTATTGTTTTATGTGGGATCTGGCCACCGCCACCACCACCACCTGTCTTTCCTACTTATTAATTTAAGTACACAAACACTACTCCACATTATTATAAAAGTAAAACATTGGGGGCCGCGCACTTTTTTACGCATGAGTGCGAATACAGAAAGGAAACGGACTATGCGTAAAATACACTGCATTGCGATCCACAAACTGGTGTGATACCACTTTTGAAACAAATATTTTGGGAAGTTTATTTTGAATCGTATAAAAATAGAAGCGACAACAACAGACCTTGCGAAACTAGAAAATCCCTAGACGCATGAATCAGGTTAAACTAAAGTAGTAAGCTCCTAGGCCTTCAGGGATTTCTCACTCTCAACTATAGGGTTGATACTCGCATAAAATAGCGATTTTTATTATGAAAAAAGTTTGCGTTGCATATTTGAATTTGGGTCATGTATTTCAAAACCGTTCCGTTTCATGCCAGCAGTTGAATGGAACGTTCATTTTTAGTACATGTGAAACAATCCGCTTTTTAAATTACTGTCACTATTGAATTTTTGCTACATTGTTATGTAAAACAGTATTTGATCAATGAAAGCTGTTTCAGTTTCATGCTAGAAGCACTGGAGCCGACAATATTGTGACTCTGGAGAGTAATAAGTCCAACATTAATATTTCAAATATTTTGTTTTAGTATGTATAATGAACCTAGGGTAGAAGTAATGATGGCTGTATTTTATTTGGAAGTAACTTATTTACAATATAATACTAATTTAACTATGTACACTTAAAATAAAATACAAAAGGAAAATTCCTAACTAAAAGGCGTCAAAAAATTCATCCGTATCGTTTTTTTTTAGTAATGATTAGATTGATTTAAGTTTTTATTTTATTTTTAATTGCAATGTATTTAAAAGTTAATTTTAAGACTGCGCTATCACATTAGGTATACACCTGTAATGATAGTTGTAAGGGGAGATTTTTTATAAATAAATAAATAAATAAAATAAATAAACAGTTGATGATTTAACCAAAAATCTCAGAATAATAATAAGCAACACAACATTTTTATTTGACTCAACACGCGTTTTGGCACTCAACGCTCTCTTGGACGTGTATCCTGTTGTGCGATTCTGTGAATTTTATATCTCACCGTGTAAGCATAGATGAAGTGAAGATCCATAAAAAAAGCGTTTTAATCGGAGACCCAACCCCTACTAGCTTAACCCCCCAACTCCTGCCAAACGGTACTAGATCCAACCCATCCAAATCCATTCCTATTCCAATATAGTTTCGACCATGCGTTGATAAGTCAGTCAGTCAGTGCCCCTTTTAAATTATAAATTAGAATTACATAAAAATGTTGTAAAATATCTACAATGGTTTAAAACTGCAAACTTAATAATTAAGACCTTCATTTATTAAACGGTATGCCCACTAGAAAATCATCAGGAATAATAAAGTGTTTGCGAATGAATAATTTAAATGTTTGGTTTCGTAGAATGTGGGTAACAGCGACCACTCACAAAAGTGTAGGTAGGTACTTCAAAATACACAAAATCGGTACTTATCAATTTTCTAGCCGAATACACTTTGAAATACTGTTTTTAATCATTAGTATTTTAAGCAGTTTGGTTTTAGGTATTTTATGTTGTTTCGATCTATAGGCAAAATAAATGATTGAACTAAGTAATAACAGTCAGGTACTTTTCTGTTTGAGGGCATCAGCCCATAAACAGAAGAAGTACAATAGTCCAGCAACTTACAAAGATGTTTCAATAGTCCCAGCAACTTTCAAAGAAGTTTCAATAGTCCAGCAACTTACAAAGAAGTTTCAATAGTCCAGCAACTTTAAAGAAGTTTCAATAGTCCAGCAACTTTCAAAGAAGTTTCAATAGTCCAGCAACTTACAAAGAAGTTTCAATAGTCCAGCAACTTTAAAGAAGTTTCAATAGTCCAGCAACTTACAAAGAAATTTCAATAGTCCAGCAACTTTCAAAGAAGTTTCAATAGTCCAGTAACTAACAAAGAAGTTTCAATAGTCCAGCAACTAACAAAGGAGTTTCAATAGTCCAGCAACTTACAAAGAAGTTTCAATAGTCCAGCAACTTTCAAAGAAGTTTCAATAGTCCAGCAACTTACAAAGAAGTATCAATAGTTCCGCAACTTTTAACCCTTAATTCGATAGTGGGAAGTATACTGGACATCGACTTTGAAAAAATCTGCAGCATTGTTTTTTAACAATATTAATTTTTTTATACATGGAATGACTTGGTTCTGTCCTACATTATTACATAAAGAATAACTGTCAATGAGAACGTGCGCTCGGCCGATCAGTCGACGCCGCAACGTCAGGGAGGATGAACGCGTCGCGACCGCTGTCGGTAAGTCCCGATTTATTTAATTTTTTTGTTCTAAAATAAATAATTATTTCTTTTCTGTATATTCCCTTATGTATTTGTATATGTACGTGTATACTAAAATCATAATATTACTTATAGATTTTTCGTTATTCTCTGCGAAACTTGTGTGTCCAGTATACTTCCCATTGCCGGGTTCTCGAGGGTTTAGTATGGTTTTGTGATGTGCAGTATACTGGACATTGCCAACGAGACAGACAACTAACAATTAGTATAATATTATGAACTAATATCTATATTATGTATGTTATATGTTGTTTATGATACCTAACAATATTATTATTTACAGGTCTTCAAAAAAACATCACATGCTTCAAAATTATAATTAGCTTTAGTGCCACCAATTAACGCTCTATTGGACATAGAAGGCCAGACCAGTTCATATGAAGAACCAGATTTGCACAATGGCCAGGAAATTGATGATGTCTCATCAGATGCACCATCCATACTATTGTCATTGGAAAACCTGATATTTTCGACAGCAACAATGGCAGTGACGATTCTTCTAACGGCGAAATACCCAATAGCGAGCCAGGGGGTCTACTCTCTAAGCCCGAAGTTCGTAGTTTCGGCCTTAGTGTCGGGCGTCTTCTACTCCGTATCACCTACCAACTGTCAAATTGTGTTGTCATTCATTCTTAGTTCGGGTTCGGGACTAACCGTAAGTCCATAGGTGATACGGAGTAGAAAACGCCTGACACTAAGGCCGAAACTACGGACTTCGGGCTTAGAGAGTAGATCGCCAGAAGTCGAAAAAGAACTACCAGTAGCTATCACACCAATTATGAAGGAAGTGTTGCCATCTACCAGCCAGGTAAACCATGATGTTATTCCGACCTTATCATCAATCCAGTCTGTGCTGGACATATCACCGGCACCTAATATTGTAAATACCAGGTTAAAACGAAAAAAACCAGTCCATACCAACACTCGCATTAGACATGTCAAATCAAAAAAGCGTAAGACAACCAGTTACAATTGGAAAAAAGGCAAGTTCTTGCACAAGGCTGAAATTAAGGATTGTGAATTTTTGTTTTTGATATGCCTAACGACGACTCGCTTATACTTTGTTTTCATAAATATTTTTCTGTGGATATACTCCAAGATATAGTCCATAACACAAACCTCTACGCAGTGCAAAGAACTGGACGGTCAATAAATGTTACCGAAGACGAAATTAATGATTTCCTGTCCATATTTCTACTTATGGGTGTTGTAAATTTGCCATCTTACGTGGATTATTGGTCCAAAGAACTGCGATACCCAGCAATAGCTGACATTATGCCTCTGAAAAGGTTTGAGTGCATACGCAGGAAGATCCATTTAGTAGACAATTCTTGTCCCGTTTTGGATCGATACTTCAAGGTGAGGCCGTTTGTAGAGAAGTTGAGGAAGAACTGCCTAGATACTGAAGAGAAGATAAGGTATAGCATTGACGAAATGACAATACCGTATAAAGGGACAAAGGCAGGAAATAGAAGTCAATATAACCCCATGAAACCCAATAAGTGGGGTTTCAAAAATTTTGTAGAAGCCAAATAAGTAACAATAATGTCATGTTAAATATTAAAATTGTACAACAATAAATATTTACATAATACACATGCATTTTTTTTTTGTTTATTTCATAACTGAATAAATAACGTTTTTTATAAAAATTCTCGAACGATTCCGTAATTTGGCAATGTCCAATATACTGGACATCGATATTTACAGTTACTTTATGGAGAACCTGGCAATGTCCTGTATACTGGACATGCATTTTCTCAAAATCGAGATATACTAGATTTTTTCAATTATTTTTCCTGGTTTTAGGAACATCTAAAGATGACAAAAATATATAAAAAAAATAAAATTTCAAGATTTTTTTCTCTTGCCAGATTAAGGGTTAAAGAAGTTTCAATAGTCCAGCAACTTTCAAAGAATTTCAATAGTCCAGCAACTTTAAAAGAAGTTTCAATAGTCCAGCAACTAACAAAGAAGTATCAATAGTCCAGCAACTTTCAAAGAAGTTTCAATAGTCCAGCAACTTTCATCTGAAGGATAAAATGGCTGATTGACAGCTTATATATAAAAAATGCCGTATGTATTCTTCAAATGAAAGTTTTCTGTCTATTGAAAACCTTGCCCTTGATATTATGATAGAATCTATATTCTATATCTACACTAATATTATAAAGAGGAAAGATTTGTTTGTTTGTTTGTTTGTTTGTTTGTTTGTTTGAAATGAATAGGCTCCGAAACTACTTGACCGATTTGAAAAATTCTTTCACCAGTAGAATCCTACATTATCGATGTTGGACATAGGCTATAGAATATTTTCAAAAAAGTTAGGGATCCGTATGAAAACTTCGATAATGTAACCCAAGGTGTGAGAAAAAAGCCTTATATCGCGTACGCTGCGGAATCTATTGACAATAGAGCAAAGTGATGTACTACAGTTTTATAGAAGTCATCAATATCTACAAAAAAGTCCGCGATACCATATGTCTAACTATTATGGATAAGTCACTATGACCGCTTTTTGTTCACATTATTCAAGCAAATCCCATGGTGAAATAAAAAATGGTGATTTTAGTATCATGATATTAATCCTTATCCATTTAAATGGTTTGATAATTAAGGTTGATTATGTCCGTGTAAACTACACTTTAAATTATTCAAATCGGACCTTTCATTCAAAAGTTACGACGGTAATAAACATGCTCGGAGTAAGAAAAATGTCGCGGCTTGAGCGAACTGGGGAGAATCGTAACAATGCATGGGGGTATAGGGGGCGTTGAAGTTTGTGGAGTACCTACTAAATCCACGCGGACGAAGTCGCGGGCGAAGTGCTAGTTTACATATAAATACGTGAAGCAAAAAGTTTGTAACCTTTTTACGAAAATTACGCGAGCGGAGGAGTATGAAATATGACACAGTTAAAGTTTATACGGAGAAAAAAAAAATGTATACGTCATCAAACATTCCATAATTATGTGCTATCTGATTTATACTACCTACTTCTGGAGATTTTCATAAAATAATTTTCTTAAAAAAACTCACAGTAAATACAATAATAACAATACAAAAATAAAGAAAAGAATAATCTTTTAATGTCGCTGTATCCAAAAATAACTCAGACTCATACTACAAGTGTAACAGAACCGTCGACGAGTGAACATTTTCTTTGATGTCAAGGATATTTTTAAGACACAATTTTCTCCAACACTCGAAACAAATTACCTTCACTTAAAAAAGTATTAAATCTGACAGGAAAACATCAACTTTCATGTAATTGAGTTGTAAAGCAGGATCGTTTCCTTCTTCATATTTTAACACAACGCCACTTCCACATTGCTGAAGCTTGACTGCCTATAAAATTATACGTATCTATTTGAGAGTCTCGGAAGAGTTGACAGTGATAATGGTTACTGGCTGAATTTTCTTTGAAAATGGAAGTCATTTGACGGTCGAAAAAAGAATGAGTGTGTAATGAAAAGATGGTGAATTTTTGAGGATAAAGTGGCAGTAGATTATAAAGAGAGTTGTGTTTTTTTTTTATTTTTTTTAGAAAACGTTACCCCGTACACTAGGAATTTCTCATGTATCGTGGGTGCGTTTACAAACATATAAACTCACATACACAAACAGCATGACCCGGAACAACTGTCTGTAGGCCATACAAATATTTGTTCCGTGCGGGACTCGTACCCGCGATACGCAGCGCAGCAGTCAATCGCTTAACCACTGCGCCAACCGTGCCGTCAAAATGTTTAGAATAACTTTTGAAATAGTGTAATAATATTGACATCTAGTGTATTTTTAGTTACCTAATAAAAATAAAACGAATAGCTTGTGGCTAAATAATGGTTCGCATGGTTCGATCTTCAAGGTTAAGCAGCGCTTGCCAGGGTCGGTTCGTGGATGGGTGACCATCTTATCATACCGAGACGAATGTTAATGATGTACACTTATTTTATAAATTTTTTGTTTTGATTTTGATCTGAGAAAAGATTTCCCAATCAAACCTTTTTTTGAGAAAAAAAATCTGAAGAACATGTCGCATTGACACCTATTATATAGGGCCCTGATAAGTTAATCTACCGTTTCAAACATAGATTAGGCAAGATTGCCAATCGAAATAAAAAAATCGAATTACTAACCGCATTCGAATAAATCACAATTCGACAACCAATCATCAACGTTTCACGTCATTTGAGTGATACAAATCGATTGCAAATCGCACGATTCCCGAAGGAATTGGACTTTTATGGTGTCGTTCCGATGTTGATCTTCTATTGTTAAGGGAATCATTCCCCGCTCCCCGCACCCCGCTCCCCGCGTCCCAAACGGCGCCAACTTTTGTAATAAGAACTGCAAATAATGAGAAGTGACTTTTTATAGAAAGAATTGTGATACTTATAGTACACGTAAATCAATGTCGTATGAGCGAATGAATTATTTGGACGCTGTGTATGTTTTAGACACACAGAGCGGCCAAATATTTTTTTATTTAAGCATAAACACGTATTTTATTAGTAAAACAGTATTATACTACTATTTATATATTATTTCCAAAACAAAATTATATTTTAAATCTTATTTATTTGTTGTACACCTACTACAGTGTAGTCTTTTTAACCTAAATGTTGACTGGTAGAGAATGCCTTGTTGAATTAAAACCGCCCATGTACAACAATTGTACCTACATAAAGTTTAAATAAATATTTTGAGCTCGAGGCTTAATAATAACTGCCGCATAAGTTGATCTTTGCGGGTAAGCATCACTTGGTGAGGTCGGTCCATTTCCATTTTTTTTAAATATCCATGACACACGAAGGAGTCTCGACTCCTTCGTGTGTCAGAAATCATGTAAGACCGTGGATCCCGACTGCCATTTCAACATTTTTCACGGTCGCTTCGAGCAGTCAGAAGCCAGATATTCTGAGAACAGTCTCGCCAAGGACTATCGCGTTGGCCCTTAACTAGTTAGTGAAGGTAAGAGGGTTTATCAGTTATCAGAAGATGGTTAAGTAAAAGTGTTCAATATTTAAAAAAAAAAACCCTAAAAATTCTATAGGAAATTGATTTACGAAGCGCTCAGGCCACGCGCCCGCGACGCTAAGTATATTTCTTTCATTGGGCGCCATACATTTTATGTTGTCAACGCCCTGTCCACTTTCTATGACAAGTCCCATAAGCAACATTCGCATTTGCATCTGTCATAATCTGTCAGAAAACCTTTATTCCCATTCATTTTTTTAAAGATTTTGACTGATATGCGAATGTGAACGTGTCATAAAAAAAAGAATTTTTCAAATCGGTTAGCAAGCGACGGAGTTATGCCCGAACAAACATAAAAAAAAAAAAAAAATACTAACATCCGAATTGAGTACCTCCTCCTTTTTTAGAAGTTAATAGTACGATTGGCACTCTGACAAGTATTTACTCCGTGTAAAATACTGGTCTCTAGCTAAATTCGGTTAGACTGGGACCCGACCCTAATATAATTTTCTTATAATAACAGGTGAGAATCAAATTAATAACATATATTTCGAAGTAATAGGGTAAAGACGTTAGCATAATATCTAATGTTTTGCTTTAACTTTTTCATTATTTCTGTGTTATCTTTATAATTTGTAATAAAGACGAACGAATTAATTTTCTTCCCTCATTTTCCCGTTTATTTTTTATTAGAAACAAGACCTTTATAACTTATCAAACCAATCAAGCTGTATTTGATTGTTATATTATAAAGATATAAAAATAAAGTAATTGCTATCTTAAACGTGCAAATAAAAAGGTACACTTAGTGTATATTTTGTCACGTCGTAAAGTACCGTTTACAGCTGAAAATAAAGAGACTATGAACGATGAAGTCCTTGAGTGGGCGACACTTACGCCGATTACATAGACCATAGAATCGCCTCGCAAGCACTAACTTGAGACGCCCGCCGCCGCGCCGCGCGCCGTAGGGAAAAACGAGAACATCCTTAAGTTCTCGTTTTCCCAAACGGCCCTTTGATCAGTCTGGCTGTCTATTTGACTGTCGCAGCCAATTTACTCTTAATGCCAGTGCAATAGGAGCAAATTGACAGCGTCAGTCAGACTGATCCAGTTGAAAGGACATCATTCATTTCAGGCTTAATTATGAAACTGCTGAAAGAATTCTTTATTCTTTTAATTTTTCACTATGGGGCCGAATTGAAATAGCCATCCCTTGTGCTATTATACGAATTTAAATATGCTATGTTCATTATATTTTAGCTGTAATGTTGGTTTAAAAGAATATGAGTAATCTTATTAGGTATAGCAATAGCTTTCAGCATCCTGTCTATGATGGCAAGCAGGCTTGATTGTGCGTTTATGAACCACTGCACTGCTGCAAGGTTTAGGCTGGGCCTGTCACCAGTAATGATGTCACAATCTGTTTTCTGTTTAGTTTTGTTTTTGTCTTTGTATGTGTATTACTCACATAGTAATACATTGTTACTGACACTATGAGTCTTGCTACTCGAATAATAGTAGTTTATACAACGACCATATAAAAAGGGTTATTAAAATACGAGTGTGGTTTTATCACACGAGGCGTGCATTCGTTTTTGAACTCATATTTGGAACATTACGTTGTGAGTGTAGATAAAATTATTTATTTATTTCACGCTGGTAAATAACACAGTTAGGTATCGTGTGTCACATAGGTATGAAAAACCGACATTTTGACCTTTTGTAAGAATAACACAAAATGAAGAGAAGAATGTTATTCTTTCTGAACATATTTTTTTTTGTGTAAAAGTCTGTTTTATATTTAGCCCAAAAAAGTATTGCCGATAAAATATGATGTCCTTTGGTATACTTGTATGTATGAACTTTTATGACCCGAACACGGACTCATCATCATCATCATCATTTCAGCTGAAAGACGTCCACTGTTGGACATAGGCCTCCCTCAAGTGTCGCCACAACAACCAATCACTCACAACGAAAATAAATCAATTTTTAACATCACTCATGGTTAAATACGCTATTGTAACGTGTCCCCAATTTCTATGAATAAACAGTGACTCCCATAAAACGGTCCCTAGGAGTGATCGCCCCGGTTTTGCACAACAAATGGTCACTCATAACGAAAATAAATCAATTTTTAACACCACTCATGGTCAAATACGCTATTGTAACGGGTCCTCAATTTCTATGAATAAACAGTGACTCCCATAAAAGGGTCCCTAGGAGTGGTAGCCCAGGCTTCTGAGTGCCCTGTTTCTAGTGGTCTAATACTATAATTGAGTTGGCATTTAGGATTACGACAAGACATGTTATTTTTCAGCAAAATGTCGTACTCCCACGTAGATCAAGATGTCAAGGACCGATCTGACAAAATTTTTGAAGCATCATTTATATCTTGTATTACTTGCGAAAATATCGTTGTAATAAACTCAATATTGTATCGTCAAAACTGTTTGTTTAAAATCACAAAGAAATGTCAAGTAATGAAAAGGTTATTCACTTTTCAAATTCATTCCTTCATGGACATCTTTTCGAAAAGTCACTCATCTAACTAATATTAATACGATAGCACGCGGTTAGGTAGGTTGTCTAATTATTCCTTGTTACGATTTCACGACTACATCTCTGAACCGATTTTGATGAATTTTGGTGAAGAAATAGATGAGACCAGTCACTGAAAGAGCTGTACGTTGAAATTATTGTTGGTCTTTGGTCTTAGTTGAGAATATCTTATAGATAACTTGTACGTCTGTGAAACTTAACCAGATAACCAGGAGATGGAGATTACTTTTTTTTGGCAAACTGAAACTAGAACGCAAGCGAAACCGAGGGCAGACGCTAGATTGGTATATTTGGAAGCAGCGCTCCTCCAGTTCTATTTCCACGACATTTAAATGAAAAAATAACAGAATATTTTTATCCAGTGATGGTGGAACAGGCCATAAAAATAATAAAGCTCATAATCCTACGATACGGGCCTTACGTCACGTCCGATACGACGCCATATTGTCACGTAACAGATTATGTATTACCATTAAAATTGTACTCCCGTGTCGTTTGAACTGAACAAAATTATTCATGATATTGCTGCAATCGCAGAATTGGTTGCTCGATTTGAAAGTTTCCTTTTTGATGAAGTTATTGAATTATAGTGGCTTAAAGTATTTATGAATGTGGCCGAAGCAAAAAACTAGTAAAAAAAAATCACTTTTTTTTTTAGTGTGTGTGTTAAACAAAACTAAAAAAAAAATTACCTAGCTTAAACCTATCATTATAGGTTTGATTTCATGCCTCGGAAAGCACGTTAACCTGTTGGTCCCGGCTGTAAATTTTAAAACTTTAAGAGTCGTTACGGGTTGTCAAATCAAATCTGACTCCAGTCTTGCCAAGAAGTACCGTGTTACCAAATTAATGGGTTGTGGAGGTCAGGTAGGCAGCCGCTCCAAGTAAAATACTGGTATTCAGCTGAATCCGCTTTGACTGGGAGCCGACCCCAAAATGGTTGGGAAAATGGCCAAGCAGATGATGGTATTAACTGTCGGTTTTCCGATACAAACTAGTTTTTTCGAGCCCATTTTTTTGATATTTTGATTAACATAAACATGGGGGCCATGACTACAATGTCACGAAATAATACGATTTAACTTAAGTAGGTACTAACGGCGTTCGCGATCTTAATTTTATTTTCAAAATTCTAGAAGCGTGTGCCACTTCGACTCTTCAGACGAATTAAATGATACCTCATTTGTTTGCGTCAGGGCGTGCCAAAGAAATAGACATAATATATACCTACTTACGTAGTATCGAAAAAAATTACCCTCCTCATTCGGGTAAAACCGTGTAAGTTTTTCTATAGATTCCTTTTTTTTTAACAATGGGAAATCATCAAATGACTTCTTCCGCTCTGGGTGGAGCGGAAAGGAGTGATCAGACTCTTACTGACTAAAACCCATCCGTGTTCCTTCAAATGCCCTTTGCGTTCCAGGGCCGCGGTAACTCTTTCGAACAAATTCTGCAACCCTGGCAATTCCGCAACCCTGGTGACTAAAACCCATCCGTGTTCCTTCGATTGCCCTTTGCGTTCCAGGGCCGCGGGAACAATAAAAAGGCGTGCGTATTGTTACTTATACCTATAAACCGATTCTAGACTTATCGTTATCGAATAATTTACTAAAGCCTCTCTCCTCTTGTTCTAGATAATATGCACGATGGAAGAATACAACGAGACCTACGACGAAATGCTGATGAACCATTCGGAGAGCTACCAGCCGTACTACGAGAGGCCGGAGACTTACATAGTACCGCTGATCTTCGCCCTTATCTTCGTGATAGGGGTGGTAGGGAACGGTACACTGGTGGCCGTGTTTGTGCGGCACAAAGCTATGAGGAACGTGCCTAATACGTAAGTAAAATTATATTTGACACCTTATTGGGAGTTATATATTTGAGCCGTTTAGGGTTGAAACACTAGGCCCATGGGGTCCGAGTGCTCACCGAGTCTTTCGGGACATCAGCAAACGACTTGCCGACTGTTCACGTGACCAGAGGGCTGGGCTTTTCTTTGGCCAAAGAATCAGCATTGCCATTCAACGTGGCAATGCTGCCAATGTTCTGGGCACTTTTGTCATTGACAGCGATGTGGATGAGTTTTTTGATGCCCAATGATCAATTTGTTTTTTACAATTTTTGTACATAATTCGCAATTTTTAGTCTAGTTTGTATATAGTTAGGTTTGGTAAAATAAAATAAACGTCTTGTAAAAAAGTGAATGTTGAAGGAAAGTAATAAATTATAACATAAACTAGCTTTTGCCCGCAACTTCGTATGCACATATCTCGTTTGTTTCCGTTCTCGCGAAATCCTCTCTTTGTATTACTATACTCACCAAGGAATCTACATGCCAAATTTCAGCTTCTTTATTAGTCGTAACCAGTAGTTCCGGCTGTGCGTCTTCTGTCAGTCAGTCAGTCAGTCTGTCACGAGTAACGGAAGAGTTTTATATATTGATTTCTGTAAATAGAAGTACCTATGTTAGATAATAATCTCCTAAGATTATTTATTATTTAACTCTACACCAAAATTATACACATTGCATAAACTGCTTATCCAACGTTATGGGTACAGTATAGATTTTATTGTACCTATCAAATGAAAATTATATTCTTAAATTAAAATTATTTCATTCGTTGTTATATTAAAAATAGTTAGACCAAATATTACACATCCGTTTATTATGGACAAACATTTGCAATCTCACAATATATCATAAATGTATTTTCAAGATTTTGTAATAAAAACTTATTTTTTTAACAAAATAAGCCCATTGCCATCCTTGTCAAAAAAAACTGGCCTAAAATTTGTATTGTTCTGTATTTTTCACTAAAACGTCTTATTAATACATAAAAAAATATTTTTAAGTATTAAATTGCTTCTGCTATATTAAAAGCAAAAACATATTAATAAGAGCCTATGATAATTACATGAAAAAGATTGGACGCTCATTTATAATGAAAATAGTTCGCTTAAACTAAAAGTTCGCCATAGGTACTGAACTATGCAGACATTTCAATAAGCTTTTATTAGGTCAAATTTATTATCTTGAAACTAGGACTGAGTTGTCAGCCTTTTACAAATATCTACCAGGCCTTTATTTTAATTAAGACCTTTTTAACGACAGCAAAACCTAAGTAAATGTTTTTGTTTGTATGATTCTTAAGTATCCGTCATTGTAGTACCTATATATTAAACATAATAAAACTGCACATGTTCCATTGATTTGTATTTAGCAGTCAGCGAACCGCTAACATCGATAATTATAATAATTATTATGATCGTGAATAGTTTTTTGCTGCTTTTACAAAATTGGGGTAGAAGGTAGTGTTTAAAGTGACCAGGGGGTCTACTCTCTAAGCCCAGTACTTACGAGTAGTCCCGAACTCGAACTAAGGATGAATGACAACACAATTTGACAGTTGTTCTTAGTTCGGATTCGGGACTACTCGTAAGTCCGTAGGTGATACGGAGTAGAATACGCCCGACACTAAAGCCGAAACTACGGACTTCGAGCTTAGATACTCTCTAAGCTCGAAGACCCCCAGACACGCAATAGAATCAAAACTAGGTAAGTATATCAACCCGGTTTAAATGATTAAATTGAGCTACTTCATATACTTCATAGGAACTGATTGCAATCGATCACTACACCTAAAAATGTTTAGTTCTTTATTTATTTTTTTCTTTCTCCCTCTATTCTTATTACGAAATCTGTTTCCTTTTTAGGGCATTGGATAGTATTTTTGTCAAGAGCATACATCGCGGCATGCTCAGAATGTAACCTTCGTCACCACCTACTACGTTACTTTATTATCATCAATAATTTAGTGCTTGTGGAAATTATTTGGTGGCAAAACAAAACCAAGGTTGCGGGATTTATTAGAAAGAGTCACCGCGGCCCTGGAACGGATGGGTTTTAGTCAGTAAGAGTCTGATATTCCCTTCTGCAACGCCCAGAGCGGAAGGAGTTATTTGATGACTTCCCATCCTTAAAAAAAGGTAGGTACAAACGCTTCCGAATATCCAAAAAATAAATGAAAACGTTTGGTTCCCGCGTTCAGGGTGACTCGTCTGTTGTAAAAAAAAAACTGTTTATTTCGCGTTAAAAGACTTAGAAAATAAAAATAAGTAAATTAATAGAAACTAAGTAAAACGGCCAAGCCATGTGAGAGACGGGCATTAGGGTTCGTACGATATTTCACAATCATTCGTTCGGTCTCTCAGGACAAGCTTATTGTAAAGGTCAAACTGCAGCTCGGCATGAAATGAGACACTTGACACTAATGAAACTCTTATTACTTTTCAGACGACGTATGTGCCCTGGGACACTGATAAAACACTGGAGTGCAGATTAATTGTTCCATGTGATATTTTTCTAGTACCTACGTACACTAGCAAAAAATAAACAATTTCTTCGTTTTCTGCTATGATTTTGATTGTTTTTATTTGTTGTATGCCGACCACAGTGTAGTCTTTTTAAAACAATGGTTAACTGGTAGAGAATGCCTTGTTGCAATAAGTCCGTCCATGAACAACTTAAAGTTTATTTTTAATTTTTCATGTGTGGCATTATGAAATACTATAATAGTTTTTCCATCGACCAAGGGATACCTACTTAAAAAAAAGATATAACTTTAGGTAGTATTACTATACTATTCTATAGTAAGTATTTCAATCTAGCAAAGGAAAACCTTTGTTTTTAATAATGCTATGTTCAAGTTTGATAAGGCTTACAAACTTATCTGAGTGTGGCTGCCAGTGAAACTATTTTATTATAAGCACTTTTGGCGTTCAAACTTTGTCTCTAAGCCTGGCTATGACTTAGTAAATTCTTTGGTTGACAATATAGTTATGTATAGGTACCAAAGTTGTTCTTTTATCGGTCGGATACCTGGTAAATAAACTTTCTAGACTGTATGACGGAACTTCAATAGTTCAAACTTTATTTGGGCTCATGATTTTTCCCACAGATAGGTTCTGTGGTTTTTTTTTTCGATAAAAAAGTCTATGTCTAGTCACTCAGCAACCTTTCTATCACAAAAATAAATTTCTTATTCAGATCGGTAATTCCAGAGATTAATTTTACCTTTTACAAACATTAAAATGAAGCTCTTTTCTTTTCTATATTAATATCGTTAGTATGCATGGTTGCCATGTTATAGTCAAAGGAATGCACTCTCGTCGAGGATAGGGTCGTTTTTCTAGGATTATATTTTTTCTTTGCTTAAAATAGGTTTCTATTTCTACCTATGACTGAGGTATTTTTAGTCAAACCTAGAAGTAAATAACTTTTTAGTCAAACGAAAGAAAGAGAAAAATCTGTTTCGGGATCTTCTTAGAGCGGATTTCACCAAAGAAACTAAACGCGATCAGCACATCTAAACTGCGTTCAAGAGCTGTCATTGTAAATATTCCATAGAAAAATAATGACACTGACAGCTCTTAAACGTGGTTTATTCGCTGATCGCGTTCAGTTTCATAGGTGAAATTGGCCCTTAGTCTTGGTCTATCCTAGAAGTGACTAAGGCAAATTCGGTCAAACGTCGATTTGTACTGCACTTGTTGCATGTTTAAACAGTTTTTTTCATGCAAGCTTCTTTGCGGTATTATGACTTGCCTAAACAAGAAGCAGAACACACACAGCACAGGCACAGGGAGCTTTAAAATTTAAAACTCTTATATTTACCACTTTATTAAAACAAAACAAAAAAAACCTAAAAAAAGGCTTAACATAAACATGTATCGTCCGACATAAGTCCAAGACATTCTGCACCTACCAACAAACAAAAAAATACATACTTACTATTTATTTTCATAAAATATTGTGATATATATTTACTGTATATTTTATATTGCCGCTCCCTATAAATTACACCCGTATTCTAGGTTTACATAAACAAATCTCACATACACAAACAGCTAGACCCAAACAAAACTATGAGTGGATCATAAAATTGCCAACACCCTAAAGTCGACTGGTAGAAAATGCCTAAGGTATTAGGTCCACCTTTGTACAGTGCCTTTAACTAGTGCATGTAGTTTTAATCCACCAATCAATGTTATTATATAAAAGTCTTCTGTTACTGAGTGACTGACAGACAACGCACAACCGAAACTACTGGTCGTAGATATTTACTACTGGTGTAGAAAGCTGAAATTTGATATATAGGTTCCTTGGGGAGTGTACGCACAAAGAATTTCCCGAAATTTCTTCGAGAACGGGAAAAAAAACGGGATATGCGCGTATACGCGTCGCGGGCAAAAGCTAGTAAATAAATAAAATTGGTATGAAAAAAAACACTGTCATCTCTTTCAGATACATCCTCTCCCTCGCGCTTGCTGATCTCCTGGTAATCATCACTTGCGTGCCATTCACGTCCATTGTGTACACAGTGGAGTCCTGGCCATGGGGCGCCACGGTCTGCCGAGTGTCCGAAGCTGCAAAGGACGTCAGCATCGGAGTGTCAGTGTTTACACTGACAGCACTGTCAGCTGATCGATACTTCGCGATCGTGGATCCGTTGAGGAAGCTGCATGCTACAGGTTAGTGTAACTGCATTCAATGTGACTTTTAATTTACGGCCATTTTGTCAGCAGGATAAAATTTACTCATTCAAGGAAAATTTTAATGTATAATAGGACCAAATTTCGGCTTTCTAGCACTTCAGGAAGTACCCTAACATTTTGAAGTCTCATACAAACTTCCACTCCCCATTTTAGGGGATGGGGGCCGAAAGTTATAAGTTTATGATTTTTTTTGTTGGTTGTATACTAAATTTAGATTACACACCAAATTTCAGCTTTCTAGCACTTCAGGAAGTAGCCAAACATTTTGATGATTATCAGTGTGTCAGTGAGTGTGTCAGTGACGAAATCGGTGTATTTCAGATATCAATAAAATCTAAAGCAATAGAGCTATTCAATTGAGACCTTGTATGTTTAATGAGTCTATTATTGACATCATATCCTGAGAATATCAACTATCTGGTACATCGGAAACCAACTCTATGAGGGTTCAAAAAAACGACGAAACACTTTGAGAAAAGGTAGGTAGTGCCCTCGCG
This sequence comes from Melanchra persicariae, assembly GCA_947386135.1. NCBI lineage: Eukaryota > Metazoa > Arthropoda > Insecta > Lepidoptera > Noctuidae > Melanchra > Melanchra persicariae. The sequence continues at coordinate 4,341,326 of OX376664.1, read as the reverse complement.
CTTCGCTTGGCTCGTCTTGGCGGGGGCACTACTGTGCCCCCAGATTAACTCTTGCGTATGAAATGAATTGAATCAGCTTTTCAGTATAGAATAAAAAATCATTTATGCGACACAGTACAATAGCAAAGGTCAAAGAGAATGATAATTTTACAGACTAACAAAACAGTAGAATTGTGCTGAGTGTGCCCGTATCTGGGGGCCTACCACAACCTCTTAAAACAATATTACTTTAATATTACTTTGCGTTCCGCTCTGTTGGATTTTCAACGCTCGGATCAGCGCCGAGAGTTGAAAATGCAACAACAGAAATTACAAAGTAATATTTAAATAATATTGTTTTAAGAGGTTGTGGTAGGTCCCCAGGGGTCACCATTCCTGTGTTTGCAGTATATTTATGTTAGCTTACTTACTCGTCAAAATTAAGGGGAACAACTAATTTTTTTCGTCGTTGTGTTTTAGTCAATGTATTTGATATTCATGAGTAGTCACATTTGCGCAAAACGATCATCGCCAAGCATAATGCTATGAGGATAAACAGAATTAGTAACGATCAATTAGCGTACTTAATCCCTATAACATACTTTCACAAAACTGTGTGAACTATGTTTCTAAAAATGGGTTTCGTTTAAAAACTAAATAACTTGGTACAGCTTTCTTGTCTATGGTTCTGCGAACTATGTTATGACAGATTTTTCAGAAACGTTTGAAAGTGGTTCATGATATAAGCGCAATACTCACTGTCCTCACGTCCTCGGCTTTCAATTTTATTCTCGCGCTTTTAGTGTTGGTCTCATAGTAAAAATTGTTCATATTTATAAGTACAATGACCCTTTCTCATTCAGGTATTGCATTTATTCTGTTACACGTTATGTACTTATTTAGTCCTCATGCGTATGTTTATTAAAACTAAACTAAACTAACATTATTCTTGAGTCCATTACTATTATTCTAACATAAAAGCAAAATGGGCACCCTCACCCGCTTAATATAATATGTAGCAATAAAATAACTGTTTTACAAGCTTCAAAAGCCTCATAAATGTGAAAACTTTATGAATGAACCTTTGAAACTGTTCTCGTACATTTCTGAAAAGAATTAAATATAATAGAAGTGTTTTACGGGCTAACCAACCACAGACATGAATACTTATGCCTGGATATGGCGAGCATTTTTTACCCGACTGCGTTAGAAGGAGGGTAATGTTTTTCGAGCGTATGTATGTATGTTTGTATGTATGTCCATTTCTTTGGCACGCCCTACAGCCCAAACGGCTGGACGGATTTTGACTTATGAGGTGTCGTTGATTTCGTCAGAATTGTGGTAGTGACACAGGCTATATAAATTTTCGAAATAGCGCCCGCAAATGAAAAAAAATGTAACTCACTAAAATGTAGGAAATAAAAAAATGACTGCCAAAAAACCCGAATTTTTTTCTTTAAACAAATGTACAAAACATGGGGATTGGTTGACAATCGTTCGCAGAACCAACTGTTCTTGGAACTCATGAACATTCGGGCGAACATTCAGTTGAAATGCCAAAATATAAGGGATTGATCACATGACAATTCGACAGTGTTTCTCAAACCCATACCTTCATTTTTGATGTTTTGACAATCGCCATCACCAAGCTGCTGCTGACAAAATGCCATTTCTCTAGTGCCTCTGGCTTTTAATTTTTACAAATACTCAAGTAATCACGAATATCCACTAAACCTCTTGTCTGTCATTGACAGATCTCCAACGAGTACGTTTACTAAAGATAATGATAGGTACCAGAGCCTAAAGCTTTGCTGCGATTGAATGTACCGCACTTCAGTCAGTCATTGGAGGAATGACGTGTGTGTCCTCCAACCAAGCGTGTAATTAAATTGGTAGAATTAGGATAGAATGATATTAACTACGAAACTCTGTAGACGTACGATCGATTTTTAAAGCGATAAGAAAAGTTATTATTAAACTCTTGAAGATACCAATTTTACAGGCAATTATTTTGTTATCGTAGAGTCTGACTACCTATTTTGTTGGCGCAGTGTCTTACTACTTATTGTGTTAGCGCAATGTCTGACTACCTTTTGCTAGCGCAGAGTCTGACTACCTATTTTGTGAGGTAGTGTCTGTTAACCTATTTTGTAAGGCAAACTCCCCATATTGTTGTTCTACTTCTTTTTAGTTGGTATTATTAAGTTTAACCGTAATATTAAATTTAGTTTTCTTTTTTTATATTTTATTGTAAGATAATGATGATAATGATTTATTGTTAACAACAAAAAGTGTGTGTGGTATTAGCCTACAAGTAATTGCTACAATAACAAATGTAGGTATAAAAAGTGAACTAATTGTAAATGTATTATGTAAACAATAGGTGGCTAATCAAAAAAATAAAATAAAGACTGTCCCGCGGTAGCGGAGCTGCGAGGAAAATATTGTAACTTATATCTCCACAACGCCATTTTGAACACCAATAGGTAGTCAATAAAGAGGCTGGGTGTGAGTGCTCTAGTGGATATGATTGATTGAACAAGTTACAACTTCTGATTGATTCGATTTATTTTGTTCTCTGTCGAAATGAGCAGAGAGTTCTTGGAATAATAATTTACGAGTATTTCATGAAGCAATAAATAACCCTCTTTCTACTATCAGCTTTTTACACATTTGCGTCTGTTTTTTATTTAACAAGAGGCTTTCGTGGGCTGTTAAGTTAGTAAACTAACTTCTGATAGCGGCAACGGCCGCGTGAATGTCGATAATTATCATAAGGGAACGTAATCTTCTTCTCTGTCGGTACGCTCTTGCCAGAGCGGTCATGGCCGTCATGTAGTGTTCCGGACAGTTACGATCTACTCCACAATTTCTCGCCATTTTTACCGGTTAGCAGTCATTCTGGCATACTCATGCAATAGGCTGTACACAGCAGACTTGATTTGGTCGGTTCATCGCATGGGTGATCTACCGCGCGGCCTGGTGCCTTCAACTCTGCCTTACACAAAGAGGCGCTCGATGGAGTCACTGTCTCGCCTAGAGACGTTTCCGAAGAACTTGAGGATGCGAGTTTGTACTTGCACTGATAGGCGCTGTTTAATGGCTATTTCTTCGAGTATGTATGCATTTGTGCGGAACTCGGTCCATGATATTTCGAGCATCCTTCTGCAGCACCACATTTACAGAGCGTCTATCTTACTTCTTTCTATCTCTCACAGCGTCCACGTGTCCGCGGCGTACAGGATTATGGGAACGTAAGCTCATGAGAAATCTTACGACATTTTCCGAAGTCCGCTCTATGTATCTAGATCGATTATGAGAAAAAATATGTAATCCGCCATCTTGGAGCGATGCGAGTGATCATGATCAGGAAAAGCTCATGGCTTAATAATACCAGCCACATGGGTAGAAGGTTAAGCAACGCTTGGAGAGGTCGGTCTGAGGATGGGAACCATCTTAAAATACCGAGACTCCTCCATGCCTCGGAAAACACGTTAAGCCGTTGGTCCCGGCTGACATTTGTAGATCTTTGGCAGTCGTTACGGATTGTCAGAAGCCAGAAAATCTGACATCAGTCTTGCCAAGATGTACCTATCGTGTTACCCAGTTACTGGGTTGTGTGAGCGTCAGATCAGGCAGTCGTTCCACGTATCATAATGGTATTAACTTTTTAATACTGTTATGTTACGTGAAACGACTGCTTTATGATTGACTTATTTATTTAATCATGTATAAATGCCAGTTTAAACCATTAGATTTTATGTTTGCGGTTTCAGTAAATCAATCAAAATCATTGATCGACACACACATATATCAACGCTGCAAGCTTCACATTTGCAATTGAATCGATGCACGATGCAGTGAATCCGTCAGCGCTGACGTCATAAACCCTTGACACATCGACAGCGAGCATCCATCGACTAATCACTTTACCGTCCGTCTAACGGCCAGCACACTGCAAACAACTACGAACTACGATACTCGTATATTTCATGTCACTAGAAAATCGCCGTAGTATTCGTCATAAGATACCTTTATCGCGTGAAATTGTATACTTAATTTTATCAATTAGACAAGGATATAAGAAACTATGGAGCTCTGCGGGACAGAGAGTAAAGTCCCGCATACCTCCATTGAAAAGGGAGGATCCTCCGATGCTGCTCCGGACGACGTCATTTCTGTCAACGCCGGCTGTCGCTGAAAACCAGCCCTGTGCCTCTGTCTCGGACACGAGTCCCAGCATTATGCTGAGCGATGGCCGTTTTGCGCGGTTGTGGCGCATATCTGACCAACTTGTCTAACTTACCTAATTTTGTTTAATTATTGTTTTTTTTTCTGGTAGGCGTCATGCCCGGCGCAAATAGACTCTTTTTATTTCTTCTTCTTTCTTCTCCGAGCGGACGGTTGTTGTGTCCGGTGGGTAACTGCCCGATAGTTTATATTCGTACCGTTGTATATGTTCAAGTCGCACGGAAAACTCTGATATCGCGATTCAGAATTCCTTTAATTTAGTTTGCAGCTGTCGAGATAGATGGCGTTGTTGCGATATAGATTTAGCTACGTTGGTTTTTTTTTTATGGTGGCATTGATGCCGCTACAAAACTATTTGGATGGGATTTATTGTATCCAAAACGAGCTGGCCACAAAATATCGAGAAACGATATTGCAATTAAGATTAATTATGACAAACTTACGGAGTTTGCAATTATCCGGTGACATTAATAGCAATAAGCAGCTTTTGTCCGTAGCTTCACTTGCTTGTTTATCTTTCTCAAAATAAAGTAAAGCCTAAAATCGTCTCCATCATCATATCAGCCGAAATAGGCCAAAGTGTCGCCACTACACCGGTCCTGTGCGTCTCGCATCCGTCAGCTCCGTCAGCCCGTGAACATCAGCAGGTCATCGGTCCATCTTGTGGGAGGCCATCAACGCTCCTTCGCGTCTTCCGGTACGCGGTCGCCAGAAATTTTCGGCCCCATAGACCATCTATTCTGCGAGCAATGGCGATGGGTTTTAGTCAGTAAGAGTCTGACACTCCCTCCCGCGCCACCCAGAGTGAAAGGAGTCATTTGATGATTTCCCATTCATAAAAAAACCGGCCCGTAAAAAAAGGATCTATAAAAAACGGCAAAAAATTCAAGTTTGTTGTAGGTATGGGAGCCCTACTTAAATATTTATTTTATTCTGTTTAGCTATTATAGCGGCAACAGAAATACATTATCTGAGAAAATTTCAACTGTCTAGCTATCACGGCTCATGAGATACAGCCTAGTGACATACAGATAGACGGGCAGTCTTAGTAATAGGGTCCCGTTTTTACCCTGTGGGTACGGAACCTTAAAAAGGGGTGAAGCGGCACTAAACTTTGATTGGGATTTTAAGGTTATTTAAATCTTGTTTGACGCAGTAGCGGTCTCCAGTTTTATTGAACTGGTATACATAAAATAAAGTTGCTTTCTTAGACAACCAATATTATGAAATGAAAGCTAAAAACCTTATCAAAGTTTTGTTTCTGTTCACCCCGCCGTTCCTTTTCACCCCGTTTTTTTTTTTTATTAGAGATGGGTTTGCTCTTGACTCTAGTCAATGTCAGAGATGACAGAGACAAAGTCTACGATGGAGCGAGCTTACCCAGAAGGAGCCTGTTCACTCTAACTTTGAAGAGATTAGGGTTGTAAGCATTTGGAAACACAGACGCAGGCCAGTTCCACTCTTTTGCTGTGCGCATTATAAAAGACGTTTGGAAACGCTTAGTGCGAATTGGTGGAATAGCTACAAGGTAGGGATGGTAAGATGCAGTACGTCTGGATGTCCGATGGTAGAAGGGGGCCGGTGGGATGAGGTCGTGGAGTTCTTTGGCACACTCACCGAAGTACAATCTGTAGAAGACCGATAAGCAGGCAACCTTACGGCGATGAGCCAAGCTATGTAGTTAGCCCCGTTTGACGATAGGTAAGATAATATTTAGTATAACTAGATTTGCCATCAGCTTTCCCATATATACCGATTGCTATGACGTCACGACATACCGTATGAACGTATGTATTAGAAGCGTCTCAGCATAGTTTCCAGTTCACTATCAATCTTTACGGGTCAGTAGTAATCGGTATTAAACCGCACGAGGAAGGATTTCAGCACCCGTCTACATAATTAATATAATTTCCACTTTCCCCGCAAAAGGCAACGCCCTTTATAATTTATGAGACAGAAATCGGATCATGGTATCCTGAGAGAAAACGGATTTTCTTAAGAAAAGCCGTAAAGGGTTACTGTGTGCACTGAACCTTGAATAAATTAGTGTTCCGATCTAATCTGATAAACTCTTTACTTTTCATGATAAAATCACGGTTTCAGTATTTACGACGACTATTTTCCGATTCTAAACCGTTGAGTTTACCGCTGAGATTGGCTGTTGTTGTACTCTTTTTGATTGTTTTGTGAATAGGGATGTTACCAGGATATAAAATTTTAATATCCTATTCTACTAGCTGCCGCCCGCGGCTCCGCCCCCGTGAATGTCGAAAATTATCCCAAGGAAACGTATTCCCGTGATAAAATATCCTATGTATTATGTTACATTTGAATCTACCTCTGTGCCAAATTTCATCAAAATCCGTTCAGCCGTTCTAACGTGATTGAGTAAGGGTATGATTTAAGCTATCGCCAATTTTATTCGTTTTGAATTTCTTTAATAATAGGGTTTGTCCTCAAAATAGTGGATCTGTCACCAAAATGTAGTTGCCAAATAATTGTAAAAAGCAATTCCATAATAAATCACATGTAATCCTCGGGATATATTATCAAGTATCAAATAAATAGGTTGGGATTTATTATAAAACGGGAAGTAAACCATATTACTGGGTGGATTAAAAAAAATAACCACGAAGGTGATGGCGGGGTCTGTTCGCTCGCTACGCTCGCTCACTTGACCCCGCCATCCCCTTCTAACTTAACCTGTCCGAGTCGGGGTGCCCTAAGCTCCCTGTGCCCTATGTTCGAATATTTGGTGACAGATATACCTTTCTGAGTACGAAGTTAAAGGAATAAACCTATTATTTTGAGAACAAAGTTTTATCCAAGGAATGAACTACGATTTTATTGATAATCCATCTCTTATTTTACATACATATTGGCATTAATTTGGTAATTCATACCTGGCGACACTTTTTATATATCTGAGAACGAAAATACTTCGTGGCGATAGATCTATTTATTAGGTGATGCAACTTGATGACAAATATAAATTTTGGTGACAAGAAATATAGTCCCCATTGAGTGACAAACATCCATCCAAACATTCGCATTTATAATATTACTTGCTTTTGCGCGCGGCTCCGCCCGCGTGAATGTTGGTTATCGCGTAAAAAAGTTGCCTATGTCATTTTCTATATCCCAGGCTATATATCTGTCAAACTTCATGACGGGTCGTTCAGCCGTTTTTGCGTAAAGGGTAACATACAAACAAAAAAACTCACTTTCGCAATTATAATATTAGTTAGGATATTATCACTTGGTTTATCACTTGTGGTTCGAGTCACAGTTCTATCGCAAAATTCTACCATTGCCCGTTTTTTTTTTAATGGTACTCGTATAATGGAGTGTGCTAGCTAACATGTTGTAAATAATATTTAATTTTATGATTTCCATGTTGTTGGACACATATTTATTTTTTGTTCGTGGCTTAAAATACTTTGCGTACTATTGTTTAATTGAAGTTCTTAAAACGTAACAGACAGATGTGTTGCTGGGGAGTTTGTTGCGCCACTTCTTCTTCCCAGCTAAAACACTAGGAAGTGGTGACGGGTGGGCGTGTCTTTGGGGGACTGTCTTTATGTAAAATTTGACGTTCAAAAAGTGCTGGCTCTCAGCCTAATTTGAATAAATAACTTTTGATTTGATTTGATTTGAGTATGTTATATTATTTATTAGACAACGTGTAACAAAATCAACGCAATACCTGAAAAAGTAACAATGTACTCATTATTATGAAATCGACTGCCCCATAACTGGACATGTGCACATAACTGGACTGAACAGCTAAACGCATCAAAGTTTAGGAGATACGGTATTTCAAGTCAGTTCTAGGTAAACAGTAGTACACTTAATATGAAGAAGAGACGTCACGCGAAGTTCCAACGAACTTATTTTTTGTTTATTGGGTGACAAAAGGAAAACAAAGTGTCGAATATTTTTGGAGATCTAATTAACAGATTTTTTTAAGAATACCGTTTTAGAATTACGAAATAGCAGTCACTTCCTGAATATTCGAGCTTAAGTTTTACAAGATGGTGTTGTTACTACAAAAAGAGGTCTAACACGAATCCAAAATTGACTTTGATACAGTAGTTTTAAATTGGTGCCATTCTGTCAGCAATGATAAAACATTGCCGAAAACTGATTAACAAGCGATAGGTACCGAAAGTTCCTGATATCAGAAACGTCACATTGTATAATACTGTCAGGATACCACTTCATCTCCTCAACAGAAATAAAACAAAAAAGAATCCGTAACCAAAGTTAGACTTCCTCATTCGAAATTCAAGTCAACGAGGAACTCCAAAATTGTTTACGCGACAAGAAAAATAAATGGCCCAGCTTTGTCTAAAGAGGTCTAACTAACATGATTTATTTTTCGCCAGAACTTTTACATAAACATCTGAGTAGGTTGTTTGTTAAAAAGAACGCTTCCTTGTTCGTTTGTGAAAATAAAACTGGATTATCATTGTTTTCTTTCAAAATGTTCACCATTATTTTTATGCTAGTCATCTTAGTAATGAAATTTTCATTTTTGTCAGTTGCACTTTGGGTTTCTTTGAACATATCAGAAGTTATCATGGGTCTTAGTACTTCTAAAACACCGGACGGACTCCCGTTAGTAAAACATACTTTTTCTTGTCAACCTGAACTGTCCTACTCCTAGGCAAAGGCCCTCCCCCATTCCTGCCATTTCTCTCTTAGTTGAGCTTCTTTATGCGTCTGGTTTGATCAGGGCCCTATCTTGTTTGAAAGTTCATAAGATAGAAGGTGAAATAAAGCGCAGTATACTTTCCAATGCTTCGTAATAATTTTCAATAATATCAAATAATATAATTAACATAATAAAATTCTGTTCAATATTCCGTGGTGTTGACGGGAGAATGACCGCGAAATATCACAGATTAAAAATGACCGCCACATAGCCCATTCATTTCAAGTACTTTAAATTCAACTAAATTAAAAATGGAACATCAGAAATTACCAATGCTTATTCATTTTAGTAGTTTGAAGTTCAGATTTAAAAATAGACTTTCATCAAAATAATAACAGACATGTTAGATGTTTAATTAAAATGTTTTAGGTCATTCCTGTAGAGAGGACCTGTGTCAAAACCATTTTAATTAACAACTTTATATAACGTCATAATATAGTAAAAGCAAGTCTTAAATCAGAAAGAAAACCGTTTGGCATAAACCAAAAAGACACGATTGAAAAAAACATGTGTGTTCTCAACAAGATAGATAGATCTTTGTATATATTTATTTTTGCATAAATGCAAAACCAACGCCGCCATTCAAGTAAACCTATCGTTAGTCATGTGCAGTGATCAGAGTAGGCAGAGCTATTTTTGGTACTTGCGACATGTTTTCATAGTATGGACATGCCTGAGATCCCAAAATTCTGGCATTTAAAAAATTTCCTTTCTTTCTTTAAGGACAACCAACAAAGCATAAACCAAAAAATACATGTTAAAGTACTTATACTTTTACATTATATAGTGTAGCCTTAATTAAAGGCTGCCACGATATGCATCACACATAGGAGTACGAAAAGCAGTTACAAATCAGATTTTAATTATTTAGATAGATTGTTACCTAAATACAGCTGAATCCGGTTAGACTGGGAGCCGACCCCAATATAGTTGGGAAAAGGCTAGGCAGATGATGTGTCCTAAATACAGTTACATAAATAAATAAATACTTGTTAAATGTGGTAATATTATTTTTAGCAGTACTCATGTGTATGTACGCAAATGTCACTGGTAACATCTGGGCCTAAACCACCAACTCTTATAGCAGTATTACTTTAATATTACTTCCAGTGGGATAGAGACGGAGCTATACGTCCTGTATAGCTCCGTCTCTTTCCCAACCAACTTCTTAACCAACTAAAATTAGATTATTCCTACACTTGCGTGAAACAAGTTGCGGTGGTACATAAGTTAGGTCTATTTTTTACACAGATAAAGTAAAATCGAAATCAATTTTACAGAATAAATCTTTATTTTCAGTCAATGATCCCGGTGGTGTGTCCATATTAAGAATACATTTGTGGTCATTGGCCTGAAATAACTCTACCTACTCCGATCACTGGTGATATGGCAACATTCCGCTACGCTTATTCTTCATGTATTTGGAGTCCCAAGTCAGTTTTATTTTAATACTACCTTTTGCCTGTGACTTTGCTCGCGTGAAAGTCGAAAATTATCCCAAAGGATAAAAAGAATATAAGTACACATATTTCAGAGATATAAAGAAAAATCCGTTCAGCCATTAAAACCTAAAGTTCCATCCTCGGACCACAAGACGTACTGCGATGCGCCCCCGGTACATGGTGGACATCCCACCCACACGCACAAAACATTTTGGGATCGCATTCGTTGTGGGTACAGTTAAGGAGTTGAATTCCCTACCAGAGTCAGAGTTTCCTGATAGCTGATAGCCTGGGAGTCTTTAAGTCAAGAGTGAATAGGTTACTTCTAGGCAAGCGTGCTCCATCTTCGATCACATCATTCATTCATAGTTTACCATTAGGTGAGATAGTGGTCAAACGCGTCCCTATCAGTAGTAAAAAAAACGAGTTGGTTCAACAAGCAGGCCCACCTGAATGTACCTATAAATGGTCAACGCTTGACTGCAATACCATCGAGTTGGCATAACGAGATGACATTAAATCTAGAACCTTTTTCTTCTAGATTACGTATAAGGAAAGGTAGTGAGCGCTCTTAACGCCCCCTATCGGTATATTCACTTACAATCGTGTAATAAATCCTTTTAGCTAATCGCCTTTCACTAATCCGATCCCTTGTGACCGGGTCACCAAACCTTATTATCTTTCTCACGTCTTTTAGACCCGTCTTTGTAATATTATGTAACTTAGGTAGGTACGATATTGTCTAAGTCTAACTTATAATATCTGAAGTTTGACTTGAACTGACTAATCTAAGTAAGAGAAGTAGAAAATACACACTCCTCACTCATACTTCACCTTCCAGAAACCCAATCACAAAAACTCATTTCACTTGCTCCTGACTTCACTAATATGTACTGTGTATAATTATGTAACTGAAATGTCACGGGTGTATCGTATTATTTAAACTAAAAACCGAAAAAGGTCCAACTTCTAAGTTACAGGTCTGCGTACCTAGTTTAGGGGTCGGAAATCTGTCAAAGTCAAAGCATTTATTTCAATTAGACCATTTACAGGTACTTTTGAATTGTCAAGGTCGATCGATCAAAAAGATGAAGCTATTTGCACGTTCCAAAGCGTAGATCTATATGGAGAAGAACGTACAAGAAACTCCACGGACACTCTTTTAAAAATAATATTTTGTTACAAAATTATGGTTACATCATTCATATTGAAATTATACATATATGTGAGAACGATGTAAAAGACGTGCAGGATAAAAGAGTCCGGAGTAAAAACGCAACAATTAAAATAAACCATGGCAGCGGAGAGATGACCAGTCTCAGCTGACGGCGCCCGTTGACGAACATGACGCATACGTGAGTCAATAATGTTAGACTCGATTGTACAACCTATTGTCTTCATGTGTACTGTACTTTGTTTCCTTTATGTAAATTTGTAAACTTATTCGAGTTGTCTAACCTGATATTCAAAGACCATAGAGACATAGAGAACCGTATCTCTTGCAACCCAACTTTATAGACAGATGTTTTGCTGGACAACTAAACCACTAAGGTGGGTAGACCATGTCCTGGGCCATGTCCTGATTCATCATGTCTTGGACCATGTCCTGGACCATGTCCTCGACTATGTTCTGGACCATGTCCTGCGCCATGTTCTGGACCATGCCCTGGACCATAAGGTCTTTTCCTGAAGTAGGTCTCGTTAGGATACCTAATTTTTTACTTTTAGGCTGCGATACCACCAGAGATGTGCGAGGATGCGTGGCGAGGAATGTGTCTCTAAAGAACCAATAGAATCGCTTGCGCTGAGCGCGGCGAGGTAAATGAAGCGTTTCAATTGTCCCTCGCTACCACAGATATAGATGGACATAGATAAAGCAAGTATCACGATCTAGAAAACCAAGCGTGCTATTTTTCGACTACCTACTATGTCGTTAGCACAAGCACTATTAGGTGATGGGAAAATCAAAACGATTCAAAGACGCCGCCACGTCTCCACGTGGCGGCGTCTTTCGTCAATTAGGTGCTAGGTACCTCCGTACCCTAGCACCTTATTGACTTAAGCACATAATTGACGTCCGACTAGCGTACACCGATGCAAATTGAGCACGAAAGTGGCGGCTTACGATTTTTGATCGTAAGCTGGGCACCGAGACCGGCACGCGAAGTAGTTGCTCTTGCGTTATTTATATCTGTACTCGCTACGTATCCTCGCACGTCTCTAGTGGAAACAAAGCCTAACGCGTGCGAAGCCGCCTGCAGGAGCTAGTATCAAATAATACAAACTGTAAATTGCTCCAAAAGCCACAGAAAAGTCAAACAAATACAGTCATATACAAAACAATGTAGTTTATACCTACATGACTCGGTTTATGTTTCATATTTGTATCCTTACCGCTGGGCCCCTTTGTTAGCAATTTCTTACCCAGAATCCTCTTCATAGAAATCTTATAACTAAACCAAAATTATGTGTTTATCAAATTAATGTTACAGAACAAAGCAGATCTTTTGAATAGAACCGACGTAACAGTTTCTTGCGAAAGATCCGCTTGTAAACAGATAATATTCGTTACTTAATTAATTGTAATAGAAAACAGACGAGATAATATTAGACCGCAAGTTCCTTTACCCAGCCTCGGGCCGGATATTGTTACTTTACAAGCGACAGCCATTGGGGCTTAACTCAATAAAATATCCGTTAGTTGCTAACACAAGGTTTAACCGCTCAGGCCCAACATGTGAAAATTCCCTAATATAAAGTAAATCTTATGTAATAGGTAAATAAACATTAAATTCGCGATTAATTCGCGACACACCGGTGTGTCGCCGGGGCCGGACAGGTAACTCATATTTCATACTTAATCTTTCTTTCTTTATTGTGTGGGCAGTAAAGTGTAACAACCCCACACACCCTAGTGTCAGAGTTTCTAAACTGCCTCCAGGGTCTCTGACATGGTTTATTTGACGACCGCCATTTGGTGGTGCTTATACGTGCCTTCCGAAGCACGACATCACCTTTTTATCAGACAATCAGGTTATTCAAGCCTGCAATGTCCTAGCGAAACTGGAAAAAACAAAGTATGCTTCCCGTGGGAATCGTACCCACGACCACCGGGTCACAAGGCAAACGCCTAAACCACTCGACCACGGAGACAGCTAAGTAATTATATATACATATGGTACTAGGTTAGTAACTAACTCGGAGTTAAAAGTAACGCTGCTTTAACGAAACAGGCCCAAAAAAAATAAAAAATCGTGGTTTCAGTTAATGATGAATGATCAAAAAAGTCCATAGGCAAGGCAAGGTTGTAAGTAACAAGAATTATGATTATGACTAATGTGAGTAGATAAAATGACAAAAAGAAGAAACTAGACTCACCGTCTACCCCCTGCACAGAAGGCTCACCGGTCTCGCAAAAAGAAAGTCTAAGCCTAACAGTCCTACTTATACATACTTAAGTCATAAAAACTAAAAAGATCATGTTAAAAATAATCGTAAACAAAGGCAATATTTGAGAAACTATCGCCTCCGTAGTAAACATCCGAAGTCCTACAAACTTAGCTGTCGAACACATGGTCGCTAACATTCGATGAAAGACACTAAGTCTGCCCATGTACCACTATTGTAAATAAAATTTAAATAAATAAATAAAATCATGGACATGAGATTTTCTCAATTGACGCCTGGATTGCTTGGAGTTGATCGCACTGGTAACTTTTAACACTACTACGGCGCTTACGTGTAACAAGTGCGCCGCGGCGCACTTGTTACACGTAAATGTTAAACGTGCCATAAGCACTCCATTAATTACTTATACCAATGACACGCATTGCTCGATATTATAACGCAGACTTCTTTCAAGTTAAACTGTAATAAAGCATCATTCAAAAAACAAATAATTAAAACTATAAACGTTGGCAAATGCCAACCAATCTTTCAGTCTCTCGTTCTTGTTTAAGTAATATTACTTTTTCAATATGTTATCCTTAAATTAACTATAAATCGCTATTGTTATTTTAATTATATTTTTAGTCCGTTCGTATATTGAATCCTTGTTACACGAAGAAATTTTTTATTACCCCGCGAGTATGCTCCCTTGGGATAATTTCCAAGATCCCCGCAGGCAGAATCCATTTTAAAATATATTTATAATATGTATTATTAGGATCCCTAAATCCAAACAGCAGATTCAAGAAATAGACGCAATGTAACACATTAAAATAATCCACAGTTCATGAAATAAATCTTACGTGCGTATATAATAGTGTTTGGCACCGAATCACAATAGATTTCAACGGGCAAGCGTCCAATCTCGGGCCAAACGTAATGGTTCCACACAATGACTGATATTGGCGTTACTATATCGTCAGTTGATCCATTGCTTGTTGTATTGATTTATTATTTGTGTACTAATGGAGCGATGAATGGTTTGGTGTAGTTAGGAGAATATTGGACAGAAACGTATTGTTCATGTGTTTTAATATAATTGTGCAATGAGCAAGGCGGCCTTTTACGTAGAAAAGATGACTTAACAAAGCTGTTTAGTCCGTTAGTTACATTATCAAAAAATTTAATAATTATGCATTTTATCTTTTGTCTGGTAATTTTACTCACGATAGAGCTACTTAAAGTTGGCAATCGGAAAAGCAACCAAAAGTAAGTTCTACCCCCGCAACATATAATGTCTGGCCCTGAGCTGGTAATGACGTAACAAATAAGCTCACTGGGATTTGAAAAAAAATTAAACTTAATAAATATTGAGAATGAAAAAAATATAAAAAATAATAATATAATAATAATATTAAAAATATTGTGATGTAATTTTGTAGAATTAGCATAGATATAAGCGATTTGGTGTAAACTGTTAGCTTATATTTGAGGAGCATCGGAACAAAGAACGATATATCCAAGTTACCGTATTTTACACAAATTAGAAAAAAGTATTTTACACAACTAGAAACTGAACCTCCTTAGATATGTATGTGTCGGGTTTTGATTGGACCACTGTTTTGTGATATTTTTTTAAAGCTGGAAATGTCTGTTTTTGAATAGATTTCTTTCCTGAAGGGTATGTAATACAACATTTTGCAACGGAAAAAAAAAAAAAAAATAATGGCATAAATGCGACATATCGGTTTTTGTTCCGACGCTCCTCATTTGATGAATAAATGAATATGAATATGAATATATCATCTGTCTAGTCTTTTCCCAATTATATTGGGGTCGGCTACCAGTCAAACTGGATTCAGCTGAATACAAGTGTTTTTACACGGAGCGGCTGCCTACCAGGCCTCCACAACCCAATAACTGGGTAACACGTTATTTCTTGGCAAGACTTGTGTCAGATTTTGTCGCTTCTGACAATCCGTTACGACTGCCAAAGATCTACAAATGGCAGCCGGGACCAATGGCTTAACGTGCTTTCCGAAGCACGGAGGAATCTCGATATGTTAAGGTGGTCAGTTGGTCACCCATCCACAGATCGACCTCGGCAAGCATTGCTTATCCTTGAGGGTCGACCCGTGTGGCTGTTATTATTTAGCCACGAGCGCCTTAGAGAATGACCTCCTCATTCTCAATATTTTTTTTGACTCCTGGGAATGAAAACAACACCACCGGATTATCAACCTTAATGGTTCCTCACAATGACTGAAATTGGCATTACTACATCGTCAGTTGATGCATTGCATGCTGTATTATTATTATTTGTTTGTGTATGGAGCGATGAATGGGTTCGTGTAGTTTGAATAACAAGGTGTAGAAGCGTGTAGTTTATGTGTTTTAAGACAATTTTGCAATAAGCAAAATATATTATATTATATTATAAAGACAAGAAAACTAAGCAAAACTATGTAGTCAATCAGTTTGATAACAACACTGAAATCGCGAAATCATAAATCAACTACCCCAAACATTTTATGTGCTCTTACATTATTACCGTGATTTCGGGGTAGGTCCCATTGTAAAAGTTGTTCATAATAATGTGTACAATTACCCCTTAAGAGGCCCCAAGAAACCGAAGGTTACGTGTCATCTGTTAGTTTGGACGAGTCTTGTCCAGCTATGGACATTTGCATCAAAAAAACTATTGAAGAGAACGCACAGTTCAGGAAGATTGTCAAATATCATCAATCAATAAACAACGTGTAACAGTATAAACGTAATACCTCATAAAGGTACATTAGACTCATCATTAAGAACAACTTTTACTGTGGGACCAACTCTGAAATCGCAAAAAAAATCAACTGCTCCGTACATTTTTATGTGCGCATAACTAGACAAAATTTACTGAACAGCTGACTTTTCTACAGGAACGGGAAAAAAACAGTATATTCACGTACGAAGTCGCGGGCAAAAGCTGGTATGACATAAAAGATTACAACTTCTTCCATTTATATAGCCACATTATAAGTCCACGCTTTGAATTTTATTTGTATTGAAAAGCATAATATTATTAATTAGTAGGTATTTCGATATTCTTAAAATGATAGAAAACGTTGAACCGAATGTGTCATGCCATTGAATTTTAAGTTCAAAAGCACTTTGACTGGAATTTCTAATTTGAACTTTATTATGAAAATGTATAAGCATTTATATTGAAATAACTGATCATTCAATATCTAATAAGAACATCATGAATGGTACAAAGGCTTATTTATGACAGTTTTACCTAAAATATTTATTTGAAATAAACATGATCAGGCTATATTAAAATTTAAAAAATTTAATTTAATATTTGACTCCTCTTAGACAAAAGAATATCAGATTCAAATTAGTGTAGAAATTGAATACGTTTCTATCGATTGATGTTTTTTAAAGGCTAGAAGCATTAGGTATATAACGTACCTTTTTAATAACTTTTAAATTAAAGGCAAATACTCAGATAGTAAGTAGTTTCGAGGGTTCCGTACCCATAGGGTAAAAACGAGACCCTATTAAAAAAAAATTGAGTCTCCCATACAAATTGGGGTCAGTTGATGACAATTTTGTATGGGAAGTTCAAATTTTTTTTTAAGAATTGACTATGGCTTTCTTGGGGCAAGTTGTTCATTTACATGGGCAGAAGTGGTTCTCAAAGTTTGCGCACTGGAAAAAAAGTTATCCAGTATAATAATGTTACAGGTAAAATCTCTATTTCCACACATCATATTCATAGCAGGTAGATAACAACTTAATATATGTAAACTTCCCTACTCATTTAATTCTATGAAAATATAGGAAACTCCGGGGGCGTTAAAACATTAAATAATTTCCGAAAATAAACCTTTTTCTTCGTTTATTATATCTCGACCTTAGCAGGAAAATACGAAATTCTTAATGTCACCTTTAACGTTTTATTAAAATTATGACGTTACCTGAAGATATTTTCTCGATAACACGTTTCAGGGGTGAGTGGGGGTTGAACCCACCAACCGTGTCTCCACGTTGCCGTCGTGGTGGGGCTTGCGTGTCTCAATGATCTTGGGGGCTTTGCCGGTAGAGCCACTCATGCCGGAAGGTCCCAAGTGAGAGACCAGACCAAGAGAGACACAAGAGGGGCACATCGTTCGGAGACTTGAGCAGTGTTCGGGTCCTCGGACGGTGTGCGTCTCATCGGCTTGCTCGCTGCTCTCTGGTACGCGTCTGATCATCAGACGTGACTGTGAGGGCAGCGAGCAAGCAGTGAGAGAGAGGGAGAGAGGAGGGGAGATAGGGACCGCACCCTTTAAAAGGACAACAATGGACAGTTCTGCTAAACAGATACTACCCCAGGGCGGTACGGACTGCACAGCGGTCCGAGAATCCGCCACGCCTCGTGCGTCAAGCCCCTCGTATTCTGGGGGGGGCAACAGGGCTGTCCACCAACCGTTTGCCGTTGGCAACAAGGGCCGAGGAGGCCCCCGATCTATACTATCCGAGGAGGACCTGATCGGTTATAGTTTTGACTCGCCCGACAGAGTGTCGGTCGGGCGGAGCACGGGCGAAGGTGCGCTGTATTGGGAGGAGGGCTCGCTTGAGCGTCGCGCGGGTGTAGAGTCGGAGTCTGAGTTGGACTCCGACGACCTAGCGACCGTTAGCTCGGCGAGCTCTGTACCCGAGGGAGCGGGGGCTGCTTCGGAGGACTCCAGGTCCTTCCGCAAGCGGCCCAGACCAGAGCAAGATCAGGGGTCGTCCTGCAGCGACGAGGTTGCCTCGGCTCGCAAGATCCCCACCAGTAGGCGGGGTAAGGGCCGAGAGGGAGGCAAGAGCAGAGCTCCTGCCCCCAAGGAGACTGGCCGGCGAGCCGGGGAGCTCGCCGATGCTGGACGACCCCCCGGAGAGGGCGGTAGCAGGGCTCCTGGTTCGGAGTCCTCCGGCGGTGAGCCGGATGACTCCGGACAGGAGCTTCGGAGGGCCGGGTTTGCGGAGGCGGTGGAGGCCGCGCTTCGCGATGTGGCCCTGAAGAGGAAACTCTCCTCTAAAAACAGGGCCATAAGAGAAGCGCTGACCTCCATCCTGGCGGCAGCGGAGGCTAATCGAGGTGGGCCTCCGGTGGACGAGATGTCCAACCTGCGGGCGGAGGTCGCCCGCTTGGCTGCCGCCACGGAGCGCCTCCAGAGGGAGAATACGGGGCTCCGAGCAGACCTGGCCAGGCTACAGGGAGCCGGCCCACAGGGGGCGCCTAAAGGGGGGCGCAGGGAGAACAGCCACCCCGTGCCGCAGGAGGGCCAGGTGCTGGACCTGGTGCGGCAGGAGATGGCTGCCTTCCAGGCGCGGTTTTCCGTCCTGGAGGGCATCGTCTTGCGCCCCCCGTTAGCGGCGAGTGGGAAGGCTCCAGCCCAAAAAAAGGCGGCGTCGTACGCGGCCGCCGTGGCTGCCACACCGGGGTCGTCCGGCCAGGACAAAGGGTCCGGGCCGGCACCCGCGAAGCCGGTGTCGGGAAAACCGGACCCGGCCCCGGGAAGGAAGAGGAAGGGTGGGGCGGCTGCGCGGACGGCAAAGGCTCCTGTGCCAGCCGAGCAGCAGCTCCCCCCGGCTTCCTCGCCTTCTGAACCTCCCCCGGCTCAAGTGCGAATGGCAAGTGGCCGGGGAGAAGAAGAAGGCGGGAAAGGCAGCCAGGGCGGCAAAGAGGCGGGAGAGAAGGCGGCGGCAGCGAGCGCGAGGCGTCGCGGCTGCGCTCCGCGCCCCGAAGACCGCGGCTGTAGTTTTAACACTGCAGCCGGACGCGGTGAAGAGGGGCGTGACGTATGCCAACACGCTCACCAAGGCCAAGGAGGCCATCAACCTCGGTGAGCTTGGCATCATCGGGGGTCTCCGGCTCAGGGTCACCATGACCGGGGCCAGGATGCTCGAGATCCCTGGAGCAGGCAGCGGTCCGGCCGCGGACGCTCTAGCCGAAAGGCTTAGGGCGTCCTTGGGCGCGGATGACGTCCGAGTGTCCAGGCCCACGAAGTGCATAGATATGCGCATCTTGGGCCTGGACGACTCCGTCACGGAGGAGGAGGTGTTGGCCGCCGTCGTCAGGACGGGGGGGTGCTCTGCAGAGGAGGTGAAGGCGGGCACCATCCGTCCTGACAACACGGGCATGCGAACCGTAGTGGTGAGCTGCCCCGTGTCGGCGGCCAAGAAAGTCTCGGAGGGCCGAAGGCTTTTGGTGGGCTGGGTCTCCGCGCAGGTAAAACTGCTGGAGCCCAGACCTCTGAGGTGCTTCCGTTGCCAAGTTGGCAACCACGTGGGAGCACGCTGCACCTCGGAGGTGGACCGCAGTGACCACTGCTACCGCTGTGGTCAGCCCGGTCACAGGGCCGGCTCGTGCGACGCCGCGCCGCACTGCTTCGCATGTGCGGCAGCTGGCAAGCCGGCCGATCACTGGGCTGGGGGCAAAGCCTGCGGTCCACCCGCCAGGGCCGGGTCGAGGAGAAAACCCTCCTCCACCGCCGCCGCCGCCGCAGTCGCTTCCGCCGCAGCCGCCGCCACCGTCGCCGCCGCTGCAACTGCTCGGGAGGGGGCGAGAATGGAGTGCCAGTAATGGCCCCATTTCGCCTCCTCCAGACGTACGTCGGTCGCTGCGCCTCTCAGGAACTGACGCTCCTGGGCAAGGCGCAGTGACTGACGCCTGCGGACAGCGAGCAATGGGTAGCTCGCTGTCCGATCAGGTCAGGCCAGAGTCGACGGCGCGTTCACTCCAAACGCGCCGTCAGCAACGAGCAGTCAGCAACGGAGACGGGGCCCACCAGGGCCAGAGCCTGCCAGGGTTGCGGAATTGTTCGAAAGAGTTACCGCGGCCCTGGGAAGAAAGGCACTAGGAGGACTAAAGGGTGGGTTTTAGTCAGTAAAAGTCTGACACTCCCTGCCGCTCCACCCAGAGCGGGAGGGGTCATTTGATGATTTCCCATCCTCGAAAAAAAAAAAAAAAAAAAAAAAAAAAAGTGGGGGTTGAACGAAAGAAATTCTTGAAATAGATACCGATTTCTGTCATTATTTGTTCGAAGAAAATGATAACAAACTCCTTGAGAAGGTTTCACTACTGTAATACTTGAGTAAATTGGTAATACTTGAGTGTATTGATATTTTTAAAGGTTCTCTTGCAACTTTTATCCATTATTGATGAGACACGTATATAATAATAATTATGTTTATTGTAAACTTACAACACAAATCAAAAGAAAGTTACATTTTCGCTGATTGATTGACGTTGGATGCTGTGTAAACACATTAGTAATTGTTTTCATTCTTTTAAACGGGTGATGCTTACAGTTAATTTGTAAATTCAACTTGATGCCAAAATTGGGATGTTTGAGAGTTTGTAAGGTATTCAGCTTTTCAGGTTCTTGGGAATCTTTCCGCCTGGCGACCAAAACTTTTAACCGGTTCGGACCCAAACTATTAAACGTCAACATCCTATAAAATACTTTACTGTAGTAATAACAGAGCTCTAAAACGCGTGAATTAGGTGGCACACCTGTATGTCAGAGGCGCTTGACCGTTTAAGCAACTACAGTTGTTTGTGTGTCACTCCTTTTTTTATGGATGGGAAATCATCAAATGACTCCTCCCGCTCTGAGCGGAGCGGAAAGGAGTGTCAGACTCTTACTGACTAGAACCCATTCGTGCTCCTCCTAGTGCTCTTTGCTTTCCAGGGCCGCAATGACTCTTTCGAACAAAATCCGCAACCCTGGCAGGCTCTGGCCCTAAAGGGCCCCGTCTAATAATATGCTGACATCTCTTTGAGGCGCGCGTGAAACACAACGTGTCGTCGACCCGGGTCTGGCTTTGATCGGATGGCGAGCCACCCAACGCTCGCCATCTGCAGGCCCGCGCCTACGGTGGCCGGGAATCGTCCTGCGACTCCCAATGCCCGGTGCATCTCCCTATGTTGCAGTGGCTTGTCTCTCTCTTTTTTTTTACGGGGGGAAATCCTCATGGATGTCCTCCGCCCTGAGGCGGGCAGAGGGGTCTGTCAGACTCTTACTGACTAAAACCACCCCGGTGTTCCATCTTCCACCTACGCCGGGGATCGCGGGAACGTATTTGACTTCCGTTATCCCCGGCTGGTGCCGGCCCGCCTCCGCGGGCCACATCTCGTAAGCGAGGAGTGAGGTGTTTAACTCCCCCCGCGACGTCAGAGGAGCGCACGGGAACACCAGGCTTGTCTGCCCCTGACGTAACCTACCCCCTTGAAACCTTATTTCTACAACATAAACCTTAGCTTAGAAAACCTAAATGTGTTCCCAATATAATGGAAATTTCTACCGTAATATTCTAAACCAGATACAGAGAATGCGTTGGTTCAACACAGTAGCACTAAAAACGTAAGCTGGCTAATAGCCATGTGCTCTTTCGTCATAAATAGCGCAGTCAGAACAGAACCCGTTTATTGTGCCGACAGTACCTACACTACAACAAAGCATAATATATCGGTTGTACTTGTAGTTTCTAATTATCAAGACTTTACTGGGAGAAAAAAAAAACGATTCTTTTTTGTTCGAATTTCATTTTACCGAAAACTATTGACCGAAGACATTTTTGCTATAGGTATGCATTATTTGACATATTTTAGATCATCGAAGTATCATGTGTCATTGGTATTATTTTACCGAACTATATTTCGCCGATTTACAAAATAACTTTTTGCTATTGGCCGAAGCCTCTTTGAACTTTTTTCATTTGCCAAATTATTTATTTCGCATATTTTCACCACACCGAAAAAATATTTTACGGAATATTATTTGGTCACAAATATAAAGATACTTAGCAGCATTTTGAGTATTAAATTAAAATAGTGTCATAGAAAGTCAAATTGTTGTGCTACAAAAGTTAGTGACAGAAAAGAATCGCTACAAAACCGACTTCACGCTGTCTGCTCTGCTCTACCGCTAGAGTGTAATTTAAGCCCGCGTAGGCGCGAAGGCTCGCGTGGGACCGCCCAAACCCCGCAGAGCCGGATCCGTCTCAGAAACAATGTTTGCTGCATGTTGCATGCCTGCTTGCATTTTTCATGTTTGTTTGCACGCTGCATGCTTGCTTGCATGCTGCATGCTTGAAGCAACCATCCTTGTTTGCATGCTTCTTACTGGGACCACTTAAAAATGTTCGGAAACATAATAGGTACTTCGAACAAATGTTATTTCGGGTAAGTGTAACTTCGATAAAAAGTTTTTCGACGAAATGAAACGTCGGAGTAACGAAAAAAATCGAATTGATAATAGGTCAACTGATACAGTGGCAGACGTGACTTCAATGAAGTAAAAAAACAAAACGATTATAGTTGAAAAGTATTAGGCGAAATGAAATTCGGTCAAATATTTCTCGAACTTATGATAGGTAACCGAAGTCTCGACATAGTTAACGATCGCATAATGACCGAATTCAGTCGTTAAGTCCTATGGCCGCCCGTACACAGTCAAACTTGAACGCAAGCCACGATCAAAATGAATGACCTGATCTGTGGATCGCGTTCAAGATTGACAGTGTACGGGAGGCTTTAGGAGTTATTGACCGTATTCAGTCGGTAGGCGATCGGTAACTATGTCGAGATTCCCGCCCATGTCATAGTATAATATATGATCAAACGAACTTCCAAGTGAAGTTCGATCATTATTATATGAGTCGCTTCATTCGAAGATATTTTTTAACCATGTAGTCCCCTTTCCTTGCGCTAGCAACTACGCACGTCTATTTAGAGTTTTTTTTTTTTTTTTTATAAACTGGCAACATCGTACCCCACCTCGCCGTGTCGGTCAGTTGTAACCGTCATTATTTTAGAGATGATTATAGTTATGATTTTTGCAAATCTCTTCAGGGTTCTTTAGGGTGGGTCGGGAAATTATATCTTCGAATGAAGCGACTCATATAATAATGATCGAACTTCACTTGGAAGTTCGTTTGATCATATATTATATTTCGTCGCTTCATTCTTCAGATATTTTTTAACCATGTAGATGTTAAGAGATAATGAGATTTGCTGGTTCATTTGAATAAATTGCAAGGATTTTTCAAATGATTAATTATTTACTTTTAAGTACATAGGTACCTATTGAAAAAATAAAGAATGTTCTTTTAAGTTATGATAATAATTATGCGTTTGATTTACAATCAATTCCTTACAGCTAGTTACAATTATAAGCATACTGATTCTGCAAATTCGGCTTCATTAACTTTACAAAACTTGACAAACGTTTGAGAACGACTGGTCTATCCCGCGTTTCTACGTATTGTGTCAATGCACACCTGTCGAGCTTGCAGAAGAAGTTGAGGCGTGTCATGTACTGTGTGCACTGAATATTGATGTATTGACCCCACTTTTGATAATACCAATTTTATCCATGGACTTACGGTTTGAGCTGTGGCCGCTTTATTAGGTTTTTTAATTGTTAGTATTAAGTTGTTTATATTTTTAGCTCTTAAGATTTTTTGTAATAAATATTATGTAATCTGTGAGTACCCGGCAGCAGGGCAAATATTTTTATTTTCTAAAAGTAGGGCAGAAAAAGTACGGGTTGTTCTCTTCCTGGAGCAGAAGCCTTGATAGCGTCTGTTATCACTACTTTTTACTTCATTTGACGAGATATTGATATTCTCCAGTTTTATTAGGTTAAGAGTTTGGGCTCGCTGTTCCGTACATAAAGCCAGTAAAATAACGAATCTTTTGGTCACTTGACTTAGGTCTAAATTTCGGTTCCGAGTACCATTTAGAAACGAGATTAAAATTAATTGCGGATCCCAGGTGTGTATGTATATTTTGGCCTGCTAGGTTTAAGTTTATAGGCTCCTTTTAACAACCGCTTGATGCATTCATCAGAACCGACGTTGTTGCCCAATAGTAACGAGAGTGCGGATCTGTGGGAATTCAAAGATCCATACGAGGCGCCTTTATTGAACTCTGTCGTCAAAAAAGAGATACCTTTGCTACCGTGCTCTCAAAGTATCAATTTTGGTAATTTTGCAGAACTGCCACCAGAGTTTGTATGAGACGCTATATTATTTTTTGGTGTTATCAGAATGCGACGCTAACATGAGGTCTATTGCTTCTACGGGGATATTACGTCGGAAGGCTTTTAAGAATTAAAGAGAATGGGGAAAAGCGTAGAAAAAATTGTGTTTCCAATTAATTGTAAATGCATTGACAAACGACGCGTCTGGGTCAGGAAACCAGGATGCGTACAAATCACATTTTTCATTAATGCGAGAAGCGAACAAATCAATTACAGGTTGACCTAGTTTACGAATGATAGTTTTAAATGCTTGATCTGATAAGCCCCATTCTATATAGGGGTTAATTTTTCTTGATTCAATATCAGCTTCGATGTTTTGTTTGGTATTAATATAAGATGCGAATATCCATATATTCCGGTTCTCGCACCATTGCCAAATTTAATAAGCAAGATCGTTTTAGTGAGGATATTGTACTCCTCCCATTCTATTAATATAACTCAACGCTGTGTTAATGTCAACTCTTAACAATATGGAACAATTTGGTCGTTCCTTCGCGAAGTTTTTTAGTGCTAAGAAACCCAGTTGAAACCTAGTTGTAAGCTCGCAGTTGTACTAACAAAATATGGATGTCTTTATTCCGAAATAAATGATTATTGTTATTATTATTAATAACTCTAAGTCATTTATATGATATTCTCTTTCCTTCCATGATTCATGAGCGCGATTACCATCAAAAAATGCTCCCCACCCTGTATTCGAAGCATCGGAAAATATTTCCAATTCAAAATCGGGGGTGTCGACGAAGTTTGAACATGTAAATATATTTTGTGACTACCAATTTAAATCGTTAAATATGTGTCGTTCCAGGCTTATTTTAGAATTATAATCGTTATGAAATCTATTCACTAAAATGTATTTTTGGTGCTCTAGGGTTTTGGTATATAGCCACCCGTATTTGACGGCAGGGCACGCTGCTGTGAGAACGCCGATTACATAACTGAGCGAATTCTCTTATGGTACAGGGAGGTAAACCAATAAACTTTTTAACAAGCTGCGCGATATTACGACGTTTGTCCTTAGGTAAGGAAACCGAAAGGGTTGTCGTATTATAGATGAAACCTAAGAATTTGCACTCTTGTTGGGGTATTATAAATGAGCTCTTTTTATAATTTATCACAAAAAACCGAGACAAGTTAACAAGTAAAATTTCGATAACATTACTGAGACACTCAGTGTAGGTTTTTCCGATACATAAGATGTCATCTAAGTATATGACCGATTTATGTCCCTTAAGGTAGGTTAACCTCCTTCATAATTTGTGTAAACACTAGTAGCAATGGAAATACCGTATGGCATGGTGTTAAATTCGTATGTTATGGTTTCCGGTTTTTCGTTTTCGAATTGAAAACGCAAGTATTTTCTAAATGTTTTTTTTTTTTTTTTTTTTTTATTGAAACTAAAAAAGGCTTCTTTAAGATCATGGAAACCATTTTTTGGAATAAGTTTAGAGGCGGTCCTATGATCTTCCATTTTGAAGTGACATTTTTTGAAGAACTGATTAAATGATTTTTGATTTAAGATGAATCGTTTTTCACCGTCTGGCTTATGTGATAAAAATATGTGAGATATAAACTGGTGTTTTATAGGTTCACAAACGTTAACCGCGCCTAGGTCTATGAGTTTGTTAATGGCGATCGCCATATCACATTTCTCTTGTTTAGACCAAAATGTTTTGGTTGTATTATGGGGTTGTAGTACTCCATGTGATAAAGGGATATCGACACCTTGACTAATCCATCTAAGAACTGTCATATTATCGGTGATTTTTGCCCAGCAATCATAATAAAACTTAACTCTGACTGCATGTACCTGAGTCAATGACGTCGTGTTGGAGCAAGTTGTTTGTAGTTGATCTTCGACTGGCTAAATGCAGGGGGAGACTCGGTAGTTGGACCGTTTGTGACCCCCTCGCCCCCCCCCCCCCCCTGGTTTACAATAGCCTTAGAGGCTTTAATTTTTTCTGAAAGGTAATCGTTGCAAGTCGGATAAAATTCGGCCATTTTCTTTTCCCGAAATCTAACAGATTCCGGTATGGCCGCAGAAACCATAATATGGTTAAGCGTTGGTGCTTGAAGTAACGGGCAGTTTTTGAGTATGAGGTAATTTCTCAAAAGAAGTTCCCTATTTTCTTTTGTCATAAGTACCCTTTTTTTTTTTTTTTTTTTTTTTTTAGCAAAGGTACTTATATTTAATAAAATAAATGGTAAGTATTGTAGCGAGATTTTTATGAATTTTCTCGCCAAATTCCGGTGTCTCGTCTGTGATTTCGCCTAATGCCGCCAAAATATTTGGGTGGATTGGTCACAACTTCTGGGGTAGGAACCACTTCGCTCGCTGGTGGTTCTGGTGGTGATGAATCTGGTTCGAAGTCCACCAGTGTCCACATTTTCAGGGACAGAGTTTTTAAATTCTTTAAATGCTCACAATGTATCTACATAGGTAGGTATATGTATTTTTCCTTCGTGTATGACTCTCGGTCAACCTCTAAGCTTAGATTGTTTGCGTCATGTCTAGCCATCGTGTATAACTCGCGGTTACCCTCCAGGCAGACTTATAGACGCTGTATTGCACACATTTATTTTTCCTTCGTGTATGACTCTCGGTCAACCTCCAGGCTTAGATTGTTTGCGTCATGTCTAGCCATCGTGTATAACTCGCGGTTACCCTCCAGGCAGACTTATAGACGCTGTATTGCACACATTTATTTTTCCTTCGTGTATGACTCTCGGTCAACCTCCAGGATTAGATTGTTTGCGTCATGTATAGCCATCGTGTATAACTCGCGGTTACCCTCCAGGCAGACTTATAGACGCTGTATTGCACACATTTATTTCGTAATCCGTTCAGGGGGGTCTCTTGGACCTGTTAACATTTTTCGTAAGTTATGAGGGTAGTCACAACTTTACTCGGCAAAGAATTCGTGAGTACATAAGAACAGTTTCACACGTGATTCTAGTTCATAGAAACCATGTTTGTTCTATTTATAGCCATCGTGTTATCTCGGATAACCTCCCGGTATCATTAAACATTCGTGTTGCCATCGCGGACAACCTTCCGGTATTATTGGGTTACTTAGTAAAGTAACTTATGTATTTAGCCATTTTGTTACCATCTCGGGCAACCTCCAGGCTCCAAGCAGTATTTTAACTTTTTATTATCACTTTTCAAACACCAACAATGAGAAATATATTATGTACTTACTTGAAGTTTGTTCCGAATCTGATGCCGAAAAACCTCTTATTCGACGACGATAAGCCTTCTTTTCTAACCTTCGTATTTTATTCTAGTAATGCGTAATTTTACATGTGTACTGTTAAGCCGCTGTCAATTTATGTTTTATATTTTATGTGTAAAGATTTAACTTGTTGTTTTTTGAGTAATTCACCTGTTTGTATAAACCGTTTGTACAACATTTGTATGCCCAGCAAGGCAGCACATAGTGAAACACTTAATTATAAATTACTCCACCAATGGTCAACATTTTATATGACAAATAAATATTTTGAATTTGAATTCAATTTTCTCTAAATATAACAATACTTGGTAAATATACTTTTAAACTTACCTACTACTTATTTAGTTTTGAAGACGTCCGTTCGTTGCTGCGCACGAAAAAAGAATGACGGTTACAACTGACCGACACGGCGAGGTGGGGTACGATGTTGCCAGTTTATAAAAAAAAAAAAAAAAACTCTAAATAGACGTGCGTAGTTGCTAGCGCAAGGAAAGGGGACTACATGGTTAAAAAATATCTGAAGAATGAAGCGACGAAATATAACTATGTTTGAATTTCGCTAAAGTATGGCTCAAGTCATTTTGGTTATTGAGGCGTTAAAAACGTTTCAAGTGTAACGACGTGTTTTTATAGTAATAATAGCGTAATTGGGAAAAGTGGGCAGATGATGGGGAAAGATGATAATGTCTCATTCGGGTTGACACGATAATATGTATAGAGAAACTGAAGTCATAACTGATACTACTTGGTAGATATCAGCATCTACAGGCTAATTTATAAAAAAAAATCGAATCATTAATAGTGTAAATACTGCTTCTTCTGCGTCGTTACACTCTTGGCAAAGTGGTCGTGGTCGTCACATCAGAGGTGATGGCAAGCTTCACAATCCGTAGTCGTTCCTCTTGTAAGTACTTTAGTTCTTCTTGTACATTCGTGAAGTGGACCATTGAGTGCAGTTCTGAAATCCAACGCATTGGTGACCTGCCGCACGCTCTTTTTCAACTTTTCCCTCTTTTCTACAAGTCTTTCCACTGATATGTCTTCTCAACGTGTGATTATGAAGCTAAATGAGTAAATACTGCTTAACAGTTACTTTTGCTAATTAACTGTTTTTTAAAGAATCTGATTAACAGTGTTTCAACTAATCGTACGGGGGGATTTGCCATAATCGCCACGCTTGGCAGGAGGATTGGCGATCGCAGTGTAGCTGTAGCAATGTGCCTACAGATAATGCTGCTGCCCATTCTCTGGTGAGTCCCTTAGTCGCCTCTTACGACACCCACGGGAAGTGATGGGATGGTGCTATTCTTTAACGTCCGACACCATACAGAATAGGTTATAATTGTATGGTACTTATTTATTTATTTCCATGAATAAGGCTGCAAATTGTGTTACCTATATATTCTACACATGAGAACGCAACGCAATACTTCTTTTCTAGAAAAAATAAAAACGAATGTATCAGCACTAGTGCTGTCCTGTGAAACGATAAAACTCGCCCGGGGGATATTACTGACCGAGCCACTGGAAGATTTAACCGCAAGGAATCCTTGCAACAGGTTGGAATGTCCGGATAAATCTGTGCCAAGAAAATTCAGCAGATGGGTAATGGAAAGTTATGTTCTAGCTAATATTTTCCTAATGTCTGATGTTTCAATCTTGAAATAACTTTTTTAAACTGAGGATTAAAAATGGTTACCACCGTTTTTAATCCTCATCCTGACTGTTATACAGTAAATATGTCACAGTCATATTTATTCTTCGGTTAAAAGAATATATGATTATTGATCTAGCATTTAATTATCATTAGAAGTGGTTCCAATTTTAACATTTATTGAATGTCTATTTTATTGCATGAGAGAAGTGGTTCGAACCAAGGCAGGCGCATTTTTTAAATTGATTTATGTATTTACTACTCTCAACACAGGGAAGCAGATGATGATAAGTCCGCCATAGTGCAAATATTTGCCTTGTTTATTATGGTTTAATAGTAAAGGCATGGCAAATATTTATAATGAAAAGGTTATCGTCAAAACCACCATGTCGTCGAACCAAACATTCAAATACGTCTGACATCTACTAAACCACTCTGGCTGCGAGGTGGATTACAGGTCCACTCTTTTCAAAGAGGATTCCTTTGATCCAGCATTGAGAAAATGCTACTTATGCTTTTTTAAAGCAGAATCGCAAGCTGTTTTATTCCTTAGTTTTTCCGGTTCGGAACCCACTTGAAATCCAAAGGTTTGTTTAAAACCGAATTACTTTTATTTTTGTGGCTGGCGTGTGTTTTATTTTTTGGTCCAAAGGGCAACGTCATCTCAATATGTTTTATGACCAGCCTGAGGAAAATAAGGTTGAGATATTGGGATCAGAGATATCGAAAGGCACTCCTTTGACTTAATCGCTAGCTTAATCTCTTTTGACTGACCGACCTTGACTATTCAAAAGTGCCTGTATAGTCAAGGTCGGTCAGTCAAAAGAGATTAAGCTATTTGCAAGTTCCAAAGCGTAGATCTCTATGGAGAAGAACGTGTAGGAAACTCCACGGACATACTTTTAAATCAATGTTCTTTTACAATGATATGGTTACATCTTTCGTGTGAAATTATACAAACATCTGTGAGAACGATGTAGAAAAACTTGCACGATCAATCATCTGGAGTAAAAAGTAACAATTCAAAAAACAAATAATTAAAATAAACCGTGATAGCTGAGAGATGGTCAGTCCTAGCTAACGGCGCTGGCTCACGCATATTATACCTGCGCTAGCACGTTTTCGCTAATGCAATTTTATTGTTCGAAAAAACGCATTTTAAAGTGCCCAAAATTGTAAAACCCTATTTTAAATTAAAACTTGTTGTAAAAAAAAATGCTTTTCGAGCCAAAATATTTAAACATAAAATAAATGCAGCAAATTTTAATTTTGAAAGAAACAGTTTTGTTTTTAAACACGTATAACATTATAAATTACATGGTCTAAACCAAAAATTAATTCAAACGAAACCCATTTCGGATTACTTTGTTGTCTGTCTGTCAGTTGAGACCCATTTCAAAAGAACGACTGTCAAGCTATGTATTAATAATAAGTAGAGATTTAAAAAATATTAAATTACTACAAATTAAATTAAATAAAAAACGTTAGCAATAAATATTCATTTAAAAATTCAACAGGTTTGTCACACCAACATTCAATTACCTGTAACCCTAACTTGATATCTTAGTTCTGAAATAAAATCGTTATTGCTCAAAAACATTGCGTACTAAAGTTCGTATTTTTGAATTTAGAGTTTAACAATTGCACCTGTCAAATTAGTCTTTGAGATTAAAAAACGAACTCTAGCTTTTTCTAACGGCTTCGCCTGCTTTAAAACAAAAAAATGGGAAACAAGGGAATGGACCGGGAAAAAAAGGAAGGGAAGGATCGACTTCCAGGATGAAACTTATCCTGAGCCAAATCCAATGTCCTAATGAAAGTAGGTGAACTTTTGTGACTAAACGTATTTCCACATTTATAATATTCGAAAGAAAGAAAGTATCTACATTTATATGGCACAACATTTATGGCACACAACAAGTTAGAAAGGACAAACGAAAAAAAAAGTATAGAATGTTTTCGGTTTTTAAAACATGAAAGTGGGATAAATAAGTATAATGTTTGGTAAGTATGATATGATGCAGGTTTATCAAAGGAAATGATGTTTATATTTTGTACGATAAACGGGTTTCATATGTTAGCTTTAAAAAAAGATACAATGAAATTTCGGCCATAACTCTCTCCCGTTCTAACTCACAAAAATTGGTAAGCGAGTAAGAGAAAGGGGAATAGAATCTGCTTCGTGTGTGAACATCTTTAGAACTGTCAGCGACAATAAGCCGGGAACACATTCAAAATCTCGGAACAAACAATTCGTGTGCCCATTCCTGTTTGAATAGAAATGTTTTGCTTAATAAAAACATTTCTTGAACAACATCTTTTTTTGTTATTAAGTACTAACTTTTTCCGCGGTCTTCGCTCCCATTTGCCCTAGTGATGTTACGACTCGATCTAACAACCCGGTTCAAACCGATTTGACCTACAAACCGATCAAAACGATCTGGACGAGCTGAGCGAGCGGTTTGTAGATGGCTGCCCCTCCTCCACTCGCGTAAGGCGCACGCATCGAACGAGTTGTGACTCGTGGTTGAGCAAAAAACGCTCCTGCACGTGCTTGTGTTTAGTGTTTTTGTTTTCTGTGTGTTTATATAAATTGTTTTACGTACTATTTATAATTTATGAGACCATTAGTCAAGCCAAATCATTGCATTATATTTCATTTCTTTTGATTGATCTGAATGAAAAAATAAAAGTGATTATATTGTATTTTATTTTACCTTTCTTGGGGCTATGGAAAAATGAAAAAGAATCACACTTGAAAAAGTCGATTTTTATTCGTTCTTGGTAGAATTTTATAATCTAGCAGAGATCAGATTATAAAATTCTAACAAAAGGCAATACAAATTCGTTTGTCGCATTGACTTTGTCATTTCGGTTTGTAACTCGATTTAAAACCGGTTTACATTGATTTTTACGGTTTGGTTTACAAGTTGGTCTGCATGAATCTTCAAACCGGATTAAGTCAGTTTGAAAAATTTCGAGATCGTTACATCACTACGTTGAACAAACCAACCGACTTACGGTCACTACGTAACCTAAAACCGAAGAGGATAACGGGGGCTTAGTTTACTTGTTTTGCTCGCTCACTTTTATATAAAAGAGTCGGGTGTTAGTTGTACGGTCCAAAATACTACATTTTAGTTTCAGTTTTCAGTTTTTATTTCTTTGCAAACATGGGTGTAGTACATAGATATTTTTTACATAATAAAGTTCTCCATATTTTACCGTCACATGGGAATGCAAAGGTTTACAATTTCACATAAAAGAAAAAAATAATAATAATAATAAAAAACATAATGCAGTTCCCTTGCTTGCAATGTATTTTAACTAACGGTACTACAATTTTATTTAATTTACATGTTCTATCGTTTGTAATAAATCTCCGTGGAGGTGCTGCCATCTGGCTTACCATTGCGTTAGCTTCACAATTTTGAAAGCGTCATTTTAGCAGCCCATTCGCTTTCACCGTCCATAATATTTGCTACACCATTAATTTCACGAGTCTTTGTGGTTTTTGTCGTACATTTGTGTGAGCAATTTCATACGAGTTTGGTTTTATCTCTAGTAACGTTATTTTATCGAATCTGATAACATAAAATTGGATACAATCCGAATAAACACGCACAATAATATTAGAAAAACATTTTTTTTTTGTTGCGTAATATTATGTACTGTAATAATATTTCGCCTTGACAATGTATGTTGAACCACAAAAACTGTATGAGCATTGCAGGCCGCAGTTTAGCAATTAGTATTTAAATTTCCTGTGCTCTTTTTGTAGTCCTTTTATCTAAATGACGTATAAAAAACTAATCTGCCTAGCCGTCCGGATCGACTTCCAGGGTAACATAATGTAGCTGAGGACTCATATTTTACGTGAAGCGTGGAGTAACTGTGGTATGTGGATGGGTGACCATGTTAACATATTGAGACTCCTCCTTGCCTCGGAAAGCACGTTAAGCCGTTGGTCCCGGCTGTAATTTGTAGATCTTTGGCAGTCGTTACGGATTGTCAGAAGCCAGAAAATCTGACACCAGTCTTGCCAAGAAGTACCGTGTTACCCAGTTAATGGGTTGTGGAGGTCTGGTAGGCAGCCGCTCCACGTAAAATACTGGTATTCAGTTGAATCCGGTTTGACTGGGAGCCGATCCCAATATAAAAAAAAAGCTAGGCAGATGATGATATTCATGCAACAAACGTGATTTTTTTGCCGGTTTTTATAAATAATGGTACGGAACCCTCCGTGCGCTCCGACTTGCACTTGCCCGGTATATTTTAATTAAACAATTGTCTTGGCATCTTTATAGCAACATTGATCATTTACCAACCCACAGAGTTTCTGGAAGGAGTCAAATCAGATTAGGAATTTAAATGAAAATTCACTTTATAAACTGAAAGTGATAATTTCACTGGAATCTAATTTCCGGATTACTTTTCAAAGTTCACAGGATTCCGACCAGGGGGCCTACCACAACCTCTTAAAACAATATTATTTTAATATTACTTTGTAATTTCTGTTGTTGCATTTTCAACTCTCGGCGCTGATCCGAGCGTTGAAAATCCAACAGAGCGGAACGCAAAGTAATATTAAAGTAATATTGTTTTAAGAGGTTGTGGTAGGCCCCCAGATAAGCTTTGTAGATTAAAATATAAGAAATAGAAGCTTTTGTTTGACTCTGTATTACGTGTAACAGAATAAACGTTAAACCTGAAAAAGTATCATTGTGTACTTATTCATTATTATGAACAACTTTTACAAAGGACCAATCACGACTGCCCCATATGTTTTTGTGTGCATATCTCTAAAATGGTCGACGCCAGATAAATTTGCAATAACGGTCATTGACCCACCTACATTTTTATTGACATGCTTAGTTCCGAAAACAGAAATAAAGACATAAAGCTGTCCTGAATCGACATCTTTCATGATCCTGTACATTTTCTAGTAATGAAAAACGATTCAAAATGTATTATCCAGGTACCAAAGAAAAGATAACAAAGAAAGGGCAATGACCATTGTTGCAAATTTATTTGTCGTCGCGTCGTACCAAATAGCTTGGTTACTGCAGTGCGATTCTGTAAACATGTTGAAGTGAACACTTGAGCGAAGTGCACGACGGGTTAGTTGTCAAACCATTCAAATAAGATGGAATGACAGCTCACTTGTCGTTCACTCCGCCTGGCTGTACTAGCTGATTTTTTTTCGCGTGTTCGGTGTTGGTTCCATTGTAAATTGGTTCATAATCTGTTACACGTTGTATTAATAATTTTGTGTTTAATTCTGCAATTCATTGTCGTTACGCGGTGTCCAGACACACCTATCATTAAAAGGGGTGCTATGAACAATGATAGTGCAAAACAAAATCAGAGCCATGAATATCATGTCAGGTTTTGTAGGTGTGGTTTTGCTATACAAAAACACGGGCATTGTAAGTGTTTTGTATGCCAAGATTCTTATCATTCTTTCACTCATCTTTGCTTCGCTCGTGTCAGAGTGGTCGCAGATCCCATGATCAGGCAAGTCCTGAGCAATGACATCTGTCCGAAAAAGCGAGAAAGGATCCCTTACCAGGATGCCAGTCTTAAACAAAGACTAGTAGGCAGATGTTATTGTCTAGAGGACCTAGCATATACATCTAGTGACTGGCGAAGAATTACAAGTGAAGCCTACCTCAAATAATGGGATTAAGGGTTCGAAAAGACAGAGGATCAAGCCCCTTATATTTGTAGATATACATATATTATTCGTATTATAATAAATTCATCATTCACAGTTCCCTGCTTAAAAGAGGCATAATGCCAAAAGGCACCCAAAAGCCTAAGGCCTTAACCACCCTGCGAAGATCGCCGGCCTAAAAATCAGCGGACAAAAAAAAACAGGTTTTCATGCCATTATACGAAAAAGGTGCACTTCTATTCTTGGTAGAATATCTGCCAGCTCCCACAGCATCCTGAGTGTATTGTGTGATAGGTGGGACAGCCTCATGCTGGTTCTCTGGATACGGCTGCACACGTCGGTGTCAGTCGTTTCAATTTTGTATATAGAGTGTAGTTTTTTACTAACATTTGATTAAGGCTTTTACTAACAACTAATTATGGATCTTGATTTTTGATTTAAAATAAAATATTTATAATTATTGACACATGTTAGGTGCAGTGTGCAAAAACAGTAGGACTAAATAGTACCTACATTTTCCAACAAAATATTGCGTGCCGATCCAAATCCGACACGTTTTGTCGACACACCTCTAACCTAAATAATATACAACAAAAACAGGCCCAGTAATTTTAGCTAGCAATCATCACTTTTAATTCATAAACGCTTTTTACAACTTGCGGAAGAAATGTAAATATTAACTGGTGTCTTGCACGCACTGTAAAATGTTTTTGTGGGAATTTAACTCATATCCTTTTGAAAATACAGTTCATATTGCTTGACCGGAAAGCTTGATGTTATCAAATAATTTTAAGCGAGCTGAATAGATTAGGTTTTACTATAACGGAGTTTAAAATAGGTACATAGTAGTTAGGGCAGGTCAGTCACCTGTTAGTTGAAATTCGACTCTTGCTAAACGAGAGTCAAATTTCAATAAATCGTATCAGCTGTCATTTAAGCCTCGGAGAACTCAATAAAATTGGAATCATCCTACCATATTAAAATGTAACTCATCTCAATGCGCTTGAAACTTAAAAAAATCTTTTCTCTAATATAAAAATTTTATTAGTTTCAAAGATCATCTTCAAAAAGATGGTTCTCTTTTTGAGAATGACTCTTAAATCGAACCAAAACAATAGTGTATAGTTCGACTTTTAGTGTGATCGATTGCTGGTTTTGATCCTGATCTTAGATTAAGAGCAGCATTTTCATTGACACATCTTCGGATTTGATATTTAAGGGTGCCCTAGTCAGTCATTGCTTGCTTGGTGAGTTGGCGCTAATAAAGCCTTTTTCTTTTTTCATTGTTTCATACAATTTCTTTATTTATTGACGGTGTAAGTTCAGAAAAAAAAATCACATTGATTTATCTCGGCAATATCTAGCCTTATATGGAAACAAAACAGAAACAAAAATATTGATGTGCAAGTTAGTTCAGCCGTTCGACTAGTGCACCCTTAAGCCCCACAAAAAACGTGTTATATTGAAAACTGAACAAAGATTGCCACCATTGAACTTGAAACCGTTCAACTCAAAGTCTTATAATATATTGGTCTACAAACGCGGGCCATGTGCACAGTTGTTAACTCCTATAAATTCTAAACGTGAAACTATTTTGTTTGCACAAATAATACAAAACTTGAACTACAGTTCCTGCTAGAACAGTAAAGATGACCTCTAACTTTTTCAATCTGTTCCCTTTATTGTGCACTTCACCGCTCTCTGGTTTCGGGAACTACCTCGTTTCAAGTGAAGTGAAAATAAAGGAAGTTTCAGTACAACTTCTGAACAAATTATCCCTTCATTTTCTAGAAACAGATCATTAGGTTTGTCTTGAGACAAGAGTGTATTCGCGTTAAAAATGTAAGACGTATAATTTTCTGAGACTTTTGTGACTATTATCTTTACAAAAGTAAGCTTTCATCGGTAACTCTCGAAAAGAAGACATCAAAAAACGTGGTCATGTATGAAAAAATAATATTTATTGATTTTCAGTAGGTAGGTAGGCTCTATGCATGTCTTTTTACATAATATTATTATTATTATTATTATACCATTAAACATACAATGGCTATATTTATCACAAAACCAATCATCATTATATTTATGTCGCCGGAAAATATAAAATATCTTGAGAGATAGTAAACTCTCGATAATTGTCAACTGAACATTTGCAATACTGATGTCCTGAAGATTACAGCATCCATTAATCTAGGATGAGGTCGTAGATAAATGGAATTCAACAAATGATAGTGTGAAGTTTTGATTTCATATGATTGAAGTAGTTTTTTTTCACAGTTTGGACGCGATTGAATTTAATCAATCTGCTTAGCAAATACACAATTCTAACAAACATTGAAAAATTGCAAAATCGAATTTAAGTCTGAGTAAAGATTAGGCTATGTCTAGCAGTGGACGTCTTTTTGATGATGATGATGAAAGATGAGCATTATCAATGGATGCGCTTACCAACAAACAGCAACTAGAGAATATATAGAATTTATATTTAGAGAATATTGGCACCATTTTTTTACCCATAATATATTTTATTTTTTGTGTAGTGTGTCTGTCTCGCCAATTTTAAACCCTTACAAAAACACTAAAACCACATTCAAATAGTAACACAAAGTCCACATCGAAAAACGTATTTTACAAAGAGCACTTTTGTTTGTGAAAATGCAAATAACCACTATTTTAAAAAGTAATAAAATTTTTACTCAGCTTTTAGACACTCGACTAACTCCACTCGACGTACTCTGACTAACCAGTAGTTCCAACTTTTTAGTTAATCTGCGGCTACTTTTTGCTGTCCAATGTTTTTTGCTTTCAATGAGAGTAGGTACTGTTGAGCAAAAGCTGCCCTACCCAGGTTCCACTTTCCCCGGTCTTCTACACTTTGGAGCCAGTCCTTTGAGAAGGAGTACAGCATTGCTATTCACAACCATTTGATTTTACCCCGATACAAATAGTGGTGGTTTCTGTAGGGATAATGCTACTTAGTAATAATTTATCTACACTCACAACGTAATGTTATAAATATGAGTTCAAAAACGAATGTACATAAACACGTACTTTTTTTTCGAGGATAGGTAAAATTTAAAAGAATCCATTACAGTTCAACATTTTCCTCCGATTTTCAAATAACTGCATCATAAAATAACTTTTTAATTTATTGGCGCGGGCTCTTTGATTTTAAGGTAAAACCACCTAAGTCCAAGTTCATCAATGAGCCAGCTTTCATCATTGCCTATGGATCCGCGCGCTGCGCAGTCATACGCAATGAAAATATTCGCCGTATTGGAATAAACTATTTATCCACTTATTTTATTTCAACTGTATTAGTGAAGATATAGACTATGCAACGGCATATAATTAGGTATTAAAACACTCGTGTGATAAACCCACACTCGTGTTTTAATAACCCCTTTTATATGATCGTTGCATAAACTACTATTATGCGGTGATAAATTATAATGGAAAATATGTTATACTTCGGATACGCTCACTCTTTCTGTACCAGTAACGTCGCTGATATGTTTTCCTACTGCCATGCAGATGCAGTCACGGGCACAGCTAGTTTAAATCATAAATTTCGTAGGTACCGCAAACCACTCTAAAGTTTTGTATAATATTTTCAAATAAAACTTGGGAGTCGTAGTCATAAATGCGAATGTAAAATATCAGAGCAATATGCATATAAGTTTTCAGAAGTTCCATCTTGAACTGGTTTTCACAAACTTCTCTTTTGAAATCTTTATTAGATACCTACCTAACCCCCATCTCCTTATGGTTCCAGGTTTGCCTTGATTTAAAAGAGGTCACCACCATCTGTGGATACCTACAATCCCAAAGGCTTCTATAATCCTGCCATCGGTGAAGCGACTCAACTGCAAGAGTCGAGCTTCAAGTTGAAAAACGTCAGCCTTGATCTGTCCATGGATAGTTGACCATTCGTAGCATACCGAATTTCTTCCGTGCCTCAAAAAACACGAGTCGTTACAAATAGTCAGAAGCCAAAATAAAATTATAACAGTCACACGTCGGGCTATTGATCTCTACAACCCAATCAAATGGGTAATGCAACCCATTTGACTGGATTGTAGAGGTCATACAATCAGTCAATCACTGTCAAATTCTGGTACCTATTTGTACATCAATTCCGCCATAAGAAACTAACGTAACAAAATCTAAAAAAGAACCGCAACGCCATTCATCCCGCCAGCTACAAACTAACCGAACAAAATCCTGCATCGCGGTATCAGAGTTTTCCGTGCGATTTTAGCATATACAACAGTCCGAATATCAACTATCGTGCAGTTGCCCACCAGACACAACAACCGTATGGTCTGGGAGGTTTGCGGGACTTAACTCTGTGTTCCTCATCCCTCTAGCTGCATCCATTTAGACTGGAAGCCGACTCCAGTATAGTTAGGAAAAGGCTAGATAGATTGATTGACGTAACAGTAGCAACGTGTATGTTCTTTCTTAATTTTAATTATACAAGTTATTGTAGTAAAAATAAAGTTCATGTTCAAAACCAAACTGAACAAGTTCAGTTCAATGGAAAAGCAGTAGAACTTCTGAAATAATTTAATACTGTTCCCTCTAAAAGGCGCCATTATACCGATGCATCAAACACGATGCTAGTAAAACATTGAATAAATTCTCAGAGGAAAACTAAAGGCAGTAGGTACATAATGCGAGACTGGTAAATATGATTATTTACCGGAATAATTGTTTCTTGTGATGTGGATAAATTTACTAGCTTCTGCCTGACAATATTATGGTAGGCGCCAGATAAACTTGCAATAAAGTACATTGACCTTTGCCTAATATCCCTTTGTAGTTACCCATACAATAAGTTATGAACCGTTTTTCATTACTAGAAAACGTAAAGGATCACTTTAGAAGTCAATTCCGGACAGCTTTATGTCTTTATTTTGTTTTAGATATGAACGTCACTAAATGAATCTGGGTCCACCTTCCAGCCATCGGTCCACCTAGTGGGAACTTATCACCCCCATTGACCATCTGTTCTGCAAGCAATGTGCCCTGCTCACTGCCACTTCATTTTGTCGATCCTTCGGGCTATGTCGGTAACCTTGGTTCTCCTGCGGATAATAAAACATCAAGAGCGACAATAACTCATTGTTAAAAAATGCATACCACATTTCGTCCCTCTACATTTGCACTTAAATTAAGCCAAATCTAATTGTTGCCATAGCGGGTTTGGCACAAGAAACTAGAGGACCATACTCAGCAGTGGCCAAGTCGATCTTTGGATGATGATGACCTTAAATCTTGCACGATATGCCAAAAGAAACCGGAAGTTTTCTCTTTACGTATCATTTATCAATGAGGAAGGTCACCTTTCAACTTAATCATAAAGGGGAATACTTATAATATTGTACACAAAAGCAATCCAAGACATTTGTCCAATCTAAGAGTATACAATACAGCTTACAGCCTAGATTTTTGCCCAATCTAAGTGTATACAGCTTACAGCCTAGATTTTTGTAAAATCTAGCTGTATACAGCTTACAGTCTACATTTTTGTCCTATCTAAGTGTATACACCTTACAGCCTAGATTTTTGTCCAATCTAAGTGTATACAGCTTACAGCCTAGATTTTTGTCCAATCTAGATGTATACAGCTTACAGCCTAGATTTTTGTCCAATCTATGTGTATACAGCTTACAGCCTAGATTTTTGTCCAATCTAAATGTATAAAGCTTACAGCCTGTAATTTTCCCACTTTGCAGGGACAGGCCTCCTCTTAACGAGGGGGATGAGGGTTCTACATTTGAAAGTAAATATTTTCAGGAAATGTGTGTGTTCATGAAAATGTCCTTTAATTAATAATTTAAACAATTAACAATACAATAAAGAATATTGCTGCTCCGATGTGGCGTCAGAGGGAACAACACAAATAAAAAAACAATACAAATTAAACGAATGCACTGGGATTTAATTATTCCACAAAAGTTCATTGTAAGTTGATACACAAAACAAGTGTCTAGGTATGCGGTTCCTTTGTCTCTCTTTATCTTATTAGTCTCTATTTATCTTACATTTCAGAAGCACGCGTGTATTTGTGTTTGAACGTACTTCGTGTATATTAGAACAAGCTTTTTGGTAGCTAACTTGCTGTTTCATTTTTTTTTTAAAGGTATCGCATCGTGATGCTGGGAATGCAGCCTTTTTAGAACAGCACGAGTCTTTCCATTAAGTAGTTTAAACTTTCTATTTCTTACCCGACTATTTGTAGCCGAAGAGTTACTAATTTAGCACACCATAGAATGTTTACCGTTTGTATTATCTGTGTGTCCCCCAGACAAAACTATTCATCAATTCAGTCAACCTGCCCAGCCTTTACTCAGCTATGATAGTATTTGCTTACCAGTATTTTACATGAAACAACTGCCCACACTGCCAGCTGACCTGTAAAACGGTTGTACAGGTTATTTCAAGGTGTAGGATAGGTTAGATTGAAACGATCGGCGGCGGCGACCTCTCGCTCCGGCCCTGGTTCAATCTATGATCCGGAGCGAGGTGACATGGGAAGCAGTCACCTCCTTCTACGAAGCAATAATGCAAGAGAAGGTGGAGGTGGGTCGCGTGGGAGAGAGTTAAACCTCACGCCCCAGTCGCCGCAACAGAAGAAGACGCCCCGGGCGTCGGGAGTCACCGCAAGCGCATGCTAGACGGCTATAAGGACCAGGCCTGGGTCGACGGCGCGTTTTGTTCCACGGGCGCCTCAAAGAGATGTTAGCATAATTGACGAAGCCCGCTAGGGCCAGAGCCTGCCAGGGTAACGAAATTTGTTCAAAAGATTCACGGCGGCCCTGGAACGCAAAGGGCATGTGAAGCAACATGAATGGGTTTTAGCCAGTAAGAGTCCGACACTCCCTTTCGCTCCGCCCAAAGTGGAAGGAGTCATTTT
Source organism: Melanchra persicariae (assembly GCA_947386135.1). Lineage (NCBI taxonomy): Eukaryota > Metazoa > Arthropoda > Insecta > Lepidoptera > Noctuidae > Melanchra > Melanchra persicariae. The sequence goes on along the minus strand of OX376664.1, from coordinate 4,298,995 downwards.
ATTATTTCACATGATGATAGGTTAGAAAATACGATTTAGATACCTACCAACTGGTTATGAAAATTTGTAAGTCAGAGCATTCCACGAGTACATGCTACAGTTGCATTAATACTAAAATGTTTTACAGTCTTAAATCAGCTCGTAGTAAAATTCAACAAGACGAAATAACATGCTCCTAATTTATTTTATTCCCGTTTCTCTGACAACCAGCTAACCGACTACAAAGTTACATTTTCTAATAATGAAACAATAACAAGGTTTTCATAGTAACTACAGTTTTATTATCTTCATTTAACATGCCATTAAAAGTGATTTAAACAAGGCTGGGAGGCGTAGTAAAAAATAAAAATATATCTGCGGTTTGTAACTACGACGGACAGAGGAAGTAAATAAATAACGGATCATCTTACTTATACTAAAATGTTTTATGTGACCACTGGTTTAAAATAAGACCGCTGAGTACCTTGTGTTGTTTGTATCAAGAGAACTCAAGGTACCAACTATTAAATCTAAAAGTTTAAAAATTACTAGATTTTACTTGAAGGCCCACGCTAAGCTGGGAACTGTTATTTGACTATAGTAATTATGTCGCAGTCAACTCGCTTAATCAGCCGTTTAATTAAAAGCCAAGCCTTTTGAATGAACTGCGCCGTTAATTCAGCGACATAAGTGACAATGGCCAAGTCATTTAACGATATTGCACCAGAGATGTCACTTAGGTCGCTGAAAATGTCGCAAATCGCATTTAAATGAAAAGGCTAACCAGCAATTAAACGGCTGATTAAACTAATTGACACATATAAGCACGAAATTAATGTTTCAATGGTGGTCATTGTTTGCACAAGGCGAGTTTACATCCAAATATCTCGAGAACGTGACATTTTAGAGCAATGTAATTAATCACAGTTTTTGTTTATTTAAGTACCTTCTACCCAGAAATATCCGTTTGATCGTGCACTCTGTGATGATTTTGAAAAAATAAAAATGGCGACGGGTGGCTAAGCCATAAAGGTTCTATCCCCTTTAACTTCGAATAAACTTTTCATATAAAGCAAGTTATTCATTTAAAAAATCATTTATTGGGCTATATCCATTTATATATTTTCGCAACCTGTACCTACAGTACATTTTTGAACTACAATATTTAGGGCCTGCCAAATTCTACCTCGTTCTATTAGAAAGCAATTTGCGATGATTTAGTTTAAGTTTGGAGAATTCGACGGTAATTCTCTCAATGCATTTGAGCTGCTATCCATTTGCACGGAAGTAAACACTAGACAGTCATCTACTGCCAAATGTTCTGCGGTACTTTACCGCCCAGAGACTTCAAATCTCAGGTGCCTAGGTATAAAGATCTTGTGATTCATGAGTGCGCATGGCCTAAGTTTGTGGTAAAGACGATAGTTTTTTTTTATTATTATTATTTATAAGCACGTGCTTGTCCACCAGCCCGCCACATATTCCCACACCACTGCAACTCCTGAAAGCCAGAATCAACAGTGGCGACCACCAGAAAAACGCCGAGTCAATGTAGCTCGACGAGACCCGGAGAAACGATTCAACTGTCTTGGATCCCGCAACAAAATTAATCAGAAAATTACAGCGTAGGAGCAGAAAAAAACGCGCTTGTCCACTATCTCACCTGGTGGTTAGCGATGATGTGGTCGATGATGGAGCACGCTTGCCATAGAAGTAATCTATTCACTTTTGACTCAAAGACTCCCGGGTCGTAGCTATCAGGAAGCTCAGACTGTGGCAGGGAATTCCACCTCTTAGCTGTACGCACAATGAATGTGTTCCCAAAACGGGATTTTAATGGGTAAAATAACCATTAAAACTGCCAAATAATCATTAGTTATGGTAAGTAGGTAGATAAAGTCAGTGACAGAATTAGTTAAGCATCTGAAAGTTTCAAGAGTCGTCAATACCTTAAAAAACATTAGAAGTCAAGTAAATATACAAGTAGACTCGCTTCATCATAGACCTCGTCTATCGCTTTCCATCAGGTGTAATCGAGGTCAAGAGGAAGCCCATTCCTCAAAAAAAAAAGTAAAAATAATAGCTTTGGCCCGAAATACGGTGAACAGAGCAAGGTTACGAAAGCCGGACATGGAAACAAAAATAAATGTTTTAAGTATTAGACTTTTGTCAATGACTGCAAAAACTTGTTTATTAATACTTACTTTTTTTGTTTTTTTTTATTAGATATGAATACAATATAAATTACAGAAACAGATAGATTAAGAAATCATTACATGGGGTAACTAATATACCTAAATGGGTGGCCGATATGGTGGTGGATACCTTTTTATGTAATCATTTTAAAAAGATATCGTGGATGGATTTAAAATAAAGAATGAAAGAAAGTACGAGTATGGCAAAATATTCTTAAAAACACAATGTTTTGGAGTAAAGATTTTTCTGCCCCTTTCCCAATTTTGCGACCACTACTTTAAAAAACACAAGTTTTAGCAAATTGTAATGAAGCTGTCCCTAGAATAGAACTAAGCAAAATACATATGTTGTTTTAATTAAATACAAATTACAAAATACTATCTCGCATGTGTTTAAAATACGAAATCCAAAATACTTTTAAGTCGTGTATTTGAAATATAAAATACAAAATACAGTACTGTAGGGTTTTATAGTTTATTTAACAGAATGTAACACTAGGTACATACTACTTTGACACTGTAATACTAAAAAAAACATATAATAAGTAACTGAGACTTCGGTAATGCGTGGCGCAATAAAATAATGTACATGACCTGTCGTCACGGGGATGCCGGCCGGACTGCGCGGCGGCGCGCGGGGCGGGACGCGGTGCAATCGTACGGCCGCTAAGCGCGGGAGGGGGCGGCTCAGGCGCGTGTATGCACATTTGTGAGATTATTGTCCTACAGTACTTATTTTAAATGTTATTGTTTAAAATACAAAATACTAATTATAAAATACAGTCAGGTTAGGTTAGCCTTTTTGGTTACGTAAGTATCGAGCGCCTTTTTCTGCAGAACGTACCCATCAAAAGTTTGCTAAATGTATTTATGTTCAAATGTATTTTGAAGCCATAAGTATTTGAAATACTAACTAACAAAATACCTCAGCGTCTAGTATTTAAAATACCAATTACAAATTACATTTTTAAGAAGTAATTGAAATACAAATACCAAATAGGTACGTATTTGTATTTTAAATACTAGTAATTCAAATACTGCCCAGCCCTGCCCAATAAGCTCTGATATAAACCGCCAAGATACACAACGTCGATCCAACTTCAAATCTGGTTGGTAGATAGATTTCAATACCTAAGTCAAATTGTCATTTTGGCCATGAGACATTGGAGCCACGTATCTACTAGCTTTCAGATATCGGCCACAATGATTGGCACACGATTAATCTCGGCTTCATTCGCACGAATAGAGAAATGCTCTCAAATCTGTTATCGACAGAGAATGATTGTTTGGTAGCAAATCTGAATCGTTCTAAATAATATTGGCTGTCTTGTTGGGTATCTATTCATTTTTTATTAGATTTTCCCCGCGGCTCTGCTCGCGTTAATTTAGCCTCCAGGATCCAAAATTATCTCTGTAGGTAACAAAATTGGGTAGCTTACTAAAAAAAAAATGACCTAGTCCGTCATAGATTTTTAAAAATACTGGACGCGTTTTTTATTTTTCACATAAACAAAAAATGAAGACGCGTGACGCGTGTCGTCACGCCTTGGTACTTTAAACATAGAATCGTCAGAAGCACCCACTCCTGGATGATGATCCCCGCTTTGATGCGTTTTATCTTAATCAATATTTATTTATTTGATAAAGCAAAGTCCAACTGATGCGTCAGTTCTTGTTCGTGCTTCTAAATATATATTTAAATATATATTTTTTTTTACTCAGAAATCATCCCTATTGGTTCAGCGATTGAGGTGTTAAAGCTTAACAAACAAACTGACTTTCACATTTATAACATTATAAGAATTTTATTTTCAGCCTGTTCTGTCCCAGTGCAGGGTAAAAGCCTCCCTTTCTTCCTTCCATTCCTTCCGGCTTTGGGCAAGTCTGTACTCTGTACGATAGGCGTCAAACTCGTCGCACTTGTCGCGTGCATTTCTGGCGGAATAAACGTGTTTTCTGGGACCCCATTGTGGTTGATGTAGTCCATGAACCGTTATACCGAGATATCTGCATCTATTTCATTTACTTATTTTCAGCCTGTTCTGTCGCATTGCAGGGCAATTTCCGTTTTTTTATGGGAAATCTTCAAATGACTGCTTCCGCTCTGGGCGGAGTGGAAGGGGTTGTCAGACTCGTACTGACTAAAACCCATCCGTGTTACTCCAAATTAATGCCCTTTGCATTCAAGGGCCGCGGCAACTCTTCCGAACAAATTCCGCATTTCCCCTTTTCCCTTGGATACGTATCTACACAATAGAACATTCTCAGTAGACCGTAGAGTCTGGATTTATGTCTGACGATGACAATAGACTCACCTCTCATATTACTTAGATATTGAGTGAGTTTACTGTCTATCCTCTGACCTAATTATTTATTTATTAATTATAATTATACTTTATTGTACACCTCATAATATGGACAGGACAAACATTTATAAAAACAAGTGTACAATGGGCGGTCTTAACGCACAAGGCAATCTCTTACAGACAACCTTTGGATGGATTGAACGAAAGGAGATAGATTTAGGGTTGTCATTGTACAAATGACGGCACGGTTGGCGCAGTGGTTGAGCAATTGACTGTTGCGCTGCGTGTTGTGGGTTCGATTCCCACACGGAACAAATATTTGTATGGCCCACAGTTAGTTGTTCCGGGTCTGGCTGTTTGTGTATGTGAGTTTGTGTGTTTGTAAACGCACCCACGATACAGGAGAAATTCCTAGTGTGGGGCAACGTTTTTTAAAAAAAAAAAAAAAAAAGTTCTAAATAATACTAAATAGATATAATAATATAAAATACATAAATACAATACCAATTAATATACTTATAAATATCAAATATACAATTAATTAATACTTTATTGATATAAAAAAAGTATTCTGACAGATGCTGATGCACTTCATATGTTTTATTTCCAGATCGACATAAAAATAGCAATTTTAAATGAAAGTTTAGTACATCGGCATAAACGAGCACTAACATCAAGATACAACATTTATATGGCGATAAAACTCAATTGATCGTCGTAAAAACAATGTAGACATTAAATGTCTGTCTTATTCCGACGTATGGGTAATTAAAATGTATTTCGGAGTGTTTTTCATTGTTCTCTCATCTCTGCCAATTTATTGTACGTTAGATGGATTTTCCAAAGGAGAGGAGACGCCTAATTATAAATAATTGAATCAGCCTATTTGGGTACGCAATCGATTCTGTGCTTAACATCACCCATGCAGTACAAAATCGAGGATTCCTCAGTGCTTCGGAAAGCACGGTAAGCCGTTGGTCCGGGCTGTCATTTGTAGATCTTTGGCAGTCGTTACGAATTGTCAGAAGCCAAAAAATCTGACACTGGTTCGGCCAAGAAGTACCGTGTTACCCACTTAATGGGTTGTGAAGGTCTGGTAAGCAGCCGCTCCACGTAAAATACTGTTATTCAGCTTATACTGGGAGCCGACCTCAATATAGTTGGGAAAAGGCTAGGCAGATGATGAGTCGTTGATTGTCTTGCAATTTTCTAGTTCATTAGTTTTCTTTGTTTTCACAAACAAAGAAAACTAATGAACTAAATTATTCCATAGCAAATCAAAACAACAGTATACTATCATGTCACGAAACCAAAACACAGCTTAGTGTTAGTTAGTTTGTTAACCAAATAATATTCGTAATGAAGGTGAACTACTGATATTTGGTTTAGAGGAGTTCTGAACTTATTGAATTCAAACTGTTTCTCAAGTGAAAAGATGCCATCAGTTAAAAAATATTTTTAAAGGTCCATGTTTGGGATGCATGAAGGAGCCTCCTCGTGTAGCGCAATTTGTTCCATCTGACACTCAACTGAACCGAGCGCTCGGCGCATCCTGGACAGTCTCACCTAACACCTTATAAGACTGGCCAATCCTTCCCTTGCGGTGGTAGGGCTAACGCCCGCCTGGTTCGCGACCACCCTCCCACCGGAGTTCGGCGTCAAGCAGCCTGCTGTGTTTCGTCGACGCGTGGTAGTACCAGTGCCTCAAGGCATCTTCTGGGCACGCTCGCTTCATCATGGACCTCATCTATTGCTTTCCATCAGGCGTGATGGAGGTCAAGAGCTAGCTCATTCATAAATAAAAAAAATAAAAAAAATGTTTTTTTTTAAGTTAGCAGAATACCATTCTTCCGGTGTCATGTTTTGCGCATGACATGTTAATAAGTAGAATTGGCCTTCAAAGTGCCAATTCTACTTATTTTAAAAGGGCATGTATTTAAATCGATATCTGTATATTCCCTTTTTTCGATCAAAATATTTCAAAGTTAAACCAAAAATACTGACTTGCACTCAAATTATGCACACTAAATAAATCAAATTCGATATACTGTTTAATGGTATTTGCAGAACTGTTTTACTGAACGAATATTTGGCTAATGATATTTCTGGGTGGTTTAAAAAAAAATAACCACGAAGGGGATGGCGGGGTCTGTTCGCTCGCTTCGCTCGCTCACTTGACCCCGCCATCCCCTTCTAACCTAACCTGTCCGAGTCGGGGTGCCCAATGACCGGCTACTATTGTAACCATGATAACCACCTGCTATTTCAGGGAAGTGCAATTTAGAGTGCAAGTTAGTATTTTTGATAAACAATTCGTATTTTTGTTTTATAAATCATAAATCCGATGTATGAACCACATTTTTGGTGTGAATTCGATAAAAAGGTCATCTCGTTTTGGATGATTTTTTTAGTTTTTTTTGTAAGACATGTTTTCTAATCAATTGGGATTTTTTGCACAGCATTATTTTTTCTGGTATGCATTAAAATTATACAGATGTGCATTTAAAAATATCCCTTTTAAAAGCAACGTTCGCATACGCATGTCAGTTGCAATCTGTCAAAAATTTATGGAAATTAAGGCTTTTTTGACAGATTGCAACTGACAAACGAATGCGAACGTTGCTTAAAAAATAGTAGAATTGGCTCTCTGGTTGGTGGTCTCGTGACCTACAAAGGGAAGAAAAAAAAACATCTAGTTGATGACACAACATCAATCCATGAACATCTATCTCAATGATCAACATCCATCAGGCATACATACAGATAAATGACATAAAAGTGACATTAAAAAAAAACCGGCTGTGCCAAGAAGTTTCGAAGCAGCGTTTTTTTATTAAAGACTAGCTGTGCTTTGCGATTTTACCCACTGTTCGACTTCTAAGAGTCGTAGCGTGACGTTATATTTACCCTAAAACCTTCCTCAACAACTGGATTACTCGTTCGTTCAAAAATCGACTGTCCCATAGGTACTTTTATGTGCGTTCCTATAACTTGACAAAATGTACTGAACAGCAGATTTTTGTATATTTATGAGTACAATGACCCGTTACCTAAGAGGTATTGCGTTTATTCTGTTACACGCTGTATACTCGTCGATTTCGGCTTCTACCACGTATCTACTATATAACTTTTTACATCATAACAATTTCCCGTTCCCCGGTCCAGATGTTCGAAACAGACGTACCAACGAACACAGATCAATAAGCATGTTCTTTTTGCTCGGGTATAATAAGAATTGAACCGTCAACAAACACAGGCCAGTCTGTTTTCTTTGGCGTCAGATCAAATCTCTGTGTTTCGTTGTTCAATGTTTGCGCTAATACGGCTTTCTATTTTTGTGTTATGGCAATATCTTGTTTTTGAATGAAGGTGAGGTGTCAAGGTTGTTCACCTCTAGTTATTGATACTTTTTGGGGTTCCGGACCGTACCGTGTTACCCATTTAATGGGTTGTGGAGGTCTGGTAGGCAGCCGCTCCACGTAAAATACTGATATTCAGCTGAATCCGGTTTGATTGGGAGCCGACCCCAATATAGTTGGGAAAAGGCTAGGCAGATGATGATTAAAAAGTTAAAACTACGGACCCCGAAACCTCATACAAGAGCTATGTTTAAATTGGCGCTTTGAGCATTTTTTTTTGTTTATTTCATCGTAAAATCGGTAATATGTAAAAGCTTTAAAATTTGCACGTGTATAGTGATAACAACAAAGTAACATTTTTTTCACTTTGGCCAATTTTTTTTAAAACCGTTATCTGACTTATTCTTTTGAGAACTATGAAAAGCTGAAATACCTAGCTACCTAAATTAACCCAAGGAACTTAATACCCACGCGCGTCTGTAATCCAGCACACAAGACGATTTTAAATTAATAAATGATGTTAAATGTTACACTTCACTGCTTTCACTTATTGAAATTATCATTCTAATACTTCAGAAAGGATACCAAAAGGACTTTGAGTGAAATGAAAAATTAAATTCGAATTTAAGCTCAGTAAATTTTCTATCTCATCCAAATTTATGGTAAGCTCGCGCTCTAAAAAGTTACCTGAAGGCAACGGACTTAAATTAATAACACTTCACAGTTATTAAACTGAAGTAAGCCAGCCAGAGTCGCACTTGCCCTCTTTTTTTTAATTGAAAACCAACAGCACTTGAAAAAAACCTATTTCATTATTGTGTTCGATATGTTTCATTTTTGGGATGCATCAAGGAGCCTCCTCGTGTAGCGCAATTTGTTCCATCTGACACTCAACTGAACCGAGCGCTCGGCGCATCCTGGACAGTCTCACCTAACACCTTATAAGACTGGCCAATCCTTCCCTTGCGGTGGTAGGGCTAACGCCCGCCTGGTTCGCGACCACCCTCCCACCGGAGTTCGGCGTCAAGCAGCCTGCTGTGTTTCGTCGACGCGTGGGAGTACCAGTGCCTTAAGGCATCTTCTGGGCACGCTCGCTTCATCATGGGCCTCATCTATCGCTTTCCATCAGGCGTGATCGAGGTCAAGAGCTAGCTCATTCATAAATAAAAAAAAAAAAAAAAAAAAAAAAATTGTGTTCGATATTTTTTTCTTTTTTTTTTCAGTAACAACCTTCAATAAATATTTGCACACCAATGACTATAATACTGACTATTCTTGCAAATAAAATATTTATTCTAAAATCAAAAACCGCGCCAAAACGAGATCGGATATCGAATACCGGCACGATACCGAATGCCTATCGATTTCAATGCCGAGTGCATCGAATCTATTCTAAGTAATCGAGTTGTTCAGTTTAATGTGCGCCCACATATTTGCGCAGTGCTCTGTTTATTGTGGCTGCCCGAGGTCGAGTTTTAATGGATGTACATATTTATAAAGGGAATGTACGGCCAGATTAAATTGAACTGTTTAACGCAGTGGTTCTTAACCGGTGGTCCGTGGACCACTGGTGGTCCCTGGTAGGGACCACCATAGCGGTCCAAAAATACGCAACTTTCGCACAGCGGAATAAATTGAGAGAAGAGAATAAAATGAAAGACATTACAGATACATTTGAGACAGGAAACGGATCTTTAAGATTTTTACAGCCAAAAGGCAGTATTTTTCAAATATTCGGGAAATTGCTCGTTTTTTGTAAAAAACAAAGTAGTAAAATCTACATCGCAACAAAAAAAAGAACAACAACACCATCTATCCCGCCAGCTGTGGACTAACTGAACGAAATCCCGCATCTTGGTATCAGAGTTTTCCGTGCGATTTGAGCACATACAACAGTCCGAATATCAACTATCGGGCAACTGCCCGATAGTTGATATTCGGACTGTTGTTGGAGGATCCTTCCTTTTCTATGGAGCTTTTCGGGATTTAAACCTCTGTTCCGCATACCCTTTAAACTGGTGACCCTCGACATGGCAAATGGCGGAAAGGTTTAGAGCCACTGGTTTATCGCTACAAAATATCGTATCAATTTTATTTTGTCCTGAAGTTCTGATCTGTGGATCGCGTTCAAAATTGACAGTGTACGGGTGGCTTTAGGAGTTATTGACCGTATTCAGTCGGTAGGCGATCGGTAACTATGTCGAGACTTCCCGCCCAGTTCCCTACATTCCTCACCACGAAGTAAGTAGGTGCCTTGCTTCCTACTTGGTAAAATAAAGGTGTTTTTTTTTTTAATTTTTACAAACATCCGAATGAATGAAGAAGAGAACCTCCTCCTTTTTGGAAGTCGGTTAAAAACAGTCCGTATAGTGCACAATGCACTATGCACGGACCGCTCGTTTAGTTATTGTAAACATCTAAGTATTACTAATAGCGGAGCTGCAGAAAAAAACAGCGTTTATTAAGTAGGTACTTTGTGCGGCACAACTTGACGTATTTATAAATTTTATTTTTATAATGTTCATAAAATATATTATTAAATCCACGTAGTGTAAGAAGCTATTTAATGGAAAAATATCTCCTTGCTGTTGATTTTCTCGCGTTAAATTCCAGTCGCCTCATTTTAGAGGCAAAACGAAGCTTACGCGGGGTGGAGGCGTGGTGTACACATTTTTGTGACATTCCGCTTTTTTAATACCTACAATGATTTTGTTTTTATAAAATTATGGCTGTAATATTCAGTCGCGTTTGGTAAGACTAAAATAAGGGATAACGGGTTTTGGCTATTGCGGAAATGTACGAAAGGGTACGCAAAGTACAATTGAAGGAACATCGATGGATTTTAGTCAGTAAGAGTTTAACACCCACTCCGCCCGGAGGCAGGAGCTATTTGATGATTCATAAAAAAGGAGTTAAGGCTGAATAATAATAGCCGTCTAGGCCGATTTTCAAAGTTTGCGTTTGGCATGGCTTACCATGACCTTTATTTGATTGGCCCCGGCTATTTTTCATATATCTTACTGTGTCTGGAGGCCCTAGACAATGTGCCAATCAATTAGCGAATGCGGCTGTCGAAATGCCAAAATGTAGGAATTTGATCACGTGACATTTCGATAGCACCTGTCAATCCCATACATTTTTGACGTATTGACAATCGCCTTCGCCATGCTACCGTTGACAGAATGTCACTTGTCTAGAGCCCTGGGTGTGTCGTGATACGGGATACACCAATCAATCAGATCTATTTAAGCCTACGTCATACCACAACGAGTTTAGTTGGTTACGACACAACACAATAATGTGGCCCCTTTTTATTAGGGTTCCGTACCCAAAGGGTAAAACGGGACCCTATTACTAAGACTCCGTTGTCCGTCCGTCCGTCCGTCCTTCGGTCCGTCTGTCACCAGGCTGTATCTCATAAACCGTGATTGAAATTTTCACAGATGATGTATTTCTGTTGCCGCTATAACAACAAATACTAAAAAATAGAATAAAATAAATATTAAAGGGGGCTCCCATACAACAAACGTGATTTTTTTTTCTCGTTTTTGCTCGATATTGATAACGGCAACAGGTAGACGCTTGAAATATTTACAGAATATTAAGTAATACATTAACTTTAAAAATAAATAATTAAATTAAAATAAAATAAATAAAGGCTCCCATACAAAAAAACTGATTTTTTCCGTTTTTTATAGATATAAATATAGAATAGTACGGAACCCTTTTTCTTTCAGTCCATCCAAAGTTGACTAGTACCTACATATCGCTGTCAGTGAAGACAACATGTGTGTGTGTATTGATTTTAGTTTGTGTAACTATTTTTGGTATACAGTATATTCTATCTATTTATCTGGCTGTATAGATAAATCAAATTCCCCAAAAGTCAGTCTTGCGGGGAAATATGGTATTACTCAGTAACTGGGTTGAGGAGGGCAGATATGTCGCTTCATGACAAATACAATTTACAATAACATTATGACCCCATTTGTAAAATGTATTACCCCATATTCACATTATGACATTACTTTTGCGCCGCCCTGAATTTGAAACGTTTTATTGGTAATTTTCGGAGTCTACGTTGGTAATATCAGGTAAATTAAACTTCTAACTCAACACTCATGAAATTGTTCAAATCAGTGTGAATTTCGATTAAAACTCGTTTATGGTTTTTGGATTAACTAGGTACAAACATTAATTGAGGTCATCTAAGCTGGTAGTACGAGTATGAACAGGTAAAAAATTTTTAAAGGAGTTCCAATTCTACTAATTTTTAAGCAATGTTCGCATACGCATACAGTCGCGATCTGTCAAACATGTATGGAAATTGTTGCTTTATTTATTGCGACTGGGATGCGAATACAAAACAATACAATACAATACAAACAAAAAGACTGACAGAGTTACTTTCACATTATATACCAAATATTCTTTGAGTTCAAAAATATTTAGGTCCATTCTCTAAAACGTAAACTCCAACCTAAACTCGAACTCCAACACCAATACGAAAACGTCGTTTTCGTACTCGAGAGATGAGCAATGTGTAAACGCGCTTGCTCAGCTAAAACTTATCTCTCGATCATGAAGACTTCAATTTTTGACAAGCTCCGATGGAGTTGGAATTCGAGTTGAGTTGGAGTTTAAGTTTTAGAATTTATGGGCCTTAGTTTAATACAGTTCTCGTCAAATAGCTTTGCCCCTCTGAAGTTGTGTCGAGTGGCTGCGTAGTAGTCAAAATTACGAACACACTGCAACTGCGCATGCGTAAGAGACATGGGGGCGGGACGCGATTTTATGTCTCAGTCGCTCGTTTACGTTCGATGCATGCTTCCGTCCCGCTTGCTCCCGTGTACGTGACTGCACCTGCGCGATCTTTGCAAATGGCTAACTTCAGAGGGGCAAAGTTATTTGACGAAAACTGTAATCATTTTTGGTTTCTAGCTCTTTTTGCGAAGTTCCTTCCTTTTGTTCGTGCTTTCGCCAACTCTAACCATAACACAATCGACAGTGCACACGATGTTCATACAATATTATGTGTCGAAGAAATAAACAAGTCGTTTCGTGAAAACAAATATGCAGTTTCAACCACTTGAGAATTGTCGAGAACGAGCAAACTTTCATAAACACATAAATTCTATAACGGGATTGTTGAACGAATTGTGCTGTGCCAAGAAAATAATGACGGAATTGGTCTTCCTTCTGTTACCTGTTTAAGGTAACGTTACCATACGTCTTGTTTCGAACGGGACTGTCTCTTTTTGCGGTACCTACTGCGTTAAATGAGTTTTCCCGATTTCAGTTGCAGTAGAGTTAACACTCAAAATCCATAAACAAGAAAACTCTTGGGTCTTCGACAACGTCGTAATAGTACCTACGTAAAAAACTAAAATGCGACTAATAATGACCTCGAAAAAAAGATCACCAGAATTTTGTTTTGACATGAGGATTTGATTTTTGTGAATCCTATAATAAAGGAACAATATACTTGTCGTGTCATGGTGGTCGTGGACGTGGTCTCAAAACAATTTGTTAGATGACGCTGTCTGTAGTCCCATAGTAGTGCTATCAATCTATGACATACTTAATATAATGTTCCCATTTCAGTTTATTATAGCCGTTGTTTGCATAATGACCCGTTTCGAATATTAAAATAATGGTAAGGTTAGCCAGGTAATTTACTTACTACTAACATAGTTTGTATAATATTTACTGCCCTGTTTGCCTTCTTCAGGAGTAGGGTTTAGTACAGTTATTAGTCTTTCTAAATAAATTCGAGCATTACACTGGACTATAATTTTTCCGATCTTTGCTTCCATATGTTTCGGCAATGCGGCACTTTAGAGCACCGTATCCCGGAAAGATTTTGATGATGGACTTACGTATGAGCTTTGCCTCGGCCCACATTTACACGTTCGTTTAACTAATGACGAACTAATGACAAACTAATGACGAACTAATGACGAACTAATGACGAACGTAATGTACTAATGATGAACGTAATGTACTAATGATTAAACTGTGGACCTATAGAAGTAATACTACTTCAATGAAGGTATGAGTATCTTATTGTATCTATCTTGTGATATGTGGAAAATTTAAAAAAACGGTACTTCTAAAACCGGGTTGGGTGCCAGTCGGACACGCGTGGTAAGGGTACGACCGAATAAAGGAGACGGAACCGCTGTCATATAATCTTAGGCCTTGATGTATAAAGATGCGAGTGGTGTCAATCAATAGATGATGTATATTATCAACCTATCTCTGAAAATTCTGCGGATTTTGGCAATCTGAGAGCAGAGATAGAAGAGATTTAGAATAATATTGCGCCTACATTACAACATGAAACGGAACAATGCCCGAAAAAAAGTTTTTACTAAAAAAATACACTGGCCGGTATCATCAACCTATCTTTTTTAAACATCCTTGTCAGGAGGTATATATGTCGTGTCATAAATAAGTTCTGTCATTATGATTTGTCAGTGTTCATCAACAACAATTAATATTCTGTCAACCAAACTGCTGTTTGACATAAAAACAATCAACGTTTCTAAATAATACGTCATTAAATTGCTTAGAAAGCAACATTGTTGCAGGTTATTCGTGAACTAAACTGTTTTTCTAGATAACTCGTCTTCTAGACTGTGAATAATTGTGCAATTTTTTTGTATTTTGAAATAGAAAATAGTAACTATTTTTATTTAACCATATCTCAACTCTTTACATTTGGGCCTATTAGTTTCCGTATCCTTTTAATATATTTTTTTGTAAAATTGTTACTTTAAAGCCATAAACTTCTTAATGGTTTTCCTACTATCTAAAAGTGAAGAAGTTTTATTTAGCTTTTGTTTTCTTTTTAGGTCCAATAGTTTCGGAGATAAGTAGTAGAGTAGAGAGAGAATAATGAGAAAAGAGAAACTGGTATATTTTGTTTTTATTTGCCCTACTTATTTCCGAAACTACTGAGCCTAAAATTTGAGACTCTCACGTCAATGAGAAGTCGCACAAAGGTTGAAAAACTTAAAAACCTTTTTTTTTTAGTTTCTGATTTGTCCCCAAAGTGACAGTATTTTTTGTAATGCCATTTTTAATAAATTCGCAGCAAATTGGCTGTGACAGACGAAGAGATAGAAAAACGTGTTTTCCTTCGTAGCGGCCCTAAAAATCCAAAACGGACTTAAACTTCTCTTACGGAAAACATGAATGAAACTTCTTTGTTTAACAAAGCTTCTTTTACGATATTCATTCAAGAGACAGCATGATCTACTCAAGCGCGTGTCTGTTCTCACACAGCCCAAAAAAAACAAACAAATCGAACACTAAAAGTCTTTTCTTTCACTCCAAAATGGAGAATTTTTCAACAATCTCCATGACATTTTGTTTAGACACGTAATTCGGACTTTCAAACATTTTAAGCAGTTTACGCTTATTGCTTACAAAATAAGCAAGTGATTTTCCTTCCTTTCACGTAATGATCACATAGATTTGCGTTTTTATAGCATTGTTAAGGTTAAATGTTTAAATATTACATATTTTCTTAACGTGAAAAAACCATACTTTTGAGTTTATCAAATGTATAACATCATTTTCATTATCAAATGTATAACATCATTTCAAACATCTTACGTTGCAATAAGTGAAAAAAAAATAACTGCAGGCTTGCCATGAACTACCGTGTTAACCAGTTCATGGGTTGTGGAGGTCCGGTAGGCAACCGCTCTACCTAAAATAATGGTACCTACTCACCTGAAACCGGTTTGACTGGAAGCCGACCCCAATATAGTTGGGAAAAGGCTAGGCAGATGATGAAGTTGCAATAAGTATTGGGGATGTTGGTAGGATAGGATAGAAAGAAAGAAGAAAGAAAGAATAAAATTTATTTAACACATACACGAAACACGCACGGTACACAAAAATTACAAAAAATGGTAGGTAATAATACCAAACAACTAAGTGCGTGTCTCACGGCTGCACTAAAAAGGTTCATTTCAGCGAATCCGTCAAACAGACTGATGCTGTCTGACGCTGGTTTTCAAATGAACCTTTTAAGGACTAGTGGCGGTTCAATTGGATGAATGTAATAATATTATAAGCTGCACAAAATAAATAAATAAATTACATTGAAATAAAGTATATGAAAAAGAAAACAGGTTTATGTGGATAGATGTCAATAGTGTTCGAAAGTCCTGTGCTAACTGCACAGTGCACGGAAAACAGATTTTGGTTTATAATTTCAAAGCCAATCAATCAAAGACAATTACTACAAGTGACGACCACGGACCAGAAGATGTAGCGTTGTATGGCCTGGCGCAGGTGGACCGATGACCTGGGGAAGGCCGCAGGAGCCCGCTGTATGCAAGTCGAACAGGACCAGTCGACGTTTTGTGCCCCAAGTGTCGCCAGATAGTCTTATCAGCGGAAGGTTTCCGGCGACTGGGACCGCAATGAACTGAAACCACGGTCTCTATAGCTGGATCCACTTAATGTTATTATTTTTCTTGCGGCGACTGGGACCAGACCACCCATAAATGAATAAAAAATCTATCGTTCAAGCCAAAAACTGTACATCATCATCATCAGCCTTTAGCAGTCTTCTCAACTTGATTTCCGCGAACTCTCATCCAGCTGCTACCAGCCACCCAGCGAAGATCGTCGCTCCACCTAGCCTGAAAGCGTCCCACCTTACTTGATTGGTCATATGAGGACTACGTAAATTAGTGTATGAGAAGGTCTGATGGGGAAAGAACCCCACCAATTTTAAAGGGCCTACCGGTCGATTGGTTATGTAAACAAAACACCGTGATAAGTTAGATAAAGGGAGTATAAAGTAAACTATCATTCCGAAGGGGTTTTACTGAAAAAATCTTACATAAATTTCCAAAAAACATATTTATTCTTTTTTCACGTAAACAAAAAATTAAGACGTGCGTTGAAAACATGAGTGACGTCACGCGTGTTTTGTTGAAACTTTTACCGTATATATATATATATAACAATGCCATCAGTGCTGCCATCTAAGTATAGCTCCTATAAGCTCCCATATAAGTATACGTGCAGATGGTGGACAGTGCCATCTAGTATTGCAAATTCCAAACTTTTACTTTACGAATAGGTACTTGACACTTCTGTGAAGTTCTGTGCGCGATGATCTTTGTACCGGTATCTCAATGGATGATGATTTAGGCTTATTACTCAAAATTGGAAAAGGTAATTGCCTTGCCAATTACAGGTTCTTGACTTATTAGGAAGCACGAGGTTTACTAAGCTTACCTCAAAGAATATCGGTAACTACTTTATAATATAAATATTTTAAGCCTACTCATGAAATATTCAGGGTATCTTATAACATTGCGACGTATTTAATACGAGTAACCTACTAGTATTGAGGAACCTAAATGAAATCACACTCGAAATACACCCGAATTTCCTTGTTTTGTGCTAAAATCTACACTAAAGACTTATTTATACTGGGACTTTACTCGAACTCGTGCTGAGGATTCTGTTTAGTAACATAGTATGATTTCCTTTTTTGTTATCATGACTATTGGTTTTTTTTTATGGATGGAAAATCATCGAATAACTCCTTCCGCTAGGAGGACGTGTTATATGCTCGGACAGAAGCTGTTCTTTATCCCAAAAAAATAAAAATAAATGATGAACGAAATCATTGAAACCTCTATAGACCTACCTGCAGGCCTAAACAAAAAGCTTTTCTGTAGCGTTAACGTCAGACGTTGACGACAAAATGTTTAGGAATGACATATGACGATTGATCGAATAACGGCGTTTCATTTCCACACCTAATGTCATTCCCGTACATTTTGTCTTCACCGTCTGACGTTAACGCTACAGAAAAGTTTTTTATCAAGACAATGATAGTACGTCCAAACAGACACTAGCTATATTACAACCAAAGGGACCCTTTTTTCTGCAGTTGGTAAGAAAGAGAACTAGTTTTTAAGAATCGCCTGATCGGTGCAAGTTTTTGCCCTCATCCTTTTGGAACATTACATTTTATCCCAGCGGTTCGTTTATAACGTCATCTATCATCCCCCACATGCAAACTACGAAAATAGACCCGACGCGTCGGGTCTATTTTCGTAGTTTGCATCGCAGACGTCACACAAAAGTTAAATCGCGAAATGAAAGAACTCCACGTGTTTTTATACAACAGCCCGATAACAACCATAGGGCAGTTGCCCGCCGACACCACACCCGTTTGGTCGGCAAGTCCGCCCTTTGCAATGGAGGTCGGGACTTTACACCGCGTTCCGGTATGGATACCCGTGAGTTAATTTCCGACTTCCACAAGGAACAAAGCCACATAACCCAGTTTTTCATCAAAAGATTTCTCGCCTCCTTATTCAGGAAACTTTCCAAGTGTAAACAACGCCTAATGCTCTGCTATTCATACATATTCAACGTACGGTATACTGGGGTTATAAGTCGAGCTTATTATTCTAAGCTTGCATCACTCAGTAACGCTTCAGGAATTATTTAGGAAGACTTACTGAGGATCCACGTCTCACACGATGTTGTTGGCCATGCGAATTAGAACTAACATCAATCAAATAAACTATTATTAACTGGTTTTAGCCCGTGGCTTTGCTCGCATTTTTATCATATTACCGTGCAATCGTCTCCAGCCTAAAAAAACATTTAAAAATATAAAAAATTGTAGCCCACCGGTATCGGGAACAGAGTCCAAGCTACCGGTGGTCAGAGCTCCTGAGAGAGGAACCTCCTTACGATAAGCGCCGTGTCCAAGAGTACTGCTTACTGGATCAAGCCCTTGATCCAGCTGCCCAACGAGAGCCTCTTGAGATGTTGATCGAGGCGTTTGGCAATTACGCCATTGGCCGTGACGATTATCGGCACAATGACTGCTGTGTTATTATTATTATTATTGGCATGTCTGTCGCAATCTATCAAAAATGAAAATTGAGGAGAAAACAATCTCCACAAACCTGTTTTTTGTTATTTTAGCAATAACTAATTGAGGGTATTTCGTTTATTTATTAGATTTTGAGCTAATTGCTTCTTAAATGCATGCGCCACAATATCGTCATGCATAAAAAATGTACACTCATTCAATAATGAGTGTACATGGACTTGACGCACACACATACGCTAGCACCGTATGGTGCTAGCGTATGCGTCAAGTTCGTGAACGGGTGCCGTCGGCTGAGACTGGTCATCTCTCGGCTGCCATGGTTTATTTTAATTATTTCTTTGAATAGTTTCTATTTTGCTCCGGACGTTTTTATCCTGCACGTCTTTTACATTTTTTTCATGTATAATTTCAACATGAACGATGTAACCATAATTTTGTAACCATATTATTACTTTTAAAAGAGTGTCCGTGGAGTTTCTTGCACGTTTTTCTGCATAGAGATTTACGCTTTGGAACGTGCAAATAGCTTCATCTTTTTGACCGACCGACCTCGACAGTTCAAAAGTGCCTGTAAATGGTCTAATTGAAATAAATGCTTTGAATTTGTATTTGAATAATAAAACTATCTGTAGCATGCGGCTTTGTTCGCCTGGATGTCTGAAACATGGCCTTTATCCCTTTTGCTTAGTTTCAACAAAATCTGTTCAGCCGTGAGAGAAAAATAAAACAAAACATAGTGGTGATGGAAAGACAGACAGACAAAAGTGCGGATAGACAGCAAGACAGCAACGTCCGAATTTACAATTCGAGTATTATTATACATATGGTTTTAAGAGGAAATTAAGTATCAAATCACACCGTTCTCAAAAACAAAACTTTACTCCCATAACCTAAACAAAAGCGTAATTACTCTTCATAGGAACTATGTGTACTCAAACTACGTAAAATACCAGTTAATTTTTTCCCTGCCCCTAAGAGAAATAAATCTCCTTGATTTACGACCTCTGGTATTTACTGGCAACTGTTTGCTGCGTCTGGTTTATGGCAACACTAAACAATGACAATAATAACGCCAATCGGTAATTGTGACAGGTTTCTATTTTATTGGGCTTCTGCTATGGGTTTCGAAGCTCACATTATTTTCCATGTTTGTTTTCTGAGTTTTATGGAAGAGCTAAGTTATCACAGCTGCATGGGTCGATCTTCAAGGTTTATCAACGCTTGCCGAGGTCAGTCTGTGGATGGGTGACTATCTTAACATATCGAGATTTCTCCGTGCCTCGGTAAGCACGTTAAGAGGCCGTGCATAAAATTCACTTGTTAGATTCGCTGCAAGGCTATGTTCGTGTGCATCGTTCATGCAGCTACACGTACACGCGCGCAAAAATCGAGCTCAGTGAGCGCTCAAATAATGTTGATCCTTTAGAAGATATTATTTTAAGTTACAAAATTATATAGTAGTAAGGTTTATAAATAAAAATCTGTAACGTCTGTATATTTTATATTTATCACAATTCCCATTAAATTTATTCAATTTTGTGTTAGATGGATGTTGATACATTGAGACATTTAACAAAATGATAAATAAAAAAACGATACAATACAATGATATTTGTTTTTTGTAAAATGGTTGTACAAAAAAACACTTTCCATATGGACATATTTACGAGAATTATCTTTTATTCTGATATATTGTAATCTTGGCATAAACTAGTGTCTAAGATGTTTTTTTGAGGATGGAATCATGCACATTAGAGTAGACCTGTTCAGTCAGTGCACCCATTTGTGAAAAATTGCTTTGACAAAACAATACAAAGTTGAGGTTGTCGTTGAAAAAGGAAATAAAAGGACTTAAATATACAGGGTTATTTGTGAAACACTGGCAGCCTCACCTACAATACTAGCTATTTGGCATTGCCGAGTGTCGCAAACATTATTGAAACCAAAACTGGTCAACTGTTATACATGACTATTAAAAATAAGAATTGTGTCGTGTATGACCAAGCAAACTTCATATCGGATTTTCAACAAGTACGGTGCAAGGCGTCATTGTAGAAAGTTCAACTGCGGCAAAATTAGTACGCGGAAATCGCATAATTAAAAAGAAAAAAAAGCGTATCCAGCACGCTGTTATATCACAGTTATTTCATTTAATTCTACACGACCTCAGTACGCCATATTTAAAAAAAACGAAATTGAACAAGAGTCCAGGTATTCACCATCACTATATCAGGTTTATTGGCTACAATAGACCTGTCAGTGATGATGAGTTGACTGTAGTACAATGTGATATTACCATTTTGGAGAACTAGATCGGGCAAATACCTATAATATGGCACTTCCAATCCCACACGGCTGTATCTGGAGCAAATTACTGGTATATAATCCTGGCTACAAGGTTGTGTCTATGCAAATAATCTATGGTAGTTAGTTATCATCATAAGGTCATCCATAATCCATAGAGTACATCAAAACCAGTATGATCCAACGGACAAAGGCACGTGGAGAACTAGATCGGGCACATACCTACAATATGGCACTTCCGATCCCACAAGGCTCTAATTTAGAGCAAATTGAGGGAAAATAGTCCTGGCTACAAGGTTGTGTCTATGCAAGTAATCTCCAGAAGTTAATCATCATCATTACTTCATCCACAATCCAAAGAGTACCTAAACCAAAACCTAAAAAAATCTTAAAATGTTGTCCCTCAGTGGCATGGAGCGAGTTTAAGAATACCTATTGCAGTCGCCATCTTGGATGTACTTATTGTTACCACTATCACTATTGCACTATCAGCTTAAAATACCCTCAACCGCCGCATTAATGATTTACAAGTAAGTTCACGAATTCATTATGATCGATCACACGGACTTATACGTAATTCGATAACAATTAAATAACAATAACTAGAAATCATTCTTACCTTTCAATATCAGCAGGAAGTTTAAAATACAATAGCTCTGGTTTTGATGAAGCCGAGTTCAAACAGCCGTATAGTTACTACGCAATACTTTCCTGGCATTTTCAAAACGATCGCGGAGATAAAGTTAAACGTGACCACTCGTCTTGACGCGGCACTCGCTACTGCTAGTCCCGCGAAGTCACCTTAAGAGTCTCGTCGGTGTGCATGTTTGTGTGAGTGTGCCGTTTCGAGCGTTTGTAGGCAGTTTCCCTACTGTCCATATTTATATTGTGGTATAAGTAACCATAAAAAATGTCAACATTCTGTGGATGATAATATAGCTGCACTTAACCATTGTAGATGCCATTAGAGAAAGTATTTTAATTTAATAGTAGTAGTAGAGTAATTCCGCAGATTCACTTTTACATACAAACATACAACCGTTACCTGTAATTATTATAAAGGTGAAAAAAATATAATCAGTCCTAATAAACAAACAAAATATAAAAAATAATACTTACTCAAAATGTGGTAGTCGGCGTACAATTTTTTAAATGTATTTACGTAAAACAATCGAGCGGCTGCGAAACAAAGTAGTACGTGCTGACGCTTGGAGAGCCCGATCCGTACTGACGCGATCGAGTTTGCGCGCTCACTAATATAGTTCAATTTGCTTGTAATTTACGAAATTAAGTTATTGTTTATTTATAAAATAAATTTTAGATTCTATTAAAAGGTTAACTTAAGATTATTGTGCAATTTTTAAATTTTCTTAAAAGTGTTTCTAAGGTATAGAAAAAAATATTTATTTGTATAGATGTTTTCCAAGAATTCCGTTTTTTCAACACTTTTTTTCTGCCATATTTTCTATTGAAGTCAATAATGTTTTCAACGCATCTGATTGTTGACAATACAATGATGGTAGTGATATTTTTTTAAATGTTATAAATTTGTCGTAGTTTTGTGTAAAACGTAACCAAACATCACTCGCTCGTTACTTTTGCGATAAAAGGGTTTTGAATATGGGTAATTACCATTAATACATACATTATTTTTGAAAAATTCTCAAGCCATCTGAGAGAGAACTTGACTTTTATCATCTAAAACAAGTAGGTTCAAATTCTTCTCACCTTTGTCACAAACGAAAACGAAACTTTCATGCACGGCCTCTTAAGTCATTACAGATAGTCGTACACATCATTACAGATAGTCAGAATCCAATAAAATTTTTACTCCAGTCTTGCCAAGAAGTATCGTGTTACCCAGTCAATGGGTTGTGAAGGTCTGGTAAGCAGCTGCTCTACGTAAAATACTGGTAATCAGCTGAATCCCGTTTGACTGGGAGCCCACCCCAATATAGTTTGGAAAAGGCTAGGCCCATGGGAACGTACTCAAACTACATTTTAGATTATTTTTAGTTTAAGTTAGTTAATAATGTTTCTTTTTAAGAGTTATGGTTAGTTGAGAATATTAAAAAAGGTGTTTGTCGTCTATGGCTTTATTTATATTCGACGATTAAAAAAGGTGCTTTTTAAATTACTTATTTTCTACATGTTTATAATTACTTATGGCTAATTCTTTTTGTGGCGAATAATAACTTATAAGGCGACTAACTACTTGATTACAAAAAAAAAAATATTTGGTAGTGATTAAATATTTTTAGCACAATTCTATTATATATATGAGCTACAAAAGGCAAGGATCTATGAAAACTAAATAATGGCTGCTACTATAAGATAGCAAATATATTAAACAGGCCCATTAAAATAATAGGTGAGGTATTAAAAATAATGACTTGGTGGCTAATAACAGTGGGTTACTACTGTTATTAGGAGAACTTAGGATGCAAGAGCGAGCGAAGCGAGCTTTTGACTTAGGACACCCCGACTTGGACAGGTTAGGTTAGAAGTGCTAAGAAAGTTACAACTTAATATAAAGCTGCTACTTTATGCTTAAAACACTACTTCACTATTTTACAACTTATTATTTATGCTACCCATTTTATTTATTTTTAAAACCCTAAATCAAATTAGTTTGTCACCGCGTTAAATACTTGCTATTACTTATTATTAAAATCTGTTTAAATCGCGAATTTACCTTTTATCCATTCTTGATTCAAATAAAGTAAAGTTTTGAGGATTTTTAGTGCTAATATTGATATAATTCTTGTGTATGTCATGGTGTGTTCTTGTGTGTCACGTAGTGTGAAACGCCCTGCAGCATGATTGATCGATGATTTGAAGTAGGTTGCTGGCAACGGATGGATACGGACTGCTCAATACCGGGATGGTTGGCGCTCTTCGGGGAAGGCTTACGTTCAGCAGTGAAAGGCAATTGGCTGATATGATGATTATGATGATGGTAATGGGCACACAATAAAGTTTCCACAGATTTGCATAGATCTTCGTTTAATAAAAGAAAAATCAAGTGCTCGTAGTAGATCGAAATTACAAATTAAATAATATGCAGTTTTATCTTCTACGAGGCAATAAAATTAGCGATTTTGTTGTTTCCGACTTGACGTGTCATATCGTGAAATCGCACCTTATCTCTAGTGATCTTTCCTGCGAATTGAAACATAATTATTATTACCTAAGTGTAGAAAGCAGGTAGGATTCGTACACTTTTTACTGTAAGCCGTATAAAAGAGCAATATACCCGACTTATCTGACTTTAAAATAGTGAAGTTTAGTTTAGATACAAACCAGCATGGCGAAGCTAGGGTAACTTTTCTGAAAAATGGAATACGTACGAAACTACCCCACACATGAGGTGGCTTCGTACATAGTGGGGGGCACATTCGTACATGGTGGTGAACTTTAGACCTTTGATTATTATTATTTCCTTTAATCATTTTACAACTCATTATTTACATTTTTAAATATTTCTACAAAAAACAAAAAAAAACATTTAAAAATATAAAAAATAGTAGCCCACCGGTATCGGGAAGAGGGTCTAAGCTACCGGTGGTCAGGGCTCCTGAGAGAGAAACCTCCTAACGATATGCGCCATGTCCAAGAGTACTGCTTTCTAGATCAAGCCCTTGATCCAGCTGTCCAACGAGAGCCTCTTGAGATGTTGGTCAAGGCTCTTGGCAAAACGGCCAATGGCGTGGCCGTGACGATTATCGGCACAATGACTGCTGTGTTCACATCCCAAAATCAAAATCAAAATCAAAAGTCATTTATTCAAATTAGGCTGAGAGCCAGCACTTTTTGAACGTCAAATTTTACATAAAGACAGTCCCCCAAAACGCCCACCCGTCACCACTTCCTAGTGTTTTAGCTGGGAAGAAGAAGTGGCGCAACAAACTTGTCCTAAAAACTCCCACATGTCGACAACCTCGCGAGCCAAGTCTAGATACTTTGTTTGTTTATCTTTCTCAGACTACATGAGGTTCTCGTCATGAGGGACTGCTATATCAACAATCATTGCGCGACGCTCTAGTTGGTCTGTTACCACTATATCAGGCTTATTAGCCACAATAGCCCTGTCAGTGATGATAGACCGATCCCAGTACAATGCGCAATTGCCATTTTCGAGAACTTGGTCGGGCACATACCTATAGTACGGTACTTCCGATTACACAGGATTGTATTGAAGTTGCTGGTGGATAATCCTGGCTACAAGGTTGTGCCTGTGCAAATAGTCTCCGTTAGCCAGACTAGAACAACCGGAAATAATGTGGCGGATGGATTCCCCGGGACGGTAACATGCCCGACATATTAGGTTGGGGAAAAAGTCTTTTCGCATTATAGTGTGTATGAACTTGTAATAAAATCTCTTTGGCTATACTATTTGTATCTGGCTGGTTTTGGTATCATTGAAAGTTTAAATTTTAAAGAACATAATTCCAAATTCAAATTAGGAAAATGTGTGATTTTCATTTGTTTTTCGTGCTGTCAAGATGAGTGAATGTAATCAAGAAATTCGACATATTTTAAAATTTTACTACAAAAAAGGTAAAAAAGCAACGCAAGCCGCGAAAAAAAATTGCGATGTAGTACAAATTTGGTTTAAGCGTTTTCAATCCGGAAATTTTGATGTCAAAGATGCACGTCGCTCTGGTCGCCCTATTACGGATAAAATGGATGCCGTTTTTGAAAAAGTGGAGCAAGTAGTTACGACGAATATCAGTAGTTGGGTCATTCCGTGGTTTTGTGCAAAAAGCAATTCCAGACGAATTTACCCACGAATTTATTTGAAAAAGTGAACTGATTTTTGCTTAGAGAACAAAGACATAATAACTTTAAAAGTAGTATCGCTAATATTACATTTTTTTTTATTATATATTAAAAAAAAAATGTAAAACTGTCTGAAAAATCATTCCTCTCCGTTTCCAAATTGGGACTTCGGTAGATCTTTCGATGTTTATTTTTCTATATTTGTGATTATGACTTTAACTAATACGCAATATTAAAGCTAAAGGCCTGAACTACAATTTATGTATTTTTATTTTCAATTTATTGCAATCTATTTATGTAAAAAGCTTCTTTTTCGAAATGTCACAAAAAAAATTTCATTACCATCCGTACACAGAAACTTCTTAATTTAAGAGAATACGAGACGGTCTCCGATACGATTCCCGTCAAAACGGGTTTATACTGGTCAGTCGGCCCTGGCAACAGAAACGAGTGGACGTGCGCGTGTTGTGGATAAAATTATTTACGATCTTCGAATTGTAACCAGTGTTTCGTCTATAAATCAGCTCATCACCTTCCTTCGATTTCACAAGGTACCGTAATAATTAAATTATTATAAATACGTAATATGTCTATCTCTTAAAGCCATATTCGTCCTGTTTTAAAATCAAATTTTAAATGTATTCTACAACGAAGTTATTAATATAAATTGTGAATTTTTTCATTCATCTCCTCTGCATTACCTTCCGTTCCGTCCATTTTTTTGGAAGGTAATGAATAGTTTTGGAAGGAAATGAAAAATTCTTATTTTTATTTAAAAACAATTGTGTTCCAGTATGTATAGTGTCTGTGTGTATTATCTATATGAGACAAGTTTTTTCGTATAATTTACTAAGTATTAATTTTATAAATTTCAGCATAAATATGGGTAAAACTCGTAAAAAGTTGACAAGAGAAGTTCTAGTTCATTACAATCCATACAGTTTTCATCACCATCCTGTTGTTGATTTTCAGCCAGCCATATCTCAATTAGTAAATAATATAAAAAAGTGCCTTGAACCACTTTTTATGAATGTGATGACGATTTTAACTCGAATAATAAAAAAAAAATGTTAAATCTAACATTTTTTTTTTGGTTCCGCTGATCGTCGCAATTTGCACGAAACGACGGAATCACCCAGTTGCGACGTAGCTGAAGAACTGGGAATTGACCACAAAACAGCTTAGGCGCATTTGGAAAAAACTGGGTACATAAAAAAGCTCGATATTTGGGTACCTCACTAGCTCACTTAAAGAAACCTAATGAAGCATGTACTCATTTGTGATTCTTTATTACGACGTAATGAAACCGCTCCATTTTTGGAAAAGCTGATAACTGGTGATGAAAAGTGGATCACGTATGACAAGAACGTGCGAAAAAGGTCGTGGTCAAAGGCCGGTCAAGCTTCACAGACTGTGGCGAAACCCGGGTTAACTCGCAACAAGGTGATGCTGTGTGTGTGGTGGGATTGGAAGGGCATTATTCATTATGAGCTGTTACCACCAGGCAGGACCATCGATTCTGAACTCTACTGCGAACAACTGATGAGATTAAAGCAAGAAGTTCACGGTATTTTGATCAGAAGTCCCAAAATTTCTATAGCAATGGGATTGTATCCCTACCAACAAGATGGCAAAAAGTTATCGAACAAAATGGTACCTATATACTTTAGTTAAATGTAAATTAACTATATTAAAAAAAAATTGAATTTTCTTAAAAAATGTGAAGAAACTTTTTCCCCAACCTATTATGTCAACCGTACCGTCCTTCACAATGTATTTCCGGTAGTAGTTCGTCATCATAACTTCGCCCATAATTGCACAAATAGATCCTTCAGTTTCTCCGAAGAGATCACCGAAACGTAGCCAGGCCACGGACGCCAAGAAGTCTATGTCGGACCCATAAAGAGCCCGATAGAAGCGCCCGTGAAGCTCCTTGCCTTTCCATACCTCCTTGGTATCATCTGTAGTAAGTATTACAGGTTTGCGCCAGTTCTCTTTAGCCATGGACAACGGGGTGAGTCCCTTGTCCACTGCGACCACATCACGGTACATACCCACATCGACTTTGAGAAAATATTCTCTAAGACTGCACATCTCGCGGTTGTGAAGAGTCATTTAAAAAGCCTCGACCTCCACACTTCTGCGGGATGTACAGTCTCATCACCGACGATCGTGGGTGATGCATCCGGTTTGGGGTCAGTTAGTATTTATTTGTTTATTTATTCATTTATTTAATACCGGCATGACCCAACCGTTGAAGGCGCGCACCTTATTTCCGCCCGACAAAAGGCTGTTCAAAACCTTTTTCAGGCGGCCAGAGAAGCGCTGCTTCAGCGATTGCTTCATGTCAGTACCGTTAATGCCCAACGCTTCCAACATACCCAAATACTTCTATGTTAAAAAAAAACACAAAAAAAAAAAAAAAAAAAAAACATTACATTATTAAAAAAATACTAACCTAGTTGTAAGCTCGCAATTGTACTAACAAAATATGGATGTCTTTCCGAAATAAATGATTATTATTATTATTATTATTATTATGTTTCGGTCGAACTGAGGGATCTAATCTCTATGAAATCCGAGAGTTGAATTCGCTCAGATCCCATAATCTCCCCTTTTTTACATGCATCACTGCACATTTGTCCACACCAAATTCCATCCTGATGGCACTACTGAAGGTTTCAGTTACCTTCAGTAGCTCCATCAGTCGCAAATTGTTGGGGGCAAACAGTTTCAGATCATCCATGTAAAGGAGGTGAGATATGGCTTGACCACCTCTTCTCAACCGGTAGCCTAGGCCTGAATCCTCCAGCAGTGTGCTAAGAGGATTCAGAGCTAAACAAAACCAAAGTGGACTCAAACTGTTGCCCTGGAATATTCCCCGTTTAATCCATACAGGCTCATCATTCCCTTAAATCGGTTGACATCCTGGATATCGAAGGACCGTCTTCCATTGCCTCATACATGACTCAAGGAAGGTGCGTAGAGTTGCATCTATTTTGTACAACTCCAGCACCCTCATGAGCCATGTATGTGGCACAGAGTCATAGGCCTTCCTGTAATCTATCCAACATGTCGACAGATCCTTGCGGGATCGACGAACCTGTTGGCTCATGGCCATGTCTATGAGGAGTAGCTCCTAAGTGCCGCGGGACCCTTTCCTACATCCATTCTGAGAGGCGGACATCATTAAGTTATTCTCAATGTGACTATTAATTATCACTCTCAGAATGGATGTATGAAGTTTATAGACCGTCGACAAACAACTAATCGTTCTATAATTCTTGGGTTCCGCGGGACTACCAGTCTTATGGAGCAGGTGGGTAACGCCAGTTGAAATAAAATATGAAAATCTTCTTACACTAAATGCAGAGAAAACCAAACACATTTTATTTACTATGAAAAATACTAACCTGCCAACTACTAACATAAACATTTATGCGCATAAGTGCGGCACGTATGCTGACAATGCATGTAATTGTCCTACATTAGCAAAAACCGATCATATGAAATATCTTGGTGTAACGATTGACACAAATCTGAATTTCCGTAAACACATTGATTTGTTATGCACTCGAATGCGTAAATTGATATACATTTTTAAGAATTTACGTTATATATCGGACTATAAATTAATTAAACAGGTCTATTTAGCTTTGTGTCAATCCATTCTCACTTATTGTATAACTTCATGGGGTGGGGCTGCTAAATCAATCCTATTGCCATTAGAACGTGCGCAGAGAGCTATCCTTAAGGTAGCAACCTTTCGCCCATTTAGATTTCCCACACACGAGCTTTACACGGCATGTAAGGTTTTAACTGTGCGTCAACTTTTTATATTGAAAACAGTACTGCACCAGCATAGCAAACTTCCTTATGTCCCAATACCTATAGATAAGAGAAGAAAAGACTTAGTTTGCATAAAGCCTCAAACTAGACATACTTTTATAAATAAGTTTTATGTATTTTTAGGTCCGTTCTTATATAATAAAATCAATAAGTCTCTAAGTATATATAGTGAAAACTGTAAAAAATGTGGTGAAATGTTGAGTGAATACTTAGCGACATTTAATTACTCAGACACTGAAAAATTGCTAGAAGTAATGCAATAAGTTTACTAATGTTAAGTCAATTATTTGTTAAAAATATAATTATTATGTATCAATGCTAGCTCTATGTTCAGCAACATAATAGTCCACTAAAACCCTCAGCGTTGTTAAGTGATGGCCTGAAACACAGGTTTGAATAAACCTACATCAGGCAGGTCGCTATTATTGGATTCAGTGGGCCTTTAACCAATATAATATAAGTTATACACTAGATTTATTTTAGGCATAGTTTAATGTTTTCGTCATAATATTAATATGTAACTTTGTAATGATGTAACTTCCATATAATTTATACTTATGTGAACTTATGAATAAATTTATTATTATTATTAAATTATTATTATTATTATTATTATTAGTTGTTAGAAACTGTGGTAGCGACCCAAACTCCAAGGATGACTGGAATTGAGATGCCAGGAGTACGTGTGAGCTGCTATACCATTTGAGCCAGAAGTTATACAGTCCGTCCGGTCCTGGAGATTTCCAGTTCGGTAACGGACGGACTGCTTTGGCTACATCCAATGGGGTGATGTTAATTGGTTCCTTTAGTGGTATAGCTTCACACAGGCGCTCGACATCGCGCATCCAGTGTAAAAGTGTTATGTTTAACCTACTTACAAAATAAATGTCATTTATCATTTATCAGTCACACTCGGCATGACAGACGGGCACCGACCAGATGCATCGCCAGAATGTACTCGATATCATCCGGGCGGCACACGTCTGTCTCACTTTACTATCGATTCGATTTTGTTCGAAAGAGTTACCGCGGCCTTGGAACGCAAAAGACACTAGGAGGAGCACGGATGGGTTTTAGTCAGTAAGAGTCTGACACTCCCTCCCGCTCCACCCAGAGCGAAACCCCGGTCATTTGATGATTTCCCATCCTTAAAAAAAAAAGTCACCCCCTGCCATTTTAAAGCCGCGTACATTGTCAGTGGTCAGGGAGGAGTCAATACTTTTCTCGTAGTATACGTTGCTCAGTCCACTAAACTACCAAATCCCACAGCCTTTCATTTTTTAGTTCCGTATTCTGCAATAGTCCAGCACCAACCGGGGATTATCCTTGGGTATAATTTTTTTTTATTTTTTTTATTAGTGATGGGTTTGCTCTTGACTCGATATATAATGTCAGATATGACAGAGACAAAGTCTACGATGGAGCGAGCTTACCCAGAAGGAGCCTGTTCACTCTGACTTTGAAGAGATTAGGGCTGTAAGCTTTTGGAAACACAGACGCAGGCAGAGAGTTCCACTCCTTTGCTGTGCGCATTATAAAAGACGTTTGGAAACGCTTTGTGCGAATTGGTGGAATAGCTACAAGGTAGGGATGGTAAGATGCAGTGCGTCTGGATGTCCGATGGTAGAAGGGGGCCGGTGGGATGAGGTCGTGGAGTTCTTGGGCACACTCACCGAAGTATAATCTGTAGAAGACTGATAAGCAGGCAACCTTACGGCGATGAGCCAAGCTATGTAGCTTGGCATCCACCAGTTTTGCGTCACCGATGAGCCTCTTAGCTCTGCGTTCCACCGAGTCAAGCGCGGCAAGCTGATACTTAGCTGAGCCATCCCAAAGGTGGCTACAATACTCCATGCAGGATCGGACTTGTGCTTTGTAAAGGGTTAAAAGCTGTCCAGGCCTGAAGTATCTCTTCACCCTATTTAGGATGCCCAGCTTTTTGGCCGCAATTTGGGCTTTGTACTTGATGGTGGCGCCGAAGTTGAGACTGGATGTCAACTCCATGCCTGGGAGCTCGAGCATAGTGCATACAGCCATTAACGTCGGTTGGTGCCTCATTCCATCAAAAATGCCTAACGGGGCCTCTGTAAGTTGGCTTCAGCCCCTCGTATGCCTATCAAAGTTTGGGACCCTGGGGTCCCGAGATTGTTCAAAAAAAATTAAAATTCATTCATACATACTTTTTTGGTGTATTTTCGCACGGTCCCCAGTGAGAGAGCTGAATGTCTGGCACAACCTTAGAGACACAGTAGAGCACACAGAAATTGGCGTACGTCTTGTTATTGTTGCCACACACCGGGCCGTGATACGCAGCGCAAACGCACGGCGGGTTTTCTTTGGATCTACGGATTTGAGTTGATGGTTTAGCAAGGATATTATACTGAAGGATATTCCTGACTAATTTCTCAGTGCCGAAGATATGGAAGCCGGTAAACTGATACTAGTAATATTGCGGACGCCGAGCGCTCCCATACGTATAGGAAGAGTAGCTTGTGCCCAAGCTCGGTCGTCCATGGCCATATTTAAAAGTGAAGTAAGTGTATGACGGATGATTTGGTCCATTTTTTCGGTACTGTCAGATATTTTTTTTTTAACTTGTAAATCATCTAAAACTGTGTCAACATCACCTCCTAGGGTTCCATCATCTAGACACCAAACATTAAATTTGGAATTCAGCTGTCGAATGATTGGGTGAATGACCAAGCTAAAGATCACTGGCCCGAGAGGATCACCTTGTTGACAGCCAACAGCGACTCCAGAAGGTTGTCCTGATATAGTAATTTAGATGGATGTCTGTAACATTGCCCAAGAAAACTAAAAATTTGTGGTACTTTTTTTTTAATTTCTGCCAACAAGGTGGCCCTACTAACTGAATTGAACGCATTTTTGATGTCAACCTTCAGGATGACCTCTCCTTTACCAGATTTTATATAGGTCCACAGTGCGTGTAAGGCAGCCTCACAGCCCCATTTGGAGCCGTAATCTAGCAGCAGGGGCTGAATTTTTTTCGAAATATCCCCACGATAAAATTTACAACAATTTTGGCTGCCAAACGACGGTACGTAGATCCCACGGCAATGGGACGTATGCCGCCACCCCTTTTGCGCAGGGCACATATATGGCCCTGTATAAGATGTCGATGACGGCCTCGTTCACCTTGCCCGAGAGCATGAGGTTAATCAAAGCCGTAAGCTCCTTCAGAAGTGACTCACAAGCTTTTCCGCCGCCTCCTGTACCGATGAGGTCCTTTAGATTTTGAGGACTAAGGTCGTCGAGGCCGCTAGCAGAGCCGCTCCGAAAGGAGCATACGGCTGTGACCACCTCTCGACCTGTAACGGTGAGGGTGTGAATGTCCGGATCAGGGGGGTAGGGAAAAGAAAGGCCATCCGATGGGGCAGGGTGTTTGCTCTCCAGAGCTGCGATGGTATCTGAAGAACACGGTGCCACCACATTACTACTAAAAAGAATCCTGGCTGCACCGCTTATGTCACCTTCCCCTAATATTGATTCGACCAGATGAGAAATACCTCTCGATGAGGTATACCTCTGCGTCGATAATGTTGTGTCTAAATTATAGGCCGAAACATTACAGTTTTCTTTAATTTGTGCAGTCTTTTGGAAGCTAAATTCTTTTGTACATGTAATACTCTGTAAGGGAAGGTGAGAAGTTGCTCCCAGGCACTTTGCGAGTTCTCGCGGGCGGCAAGGCGAACGCATCCCGCTAGGTGTTGCGCTACGAGAGATCTAGCGCCGCGGGGAATTCGCTTTAAAACAGGAACAGAGTTTTTGAATTTTGATAGGGTTTTCCAAAACGGGTCAAGAGTGTAGTAGGTGGTGATGTAATTACAGGGTCTGAAGTGAGTGCATTTTGGAGTTTGTGTTCCCTCTCAATGTGCACATTCAGACCCCGCTTACCTTTAAAAAATCGTGCCTGGGTGCACAGAGGACACCTCTCCAGGATGTTTAGTGATGTTGAAAGTTGACGACAAACTAGTATAAAATTTACACTTATTAGGTAACTATTTAAACAATGAAAGCAAATAAAAACCAAAGAAAACAAGCAAAAAATTGTTAGAGTGACAATTGCCACGATGACAAGATGCGTCAAGCTTGCAGCGCAATCGCGTTGGCGGCCTGGGGCACCGCCGCGCCCAAAATAACATTTCAGGGGTGGCGCCCGGACAACCGTTTCCAGAGGCCCTAGACAAGATGCCATTCAATTAGCGATGCGACTGTCGAAATTCCAAAATGTAGGAATTAGATCACGTGACATTTCGATAGCATCTGTCAATCCCATACATTTTTGACGTATTGACAATCGCCTTCGCCACGCTACCGTTGACAGAATGTCACTTGTCTAGAGCCCCAGGAGACACGAGCGCTGGCGTCGCGTTCTCAGCGTCGCCTCCAACTGTAGATGCAGCTGACCGCACAGCGGCTCGTATGCGACGAAAGCGGCGCCGCAATATAATTTTGAAAACGCGGGGTAGGTGCAAAGGTCTCGGCGGATCTTGGTGCCAGAAATTACACACTATTGCACGCATTATTTTTAAATTAAAAAAGGAAGACTTCGGTTTTTGTCAACCTGTCACCAATGTTGCTAATTTTTTTTCAAGTCGAAAATACCTTACGTTTTAATGGTGGTGCACAAGGAAAAAATGCACTAATGGGATCAGTTCGTTCTAGCCAGGCTTTGCGCAGCTCTGGTGGATAAAGGACTGGCAGGGCTAGGTAACATAAAAAAGGCAGATGTGTGCGAGAGATGTGGGCGAGGAACGCGTGCGACGGAGGCACGTGTGTGCCGGGCACAGCTGTACAAAATCGCTAGGCATCCTCGCACGTACCTGGTAGAAAACGTTATAATGTATGTGCTGAATCAGCACACACATTACTAATTAACGAAAACTTTATTTCAAATACAGCAAGAACAAAACTAGTTTGCTAGAGCAAACCGCGCTTTACTAATACTATGCTTAGCTTTGACAAGTCTTGTCAGCATCAGCCGTTATAGATATTAGATTAAACTGCATTATTCATCCTATTGGGGTCGCATTAAAATTAATTAAATAAGTTTAAAAGACAGGATTAAATAGCCTTACCTTTCTGTTGTTGTAGATTCGGAATATACGTAATCATACTCTGTGTTATACATCAATGGATTAGAATCCTTTTTTTGTGGTCCGAATACCTTGGCTCGTCTCCGTGTCGTTGTTTTTCGGCAATTAGTTCTTAAGCCCGACCGGGAATAACAAATTTCTACTTCTGTTTCTGGGTCTTGAGATTCAGTAGTAGTAACAAAATGTGGTTCAGTAGTAGTAACAAAATGTGACCTGTATTTTAACAGATGAGTAAAAATCATTAGGAGTCGTAATAATTATATCTTCTACCTCACCACTTATAAGCATTTTATGAAGTGTATTTCGCAGAAATGCAGGAAGGTGCCCTGGTCAATCCCCTATTATTAATATGTTTTTTTTTTATCTGATCGAAAAAGTGTGGCTAAAATGTTTCCTCTTGGATCAAAATATACTTATTTGTAACCTAATGGTAGAATGTATGGCCTCTATATCAAAACGTCCAATTCTTAAAATGACCTATTAGCAAATTGTCCTATTATCATATTATTATTGTGAAAGTACAATTATGCTGATTATGATTAGGTATGATAAAAACAGTTTTTTGCTGACGTCAGCATAACTTGCAATAAGTTTATAACATAATAAAATCATGGTTCCTTCCTAGAAGTTTTAGTTCTCCGCTGAATCTTTAGGATGAAGGGATAAAATATAGATGTCCACAATTGAAGGAAAACACATTGTGTCGTGGTCGTGATAAAACAGTATGTTTATAGTAATGAAACATCAAACTTTAGCACTAAAGTTTAGGGCATAAAAAAGTAAAGTATGAAACAAGAAAACATTGCTGTGATCGTATGCTACTTGCATACGATCACAGCAATATTTTCTTGTTTCATACTTTTTAGAACGTGAACTTTCTGTTTCGGGTTTTTTACTAAATATGTTAAGATGGTCACCCTCCACAAACCGACCCCGGCAAGCGTTGTTTAACTTTGAAGATCTGTCCGTACGGCTGTTATTATTTAGACACGAGCTCCTCGGTATTTACTTGTAAAATTTAAAAATCTTATATAATCCTTTAAACAGGGTGTTTGGGACATCTTAACGCAAACTTAACGAAAAGGCTTACACTTAATGCCATTAACCAAAATGTAGAAGTCATTAATCTCGCTAATGATCGGTTACAGAAATTGACATTTTTGAGCGCGCAATGTATTGGGAACAATGCGGTCTAAACGCGCGAGAGCGTTGTACGTGGTTAACGTAGTTTTTTTTTTTTTTTTTTTTCCAACATAATTTACACTACATAATAATGAAGACATATACCACTAGTCTAAAACCTTTAAAGGTTTATGTGACACAGTGGAGGAAGCAAACTCGATCACAGGTTATGTTACTTAAAATATATATAATAGGTTAATAACTTATACCAATGTGATATTAATATTAATATTGAAAAAACATTACATTAAAGGTGACCTTCAATATAATGTTTCTTCAACATCAATTTACATTTTGTATAGGAGCTAGTGACAATGTTAGACTGCACATTTTTAGGTATTTTATTTAAAGTATCAGGTAATATATATTCCCACGTTCTCATACCATACACATTTACAGTTGTAGGTAGTTTATATGTTGGCAGGTAACTAAGATCACGTAACCGTTTTGGTCTACTGTTTAAAGTTAATGAATTGATATAAATAAACGTATTGAATTGATATAAATATATTGATATATATAAATAAAGTACGTCACTGTCTACATCTACACGTCTTGCAAACACACATACACAGGTCTATGTCGCCGCCGCTCCCAGCGCCGCGCTGCGCATAATGTAGGTACCTACGCATATCGCGTATTGTTGACAAAATTAATATCACATGAAATCATTTTAATCACTCATAAATACCTACTGACTGATGGTAGGAACATGTTTAAGGAGAAGTTAAGAGAAAAAAAGAAGCCATAAGCTCAGTCTCCTATAATCACAATTCCGATAAGGATTTCGATAAGCTTAGAAGTACATTGAGATCCGGTAACGTTGGTATTATCTAATGAACTACTAAACCTGCTTTGAATGCAGGTACGAATATCGCCGATTGCAATAATATCACATAAACTCATTTTAATCACTCAGAAATAACTAACCTACTGATGGTAGGAACTTGTTTATGCAGAAGTTAAGAGAATTGGAGGAGCCTTAAGCTTAGTCTCTTTAAATCACGATTCCGAAAAGGATTGATAAAAAAAGGTTTTAAGTATGTACATTGAGATCCGGTAATAATGTAGGTATAAACTAATGAACTAGCTAACTCACCCCTAAACAGGTAGGATTCAAACTGGCCGCCCGCCGCCTGCTTGCTCGTGTTTCTCCATACATAAAACATTAGCATATTACCGTATTCTTGGGCACTGTAGTAATCGTTAAATCCAGATTACATTTTTAAATCACACTCACAAAAACAAATAATAACAGACACAAACACAGAATTAGTTTTGCTAGGTAGGTATCATACGAAAACTTATCTTGTCTCACGTCACGTCACGTCCCGAATTCCCGAATTTTGCAAAAATAACACACTCGTATCAAGGTCTTCAAGAAACTGACATAAAAATCCATTAAAATCGGCTAACATTAACATAAAACTGAGTAACCTATTTCCGACCTTAAATAGTTTAGTTAATGTCGGGAATCGGTTACCCCGCTTTGTGCAGTTACGTAATTTTTTTCATATGGGCAGTTTTATCTAGACGGTATGTTTGACGCTACACACACATGCACACGGGTTAGTGTGTTAGAACTAGGCAGGATGCGTTGACCTTTTTTACAAAACAGCTGAAAAGATGCCCAACTAGTTCTATTTACATGGCTCTTTTTAGTGAAAGTAGTGAGTTAATTGTTTTTTAAATTAAAATCACGTTGGGTTAGGTAAGAAAAACGATTATGAACAGTCCAAAGTAAAAAAAACAGCTGAAAAAATTTGAAAAATGAGGTAACAGCCGAAGAAAAATTCCTTCGCGGGGGGGTCCGGAATCATGTCCTGGACTCATGGTATCCGTTTGTGCGTCGATGTCCCTCACACGCTATATATTGTTTGAAATTTTATTTGATGTAATAATAGTTTTCAAGTATTTTTATCTTAGTTATTTTTAATTTTATCCATTTTAATTTCATTCCTTGACATTTTAATTAAGTGCAACTAAAATTAATTAATAACAATTTTATTTTATTAACTGTCATTTTAAATTATTTAAATTTTTTAATCCATATTTAATTTTTAACTAATAATTTTATTTCGCATAAGAGACTAAGTATGTCATATTTATAAACATAACTAACATAGTATTAAGTGCCACTAACACCTACTGTGGACCAAAAGTTGTCTTGTTCATGAATAAATAATATTAATAATATTTTTTTTTTCATTGTTAGGCACTATCTCAACTGATGGTAAGCGATGATGTGGCCGAAGATGAAGTACGCTATTAATGTGTGGTATGACTATACTTTTACCATTCTCTTATTTTAGGACGTTGTGCAAATAGGACGATATGCTAATGGGACGTTGGGACCTCTAATGTTTATTAAGAAGCAAATTATTATCCACAAAATTACCAAACATACTGAACAAGAAAACGCAAAGTTACCAGAAATTTCAAGCAATTCTACAGAGAGCAACGTCATCTTCAAAGATCTTACTCAAAATATTTACACTGGGCATAGTTCGATATGTAACAGTGGGTCCACACGATACAGACTTTTAGCTCTGAAAAAAAAAAATCAATAACACCGAGATTTTTCTGCACAGAATTTGTTGCACAGAAAATATCTTATAGAAGTTTATCTACACTCACAAAGTAATGTTCCAAATATTAATTCAAACACTATTGTACAAATACGTACTTTTTTTCGTTGATAGGTAAAATTAAAAGAAAAACCATTACTTTTAAACATTTTCTTTCGTTCAACTGCATCATAATAGTAGTTTATGCAACAGTTATATAAAAGAGGGTTATCAAAACACGAGTGTGGGTTTATCACACGAGGCGAAGCCGAGTGTGTTAATAGTATCACACGAGTGTTTTAATAACTGATTAAATGCCGTTGCATACACTGTTTTATCTTCACTCATACGAGTATAGTTGAAATATAACGACAGTGGAAAAATAGTTTATTTCAAACTCACAGCCACGGAAAAAATATGTGTTATGGCGGGTATTCTCATTGCGTTAACTGCGCATCCATAGACAATGACACTATTTTCCTACATTTAAGAGCGGATTTCACCAATATAACTGAACGCGATCAGTACATCTAAACTGTGTTCAAGAGCTGTCAGCGTCAATATTCCATAGAAAAATAAAGACACTACTGACAGCTCATAAACGAGCAATGAACCCATATTTGTCAATGAGCGTCATAAATTAAAAAGTAAAAGTGTGCTTTAAAAATTACAAAATATTTTATGATGCAGTTGTTTGAAAATCGAAGCAAAATGTTGAACTGTAGGTAATGTTTTATTTTTATATTTTACCTATCCGCGAAAAAAAGTACTTGTTTACACAATAGTTTTTGAATTAATATTTGAAACATTATGTTGTGAGTGTAGATATAATAACTTTTTAATTTTTATGCCACACTTTTACTTTTAATTGATTGGCGCGTATGTTTTCATTGACAAAATGTAGAAAAATAACATATTTTTTCCGTGGTTATGAGTTTGGAATGCATACATACTCATTTTTCTACGTTTTTTTTTCATTTCAACTGTATGAGTGAAGATAAAATAGTGTATGCAACGGCATATAACTAGGTATTAAAACACTCTTGTATTACTATTGCACGCGATGCGACTCGTGTTTTGATAACCCCTTTTATATGATCGTTGCATAAACTACTATTGTGAAAATCTGTATCGTGTGGACGGTCCATAAGTTTGTCCGCTAGCATACTTTCTTTCACACTCCCCGACGTATTGCAATGACACGCTGTGATTCCCGTTCTCGGCGCACTGCAAAGCACACTCGTTTGCGTATGTGATGCCGTCACTGCCGCACACTGGGCTAAAATGCCCACTGCATTTACATTGGAATGCTTCTTTGCAGGCTCCTGAATACTCTACAGTAATATTGAGGTTTTCTTTGGACTTCCGACACTCTAAGTAGCATTCGTTAAAGTACGTAAATCCATCAGAACCACAGGTAGGTTTGTAGGATGTCTGCGATAGCGTGCACCCACAAGGCTTGTGCAGGTCGGTGAAACTGAGGCAATAGGATATTCCGGGGTCCTGCTTCGCGGTCGGAAGCAACAAGGATGCACCGATGATTATACCTGTTACAATATCATTTGTATAAAATCTCAAAAAAACTGTGCTGACTAAGAGAATTAGTAAGGTCAAAGGGCCGACAGCAGCTGCTTAATTTGCATATCTAATCTTCAAACGATTAGTAGGTACTTCTCGTGCTGCTCACCAGAATACCATCATCACATCACTTCCCGTTTGTGTCGTAAGAGGCGGAAAAGGGTCTCACCAGAGTGAAGTCTTTTGACTATACCTGTTAGCGCGTTTTCCCTGATGCCAACCTGTTATGTGCTTGCGCGTTTTTTCTACTGAAATTCAGAGTGAACATTTTATGATACCGGTGGACCGATGATCTGGTGAGGGTCACAGTAACCGATAGATGCGAGACGCACAGCACCGATTGTTTTGGCGACACTTGATGGGCTATGTCTGGTAGCCAGTCTTCGGTGGATATGATGGTGATAATGATTTTACGATATTATTCGGTAAACCCCATTGCCCCTGCTACTAAGGCCTACGCAGTTTTTGGGAAAATATAAATTACTAGCCATGGTTTTACCCGGTTATATTTGAAAGTTTGAAAGATACTTTTTTAAGATCTAGAATTTGTTTTCCCGAAAACGTACCCGAACTCAAAAAAAAATGCATTTTCTCAGTAATAATAATAATTAATCTACTCACTTAATTTTAAAATCATTTCTCATCGTTGCCTCCTAGAACCGAAGTGAAGCCAAAAGATTATAAAAACAAAGTATCTGCAAAAATCTTATCAATTGAAAATGATTGTAACTTTCACGGGATTAATTTGTCACGCTAGCGTTTAATTTTTTAATGGCAAACTAGCTTTTTCGCGCGACTTCGTTCGGGTTCAAGTTGGGTTTTCGCAAAAACAAGGTGAGAATAACCGTCTCCAGAGTTCCGTCTATCTCTATCCGAATTCATCAGACTCGGTGCATCAATTCAGGTGTGATAGCTAACAAACAAACTCACCGTCGCATATTATAACACTAAGTTAGGATTTCAATCTGGCTGGCTAAATTATGTTCAGTACCTGTTAACTCGTTATCGTAGCTATTATAGTAGGTACTTTAAGCGCTGGACACACAGAAAAGACGTAAGACGAGGACGGGGCGCGGACAGGGCACAAACGGGCGTACGCCTACAAAGTAGGTACTTTAATTTTGGAAGTCGGTGTTGAATTACGAAAAAAACAACCAAAACCACAAACTATTTTTAATTTTATCTACACAGTTATTTTTTTTAATAAAAGAGTTTTTTATTTACCACTTTTAGTGGTACCTACCTCACACCACTGAAAAGTCACAGGAAAGCAAAATACGCAATTTCGTTTAATGGAATGACATTTTCTTCTAGCTATTTGGATTTAGAAATCAAACTACTAAACCGATTCAGATGAATCTCGAGAAGTATATCCTTTCACATAAAAACTTAAGAGGTGTCAAGGGACACCCGGATGGAACGAAGTTCCTTTCCAATAAAATTTATACACTACCTACACATTCTTATTAGTAAAAAGCAACTCGTCTAAAAGTTTCAGTAGCAGTCACTGAAGTGCATCTCAGATCAAGAGGCAAGATTCATTGGGATTAAAATTCATTATCGGCGACCTCAAAAACCATGAAAAAATTACCCATGAGGAAAAATTATCGAAACTCGTGGGCGCCATCTTGGATTTCAATTTTGACCCGGTACTTAATCGTTATTAGCGACCCCGAAAACCATGAAAATGACACCCATGATGAAAAGTTGTCAAATCTCATGTGCGCCATCTTGGATTTCGATTTTGACCCGGTAGTCGTTATTAGCGACCCCGAAAACCATGAAAATGACAACCATGATGAAAAGTTGTCAAATCTCATGGGCGCCATCTTGGATTTCGATTTTGACCCGGTAATCGTTATTGGCGACCCCGAAAACCTTGAAAATAACACCCATGATTAAAAGTTGTCAAATCTCATGGGCGCATCTTGGATTTCGATTTTAACCCGGTAATCGTTATTGGTGACCCCGAAAACCACGACAATGACTATAGCAAAAAGTGTCGTTACAACTTTTGGTCTTAATTTTTTCCGTCTAGCCCCCTTTCGCAAAGCGCGATAAGGAACTTCGTTCCAAAAAAAATTGGTTCATAAATGTCAAAGTTATGCGGTAACAAACATAAAAAGATAAAAAAGCAAACTAATTGAGAATCTCCTCATTTTTTTGAAGTCGGTTAAAGCTTACACTTGTTTCGATGTATGTTCCTGATTCTAATGAAATTAAGGGCCAATTTCACCAATGAAACTGAAAGCGATCAGCGAATAAAACACGTTTATGAGCTGTCAGTGTCATTATTTTTCTATGGAATATTTACACTGACTGCTCTTTTACGCGATCAGTAATTCAGTACATCGAAAAGGGCCTGTGCACATCACGTTTTATAAAAGCGCCGTTAACGCGCGTTTTAGAAACGTGTGTCGACGGCGCGCTTTTATCCTACAGAAGATCTACAGGCTGTGTCTTGACTCGCGTGCGTATCGCTACAAACGCGCGTCAACGGCGCGTTAAAAAAATGTGTTGTGCACAGGCTCTAAACTGCGTTCAAGAGCTGTCAGTGTAAATATTCCATAGAAATATAATGACACTGACAGCTCATAAACGTGGTTTATTCGCTGATCGCATTCAGTTTCCTTGATGAAATTGGCCCTAAGAATCAATTTGATTAATCGTAGTTTGAAGAATAGCACCAGTCGTGCGTCGTTCTATTTTGTTGATTTTGATTCGAAGTGTTTAAAGGGTGGGACTACTTAGGTCTCAAGAATCAGAACGATTTCTTTAATAATTGAGTGCAGTTAAAGGCAGATTTTTGCGGAGCGATTTTTTTTGTCTGTGATGTTAGGCATATCTTGGGTCCTTTTTTCTGGGTGAATTCAGGCAGATACTTCCAGTACCCCGAGGACCGCGTTTAAATACCCATGCCCCAGGGATGGGCTTTTATTTTAGAGTAAGATACATTTAAAAAATCTTTATAGAATACATTACTTGTTTTTCCTTCAGGGGCTAATTAATACAACATGTATACAACAGAATAAACGCAATACCTCTTAAGGGGTCATTGTAATTTTTGTAGTGGTATTAGTAGCCATCACAGCACCTTTCAGCGTCAATATTACCCATGAGCTGCTGCATTTTGTATTCGTGAATAGAACCTTAATTTCCAGGATATATTGTGCATAACATTAAAAATTATAAAAACCGATTGTGCTGCTATGTTTCAAGCGATCTTTCGTACTGCACCTATCTACAGGGCCCACTGTTTCATCGATAACCTGAAGATGGCTGAAGATGGCTGAAGATTTACAGTGGATTTACAGACTTATGTTGGACCAACTATTAGGTCCTGAAGAATATGTTGTTACAAATAATTTCTACTTGTCTAATGTTCACAAAATTATGAATGTTACAAATAAAAAAAAATATTTAAAGTATGTCGTTCGGCATCTCTTCATGATTAAAGGCTCACGCAGAAAGCGGCCGCTGAGATGCTACAGATAAAAAAAAATATTTATAGTCATAACCTCACTAATATTGGCACTGTAGGTATTTGAAAACTTGAATATTAATATTGCGAATATATTACCTACACATTGATTTTACGAGTACGTATGTTATGAGATTGTTCGGAAAATTAAACATAAACAAAAAAACAAGAGAAAATCAAAACTTACAAAAACAACCTACATATGGTGGGAGTCGAACTCACGCATCACTAAGTAAAAGTCCGGTCATTAATCGACTTGGCTGATTTCACTTTTTAAACCAGTCTAAAATTTGCGTTTGTATCAGGACCGAGGTTACCAATAGCTAGGATTTAAGTCATGCCGTAAAATTTATCTTTAAATGCCCATAACTTTTTTTCCTGGCCACCAATATAATTGAAACAAAGACTAAATGTTGCTCAGAGCTAAATCACATGTAATTGTACAGTCTCCAAGTAAATCTGTACAGTATTTTCAGAGATTAGCGTTAACAGACAGACAGACAAGAAAATCTGAAAAATCTTTTTTTGTGCTGTATGTTCCTTTTTCATCGTCCCCAACTCATTTTTGGTAAATTTCTTTAATGTACAGACACAAAATTTCTACTGTTTTATTATATGTACCTATAGAAATGAAATTAAGCATCAAATCACACCGTTCTCAAAAACAAAACTTTTCTCCCATAACCTAAACAAAAGCGTAATAACTCTTCATGGGAACTGTGTGTACCCAAACTACGTAAAATACCAGTTAATTTTTTCCCTGCCTCCTAAGAGAAATAAATCTCCTTGATTTACGACCTCTGGTATTTACTGGCAACTGTTTGCTGCGTCTGGTTTATGGTAACACTAAACAATGACAATAATAACGCCAATCGTTAATTGTGACAGGTTTCTATTTTATTGGGCTTCGAAGCTCACATTATTTTCCATGTTTGTTTTCTGATCTTTATGGAAGAGCTAAGATATCACAGCTGCATGGGTCGATCTTGAAGGTTTATCAACGCTTGCCGAGGTCAGTCTGTGGATGGGTGACTATCTTAACATATCGAGATTCCTCCGTGCCTCGGTAAGCACGTTAAGTCATTGGCCCCGGCTGTCATTTTTAGATCTTTAGCAGTCGTTACAGATAGTCGGAATCCAGAAAATCTTACTTCAGTCTTGCCAAGAAGTACGTCAATGGGTTGTGAAGGTCTGGTAAGCAGCTGCTCTACGTAAAATACTGGTAATCAGCTGAATCCCGTTTGACTGGGAGCCCACCCCAATATAGTTTGGAAAAGGCTAGGCCCTTGGGAACGTAC
This sequence comes from Melanchra persicariae, assembly GCA_947386135.1. Taxonomy (NCBI): domain Eukaryota; kingdom Metazoa; phylum Arthropoda; class Insecta; order Lepidoptera; family Noctuidae; genus Melanchra; species Melanchra persicariae. The sequence goes on along the minus strand of OX376664.1, from coordinate 4,254,107 downwards.
TCAAACTTCATTTTAGATTATTTTTAGTTTTAGTTAGTTAATAATCTTTCTATTTAAGAGTTATGGTTAGTTGAGAATATTAAAAAAGATGTTTGTCGTCTATGGCTTCATTTATATTCGACGATTAAAAGAGGTACTTTATAAATTACTTATTTTCTAAATGTTTATAATTACTTATGGCTAATTCTTTTTGAGGCGAATAACAACTTATTAGGCGACTCACTACTTGGTAACAAAAAAAAAACTTGGTAGTGATTAAATATTTATAGCACAATTAAAGATATAAAGAATTTATTACGAACAATTATATTATATGAGCTACAAAAAGCAAGGATCTATCAAAACTAAATAATGGCTGCCATAAGATGGCAAATATATTAAACAGGCCCATTGAAATAATAGGTGAGGTATTAAAAAAATGACTTGGTGGCTAATAACAGTGGGTTACTACTGTTACTACGAGAACTTAGGATGCAAGAGCGAGCGAAGCGAGCTCTTAACATAGGACACCCCGACTTGGACAGGTTAGGTTAGAAGTGCTAAGAAAGTTACAACTCAATATAAAGCTGCTACTTTATGCTTATAACACTACTTCACTGTAGCTGCCAACATATTATTTATGCTACCCATTTTATTTATTTTTAAAACCCTAAATCAAATTAGTTTGTCACCGCGTTAAATACCTACTATTACTTATTACTAAAATCTGTTTAAATTGTCGCAAATTGACCTTTTATCCATTCTAGATTCAAATAAAATAAAGTTTTGAGGTTTTGTAGTGCTAATATTAATATAATTCTTGTATATGCTCAGACGGTATATGTCATGGTGTGTTCTTGTGTGTCACGTAGTGTGAAACGCCCTGCAGCATGATTGATCGATGATTTGAAGTAGGTTGCTGGCAACGGATGGATACGGACTGCTCAATACCGGGATGGTTGGCGCTCTTCGGGGAAGGCTTACGTTCCGTGAACGGCAATTGGCTGATATGATGATGATGATGATGGTGATGGGCACACAATAAAGTTTCCACAGATTTGCATAGATCTTCGTTTATTAAAAGAAAAATCAAGTGCTTGTAGTAGATCGAAATTACAAATTCAATAATATGTAGTTTTATCTTCTACGAGGCAATAAAATTAGCGATTGTGTTGTTTCCGACTTGACGTGTCATATCGTGAAATCACACCTTATCTCTAGTGATCTTTCCTGCAAATTGAAACATAATTATTACCTAAGTGTAGAGAGCAGGTAGGATTCGTACACTTTTTACTCTAAGCCGTATAAAAGAGCAACCAATAGCTATTTTAAAAAAACTTCAATACTGCTATATACCCGACTTATCTGACTTTAAAATAGTGAAGTTTAGTTTAGATACAAACCAGCATGGCGAAGCTAGGGTAACTATTCTTAAAAATGGAATACGTACTAAACTACCCCACACATGGGGTAGCTTCGTACATAGTGTGGGGCACATTCGCACATAGTGGGGAACCTTAGTACAGTCAAAGAAAACGCCATTTATTCAATGTAATATAATCATGAATTGACATCAAAGTTAAAACATAATCAGCTTTTCTGTATAATCTGTATAATAATGTATAATAAAAATAGTTTTTGAAGTAAATAAGTACTTAAATCTACTTAGACATAAAAATAGACACAACTAAATTTTCGGCTGCTGCTTGGTTATGAAACTTTGTAACGCGACTATTAAGTGTTGTTGGTAACGCGTCATTGCACCACCAGAAATTCGCAGGACGCAAGTTGTATAGAAAGGGCGAAAGTAGAAAACGATTCACGCCACCCAATACACAAATACAGCTTAATACCCCAAAATCTAAAAAGACAAAGAAGTTTTCTTGGATGCGTGAGTCCATCACCGGCAACACCTTCAAAAAAAAAAAGAAAAGCTCAAGCCTCCTGATTATTTTATCGAGCCTTCGGAGAACCTTTCATCTAGGGTCACGAGGCTGATCTGGAAAACTCTAAATAGACTCCGTATTCTCTAGTAAAGATAAACTCCTCAGGTGGGAGTTCTCGGATGGCTCCGAACTTCAGTGTTTGTGCTGGCAAGCCGGCCGACCACTGGGCTGGGGTAGGGCCTGCGCTCCACCCGCCACCGGCACCGCTTCTGCCAACGCTGCTGCTGCCACTGCAACAGCCGCAGTAGAGCCCCCACAGGGGACTCAGGAGGGGGCTGAAATGGAGTACCAATAACGGCACCGCTCAGGAACTGATGCTCCTGAGCATGGCGCAGTGATTGATGCCTGCGGACGGCGAGCAATGGGTAGCTCGCCGTCCGATTAGAACAGGCCCGAGTCGAAGGGAGCAGTCAGCATGGCAGATGGGGCCCGTTAAAGCCAGAGCCTGCCAGGGTTGCAGATTTTGTTCGAAAGAGTTACCGCGGCCTTGGCGCAAAAGACACTAGGAGGAGCACGGATGTGTTTTAGTCAGTAAGAGTCTGACACTCCCTCCCGCTCCACCCAGAGCGGAACCCCGGTCATTTGATGATTTCCCATCCTTAAAAAAAAGTCACCCCCTGCCATTTTAAAGCCGTAACGTGTACATTGTCAGTGGTCAGGGAGGAGTTAATAGTTTTCTCATAGAATCCGTTGCTCAGTCCACTAAACTACCAAATCCCACAGCATTTAAATTTTTTGTTTGCGTAGTCTGCAATAGTCCAGCACCAACCGGGGATTATCCTCGGATATTCTTTCAAAGTGCATAAAGCGATAATCGTCAGTTGGTGCCTCATTCCATCAAAAATGCTTAACGGAGCCTCTGTGAGTTGGCTTCGGCCCCTCGCACGCCTATCAAAGTTCGGGACCTCGGGGTCCCGAGATTGTTCAAAATAAAATTAAATTCATTCATACATACTTCATTTATGGTTTATTTTCGCACGATCCCCAGTGAGAGAGCTGAATGTCTGGCACAACCTTGGAGACACAGTAGAGCACACAGAAATTAGCGTACGTCTTGTTATTGTTGCCGCACACCGGGCCGTGATACGCAGCGCAAACGCACGGCTTTTTCTTTTTTTTTTCTTTAGATCTACGGATTTGAGTTGATGGTTTAGCAAGGATATTATCTGATATTGGCTGTGACCACCTCTCGACCTGTAACGGTGAGGGTGTGAATGTCCAGATCAAGGGAAAAGAAAGGCCATTCGATGGGGCAGGGTGTTTACCCTCACCGTTACAGGTCGAGAGGTGGAGAGCAAACGCTCTCCAGAGCTGCGAGAGTATCTGGAGAACACGGTGCCACCACATTACTACTAAAAAGAATCCTGGCTTATCCGCTTATGTCACCTTCCCCTAATATTGATTCGACCAGATGAGAAATACCTCTCGATGAGGTATACCTACCTCTGCGTCTATAATGTTGTGTCTAAATTATAGGCCGAAACATTACAATTTTCTTTAATTTGTGCAGTCTTTTGGTAGCTAAATTCTTTTGTACATGTAAAATTCAGTAAGGGAAGGTGAGAAGTTGCTCCCAGGCACTTTGCGAGTTCTCGCGGGCGGCAAGGCGAACACATTTCGCTAGGTGTTGCGCTACGAGAGATCTAGCGCCGCGGGGAATTCGCTTTAAAACAGGAACAGAGTTTTTGAATTTTGATAGGGTTTTCCAAAACGGGTCAAGAGTGTAGTAGGTGGTGATGTAATTACAGGGTCTGAAGTGAGTGCATTTTGGAGTTTGAGTTCCCTCTCAATGTGCAAATTCAGACCCCGCTTACCTTTAAAAAATCGTGCCTGGGTGCACAGAGGACACCTCTCCAGGATGTTTAGTGATGTTGAAAGTTGACGACAAACTAGTATAAAATTTACACTTATTAACTATTTAAACAATTAAAGCAAATAACACAAAAAATTGTTAGAGTGACAATTGCCACGATGACAAGATGCGTCAAGCTTGCAGCGCAGTCGCGTTGGCGGCCTGGGGCACCGCCGAGCCCAAAATGTAATTTCAGGGGCGGCGCCCGCACAACCGTTTCCAGGAGACACGAGCGCTGGTGTCGCGTTCTCAGCATCGCCTCCAGCTGCAGATGCAGCTGACCGCACAGCGGCTCGTATGCGACGAAAGCGGAGCCGTAATATAATTTTTAAAACGCGAGGCAGGTGCAAAGGTCTCGGCGGGTCTCAGTGCCAGAAATTACACACTATTGCACCCCCAAAATAATTATTTAAATTAAAAATGGAAGACTTCGGTTTTTGTCAACCTGTCACCAATGTTGCCAATTATTTTTTAAAGTTGAAAAAAAATAACCTAACGTTTTAATGAGCGAGTTGGCGAGGTGGTGCACAAGGAAAAAATGCACTAATGGGATCAGTTCGTTCTAGCCAGGCTTTGCGCAGCTCTGGTGGATAAAGGACTGGCAGGGCTAGGTAATATAAAAAAGGCAGATGTGTGCGAGAGATGCGGCCGAGGAACGCGTGCGAGGTAGGCACGTGTGTGCTGACCACAGCTGTACAAAATTGCTAGGCATCCTCGCACGTATCTGGTAGGAAAGCACTCTTATAATGTATGTGCTGACTTTGCACACACATAACTTATTAACTAAAACTTTATTTCAACTACAGCAAGAATAAAACTAGTTTGCCAGAGCAAACCGCGCTTTACAAGTTTTGTCAGCATCAGCCGTTATAGATAATAGATTAAACTGCATGATTCATCCTGTTGGAGTCGCATTAAAATTAATTAAATAAGTTTTAAAGACAGGATTAAATAGGAATACCTTTCTGTTGTGGTTGTTGATTCGGAATGTTTGTCATCTTCATCTTCTATGTATACATAGTCTTTTAGTCCGAATACCTTGGCTCGTCTCTGTGTCGTTGTTTTTCGGCAATTAGTTCTTAAGCCCGACCGGGAATAACACATTTCTACTTTTGTTTCTGGGTCTTGAGATTTAGTAGTAGGAACAAAATGTGATCTGTATTTTAACAGATGAGTAAAGATCATTAGGAGTCGTAATAATTATATCTTCTACCTCACCACAGGCATTTTATGAAGTGTATTTCGTACAAATGCAGGAAGCTGCCCTAGTCAAACCCCAATTATTAAAATGGTTAAATTTTTAATATCAGGCTGGTCGAGCAACCTCCTCGATGATCGACAGTTTATAAACGTTGCCCCAAACTATGAATTTTTAACATATAAACTCACATACACAAACAGCCCGAGAAATTCCGAGTCATTTCCCTTTTTTTTGCTTAATATGTTTTTTTTATCTGATCGAATAAGTGTGGCTAAAATGTTTCCTCTTGGATCAAAATATACTTATTTGTAACCTAATGACAGAATGTTTGGCATCCATATTAAAACGTCCTATTCTTAAAATTACCTATTAGCAAAATTACCTATAAGCAGAACGTCCTATTGTGAAAGTATAATTATGCTGATTATGATTAGGTATGATAAAAACAGTTTTTTGCTGACGTCAGCATAACTTGCAATAACTTTATAACATAATAAAATCATGGGTCCTTCCTAGAAGTTTTAGTTCTCCGCTGGATCTTTAGGATGAAGGGATAAAATATAGATGTCCGCAATTGAAGGAAAACACAGTGTGTCGTGGTCGTGGTAAAACAGTATGTTTATAGTAATGAAACATCATACTTTAGCACTAAAGTTTAAGGCAAAGTGGCATACGACCACGGCAATGTTTTCTTGTTTCATACTTTTTAGAACGTGAATTTTTGGTAATCGGGTTTTTTGCTAAATATGTTAAGATGGTCACCCATCCACAGACCGACCCCAGCAAGCGTTGTTTAACTTTGAAGATCTATCCGTGCGGCTGTTATTATTTAGCCACGAGCTCCTCGGTATTTACTTGTAAAATTTAAAAATCTTATTTTTTTTTTTCATCATTGTTAGGCACGTGGTTGACCACTGTCTCAACTGATGGTAAGCGATGATGTGCCCGAAGATGAAGCACGCTATTAATGTGTGGTATGACTATACTTTTACCATTCTCTTACCTCTACCTTATTTTAGGACGTTCTGCAAATAGGACGAATTTCTAATGGGACGTTGGGACTTCTCATTTTTATTAAGAAGCAAAGTATTATCCACAAAATTACCAAACAGAATGAACAAGAAAACGCAAAGTTACCAGAAATTTTAAGCAATTCTACAGAGAGCAACGTCATCTTCAATGATCTTATTCAAAATATTTACACTGGGCATAGTTCGATATGTAATAGTGGATTCACACGACACAGACTTTTAGCTCTGAATAAAAAAAGTCTAACACACCGAGATTTTTTTGCACAGAATTTGTTGCACAGAAAATATCTTATAGAAGTTTATCTACACTCACAAAGTAATGTTCAAAATATTAATTCAAAACTATTGTACAAACACGTACATTTTTTCGTTGATAGGTAAAATTAAAAGAAAAACCATTACTGTTAAACATTTTCTTTCGTTCAACTGCATCATAATAGTAGTTTATGCAACAGTTATATAAAAGAGGGTTATCAAAACACGAGTGTGGGTTTATCACACGAGGCGAAGCCCAGTGTGTTGATAGTATCACACGAGTGTTTTAATAACTGATTAAATGCCGTTGCATACACTGTTTTATCTTCACTCATACGAGTATAGTTGAAATATAACGACAGTGGAAAAATAGTTTATTTCAAACTCATAGCCACGGAAAAAATATGTGTTATGGCGGGCATCTCATTGCGTTAACTGCGCATCCATAGACAATGACACTATTTTTCTACATTTAAGAGCGGATTTCACCAATGTGTGTGAACGCGATCAGTACATCTAAACTGCGTTCAAGAGCTGTCAGCGTCAATATTCCATAGAAAAATAAAGACACTGACAGCTCATAAACGTGGTTTATTCGCTGATCGCGTTCAGTTTCATTGGTGAAATTGGCCATTTTTTTATGATGCAGTTGTTTGAAAATCGAAGCAAAATGATGAAAGGTAATGGTTTATTTTTATATTTTACCTATCCGCGAAAAAAAAGTACTTGTTTATACAATAGTTTTTGAATTAATATTTGAAACATTATGTTGTGAGTGTAGATATAATAACTTTTTAATTTTTATGCCACACTTTTACTTTTTAATTGATTGGCGCGTATGTTTTCATTGACAAAATGTAGAAAAATAACATATTTCTTCCGTGGTTATGAGTTTGGAATGCATACATACTCATTTTTCTACGTTTTTTTTTCATTTCAACTGTATGAGTGAAGATAAAATAGTGTATGCAACGGCATATAATTAGGTATAACACTCTTTTATTACTTTTACATACGAGGCGACTCGTGTTTTGATAACCCCTTTTATATGATCGTTGCATAAACTCCTATTGTGAAAATCTGTATCGTGTGGACGGTCCATAAGTTTTTCCGGTAGCATACTTTCTTTCACACTCCCCGACGTGTTTCAATGACACGCTGTGATTCCTGTTCTCGGCGCACCGCAAAGTACACTTGTTTGCGTATATGACGCCGTCACTGCCGCACACTGGGTTAACATCCCCTTTGCATTTACAATGGAATCCTTTTATGCAGACTCCTGAATACTCTACAGTAATATTGAGGTTGTCTTTGGACTTCCGACACTCCAAGTAGCATTTGTTAAAGTACGTAAATCCATCAGAACCACAGGTAGGTTTGAGGGATCTCTGCGACAACGTGCACCCACAGGTCTTGTGCAGGTCGGCGAAAGTGTAGCAATAGGATATTCCGGGGTCCTGCTTCGCGGTCGGAAGCAACAAGGATGCACCGATGATTATACCTGTTACAATTTCATTTGTATAAAATCTCAGAAAAACTGTGCTGACTAAGAGAATTAGTAAGGTCAAAGGGCCGACACCAGCTGCTTAATTTTAATATCTAATCTTCAAACGATTAGTACTTTCCTGTACTGCTCACCAGAATAGCACCATCCCATCACTTCCCGTGGGTGTCGAAAGAGGCGGAAAAGGGTCTCACAGAGTGAAGTCTTTTGACTATACCTGTTAGCGCGTTTTCCCTGATGCCAACCTGTTATTGCTTGCGCGTTTTTTTACTGAAAATACGGAGTGAACATTTTACGATACCGGTGGTCCGATGACCTGGTGAGGGTCACAGTAACCGATAGATGCGAGACGCACAGCACCGATTGTTTTGGCGACACTTGGGGGGCTGTCCGGTAGCCAGTCTTCGGCGGATATGATGGTGATAATGATTATACGATAATAGTCGATAAACCCCATTGCCCCTGCTACTAAGGCCTACGCAGTTTTTGGGAAAATATAAATTACTAGCCACGGTTTTACCCGGTTATATTTGAAAGTGTGAAAGATACTTTTTTAAGATTGAATTTGTTTTCCCGAATTAACGTACCCGAACTCAAAAAAAATGCATTTTCTCAGTAATAATAATAATTAATCTACTCACTTAATTTTAAAAGCATTTCTCATCGTTGCCTCCTAGAACCGAAGTGAAGCCAAAAGATTATAAAAACAAAGTATCTGCAAAAATCTTATCAATTGAAAATTATTGTAACTTTCACGGGATTAATTTTATCACGCTAGCGTTTAATTTTTTAATGGCAAACTAGCTTTTTCGCGCGACTTCGTTCGGGATCAAGTTGGGTTTTCGCAAAAACAAGGTGAGAATAACCGTCTCCAGAGTTCCGTCTATCTCTATCCGAATTCATCAGACTCGGTGCATCAATTCAGGTGTGAAAGCTAACAAAAAAACTCACTGTCGCATATTATAACATTAAGTTAGGATTCCAATCTGGCTGGCTAAATTATGTTCAGTACCTGTTAACTCGTTATCGTAGCTATTATAGTAGGTACTTTAAGCGCTGGACACACAGAAAAGACGTAAGACGAGGACTGGGCGCGGACAGGGCACAGACGAGACGCCATCGCCACTTTTTAAAACATAAGAAAAGACGAGGCACGGACGTGACGCTGGGTGCCGCGAGAGATGACGGTTTTTAACCAATTTCATTCAACCGTCCGATTTTGAAAGGATAGCATGTCTTTTCCGAAGATGTAGATGTGGTTAATTGTGGTAGTGTAATTATGTGTGACACCGACGCGCGAGTCCCGGCACCCGCGCCCACCCGCACCTCCGTTCTCGACCGTGCCCCGTTTTTACAATAGGTCACAGATGAGCAAGCGTCGTGTCCGCGCCCTATCCTTTCTATCCATTTTGTAAACATTTTGTATGAAAAAGACGCGGAAGAGACATATTATGTCCGCGCCCCGTCCTCGTCATACGTCTTTTCTGTGTATCCAGCGCCTAAGTAAGTATTGATAAGTCGAAGTAAACTGGTTTAATTAGCCGTTTAATTAACGTCCTTGCCTTTTCATTAAACGGTACCGTTTTATCTGCGGCAAATTTGAAATGGCAAAAAATAAGTTAAATGTATTTTTATCAATTTAAATTGATAAAGATAAAGCGCATCAAAGTTTAAGAGTGGGGGCTGGTGACGTAACGTTTTAGTAATAGCATACTAAAATGTGATGACACGAGAGCTTTCAACGCACTGTATAATCTTAATTTTTTGTTTACGTGTTTCTATTGCTATTGTTTGTTTTGTTTTAATGTTGTCAGATTGTCATTGTCAGTCAGTGCCAGACATCATGCCGTAGACAACTTTTGGACTGTGTTCTGTTTTGTCTGTGGTGTGACTAAAGGCTCGTGGCAGCTAATGTCCGGTCCTGACATGGTTTGCAAGTGTTTGTGGTTTTATCTAGTTTTTTCTTTCAGTTTTGTTTTATTTGTGTGTCGTTTCTAGCGGAAAAAAACAATATTATCTTTCTTTCTTTCAAATTAAAAACACATCCTGTAATATTACACGTGACTGTGCCATCTAGTGGTCGAAATTCGGAACTTTTTCCGTGTAAATAATTGTGATTTACGCTTCTGTGCTGCCACCCATAGTGCCTGCACGCTCCGTACATCGTCCGTCTATTTTTGTTTATATTTCAGGAACATCTAATATTCTTGTACCTATATTTGTAAATATCGCAGCCAACTAGCTGAATCAGCCGTTTCATTAAAAGTCTAGCCTTTTCATTGAAATGTGCCGTTTATTTAGCGACATTAGTGACATGGGCAAGTCATTAAACGATATTGAACAAAAGATGTCACTCATGTCACTGAAAAATCAGCACAATTCAATGACTTACAATCTCGGAAACGGCTTCAATGATTTTCATGAAATTTTGTATGCAGGGGGGTTTCGGGGGCGATAAATCATTTTTAGAAATCGTCGTTTTATCCGTGTTTCTTAAAAAAAACAATCCGAGCAACATCATCCAGGTACTAAGTTCAAACCGATAAGTGGGACTTGCGCTTTTAAACTCTTGTTTTGGGTTTCGTAGTTAAAATGACCATGAAAAATTGTCATATTGTTTTCATCTGTATGATATTCTAAATAATATCAAAATTAGAGTTCCTCTTTTATTCCTCAGTACGAATTTTATAAACCTTCCATCTGCTCGATTCTGAAGTTAGTTCATTATGTTAAGATTTCTGGTACCTACGTTTGGTCCGTAGCGGAGGATGATGGTTAATTAATAGCCGAATCTGGTCGTCCTTGTCACAAAAACTTAAGAACTTAACCTTTAACGTAACATTTAGATCCGGTGCACACTTATAAGTACATATATTGCCGTATGTGACGCCGTCGCTACCACAGATCGGACGGCGGATGGCTGGACATTCACACGTTTCTCTTTCTTCTTCCGCCTCCACTTCTTCATAATATTCTAATTTAGATCAAATCAAATCAAATCAAATCAAATCAAATTGTTTATTTGTGATACATGGGTTACATGCAGGTGTTCATTACATTAATTATAAGCTTATAATGTCCATTCCATGATCAGCCACTTGGGCATACAAATGATATAATAATACAATAGAAATAAGATTCTTGAATTCCAAAGATTAGGCATAAATTACATTTCATATAAAATATATATGTCAGACAGACACAATTACAGAAACACAACAACAAGTCAAGCATACATGAAACATTTAAAAAGTTCTAGTCGATAAAAAGTCAGCAACAGAATAATAACATTTTTCTATTAGAAATTTGAACAATTTATTTTTGAACACATGAGTATTGCTACATTCTTTTATGTCGTTAGGAATCTTATTGTAAATTTTTGTGGCCATAGCAAACGCACTTTTACCAAAGAGGGTAGTTTTATATTGACTGGTAACGTTGTTATACAAATGACTCCTATTTCGCGATCCCAGCTGTAATGTAAACAGTGATGGATGATGTCTAATAAACAAGGCCATTTCAAAAATATATAAGGATGGGAAGGTAAGAATTTGTAATGTTTTAAAGAATTCCTTGCAGCTGTCTGTTCTTTTGAGACCACACATTGCTCGTACGCACCTCTTTTGACATTTAAAAACTTTATCCCAGTTGGTAGTATTCCCCCAAAATATTATGGCATATCTGAGTCTAGAGGCAACATTACTATGATAAGCTATGAGCAATGTGTTAAGATTAACCTTTTTCGCTAGCATGTATAACGCATAAGATGACTGTGATACTTTTTTGCAAACAATTTCTATATGACTTTGCCACTTCAAATTGTCATCTATATGTAAGCCAAGAAATTTTGTTGTAGTAGTCAATCCAACTTTTTCACCTTTAAATTCAATTCGAGTATGTAAAGTATTTTTTGTTTTTTGTTTGAATTGCATTAGTTAAGTTTTGTCAATATTAATTAATAAATTATTATTCTGTAACCATTGAATTATTGAATTAAAACTACTATTTATAACATTTTCATCACTATATACAACCGTGCAATCATCAGCAAATAGCACCATACTATCTGTTGTACATTTTGGCAGGTCGTTGATGTAGATAATAAAAAGTGGTGGGCCCAAAACACTACCTTGTGGAACTCCATATTTCATTATTCTACTCTTTGACTTATAATTTATAACATGTTTCGTCTTAGGAGAAATTTTATCAATACTTATAGTCTGAGTTCTATTGCTGATGTAAGATCTTAGCAACTCTAAAGTGTTGCCCCTAACACCGTAGGTTTCCAGCTTACTCAGTAGTATGTTATGATCCACGTAGTCAAAGGCCTTTGACATATCCATGTACAGAGCATAGACAGGCCGTCTTTTGTCAACTCTAGGGTATATTAAACTTAAAAAATCATAAATAGCTAAGTTTATGGACATATTTTTACGAAAACCTTTCTGATCCGGTGTAAAGATATTATTTTTTTCGAAGTAGTCGTACAAGTTATTGCATATGGCTTTTTCAATGATTTTGGAAAACGTTGGAGTTAAGGCTATAGGCCTGTAATTTCTTAAATCAGTCTCATCCTTTTTATGGAGCGGCTTAATTATAGTATGCTTTAACACCGATGGAAAGATTCCCTGTTCAAAGCACATGTTAACAACACAGCTCAGTACAGGCGAAATGATGCGAGATACGTATTTTATTACCAACACACATATGTCATCAAAACCAGTGCTCTTAGTGTTATTTAATTTTTGTATAATTGTATCGATTTCCAAAGGACTAGTGGGACTGAGAAAAAACGACTTCAGTAAATTATAAGTGCATGAAGATGATGTTGGGTTATTATTAACCGCAGTGCTAGTCTGAGGCTTAACCATATCTGCATAGTAGTCATTAAACAAGTCAGCGATTCGTTGAGGGTCTGTGATTTTATGTTTGTCTATTACCAATTCACTTATTGTCTCAGGAGGGAAATTTTGTTTTCTGCCATTTATTATGTTCCAGGTGGCTTTCGATTTATTTTTAGAATTAAGAATGTAATAATAATTTTGAGATTTTTGAGTTAGTTTAATGATTTTGTTATATCTTAAAGAATATTTTTTAAAGTTCGATTTATCTACGTTATTTTTTGATAATCTATATTTCCAGAGAAGAGAACGTTTATGTTTACTACATTTCTTAATACCACGCGACATCCATTTTGATCGAACTGCTGTTTTATTTTTAATTTTTATTATTGGAAAGCATAATTCGTAAAATAACCTAAATATATCATAAAATGAATTAAAAGCATCATTTGCATCATTTGATTCATACACTTCAGTAAATTGGAGCTCTTTAATACACTCTTCAAATTTCGTTAAATTATCTATGGAATAATCACGTTTAAACGAAAACCAATAGTCAAATGTACAGGTTTTTTTGACTGGAAATGATATGTATTGCGCCTTATGATCTGATAAACCGAGTTCCAAGACTGTTGATATGGCACCACGAATATTATGAAAAATATTGTCAATGCAGGAACCACTACTTGGTCTTGTGGGCTCATTGATTGCTTGTATTAAATTAAATCCCATAGTTAGTTGTTCCAATTCCAACGTGAACTTATTTTTTTTCAACATATCAATGTTAAAATCACCACAAACAACGATTTTGCTATTCCCATATTTTGCAAAGAGGCACAAGATGTCATTAAAATTATTAAAAAACAAGTTAATATATTTATTATAGTTATTACTTTTTGGTACCCTATAGAGACACAAAATTATCATATTATCGTGGTCAGTTAATTTAATTGCAGAGCATTCAAAAACATTAGGGATACTATACTTCTGAACAGCGTCAAGTACGACAAACTTAACATAGTTTCTCACTAGAATGCATGTCCCCCCTCGACGCTTGTTACGCGAAAAATGAGTGGCCAAGATGAAATTTGGAATTTGAAGGAGTTCAATATCGTCATTAGTCATATTGTGTTCTGAGAAACATAAAACGTCAATATTTTTACCTGTATCAGCTAGGTCACCAAGGCAGTAAACAGATCTGACTTCGATATGAGGCCACAAATATTTTGATGTATTATATTTATATGGTTATACACGAAAAAAATCATTGGAATTTGACGTAGACTTAACAGAATCCCTTTTTTTAGAAGTGGAGTCGTAACATGTAGCAATATTCATGTCAGTCTGAGTACTTTTAGTAGAGAATTTAACATCACAATTGTCACAAACAGTACTTGCTTAGAAACCGATTGTTCGTCTTCTTGAGCCAAAATAGTAAACACGTGTGCACTCATGAGCAGTAATATGCCTGTTTAAGTAGAAACAATTGAAATCATAATTATAAAACCATGCCTAGTTTTGGTCACCGAAAAAATTAAGATGAATATCAAAAGGCAATCATGCTAAATCATTTGTTTGTTTTCTTTAGTGTTGACAGTTTCCGTAATATTAACCTTAATAGTTTTCGTGCTATATATATATATCCATAGAAATAAATAAAAAACCTTACTAACTATCATTAAGGAGTGTACCACAAGGCATGATACTAGGTCCCCTTATTAATAAGTAAGAGTATGAATTACGCATTTTGACCATTACATAACATTGATGTTGAATTGGAGTATTTCTTTCTTCACGATTATTCCATTTATTTCTTAAAATTTTAAGCATTAAAATAATTAGACGACACGGTTGGTGCAGTGGATGAGCGATCGGTTGTTGCGCTGCGTGTCGCGGGTTCGATTCCTGCACGGTAAAAATATTTGTATGGCCTAGAGATAGTTGTTCCGGGTCTGGCTGTTTGTGTATGTGAGTTTGTATGTTTGTAAACGCACCTACGATACAGGAGAAATTCCTAAAGTGGGGCAACGATTTAAAGAAAAAAAAAAATCTCATTTTTCCAATGGTTTCTGGCTCTATAAACAGCCAATGTGTTTTAAACAAGGAAATTTTATACGCAATTGCTTATCAGCTCATAAATTTAGTACTGCATTTTTTTCTGTGTTGCAATTAATGGATGTTGTTGAGTTGGAAATTAAGATATTAGATTTTGTGTTTTGATTTGTTATTAAAAGTGCGCCACGACTATAGTACCTGTACATGTCGATTTTGAATGCCAAAAATTTATTTATTTTTCATGTCAAAAAGAAAGAACATTGCAACGTCTTGCTAGGGTTTTTTTAAATATATCACTTTCCTATCACCAATAATTCTTTTTAGCTTATTTTAAATTTGCCAAATTGCTCACAATCTTTAATTTCAGTAGGCAGTTAATTAAAGTGTTGTGCTCCTTCAAATATAATATTTCTGTTACCATTGGTTTTTGTTCCGGGTCTCCTTAGTGTAATGTTGTTGGTGTTTTTCAGTTTATGATAGGTATTAACATTTTTAAATGAGTAACAAAGTCAAAGTCAAAGTCAAAGTCAAAACGTTTATTTCAATTAGGCCATTAAACGGCACTTTTGAACGTCATCATTTACATTAAAAATAATATAAAGTGACTCTACTGTCCGTTCGCAAGGGTAGATTCTTATGGAGAAGAACGGACAAGAAACTCCATAGTTACTCTTTTCAAATCAATGTTTTACAATATTTGAGTACAAAAATTAATTTTAATATATGTGAGGTCGATGCACCTAGAGTATACTACTTATAGGATCAAAGTATTCCGAGAAGAGGTAAACATTTCCATTTTCTTAATAAGTACATGGTACTCACATATTTACAAATCTTGGAACCATTAATAAAACAGAGTGTGTTAACAGAAAAATAAAAACTCTTTTACATCTGTAAAGTTAATATATTATATAAATTGACCAGTTTGATTTTGCCTACACTACACCCTTGATTGTCCTATGGAGCAAGACCAGCATGTTTCACAGCATTCTTATCTTGAATGTAATCCTCCAACTTACAACTAAGCTACCTAACAACAAAGAAATCATAACTCTAAACTGTGGGCAACTTTTGTTCAAAGATAAACAAATAGTTGCTATTGTGACCAGTAGGGGGCAGCACGACCGGTCTTGTGGTGGGAGGTAGATATCGTTGAACGATATTGATTTTAATTATAATGTTCTTGAATATGATAAATTATTATTTATTCTGCTTTTTCTAAGGGATGAGACTAAAAGGGTAACAGTGTTTGGATTTTCAGTATAAGTAGAAGTAAATATGAATCTCGTTATTTTCGTGAAATTACGAACACAGCGCAGTTATATTGTCTTCAAGATATCAAATGTATATTTTTATATATATATATAAAGCTAACTTCTCGCAAAAATTAACTGTCCAAACAAAGATTCATGATTAAAATCTAGCTGTTGGTGTTACTGACAGTAGGTACGAAATATAACAATACAGCCAAAAATAAATCCACTTTACTTTTTATTTAGAAACTTAGAGATGAAGTGTTTAATAAATAAATAAATAAATAAAGCAGGGGGCCAATTCTACTATTTTTAAGCAACGTTCGCTCGCATTCGCATGTACATCTCAGTCGCAATCTGCCAAAAAAGCCTCAATTTCCATACATTTTTGACAGATTCCGGCTGAGATGCGAATGAGAATGTTGCTTTAAAATTTATAGAATTGACCCTTTTTTAAGGATGGGAAATCATCAATTGACCCCTTCCGCTCTGGGTGGAGCGGGAAGGAACTTTACTAACTAACTTTACTTTTACTGACTAAAACCCATCCATGCTCCTCCTAGTTCTTTTACGTTCCAGGGCCGCGGTAAATCTTTCGAACAAAATCCGCAACACTGGCAGGCTCTGGTCCTAACGGGCCCCTACTTCTATGCTGACATCTCTTTGAGGCGCGCGTGGAACACAACGCGCCGTCGGCTTGGGCCTGGCTTTGATTGGACGGCGAGCCACCCAACGCTCGCCGTCCGCAGACCCGCACCTACGGTGGCCGAAAATCGCCCAGCGACTCCCGACACCCGGTGCGTCTCCCTATGTCGCGGCGGCTGGGGCGTGACGGTTGTCTCTCCTTCACGCGGCCCGCCTCCTCCTTCACTAGCATTACTGCTTCGCAGAAGGAGGTGACGGCTTCCCATGCCTCCTCGCTCCGGATCATGGATTGAACCAGGGCCGGACGCGAGAGGTCGCCGCCGCCGATCGCCTCGACGAGGACACGGCGGTGCTCCGCCCAAGCGGGGCAGACCTCCACCGTGTCCTCCGAGGGATCCTCGCAGTGAAAACACCCGGGCGTTTCCTCCCGTCGAATCCGAAACATATCCGTTTACGTATCCGTAAACGTTAAACGTACGAATTGTACCGCATATAATATTTACAAAATAACGTCACGATATACATATTGGCATACTTGTACTATCACATGTCAATACAAATATCGAGAGATATGACGCATGCTTTCACAACGCAATATTACTTCCTTACAATACAGTTGAGTTTGTAAAGGAAATACATAAATAAGTAGACACCTGTCACTCTGACTAAATTTCAGACATTCCCGTTTATTTTTTTTGGTCGGTTTTGTTATCTTTAACTCGACTGCTGACTTGCAGGACATAAAATTCTGAAAAAGCTAAATTTCGATCTTGCTACGACAGAATTAGATGTCAAACAAAATAGACAGTTTCACAAACAGACACAACAAAATAGACAGGTTTCTTGGTACTTCTACGTTGTATGTACAACGTAGAAGTACCAAGAAACCTCGGTAACCTACATAGCCCAAAGAATGAGGATTTACAGGAGAATTCACTCCACCAGTTGACGCCACATAGGCGTGAGGTCCTTTTTCTTTGAAAACGTAACTTATGATGTTAAAATGACGTTGATGTCAATTTACTTAATGTCAAAAAACATTAGCCTTTTGACAGGTGCCTGGGCCTTAGTCTCATTGCTGCCAACTGGAGTTCGTAACTTCAGAAAATCTTCTTTGGCAAACTTAATTGTCAGTGGGCAGGGTACATTGCTCACAAAACGCATAGCCGATGGCCATGGTTCAAATCAAATACGTTTATTTGATTGAAGGGTTCCTTAAATGTAGTGATCACGTGCCAAAAGGTGCAGCGTTGGAAGGCCTCAGATAAATATGTACCAACAGTGGTTCACTGGATGCAAGAAGAATTGGATCGGTCGATGTCGCAATGTTTGGGTAAGATCAATGTATAGCATTTGACATCTTTCCCTAAAGTGATGATAATATCTAGTAGTCAGTCAAAAAATAAATATATGTACCTATATGTCGGTGCGTTGGCGTAATGACGTCATATTATTTAAGATTTAATGCTATCGAACCTTTCGCGTTTTGGCTTTGCGATTTCTCTGTACCTATTAAATTCGTGGTTATTGTGAACTGTCATTAAAACAAAAAACTATTGGAACGTTAATCAAGCTCACCGAGTTTTATTGTTGGATACGAAGATGACTGACCCACACAAAGTAAGTTTTATTTGTCACAAAAATAACATAGTTACCCTAGACCTAATTGGCAAGAAGGTCATATTTTACTGTGTATTTCAAACACATGTGATGCTACCGTCAAACAAGGCGAGGGCCTGTATTTTGGTGGTTACAGATTCTGCCATAATATTTTTGTGTGCAGTTACAGGTTACTTAATATGACGGAGATAATAAATAACTCACTCACCTCAAAGCACACTCTAGGTACACACCTAGAGTGTGCTTTGAGGTTAGTGAGTTCTAGATATGCTAAATTAATGTGAATGAGTGTAAGTAACTTCACGTGCGCGTCCCTGGACTGAAGGCGCAATAATCATGTCATAAAAGTAAATACACATCGAAATCCCGCTCTGGGATTGGAAGGGAGAGCCAGACTTACTGACTAAAACCTTCCCGTGTTCTTCAAAATACCCGTTGCGTTCCAGGGTCGGGGTAACTCATTCGAACAAATACGCAACCCTGACAGAAGCAGAAGAAGCGCACTTGGTTGGACTTTTTGAATCCATCTGAGCACATAGAGCTGTCGTATTGCAAGGACTTTTCATTCATCACAGTGGGATTTTTAAAAGTCGATATCGAAGAAAATATTTCTACTGCTGAATTGACCCATACAAAATAATTCATATTTCCTACATTAAAATCCTACCCGCAAATAGCTTCCATTGTACGTGTACCCCACAAACCCTAAGATTAATATCGTGCGGATAATTCCATTGTATGTTTACGCAATCATACGTCATAGATATAAATGCGAAACGAAACCCTTCGGGAAAATCGCAGCATTTTGAGCAAAAGGGGAATGGTAACGTATTCTGAAAACGTGTGTAACGCTGACGTAAGTCTCGAACGCCGCTTGCCGACCATAAATTAATGACGGAATAGAGAATATGCATGCAATTTTTTTATTTACAAAATGAAATGAAAGCACTTATGAAATAATTTTTGAAAAAACTTCATCGGCGATGAATATAAAGCTTCAAAGTTGACAATTAGACAGAGAAGTCCGATATGGACTAAGGGCCATTTCCACCAAGCCAAACTGATCGCGATCAATTTGGCTTGGTGAAAATGGCCCTAAGACGTCAAAGTCCATGACGCCTACAGCTGCCATACAAAACAGCGTTTTCGCGAGAGGGGCAGATATACAACGTGTAACAGAATAAACGCAATACCTTTTAAGGGGTCATTGTACTCATAATTTTGAACAACTTTTACTATGGGACCAACCCCGAAATCGCGAAAAAAAATCAGCTGTTCAGTACATTTTGTCGAGTTATGCTCACATATGTATGGAGCAGTCGTTTTTTTTTCGCGATTTTAGTGTTAGTCCCATAGTGAAAGTTGTTCATAATGATAAGTACAAAGACCCCTTAAGAGGTATTGCGTTTATTCTGTTACACGTTGTATTCGTTTAAAATAGTTATATCTCGTTGGTTTTTCGATCAATTTTGATTCTTTTTTCACTGTTAGTATTATATTTTTGAACTGAATTACTTTTTATAAACCGTGTGATAAACAAATATTCTATTTCTTCATGCATATTCTCTATTACAGAAAAACCTGGTTTTAGTGCTTTGAAGTACACCACTTAACGAACAATATACGAATACGTTCGTGCAATGTTGCCATAGAAACGAGAAGGTTATACCTACATGCATAGGTACTGTCGGTCTATTCTGTACCTTTCCGTGTAAACTAATATAGAGTGAGCATGAACTGAACTGTCATTCCATTTTGCTTGTATAGACTGACAGCTTACGTCATGCTCACTTCACTTAAGAGCGTGTACGCCGTATGTCATTTCATACAAACTTTCAAGTCGTTTTTCTTCAAAATGAATGAACCGATTTTAACGAAACTTGGTATGCATACGCTAGATATCTAGGTCTAAATAGTTATCAGAAAACATTTTTTAAAAATATTTCAGAGGGAGAGAGAGAGCGATTTTAAGTTTTCTATAGAAAGTGAAAAATAACTATATCCTTCCCCTTGAACTCTTTTTCAAAAATGTTTTCTGATAACTGTTTAGACCTGAATATCTAGCGTATGCATACCAAGTTTCGTTAAAATCGGTTCATTCATTTTGAAGAAAAACGACTTGAAAGTTTGTATGAAATGACATACGGCGTACACGCTCTTAAGCTTACATGGCCAAATGTTTGCAGAATCGCACTGCAAAAAGCACGCGTGGATTGGGGTCCCCCGCGACAAGCATAAATCTGTTCTCGTGATCCGGTTTCGACCTCTGCTTAAAACCTCTGATTTAAAAGTGTCGAAACCGGAGATGATATCAATCAGAAGTTCTGACTTATCGGAGTCGGATCGAAGCTCCGCTACATCCCTAGTGACAAGTTCGTCCAGCTGTTAAGCGCACCGGCGGACTTTTATAGCGCTAATTAATCATTTCCCGTCTTGATCTCCTGTGTTTGCTGTAGTGGCATACAGAAGTGAATTATGAATGCTGATTTTATTTAACGTTCAAAATTCACGTTTCAATTTACCTTCCGTCAACCAATGAAGTTGTTCTTGTTTTCAGGAGGGAGCAAGCGTGCGACTCGGCTGACGGTGGCCACTGCGATCGGCATTTGGTTACTGGCCGCCTTGCTGGCCACGCCAGCGTATGTCGGCTCATACGTGCGAGCGTTCGTCGTCAACCCCACTACACAGGTAGGACGAACGAGAACTTACAACACAAGTGCACGAGTAGCCTATGTCCTTCTTCATCATCATCATCTGCCTAGCCTATTCCCAACTATATTGGGGTCGGCTCCCAGTCAAACCGGATCCGGTCTTCATATCCCAGGCTATATATCTGCCAAATTTCATGACGATCCGTTCAGACGTTTTAGCTCGAAAGCGTAACAGACAGACAGATTTACTTTCGCATTTATAATATTATAAGTAGGGATATTAGTAGGGATATCCGTAACTTGCAAGTACCTATTATTTATTTGGCCAAATGGGGCACTCTTCACCCCTCCCAAACGCAGTGCCAGTGTGAAGCCCCTTCACAGTACATGCGTCATCTCCTTGGTTGTCCGTCATGCACGACCACTTGCACCATCCAAGATCTAAACGAGGCCAATGATAGAGCTGGTCAGGTTGCACAATACTGGTCGGACGAAATTTAATATGACTCAATCGACTCGACGAGAAGAAAGAAGGAGACTTGAAAGTCGTACCTATAAATCCTATACAACTTGCAAGTTACGGATATTAATTTCTATTAATCCATACTAATACCTATTATAAATGCGAAAGTAGGTAACTCAGCACACGGGTAGACAACAGATAGGATACGACATTTTCATCCCAAGAGAATGTTCGCTTGGGATTATGTTTGACTATCACGCAGCTAGCAGAAGTTGTGTTCAATAATTTCCAAATTCGCATGACGCGTCAAAGTTGTAAAATGCAGGCTGATAATAAATGCTTCTCTCGCATAGAAGCATTAATTTATTACAAGCCTGCATTCTACAACAAGGTTCAAATACAGCATGCAACTTTGACAGTAAGCTGTTATGTGTCATCAGTAACTGTCAGCAACCGCGTATTGTACAGACTGTCAGATTTTTGACAGTTGATTCTGGCTAGATTCGAACATTGAGTTTGTTAATTTAATTATTTAGTTAGTTAATTAGGTATTGGTTTTGAAATTGTTGAGCGAGTTGATGGTTAAGCGAAAGGTGGAATTGTTTTAGATGTAGTAGAAATCAGAAGTCTTTCTGTTGGCGGCTTCTGCCTGTTGGTCCTGGACCGTAAGGCTTTATAACGAATATGCAGTGGTAGTGTGGAACCCTTTTTATAATAAATATGTTGAGATGCTAGAAAAAGTGCAGCGCAAATTCCTCAGATCGATGCACTATAGGTGCTCCCACAATTTCCCAACCTATAAAATACTACTTAATATATACAATCTAATGAGCCTGAAGTCTAGACGTTTATATCTAGAAATTATGTTTCTTTTCGACGTATGCTATAACAGGTATAACTGCTCTGAGATTACTAATAAAATATGCTACTGTGTCCCAAGAACTGTTATTAGACGAGAGGTGCGCGCACGTCCTCTTTTTGCTGTGTCCCATTGCCGCACCAATGCTGGTCTGCGGGCGCCTCTACGTCGCTTGTGCAAAAACTATAATGATTTTTGTTCAGAAACTACAGAACTAGATTTATTCTCAGTGTCAGCAAATAGATTTCGTTCTGCTTTGTTAAGGAAACTTAAGGATTCTGATGTATAGTTATTTGAACAGTCTTGTAGTCTTACTCGCATACATTGTTCATTAGTAAAGTTATATGAATTGTATATGCTGTGGATAACGGTGTGAGTTTCACATTTATATAATATCTTTGTTTATATTATTTGCGCAGATATAATGTGTTACTGTTTGTTTGTCCCAAATAAATAAATAAATAAATAAACTCTACAGTGCTGTCACACAGGGCTATGTAACATGATTTTATATTAATTTATCTGTAGTATAATTCGATGAAACGATAAATCAATAATGTTAACAAAGAATATTTCTATTCTATTCAACATTTTCGAACAGACTCCATTGTACGCTACTTTAATATCTCACGGCCTAAAACGAATAATTTTCTTTTCTATCAAATCTCAATCTTATTCTTAAAGAGCCGGGTAATGTTACTCAGTTATTCCATCTAAAATTTCTCATGCGCAGCCCATAGTCTTTATTTATTTATCAAATACAAAGTTTACAAAAAAATCTTACATAATACTATGCCCAACAAAACTGTTTTACCTGAACCAGGTTGATGACAATAAGCTTGCCGACTAGAACGTAGGTACATGGAGCTTAGACATAACACTGGTGGAATATGTGTATTCTATAGGTACACATATACCAACATCTTTTTTTTATGGACGGGAAATCATCAAATGACTCCTTCCGCTCTGGGAGGAGCGGGAGGGAGTATCAGACTCCTACTGACTAAAACCCATCCGTGCTCCTCCTAGTGCCCTTTGCTTTCCAGGGCTGCGGTGACTCTATCGAACAAAATCCGCAACAGGCACATACATCTATAGTGCAATTCTGTAACCGTCTCAGAGAGAAAAATTAAATGAAAGGAACATGACATGTATAGTTGTCAAAAAATAAAAGGCCCGTTTTGACAGCAGGATACAACAAAGAGATTTATTTCATGTCTCTTTCATACTTACTAGTAAAGTAATGTTGTATCCTGCTGTCAAAACGGGCCTTTTATTTTTGACAACTTTAATAAGAGGTTAATCCGTCCAGTCATAGTGAAATGACGGTTCTTCACGCTCACTCCACTTTCTGCTGTTTGTGTATGTGAGTTTATGTAAAAGGTTGTGGAAAAGTTTCTTCGCATTTTTTAAGAACATTCAAAACATTTTTAATAAAGTTTATATACGCGGAAATAAACGGAAAACTAACAAGATTTGTTAGAGGATAGCGTACAGTTGCATAGAAACTAGCGCCGCGGTTGCGGAACTTCTTTCATTGGACGGACTCTAGCAGATCAAAAGTTGATAATATGCAGGTCAGCGGGAAATGTTCATGGTACAAAAACAAAACCTGTCAGGTTAAAATGCTGTGGTAAACTGCCTTGCACTTGGCAAGTATTTTAAAAGTTTATGATAGGCTTGTACTAAGTACAAAGCAAACACATCTCGTAGCTCATCATGCTTCTGTATTTTACACTCTGCCAATCAAACAGTGTTAACGATCAAAGTTGGAGTAATACAAACTTTTCCATAGAGATATTAGAGTAATAAATTATAAATCGTCGGATTTAAATAGTTTTGTAAAGCCATCCAATCCCAGTTTGGGTTAGTTCGGGTTTCAAATTGGGTTATGACTCGAGTTACAACACTTCACCGCGAGTAATTAGAAAACTGTTACGATTCTCAGTCCTCATTGGTTTATAATACTTAATTGGAACGTGTTAGTACCTTTTTTTAACCAGTTTGAATTTTCACTGATGAATTTTGTCAATCAATTTATAACTTTATCCTTCATAGACATTCAATACTGAATGTTATACCGTGAGCTGGTCTACTCTTTAATAGTTTTAACGTTCTTTTTTGTTTTTAATTTAAAGGTTCTTTAGCTTGTACACCTCAAACAATATGTTACACAAATAAGTTTTTATTTGTATAACATACTGTTTAACATATCTAGTTGGTATCTAAAAATAAATTTGATTGAAAATCATTTTCTTGACGAAATTGAAATTCAAAGTGCTCTCAGAAACCTTTAGTGTCCCCCTCAACTAAAATCGAATCAAAGGTGAAAAGTGATTTAGTTTTTACGACAATGAGGCCATTGATTACGCCAAAATAAAGAAGTTTACCTATAACATTTTGCCTGGGAGACAGAAATGATATTTTTACTATCCCAAAATATCATAAAATACTTTTCCAAATTTACCCTGATCTTTCTCAGTATCCTGCAGTGCGATTCTGTAAGCATGTCGAAGTGAACACTTGGGCGGGGCGTACGACGGGTGAGTTGTCAAATCATACAAATAAGATGGAATGACAGCGCTCTTGTCGTTCACTCCGCCTAGGTTAACACCGTGAGATGTCGACAGAATCGACCGGCTGCAGTGCGATTCTGTAGAACTTAGGCGAATTGAACAAATGAACTGTTAAACCATACAAACAAGATGGAATGACAGCTCACTTGTCGTTCACTCCTCCTAAATGTACACGGTGAGATGTCGCGTAGACCGGCTGTTCAATGTATAAGCGAATGTTATCGTCTAGCTGACTCAATTGTACCTATCAGAGAGACTGAAAGTTAGGTGGGAGTCCCCCACCTAACGAGTCTTTTAGTCACCCATGCATACCTACAATATGGAATATGCATGAAAAAAATATTTGTTATCTACACAGTTTATCTCAAAATAAACAAAAATATAATAGGTACTAACAGTGAAAATAGAATCAAAATTGAGCGAAAAATCAACGAGATAAAATACATTTGTCCCTCTCGCGAAAACGTTGTCTTGTATGGCAGCTGTATTTATGCGTCATGGAGTTTGGCGTCGAAAAAAACATACAAAATCTCAGGAACCTGGCACCAGGATCCTGCCAAATTATTGGCTAAGCTAACCTAACCTAACCATTAATTTGTTACAGTCCCAATATCTGTAAAATATCTGTTGTATAAAAAAGACAAACAAACAAATAATATTAATAAACGTTGGTTTCGGATAATTCATTTCTTTTCGTCACAGTTTTTTATAAATTGTATTTTAAAATCTTAGGAACCTGGCCTTAGGATGCTGTCAAATTGAAACCCTGACTGAGACTGTATTCAAATAATTAATTTTATTTGTATTTAAATAATCGTTGATTTCGGTTGATTTTGATCTTTTTCGTAACTTTTCTTTTCCCGCCGCTTAATTTCCTTGAAGTGAAAATAAATCTAAAAAAGAAAATATTTTGAACGTCCCGTTTCACATGGGCTTATAGACGTTGTATTCTTCTTAATAGACTACTTCACAACTTGAATCTACAAAAAATGTCGGCCCGAAATCAGACTCATTTTCGCTCTTAGTATGTAGAACAAACAACCCATTTAGGTACGTCCTGATCTTAACTTATTAATCTGCTGTTGTTTCGTAGATAACATATACCTACGCCTCAAAGACTTATTCTGGCATACAAAAATCATTAAATACATTTATTATCGCAATATCATCTCAACCATAAAACAAGAAAAAAAAATTGACAAAATGTAGGAACCGCTGCGGCCCCGACATGTGAAAATTCCCAAAAAAAAAAATCTTACGTAATAGGTAAATAAACATTAAATTCGCGATTAATTCGCGACACACCGGTGTGTCGCCGGGGCCGAGTGTTTTGTCAGTTCGAGAGTCGCGCATAAGGTTGTTTTTTGCATCTCTTCTAAGATTTCGAACCCAATACCGAGATTCAACTTTTCCGTAAGATAGTTCCCAAAAAGATAAGGTCGCATTACAATAATGCGTTTTTGATCCCTTCCAGTCACGTATTTTACATCAAAATAGCACATTATTTTTTAAAGGTTCGATCGTCGATACCTAACATGATACATTATTATTGACATAGATTCTGTGATTTTTACATAAAGGCAGCTTTCGGGAACAGAAAATGTAACACGTTAAGTTCTAAAGAAACGCTTCATAAATAAAGAATAATGGTGAAATGTGAAATTATCAGTCAAATGTGTTACTGAAAATCGGTTGACGATAATTGGCGAATAAAACGCTCACCCAAAATCGAAAAAAATGCTCAGTCGAATAAAGAAGCGAGGTTTGTATCCACACAAAATCTTCAGAGAAAATGCTGTCGTTTTTACGAAATCAGCCTGTTGGTCTTTTTAACCGACTGCGACGAAGACCTAAAAGAGGTACTTAAATATTTTATTTGAGTATCTATTCATACAACTTTGTTAATCAATCATCTCAGGAACGAGTTCCCAAAAATCTTGCCAGCCAGTATTAATTAGGGTTGCACGGAAACGCTATATACTTATCGGGAATAAAAGGCAAACCCACATGGGAAATTAGGAAACAGCCGAAGGGAGTTATGACATGCTTACACAAAGAAAATATTATATATTTGTTCCTGAAGGTAACGATAAGAATAGATCTTTCTCCTGACTCTATGTTGTACGTTTTAAGTCAGACCCAGCAAATCAAGCGCTGAAGCGATCCGCTAGCTGTATTATTTTTAGGGTTCCGTAATTACCCAAAAGAAGCTTTTACCGTTTGTGTCTTGTCTGTCTGTCACAATGTCACACGGTTGTTTTAATTTCCATCCTTTTAGGGCTACTTTTTATAAGCAGATAAAATTAGTCCCATTTCATTGATTATTAATTGAGCAAACAGCGTTGGGTAAAGAGTTAAAAAAAAACAGTGTCAAAATACTTACTTTATAATTTCATGAAATGTTTTTATTTTAATTACGTTGCCCCACACTAGAAATTGCTCCTGTATCTTGGGTTCGTTTACAAACATAAAAACTAACATACACAAACAATCAGACCCGGAACAACTATCTGTAGGCCATACAAATATTTGCTCTGTGCGGGGAATTGAACGCAGCGCAGCAGTCAATCACTCAACCACTGCGCCAATCGTGGCGCAACATAAAATAAAAAGCGACCAAGTGCGAGTCGGAGTCGCCCATGAAGGGTTCCGTAGCAGCAAGTAAAAGGTAAATTGTGGTTTACGATTTATTACGTATTAAAATAAAACTACTTAAGTACTAGATCTCGTTCAAACCAATTTTCGGTGGAAGTTTACATGGTTATGTGCAGCATATATTTTTTTTAGTTTTATCATGCTCTTATTTTAGAAGTTACAGGGCACACATTTTACCACTTTGGAAGTGTCTCTCGCGCAAACTATTCAGTTTAGAAAAAATTGATATGAGAAACCTCAATATCATTTTTGAAGACCTATCCATAGATACTCCACGTATGGGTTTGATGAAAAATATTTTTTTGAGTTTCAGTTCTAAGTATGGAGAACCCCCAAAATTTGTTGATTTTTTTTATTTTTGTGCGGTTCACAGAATACATCTACTTACCAAGTTTCAACAGCATAGTTCTTATATTTTCGGAAAAAAGTGGCTGTTACATATGGACGGACTGACAGAAAGACAGACATGAATCTATAAGGGTTCCGTTTTTTGCCATTTGGCTACGGAACCCTAAAAAGGAGATTGGAAGGCTATCATCTTCACCGGGGTCAGTCGATAAAGCATGAAACATACAAAATACAGAAAGATTTTACTTCTATAATATTAATTATCAAATTAACAAAACCCAAACAAGAACTTTGCCATTTTATAACCACTAACCGTATTTTTTTCTTTCTTTTCCAGTTCCTAGTATGTTATCCATATCCGGTGGAGTGGGGTGAGGGGTACCCCCGTGGCATCGTGCTGATGAGGTTCCTGGTGTACTACTCCTTGCCTCTGGCCGTCATAGCTCTGTTCTACATCCTGATGGCGCGGCACCTAGTCCTCAGCACTCAGAACGTGCCAGGGGAAATGCAGGGGACGCAAAGACAGGTAATATTTGTATTCATAGTTCAGTTGGTCTGTGACGTCTTTACACAACAAAGTAGCGCGTTTTCCCTTAGGATAAGAGGGACATGGCCCGGGGCGGCAAACTATGAGCAGCTAACACTGCCCCTAACTAACTTGTCATATTTTCCAGCGGCAAATAATACTATGCTGTTGTAGCTTACCGCCTCGTAACCCCAGTATTATAATTATATATTATATAGTATGTAACTTCTATTTCTGCAAATACAGATAAGTTATATACTTTTGACTGTTACTTATGCTTTTGTTTTGACTGGCCTGTTGGTCTAGTGGTTAGTGACCCTGACTGCAAAGCCAGGTCATGCAGAGGTCGTGGGTTCGATTCCCACCCAGGACAAACTTTGTGTGATGAGCATAATTGTTTGTTCTGTGTCTGGGTGTAATTTATCTATAATATGTATGTATTTATAAATTATATAAGTATGTATATCAGTTGTCTGGTTACCATAACACAAGCTCTGCTTAGCTTGGGATCAGATGGCCGTGTGTGAGTTGTCCCAAGATATTATTATTATATTATTATTATACATACAAAAATGTTCGTGCTCGCATCGCTCGCTCTTTTATCTTCAGTTTTAAATATTTTATAAGTGTCAGACTCTTACTGACTAAAACCCACCCGTGTTCCAAATGCCCTTTGCGTTCCAAGGCCGTGGTGACTCTTTCGAATAAATTCTGCAACAATCTTTTATGCTTATGTTTGCAAATATAATCTAATATCTGTATGAAACTATGAATGGTAAAAATAAATTCGAATAATTCTACTAAAGCCCGGTCGCGGAGCAGGAAGAATTTCGTACAATGACCTCTTTGCTTAATGACGGTGGTCACAAACATTTTTGTATCAAGTGCGGCCGCTCGAACGCGTAGGAACGGTGACTTTTGTCACCCTTTAGTTTATGCAATTAGATTTCCTACTTCAAAATAACAACTAAATGATTTATTATTGGTACCAAATTGTTCGTAAATAATCACCTCATTTTAGTATAACTGTGTCCGAAAACTGAGCGATCGACAGTATGTTAAGAGTACTAATACATTTTAGTCTTCGCGAAGTTTATGCAGTGTAACTTTGAATCATTGATTGAGGAATGATGTGGTATTCATTCTGTGTATGTGATGTTTTCAGATGCGAGCAAGAAGAAAGGTTGCTGTTACGGTGTTGGCATTTGTTCTAGTGTTTGCTGCGTGCTTCCTTCCCTCCCACGTGTTTATGATGTGGTTTTATTACTGGTAAGTCCAAGCATCAGAAATATTGGACATCTTAAAAGCATTTGTAATTGACAAGGATATAGACGTCCATTGACGTACTATTATTGCCTCTTCACACTATGGCCTAAATTCCAAAATATAAACTCTAACTCAACTTGAACTTCAACTCCTACATGAACACGAAAACGTCAAGTTGTCTAATTGACGTTTACGTACTCGAGAGATGAGTAAGCAAATATGTAAACGTGCTTGTTCAGCTAAAACTCATTTCTCGAACACGAAAACTTCAATTATAACAAGCTCCGATGGACGTGGAGTACGAGTCGGAGTTTACGTTTTAGAATATGGGCCTATAGTTTAGAAGTTAAGTTAGATTAGGTACCTACGAGGGGCGTTCGTCGTAATATGTATGCGGCGCCCGAAAGGACTTCAATACGAGTTCGAAAACTGGAGCCTACCCCCATCGATCTTAGGCGTCGCCGTCTATTCGATCCAGTGGTTAAAAAACGTGATTTACTCACGTGGGCATTATTCATTGTAGTTCGCGTTAAGAGGCGGAATTTCACATAGAGGGATATTTTTTTTATTTATTTATTTATTTAAACTTTATGTACAATAGTGGTGCTTAATGCAACAAGGCATTCTCTACCAGTCAACCTTTGGGTTAAAAAGATTGACTGGTACAACTACACTGTGCTAGGTGTACAACAAATAAGATTAAAAATAGAGTTTTGTTTTGGAAATAAAAAAAAATACAATAATATACATAATACTAATAAAATACATATATAAGCTAAAATAATAAACTAATAAATATGATTTAATATACTAAAATTTCTGATTGAGAGAACTCAAAATAATTATGACGAAGACAAACTAAGAATGACAGGCTTTTAAGTAGTGGCACGTATAAATAATATATTCGTATTATAAGGCATTCCGACATAGTTACGAAGGGTCGCCCAAGTAGTCACGTAATGTATAGAAAGCTCACGTGTATACCTGTACAGTTCGAAACAGAGACAGTCACGTGACCGATCGCCGTAATATAGCGCGACGTGACGCGTGACATCATGAAGCAGCTCTCGAGGTATGAAATGAAATGAACGTATTGTCCTTAGGCCCTAGACAATGTGCCATTCAATTAGCGACAGTGACAATCGATATGATAAAATGTAGGAATTTGATCACGTGACATTTCGATAGCATCTGTCAATCCCATACATTTTTGACGTATTGACAATCGCCTTCGCCACTCTACCGTTGACAGAATGTCACTTGTCTAGAGCCCCTTAACCTTTTTACTGGAAACTTTTTTGTGAACAAAAAGTATTTAATGCTTTTCTTGATTTAGTACCAAATCTTGACCGTGGATGTGAAGCTCGTGAGGAGTACGAACGTGGACCTATCCGAACGAAGTTAGTCGTCAAGGCCTAGCAATACTTGTCGTGGTCCATCCGTGGGTAGTCGACCATCCATTACATACATTGGCTCTCCCGTGCCTCTACTGCCTTTTTTATATCATATAACCCTACTTCAATACTTAATATTATTGCTGTCTTTTACGCTTTCACTCTAAAACGGCTTAAGGGATCGTCATGAAATTTGGCAGATATATAGCGTAAGCTACTTTTCTACGCGATAACTGAGATCCACGTGGGCGGAGCCGGGGGCAAAAGCTAGTGTGGTTATAAAAAGAATAAGAAAGAATACTAGAAGAAACGAGTGAAAAGGGGAGAAAAATTTGAATGAAACATTTTGGCCTGTTGTCAGACATACTTGAAACTTAGTCTGAATACTCTTTGCCATAACAAATCAATTAGTTACTTACCTACTTCGGTATTTGCGAATATTCAACCCTTAAAATTAAAATGATATGGATAATAATTATTATGTTTGAGGTCACATTGTTCACTTTCTCGCTGTCAAATCCGCGGACAGAAACTAGTGTAGAATAAATGGCAGCGACACGAAGCAAAAGATTATAACTATGACTTCTTTATTTCCCCAGTCCAACAGCACAAGAAGACTACAACGGGTGGTGGCACGCTCTGCGGATCATCGGCTTCTGCCTGTCGTTCCTCAACAGCTGCGTCAATCCAATAGCCCTGTACTGCACCAGCGGCATCTTCAGGAAACACTTTAATAGGTAAACAATAAACAAATCATCATCATCGACCATCTGTTCTGCGAGAAATGTGCCGCCCGCATTGCTCGCAGAACAGATGGTCGATGGGGCCGAAAAGTTCTGGAGTGGCGACCGCGTACCGGAAGACGCAGCCTCCCACAAGGTGGACCGATGACCTGGTGAGGGTCGCTAGTAGCCGATGGATGCGAGACGCACATGACCGGTTCTTGTGGTGACACTTGGGGGAGGCCTATGTCCAGCAGTGGACGTCTTTCGGCTGATATGATGATGATGAAACAAATCGGTATAGGGAACGGGGTGTTACGTTCGTCCATTGAAAAGGGAGGATCCCCCAACCAATTGTTTTGTTTTTATAAATAATAGGCTAGGCTTCATAATGTTCGATCTGTTTACAGGTACCTTTTATGCCGAAGCAGTTCTACGCACGGGCCGCGGGGCTCGCTCTCCTTGTCCACGTCAAGAAGACTACATTCTAGCAGGAAAACAAACATCAGTATGGTACCTAGAACGTAAGTGTTTATGACAATAATGGTAAGCAAACAAATAAGTCCTCCACCTGATATATTTTATTTTACAATTTTTATTTTTATTTTTTTTTACAATTAGTATTTATTTATTTTTTTTTTACAGGACCAGCGTTGGACGCGAGAGCAGCATCAGGTTGCTGAACAACGGTTCTTCAAAGCTCTGAGGCAGGAGTCGTGGCCACAGGTCCACGGCTAACAACAACCAAGAGCGGTCCAAAGAGAACTATAGCAAATCGTTTGTCTATAAAACTGACTGTTTAGCGCCTTTTCCCAAGTGTTGTGAGAACGAAAACGGAGTGAAACTTCTAGAAACTAATTTTGATGGCAAAGATGCTAGCAGCACTGAAAGCTTCTTCCTACCTGTAGATAATTTTTGATCCTGTTAACCTATTTTGTAAAGATGGACAGACCTATCACCTAAGGGATACAGAGGAAAGAGAAACGTAGAATCTGTTAATTTGGTTGTGGAAGAGGCGTCTGCACATGTCTGACGTATACAGAATGATTTTTTAATGACCGGCCAAATTTTCACAGGGTGTTCTACCCATGAATATGAACAACTTTCACTATGGGACCAACTCTGGAATCACGAAAAAAAATCAGCTGTTTCATACAAAATTCAATACCTACTCGACTAAAATGTATGAAACAGCTGATTTTTTTTTCGTGATTTCAGAGTCGGTCCCATAGTGAAAGTTGTTCATATTCATGGGTAGAACACCCAGTGAAAATTTGGCCGGTCATTAAAAAATAACCCCGTATAGTGGAATGTACCTAAAGTTTATAGCGGTTTTGAACACGGGACGAAGTCGTTGAGTAGTAACTAGTCATGCGATAACAGGGTTAGGGTCTCCGCCATTAGTCACTCTAGTGAGTGACTAGTGGGTGTATAATCACAACAGTCATAAACTCGACGCTAACTGTGCCCTGCGCCTGTGACTCCTAGCAATCTGTAGTACTTACTTAATGTCCTATGTCCCCTAGATGGGGCAGAGGGCGTCCACAGATATCCTCTACCGCGATCGGTCTTGAGCTTCACGCTTCACCTCGTTCCACGTCATTCCGATGCACGCCGCTTCAGCCAACACGGTGCGACGCCAGGTTTGACGGGGACGGCCACGCTTTCTTTTTCCTTGGGGATTCCAGTCCAAAGCTTGTTTGGGTATGTGGTTGGGGTCCCTTCGGAGCGTGTGGCCAATCCATCTCACTTGCGACACTGCAATCTGTAGTGCTATTCTGAAAACATCTCAACCTGAAAACTTAGGTTAAGCGAACATGAAGTGAGCTGTTAGTCCATCATGTCAAGGTGGAATGACAGTTCACTTCAAGCTTAGTCTACTTAAGTTTTCAAAGAACAGGCCAACTGAAGACATAGGTCACTGGGGAAGAAAAATAGTGTTTTTCTACGAAAAATTTAAATAACTTCCCATAACAACTCAGTAGCACACTTATGTACAGGATTAACACCGCCGCTCAAATTGTTCTGAAATTAAACGATTGAGTTTAGTACAAAATTCGGTCTGAGGCACGCGAGTCGCACAAAAAGTCGACAGAAATATAGTGGAATCCGTTTATTATGACTCTGCCAATATTGACCAACCGCCTAATATGAAGGAAATACAGTGTGAAGTTTGATTTTCATAATAGTTAGAACCTATACTACTAGTGCGGCAGTTTGTTTGTGCACCGAGTCTTCAATACAACCGTCTGCAACATTATTAGAGCGTCATCCCCCGTGGCAACCAGTCTTGCCAAGAAGTACCGTGCTACCCAGTTAATGGGTTGTGGAGGTCTGGTAGGCAGCTCCACGTAAAATACTGGTATTCATCTGAATCCGGTTTGACTGGGAGCCGAACCCAATATAGTTGGGAAAAGGCTAGGTAAATGATGATCCCCCGTGGCATTTCAGTGTAATGATGTCGGCTCCGGACTTCGCTAGTAATGTTACAGAGGTTCTTCTAAAGCTGTGACCGGTATAACTAGCCGGATTTTACAATTTCATGAACGTGACTATTTCTTTTGGTACACTACCGAACCGATTTTGTTAACACCAACGACTTGCCGCATGCATTTACCGTTTTGGTGCATCTGAAAGAATCTGTTACTCTTTGCGTTTGTAATTCTTAGAGCTTGATACTTCTTGACAATTGCGTAACATGTATGATGAATGTCCGAGGGATTTTGTTTTTTGTGTCAGGTATCATAACAAGCAATAAGTTCCTCATGAATTCCGATATCACTCACACTAATTCTAGTCGTCTGAACGCTCCAAATATACCAAAAATTAATATAGCCTGTAATGAAATACAAGTAATTTAGATATGCTCTGTGGTGTATGCGGGTAAATGAGCAATGGCGGAAGGAAGTTTTCCTCATTATGCCATTTGCGTCCAGGTCCGCGGTGACGTTTAGAACAAATTCCGCAACCCTGGCAGGTTCTCAGTACCCCTGATTTCTGAATTAAGTTTCAGAAGTTGCTAAACGCTATTGTAGCCGGGAAACCTTTCAAAATTTGCCCTTAAATTAGGGTTAGATACGTTCTTAAACTCAAAATATTTTTCGATTTTATTTGTATTAACACTTACTTTGATATTCTTTAAGATCGCATACTGTTTTCTAATAGGGTATTCTACTAGGTAGAAAAATATATACTTACCTTATGCCATTGCCAATTTTTTGCCATTTCAATTCGCTAACAAATTATAAAGATAGAGCGCATCCTTTGATGCCTCCTTTGAACTTTATCAAAGGAGGGGGTGACGTCATGTTGCTAGTAAATATTGTCCTAAGTATCGTAGTGACGTCACGCGAGTTTTCAATGCAATTGTATCTTCGTCATATTTAAAAGAAAAAAATAAGAAAAAATACGTGTGCAATATTTTTTGGAAACCTATCTGATTATATTTTCTCAGTAGAATACCTTATTCTCTGATAACCATTTCAAACTGTATATTATGCTCTTTTACTGAAAATATATTATAAACACGTAGGTACCTACATACATACCTACTCATCAGCGCCTGCCGACCCTCTTCCTGCATAGGTACCTACTTCTCAATTTCATACCCACCGATCATTATCTTCCTGCCTTAATCCCATGTCACTTGGGAAAGTTGCATTTTCTTCTAGCATTCTGTCAACCACCATGGTATCACTGATTCCTTTTTCTTTCATACCACTCCTCATTATGCATTGTTAATGAAATCCATGAAATGTAATGCGCCTACAAAAAATGTTATAGCAACAAATGTTTTACATTGTTTCGTTGCTGCAAATTCAGAAAGGCGTAAAATGTTTTAAATAAACTGGAGTGATTGATAGCGTGACAGAGGATAACAGTAGAACAAAACGCAGCAATTTGTCTCCAAATAATATGAGACAAGGGTAGGAAGATGATGCTGCTGACGTTGGAAAACCAATCAGAAATATTTTCTGTACAATATGCGTTCAATACCTTCTTATTTATTTTAAAAATAAAAGCTTGCAATAAATTGTTTTACTTTTACAACATTGTAAATAAAGTGTAATAACTGTTTAAAATAGCAATTATTATACCTACATTGTATATTATTGTAAATAATAATGTCAGATTTCAATAAACCAACATGTTATCAAAATACCAATCATTTTACTTTTTTGCATAATGGTCTGACACTATTATCTTAATAATTAAGTTCGTTAAAATACGTTTTAACAGTTTTTAGCTAAACTAAAAAGTTTAAAAATAACAATTGTTCAAAAACATTTGTTTTTAAGTTGTTGGTTAAGTTAAAAACTTGCCCGAACCCTTAAATATGCAAACTAGAATGACTGCGCAACTGCTGTCATTCATGAAACCATGGCCCATATTCCAAAACGTAAACTTCAACTCAACTCGAACTCCAAATCCATCGGAGCTTGTCATAAATTGAAGTTGCTCATCTCGAATACGAAAACGTCAATAGACAAGCTTTCATTGACATTTTCATGCTCATGTTGGAGTTGGAGTTTACGTTGGAATATGGGCCCATGTCTCTGAAAACCTTATCTTTTCAACTACATGTTTTCCTTATTTATTTAATCATTTGATTTTCAGAAAGTGGTGTCACACGTACCTAACTGTATTTTTTTCTTGTTATTACTTGCCAGTCTTTTATACTTATGTCTGTACATAACATACCTACATATTATGTGAAAGGTTTAATATAACATAATAAATTATAGTTTTCAATATACCTATCTGATTTTATTTACTACGAAATACTTATATCAGTCACCTACCTATGTATTTTGCGAATAATGCCCGGTTCCCGAGGTTTTGTCGGTCGTTTATCTGTCTATTGGCGCTATTAATTTGTCTTAACGCCATTGATTGGTAAGTGGTTAAAGGACAGATAAACGACCGATAAAGTGCTTCAGAAACCAGGCATAAGACTGGCTATAATCCTGAGTAGCCTTTTTAAAATCAAATTTTGGATAAATTATTTGTATTTATAAAGAAGAAAACAATAAATGTAGGTGCATAACCAACTTAACTATTTAAATCTACTAAACCATACAAAAATATACATATGATGATGTATACAAAACTTACACTCGAAGGCGTCGAAGTATTCCTCCGCATCGGCATCGCTGTCATCGGGAAATGTGCCCAGAAGACTTGCAGCATTGCATTGCCACTATCTTAAAAGGGAAGGGTGTGTCAGACTCTTACTTACTAA
The DNA here is from genome assembly GCA_947386135.1 of Melanchra persicariae. Lineage (NCBI taxonomy): Eukaryota > Metazoa > Arthropoda > Insecta > Lepidoptera > Noctuidae > Melanchra > Melanchra persicariae. Next base: position 4,217,223 of record OX376664.1, on the reverse strand, counting down.
AACCCATCCGTGTTTCCCAGCGAGTTTAGATTGACGCGTATAACTGACCACAGAATTTGGTGAATATTTTTTTATTTTCTATTTTTTTAATGTTGCGCCACACTAAGAATTCCTCCTGAATCGTGGGTGTGCGTTTACAAACATATAATCTCACATACACAAACAGCCAGACCTGGAAAAACTATCTGTTGGTCATTTTTTTTTGTAAATTAGTGTTATCAACAGTAAAGTAAAAAAATACATACGGACCCTTAATTTTCTTAAACTCCTCCAAGAAAGTGGCGGTAGGCTGATACAATTAAACACCAATATTGAAGGATCACATTATGGAGGATCACTGATGATAATGGACGCTCTGACGTTGGACATCCAGGAAGAGGCTCCCTGATGTATGCTGTTTGATGATGACATTGTGCTGGTTGCTAAAAGCAGCCTCGAGGTTCAGAGCAGATTGGAGACGTGTTGGCAGAGACTAGAGAGTGTTGGCCTGAAATTGAGCAGAACCAAAACAGAATACCTGTTCTGCGATTTCGGCAGTCTCTCCATTCCTATGCCTATAGCTCTCACCGGAACGCCTATCTGCTCCGACTTTCAGTACCTCGGGTCGAGGGGGATGGCGATATAGACTGAGATGTAAAGCACCGGATCAACTCAGGATGGATGAAATGGGGACAGGTCACTGGAACAACTTGTGACCCACGGATGCCCTTGAAGTTGAAGGGGCTGGTAAGACCTGTCTTACTGTATGGATCAGAATGTTGGGCCATGAAAAAGACGGATGAAAATAGATTGCATGTAGCTTTTGATGAAAGCTGCAGCAACTGGCCTGCGTGGCAATCACTAGCAGTATGAGAACCGCACCCACTGCGGCCCTGCAGGCTATGCTGGGACTGCCACCACTACATCTTATAGTACGAGAGGAGGCAATCCTAGCGGTTTTCAGGCTCAGCACATCGGGCACTTTACGTACAGACTCCAGAATCAAGCACACACGCATCATGGAGGACGCTGTCAAGCAACAAGTCATGATGATATCACCTAATGACAAAGCTCAAAAGACATACCATTTCCAGAGGCACTATAACACAGTGCTAACACAGGAACTGGATGACTACTCAGGTCCCAAAGAGGTGAGAATATACACTGACGGATCTAAGACAAGCACTGGAACTGGAGTTGGAGTCTACTCCAGTGACCTCAACATAAAATTATCCAGGCCGCTAGGAATGCTAAACACCGTCTATCAGGCGGAATGCGTGGGCATTATCCAAGCGGCCCATGCCCTAGAAGCCAGGAGAGTTACGGATACTCATATTCGCATACTCTCCGACAGCGCCTCCGTTCTCCAATCCCTAGAAAAAAACTACGCTACCTCGAAACTCATACAAGAATGCCACAATGCACTAGAACGCGTCACAGTGACCAACCGCAATACTGTGACGTTGCAGTGGATCAAAGGACACAGCGGATCACTAGGAAATGACGCAGCCGATGAGCTGGCCAGAAGGGGATCTGGTGCGATGGTTGTTGGACCCGAACCCATAGTACCACTCCCTTTTACCCAGCTGCGCACGTGGCTACAAGAACACACCCACACACAGGCAGAACGATGGTGTGCCTTGGCACCAGGCTGTAGGCAGTCCAAGGAGGTTATGCCATCCCTAAACAGGAAACTTACCAGGCGCCTTCTGCAACTGGATAGAGGCAGCGTACGAATGGTGGCGGGGACCATCACCGGACACTGCTCGCTGAACAAAAATTTCCACACGATAGGTATAACGGACAGTCCTCTGTGCAGAGCCTGCATGGAGGAGGAGGAAACGGTATCGCACGTGCTCCTTGAGTGCACAGGCGATACCGAAATACGGAGACAAACAATAGGGACACCTAATTCACTCGCAGACATCCTGAACACACTGAGTGGGCTGATCTGCTTCGTGAGAGAGGTTGGCTGGTTTGAATGACGGCCGACATGGCTCACGCACAATGGTCCACAGCAGGATTAAGTGCGGAAACCATACTCCATAGATAGATAGATAGATTGCATGTAGCGGAGATGAGAATGTTGAGATGGATGTGTGGAGCAACGAGAACGGATAAAGTGAAAGTGGCGCCAGTGACGGAAAAGTTGAAAAGTAACCGCTTGTCCTGGTATGGTAATATGAAGAGGAGGGATGAATCGCATGTAACTAAAAGGGTTATGAATATAAAAATGGATAGATGGAGAGGAAGCTATGGATGGACCAAAGAAAATATGGATGGATTGTGTGAGGAGCGATATGAAAGAAAAGGGAGTTAGTGATAGTGTGACGGCTGATAGGACAGAATGGAAGTAAAAAAAACGTGTTGCGCTGACCGCAAGTAACGTGGGATAAGGGCAGGAAGATAATGATTGTAGAATCACTTTACTTAACAAGTAAGCTAAGAAAACTCATCACACTTTATTATTATTTATTTAGACAACAAATACAGTGTTCCACAATGTTAGTAACAACAATGTTTAACTTAGCCTGTGTTAGTACTTAATAACTAAGACAGATCGTGTACGATTAATTAACGCTCACAAAAGCGGGCGGTCTGCCCGGGCGGCTATCGCTTCCAAAATACTGTTGGGACTGTCGCGTAGTCTGCGAAGTAGTAAGGCAGATTTTTACGCCACAGTGCATCGAAGCTGTCGGTGCGTGCATCAGCAAATATTGCTGAAGCGCTACAAAACCGCGGCAGACGCAACAATACCCTGAATGCGTTATTGTATTGGACACACAGAGCATTGTAAGCCTTTTGGGTATATCTGATCCACAAGGGCCCTGTGTACACTGATGTGCAGTACGCTTTAAACAGTGTGATTTAGATTTTAATGGTTTTAACTGACAATGCTCTGCGCTCCCTCTCCAGATCTAAATCGTCCTTTAGATCGTCTGATACCAGATGTCCCAAGTTTATAAATTTATAAACCCCGGTTTTTTTATTGCGTGACCTTCCATAAAGAGAGGAGGCACCGCCGTGGGTCACCGGGTACTCGATTCAAATACGATATTTCGTTTTCTTAGCATTGTAAATTAACCCTTGTTTCGCAGCAAAAGACTTGCAAACCTGTAGTTGTTTTCTGAGGGCACCAATTGAGAGAGCCAGCAGCATCAATACGCGTAGCTAATGTTGTTAAAATATACCGCATCTACGTAGCACTCGCCACGCATGCTGCTGAGTCGCTCAATTTGCAGACCGAAAAGCAAAGGCGAGGACAGCTCACCCTGTCGGACCCCGCACTCAGGCATGCATGTTGGCGAGAGTTCGCCCGCGTACCTCACCCGCGTGTCTTGGTATGAATACCAGCACTTGAGGAGCAATGTGAATTCTGGTATCAACACCGTGTCACATATATCTAGCTTTTTTATTTTTCTATCCGTGTAAAGGCGGAAACCCACCGCCGCGCACGGAGAGCATGTTAGCCTATGCATGTTTTTTTTATTATTGATAGGCACGCGCTTGACCACTATGTCACCTGATGGTAAGCGATGATGTGGTCGAAGATGGAGCACATGTGCTTCAAGCTTCGCTTTACAAGAAAATATATGTAACTAGCTTTTACCAGCTGCGGCTTCGCCCGCGTGAATATCGGCAACAGCAAGGTTTCCTGATTTGTATTGTATTTTTTTTACTCAGGAAATACCCACCTTACACCTACCCTACACCTACCTTACACCTACCTTACACCTACCCTACACCTATCTTACACATACCCTACACCTACCCTACACCTTCCCTACACCTACCCTACACCTACCCTACACCTACCCTACACCTACCCTACCTACATAATTATACCAGCCCAAAAATACTATGACATGTTTCTGGTCTCCTGGTACTTGATGTTTCTGTTCTCCTGGTACTTGTGAATCTGAAGTACTAAGGCAGCAGCGGCTGTGAGTTTCCACTTCCTCCTCAGTCTCCATTAATCCATGCCACTTACCGGGATAAAAAGTAGCCTATTTTTTATTCTAAACATACAAACATACAAACTTTCACCTTATATTAGTAGGATTAGTAGAATTGTGTCCACTGCAACCCACAGACACGCTACGCATGAATTGACGTCATTGGTACACGCGTGTATAGATAGATGATCATGGAACCATGCTATTCCATCATCAGCATCGATGTATGGGAGAAAAATATTGGAACTATTATATTTTCCTCAAGCAGTTTGGCATGGAACCTTTCGTTTCCGACTCACAATTTTTTTTTGTCATTGTGCGTGGCCCGGCTCGTACTTGACCGGCTTTCTTGTTGTTTTGCAAAGTTTTTTATTAATACTTTATTTTTTATGAGCTCAGAACGAGAAACGAATTCATTTTTAGACTTGTCTTCATAAACTTTTCCAAAGAGTTTTTTTCGATTTTCACAGTTTCTGTTTTCGTGAAAACGATGAATCGGTGTTAACCCAAAAATGTCAAGAGCCATACAAATTTCTTTGAATTGATTTATATTTAACAGGGACTCCAATTTGTCGAACAATGTAAAAGACTGTTTAATTGCTGCTTTATGAGCTGCTGTCTGCTTCAGGGAATCTCTTGCATTGAAAATAGTCATGAGTTGTCCGGGGTCAAAAGTTTCTAAAATTTTATAAAACCATTCTGTGTCTATTCTCCCTTGCAAGCAGGAGTCTATAATAAAATGTATTATTTTCTGTGACGCTATTCCATCTAATGAAAACCTAGACATAAAGTCATCAGAACATGTAAGTTGTTGACAAAACAAATCTACCAGATCAGAAGGAGTTAAATCTGACAAAAGAACATTTAACAACTCTACATCCTCACATAGTTCATATCTAAGTCCAGCTGGAACCGCCAATAGATTAGATCTGGGAAGATCAGAGCATTTAAATAAATCAATTAACCTTTTAACGTCAATGTTTTTAACCAACTCAATAATAACAGTAACAATGTTCTTTGCGCCAAAAGTGACGGCATTGCATACTACACATGTTTCATCGTAACTGTTGGTGAGCACAATCATAAAGTCTTGGAAATTTATTTGATTGAGCACAGCTCCGACGAATTTTAACAAAATTATTGCAATATGTTGCAATCTGTTTTTAATTAGTTTAAAAAGCGTCTTGGCCAATGTTTGATGCTCAAGCAGCAAAGACTCAAACATATAGTTTAAATCTGCGTTATATATTTCATGAAACATGACTGGATCGTATCCTAGTATCGCATTAAAAAAACATAGAGGGCCGGTACTTTCAGATTGTAGAAACAATTTAATTAAATATTTCCAAAGAGAACTTCTACAAGAAAACGATTTCAATTTATCGCAAAGAAATCCTGCAGCAAAATATTCAGCAAATGTATAGTGAAAAAACTTAGGTTTATTCTGAATTATTTGTTCAATAATGCCTGTTTTCTCTTCCCCAACTTTTATCTTTTCAATAAAATCATGAACAGCGTTAATCTCATGACTATCAAATAACTGTATTTCATCGCAATTACCAAAAATTAAATGAGCACCCATAATTTTATGAACATATATAAAATCCATACGCTCGTTATCTATCAATTTCCTCATATCAGGGTCATTGATACACAAAAGTGGTTTTTTCTCTCCAAAACGAATCTTGAAAAATTTATCATCTACAAATCGCTCATAAATATTACTTAAATTTACGCAGCGAGGATTGAAAGAATTATTAAAGAAAGAATCTTGAAAAAATTCTGTTATCATGTATAAATGCAATGGTACACTAAGAAACTGACAATGATCCTTGTTTACCACTTTTCCTATCTCCTCATAAAATTTCTCGACACAATCTCGATATATACCACTATTAACTGGATAATTTTCGAGCATATTCGAGCCGAACTTTCTTAATAACATCTTTCTTAAAAAGTTTACCTGCTCGCGAATACGCAAGGGTAGTATAGTAAAAGAGAAAGTTTCTAAACTATTTTCTAACTGATGAAGAACGTTGTATAAACGACTAGTTATCCAAAGATGCAATACTTTCGACTGTTTTAGAACCGTTACTAACTGTATAAACACATCTGCGAAATCAGGACATATTTCATCAAAACCATCGAATAGTAAGACAACCCGATCGTTGTTAAAACAATGAACAAACAACTCTATTTCTAATAAGTTTGATCCTGTTAAATTCTTTTTCCCTGCGTTTTGATTGAAAGTAATGTCATCACCTACTACAGAAACTTCATCAATTATTATCTCGATATCTGCTTTTCTTTCTTCATAAGCTTTGAATCCAACCACTCGAAACAAAAATTGCACAGCTTCTTTTAAGTCAATATAAACTTTCTTATCTTTAATTCTTTTTAATTCATATGTATTTTCCAATAAATTGATTTTTGAAATCCACAGCGCCGGGTGATCATGTTTCGTATTAATTGCTAAATGAGTAAGTAAAGAAGATTTTCCCATGCCGGGTTCACCACCTATTATAACTACTCTTTCTCTCAAATCTTTCAATTTCACAGGTCTAAATGTAAATGCATCATGTGCATCCCTATGAATGCGTTTCAATATGTTCCATAAACTGCCTCGAGATTTTTGCCAAACGAGATATTCTTTATCTCTAACGAACCAATGCACATTGCAGTTTTCATGCTTATTAATAAATTCATAAAATTCTTCAACTTTATCTGTAACCAAAACGATGTCTTTCGTATCATGCGTTAAAACAGATTCCAAATCCTTTCGTTTTAACATTTTTATGACATCAGTGCCTTGAAAATTATGATCTAATGTAATGTAACGACATACACATGTATTTATATAAATGTCTGACATTTGATCATAAGCTGAATTATTAAAACAATTACCGATCTCAATCTTTTCATTGTTTATAATCTTGTACAAGACATTTGTATTAATGAGATGATAAGATTTGTCACCAAATAAAATGCCTAGTGGTACTTCTTTTCCTTGGAAAATAATATATCTGTTTTCTAACAAAGTCATCTGCATTGAATCTGTTAGATCATTTAATCCAGTTTGACTGTCAATTTTAACGACAATGTTTTGAGTCACTAATCCATTGATCTGGTTAGCCAAATGCTGGTTACAAATTATGATTATTTTGTTTTGAGCATTTTTGACCAGCATATATATTTCTGCAAGTAAGTCTTCACTTTCGCAAACAACAATAAGAGTATTTATTTTGGACTCTTTTACCTCGGATTTGACATCGACAAAATAATTTCCAATGCCAACATAATCCAAATCGATAAAAGTATAATTGTTGATATTCTGTTCTTGTAAATATTGGATTAATTTAATACTAGAAAGAGCATTCTCTTCGGTAATTATGTTCAAGATGTTATCTGGTCCGGCAAAGAAATCATCTAAATGTAATATTTCCAGTGCATTATTTTTAAATTTTAATGCCGTCAGTGCATTGTTTATTGTTTTTGTATATGTAAAATTAAGAATGGTCAGTAACGGACTATTTAGAATGTCTTGTTCAGCTTCGAAGAAGTAATTGCAAAATTCAGTCAAGTATTGCGCGTTCATTGGCTGTTTCCACCACTTTTGTACGCGATCATGTACTTTTAAGAAAACTGCGTCACCTTTTACTCTGAACAGTGAGTCATTTTGCCGTGGTATACTATCAACAAAGTACTTATCAATATCTCTCTTTAAAATCCTTTCTACTTGAGCCTCCTTTGCTTGGTTTGTATAAAACATTAAATTACCCAAAAACCCTTCGATCAAGTGTTTATCGTATTCGTCATGAATCAATGTAAGTCTGGGGAAGCGATATACGTTAATATCGAATCTGCACTTGCTAACATCTATTCCTATGAAAACTTCAGTTTTCAATCTTTCAAAGAGTTTCAAGCTATGCTCGGATAAGGAATGAACATCAGAGTTAAATTTTAAATATTTAGTTTTGTCATCGAGTATTAGTAGATTTCCCACTAAACCTCCCAGTCTATTGATTTCTAAATCGGTACTTTGTAAAATTTCATTTGGACCAACCATACTATCGTCGACTTTCATTACAATGTTTTCTGTGACTTTAGCTTTCGCAAACAGTAGTTTAAATTTTGAACAAATATAATCCACTTCCTTTTCCTTTCGTTTCTCGCTTCCAATGAAATCAAAATTAAGATTTCCGAAATCAACCGGTACTTTAAAAGATGATGAAATTAGGATGTTTTCTATTTCTTTCTTTTCTTCGGAGGATTTAATATATTTCTTTTTTTCTTGACAAATCATGTTTTTAAATGCTAACATTAAATCGTCATTACTTGTGAATAATGATTCCCGAAATTTAGCATAATGGAAGTTAGTTTGCGATTCGCTGCCTTGAATTTCGACTACCAGTATATGTCGCGCTAGAAAGACATGATATGTTTGTATCAAATCATCCATCATCATGTTATTGTGATTATTTTTGAAAATAAACTTAGATAATCGTTTTGCTAAAAGCACTGCACGTGATTTGGCCATAGTATGCGTTAGAAGTTCTACATCTTGGTCATCATAATCAAACTGAAATACTTTTCCTTCGCTTGTGTTTATAAAACGCTTACCTTCCGTTTGTTTCACGGGTTTTATTTTAGAAAAATTCTCAAAGGTAGGAGTATAAATAATAAATTCACATACCATATTTTTAAACTCACCCCTGAACATTTCATCGCTATTTTCAGGGTCAAACTTTTGTCTTATTTTGATATAACTCTCTAAATATTTATGTAGACTAAAGTGTCCGTTTAATTTTAAGATTTCGTCGACTGTAAATTTGTCTTTTGCAGGATTTTCTCTGTGTTTGGCTTGCACAAACAACATTATCGTTTTATCACTTTTATTTGATAAGAATCTAAAGACAATATCATCGAAAGCTCCCATGCCTTCAACGTTGGTTGCTATCAAAAAATGATGAACCTTATGAACATGCAAAGCTCTAAATAAAATGAGACTCAACAATTTAGTTTCATACAACTGTCCACTAAGCCCCGATGTTCCAGTTCTTTTTTGATAATGAAATGCTTTATTTTCATCCATCTTTTTCAATTCTTTACCACGTTGCTGCTGTGTTGACATACTCCGAACCTGTTGTGTAGACTTTATCGTTGTACCATCATTTTCAATTTGAGATGTTGTTTGACATGTGATATCATGAGCAACAGAAGCTTTCGAATCCTCAAAAATGTTGGTACTCTTGGGATGAACCTGCTTCATTAATTGACCTTGTGGCTCAAAAACCTTTGTTAATTTATATTCATTTAACGCCTCTAATATGGTTATGTTGCCTTCTCTTTTTCTATTGGATTTATGTAATAGAAGAGCAGTATCTAAAGCAGTTTGGTTATCAGTGTTTTTAATATTAACAAGGGCTCCTCGATTCAAGAGAAAACTGACAATGTCTGGTTCTTCTTTCATCACTGCGATATGCAACGGTGTGTTGTTGTTGTCATTAGCATCAGTAGCGTTTATGTCTGCCCCTCGATCTAAATATTTTTTGATCTTCGTAATTTTATCTTTTGGGTTTCTATTTTTTCTAATACTACTAAACAGTAAACTGTTGTTTTGTATTTTTCCGTCCTGGTCCAAATCATAGCAATTATTTTCCATTTCAATATTCTAGTTCAAAATGAACTGAAGTTTCTGAAACAATAATGAGGGTTTTTTTTTTATGAATTTTAAACATTAACTATTTCTCGCGGATTTTTCATTCAAAGTGCAGTTTTCTATCAGGGAGATAATTTGAAATCTGATTAGTACTTCAAGAGATCACTTCTTAGAAACATGTTAAGTAACAAACAATTTAACCTTTTATGTATTCTGTAGTTTATCAAGGCAAACGCGCTCTTGATATAACAAAAGCAAGATGGACAGACGCAATTAAGAAGGCTGTTGTAAAGAATGCGGCATGTACAGAACAATCCACATTGCAGAAGACCGCGTAACTTGGAAACGCGTCGACGATGTAGGTCGGGATCTTCAGCAGTGAAGGAACGACGAAGAAGAAGTTTATCAAGGTAAACCAAAACCTCGGTGCAGCAGCTCTCACAAGGTTGCTTTGCAAATCTGTTTTTAAACTGTGAAAGACTATAGTAAGGTCAAAAAGGCTTTTATCTACACTCACAACGTAATGTTCCAAATATGAGTTCAAAAACGAATGCATAAATACATACTTTTTTTTCGTGGATAGGTAAAATTAAAAAAAAACCCATTACAGTTCAACATTTTCCTTCGATTTTTAAACAACTGCATCATAAAATAACTTTTTAATTTTTATAGCACACTTTTTCTTTTTAATTTTTGGCGCGGGCTCATTGACTTAAGTCAATGAGCCAGCTTTTATCTTTGTCTATGTTTGAGCGCGCTGCGCAGTCATTCGAATACGCAATGAGAATATCCACCATATTTGAATTAACTATTTTTCCACTTATTTTATTTCAACTGTATGAGTGAAGATAAAATAGTGTATGCAACGGCATATAATTAGGTATTAAAACACTCGTGTGATGCTATTATCACACTCGGCTACGCCTCGTGTGATAAACCCACACTCGTGTTTTAATAACCCTTTTTATATGGTCGTTGCATAAACTACTATTTCACATTACCTGATCGAAAACGTCAAATTAAAATAATATCATGCAAACCCAACCTAAAGTGTCATTATTGGCAGGAGGCACAGCCGGGCAATAATGTTGTACTGGATTGCATTGTAACCCGCCGCTGGTCAATAATATGATTTAAATATGGAACTTCATCTGTCACCTAAATCGACGGTATAATTCTTGTAGGATTAAGTAAAGGCAAGATTATGAGGAATAAACGAATATAGTAAAATATACAAGACACGATACGACACGATATAACAGCTTTAAGGACGACTCACTGACAGATGAAGAGCCTTTTTTTATGGATGGTAAATCATCAAATGACTCCTGCTAAAACCCATCCGTGCTCCTCGTAGTGCCCTTTACATTCCAAGGCCGCGGTAACTCTTTCGAACAAAATCCGCAACCTTGGCAGGCTCTGGCCCTTCTCCTATGCTGACATCTCTTTGAGGCGTGTGTGGAACACAAAGCACCGTCAGGTGAAGAACCTTGCCTTCTCTTTATAAATTATGTACAACGGTATATTTGCTATTAACCTAAGCGTAGGCGTTCACGCTTCCAACAATTCTTACAACGCCCTCTGGTGTCAGAAAAACGAAATATAGTCTCGATACTCTTACTACGTATGGATGATATTACCATAGTGATAATTTTTACAGAATCATAAGGACTGCTTCTTCTTATCGTTGCTGTGTTTTCGAAGACAATAGGTAATATTGTAAAAATAATTGGAATGATAAGAATAGCACTCAAAACTCATCTGTATCACATTAATTATTGACTGTGCCCGACAGTGCGGCCGTATTTATAGGGTCAGCCCTACCCACGTGCACGTGTAGGTACCTACTCATTTTTTTAGGTTAGGTAAGTATCGAAACATTTAACAGGAATAGTGGCATGCTGTTCAAAGTTTATTTTACATCGTAAACCAATCATCGCCACTCACCACAGTCACCACCACACCTCCACCACAACCACCACCACACCTCCACCACCACAGCACCACCACCGCGATTGCAGTGTAGCTGTTGCAATGTACCTACAGAGAATGCTGCTGCCCATTCTCTGGTGAGTCCTTAGTCGCCTCTTACAAAACCCACGGGAAGTGATGGGATGGTGCTATTCTTTTACGTCCGGTCACCATACGGAACATATTAATAAATTTAATTATACTTTGATTTAGTACTACTTATGGCTTCTTATTTTCTCTCAGTAGGTATGAAATGTAGAGTATCCTCCTCGCGGATAAATGTGTCTTTGCCTTGGGCTAGCTTGAATGCCTCGCTGCATTCAAGATTCTTGTTAAACTCCCTCGCTTCACTCGTGAGTTAAACTCTAAATAATCTGTTGGATCCTGAATTCTTCATTGCGTTCGGGATTCAATATGACGCCCGTGACATAAGACACTTCTTTATCACCTCGGTGCATAATCTACTATAATTCAATATCCACACTCATCATAGCATTTAATACTGAGGAAAAACATTCTTGTCTTTAATTTTTTTTGTAGTTTGTGGGCCATTGAAAGAAGAAAGAAAAAAACATGTTTTATTGCCAATACTACAATCTAATATTATGAACAAAGTAATGATTTCTAATAAAATCACGGTTTCGAATGTGGCAAAAAGGAACATGCTTAGCGAATGTTGAGTTATGTGCAGCAAAGCTACAACGCCATCAACGCTGATTTACATACCTAGAGGTTTCTATGATCATCATTGAGTCAGTGAGGTCCAAAGTCGACGTAATTTAGATCTTATTCTGAGGATTTGGGCTTTTTAGTGTTACTGCCGACCGAAAGGGTACGAAAATACAACAAAACGCTTGGGGAAAAGATAGTGGTGATGGTGGTCACTGCCGTGTTCAATCAAAGTTCTTGTTTTATTTTTTGGGACAAGTCCGCCACATTTTCTCAACCACTGCAACTCCTGAAAGCCAAAATCAACAGTGGCGACCACCAAAAAACCGCCGAGTCAATGAAGCTCGACGAATCCCGGAGAAACGATTCAACTGTCTTGGATCCCGCAACGAAATGAAACAGCGGAGGAGTAGGAAAAAATATAATTTCCATTTCCCTCCTTATCAAGCAGAAGACAGAACAGCGCTAGATCAACAGGCACCAAGGGATACATACAATTGGGTTAAGCCCAGTTGCCAAGAACCACGGATTCTATATATTAACACTTATACTAATGGGTCTTAAATTGTGAGTTACTTTTGATTCCAGTGTAATAGGCATGGCAAAATCGCTTGAACGCACGGAAAGTTCTAGTTTTTACAAACTCTGTAAAGTAAACAACTCCAGATCTGACCTGAACACTATCAAACATAATATTGCGTTCAATTTGCCAAAGAATACACCCTCATAAATAAGATATGATGTGCGGATTGTTGGTATTCAAGGTCATATAATAATTGACTCTCAAAGTTACCATGACCTGTGAGAAATTGGGCGAGTCGCCTTATTATTTGTGGTTGCTGGGAAGGGTGTATGGGGTGTGTAGGTTTGCCCCCCACCTTTTGCCCCCGCTGGAGATGCGTGTTTTTTTTATATTATCTATTGTTGAAAGTTAACAATTTTTATTGAATGATTTCTGAGAAAAATCGTTTTAATGTGAGGCAGGGGGGAGTGTGTGTCCTCCCTCCGCCGAATTAATACCAAAATGTAGTCATATATTTTATGCATGACAATCAAAAGGGTGAAATATTCTTATTCTTTCAATTTACTTTCTATAAAAAATAATATATTATTTATCAGTCAGTTATCGGTTGGTAGTCTGGCAAAAAGTAGGGGCCCCCATCGATTGCGGGGCCCTGAGCACTTGCCCATACTGCGCAGTGGAAAAGACCTGCGTACTCAGAAGAGCGAGCACACAGAACCCGTTATGGGATGCTTGTAGTAAGTTAATTGTTTAATGACAGGCAATTTCCATCGTCATTTGTTGATTAAACAGCGCTTGTCGCGTAAATGTTGGGTAGGCCTTTGGTTTCTCCATCGCATCTTTCTAGGTCGGCGAGGTGTGCTGGGGCAGCAAGTGCAGAAAATCTCAAACGGTACAAATGCAAAAACCTTGGCTGGTAGTCTAAAAATTTTTAGCTAAAGGAAGTCAAAGCTGGAAGAAGAATAAAATGAGTTTTATAATTAAACAAAGGCATGAAGTATATTGGATGTTTTATTAATATAATTTAAAGTCATACTTATTTTACAATAACCTTCGCAAGGTTTGGCATAAATAGGGTGACATGACAAATGATCGAGATTTCAATGCTAATTTTCATTTTACATTATGATTTAGATTGATACATGCACATAGGTTACCAATAGGGAACGTGCAGGTGGCAGCACAGAAGTATTGTAAAGTATGTTTTTTTACTTTTAAATTTCGAATAATGTATTCATCACTAGATGGCTAACGGCCGCTTTCTATAATATATCTCAATCCCAATCTTGATCCCGATCCTTGTCTGTAACCAATCAAAGGTGAGGATTGTGTGGTGAAGGACACAAACTCGGCCGTTGATTGGTTACAGACAAAGATCGGTATCAAGATTGGGATTGAGATATATTATAGAAAGCGGCTGATAGTCAACGCCATGCAAGATCCCTATATACATAAACTGCTACCTCTTTTCCTACGGAGGTAGGCAGTAATGATCCTCACATAGTTTTATTACTTCGCTTACGAGTCTAACATACCTCCTCGAACTCATGTTTTACAAAATAAATATCTTATCTGATCATCAGTGATCGGATTTAATAATCGGGGTGAATATAGTACCTAGACTTCACTTTTATTCACACGAAAGTATGATACGGACATGCTTCTCAGAATCCCGGATCCCGGAATCGTTCGAAATTCCTGAGATTGCTAAAAATGCCCGCATACAGAACATAGTTAGAACTCGTTGTGAACTCTCATTTAATTTTTTTTTAATTTTAATAGCCGAATTTTTAGGTAAGTATTCCATTTGTTTTTTTTTTTTTTTAGGTATGACCACACAGCAAGTTAACACACTTGGGATATCAACTGCTTAACCGGACTAATTTGAAAAATAAAGATGTTAAATTAAAATAACCACTGCTAAAATTTCATTAAGTTTGTGATAGTTGTTTTTACAAAATTGTTCAATCTCGGGAACCCGGGATTACTTATTTATTCAGAAAGGAATGTCCATATTATTATTTCACGGGAAGAAGTTTAGGTATATAAGCGCCCGATTATCTGATCACTGCTAATCATTCTTAAAAAACAACACTGATCATGACAACTAGAGATGACTAATTAAATAATGTGTAACGTAATGAACGCAATATCAGAAAAAGGGTCATTGTTCGTCTCATCATTATAAACACGTTTTACTCATCATCAACTGCCTAGCCTTTTCTACACTATTTTGGGGTCGGATTGAAGTCTTACCAGATTCAGTTAAATACCAGTATTGTACGCGGATCTGACGTCCACATCCCAGTAACTGGTAATATGGTACTTCTTGGCAAGACTGGTGTCAGATTTTCTAGCTTCTGACTACCTGTCAAAGATGTTCAAATGACAGCCGGGACCAACGGCTTAACGTGCTTTCCGAGGCACGGAGGAAATTCGGTACCTATGTAATAGATGGTTAACCGTACCACCCTCGACGAGTGTGGTACTTTAACTAAGGGACCAACAGTTAAAACGTTGTGTTTATGTGCGCATAACTCGATAAAATGTACTATAGGTGCAGCTGATATTTAATTCGCGTTTTCTTGGTTGGTCTTGCAGTAAAAGTTGTTCGTAATGGTAAGCACAATGACCTATGATGACACATAGGTTTATTACAAGTTTATGAGCCAGAAGACTAGTACCTACCTGCAATTATTTATTCTTCATGCATATAATGTAGGTACAATGGCGGAATTAATGCCGTAGGCATGCAATGCGGTTGAATATAACAGAAAGGCCAGGCTGTTAAGTTTTAGTGATTTAAGTACTGGACAGATTACCTACTCGTAGAACTATGAAACGATTATTGGCCCAAGCCAGACTACTGTTACTTAAACATATAAATCCTAGAAAACTGACCCTATCACTTTAGTGACTAAGGCTAACTTAAAACACTCGCTGATCGCTTTCAGTTTCATTGGTGAAATTGGTTCACCAATGAAACTGAAAGCGATCAGCGAGTGTCATTATTTTTCTACGGAATATTTACTCTGACAGCTCTTGAACGCAGTTTAAATGTAGATACTGATCGCGTTCAGTTTCATTGGTGAAATCCTCTCTTAGATGGTGAAGAGTGGTGAAATATACCTACCTACAATAGCTAATAAGACATACCCGGAAGTACGATAAAGACTTGAGCCACGGTAAAAATATACTGTGCTTGAGCCAACTTTCTTTTCTTGCCAATTTTCTTTACACTTCTTTAAGACATTTTTAAACATTTCTTAAAAACACACCAGTATAAAAAAATACAATTAAAACAAAAATAGTAATAATAGTAGTAATAGCCCACCGCTATCGGGAACAAGGTCCAAGCTATCGCGTCAGTCAGGGCTCCAGAGAAAGGAACTTTCTAACAATGCGAGCCGTGTCCAGAGGTACTGCTTTCTAAATCAAGCCTTTGATTCAATCCAGCTGCCTTACGAGAGCCTCCTAAGGAGTTGGTCAAGACTCGTGGTTATTAAACTATTGGCTGACACGACTATCGGTACAATGACTGCGGAGTCCACATCCCACATGTCGACAACCTCGCAAGCCAAGTCAAGATACTTGATTTGCTTGTCTTTCTCGGCTTTCACGAGGTTCTCGTCATGCGGGACGGTTATGTCTACAATCATTGCACGCCTCCCGATTCGGTCCACCACGTAGTGGTGTGAGCTCATCCGGCTTATTGGCCAGAATAGTCCTATCAGTGATGATGGACCGATCCCAGTACAATGTGATATACCTAGCCATTATCGAGAACTGGGTCGGGCGCATACCTGTAGTACGGCACTTCCGATGCCACAAGAGACTATTTCAGAGCAAGTTGCTGATGGATGATCCTAATCCTAGCTACAAGGTTGTGCCTGTGCATGTACTCTCCGTTAGCTAGACGAGAACAACCAGAGATAATGTGGGGAATTGATTCTCCCGGAAGGTGAGATGCCCGACACATATGTCAACCGTGCCGTCTTTCACAATAAATCTCCGGTAGTTAGGTATTCGTCATGATAACTTCGTCCATAATTGCACAGACAAAACCGTCGGTTTCCCCAAAGTGGTCACCGAACACAGCCAGGCTACGGCCGCTAATTGATTCACGTCGGGCCGTGTAGGGCCCGAAAAAAACGTCCGTGAAGTTCCTTACTTTGCCATACCTCCCTTCGATCTTTCGTGTCAAGCACTACAGGTTTGCGCCAGTTCTTATTAGCCAAGGAGAGCGGGGTGAGTCCCTGGTCCACCGCCACTATATATCGATGTATACCCACGTGGACAGTTAGGAAATATTCCTTGAGACTGCATATCTCGCGATTGTGGAGTCATAGCATTTAAAAAGCCTCGACCTCCACACTCGCGGGATATACAGTCTCACTACCGATGACCGTGATTGATGCATTCGATATCATCGTTTCTGCGGGCAGAAACAAGGTGCCAAGCCTTCTATCGGGATAGAAGGCTATTGATTACCTTCTTTAGGCGGCCAAAGAAGCACTCCCTCAACGATTGCTTCGAGCCATTAACATTGGTATCTAACGCTTCCGACATACCCAAATACTTGTAAGTTTCAATTGAAGAGATCTCATGTGTATCGAATCTGAGAGTTGAGTTCCCACGGATTCCATAATCTCTCCACGCTGTAAATGCATGACCGCTAATTTGTCCACAACAAACTCCATCCTGATGGCACTACTGAAAGTTTCAGTTACCTTCAGTAGCCAGTAGCTCCATCAGTTGTGCAAGTATGACTACTACCCATATTTTAGTGTAATTTTGTTCATGCAGATATTGATATTTTGCCTGCAATATATAACTCGAAATTAAACAGAGATCTACATTTTGTAATACCTAGGTACTTATGTAATTTACTTACCTAAATGATTGCCTTAATTTGAGTAAAAGTACTAACATTTATCTTTTTTGTCAATGAAATAATTCAATGTCAATTTTTCATTCGTATTACTATCATAGACTTTGTTAAGAAGAGTTTTAAGATTATCACTGTGTTTTTCAATGTATTCAAAATAATGAATTGGTGTACGTCCCGAATAATCAATAGTCATACAAACTTTAATAAATTGACTTCTATCTAAAAGATCTTCGAGCTTTTCGAAAAACAAATAATGTTGTGTTGCTGCTGCTCTATGAGCTGCTAGCTTATTTTCCGAATCTGTCGCACAAAAAATTGTCATCAATTGTTCCTTATTTAATTTTTCAAAAATTTTATCAAAACAGTCGTTGTTTATATCACCCTGCAACCACGACTTTATGAAAATATGAATAATTTTCTTTGTAGCCATTGTATTCAAGTATTCATATTCAATTTGTTGACAAAACAGATCAACAAGTGCAGTAGGAGTTAAATCTGACAAAAGAACATTTAACAACTCTACATTCCAACACAAACTATAGCGAACTCCAGAGTTAAGTGCTAATGGATTAAAATTAGGGAGATCAGAGCAAGTAAATAAGTCAATTAATTTATTAACATCAATTTCTTTAATCAGCTCAATTACAACGGTAATGAAGTTCTTTGCATTTCTTTCAACGGCAGTGCATATAATGCAACTTTCATTCAAACTCTTTGTGACCACATCTATAAAATCATTTAGATTTTTTTGGCTAAGCACAGTTTTCATACATTTCAATAGAAACACCGCAGTATTTTCCAAAGACTCATCAATAGCCATAAATATAACTTTAGCCATTGTTTTATGTTGCAAAAGCAAAGTATCAAACATTTCGTTTAAATCTGCGTCATATACTTCATTAAACATGAATGGTTGGTATTCCAGTTTAGCATTTAAAAACCTTCGAGGGCCACCTTCTTCAGACTGAAGAAACGTGTTTATTAAATACATCCATGGAGCAGTTCTACAATGGAATGATTTTAATCTATCGCAGAGAAACTCGGTGGCGAAATATTCAGCAAATGTGTAATGAACAAACTTAGGTTCGTTTTGAATAATTTGCTCTATAATGCCTGTTTTCTCCTCTCCTACTTGTATCCTTACAATAAAATCGCGTATTTCGTTCATATCGTGATGATCAAATAACTGCATGTCATCTGGTTGACCAAATATTACATGAGCAGCAATTATTTTATGGACGTAAAAAAATGCTGCACGCTCATTGTCTATCAATTTCCTCATATCTGGGTCATCGATACACAACAAAGGTTTTTTTTCTCCAAAACGTATCTTGAAGAATTTGATGTCGACAAACCGTTCATAAATTTTATTCAAATTTACCACATTCACAGTGTTCTGTTCTCCTGAATTAGAAGTTAAACTTTCTGAAACGGGTAGAAAATTATGAAATGAATCTTGAAAAACCTCTGATATCATATACAAATGTAACGGTATACTAATGAACTTATTTGTCGTGTCACGTAACGCATCTGAAAGACCCAACAAAAATACTTCAATCAAATCTTGCATTTTAGGTTTATTGAAAGGATAATAATCTAGTTTATTTGGTCCTAACTTCCTAGACCAAATTTTCTCTAAAAACTCCAACTGATTGTCATAACTCAATGGCTGTATGATAAAAGAGAAGGTTTCCAAAGTATTTTCTAGCTGATGAAGAACGTTATATACACGACTCGTTATCCATAAATGCAGAACTTTTGACTTTTTAAGAATATTTACTAGTTGCAAAAATTCATTCGCGAAATCAGGACATATTTCATCAAAACCATCGAATAGTAAGACAGCCCGATTGCTATTAAAACAGTTAATAAATAACTCTATTTCAAACAAGTGAGATCCTGTTAAGTCCATACCTATACCGTTTTTGTTAAAACTAATGTCGTCACCTGCAACAGAGAGTTGACTAATTATTATCTCGATATCAACTTTACTCTCTGTAAATACTTCGAATCCAATAACTCTAAACAAGAATTGCACAGATTTTTTAAAGTCTAAGTTAACTTTATTTTCTTTCATTCTTCTAAATTCATTGGTAATCTCCAGCAAATTAATTTTTGAAATCCACAATGCTGGGTTATCTTGTTTTGTTTTAATTGCTAAATGAGTTAGAAAAGAAGATTTACCCATACCGGGTTCACCGCTGATTATTACTACTTTTTCTCCTATATCTTTCAATGTTACGGGTTGCAGTATATATTCACTGTGTGCACGCCTGCAGACGTGTTTCAATATATTCTCTAAATTGCCTCGGGATTTCATCCAAACCAAACAATCGACACCGCTAAACCAATGCACATTACAATTTTCGTGCCTTAGAATAAATTCTGAAAATTCTTCATCCCTGTCAGTAATCAAAACAACGTCCCTCGAATCTGGAATGAAATTATCTTCCAATTCGTTAAATTTTAAGACATTTAACTTATCGATTGCTTGAGGATCTAAAGTAATATAACGGCATACTTTTTCATTAATGTAGAAATCTAATAATTCATCATAGGATGGGTTATTTAGAAGATTTCCTATTGCAGTTATTTCATTGTTTATAATCTTGTATAATAAATTTGAGTTAAGAAGACAATATGATTCATCTGTAAGTAAAACTCCCAGTGGTACTTTTATTCCTTGAAAAATAATATATCTCTCTTCTAACAACATCGTACGCATTGTATCTGCTAAATCTTTAAAGCTAGTCTCACTGTCGACTCTTGCAATCATTTTCTCAGCTACGATTTCATTAATTTGGTTAGCCAGATCTGGATTAGATATAACGATAACTTTTCCGCCGAAATGATTTATTAGTAAATCGATTTCCGTAATGGAATCTTTACTTTCACAAACAATAATGAGAGTGTTTATTTGAGATTCTTTTATCTCCAACTTTACATCAACAAAATAATTTCCAACACTCACATATTCCAAGTCGATAAAGGTAAAATCGTTAAAGTTTCGTTCGTTAAAATATTGGATTAATTTGATACTAGACAGTGCATTCTCTTCAGTAATAATACTCAATATTTTTTCTTCCGCGGCAAAGAAACTATCCAAACACAATAATTCAAGTGCGGTGTCAGTAAATTTCAATTCAGGCAATGCGTTCTTTACCGTTTCGGTATAAGTAAAATTAAGAATGCTCAGTAACGGACTATTTAAGGTGTCTTGTTCAGCTTCGAAGAAGTATTTGCAAGATTCTGTCAAGTACGGAGCGTTACTTGGCTGTTTCCACCACTTTTGTACACGATCGTGTACTTTTAAGAAAATTGCATCACCTTTTACTCTAAAAAGAGCGTTATTTTGCCTTGGGATACTACTAACAAAATTATCATCTATTTCTTTCTTTAAAATCTTTTCGACTTCTTCCTCTGTTGCCTGGTTTGTATAAAATATAAGTTTACACAGAAACTCTTTGATCAAGTTTTTATCATATTCCTCATGAAACAAAGAAAGTCTGGGGAAACGATGTACATTAATATCAAATCTGCATTTCCTCAGATCTACTCCTATAAAAACATTACTTTTCAATCTTTCTAAAATTTTCATATTGTCATAGGATAAGAATTGAACTTCAGAATTGAATTTTAAAGTCTTAGTTGCGTTGTCGAATATTAGCAGGTTGCCAACTAAACCTCCCAGTCTATTAGAATCTAAATCAATTCTTTGTAAAATTTCATTCGGACCAACCATGTTATCGTCCACTTTCATCACAATATTTTCTGAGACAATAGCATGCACAAAAAGTTGTTTAAATATTGAACAAAAGTATTCAAGTTTCTTTTCTTTTTTTTGCTCACTGCCACTAAAACAAAAATTCAAATTCCCAAAACCTACTGGCACCTTAAAATTCAATGACATTAAGATGCTTTCTACTTCATCCAGTTTATTATGGGATACAGTTTTGTTTAGCAGTAACACTTCTTTATAAATCGTGGCTTTAAATGCCATTAACAAATGGTCACTACTTGAAAAAAATGTTTCTCGAAATTTTGCGTAATGGAAATTACTGTGCGATTTATCATCTTGAATTTCGACTGCCAAAATGTGTCGCGCGAGAAAGACATGATATGTTTTTATCAAATTGTCCTTCATCATATTATCGTGATTGTCTTTAAAAATAAATTTTGATAATCGCTTTGCTAAAAGCACTGCCCGTGATTTGGCTACTGTTTGCACTAGAAGTTCTACATCTTGTTCATCGAAATCAAACTGAAAGAACTTGCCTTTGCTTGTGTTTATGAAACGATTCCCTTCAGTTGGTTCCACGGCTTTCATTTTAGAAAATTTCTCAATAGCTGAGGTATAAATAATAAATTCACAGTCCATGTTTTTAAATTCACCCCTGAACATGTCGTCGCAATTTTCAGATATGAACATCCGTCTTATTTTTATATAACTCTCTAAGTACTTGTGTAGACTAAAGTCTCCGTTTAATTTCATAATTTCCTCGACAGTAAATGTATCTTTTGAAGGATTATCCTTATGTTTTGCTTGCACAAACATTATTTTAGGTTTATCATTTCTATTTGAATAGAACTTAAAGACGATGTCGTCAAAAGCTCCCATGCTTTCAACGTTCGTTGCTAATGAAAATGGTTTAACCTCATGAACATATAAAGCTCTAAATAAGATTAGACTCAACAGTTTAGTTTCATACAATTGTCCACTAAGCCCCGATGTTCCGGTTCTTTTTTGGTAATGCTGAATATCATTTCCTTTGGTTTTTCTTATTTTTTTACCACAGTGTTGTTGTTTTCGGTTATTTGGTGATATCTTTCTATTTTCTATTGAACAATAATAACTAACATCACTAGACTGTGATTGATCGTCCGAATCTCCTGTTATTTTTGTGGTGTTGGTACGATTCTTCCCGGTTGCAGCAGTTTTTATATCTTGGTTGCTAGAAAGTTCAATTTTGTGTTTATTGTTTAATGCCTCCAATATCGTTTTAATATTTATCGTTTTCCTATTAGATTTATCCGATAAACGAGCAATATCTAAAGCCGTTTGACTATCGCTGTTTTTAATGTCAACAAGAGCTCCCCGATCCAAGAGAATGCTGACAACATCTGGTTCTTCTTTCATCACTGCGACATGCAACGGTGTGTTGTTGTTGTCGTTAGCATCAGTAGCATTTATGTTTGCACCAAGAGCTAGGTATTTTTTAATCTTCTTAATTTTAACTTCTGGTGTTTGCTTTTTACGAATGCTACTAAACAGTAAACTGTTGTTGAGTAACTTGTCCTCAAGTTCCAAATCATTGTTATTATTCTGCATTTTAATATACTAAGACAAATTAACTGATGTAAACTGATGTATCTGAAACAATAAAACGAATAATGTTTACAACTACAAAGAAAATTACACACACGACACGTTATACCATAGCAATTTTTTTTTATTTTTTGAAGCTTCCTTTATAAGCTCATTCTCATTCAGGTACTTACTCTTATTTTGTTAAAAGTTATTCATATACACAATATACACATAATGTTAGAATACGTGTTTATTACCCGGTAAGTATATCGTAACAGGCTGACAACAAAGAATACATATTTATATGATTAATTTAGGGAAAACCTTCAAAACGTAAAACCCAGAAACCTTTTGAAGGTGAATAAAAACAAGCAGTGGATCTACTTAACAAACAAAATACACAATCAAATTGGTCTATAAGTGAAATTCAATAATAAAAAGCGGCATTGATATTATATAAAACTTTTTATTAATCATAATACTTGACAAAATGTATTTACGCATATTGGCAGTGAATTTTTACAATTTTAACGGTTCATATATCTTTATTATATAAATTAAGTTTATAAATATATAATTTATACAGTGAATAAATGGAATACATTTATATTAAAAGTCGCTTTTAAGTGACTATTTAGTTTATCTTAACTGCACAGAAGATTTAGATCGCTCTCAAGTCGTATCATCGGGCGAAGTAGAGGGTCGCAAGTGATTTATATTTTTCAACACTTAGGTACTCAATGACGAAGGCAGGGATGAAATTAAACAAAAGTCATTTTCTGAGGTATGGTACCCTAAAGTGCCAAGTATAACCGAGATATTTGGTACCTTTCTGACACAGAATACTTTAATTCCAAATACCTCGCCATCCTGGGATTCTACGGTGTGTTAAAAAATCGTTTAATGTTTTTTATCAATGAAGTAGTTCAATGTCAATTTTTCATTCGTACTGCCCTCATAGACTTTGTCAAGAAGATTTTTTAGCTTTTCGCAATCTTTTTTACTGTATTTAAAATAATGGATTGGTGTGAGCCCTGATCTGTCTCGAGCCATACAAATATCCTTAAAATGACTTCTATCTAATAGCGAATCTAACATATCGAAAAATGCGTAACACTGTTTTGATGCCGCTGTATGAGCTGCTAGTTTCATCTCAGAATCTTTGACGCTAAAAATGCGTATGAGTTGCTCCATATTTATTTTTTCCAATGCTTTATCAAAACATTTAAAGTCTCTATTGCCTAGGGACGGCGATATAAAATGTATTAATTTCTTTGACCTATTGGTGTTAAACCATTTACTATCAAATTGGATACAGCACAATTCCACAATTGCAGGAGAAGGTAAATCTGACAATAGAATATCTAATAAGCCAACATTAGGTTGCAAACCTTTAATAGCTCCATATGCAATAACCACAGGATTAAACTTTGGAAGATCAGAACAATTAAACAAGTCAATTAATCTGTTAACGTCAATATCTTTAACCAGCTTAATTATCAAGGTAACAACTTCCTTTGCACTTCTCTCGGCAGCAATACATAATATGCAACTTTTATTGAAATTCTTAGTAACCACATTCACAAAATCGTCAAGATTGTTCTTACTAAGTACAGTCTTCAAGCATTTTAGTAGAAATATTGCACTGTTTTCCAAATACTCATCAATAGCCATAAATATCAACTTGGCCAGTGTAAAATGCTGCGTCAGCAAATTTTCAAACAATTCGTTAATACCTGCATTACATATTTCATTAAACATGAGTGAATGGTTTTTTAATTTACCGTTGAAAAACCTGCGCGGGCCCCCTTCTTCAGACTGAAGGAACGTGTGTATGAAGTACATCCACAAAGAAGTTTTACAATTAAATGATTTTAATCTATCACACAGAAACTCTGTTGCGAAATATTCTGCAAATGTGTAATGCACAAACTTAGGTTCATTCTGAATAATTTGTTCGATAATGCCCGTTTTCTCCTCTCCTACTTTTATCCTTTCTACAAAATTACGTATTTCGTTAATATCATAATTATCAAATAAATCTATTTCATCTTTTTTGCCAAATATAATATAAGCAGCAATTTTTTTATGACTACTATAAAATGCCGTACGTTCATTATCTATCAATTTTCGCATATCAGGATCATTGATACACAAAAGAGGCTTTTTTTCTCCAAAACGGATCTTGAAGAATTTTACGTCTACAAATCGCTCATAAAGCAGATTCAAATTTACCAAATTCATAGTATTCTGTGAATTTATAAAATGTTCCATACTTTCTGGATTAAGAGGAAAGTTGTGAAATGAATCTTGAAATATCTCCGATATCATATACAAGTGTAATGGCATACTAATAAACTTATTTGTTGTGTCACATAAAACGGCTGAGAGAACTGTCAAAAATCCTTTGACTGCATTTTGCATGCCCCACTTTGTATTAAACGGGAAGTAGCTTAGCATTTTATTTGATCCTTTACTTAACCAAATTTTCTCTAGAAACTCTAGCTGATTGTCATGAGACAAGGGTTTTATGGTATAAGAGAAAGTTTCCAAAGTATTTTCTAGCTGATAAAGAACGTTGTATAAACGACTTGTTATCCACAAATGCACGACTTTCGACTTTTTAAGAATATTAACTAACTGCAAAAACTCATTCGCAAAATCAGGACATATTTCGTCAAAACCATCGAATAGTAAGGAAACCCGATCGTTGTTGTAGCAATGAATGAATAACTGAATTTCGAATAAAAACAACCCCGTAACATTCAATTCTACGTTGTTTTTGTTGAATGTTATGTTGTCACCTACGATGGAAACTAGATTTATTATAGTCTCAAAATCTGCTTTGCTCTTTTTACAAGCTTCGAATCCAATTACTCGAAACAAATATTGCACAGCTTCTTTTAGATCAATGTCAACTTTATGTTCTTTCATTCTTCTCAATTCTTTACTATTCTCTAGCAAATTGATTTTGGAAATCCACAATGCCGGGTATTTTTGTTTCGTATTAATTGCTAAATGAGTAAGTAGTGAAGATTTGCCCATGCCAGGTTCGGCACTTATAATAACTACCTTATCTTTTAAATCATATAATGTTTCCGGTTGCAATGTATATGAGTCGTGCGTATCTCTGTGAATATGTTTCAATATAGTCAGTAAACTGCCTCGGGACTTTTGCCAGACAAGACATTTATCACCAAAGCTAAACCAATGCACATTACAGTTTACATGCTCGTTACTAAATTCTACAAATTCTTCTTGTTTATCAGTAATTAAAACTATATCTCTCATGTCAGACGTAAGAACATCTCCCTTTTCGTCAAATTTTATAACATTTAATTCAGCGTCTGCTTGAATATTAGAATCGAATGTTACGTAACGACATACTTGTTCGTTTATATAAAAATCTAATATTTCATCATATGCTGGGTTATTAAAAAAATTACCTACCATAATTTTTTCATTGTTTATAATCATATATAACACTTTCGAAGTTAAGAGATGATACGATTCGTCTCCAAGTAAAATACCAAGTGGTACTTCTTTTCCTTGGAAAATAATATATCTTTCTTTTAGCAGCATTGTTCGCATTTCATCTGCTAGATCTTTAAAGCCAGTTCGACTGTCAACTCTTTCGGTTATTTCCATAGTACCTAATCCATTGATCAAGTTAGACAAATGCCGGTTACAGATAATGATTATTTTTCCTTCAAAATGTTTAATCAGCAAAGATATTTCTACCACATAATCTTGACTTTTACAAACAATAATCAGTGTATTTATTTTTGACTCTTCTACCTCAGCCTTCACATCGACAAAATAATTTCCGATTCCAACATAATCTAAATCAATAAAAGTATAATCGTTATAATTCCGTTCTTTTAAATATTGGATTAATTTGATACTAGAAAGTGCATTCTCTTCAGTAATTATGTTCAAAATTTTATCTGGCCCGCTAAAAAAAACATCTAAATGCAATAGTTCTAGAGCGGCATTTTTGAATTTTAATGCCGGTAACGCATTTCTTACAGTTTTGGTGTAAGTGAAATTAAGAATGCTCAGTAACGGAGTGTTTAGGATATCTTGTTCAGCTTCAAAGAAATATTTACAAGTCTCTGTTAAGTATGGAGCGTTAATTGGCTGTTTCCACCACTTTTGTACACGATCGTGTACTTTTAGGAAAATGGCATCACCTTTTACTCTAAACAGTGCGTCATTCTGCCTTGGTATACTACCTACAAAGTACTTATCTATCTCTTTCTTTAATAACCTTTCTACATCGTCCTCTGTAGCCTGATTTGTATAAAAAATAAGTTTACCCAAAAATTCGTTTATCAAATTTCTGTCATATTCGTCATGAATTAAAGAAAGTCTGGGGAAGCGATGTACATTTATGTCAAATCTGCACTTGTTTAAATCTACTCCTATGTAAACATCGTTCTTTAATTTTTCATAGAGTTTCAAATTGTCCACGGATAAGGTGTCATCAATATCACAATTAAATTTTAATGTCTTAGTTTCGTCATCGAATACTAATAAGTTGCCAACTAAACCTCCCAGTCTATATGATTCTAAATCAGTACTTTGTAAAATTTCATTCGGACCAACCATATTATCGTCCACTTTCATTACAATATTTTCTGACATATTAGCGATTGCAAAAAGTGCTTTAAATTTTGAACAAAGGTACTCAAGTTTCTTGTCCTTTTTTTGTTCGCTGCCACTAAAACAAAAATTCAGATTGCCAAAATTCATTGGTACTTTAAAAGTTGATGACATTAAGATGCTTTCAACCTCATCTGCTTCAGAAGACACGTTTTTCTTCAGTAGTAATAATTCTTTACAAATCGTTGATTTAAACGCCAATAG
This sequence comes from Melanchra persicariae, assembly GCA_947386135.1. Lineage (NCBI taxonomy): Eukaryota > Metazoa > Arthropoda > Insecta > Lepidoptera > Noctuidae > Melanchra > Melanchra persicariae. The sequence continues at coordinate 4,189,398 of OX376664.1, read as the reverse complement.
CAAATTATCATTGCTTGAAAAAAATGTTTCTCGGAATTTAGCGTAACGAAAATTATTTTGCGTTTGCCCGTCTTGAATTTCGACTACCAGGACGTGTCGCGCGAGAAAAACGTGGTAGGTTTTTATCAAATCATCCATCATCATATTACTGTAATTATCTTTGAAAATAAACTTTGAAAGCCGTTTTGCTAAAAGCACTGCACGTGATTTGGCCACAGTTTGCACGAGAAGATCCACATCGCGGTCATCGTAATCAAACTGAAATACCTTGCCTTCGATTGTGTTTATAAAACGTTTACCTTCAGATTGTTTCACGGCTTTCATTTTTGAAAACTTTTCAATGGCAGAAGTATAAATAATGAATTCGCAGTCCATATTTTTAAACTCGCCTCTGAACATATCATCGCTATTTTCAGGCACAAACATCTGACTTATTTTTATGTAACTCTCTAAGTACTTATGTAGACTAAAATCTCCGTTTAATTTCATAATTTCATCAACGGTAAATTTGTCTTTAGCGGGATTATCTCTGTGTTTCGCTTGTACAAACATTATTTTTGGTTTATCACCTTTATTTGAATAGAACCTAAAGATTATATCATCAAAAGCTCCCATGCTTTCAACGTTGGTGGCTATTAAAAATGTTTTAATCTCTTGCACATACAAAGCTCTAAATAAAATCAGACTCAACAGTTTAGTTTCATATAATTGCCCACTAAGCCCCGACGTTCCGGTTCTTTTTTGGTAATGAAATATTTGATTTCCTTTTGTTTTTTTCATTTCCTGTTTTGGTTTGTTTTGAAATTCATTTCTATTTTTTGAACGACCGTTAGTAACATCGTGAGATTGCGTTTGATTTTTAATATAGCATGCACCAGGTTGAACGTTTATCTTATCCTCTGTATTTTTTGGGAACTCAGAATGTCCCTTTTCTAAATCAGTAATTACATCTTCTTGATTATTGTTAAATGCCTGCAATATAAATGCAATTTCTTCACTTTTTTTAGTGGACTTTTGTAATAAACGAGCAATATCTAAAGCAGTTTGATTTTCACTGTTTTTTTTGTTGACGTGAGCTCCTTGTTCCACGAGAAAGATGACAACTTCTAGTTCTTCTTTTATCACTGCGACATGCAATGGTGTATTGTTTTTGTAGTTAGCATCAGTCGCATTTATGTTTGCCCCCCGATCTAAATACTTTTTAATCTTCTTAATTTTTTCTTCTGGTGTTTTATTTTTTCGTATACTACTAAACAGTAAACTGTTGTTTAGTAGCTTGTCCTCCCGATCATTGTTATTATTTTCCATCTTAAAATTCTTACTTATAAAATCTTTTCGTTTTTGAAGTTTCTGAAACAATATAACATATTTATATGTCATGGCCATTTCATTATGTGGCCGAAAATTGCATGAAATGGTTGTATTTCATGAAATGGCCAGCGAGGACTGACAATATCGTTTAAATGTCAACATTTAATGATATATCAATCCATGTTTGACCATATCATGAAATGTCAACTTCAAACCTAACTTAGGCGACGGAGCCCAACTACACGGGGCTCCTGTTTCTGTCTGCAGTATTTAAAGGATATTCATGTTAGGTACATGAATATCGGACCTAATCTATCCATGTCTTTTTATCGGAATAATTGCCCGCCGCCATGATGCATCACAAAAATAGAACGATATCAGCGCCTCTAACGTTGGATAATGTAACTATTTTACGATATGATTACTAATGTTTGACAAGATCACGAAGTAGCCGTGTGTATGTTGATAACGACAAACGTTGACATATTCATCGATCTGGCTAGACCACATGTGGGCAGCGGGTATTTTCCATTTCATGAAATGGTTGGCCACATCATGTAGTGATCAATTCTATGATATGGCCACGACAAACATATTATGTGATGTTGCATAAGAATATCACTTCGGTGTTTCTTTCATATGATTATCACTACGTAGTTACCTTTTATTAATCTTCCAAAGACGAACAACTTAACACACAGCGAAAAATATTGTTTTAATTGTTATTTAATTGGTCAACTTTGTCCTGTTCGAAACACTAAAGTGAGTTTAATTCAACGACCTTCTAGAAGCATTGGTTCTTTATCAATCGATAACACTTTTTTAAGATAATCATTTTGGCTATTGTATCTATCAGCTTTACACAAATTGATTTAATTCTTAAGAAAACTGTTTACCTTTTGCTACACTAATTATAATAGATTCACAAATGACAAATGACCATTTTAAAAATAACATTCTGAAAATTAATCATTATTTAAACATCTCATTTCGCAAACATATTACTTTGTAAGTAATCATTTGACAAAATACAGATTTCACAAAATGTTTTACTTTGCAAATATTTCAAATCATCATCATCATCATCATATCAGCCGAAAGACGTCCACTGCTGGACATAGGCCTCCCCCAAGTGTCGCCACAACCACCGGTCCTGTGCGTCTCGCATCCATCGGTTACCCGCGACCCTCACCAGGTCATCGGTCCACCTTGTGGGAGGCCTTCCAACACTGCGTCTTCCGGTACGCGGTCGCCACTCTAAAACTTTTCGGCCCCATCGACCATCTGTTCTGCGAGCAATGTGCCCTGCCCACTGCCACTTCAATTTGGCGATCCTTCGGGCTATGTCGGTAACCTAGGTTCTCTTGCGGATATCATCATTCCTGATTCGATCACGCAAGGAAACTCCGAGCATTGCCCTCTCCTTCTCGAAGTTAGCCCTACCTAGCTGGATCGTTTGTCCCAGGTAGACGTACTCATCAACAACTTCGAGTGCAGAGCCTCCAATCTTGATAGGAGTGGGTGCTACATGGGTATTTACCATGACCTTGGTTTTGTCCATGTTCATTTTAAGACCCACTCTTTCGGAAGCTCTACTGAGGTCATCGAGCATTGTACTGAGGTCCTCCGTGGTCTCAGCCATGACGACTATATCGTCGGCAAAACAAAAGAAAATATTTCAAATGTTAAAATATAATTCCAAAAATATGCATTTGAAAAAACGAAAAACGCAAATTTGACAAACGAAGTACTTGGGTACTTCGTTTGTCAAATTTGCGACTTTACAAAATTACGATAGAAAAATTTTTAAAGCTTAAAATTTCTAATAAACTTTTCACTCGGGCCCGGTCGACCCTAAGTTGTCCGAGTCGGGGTGCCCCAAGTCCCGAGCTCGTTATTTTCATTTTCGGGTTTATGGTCGATCGATTAAGTTTTCGATGTTTAATAATAATTTGTCGTAAACATTATTGAACCTGTGAGTAACAAGCAATGCATTTTGTCAAACGTTATTATGCTTTACGTTGTTTTACTTATTAATATGATTACAAAAAGATTACTTTGTCAAATGATGATTTAATTGTAATGAAATGTCTTTCAATTATTTGACAAATGAGTCATTTACTGAAATAATAGTTTGTAAAGTGATAACTTTATCAATAAGTATAATATAAATTAACCAAACGTTATTTTTTTAAATAAAAATTTGAGATTAGTTTTTGTCAAATGACAGGCCACCATGAAGTTTATCACTATGTAGGTAAGTTATGATTATTTCAGTGATTCACTCAACATTGGTTGAGTGAATCATAACTTAGCAATAAGTTTTAAAATAATAATAATATCGAGATTACCAAAAAGTTTCGTACTTTATACCAATGCGAGATAAGAATATTTTATTTGCATAAAACACTGTAGGTACATTTAAGGTCTTATTTTAGAATTTATGATCTAACTTGTCGCCATTTACTGGTATATAAATATTTGAGCAGTTGTTTACAAAATTACCGAATGTTTGTGATACAATCACTATTTAAATTATTATTATAAATTCAATTTTTTATTAGACAAAGTCAACATAATGGAAGAGTATTTAATTTGTTTGTTACTTTTTTATCAGTAAATTCTTTCACACTATAAAAAACAATTACCAATCAGCCATTTAAATAGTTTGGATTAAAAATGTTTCCTTATTTCTGTTGGTGTATTATAATTTTAATGTGCTTTTATGTATGGGCATTCTTAATAGTGTAGTATCGACGGGTATATTTTCAGTGTAATTCACACGCTGCGAAAAATGTTTAGTGCTCTTTAACAGAAACACCAGCTCACTTTTTGAAGACCTGTTAAGGTTAGAATTTTTAATTTTTTGAATACATCTCTCCAGGATGTTAGCCCGCCACACATTCCCAAACCACTGCAACTCCTGAAAGCCAGAATCAACAGTAGCAACGACCAGAAAAACGCCGAGTCCCGGAGAAACGATTCAACTGTCTTGGATCCCGCAACGAAATTAATCAGAAAATAACAGCGGAGGAGTAGAAAAAAATATAATTTCCACTTCCCTCCATATGCTGTGGTATAGATGTCGCAGCCAACTAACTTAATCCGCCGTTTCATTAAAAGCCAAGTCTTTTCATTGAACTGCTCCGTTTAATCAGCTATATAAGTAACAAATGGGCTGGTCATCAAACGATATTTAACAAAAGATGTCACTTAGGTAGCTGATTAAGCTAATTGGCTGCGACATAGATACCAAGGAACATATACAATTGGGTTAAGCCCAGTTGCCAAGCACCACGGATTATACATTAACACTAAGCTACTTAATTTGATTTCAGTAATAAGTATGGCAAAATCACTTAGACACACGATTTTTTTTCTGGTTTCCACAAGGTCCGTATTAGTAAACAACTCCAGATGTAACCTGAATACTATGTAACATAATATTGCGTTCAGTTTGCTACAGAACACACTCCCATTAGATATGATGTGCGGATTGTTCGTATTCAAGGTCAGATGTGGAACATTGACAGAGAGGAGAATGCTAAAGGATCTGCAGGATGTTTAAAGGGTTGATACCATTGATTGCTCTTAGGCACTTTTTTTGCACGCGAAAGGCATCATTTATCTTCGTGGAGTTCCCATCAGTTCCCCCCGAGTAGGAGTCCATACCTTAACAAAGAGGAAACATATCCGTGGTAAGGAGTTAGAGCAAATGCTTTGCTCGAGATGTGGTATGCTTTTCAAAATACAGTGAAACACAGATAGCTGGGATCTCAAGGAACCTACATTTTATTTTGTCGTAAAGAGATTTTTTCCATTTACCTCGTTTCCCAATAGCTAGTTTGAAAATGATTGTCTCATTTACAAGGGGCCACGCGAAAAAATTCGAACGTTTATTAACAAAATTGAAGTGTGTTCCGTTCAATAGGTATTCAAAATGTAAAATCGAAATTATCACCCCTTCTCATGAGCAGTCAACAGTGTCGATAGGTATTAGCGAATAAAAATTATTATTGTTGTCAAGGTCAATTGAGAGCTGCGCTGACTCACAATTAACATATCTAGGTAAATACCCAGTAAAACTTATATATTTAGAATTTAAATGAGAGGAAGATCGAAGTTGTAGGTAGCATCAAAATAGCTCGAAGAGTTTGAGATACTCGTATAGATTTATACCGTGCTCGTATTTTTACTTCACATATATCTCTCTATCTATTTAGTATGGTTTCCGCACTTAGTCCTGCTGTGGACTATTGTGCGTGAGCCATGTCGGCCGTCATTCAAACCAGCCAACCTCTCTCCAGAAGCAGATCAGCCCACTGTGTGTTCAGGATGTCTGCGAGTGAATTAGCTGTCGCTATTATTTGCCTCCGTATTTCGGTAACGCCTGTGCACTCAAGGAGCATGTGCGATACCGTTTCCTCCTCCTCCATGCAGGCTCTGCACAGAGGACTGTCCGTTACATGCATTACTGAGAGACACATTCAGTACACATTTTAAGCGTTGGGTAGAATTAAGACTGTATAGACGTGAAGACAAATAATTATCAAACGTCAAAGGAGACGATTCATACTAATGCCAGCTGCAATCTGAGATACAAACCATTAGCGATTGTATCTGAGATTATAGAAAAGATGGTGTACAATAATGCTATCGCCACATATGTAACGGGTGGCTAAAATGTTGTTCTACTCAGAAATGTTTCTAAGGCTTTCATCAGATCTCATTTTTGGATCTCTATTATTATACTGCAAACTTTATTACCAAGCTTAGGTAAGCACATTCAATCTTAAAAGGAAACACCAAGATCAGCTATAGAATATAGTAAAAAATACATTAGTTCTCAATATCAATTCCTAAACAGAGCCCCAAGACCTTAGCAGAAATAGATCTGGGTTTTGGAGAAAACGCGGAATCAAATGTTTAGTAATAGTACACACCCGTGCGATTCATATGAGCCCTCATATATGAATCGCACGGGTGGGTACTATTCATTGTAGCTGTTATCAACAACAATGAATCGTAACGTGCTCATCAGAAGGATTGAAATGAGCCCAAACACGATGGGTACCTACCATGGTTATACTAGTAGCCAACTAAGAGATCCACTACCCACCTTTCTGGTTTCCATCATCAGATCCTTGTTACCAACAATAATAAATATAGTGCTTATCGGAAAAAATCAAATGAGCTCAAACACGATGGTTATGCTAGCGAGAGTGTAAGAAAATAGCTTTTCTATACTGAGCTTGAACGAATACTCACAACTGTTTATGTGTTAGCCAACGAAATAAAAAAGCGTATTTCTACTATTTCAGATGACAAGTAAACTAGGATATGTATGATTTCTTTCGAAGTTGGGTAAATTTTGTAACGGTCTTGACCATTCTTCTTTACGAAAGTGAGTTTGTTTCTATGATTCGCTAACCACCTGAATTTCTGAAAAGATTTTTATGAATTTGGTAAAGAGATAAATGGGACCATGGAGACGGTTATAGGCTACTTTAAGACGAGCGGAAAAGCTAGTTTTGTAATAAATGTGTAATTTACCAACTTAAGTGGCACATCAAGCTTCCCCAAACTGTCAAATTTTCCCAATCACCTTTGAACCTAATGCTGTAGCTTTGGAGGTAGTGGAACAGAGAGTAAAGTCGCCGCGGCATACCTCCGTTGAAAAGGGAGGATCCTCCGACCGGACGGTTGTTGGTGTCCGGTGAGCAACTGCCCAACTAACCGCACGGTAAACTCTGATATCGCGATTTAGGATTTTATCCAGTTAGTTCGCAGCTGTCGAGATAGATGGCGCTGCGAGTCTCATTTGTTGTGATGTTGATTCTGCTACGTTGATTTTTGTGGTAGCATGAATGCCGCTACATAGCCATAAAGCTGAAAATCCATAATTGAAATTTGACAGATTGTTGTAGCTTGATGTGCTGGCTTTTGTACCTCTATAAGCACATAAAAAGCTGAATCGGATAACTTATCAGTTCTAAAAACAAGCCTACGCCTACGCACTTCAATGATTGTTAAAAACATGTTGGCTACCAGGCACAGCGATGGGAATGGTTTAGAAAATTATTATTATTAACTCTAACATTTGAGACGTGATACGTTTGCGCCAGGCTTGGGTTTATTAAAGCATTCTTGCTCGACATCATCAGGATATCCATCATCATCATCATCATATCAGCCGAAAGTCCACAGCTGGACATAGGCCTCCCTTAGTGTCGCCACAACACACTCTGCTCATCTCTATTATACATTAACATACTATCTATTTTAGCTGTTAGCCTTTTGCCTATGCAAGACCAATTTATAGTCGACAAGTATTAAAATCAGCCGCAAAGACAAGGAAAACAATTACGACTTCAAAAAATAATAAACAACTCTCCTCTTTCCTGTTTTTATCCGCTTACTCAGACTGACTCACAGAGCATACGCAGCAAAAACACATAACATTTTGTACCTACCTTGAATAAAATTATTATTAAGAGTAACTTAGAGACAATATTATAGGTCCGTTTCTACCATTATACCGACCTCATCATCTATACATATACTAATACGTGAGGTAAAAACTTTGTATCTACCCCTTTTTACGAAAATTACGCGGATGGAGCAGTATGAAATTTGGCACAGTGTAAGTTTATATGGAGAAGGAGTGTATAAAGAAAGCATTTTTTTTTATAATACTTAATGCTTATTATAAAAAAAATCCTTTCTTTATAAACTCCTTCGTTTACTTTAACATCGTTTAGTAAACAAAGCCAACTAGGGAGTGCGAACTGCCACAGTATGAAAATGGCCTAAGTTGGACAATTGGCGTAGGAACAGGACGTCAATAAATTCAGGGTGACCCATCAACCCGCAATAGACAAGCGTGATGGGTTAAATGTCTAATCCCCTAGAAAAACGTCATGAGGAAGGAATGGAGGGAGGCCTTTGCCCAGCAGTGGGACAGTACGGGCTAGTAATATTAAAAAAAACTTAATGCTTAAAAAATACATTAAATTAATGAAAAATATGGTCGAATTTCGACCACTGGGCGACCACTAGTTATCATTATTGCGGCTTTATAAAATGTTCCACAGACTCGAAGAAAGACCTAACCTTGTATGAGCAAACTATTCAGATTGACATAGGTATAACCAGAAACCGCACAGACGTCAGCACTCTCAATCTTATAAGAAACTTACTAACCAAGAAACTGGTAATACAAAACAATGTGATCATGCGTTGACAAAATTAGATAAAAAGATAGACCTGCAACTTTGAATTCACCAATATCCAACAGAGAAAACAAAATCCCACACTTTACAATCCATAGTTACCTAATAACAATTTATTGAAAAAAATATTATAGATTGGCTCAATTTAAAAGGGATTAATTACATAGTTTGGCAACCTGAAATTATTTCGATTCGACTTTCACGTTCTGGTGTACTGGGAGAAGTCCTCACAAAAGCGTTAGACAGCGTTGACAATAATATACTGTCACTGAACTGTGATAAGTGTGATGACTATAATACCTAAAAAAATTGTGAACAAAGAGCTTTGTTCATTTTTATTTATTTACCAAACAGGTCAGAAAAAAACAAGTTTCTTGTTCTGACCGGGGCGTTGCGTCTTCTTCAAGGTCTCGAGTTATGATGAGCTTGCCCCAAGGTTCAATTCTAGGCCCTTTCCTATTTCAACTTTAACAAAGACCTTACTTACAAATTGCTAAATTATCAGCAAAGGACACTTATTTTTAAATTAAAATAGAAAGACAAGAATCTTCCTACAATTATAAATGCGAAAGTTTGGATTGAGTTAACAAAACATACAATCACCGAGTCTTAATTTCCCAACACCAAAATAATGTAGGTACAGCGTTTACTAAGTTTTTAAATACCTAAGCCATATTATAGGTATTGATTTAGATACCTCATACGGTTGATGTAACTAGCCTAGCTTTGTTGTTTTTTCTTTCTAACCGACTTCAAAAAAAAGAGAAGGTTCTCAATTCGACTGTTTTTTTTATTATTATTATTTTCACACTTAGATACATAAACTTACGTCTTTTTCTCATGAGGATAGGCAAATACTGCAAAAAAACACACTTCTACGATCCTTACACCTACTTCTCTTGCTTGTTTGCCTTCGTAAATCTGGCCACACACGCTAAATAATGTGATGGCATGCAAGTAGGTAACTATGCGTTCATTGAATTTGTATGTGATAGCTGCGATGACATGACCAAAGGCGGTGAGAACCGATAGTTACCAACCATTGACGTAAATAGGAAGCGAAAGTTCCGACGACCGTAGGTATCTTAGTCTACTATTTTTAAACCTGTACCTATACTAACTTTGAACATTGCCTTGGCGTTAACATTTATACTAAGGCCGCCACAGGCAAGTCCGGTTTATCAGACAATCTTAGGTAGACTTGCGAGAGGCCACTCAAAAAAAAAATTCAATTTCATTCTCATCTGTTCAGCCTATCACCGGACGTACGCAATCTCGAACCCGTGTTGAAAAAACGCGTGCCACCTTTACTTCAGTACTACAAAGTCCTCATGATCAGTTTTTCAATAACCTAACATTTTGATGTAGGTTCCTATATCATCGTTCGATGACCCTTACTGATTAATTTTACTATTTCTTTGTGTTTCAGTCCGTCTTTTATAGGGTTCCGTACCCAAAGGGTAAAAACGGGACCCTGTTACTAAGACCCCGCTGTCCGTCCGTCCGTCTGTCACCAGGCTGTATCTCATGAACCGTGATAGTTAGATAGTTGAAATTTTCACAGATGAAGTATTTCTGTTGCCGCTATAACAACAAATACTAAAAACAGAATAAAATAAATATTTAAGGGGGCTCCCATACAACAAACGTGATTTTTTTGCTAATTTTTGCTCGATATTGATAACGGCAACAGGCAGACACTTGAAATATTCACAGAATTATTTAGTTTTATATTCACTTTAAAAATAAATGATAATATTAAAATAAAATTAATATTTAAGGGGGGATCCCGTATAACAAACGTGATTTTTTGCCGTTTTTATAGATAATGGTACGGAACCCTACGTGCGCGAGTCCGACTCGGACTTGGCCAATTTTTATAGATATCTAATGGTACGGGAACCATTCGTGCGCGACTCCAACTCACACTTGACCGATTTTTTTTTCAATTGATTTGCATATTATTTGATGCTATGTAGGTTGTCACAAATTAACAAACAAACTGAAATCAATGGCAATAAAAATTGGCCAGCAGTAATTAGATTGCTTTTGTCTCTCTAAAATATTACTTACGGTACCCGAATTTTCTCTATTGGTTAATTTAGCTAAGTACTTATATTTCAAATTCTTCTACGCATCTATTAATATAATAAAAACTACAAAGACGCGCAATTGGCTAAAAATAATTAGATGATGATGATGACCATGGTGCGCAAGCTCAAAATATTATCAACATGCAAGTATGCAAGGTTAAAGCGTTATCGCCCACATGCTGTTTGAATACACTTGGGTAAGTTTGTTAGCTGAAAATGATGAGTAGGTATAGGTACATAGATGTTTTTTTACTAATTTTCTTCGACTAATGACGCCGTTTAAATATAAATTAATTAATAAATAACCTAGGTCACTTTGGGCCCAGTGCCCAAATGGTGACCACGAACCTGTCTATTTAGGTACCTATCTAGGTTGGCTAGGTTCTTTTATCCTAGGTAGCAACCTAGGATATTACATATACCTATCCAGGATGTTTTTTTCTCATCGACATTGTTTCTCCATTTTCATAAAAAAAAAATACTAACCTTTAGTCCTCGAAGAAATATAGGTCTTCTTTTAATTATTGCAACATTGTGGCAGCCAACAGCAAACAATCACAACTTGCCGCCTTCGTGATTCAAAAGCTTTTGTAAGAGTTTGTAAGACTTTGGTTGGTAAGACTCACTAACTCACAAAGGACGAGAGTAATGTAAATAAATTATATTGTCTACGATTTACAAAATAAAAATATCCTTCCGAAAGAGTTGCCAGCAATAATAAAATTTAAAAACTAAAAACGTACTAATAATGCGAAAATGTGTTTAGTTGTTACGTTTTCACGTCCGAATAGGCGTGTTCAAGAAAGAAAAAGCGTATATTTGCGCCGAACTGCTTGAACAGCGACTTGTTTAGAATATTTGTCGTTTTTATCGGTCGGGTTTTTTGACAAAGTAGGTACCTACTTAATTTTTTTTATTTGAGTAATGTACTTTTTTTTTCATTTGCGGGCGCCATTTTTAGAATTTATATACCTACTCACCAGGGCTTTGAATACCGGTAAAAATGTATAACGTTACCTTGCATTGACAGGAGTTAATGTTAATATTAAAATAACGGTAATAGGTTTAACGTTATTTAAGCACCATTTTAACGTTATTCTTTATTAACGTTAATTTTATCGTTATTTTTAAACGGTTATCTCTGTGAGGTGGTCCAGTGTCAGGTTGTATCTTGATCAAAAAATGATTCACGACAGTAAAAAATATGTAAGTAGGTACATAATTATAACCATAATTACATTTCTTTTCTCTTAGCTAGATTTCGGAAATCTAGTTATTATACACATCAAATCTAAGTTCATGATGATGAGTAAATGATTCTTATGGTTACATCTATGTAAATACATAATTGTAATTGTTACGCATCCCATTTCGATTAAATTACAACCTGACACTGACCTTCAAATAGCAAAAAATACAAGAAAGTTCGCGGGCTATTATAACACTAATTATTTTACCGTTAAAACGATAATTCTCGTATTTTACGTTAAATGTAAAATACGGCAATAGAGAGAATAGGCAATGGAGAGGGCAATGCTCGGAGTTTCCTTGCGTGATAGAATCAGGAATGATGATATCCGCAAGAGAACCAAGGTCACCGACATAGCCCGAAGGATCGCCAAATTGAAGTGGCAGTGGGCAGGGAACATTGCTCGAAGAACAGATGGTCGATGGGGCCGAAAAGTTTTGGAGTGGCGACCGCGTACCGGAAGACGCAGCGTTGGAAGGCCTCCCACAAGATGGACCGATGACCTGGTGAGGGTCGCGGGTAACCGATGGATGCGAGACGCACAGGACCGGTTGTTGTGGCGACACTTGGGGGAGGCCTATGTCCAGCAGTGGTCTTTCGGCTGATATGATGATGATGATGATGACGTTAAATGTTACTTAACGTTATATTACTGGTATTGTTATCAAATACCGGTAAAGTTTGTAACGTTACTATGGTATCACAATTGAAATTAACGTTATATAACGGTTATTATTTTGTTATTTGGTAACGTTAACAAGCCCTGCTACTCACTGCCACAATTCTGATAAATTCAACGACACCTCATATGTCAAAATACGTCCAGCCGTTTGGGCTGTAGGGCGTGCCAAAGAATAGGTACATACTCGTACATACAAAACAAACTTACAAACGCTCGAAAAACATTACCCTCCTTCTGACGCAGGCGGGTAAAAATTGTATAGAAACAAAATGAGTAGGTACCTACCTAGGTAAGTAACTACAAGCTGGATAAAAACATAACATTTACATGAAACATTGCACTTTGTATGACTTAGATTAGGATGTAGGGTACTTTTCATTCCGGAAGTATATTCCCTTGGGATATCTACTAAAACTCACTACACGCGGGTGAAGCTGCGACCAGCAGCTAGTTACATATAAAACTGTCAACAGCATCAGAATAGCGCGCCATATAAACAAAAACGATACCATTTCTGTACTAAAAATCTCTTGACTGAACTGAGATCAGAACCTTCAGAAATATCTTTTTACTGCCAAAAGCAGTGATATCTTTAGTATGGTAGCACCGGTTGTTCTGTCATGTCACTGTCAGTTAAAGGTTGTCATCATAGTCATACAGTCAAATGTCAGTTTCTTAATTTGGGTACTGCCAGCCTGAACTATGTTTATGACATTTTAGCACACGGTACAATTAGTTAGTATCGTTGTACAGAGTGAATTTTTCAAATGTGCGTGGATGGCCAAATCCTAAACTTTGAGGAATAGCAAAAAACACTGAAGGGAGTCTCGAGCCTGATTTTGATGAAAACTAAAACTGCATTAACCTTTGACGTCCTACCGGATTGATGGACTAAATGAAAGCGCTGATTTTTAACAATTTACTTTTTTTCTGACAGTGCCTACATAACTATTTTTTTTTTCAAAATCCAATGATGCAGTTGTAAATTCTCGGGCCCGTTTTGATGAAAATTTTAGTACGTATCCAGGAACAGATTTCTTAGCTTCTGACTATCCTTAAGGAAACCCTGTTAGGAACTGAGTTGTGGGGTCAGATAGGCATAGTTACACCGACGCCGACCCAAACATAATTGGGAAAAGGCTAGGCAAATGAATAATTTTTGGGGAACTATATTTTTTGTCACCAAAATTTATATTTGTCATCAAGTTGTATCACCTAATAAATAGATCTATCGCCACGAAATATTTTCGTTCTCAGATAAACAAAGAGTGTTCCCAGGTATGAATTACCAAATTATTGTTAATATAATGTGTAAAATATGAGATGGATTACCAATAAAATTGTAGTGCATTACATGAATATAAACTTCGTTCTTATAATAATAGTTTTATTACTTAAATAATAGCTTGGTGCTCAGAATGGTAGATCTGTCACCAAATATTCGAACATAGGGCACAGGGAGCTTAGGGCACCCCGGGAGCTTAGGGCACCCCGGGAGCTTAGGGCACCCCGACTCGGACAGGTTAGGTTAGAAGGGGATGGCGGGGTCAAGTGAGCGAGCGTAGCGAGCGAACAGACCCCGCCATCACCTTCGTGGTTATTTTTTTTAATCCACCCAGTAATATGGTTTACTTCCCGTTTTATAATAAATCCCAACCTATTTATTTGATACTTGATAATATATCCCGAGGATTACATGTGATTTATTATGGAATTGCTTTTTACAATTATTTGGCAACTACATTTTGGTGACAGATCCACTATTTTGAGGACAAACCCTATTATTAAAGAAATTCAAAACGAATAAAATTGGCGATAGCTTAAATCATACCCTAATTTTTGATTCTCAAATTGGTCTATCCCCGCTTCTGTCGTCGTTCGTGGCAATAAAAATTAAACTTTTAGAATTGGCCACACTAAAGTTTTGACTATACTTTCAACTTTGCTACTGTCACTGTCACTGTCATTTTGATGAGATGAATGAAGAAGATCAAGACACTGTTATTTCCAGATTTCGTGTTTTCGTCGCACGCTTGATTTTGATAGCAAGTTAAAACCTGAATAGAATTGTTGCTTTGAGAAGACAGTCAGTACCTTTCGTCGGAGGATAACGTAGAAACTAAGACTTAGAGAGCTTCTATTTAGTTTTCCTATTCCATTTTCAACCGCTGTTTGATAAAAATGAACCATGGTGAATGTTATGAAGGGCGTTCTCGTCGAATGGTATGTAAACAATTGAAATAATGAATGAAATTATTTTAATTTTATTATAAGTATGTATAAACAAATAACATGCAAACAAAATAGGATATTATACTCTTTTGAGCGAATGCTTCGAGATGCTCCTGTTATGTTTCTATATAATCCAAGTCTGCTGGGATGTTGAAACTTTGATCTATGACATTGTTTTCCGTTTGAAAGGTATTTTTTATATAAGACTTCAGGATATAAATGTTTTCGGTCCATCTGTTTACTGCTGATTTTAAATCCTGAAATTTAATAGTGTTACTTTAACTTCAGTAATATCACCTTATCAATATGATTGCAAACACAATAAGCCCCCTCAGTCTAAATGAAACTCCCTTCTTTTGAAGTCAGTTAAATAATTTCAGCCGATGTTTAAAGGACATTTTATTTAAATTCTCTGTTTAATGCTGATCTTAGTAGGTAGTAGAAATATGTGATGGTTGAAGTTGTAATGAAAATAATATACTTTTAGTAGGAAACTGAATAATTTCATTTACATATATGTATTGTCAATTTAGTTTATGAATAAATGTTGAATTACATTAGACCCGGCTGTGCCCGAGTCGTGACGTGTACGTGGCCCAGATGGGGCACGGATTTGAAATGTTACATACATTTTGTATGAACCAGTATATATTACACAGTGCATGATCCGTGTCCTGTCTGGGCCCGGATAACGCTCATAATATAAACTGCTTCATACAAAGTGCTACATGCTAGCACAAAGTGACATAGTGCCAAGCTAAGGGGCAACATATCCTGAGGTACTGGAGAGGAGTGGAGAGGTACCTGGCTATCAGGACAATCAGGAAATATGGTCAAGATCCTTACCAGCATCTTACTTGGATTATACATCCTTCTCCCGAGCATGTTTGCTCTTAATTATATATTTTATAATAATGAACATTATGAACATTTTTGACCTAAGGGGTTAAAAACAAGGAATTTCTCCTTGTGTCTTTTGAAATTTTAAACTTTAACTTTAAACATGGATACCTCTGTCTCTGTCTTCAATTGAGCTATATATTCAGGGTCCGAATCCCTGTATCTTTGCAGTTCCTTCTTCAGGTTTTCTTCTTGTCTCTCAATACTTTCTAACATTGACAGCACGTGATTTCTTTCCTCACATTTTTCTCTTCCAATCTGTTGGTAAAAGTAATGATTTAGAACTTACAGACGGCATTTGAGTTTGGTTTAGTATAGGTACCTAATAATAATATAATTCCTTATGAATAATTGGCATTGTTCATAAGGAAAATTACTGTAAAGTATTTCCAGTAATAAATAATGTGAAGTACATTATTTACATACAGATTCAGTTGTAATTAAGTCTTCTGTTTTTTTCAATTTCTTTGTGCAATCCTCTACTTCAGTTTGTAACTCACGCAGTTTTCTTTTCTTTGCATTCTTTGCTTTGCTGTAATATTCCAGAAATACTTAATTTTTAAGGCAGTCACAGAATGAACAAAAAGGCACTGTCAAATTCCCAGATTGGAAATAAAGAAAAAAATCATATATTTGCTGAAAACGTAGGTGTACAATATAGGTGGGAATATTCATTGATTTTTTTTTTTGAGTTCTGATCTGTGCCCAATTGATGGTAATATGGTGGCCCCCTCTTAGGGTCGCCGCACACGGGCCACACGCGTCTGCCACAAACGCCGCCACGAGAAGCTACAAGCGGCCACAAAGGGAGCTGAAGCGCGCGACAGCCACTTGCGGTCAGTGGCTGCTACTTTTTAACCCATGCGCGCAGTATCATAATGGACTCTGACGACGAAGGTTTAGGGTGGGGAATCGCGCGAGTGGCGTGTGGCGGCTTTTTGTGTCGGCGTTTAGTGGCCGGTGCGGGCCACAAGAAGCAAGCTGCGACGATTTGTAGCGTGTGGCCGCCACCGGCGCCAACCGTGTGCGGCGAGTTCATATAAAATGTATGAAAATTACAGGAAATATGCCAGTGGCGGCGTTTTGTGGTTGTGGCCGGTGGCCCGTGTGCGGGAGCCCTTACGTGGGACTATAAAGCAACTGTTGAAATGTGGGTGTACAATAGGTATATACTACCCTAACCATTGCCCATTTGGGCAGAATTAGCTCCTGCTAATTCTAAATGGATAGGGTATTATCCAAATCTTAGCTAATATTATAAATTGTGAAAGTGAGTCTTAATTTTGTCTGTTACACTTTCACACCTAAATCGATGAACTGATTATGATAAATATTGTACAATGTTAGATATACCCTGGAAAGTGGAAAGGGTTATAAGTTAATTTTTTTGCGAAAATAAAACTTGAATGCGAGCAAAGCCACGGCCTACGCTAATTTATTATAAAACTATACTTAACAAAATTCCCAAAACACCAGCTGCATAAGTGAACGCAAGAGTGATGTTCAATTAACTACTTACCTAGGAAATGACCAGAAATATATAGAAGTTCCAATTTTCTCAGAGTCCACAAGGTGATCATCCACTAGGTTTTGGACTACCTCTTTGACTGATTGCATTGTGATGCCCTTCTCTTTTGGTGCTATCTTCTCTAACTCCTGTTTTTAGAACGTTTGTGATTAGTTTCTCCAGATAAAATTTTAGTATGGTTATGCCAAGTGAAGTCGACCACCTATAGCCATAGCAAATTACAAGCACTCATCATGTGATTTCTATGTTCATTGATTTAAGGTTAAAATTAAAGTATTTGATGCATGCTGATGAAATGCAATGAAAATATGTAAAATGGCATATTCACCTTCAACTGAAAGAAATCTTTACTATTATGGAATATCTCCAACATCCTTATCTTCTTTTCTTCAGCACTCAAACCCCGTTTCTTTGACATTTTGCTTACAGTGACCCGGCTATGAAACAATTCCTACTTCACCTCGACGAAACGTTGGCTCTTGGCAGGAAGTTTATTCTTCAGGACCTGGACGAAACACATCTGTTTATATCTGCAGATATAGTGGAGACACTACAAGCTCGAGTGGATGATTTGATGGATCAACTCAGTATACCAGTGCATGATAAAGGAATTTAAAAATGGCTTCAGGTTTAAGAGGTAACAGGGACACAGAGAGGAGAAAAGTTCTTGATGATGCTGCTAGGAAACGCAGGGCTAGAAAAGCAGTTGAGGCTCTCGAGCAAGACAATTTCCATGAAGACCCACATGCTGACCTGGTTATGTCGAAGAAGGTGCCGAAATTTGCAGATTCCAACGAAAAGCAAACAAGAAAGAAGAAGACCAAGAGTGCAGAGTATTATAAAATGCGATTTCGGAAGACTTTCGCGCAGTTAGTTGAGGAAGATGCGAGTTTTAGACCTGACCCGCCGAACTACCTGTCTGCGCAAGTTCCACCTTCTAAGTAAGTACTTTCATACTAAATGCCATTATAGTATCTACAATGTTGTAGACGAACTCGATTTTAAAGAGTACATGGTGTTCCTTGTTATGGTATTGTCCATAGAAAACTGCGCTTTGAATTAGGCAACTGGTAGCTTCGAATATCTCACAAACTGATACAAAACTCAGGAGTTGATTGTGGACTAGCCAGCCGCAACTATATGGAGTCAGCTTCCAGTCAAAATAGATGCAGCCCCAGTAAATAGGTACCTACAGGCTCTACAGCTGGACTAATAGAATAATAAAACAGTGACTAAATATTTAAACCTAGATTAGTTGACAACAACCAGCCAACGGACAACTTGTTGGTTAGTTGAAGGGGTATTTGCAATGCTCTAACCTGAATCTATAAGTACTACTATTATTACTGCATCCTCTCATATTATTATAATAGGTACTCTTTGACTACACTCATTTGAGAAAATCTTTTGAAAGGTACATTATTTCAAATGGCCATGGACTAGGTATACCTAGGTACCTACCTATGTACATAATAAAATTCTTACTATTCAACCCGGGCAAAGCTGGGTAATGAAAAGATAAAACAAAAGGTAATCATTTAGCAGACGATTTCCATTATTAACCGGCACATGAAAAAATTAAGATGTGTGTAAACTGTGTGGACTAAATCAGAATCTATCAATGATATCATTTCGTGTGTTTTCAGATTTCCCGATCGACATTTCTGTGCAGTTTGTGGTTTTCCATCGAACTACACTTGCATACCTTGTGGAGCACGTTACTGCTGCGTCCGCTGCTTGGGAACACACTTAGACACGAGGTGCCTCAAATGGACTGCTTAGTTCTGTACTTTTAAAGTTCATTAATTAAAACTATCTAATTTTAAACTTTTTGCATTTCATTTGTTACAAACACATTACCGGTACCTACCTATTTTAAATGTTTCCCGCTAAAATACAAAATTGTCAATGACAATCGAAATTCGAATGTTGGTTGTTCCAAGTTTCATATCTGCTTTTTGGTCATGTTTACCATGATTGTCTATAGGTTTTGTTTTTACTAAAATAAGATAATGAAAAGAACAAAATAATTGTAATAGGTATGTATTTCACAACTTTTTGAGTCACATTTTGAAACTTAAAATTTATTAAAAATGACATGTTAAAATTACTACAGCGCCATCTAGGAGGCAATAGCAGTATTACTAACAAGTATAGGAATAGTAGTCTCAGTAGTGTTGCTACTAGTCACAAGATGGCAGCACACGTCATCATGTAATGCAAAGCGGGTACGGTCAGCAGAGTATCAAAAGTCAACAAAACAGCCTAGGTAAGGTATTTTAACCGTTTTTTTCTTCGAACTTATTTTGCCCTTAGGTGTAGAATTAAAAATTTATTTAAGAACTACCTATTCTTAATTAAAACAATAATAGACCTCATTCCAGTTACCTAGGTAGGTACTACAGGAGTGATTATATTGTAGGTAGAAGACGCCTAATTAATCAACTGACGTGATTTGCTTGTTTAAAATCAAAACTGGGTACTACGTCTCTTGCTCTTGATATGTAAAATGCTTGTCTGTCAATCTTTGACCCGTTGGCAGACTGCGCAGCTTATCTTCGTAGATCAAACAATAATATGCAGTCGTTATTTCGCCATGAGACCATCACTATATTATTATCATGTCGATATTTTTATTATTACAATAGCATGTGAAATCGGAAGTAGGGTGGTATTGAAGCATCTGTCAGTTGTACAAGGCTGTTATCATCCAGGTGGGGGGGAGATAAGGAGACACGTGCCTTTTGAATCAACAGAGTGGGGCCGTGCCTAGAGCAACGAGCAACCCTCATTATGTCTGGTCAATAGAGCCGGTAGGTAGGTACAGCCAACACATCAAGCTACAACAATTTGTCAAATTTCTTTAATATATTTTTAACTTTATTGCTAAAAGTATTAGGTTCAAGGTTGATTGGGAAATTTTTTGAGCCTGAATTGTAGGACGAAATAACCGCTAAGTTTTCTATTTATTAGGTACTGTTCATGTTTTACTGCTGTAGTAATTAACCAACAACCATTTATTTTATTAGCCCATTTATTTTTTTCAACTGATCAAACTATAATATCCCTAATGTTTAATTAACAGTTGTAAAAAATAATACGTAGGCACTAACTACATGTAAACTATAGCTGTAGGTAAATAATCTTTAAGAGATGTGGTCAAAATCGAAACTAATGCCATTTTATTTCTTCAGCACTTTTACCCAGACGTTTTCCTTACAATTTTACAAACGTTAGATATCCAACAATGCCCCCCCCCCCTGTCAATGGTCATTCAACCCCAAAAATCATTATTGTACCTAAGTAGCACTGTATCATCAGCTGTACCTACTAGCCAGAGAACAGGTACCTACATACCTACTAATTGTTTTCATCACTGCCTTTTATTTAACAGACAAAACGTAGGTAATATTACATTCTCTGGTAAGAAGCGAGGTTGGTCTGTCGATGGGTGATATCTTAACATACCGAGACTCCTCCGTGCCTCGGAAAGCACATTAAGCCGTTGGTCCCGGCTGTCATTTGGAGATATTTGGCAGTCGTTACGGATTGTCAGAAGCCAGAAAACTGACACCAGCCAAGAAGTACCGTGTTACCCAATTAATGGATTGTGGAGGTCTGGTAGGCAGCCGCTCCACGTAAAATACTGGTTTTCAGCTGAATCCGGTTTGACTGGAAGCCGACCCCAATATACTTGAGAAAAGGCTCGCTAAGCTCATGATGAAAAGGGAAATGAAAACTTAATGTTTAATGTGTATGTACTTCACTTCTTTTATTTTCTGTTTTATTTCTAATTATATATTTCAAATATGAATGCACCATCGGAAACTACTTACGTACGTAGGTTATACGTTTTTTGTTACATTTAATTTCATTTAAAATTTTAAAGCCACTGAAAGTAGGCATTTTGCCTTAAGAAACGGGATTTAGAATCAAATACAATGAAAGGCGGTAGGTAAACAATGCCAAATCATTTAACAATTAAGTAGTCTAAGCTTATAATTTTCTCGTCAGACTTAATAAATGTGATGTTTTTATCTTAAAATAACTTTATTTACAGTAATTATTGTATCACAATACAGGATCAACCGATCAAGGCATTTTACAGAAAAAGAGAAACAATATTACATAAGTAGTACATATGGTTAGAATTGATAATCTCCTTTTTTGAAGTGGTTAAAAACAGGTGAAACTCAATGTAAAATTAAATAATGAAAAAAAACTTGTCGTTTACTCATTCATAGATACTATTTGATAAACATATTCAGCCTTATTAATAAGAAAACAATATACGTATCTATGATTTTGATTAGTTTAAATCCTGATTAGTAGGTCTGTATTCTTTGTTCAAATTTTCTATGGAGAATTACGAATCTACTAATCTGTGTTACCTACTGCATACATATCCAGTTAGATTTTTCATTATGGATAAGCCTGATTATGTTGAAGAAAACTAAGAAGTAAATTAATAAATATTTTCATTTTAAGAAATGCTATGCCTTGACAATACATCTACGACGACTACCTACTTAATATTTACATTTAAAACTACTATTTACAAAATGCAACATTTTTCTTAAACTAAATAAAAACTATACAGTTCTCACTTAAATTACTGACTCGATTGTAATAAATATATCGTATTAAAGCCATAAATACATAGATTTTACACAATTTTCATTTTAGTTTTTCGCCTTATTTTAATACTGGACTGAGGAATGGTAAACATTATTTGAAACGAATTTTATTTTCCCAAAATACTTTTCAATTGGATAATAATTAATAATTATTGAGATACTAAATTACTGGGTACTATTGGAACATGAAAATCTTACATCATAATGCCAGCCCTGACTTATTTTTTTTTAAATTTAATTACATATTAGTAGGAATCGTTAAAACCCGAGATCTGTCAAAGATGAACGGAGATGAATTAGGAACATAATAATTTGTACTGGGCTGATTTTCTAAATGTTAACTAGTGAAAACACAAGTCGAATCCACGTTTTCCGACTTTCTTAAACACAACAACGTGTAACAGAATAAACGCAATATCTCTTGTAGGTACTCACATCATTATGAACAACTTTTACAATAGGACTAAGCCCGATATCGCGAAAAAACAAATCAGCTGTTCAGTACATTTTGTCTTGTTATGCGCACAGAAATGTGTGGTCGATTTTTTTTTCGCGATTTCATTGTTGGTCTCATAGTAAAAAGAGGTATTGCGTTTATTCTGTTACACGTTATATAGATAATGTGTGACTGTGCATTTTCGAATTGAAGAAGAATCTTCATGATGGGAAAAGTTGATGATAATTTAAAAATAAGTTTCTCTACATATATTCATGCTTGCATGCCAAAAGTGTTCAAATTCAATATAGTCATCGACCATAAATTACGCCCAGACAGTTTGAGATTCATAATTATTCAATGTTTTTAGATCGTTAAGCTTTGCTATGTTTTAGGAGAATTTTAATAATATAGAAGCTGGTTTCTACTTTCATCACTTGCGTTGCGTCCTTACTCTGTACGTATTATCTCTATTTCTTTATATCCCTAGGAAATCCACAGAAAGTGTCTTTTAAAAACATTCCAATAAAATAGATACATAGTTATACTTCTCCATTACCAATATTATTGTCGTTTTTGTACTAACTTAGCGCAAAGAGCTTCGCAGGACGGTTTTAATTGAAACACGTATAATCACACCAACCGTAATCGGTCTCTGACGGTTATTTCTACATATTTTTATGTAAATAACCTCAAGAATCTGGTCCTCTTTTCTGTTTTTTTCTTTTCTTGTGTATATTTAAACTGAAACGAAGGTGATAGAGTGTATATATCTTAGTTTCGTAATTGAAAACATTAAGATCTACCACACCATAATGGATGAAAAATCCAGAAACCGATTACGATTTAACAAAATTAAGTTCGATCCCTTCAGCCCCAAACGTTTCACGCGTCATCCTTCTTCTTTCTCAGCTTCCCCTCGGTGTGTATCGTGTGCGTGACCGTGTCCACCGCCGTGCTGAGGTCGGCCTCGGGGTCTATCGCCGCCGACAGCGCCGCGATGTACGCGCACGCTATCCGCAGAACTGATAACTTGGACAGCTTCTGGTTGTGACTGTACGCGGGCACTGACCGCCGCAGCGTGTCGAAGGCGGCGCTTATCGTGTGAACTCTCGTCCTCTCCCTCGCGTTCGCTTCTATTCTCCTCTCTCTCGTCATGTTCTTGTAGTTCCTCTGTTCCCTAGGCTTTGCTTTGTCTTGGTAAGGTTCTACGACTCCAGGGTGTGGGGGTACCCTCGGTGGTCCAGGAGGGCCGGGTGGTGGCGGGATAGGAGGCGGTGGGGGCTCTAACGGCCTCCGCCGTTGCCTCAATGGGCTAGCCTCCTTCTTGACTAAAGATAGGGGCTCTCTCTGCGGCTCCTCGGTGAAAGACCAGGGCCTGAAGGGGCTGGCTGATGTGTCGCTTTCGGGGCTGGTGAGGTCTTCTGTTGAGTTGAGCCGGATGCGCTTCTTGGGTGGCTGCGAACGGGTGGGCGTGCGGGGCCGCTTGCCGCGCGACTCGGGCTCCACCAGCCGCACGCCCGAGTCGTCGGAGTGCGCCGGGCCCGAGCACGAGTCGTCGTCGTCGCCGCCCGA
This sequence comes from Melanchra persicariae, assembly GCA_947386135.1. Lineage (NCBI taxonomy): Eukaryota > Metazoa > Arthropoda > Insecta > Lepidoptera > Noctuidae > Melanchra > Melanchra persicariae. The sequence goes on along the minus strand of OX376664.1, from coordinate 4,165,523 downwards.
CACGAAGCCTGCATCTCGCTCTAATATGCGATCTGTAACAAATAAACAAATCTATTAGGATTGCCTGATGATTGACTTGCCAGAGGAGTTTTTGACAAACATGATTTTAAACTTGGGTATAAAGCTATTAAAACAAGATGGCATCCACATAAGAAACAGAACTTTTGTAGAAAAAAACATCAGTAGCAGGTAAAACACAGCGCTGCTATTCCTGAAATCTTGATTCACCTCAAATAAGGCAATTGGATAATTCTAAAAGTTATTTTAGAACGCACCTAAGCTATTAGTGCAAGTTATGATCGCGGCGGAAGCTGCGCGCGCGCAACTAACAGGCCAACAAACGGCGCCGGCGCTCGTTATAGAGCTGCTATGTGACCGGGGCCTTAAGCAGCGTGGAGCTATAAAGCGCGATGTGTCAACACCAACACCATAGATTACAAGTTTTTTTAATGTTTCTATGGTTGACTTCTTTGTGGCTTAGGTACTCATCGACATAATTATGATTTAACTAGCTTTTGCCCGCGACTCCACCAGCGTGGATGTCTGTTATCGCGTAAAAAGTAGCTTATGTCCTTCTCCATATCCCAGGCTATATATCTGCCAAATTTCATGACAATCCGGTCAGTCGTTTTAGCGTGAAAACGTAACAGACAGACAGGTAGAGATACTTTCGCATTTATAATATTCGTAAGGGATTATAATAGGGATGTCAGGCCACAGATGATTAAAATGGAATTAGACGTGAACTTTGATGTAGTTTATAGAGGCGATATTAATGTTAGATGTACGATGACCTAGGTAGGTACCATTACGCATAATTCAGACTAAAGCCTCTACCTACTACGAAAATCAGAAAAATTAATAGTGCACAGGGCGTCTTAAATCGTGGTGAGTCGGTTGGTTACAATTGGAGCCAGTGGTAACTGACGGTCTAGTACGATTTTGGTTCCAATTGGAGCTCGAAGGTGGTGACTGGTCAAAATATATATGTCGCAGCCAACTAGCTGAATCCGCCGTTTCATTAAAAGTCTAACCTTTTCATTGAACTGTGCCGTTTAATCAGCGACATATAAGTGACATGGGCAAGTCATTAATCGATACTGCAGTACGATTCTGTAAACATGTCTATGTGAACACCCGGGCGGGGCGCACGACGTGAGTTGTCAAACCATACAAATAAGATGGAATGACAGCTCTATTGTCGTTCACTCCGCCTAAGTGAACACCGTGAGATGTCGACAGAATCGACCGGCTGAACAAAAGATGTCACTTAGGTCGCTGAAAAATCGGCACATTTAAATGAAAAGGCTAGGCAACCAATTAAACAGCTGATTAAGGTAATTGGCTGCAACATATACATAGTTATTATTTTTTGGTATAGGGATCTCTGTTAGCTTTACGTTGTAAAAATGTAAGTAATATTACATTAACACTTCGTTTCAAAGTGTTCGGGATAAGTTCATCAAATCGCTGATCTAATGGCCCCACCCTATTACATGAAGACACTTCTGAGCTGTCTCGTCACTTGACCATCTAATGGCTGACATTAAATATACAAATAGACAATAGGTAATTAAAAAAACCTGTTAAATATCGTACTGAATAAATCGTACTTGTTATATCGTACCGATAATATCAGTGCGTTAATATTATTAACTTATTATCAATTTGATAATTGTGATGATATGTTTATGAGGTCATTATTTATTTTGGATTGATGTGAAGACAGTTATACTATATTTTTTTACCGACCATCCCAAAACCTCTGTCTTATGAAACCTATTTTTTTTGTATCTACAGTTTATTACATGAAATTAGTATCTTATATTTAGTAGGTAAGCCGACACTTTCACACTTTTGCAGCAATTAGCTTTTGCCCGCGACTTCGTACGGGCATGTGCCGTTTTTTCCCGCTCTCGTATAGCCCATAGCTTTCCTCATGAATGTGGCTATCATTTTACAAAAATTAATCTTCAAGAAAAAAGAATTTTCCAAATCCGACTAGAAGTTCCAGAGATTAGCGCGTTCAAACAAACTCTTTAACTTTATTATATTAGTATAGATGTCTTTGACAATCTCGGGACCCTGAGGTCCCGGACCGTTCGTTGGTAAGTGTACGTGTAGGGGCCGAAGTCAACTAGCAGAGGCCCCGGTGGACATTTCAAATGGAATGGGGCATCAGCAATCTGATTGTTATACTTAGGTAAAACTACTTAATCGTTGTTTCATTTTTTACAACTAGAAATAGAATTTTATTGTTCTGTTAGAGATCGATTTTCGTTGGAAATACCCAAATCACTGAATTTTTAATCGTTAAAAGATATAAATGGGTATCGACTTTTTTCTAATAAAATCGGTTGTGGATAGGACAAGGTTGTGTCGAGCAGCCAGTCGCTTGGCGCCGGCGCCTGCGTTGGTGACGTCACCGACCTACACCGCTGCACATGAGAATAGAAGACACAGATAAGTTACAAGATACACGTCGCCTTGCAAAAAATCATCTTGAAATATCCATATTTATAAAGATTTTTTTTTGTAGACTTTACAACCTTAGTACATTTGGAATATTTAGAATATTTAGTTTCAGGATCATTCGACATTTTAACCATTAGGTCGGGATCTTCCAAAAAATTAAAATGGTCGTGCCTTACCTACGCCTCGCTTTCTGATCATTTGCACTTCAATTGAAACAGTTTTTGAGCTATCGCGGTGAGTTTATTCCTTTCAGTATTAGGTAGCCATCTATAAAAATGTACATTTCTTAACATTACTACTGAGAACAATCTCATGTGTATCTAAGAACATAATGTTGGTATGCATGTATTTATTAACTACATACATGAAACAGGTTTGAGTCCATATGGGCAGGCGCGGAGCGATTGTTATTTTATCATATTATTTTACATGGTCCGCATTCCAAACTAAATTATTCGTATTTATATCCATACAAACGATTAACATTTTTTATTGATCACGGTTTTTCCAAATATTTTTACCCATAAGTTATTAGATGGCGAAATTAGAAAATAATATACCTACCTACCGATGTTTTTTTGTCATGGCAATTATTTTATGTGCTATTTTGCTGACGTTTTTTTAAACATCAGCAAAATAGCACATAAAAGTATTAGCAGTTGGTAGGTAAGGTACCCTGTTGTCTTATTTTTATAAGATAACAGGGTGAACTGCCAATTCTATTCGCATCTTAGTTCTCTCTAGAATGTTAGTGAAATTGGCCCTTAGGTATGTTAAGAAGGATTCACATATTAATTAGAATCAACTGGTATATGTAAATCTATAATTTTCTTTTATTGTCATACTCAAGTAACCCCAACATCGCATTCAGTAAAAAACTTCCGAAGCGAGTGTACCTACATACTTAAGAATGAGTGCCAGTCATATAAAAAGAACCTTGTATCTAAAACTTGCGACTTTTAAAAGCTGACAAAATTAAATTAGATTAACAAACCGTCATTCTTAAAAATATTTATCTCGCATTATGGTAATTTATAATACTTAGCTATAGAATAAGGAAATACTAAATTTGCTGATCGGCTATTTTAAACTTTGACGTTTGATTTTTATTTTGGCGCCAATCAAAGCTGTCAAATGCTTGTCACGTCACTTACGTCACAGGGATACTTACTATTTTTAGGAAGTACAATAGTAATGACATCCGTTACCCTTACATGCCGAGGTGCTAGTGAAGCGAATACTCACTAATACGTATAATCGTACATTCTAAATGGTCGCGCTACCGGAATTAGTTTATTGCTCATAATCGGGCGGCCGCGGCGCCGGAGAGGCGTTCCAACTTAACAAAATATTTTACCGTACAATTCAACAAAATCACGCAAATCTAAACTCTATCGTTACGAGTTACAGACGCTAGTTTTCTAATTGATTGTAAACAAACCTAGTGACTCGACTAAGTCGCGCTCGCCAAGCTTCTCACACTACAGGTGTTTTTATATCGATAAAAAAGATTGGTTAGAACTTAGACAGCACCGCCTACGCTATATCGAAGTTTTAATCGCTCCAGAGAGTTTCTTTGTGTCTCTCTAATGAAAAATGGATAGTTAGTGGCCCGACGAATATTTATGACAAGTTAAATTTTCGTGATTGGAAACTATTCTGGTTGAAAGTTTGTTGTTCGCAGATTAAGCTTCGTTTACGTCTATAAGCATTTTATTTCTTTAGCCGGATGTAAGTTAAATATTACGTAGGTAGTCCGTCTTCAGAGAAATGTTTGAACAAACGATAAAAATTCAAATTCATTGTGATTAATAGCTCGTATGTAAATTTTCGGGACGCCGATGATATATCATTGAAGTTGAACAATAAAATAAGGTTTTGGGCCTTAAGGGTCCGAGCCTCCGAGGAGCTCATTACGACCCTTCACAGCGCGGTGTTAAAACAAAGAGTTGTGGCGCCCTCAAAGCGCCCGCGCCGCTGCGTGGATCTCAGGCCTTTGAATGGGTGTCGATCTCATCAGATAAACCTCCACCATGCGTTTAGATACCGATCTGGCGCCAAATTTCACAGAAACCGAACGCGCCCGAAGAAAAACAGCTTATTTTTCGAATACGGCCAGATTATTACATTTGGGTCCAACATTAGGTGAACTTTTTGATAGCCTGGCGAGCTAGAATAAAAATTCAAGGAAATTATTATAATCACTAAAGTGATCGCCTTGAGAGATCTTATTAAAATTGTAGAAGTTTACCATAATGAAGTCACAAAAATGGTTGTACACCATAATGCACTCAGAGCGATAAAATCAGACCACAATATAGTGATGTGCCTACATTTATCGTCATTTGTGTAGTAATCACGGGATTTCGTTTACGTGACTATACCGGACGAAATGAGAAATTGATGAGCGGTCACTTGATAAAAAAAAATCAGACTAATTTGTCGTGTCCGCACCAGCACATTCGCACGGTGCGCTAAGCTTAATGTATGAGAAGTCGTGATGTTACGACTTTCACCGAACAAACATTACGAATGGCGCCGTCGTGGGCACGCCTGTGCAATACTGCGCTGCGATTAATCCATTAGATTTCTAAACTATTTATTTTTAATAAATTACTCAATAGAGAAGAGATGTAATCAACATTTTAGCGGCGAATGACATAGGTTTACGTAAGTCAAATCTTTATTGAGGGCTTTTTTAGATGGAGTTAGTGAAAATTGAGTAGATTGCTCTACTTAACACAAAAGATGAAGTAATAATCCATTTTAAATCAACAGTTTCTTAATTTCAATGACACAAGAGAGGTATTCTAATCCCGGGATCGGATCCCGCAATCCCGGCGGGATCGTTACATTAGTCACGTATGCGACGCGACTCGACGGCGGCGCGCGGCGCCATTCAGTCGCCGTTACCTATGAAGTACTATTAAATACCGCTTCTTTAACCATGAGTAGCTAATTACAATACATTAAGTATTACTTATACTATATTAGATACATTCGCATTCGGTTCTAACTTCTGGGAAGGACTGAAATGTCAATAGTATCAGGTGGTACAATTCCCGCTGGTAAGTACCATGAATTTCAAAGCAGACTGTTTTAGCGGAATAGGTAGGTACTTTAGCCTAATCGTAGTCATTAGTTCGATTCACTGTTGTGATTATATCAAATTGTTAGCCAGCATTTCACGGAAGGCATTTACGTCTTTCGATTCCCGCGGAAATAAAAACATACAAAAAATAATCGATTAGATTTATCATTTAGTCAAAAATTTCGTTAAATAAAAAACCGGGAATCACCCATCACTACTTAAAGTATCGACAGGGTGTTATATTTTTGGAAATTGTGTGTTTTCAAGGACTTTTTTAATTTTTGATACAACATGGCAATGCCGATGCCACCAGTCTTTTGGGCTCATTACCAGCTGACAGCGTGGAAGACGATTTTTTGATGCTATACCTAATATTTTAGTTTGTTGTTAGTATATTTTATTTATTAATTTAATAAGTACCTGTAGTAATACTTAACTAAGACTCAAGTCGTATTTCTGTCGACATAGCGCAGTATGCGATTCAATTACATATTCACACGGGGGTTGGCGCTTCGAAGAAATTTCGTGCGATCGATCCTACTAAACATCTGAAATGCGGTTTTCAATTTATTCGTGTCCTATTCAGCGTAATAGAATATTGTTAGCAACTGTTTGTTCCATATAAGTCATATAACTTTTTAATAGTAGGTACTTATTATTACTTAGTTGGTAACATAATGATTTATCTAATTGAAATCCTAAATATCAATCCGTTACTACTCCACACGACTGAGTGACTGTCAGACAACACACAGCCGAAACAACTGAGGCCCAATTCTAATACTGTTTGCAACGTTCACATTCGCATGTCAGTTGCAATCTGTCAAAAAAGCCTTAATTTTCATACATTTTTGACAGATTGCAACTGACATGCGAATGTTGCTTAAAAAATGGTAGAATTGGCACTCTGGTCGTAGAAAGCTGAAATTTGGCATCTCGGTTCCTTGGGGAATGTAGGGGAAGCACTAAGAGAGCGGTACGCAGGCAAAAGCTACTTACATTATGAAAAGAAGGTGTGTTTGTTTGCTGCGCTTTGGCTCCTGAAATACTTTCAAAAGTCCTGATTGGCAAACAGAAATACGCCTACTTATAAACATAAAAATGTAACACGCTAATTTTAAAACTTCTCATTTGTCAAAATCTGAGCAACAGTTTTTGAGCTACGAATCTACGATCGAATCATAGAAAGATAGACTGACAAACTCATTCATTCATTACCCTCTTTATTCGTAATCGAGTTAAAAGGGATCTACAAAACAGCCGTGCGCCCGTGCCAACTGAAACCTTTTTTCCGATACCAAACGTATGTATTACAGCATTATTATGTTATAATAACGCGCAAACTCCCCTCGTATTGAAAAATAGTGGGGCCATTGTTACCAACTGTTCAAACATTGCAACTGTGCTGTAGTGTCCGATGAAGTCAAAATACCCATTGTTTTGTTCAATGTAGACTCAACATTTGTCTGTGGCCGCACCTGGTAGCCACGTGCCGATTCAAAGTGACATGGAAGTTTTTTAGTGTATGTAATTAGACCACTAGGTAGTTGGTACAATGGAGATAGGTAATACCAGGCTGTAACTGTCCCGCTGCAGTCGGTAGGGCTAAAGATCTTAACCCTTGTAAGCCAAAAAGCGGTAGATATCATATGCTAACGAAGGCCAGGGCAGGGGTACTATGGTATCCACCATCATGATTCCGGCGTGTGAGGTAGATGGAGCTATACAAGACGGATAGTATACTATCCCTTTTTCACAACGGAATAATTTTAGGATTGGCAGGTGTCTTGAAGTCTGGTTGATTTTAGACTAATAGTGAAGCGCAGTTGTTTTTGATAGACTTCGATCTACATAAGGTCTTAGAAGATGTTACAGAATGGACACAAGAATGCCCCAGCGACATAAAAAGCCTCGCATCATCACCTAAAATCGCTTGCGTTTAATTTGAATAACGTCTGGCTTTCGTATAAAATAAATTTGTTATTTACTTAAAATGTATTGATTTTAAAAATAAGAAAATCAAAAACGATGCGAGGGAGGCATCGGAGGCAGCAGTAAAAAAATATTTCAATTTTAAAGTAAGTTGGCAACATTTTTTTTAGTCATTTTCTTATACGATGTATAATGGATAAAACCACCTGGTTGGTGTTAGAAAAATTGCATCGCCGTGACATTTTGGCAGAAGTCATTTGTTTCACAACTCCGATGGCCTGAATTTGAATAAAACCTAGACTAGCGCTTAGAATTTTGTCTAAAAAAGTGCCACATTATACTTTGGAGGGGACCAAGCGTGGTACAGTTAGCGCGGAAAATATGCACCGAGGCCATTTATCTAACTTCAAAAAACAACTTTTTTTCGACTATAATGTTAGATTTTAAATTATACACAGTTTGATAAATTACTTATTTTTATCACGAAATGCTTTGTGGTCGGAACAGATGTATGTGTTAGGTATTTTGGGGGTGATTGTACTAACCTATTTATGCGGGCAGCAGGGTTAATGTGATGTAAATGTTTTAAATGTGGCGATTTTAAAAAACTGTCATTAATCTGCCTACTGCCTACTTGTTTTGCTTTCAGCAGAGAGCTTAGCATGTTATGTGCATAAACTTCAGTAAAGATTGGTACGGTACAGATGTTTTTTTTTTATCTGACCAAACAGAGGGTGAGGAGGATGAACTAATAAAGGTTTTATTTTTGCTATTTGGCTACGGAACCCTAAAAAATAAATAATCAAAGCCGGATTCATTTTCCGCACTTATACTTGAAATTGAGCTAAATAAGTCAAATTTTCAAACTTATATTTTTTTTTGGTGTTTGGTTAATAATGTTATTATTTTATTTATTAGATAGCTTCCGTACGTTATCTAAATTGTGTTTTATGAATGATTCACTATCTTATCCTCGCTTAGACTATATTATAAGTCGTGTATTACTTAGTATTGTATCTATTCATATTCTAATAAGTACAAAATATCTTGTTGTCATGTGAAAACTAGAAGGTGCATGATTTACAAATTAATTGAACAGCGTAATTTTGAAACTGAAGAAATGAAGTGATATTAAATAAAATTCAATAGCCACACAAATGAAAGACTAGCACTTCGCCCGCGACTTCGTCTACGCAGATTTAGTACAAAAATATTTTCCAGCCAGATAATCTAGAAATGGCTCGACCGATTTGCTTGATTTTTAGGGTTCCGTACCCAAAGGGTACTCCGCTGTCCATCCGTCTATCCGGCGTCCGTCCGTCTGTCACCAGGCTGTATCTCATGAACGGTGATAGCTAGACAGTTTACATTTTCACAGATGATGTATTTTTGTTGCTGCTATAACAAAAAATACTAAAAACACGGTAAAATAAATATTTAAGTGGGGCTCCCATACAACAAACGTGATTTTTTAGCCGTTTTTATAGATCTCGCACACGGAACCCCCCGTGTGAGAGTCCGAACTCGCACTTGGCCGGTTTTTGTTCTCGTGCGTTTCTAACATACGTTTCAATTTCCTAGGCATTACTTATTTATTTTATTCAATGACATTAGTCAACGTTTGAGCGTCGTCAAATGTGCATATTCGACATAAAATGTTCCGCACGACGTGACCTCGTCCCGGCGCCCGACTGACGATAAATAAATCACGTATAAAACGACAATTTAGCAGAAGATCAACTAAATTCTTTAGAAGTCCAGGTGCTGAAAATTGACCCATCTGGATAGATTCTTCAATGAAAATGATTGAGTTTACACTTCTACAGGAGTAAGTTGCTTTGTAGCATTTGTAGTTTACAATAGCTCTACAAAATTGTACCAAATTCATTGGTATTTCTTCATAATCATCGAAAGTTGTCCACAGCTGGACATAGCTGCCTCCCCGAAGTGTCGCCACCACGACCGGTCCTGTGCGTCTCGCATCCGGAAGACAAAGCGTTGGTGTTGGTCCCCACATGGTGGACCGATGAACTGGTGAACGCCGCGGGAATCATTTCATATTTACCCATGTCAAAATCTTAATTTTAAACTTGCACGGGTCGATACGCCAGATACTAAGATTATGCCAGTTTACACTACACCAAATAAAGAAAAACCGGCCAAATGCAAGTCGGACTCGCCCAAGAAGGGTTCCGTACACTTAGGTATCTTTAAAAAAACGGCAAAAAAATCACGTTTGTTGTATGGGAGCCCCACTTATATTTTTATTTTATTCTGTTTTAGTGTTTGTTGTTATAGCGGCAACAGAAGTAGGTAGATCATCTGTGAAAATTTCAACTTTCTAGCTATCACGGTTCATGAGATGGTCACAGACGGACAGATAGACGGACAGCGGAGTCTTAGTCATAGGGTCCCGTTTTTACCCTTTGGGTACGGAACGCTAAAAACAAAGCACACATCGAATGACGTCACACCCAGCAGTAGGTGTAATCGGTTTGCATAATAAAAGGCGCCATCTCCCGGATTCGTCGCTTGGAAACAAGTTACGTCTAAGCGCCGTCTGAATTAGGCAGCCATTTATCTTAAAGTAATCTTGAATTCAGTCGGTCCTCTTTAGCGAATTAATGCAAATGTCTCGAATGGCGCGCGCGGAATGCGGTGACGCTCGCCCGTCGAATAAACATAATGTATAAACAAAAACATCGGCATGGCTCAAGTTTCTTTTTCTATGAGTTGGTATGTTATTGAGGTATTGTAGCGCATTCGCTGTTACTGCTGATTTTTCAAATTCAATCCATGACGTGATAGCCTGCACTTTATCCAAAAGATCTTTCCTGAAAATCTTAGACCTGAAACGACCTCATTTACTCAACAAATTATCTTGCTTCATATATCGTCGGTCTAGATGTGCCACCTCGTAACTACTATTTTTTTATTTTGATTTTCAAGCAAAATTTTGAAACAATAATTCCGGAGATAATTCGTAAATGCCATCTGGATTAATATACGCTTTACAGAAAAAAAAATTAATTGCAGTGACCTCTCGTAACAAGCATAATAACAACTCAATTTGGTATTTTAACGAATTTGTAAAACAGTTTTTTGTCCCTCCTGAAAAGTTCTGTTTCTGCATATACGAGGTATCACATCTAGATCGACGATATTCTATATCTTCCGTTAGACCTCCGGGTCCGCAAAGGACCAAAAGCGCCCTCAATCTTTAGTTTTTTATGTTTGACCTTTGTGCCACAGCTGGGTAAGAGACTCTCCCATGGCCTTTTACTCTTCCGCAATAATATCACATCCAATGAATAAGGTTAGTTATACAACAACTTGATAAGATTCTGTCATACTATCATCATCTGAGTAATTTAGAAGTCCCGGCTTTGCATAGGAAAACGATTCATTAAGATCGACAATATTGGGTTGTACAAAACTCGCAAACTCCATTTTAGAATGCCTAAGTTTGCCAGGTTGTCAGGCTTTAGCCTCTAAACTCTTTTAAAAAAGAAAAAAAAAAGAAATTCTTAAGCCAACTCACCATCAGGTGAGAAGTGGTCAAGCGCGTGCCTATCAGTAATAAAAAATAAATAAACTACGATCCTATTCGATCAGAGCTAAAATAACCTATTTCATCACCTTTCTTTAATTAAGTGAATATCTCGTTTCCCTAGGCAGAATAGCTTCGGGCTTTTATTAGCTTAATCTAAAATTAAATGAAAATACGTCGAAACCGTTTTACTTCACTCAGTTAATACCCAAGTAATTATAAAGCAGATAGGCGTGAAGCTGCGTAAGAGTGGCTTTTAGCGCCGCCCGAGAGCAATAACTAAACGTAACGAACCATCCGCCAATAGGAGAGACTCGTGCGCAACCAATTGAACTAACAGAATTATGGACCCGCTAGAAATACTTGTTTCGAAATTTTTAAAAGCTTGCGCATTAGAACTAACAAAATCGATTCAAAACGTCCTATGTTTTGAATCGATTTTGTTAGTTCTATATTTTTCTTTTAAAATGTTTGTATCACTCCAATCCATGTGATTCTTATTAGCATCCGATATATTTTTAACAATATGAAACGGAGTAACTATTGCAAAAATCCTTATCAAACAATTTTCAACAACGCCATAAAAAAGTCGTATCCTGCGGAAACATCGATATGAAAGCGCTAAAGAAATCTATACGATTTATAGATCTTGGTTGCGCCCACGCATGGCTGTGAGCGTGTTTTACGAGTTTCATTTGTGCAAAGGCCTTTAAACGTTCAGCCTTGTGGCGCCTGAAGGAACATTACTAACTTAATTTAATTTTTAGGTCTGGTCTGCATCGATGACTAAAGTCTGTTGTGGATTAAATATTAAAATAATTTTAAATTAGTAATAACGACATCAGCCTTGCTATTTGTTATACTAACTTAACATTATTTTTCTAAGTCTTCTTTCTAAACGGCAATTTTTTGTCTCATTTTTTGTTATATCCGCAACACAAGGGAAGTATGGCCGAGCTTTGTTTTTGTCTTTGCCCACCCATTCGCTTCCTCTCTTTGTCCTCTACGAAGAATTTTTGGCTTCCCTACGTCAGCCCTTCAATATTAATGTATTTTATATGCAAAAATATGTCCACCTAATATATTATTAACAACTTATTATGAAGAAACATCTGGAAATAATAACAATGTTCGTTGAAAATAATACATACATCGAAAAAGAGGTAATTTTAACACAACACATTTTACCACTGGCAGGTTCTCTGGCAATAGCTGAATATAAAACATTTGGCTTCTAGAGAACAGATGTCAAAAAGCGTTCCACGTTTGAAAGGACTATATAAAACAATTGGACGTACATGTGTACGTACCAAGTTGACAGATGGGGTCGAACTGACAATAAAAGTTTGCAAGGCTGCAAGGTCAACATTGCAGATGTTAAATTTCGTAAGAAAATGATGGTCTTTTGTAAAGAGTATTGTATAAAATGTTGTTAATTCCAGATTTTGTTGCTAAGAATAGAACTCGATACAAGTGAATGCCTCTTGACAATCAAGAAAAGAATACACCTAACAATTAATGAAAAATATTCCAAACGTTTGATCACTTGTTGGTTGTGCAATTCATTTAGGATTCTTCGTCAAGACGCTAAGAATTCCTAATATCAAGGCTTTGGGAATTCCACATGTCGTCATTGCCTCAACATCTCGCGTTCGCGTGGTGACAAAAAATACAAGTTAATTCAACGACGACACTGGCTTGCGTGGACTTACGTAGAGTTAATTACACATGCTTTATTATACAATACGACGTAAGTACTTGATTATTATCAAATGTAAATAATACAGGTTTTTCCAATTAAGGGGTGAATCGTGCAATGATTATGTCTTTTTTTTGTTTAGCAAAATGTTCTCTGAGTATCTTACGATCACTACGAGGATACGATACGAGTCAATGGTAATAAAATAACCAGTATTAGTGGACAAATAAGTTATTCGTTGGACGTGATAGCCTCTCACTGAATTTCATGATAATACAGGAAATTTCATTCATACTTAAATTCTCCTGTGTTGATATGATAGCCTTTATCAAATCAAATAGTTTTAATTCTCCACGTTCTTTTTAAAGTGTAAAATGATGTAACTATTGTTATACCATTATACGTTCCGTCATAATATTTGTTTTAGTAAATTCATTAATCATTGTTTGTTCAAGAAAAATGTAATTCAAACTAACTCCATTGTACTTACCTACTAATAGTGTGTACTTATCAATCACATGTATTTGACAAAATAACCAGTCATCAATCATATTTAAGTATGAAATAGTTGTAGAAGAATTATTAACATAGAGGATAATGTCATGGAAGTTCTTCAAATATTCAAGATTTAGTTACCTGGGGGTCGAGTCTGCTATTGCAATCGTGTCTCAATGACCGGTCAGTGATCGATTTTTGACGTATAACGTCAAACTTATGACACATTTCCCATACAAAAACTGTCAAAGTTGTCAAATACTCGATCAATGACCGGTCATTGAGACACGATTGCTATAGCAGACTCGAGCCCCTGAACTTAAGCTGAAATTATCTAAAATGATAGCTAAAAAAACTCATAAACGAAATCCGGTTAGTTCAAAACCCATAACTGCAAAAAGACCACTGAAAAAATGTGTAAAACATAGCACCGGAAATTGTTCAAACCGATAGGTAAGCAAGGAAATCAATAAACAATTGATTTCACTTTTCAAGTATACTCAGGTACGAACTAAGTGCGTTATGATTCCTTATCAACAGCACTAGCTGTTAGCTAAACAAAGTGTTAGGCATCCGGTGTGTGGGAAAGCACGTGCTCCAAAGCACGTGAACAAACGCCGTCTCAAAATATTACTAGTCGTAAAAATTCTAGCAGGCTGCAAAAAAGCGAACCGTGCAAAAAATCTCATCTGGAATTGCGTTTGACCTTATAGCAAATAATTATTTTTTCTGTTTTTTTTACCTGACCAAAAACTATCACTGTAGCAGCTCAGGCTACCTAAGTACTATCTTGTATGGGTATTATTATCTGCCAATTTTTATCGCATCAACTTTTCAAAAGCAAACTATGTGGTTGCGTATACAGACGACATGAAGAAGAAATCTAGTTTCTAAGACTTGGTATATAAAAATAGAAACGTCGGATACTAGATAATGTGCGCAGGATCGTGGGATCTGTTCAAGACCTTGCAGAAAAAAAAATGTAACGTCTAGTACAACCATACAAAAGAACAATGCACTAAGGGAAACAGCTATGAAAAAGTGCATGCAAAAAATATTCAGTAGAAACCAACCCTTATTTCAGTGACAAGGGATAAGTGGAACCACCTAATGTATTTTGATTATTCTACCAAACAAAATAAAGTAATCTTATCGAGTCATTGTGATAAACAAAATAACGTACTTAAAGTACTCAAAACTTGTGGCAACCGCACTAACGGAGTACACGGCAGATAGTACTGTGTATTATCATCCCATCATGTCCATGATATCGATATAAAGAGATAAGTGCTCTTTTCGCTACATTTGGTTGCCAGGATCTTTAGCTATACTTGTCAAGTACCTATCACAAGTAAAGCTAAAGATGACGGTGATGATAATGATAATCCCTGCATGAAATCAATTCAAATATTTTAAATGGTTGCTAAAACTAAGACAGACATACATCTTTAGGTAGATAGGCAAAAAACTTCGTTTAAAAGTGCAAAGTACAAGGAGGCAGAACTTAATCAGATTATCATTACGTGAATCGCTAAAACCGATATCGTAGCGGTCGATATGAAAAGTATCGATTGCTTAGACAATCAAACTGGATAATACTTGAAATCGATAGTCAGCGATACCGTCACGCGCGTTCAATTAGCTGTACAATCGGATAATTTAGTGATAACATTATGAACACCTAACACCTGGAAATATTTTCTAGGTTTCAGGTGTTTTATTTTTTTTAATAATTGCAAGCCGAAGATACTTAAGAAGTATTTTTGCAAGTTTTGATGACTTTTGTTTTATATTTTAGGTATCCCTAATGATAGAGCTAACAATTACTTTTCTCTTGCTACCGGATTTACTAATTTATATTTTTTAAACAAAAAAGTCAGAGAACACATAAACGAAGGTTAAAAAAGGTAAGCAGTGGTATCTAGATAGATGAACACAGCAGTAACAAAATTAACATAAGAAATAAATTTCGTTATGCTGGTATATTAGATCGAGAATTCAAAAATAGTTGATTTAAAATCCATCCACAGGTTGTCTTGAAAATATTGCTTTTATATGGCCGCCCATTGTGTCACCCAATGTAATGTTGTCCTCATCTATATTTTCTGTAACTTATATGGTGTACACAATAAAGAGTATTCTATTAACTATTCATTCTTCTGCTGTTTTTTGAATAGTCGGTAAAGTTTCTTCAAAATACAAAATATCCATAGAAAAACTTTCAAGTTTCATTTTCATTTCCTTACTTTTACAAAATCAAAGAAGGACCTAAAATAACTGAAGTTGTAGCACAGTCATCAGTTATACAAATAATCTACGCAATCATCTGCATCGTTTTAACGGTTTCATCAATAACAGTAGCAGTGTTTAACTGCCCACCCTTTACTAATACTAATCAATAGAGATACATATGTCACGCAGAGAACTACATCTGGTACTGGGGTGCCACATCTGGTCTCCAAACCGTGTGACGTCATTAGTCATGTGGCGACAAACAGTCCCTTTATTGCTCGATTGTACTTTTTTATTTATCTGACGTCACTTTTTAGTAATTGAGCGTTACAAATTGAATTTGGAGCGGTTGTTTACTTGTTTTCTAAGATACGAGTCTTGTTCATGTATTGGACCTACATTTCTTGGTGGAAATTGTCTTGCCCTTAAACAACATAATGCTATTATCGTTCACCTTCGCACAAACAAATTGACTACTTTTTGCGTAGCCTAAATAATGTGGATTTTTGGATTGGCAATTTATAAGACTTTCGCAATAGTTATGTGATCAATTGATGTGATTGGATGAAAGCATTTTAAACAGCCAATCGGATCACTAGACTTTCAATCTGTGACGCGTCGATAATTTCTTTTCAGAAACTAGGGGTTAGTGTTCATGAGATTTTGGTGACGTTTAACGTGGATATTACTGTTATTATGTTTATTAGCAGTGTCATGAATAGTCATGATTCATGAAGAATTTCTTTATTTTATCTCTTGTTTAGTGTATCCGAAATACAATGTCATGCTACATAAGCAGTGTTCTGTGTGAAATGAGTAAAATGTAAAATTTTGTTAAAAATACGTATTAATTATAGCAGTGAATTAGGTTACTGTTCCATATTGATGAAATAGACTGAATCGTTTGTTTGGGAAATTCAGAATATTATATCAACAGATATGTTTTTTTTTTTTGCTTTGGAAGAACAATTTAACATTGTCTGATATTACCTCCAATCAGAAAAAAATTCTGACAAGTGTAGGCACTAAATAAAGTTATAAAACAAATATTATTAACGTTAAACTAAACCACTAATAACACTTGTCGTCATAGGGTTGGGAATCGGCGATTAACAAAAAAAACTGTCTGTTCGAATTTCGAACCTCCCGACCCCCGTATAGCAACATGTGTACAAACATACAAATGTGTAGAAGACCTATAAACATCTCCTTCGAACCTTATTTCAGAAGCACAAGAGTTATAGTTGAAGAACCCGACGGCAAATATCATTTGTAATGTTATTCACTTGTTAGGGTTTTCACCCTTAGAAACATGTGCATGTTTTTTGTGCCTTGAACCGTTTGTTTTGCTTCGGAATATATTAATAATTAGAATTGATAGATTTAACTATGAGAACTTCGGTTTTGGATTTCGGGAATTAGTGTAAATATCAATAACACTTATTATCTTTTTCTAATAGCCTTTTTAATCTTAGCTACATAAAAAGGTAGTTCTACATATTTTAGTTCAAGAATGTTCATTAAGCGTTAAGATGTCATTTAAAACGGCCTGAAAATTTTGATTTGGCCCAAGTTCACCAAAATAAAAATTGGCAATTATTCTATGCAAATCCAATTTAAATTTTTATAAAATTTAAGAAACAATTTTTTTATCTAAATAGAATAAAGATCTTTAAACAAAACAACATCGCCGAACATTGAGAAAATAAACAAAACTGAAAAACTTACAATCCGAATGTCACAGTACGAATAATATATGGAGTGTAATTCCCTGCCAGAGTCTGTGTTTCCTGATAGCTACAACCTGGGATTCTTTAGGTCAAGAGTGAATAGGTTACTTCTAGGCAAGCGTGCTCCATATTCGACCACATCATCGCTTACCACCAGGTGAGTTAATTGTCAAACGCGTGCCTATCAATAGAATCAACAAATATAGTTCGTATTATGACAGTTTGAGTTCCGCCTTTGATCTTCTTCCTACTTCCTCAATGAGCATTTTAGAGAATTTAAAAATATGCGATTATGTCATATTCTTGCAGTCTGCGTTATATCTGAGTGCCACTCAACAATTAAAAAAAAAAAAAATAAAAATAAAAATAAACGAAACGCCGCGCCGTTTCATTTTACTTAAGTATTGGATTTTGTCTTTTCCTGTCTAAATCAAGTCCTCTTGTTTCTCTGTCAGATGGTCAATTCTTCTAATTTATAAACAACGTTCGCATTCGTATGTCAGTCGCAAACTATCAAAAAAGCCTTAATTTTCATACATTTTTGACAGTTTGCGATTGAGATGCGAATGCGTACATTGCTTGAAGAATAGCAGAATTGGCACTTAGACAATCTTCTTTCGTGTTGATCAGTATTGACTTGAAAACTTCGTTAAGTATCATTTTGTCCATTCCTAATTTAAAGATGAAGAAACTTTGAATTAAATAGCCCCCATTTAATTTAGAGCCAGAGTATTCTTGTTTTACAAGTTCATCGATATGATTATTTTATTCCCATGGAGAAAATTAAAAGTGGTCATCTCATTAAGCTGTCACATAAGTACAAATAATAACACCCTGTGCAACCCAGCTGCAAGGACACTTATGTAACCAGTGCGTGACCATAATTTAAACAAGTATCGATAAATAATTATTATATGTCAATTTTGTAATGACATCAAAACAAAAGAAACAAACCTTTAGCTGCAGCCTGCGTCGCATCTCCTGTAGTCGTGAAACTCGACATCTCTATTCAAATCCAATTAAAAACTTCAGTAAACAATCCTTTGCATCGGTTGCGAACACTTGAAGGCACCTTTTATTGGCACTTAATAAGACACAGTTTTGTTTGAAGCAACAAAAAAAACTAAAGCACTATATTGTCATTTTGTTACGAACGCGCACGTTCGGAAGTGTTCGGTAGCGACGGTGCACACATCCCTCCCGCCCGACTGGTTGCGCTCGACTGACGAACGAAGCGTGGTATAAAGTTGGCCGGAGTCAGCCGGGGTAAAAAAGCACGGCGCCAGCCCAGTCTCGCCCTTAGAGATGCGCTCCGTGTGATATGTGAAGCATTTTATCGTACGGCAAAAAAAAATTCGAGTAGACCTCGTCGATGTTTCTTATAGGTAGTTTAACATTTGTGGTGATTTGCCTATATCATTTAAAATGTTAACTGCTAAATTACTTATTCAATTCTTCTTCTTCTTCTTCGTGTGGGCAGTAAGGTCTTACGACCTCACCACCCTGGTGTCAGAGTTTCGTTTCTAATTATTCAATTATAAAGTTCTCATCCACTTGATCAAAGCTCAAATATACATTATGAACTTTTTATTCTGGATTTGCTCTAGCGATTCCACAAGCAGTTTTGTAAATGTTTCACCGAAAGGAATCTATATCCTACGTAATTCGAGAAATGGATAAAACCCAAAACTTGATATTTGTGCAGAAGCAAAAATAATAAAAGAGAGCAGAATTTAATTGAATATCGATACTTCGGTACGCACTGTTGCGCCAGCCGGTCGCATTCCCTGGCCGTCGGCGGCGACTTGTCGTGAAGATCGCCACACAACACCGCACTATACGGCCGTGTATCTCAACATTTGTACAAACTTACAGGCTATTTCCACATGCACATGTGAACATCCGTGACTCACGCACGCATACACATTATACCATCATTTACGTACACTTATTCGCACCGAGCACAGACGCCGCATTTTGAAGACACCCATCAAAATTCGTATTGGATAATCGATATTACAATCGTGGTCTATTACTGGCCGTTTTATTCGCAGCCAGCTGTCGCATGCTAAATAGCCCGGCACACCATAAAACATAATATTTATCATCGGCGCACTCTTGCCAGATGAAGATATTATGCAAGTCATCACTGTGTAATGATGCCCAGTAAGATAACATAGGAAATTATGCTCGATCACTCTGATGTAACTTTTTACTATCACTCAGACATAAAACTCCTGGATAGCCATCTCCGAAATGTTCGTGATATATCAAAATGTCTTCTCGTAAGGAAGTATGTGCTCGTTGTTCGGTCTTGTTGTGATTTTTTCGGCCGCGGTGCAGTTTGCACTCGGCTGCGGTGGCGGCGTCCTCTTTATCATTTCTTAACGCGTCCAGATTTGGCGATGTCGATACAAAATCCTGTTCCGTCGGCTTTTTGCTCGAACGTTTCCTCGATTTCTGGGAACGAGTCGCAAAACAACCAAGTTTTGCCTCCAGCCGTTTATACAGGTTTTGTCGTGAATTTTTATGGGCCCAAACAGGGTTACCACATTAATTCAAGTCATAAGGGATCGAAAATAATTGTCTCAACAGTGCCGTCGGAGTCCACGGCGATCAAATCTGAATTGCTTTCATTTTGTTCATCGTCACAATTGCCGAATGCATCATTAAAACATTCTGTGTAATGTCACTGTTAATTTCCAATTATGAATTTCGCCGTCTTTGTTGTTTGAAGTAAGTATAATCGCGTTTCCCGAAAGCGCGAGCTAATTAACAATACGTGTCATTCCGAAAACTTTGGCTCATAATGTTTGTATTATAATTTGAGTAGCGGCCCCGGTGCCGCGGTGTGGAGGTGTGAAGGGATAACTCCCGAACAAACATAATGCAGCTAAGATAGTAAACATGGTCCAGTATAGCGCTGGTCTGTGTAGGTGTTAGCGGTCAGGTAAAGCTTTTGACACCTAGCCATGACCGTAAGGAAACGGCGTGAATCTCGTCGCGTTTTATTTAACGTCTTAATTTTTTTGGCTGTTTGATGAGGTCTTTTAAAAACTTGGACCTGCCGAGCGTGATGTTGAATGAAATGTTGTTTGCCGTGAGTTCACGCCTTCCACAATATATAAACAGGCATGCCATACAATTTCTGAGTATCAGTATTATCTACTTAGTAATAAAGCTGGAGTATTCGGACAAAAAACATGTTCGTACGTATCAGAAAAGGTTTAAAAAACTAAGTGGTCTCACTCAATGACCTGTCAATCAACGTGGCTGAGTTTAATTGACTTGCCCTTACTTCGGCCGCACATCGTTGTTAAATTGTATATTTTTAAATGTTTTTTTTTAATTGTTTTATAGAAATATTTAAAAATGTGAAATATATGAGTAAAAGTGAATAAAGGAAATAATAATAATAAAAAAAAACTGCATTACTTACATTCATATTAACATAAATAAAATACACACATTAAATAGATCAACTATATACCTCTAAATCAAAAATATACATTACTAATATTACTTAAAAACCAAAACAAATAGAATCCAATACTCTAAATGTTTTATAAACCATGTGTAATGTACCCAAAATATATAAATAGAAACTAAGACAAAATAGTTATAAAATAATAAACTTGCTAGTGATACTAGACTATGCCATCAATGCCACATCTAGCAAATATAAAATTCGTAGATCCATGTTGTGATTGTTTGTTTACCCACATTTTTTTGTTTTGTTATTTTCTATGCGTACATCTGTGCGCTCTAATTATAAATCTTAGTTTTAGATATTGTTTCTCAGTAAGTGAATTTGTATACAATTCTTTATGAGAAATAAAGTTGTTCTTAAACCTAAATAAGATTTACCGGTGAAATAACACGAGTACTGGTGCCACCTGGCGTACAAGTGGCGCCAAATATAACTGACCTCTATGTGGCCTGTACTACTTGTATTTAAACCTTATGTTTGTTCAAGTGACAATTAGTCATGGTGCTCACGCGTATTTGGTCTCTATAAACGACAAATATGTCACACATCCGTAATGCTCCAAACGCTGAAGTGTTCCGAACATTACATGTGGTCTGTGGGCATCATTGCATAAGAACTAAATTAATGTACCACTAAACACAAAACACTTCCTTAAAAAATTGCTTTCTTTTAGTCGTTGCTCGGAATTCAAAATCGAGGAACGGATTCAATATCAAATAAGACTTTAATGTAAAACGATCATTATTCTTGGTGTGGTAGAGCGAGAATTTCAATGGCGAGGAAATCACAGCTGATGCACCAAATGTTGAAAGAGATTTAACTTTGTAGATACTGCTTTAAGGTCTCTTTTAGTTCGGTGGATATGGTGATATGGCTGACAGGATTGTAGGCGCCGCGTTTGCCGCCGTGGCGCCGGCTGGCCGCCGACACCTCGTGTATTATGAACTAGCCTCGTGACCCTGCGTCGATCAAGTGGTATTTGACTCAACAAACCAACCGATACCAGTAACTCATTTCTAAGCAAATTGCTTAAGAAGAACTGTTTAATTCATTGATTAAAAATTAAAGTTTCAGATGACGTTTTCGTCGAGCTAGAAATTAAATTACTTAAACAATTTTATTATGGATTCACATCCGACATTGATTTACAAAATCAATGATCAAATGAAATACAACACTGTATTTAATCAACAGCACGTACAGACATAAACATGTATGAGGGCTGGCAGATCGCGGAGCCGGCACTTGTCTCACGTCCACACATTCTACATAGCTGCGGTGAAACAAAAACAAGCAGAGGAAAGGGACAGACATATCCCCAACGCTCACGCGGAGAGAAACATCGATAATTTATGCGAACATCCCTACGAAACAGGAATGCAAAGTCCACTGTTACACGTTCGAAAATAAACCTTATCTCATTAACGTTAAAACTTATTTTTTTGTGGCAAATGTATGAATAAATGCTGTGGTTGAAACAGGTGTTCGCAGCAATGGGTGTCAGAGACTGAAATTGTTTGGATTCAGCTCTATTTTCTTGCAGATAAGGTTCATTTTGGCCGTTTTGGTGGTATGTATGAGTTCTTTTCGAGATTTTCAAGTCCTTCATTGCTCCCAGATGTGCATTCTGTGTGCGCAAAGGCGTATCAGTGGCTCGGAGGCTGCGTAATGGGGACGCGACGACGCCAATTAACGGGTCTTCACAAAAAAATCTTTGTATTGCTGTATTTTAGAGCTAAACGTTTTGCCGTATTTGCTCATCGGTCAATTAGGAAGAACTGTTCGTAACAGAGACTCGTTAAAGTAACAGATGATTAATTTTTGAGTCATTTTTCGAGAACAATGGCTTCAGTTGTCTGTCAGTTGTACCCAGTAACTGCCCGCTACAAAGATTTCTAGTACAAAATAAAATTAATACAAAATCCGTAGTCTGGTTTATGCAAGTGGGCCTTAATCATAGTAGGTAGTTAACTAAGTCAGTTCGGAATTCCGGAATTGCAGCAATTCTGCAATTCAGGACTGACTTGGTACTGGCTGGACTCTGGTTTGTAAGTCTTCAGGAATTGCGATTCCTGGAGACTTACAAACCAGATTTTTCTTTTATCTCTGAGTAAGTTGCTTACTCAGAGCCGTACCTAAATTTGAAATATTGTTTGCAACACAGATATAGATAAATGGATAACGCAAGAGCAACTTCTTCGCGTGCCCAGACGTACAAACATCATAAATCCGGTTTAGCAGTTGATAGCCCTAGCGTGCTTGATCTGAATGGAAGTGGCCATATCCAAAAAAAAAACTTACGCGCTGCGTCTGCACCGGTGTGCCACCCTAGTCAGACGTCAGTTAGGAAGTTAGGTCAGTTACGTGCCACACGCGGCGGTGTCTTTGAATCGATTTGATTTTCCATCACTAAATAGGGCTTGCTTGTGACGTCATAGTAGGTACTAGTACCTAGTCAAAAAATGGCACACTTGGTTTTTATACAGATCGTGATACTTGCGTTATCTATGTCTAGCTATATCTTTGGTTTGCAACATTTAACATAATTATGTACTACATCCCCAAAATCAACAGCGTGCAAAAAAAAATCAAACCACAAAATTATATTAAATAAAAACAGAGTTACCCTAATTCCGACAGAGGTGTAATCAGGTGTGTTACAAAAACGTTCTATCTCCGATTGTGATTGTGCATTGTTCGAGAACAAAGGGCTACCTGTCGCTGCTGACGGTACACTTGTCTTATTTGACATCGACTTGCGCCGGCGCTGCGCTACGAACGGCTTTTGTGTGAAATCCGTGTTTTTACAGCATTTTGTTTTGTTCCGATTTTAATTGGATAAGAATTATTTATAAGTTTTTTTTTGCAAGTTATTGTTATGTGAAGGAGTTGTGGTGTTGAGTATGCTGTCGAAAGGAACGAATTGTAACTGGGGAATACTGCCTGATTTCATTACCTTCCGATTTACTTCTAGGCTTCTAGATTTCAATCAAAGACACGTATTTAGTAAAAATCTATTTTTTAATGTCAGGTAAAAGTTGAAGGCTCTTAAACAGTTTGGTAGTTCACGGTGGTAATTGTTTGAATGACAAAACTTCTAATAACGTATTTAGATCCTAAAATGTTTTTTTTTTAAATAAGAAATTTCGAAAAAAGTTCATAAGCACAATCATAAAATTATCATTCCAATAAAATTCATCGTCTTCGTTTATTTAACAAGGTGTCGCCAATTGAGTACAGATACAAGAACTAATTCTAAGCTGTAACCTAAATCCCGGCTGCACCTGAGAACGCACCTGCGCTTGCGGCGAATCCTTTCGTTTTTTTGTGCACCCACCTGCGAGCAATGCGGCCCTGTGCTATTGTGCAATGAAGGATGAAGAAAGGGATAGAATGGACTCCGACTTAGAAATTTTGAGCACGAAGTTCAGTTTGTATGTGTGTTACGGCTAATAGCCAAAGTGCGGCTACACCTAGCCGGCCATTGGCCAACTCATCAGCTCGAGATGTGACATGAGATCCTCTTCACCGCCTACCGCGGCGGTGTGCGGTGCCGTGTGTTAATCGCCTTAGGTTAGAAGGAGGGGGGGTGTCTGTTTTCCGCAACTCCACTGTGCCACGACCAAGCGCGTATTTTGCGTGCAGGTGGTACCAATTCAGTTTATATTGAGTATGAATGAAGCCTTTGGGCTTCTAAATACCCTAGCTTAAGCCCAACCACGTTCTCCACCGACCGTGTCTCCACGTTGCCGTCGTGGTGGGGCTTGCGTGTCTCAGTGATCTTGGGGGCTTTGCCGGTAGAGCCACTCATGCCGGAAGGTCCCAAGTGAGAGACCAGACCAAGAGAGACACAAGAGGGGCACACCGTTCGGAGACTTGAGCAGTGTTCGGGTCCTCGGACGGTGTGCGTCTCATTGGCTTGCTCGCTGCTCTCTGGTACGTGTCTGATCATCAGACGTGACTGTGAGGGCAGCGAGCAAGCAGTGAGAGAGAGGGGGAGAGGAGGGGAGATAGGGACCGCACCCTCAAAAAGGAAACCATGGATAGCGCCCAAAAAAAGACACTACCCCAGGGCGGTTCGGACTGCACAGCAGTCCGGGAATCCGCCACGCTTTATGCGTCAAGCCCCTCGTATTCTGGGGGGGGCAACGGTGCTATCCACCACCCGATTGCCGATGGCAACAAGGGCCTAGGAGGCCCCCGATCCGATTTATCCTTCGAGGACCTGATCGCGTACAATTTTAGCTCGCCCGACAGAGTGTCGGTCGGGCGGAGCGCGGGCGGAGGCGCGCTGTATTGGGAGGAGGGCTCGCTTGAGCGTCGCGCGGGTGTAGAGTCGGAGTCCGAGTTGGACTCCGACGACCTGGCGACCGTCAGCTCGGCGAGCTCTGTACCCGAGGGGGCGGGGGCTGCTGCGGAGGACTCCAGGTCCTTCCGCAAGCGGCCCAGATCTGAGGAGGACCAGGGGTCGTCAGGCAGCGAGGAGGTGGCCTCGGCCCGTAAAATCCCCAACAGCAGGCGGGGTAAGGGCCGAGAGGGAGGCAAGGGAAGAGTCCTTGCCTCCAAGGATGCTGGACGACCCCCCGGAGATGGCGGTCGTAGGGCTCCTGGCTCGGAGTCTTCCGGCGGTGAGCCGGATGACTCCGGACAGGAGCGATGTCAGAGGGCCAGGTTTGCGGAGATAGTGGAGGCCGCGATCCGCGATGTGGCCTTGAAAAGGAAGCTATCTTCCAAAAACAAGGCCATAAGCGCGGCGATGGCCTCCATTCTGGCGGCAGCGGAGGCTAACAAAGGGCCTCCGCCGGACGAAATGTCCAAGCTGCGGGTGGAGGTCGCCCGCTTGGCTGCCGCCACGGAGCGTCTCCGCAAGGAGAACGAGGGGCTCCGCGCAGACCTGGCCAGGCTCCGGGGAGCCGGCCCACAGGGGGCGCCGCAAGGGGGGCGCAGGTAGGGCGGCCAGCCCGTGCCGCAGGAGGGCCAGGTGCTGGACCTGGTGCGGCAGGAGATGGCTGCCTTCCAGGCGCGGTTCTCCGTCCTGGAGGGCATCGTCCTGCGCCCCCCGCTAGCGAGTGCGGCGGCGAGTGGGAAGGCCCCCCCAGGCCGGAAAAAGGCGGCATCGTATGCGGCCGCCGTGGCTGCCACACCGGGGTCGTCCGGCCAGGACAAAGGGTCCGGGCCGGCACCCGCGAAGCCAGTGCCGGGAAAACCGGACCCGGCCCCGGGAAGGAAGAGGAAGGGTGGGGTTGCTGCGCGGACGGCGAAGGCTCCTGAGCCGTCTGGGCAGCAGCTCCCCCCGGCTTCCTCGCCTTCAGAACCTCTCCCGGCTCAAGCCGAATGGCAAGTGGCCGGGGAGAAAAAGAAGGCGGGAAAGGCAGCCAGGGCGGCAAAGAGGCGGGAGAGAAGGCGGCGGCAGAGAGCGCGAGGCGTCGCGGCTGCGCTCCGCGCCCTGAAGACCGCGGCTGTGGTGGTAACGCTGCAGCCGGACGCGGTGAAGAGGGGCGTGACGTATGCCAATATGCTCACCAAGGCGAAGGAGGCCGTCAACCTCGGTGAGCTTGGCATCGTCGGGGGTCTCCGGCTCAGGGTCACCGCGACTGGGGCCAGGATGCTAGAGATCCCTGGAGCAGACAGCGGTCCGGCCGCGGACGCTCTAGCCGAAAGGCTTAGGGCGTCCTTGAGCGCGGATGACGTCCGAGTGTCCAGGCCCACGAAGTGCATAGACATGCGCATCTTGGGCCTGGACGACTCCGTCACGGAGGAGGAGGTGTTGGCCGCCGTCGTCAGGACGGGGGGGTGCTCTGCAGAGGAGGTGAAGGCGGGCACCATCCGTCCTGTCGTGTCGGCGGCCAAGAAAATCTCGGAGGGCCGAAGGCTCTTGGTGGGCTGGGTCTCCGCGCAGGTGAAACTGCTGGAGCCCAGACCTCTGAGGTGCTTCCGTTGCCAAGTTGGCAACCACGTCGGAGCACTTTGCACCTCAGAGGTGGACCGCAGTGACCACTGCTTCCGCTGTGGTCAGCCCGGCCACAGGGCCGGCTCGTGCAACGCCGCGCCGCACTGCTTCGCATGTGCGGCAGCTGGCAAGCCGGCCGATCACTGGACTGGGGGCAAAGCCTGCGATCCACCCGCCAGGGCCGGGATGAGGAGAAAACCCTCCTCCACCGTCGCCGCCGCCGCCGTCGCTTCCGCCGCAGCCGCCGCCACCGTCGCCGCCGCTGCCACTGCTCGGGAGGGGGCTGAAATGGAGTGCCAGTAATGGCCCCATTCCGCCTCCTCCAGACGTACGTTAGTCGCTGCGCCTCTCAGGAACTGACGCTCCTGGGCAAGGCGCAGTGACTGACGCCTGCGGACAGCGAGCAATGGGTAGCTCGCTGTCCGATCAGGTCAGGCCAGAGTCGACGGTCAGAGAGTCAGCAACGAGCAGTCAGCAACGGAGACGGGGCCCGCCAGGGCCAGAGCCTGCCAGGGTTGCGGAATATGTTCGAAAGAGTTACCGCGGCCCTGGGAAGAAAGGCACTAGTTAAAAAAAAAAAAAAAAAGCCCAACCACGTTGGGTTGGTTGCCAGTCTTACCGAATTTTGCTGGGTATTTAACGTGTAGCGACTGCCTACTGTACGACGGACGGCAGTACAAGCGTACTGCCGTTTTACGGGTAATAGAATATCCTAATATAGATGCCAACATCGTGAATGTTACCCGAAAAGCTGCTTATATTGAGTAGGATTGAGCTGGTAATGTCTGCCGCTTGCTTGTTAAGTTACGAGCTGAAATAGTAACCTTTGAATATGAAATAAATAAATAAAATAAGCCTCTAATGCTGTTTTACGATAATTAAAATTACTTTTGTTACTGACGATCGGTTTTATAAACAACAGCTTGTCCTTCGACAAAGGCTTCCTCCAAAGGCTTCAGCCTATCTCTGTCTCTCGCAATTCTTATACATTCTGGACCGGCAATTCTTTTGAGGTTGATTGTTTTCCATCGTTTCATTTGTTGACCAGAGGGGTTATAGACAAGAGTAACATTCTGTCAGCGGTAGCGTAGCGAAGGCGATTGTCAATACGTCAAAAATGTATGGGATTGACAGATGCTATCGAAATGTCACGTGATCAAATTCCTACATTTTGGCATTTCGACAGTCGCATTCGCTAATCGAATGGCATATTGTCTAGGGGGGCCCTTTACTCCTTTTGCCATCCCTGGGGGAACCATTGATTGGGTCCCATTAAATGTTACGCGACATCGTGGCCGAAAACACAGAGATGGAGGACAGAACTTGAATCCTGTCGAAATGATTAGCCCGGTATGGCAGGGGACAGCGTTGTATGGTACAGGGTTGAGACATTACAGACTAAATTGCCGCATTAGTTGAACTTCAGGGTTAAGCGACGCTTGCCGAGGTGAGGTGAGGAGTGGATAGGAGACCATCTATTACAAAAAAGTCTATCTATTAAATTACAAAAGTATTTTGTTAAAAATTAGCTCTTTTCTGTGGTGTGGCCGTATGGTATTACCTACTTTCCAGAATTTATCAGATTACTTAGCGACCCTTTCACAATACAGAATATTGGTTTTTTTTTCAAAGTCAACCGTTTCCATTCCTGGTTAGGAAAATCGATTTTTCAAAAATCCAATGATGTCAGTACTTAGTTTTAGTTTTCATCAAATTAAGCTTATTCAAATTAATTATTAATTTATAAAAAATAGAAATGTTGCCAACTCTATCCCTTTCGTCGTTCTGTACCGTCTCATCCTTCTAGTGTGTGAAGGACGATATTTTTAATTTTTTTACATTAAAGGTGTGATTCCAAGCCGCTAAGCTTTTTTAACATCCAAATTGAGCCCACAGGTAATCACACACTTATGTATCAATTAAATCATTTTGTGGGTATTTTTATGAGCCTGTTTAGTACAACGTAGGAATTTATTCTTAAAACCTGATTAATCTTAACAAAAATTGTATTAATGAGAAAGTGGTTTTGTTTGTTTATACTTTCACGTATAAATCGATGAGCCATGAATTTTGATGAATTACTTTATGATGCAGAGGGCATCCCTGGAACCCTGGAGACTACTATAGGCTACATAACGCGAGAAAGAAAGAAATTAATTAATCTATACTAATATTATAAATGCGAAAGTTTGGATGTTTTTCACTCAATCACGTCAGAACGGCTGAACGGATCATAATGAATTTGGCACAGAGGTAGATTACAGTTTGAAATAACACATAGGATACTTTTATCGCGGCAGTATGTTCCCTTGAAATAATTCTCGCGGGCGGAGCCGCGGGATAGCTCGTGTAGTATAATAAATCGAATGAATGCTAATAAACAGTATTTTTTGTTGTTTCAGGGTGATTTGAAGAAGTATCACTTCTTCAAATCATCCTGATTATTAAGAAGATAAAAGATAAGATTTAATTATCATTATTTTTACTGACGGGAAAACCCCATACCTAGGTAATTAGGCTAGCTACATCTGACATCTGAAAAAAAATATATTTTTCGGTATTTATTTGAAAACTAGCTGTTGCCCGCGACTTCGTCCGCGTCTGATCACAATTTTTTTGCGCGGTACCCAAATTATTTTAATAAAATAAAAAGTAGCCAAGTTATTTAGTTCTGAATTCAAATTATTATACCTACACAAAAAGACTAATAATATTGAAGGACATGGAATTTAGCTTTTTTTTGCGGATGGGAAATCATAAAATGACTCCTGCCCATCTGGGTGGAGCGGGAGGGAGTGTCAGACTCTTACTGACTAAAACCCATCCGTGCTCCTCCTAGTGCCCTTTGCTTTCTTTTTCCTACCTGACTCGGCTCATAGATTTTTCCTAAAGCAAAAATGGTTACACACTAAAATACAAACAGACGATACATTCTGCCAAAACTGTTTTAATTCCAGATTCAAGAAGAATGATACCTGAATGAAAGCTGATTGTTTTCTCTCCATATAATACTGTTTTTTTTATTATTGATAGGCACGCGCTTGACTACTATCTCACCTGATGGTAAGCGATGATGTGGTCGAAGATGGAGCACGACGACGACGATTAGGGGTTGTTGTGGCGACACTTGGGGGAGGCCTATGTCCAGTAGTGGACGTCATTCGGCTGATGATGATGATGAATACTGTTTAGTCCTAGTAGGGGCAAAGTCAGCACACTCGGTTTTCCACACACTAGGGTTCCCGTACCTCAAAAAGAAAAAACGGAACCTTTATAGGATCACTTCGCTGTCCGTCTGTCGGTCCGTCACGACCCTTTTTTTCAGGAACTCGTGTAGGTATCATGTTGAAATTAAATTCAAATACATATATTTATTTT
This sequence comes from Melanchra persicariae, assembly GCA_947386135.1. NCBI lineage: Eukaryota > Metazoa > Arthropoda > Insecta > Lepidoptera > Noctuidae > Melanchra > Melanchra persicariae. Next base: position 4,135,501 of record OX376664.1, on the reverse strand, counting down.
AGAGCTCTAAATAAATCAAGCTTCTAAGTCAACGTAATAATAAGGACTTATTCATCATTTTTGCGTCATATTTTGGTACTTGCAAGTATATCCAACCTTATCGGGTTAATGGGGTACTTCCGTTGACCTAGAGTCATGAAATTTGGCTTGAAGCAAGGTTTCACCTACAGTGCAAGTTATGAAAAAGTCAGAAAATTAATAATTTGTAGTTTTATCACATACATTTTTTTTATACAATTACAAAATTATATTTGCAGTTGTAGAAATGACTGTGACGTACATCGATGTATGGGATAAGTAACATTTTTTAAATACCAAGTTAAGTTTGCCCTTCATTCGTACTTACCGTTTCATTATACAGTAGAATAAACTTCAGTAGGTCTAGGTAATGTATACTAGGAAAAAAGTCGAGACACGATTCCCGTAATAGACGAACTATCTCTACATACGAATTTGTACGGAAGCGGAGAGTTTGTCGGTGCAGAGTCAGACTCGCACTTATCCGGTTTTAAATCTATCCCTATGATAAATCTCACACACAAATTGCCAGAAACTTCCCAAACTTTTTTTACTAAAGAAAACGAGTGTTCCTCAAGCCACGGTGAACGCTGATGTCAATCACACTGACCACATCAAAGCAACATTTGCGGAAACCCAGCTCTCCTGTGAGGTCCGGCGTAAAAACTGGCCACTTCACATGACTAATGACGTCATCAATATCTCGGCGGCCCCCGACACATGCGCGCGCGCCGAGACACATGTCATCGGCGAATGGAATAACGACGCGCATTTCCGGTGCGAAAATGTTGCGGCCGGTGACTTAGTATGGATTCATACCTAGTTCTACTTGGGAGGGTTTTATACAACCTGATTTTCATGACCATTTTTCCTGGCTTTCTTTCGGTTTGAATCCAATACGCAATGTAACCAAAAACATTTCTTGTAAAAGCAAAAAAAAACAGCTGTTCAGTACATTTTTATTCGCATAACTACTCGACAATATTTAAGGAACGGCCGACTAATGAATTCGAGATCATTTTCGTTATGAGCGACACTGAAAACCATGAAAATTGCACCCATGAGTGTCATTTTAAAAATAGTCTCGAACTGTGCGTGGCTCAACGAATAGAAAACCAACGCTGTTACAAATTAACCGCGAGTCAAGTGACGCGATTGGCTGTAAAAAATTTATTCAACGAATCACAGCGGCTGACACGCAATTAAAATTAATGTGACAATAATTATAGGCCAGAGGCTTAAGCATTGCCATGCAACGTGGCAATGCCGCCAGTCTCTTGGGCACATTACCAGCTGACAGCGTTGAGGACGAATTTTTTAATGATATAGGTATTTTAGTTTATAGTTAGTCTAGTTTTTTTATTTGTTAATTAGGTATAGTTTTTAAGATTAATCAAAAAAATAAAAATTATTGTTTATGGTTTAAAACAAATTTTGCAATCAATATTAAGAATTAAAATGATAATTATAGGGACCTTTTTGGCCTCGCCTTGCTTGTGTAGGTACCTTTTGTTACTTTTATTAATGTTACTTATTTTTTTTTTTATTATTATTAATTATTATTTTTTTACTTTTTGTGTCTTGTGCGAGGTACAAAATAAATATTTTTCTTTCTTTCTTTCTTTCTTAATTATTTGTCACATTAATTTTAGTATAATTTCTTTAGAGAAAATGGGGGCTATCCATACAAAATCAACGGTTACCTACCGTTGATTTTGTATGGATAGCCTTATTAGAAACCTATTATTAACCAAAAATCAACAGAGATAATTTGACTGAAGTGTAACACGTCACTTTGTGTACGAGTAGCAAAAACGTTAGGTTCCGTCGGTTTGACACCCAATGAGCCGGATGCCGTGTTTAATTAGTTCCAAATTGGTAGCACGTTCAACTTTATTGGTATTGGGTACCTACCACTGTGTTTAGCAGGCTTTTTTGTTTTCTATAATATCCGGTGTTATAATTACTGTTTAAGTTGTTTATGAGTTGTATATTATAATGGTTGTATTACTGTAAATACAAAAATGAACACTTAAAAGGTGTCTATCTGGAATATCTGCAGATACCTAGACAATTAACCCCCGAATTCTGAATTAAAAATTTGAAGTTGAGTATTTGATATGATAGAAAAGAAAAGAAAGAAAAACTCAAGAGCGTTTACGCCGTACGGCATTTCATACAAACTTTCAAGTCATTATTTTTACAAATTAATTGACCAATTTTAATGCAACTTCCCACGCATAAGCATCAGAGAACTTCGAAAAATAGTGTTAAGTACAGCTAAATTCGACCGATTTTCCATAGAAACAGAGAATTCCAATCATCTTTATTATCTTTTATTTCGAAAAATAAGGACTTGAAAGCTTGTATGAAATGCCGTACGGCGTAAACGCTCATACCTCCAAACGTCAGAAACCAATTTCAGAAACCCTTAGAAAGCTGTAGCCAAATGTGATCTTTCAAAACAGGCTATTCACAGTATCTTCAATCATCCCTTACCAAAATGATATCAAGTGAATTTGCATAAATAATATGAGAAAAATCTGTCGTGCCAAATGCGGCAAGCGTCTCGACTTCCCCTCACAAATGTTTAACATGCGTTTTTGTCACATATCTGACATACGGCCATTAACTGTCTCCCCTTGTACCGGAATAAGACACCTACATTAACAGATCACACCCTTAGTTTGAGACTAATATCTCTAATTAGATAAAAGTCCCTTAGGACTGTTACTACATAATGATTTTATTCGTCAACAACTTAAGTTTTTGCTACGAAGAAGTTACAATGTTATGTAGAACTACTTATTCCAAGAGAGTAAGTAAGTTAGTCATATTGGAGGTCATGCCATTCAACATGGCCGAATCATCAAATTGATGTTTGATCGTTTTTTCATGTCCCACTTTTAGGCAAATTGTCCTAAAATTGATATGGTAAGTGCCAGATAAATTTGCAATGAAGTACATTGACCTTTCCCTAATATTCCGCTATATATACTGGAACAATATATTATCAACCGCTTTTAATTACTAAAGATTTGGAGTACGTAAAGGATCACGATAGAAGTCGATCCTTCAGTGGCCTTAGTGCGAGTTTTTTTAACGTGCTCGATGGCGTTAGCGTAAACGTCAATTTGTATTGAAACTGAGGTGGATACGCTAACGCGATCGAGAACCTTAAAAAACTCACACTAAGGCCACAGGACAGCTTTAAGTATGTCTTTATTTCTATTTTTAATATTAAAATTACCTAGTCAATAAATGTATGTGGGTCAATCAAGGGTCAATGCAATAGCACATTTTTTTTTTTGTATGGGAAATCATCAAATGACTCCTCCCGCTCTGGGCGGAGCGGAAGGGAGTGTCAGACTCTTATTGACTAAAACCCATCAGTGCTCCTCGTAGTGCCCTTTGCTTTTCAGGGCCGCGGTAACTCTTTCGAACAAAATCCGCAACGGCACATTTATCTGCTTACCATAGTAATTATAGGTTTATTGACAATATTTAAATCCGATAAAAGAATAAAAGAAATCGTGTAATTTAAGATCACCAACAGGATTATCTCTGAAATCTCCCTTATCTTGTAACTTGTGCCCAAAGACAAGTTAACGCATGTTAAAGTTTTTGCTAATTAATTAATGTTAATTGGTGATCCAGTAAAATATAAACATTTGAATGAAGCAATTATTGTTGCTACAGTGAGATCTTTATCTCACAAAAGCCACAATAAATTGGCCTTAAAATCTTGTCACTGGGTTTGCCAATTAGTCTACTTTTAGATATAGGCCTTAATAAGTACATGTGCACCTGTTCGTAGGTAGATGAGACATATTGCAGAAAAAGACGTAGGTACCTAGGTTAGTGATTAAAAAGTTAAAAGATTCCTATCGTCTTATCATAATTAGGTATGGTATAGTCTAGACGTAATGAGACTTTGACCACTTGTGGATTAGTCTACCTACATACCTATTACTTATGTAGAAAGAGAATAATAATAACTTTAATTAAAAAATACACGAAACTTACAACAAACTTAAATATAGAATCAAAAAATTCGTCCTCAACGCTGTCAGCTGGTAATGTGCCCAAGAGACTGGCGGCATTGCCACTTTGAATGGCAATACTTAGTCGCTGCCCAAAGGGGGGTCACGGGAAGTGTCAAACAGTCGTTTCGAAATTTCATTGAAATTCATACCTATGCTAGTTAGCAGTCACAAGCGAAGGTACATTTCCTTCTTTATCTGTACTAATATTATTATATAAAGAGGAAAGATTTGTATTTTTGTGTGTGTGTATGTTTGTAATGAATAAACTCAAAAACTGCTGTGCCGATTTCAAAAATTCTTTCACCAATGGAAAGCAACATTATTAGGGAGTAACATAGGCTATATTTTATCTGCGTATTCCCACGGGAACGGGAACTACGTGGGTGAAACTGCGGCGTGCTGCTAGTATTATATAAAGAGGAAAGATTTGAATTTTGTGTGTGTGTGTATGTTTGTAATGAATAAACTCAAAAACTGCTGTGCCGATTTCAAAAATTCTTTCACCAATGGTGAGCTGTATTATTAGGGAGTAACATAGGCTATATTTTATCCACTTATTCCCACGGGAACGGGAACTACGTGGGTGAAACTGCGGCGTGCTGCTAGTATTATATAAAGAGGAAAGATTTGAATTTTGTGTGTGTGTATGTTTGTAATGAATAAACTCAAAAACTGCTGTGCCGATTTCAAAAATTCTTTCACCAATGGAAAGCTACATTATTAGGGAGTAACATAGGCTATATTTTATCTGCGTATTCCCACGGGAACGGGAACTACGCGGGTGAAACTGCGGCTTGCTGCTAGTTTCTTCATAAACTTATAAAATCACCAATGGCTTTCGTGGTGGTAATCTTTCTCTTAGTATAAAAAAATGTCTCGGGTCATCTAAGTTCATACAATCATGATCAGCCCATATTGCTGGTTTTCTACCGAATTTTCTGCGCCTATTTCGTCAACTACCACTCTTTGTGACTTCTCCCACCAATCACTTTTACGGCACCGACTTCTTTAAGCCCTTCCTAATGTTTATACCAAGTGCATTTGAACATAAATAGGTACATTTAGCAAACTTATTAGTGGGTGCGTACTGCAGAAAACAGCGTTCGATAGCTTTCGTAAGCAAAAAGCTAACCTAACACCTGACTGTATTTTGTAAGTACCTAAATACTATTTTGTATTTTAAATAAAAATATTTAAAATACTGTTTTTTTGTATTTCATATTTCAAACACAAAAATTAATTTTTTGCTTCTTTGAAATTAAGCCGTATTTACAGTATTATACGATGCTATTCTATTCTATTCTATTTTTTATATATGGCAAGCAAAGCCGATGTCGACCATTCTGCCAGTGTCCAAAGTAGATTGGAGAAGCAAGTGTGCATTGTTTTACTGATATTTAAGAGGAAGCGACGATTTCTGCAGAAACAAATAAGTTCTTCAAATAATACAGTTGATTACTTGTTGGGTTAGCATGGGAATTATACGATGCTAGATATTATGATGAGTTAGTATTTTATAAAGTTGATCTAAATTGAGCCGTCGTCCCCTGACTGAACCATTTCTATTCTATCTCCATAGTTTTACGTAAATATCTCTGAAGACAGGAGCAATATTTTATAGCCCTTCAAATAAAACTTGACACACGGTAACTCCGATTTATTTACGCGTGTTAAAGCGTTTATTTTAAAGTAAATAAATATAGATGCGCCATCACTCATTGTCGTGTAAACTGTGGCAGTTGTTTCGGAAGTCCGACATCCTGAGGTACGCAGGGGTTGCCAACGTTTCGCGGTAGTCGATCTGTTTTTTGTATTACCACAGCCAGAAGGCCAATTTTTGTACCTAAAAATGTTCAAATTCAATACGCAAATTCAAAAAGTTCTAGTACTAGTAGGTATAGTTGTCAAAAAATAAAAGGTCTCGTTTTGACAGCAGGATACATCAAAGAGAGTTATTTCATGTCTCTTTCATACTTACTAGTAAAGTAATGTTGTATCCTGCTGTCAAAATGGGCCTTTAATTTTTTGACATCTTTAGGTACTAGTATCTAAGAGCTTTTTTTTAAATTCTGCTTTCTTCACGTTGAACGTAAGTTCTATTGTCTTACTAGGGAGGACTAGTGACGTTCCCGATAAAAAACCAAAGTTCTTTTCGTAGACCATAGTAGCGTAAAAGCCAGAGCTTCTAATTTCAGCCTTATAAGTAGTACAAAAAGTACGATTTTTTGTACTACAACAAAAGGGGGGTTTTTTTAGGTAAAAAATTTTTGGCTAATTGTTCAATAGTCTGATGTGATAACTTTCTACAAATAAGTATTATGGTGATTTGACATAATATAATTTTACAAAAGCTGACAAGCCGCCATTTTTATTACGCAAATAAAAATAAATAGACTACTGAAAGATCATCCCTTTGTATGTGGTACTACACTATACAAATACCCATACATAAGCGTCCAGAAAAATGAGCTAACGGCAAAAAAATCCTTTTACAACTTCAGCAACATAACAAATGAAGTGTTTATTAATTGAAAACATTACACCTATTAACATACATCGTACCATTAATTATGATCGCCGCACAAAAATGTTGACAACATCTGCCTATGCGTCAATGGCGTCGAACGGAAGCCGCGTGCAAGTCCAAATTGGTTCATGTTGATGTTAAGCCAGTAGTCACTCCTCGGATGCACTTCACGTGGTGTTAACTTGGAAAATAAATAATTAATTAAATATTTAATATACGTAGAAAGTATGGCAAGCAAGAAAACGGGGTAGGGCCAATTTTCATCTATCAAGATCTTCAATCCTTTCCAAGGAATTGGGAGTTTAGCTCGAGTTTAGTCTGAAATCTGTAAAACAAATCTGTCTGGCTTTAAGAGCGTTTACGCCGTACGGCTTTTCATACAAACTTTGAAGTCCTTATTTTTCGTAATGAATAACCGATTTTAATGCAACTTGGTATGCAAAAGCCATCCAACCAGGTCTAAAAAGTTAGTTAAGAACATTTTCGAAAAAGAGTTTAGAGGGAGAGATCTTTATCTCTATCTTTCCTCCTGAACTGTTTTTCGAAAATGTTCTCAATAAGGACTTGAAAGTTTGTAAAAATGCCGTACGGTGTAAAGGCTCTTATGGAACTAAAGCCAATGTTTATAAACTTTCAGACTTAATTCGAGCTTGAGAAATAGTACTCAACTTCAAATTCTAAAAACAATTTTTTAAGCAACGGTATCATTCGCATCTTCGTTTTCTTGTCAGATTGCGATTGAGACGCGACTGCGAACGAAGAATGGTAAGGAATTAAGTACTTAGTACAATATTGTAATGAGCGTGTTTTATTTAATTTTTATTTTATAAAATAATGTGCATTTATGCATTGAAGCATAGTATATCGTTGCTACTGTTGGGACACAGGTGGGCTCACTTTGAGAGGGAACGAGTCATTTTCCACCACGAGGGCTGGTTGCTGTCACCCATAATTGTTAAGTCAGTTTTGTTACAAGAAGGATTTATTTTAAAAAAAATACGTTGATATACCTCGGACTCGATATCTTGCTTTGCTTTAAGTCAGTTTGCGAATAGCTGGTACCAGTTTGGACTATACAAAACCTGGGAGCTAAATGAAACGTGGAACAGGGAAATGCCTGACTGTTAACCAACCGGTTGCTCTGGAAATGTTTCTGTCGAGATTCTTATGTTCTAATGAATCGCTTCCGATCCCAGCGTGTTCTTTGCTGTACTTGAACAAAAACTAACTCATTAATCTCTCCAATTAATTAGAAATATCAGTGCGCCGATGGATTTTACCTTAAAAGTAGTTTTCAACTGAACTTGTTGATTTATTAAGGAGCTAACCAATAAAAGAACCATTAAAAAACCTCGGAGGAATCTCAAATCAAATTATACATTTTTATAATTAGTTCAAGGTCCCAAAAAGGCCAAGACACCAACAGCCTAATTCATAAGAAATCCTGGATTTAATATAATATTAAAATACATTCTAAAAGTGAACATGCAGCAATAATTCAAAATGAAAAAAAAATAATAACATTTTTTTTAGATAGAAAATTGGAACATTAATATTAAATCACAGTTCGTCTATTGAGTACAAGTTTATATCTAACAGAAATGCTTGGAGCTTAGCCATAAAAGAGCTAGTGTTTAACTTTTTTTTTTAATCCGCTGGCAGTCTATGAAATATTTGTACAGCTTAGTAATGAGGGCTATGCTTGACAATGATAAAATTATGTACAACTTTATGTTTAAAGTCCTTTTTACGAGTGTTTTCCCTGTCTATTCTTTCTTCCTCAGACTCGTATTCATGAATTTTTTTTTTTAATTAAGTAACTGCACAAGTATTAGTATGTATCAGCTGGGCAATGTTAGAATATTTAAACGCTGAAAATGAGATCGACAGCTTTCTCTTTGTGTAATACTGACAATAGAGATGAATCGGTCAAAAAAATATAATTCTATTTAGTCCGTCGTTCGTCGCCGTCGCCGTCGCCGTCGCCGTCGCCGTCCGTCGATTATCGAAAAATATTGGACACGTATTTTTTGGAAAAAACAAATCAATAGTAATAATAATAATATTTAATAATCTGTGGCCCGGCTGTCATATTGAATGTCGTAAAATTTTTTCAATCCACATTTTTTCTTAATAAATAAGCAGAAACTCATCAACAAAATAAAAATTACAGTAAGTAAAACAAGGAAAAAAAACAGGAGCCATCAACTATAATTTGCATCAGTTTTCGGATGAACGTCATGAAATAGAAAAAACGAAATTAAATGTTGACAAGAAGCCGGGCAAGAAAAATAAACACACAACCAACATCTTCGGGTTCGTCGCTCAGCTCCGCCTCGCAGCCACCGGGACCTCCACCAGCCGTGAATCCCGAGAGTCCGGTTGCTGCAGTTGCGTCGAGCTCGAGCGACGAATACTTCTCGCCGCCCACGTCGCCACCACCTGCACGTCGACGGAGAGGACGCCGGCCGCCGGACGGCTTAGGACCTCGAGGCCCACCGGCCTCTGATAGGGTCCCAGCTCCCGGCGGAAGTGTGCAGCGCATGCGATGGACGCGAACCATCAATGAAAACGTCATGCGCGCATACTATGGGGCAACAGAGGGAGGAACTAAACTGACTGCGCACCGTGGTCGGATGCTCTCTCTGTTTCAGGTACTTGAACCAACTGTCAACGTTTCGGCTCAACGACTGTCGGATCAGGTGCGCGTCATCCAGCGTAACCGTATGTTGGATGACGGTGTGCTTGATCGCCTCCGAACGGAAATGTGTAGCCATGTCATTACTCCTCCGTCGCAGACTGTGGCACCACCACAGTCAACCGAAATATCCGGCCACGCTGACGAAGATAGTAATGACAGGGTTACAAACGTAAGTACCCAGTGCAATGACGAATTGAGGAGTGCTTTGGAGTGTGCTATTCGGGAATATCGCTACATGCCGCCTGAACTTAGGCCACGCTTACCTCGTTTGCCCATGCATAACAAAAACAGGGCGCTGGTGGCAGCTCTGGATTCGCAGTTGTCAAATTATTTTGATGACTGCGAAGACCTCACTGATGCACACTCGATGTTGTACTGCGCGGCTGTAGCGGCATGTCGTGTAGCTCACGTCAAAATAATCAATGACAGAGTTACACGACCAAAACTAGCCGTACCGGCCTGGCAGTGCAGGATCGAGCGTCGTATCTGTGGGGCCAGAGCGTTAATCGGCAAACTGATCTGCTTCAGGGAGGGCAACACTCGCCCTAGAGTGATGCGCTTTGTGAGACGGGCGTTTTTGGGGACTGATATCAGCCCCCAAGACTATACGTCCTGTGTCACAGAGCGCATCGACTTCCTGAAGCAGAAGGTGTATGCATGGGCAAACCGTATTCGTAGGTATAGGCGGCGAGTGGAACGATACACCTTGAATCGCACATTCCGAAGTAATGAAAGGTGGGTATACAGGGCTTGGGAGCGACCGGAACAAGGTGTGACTGACACGTGCCTGCCGGATGATGACGCCATGAGCTCTTTCTGGCGCAGCATCTGGTCGGTGCCTGTCAGTCACACCGAAGGAGATTGGATACGGGAGGTCGAACGAGCGTGCGATCCATTACCAGAAATGGGGGCAATTAACATCAGCCCCCAAGATATCGCTTGTGCAGTCCGTCCGTTGCCCAACTGGAAATCTCCAGGGCCGGACGGACTGCACAATTTTTGGATCAAATGGTTCAAAAGATCGCACGCTCGCTTGGCATCTCTATTCCAGTCTGCCTTAGAGTCCGGGTCGCTGCCTCAGTTCCTAACTACAGGAATAACCCACCTGCTCCATAAATCAGGTAGTACCGCGGAGCCTAAAAATTATAGACCGATTACGTGTTTACCAACGGTCTATAAAGTTCTTACGTCCATTTTGAGAGCAAAGATTAACGATCATATTGAAACTAATTCAATAATGTCTTTCTCTCAGAATGGATGTAGGAACGGGTCCCGCGGTACTAAGGAGCTACTCCTCATTGACATTGCTATTAGCCAACAGGTTCGTCGTTCCCGCAGGGATCTGTCGACATGTTGGATAGACTATAAGAAGGCCTATGACTCGGTGCCTCATACATGGCTCATGAGGGTGCTAGAATTGTATAAAATTGATGCAACGCTACGCACCTTCCTGACGTCATGTATGGGACAATGGAGGACAGTCCTTCGCTATCCAGGATGTCGAAATATCCAGAGGAATAGCGAACCGGTAAGGATCGAGCGGGGTATATTTCAGGGCGATAGTTTGAGTCCGCTTTGGTTTTGCCTAGCCTTGAATCCTCTTAGCACACTGCTGGAGAATTCAGGACTAGGCTATCGGTTGAAGAGAGGTGGTCAGGTTATATCTCACCTCCTTTACATGGATGATCTGAAACTCTTTGCCCCCAGTAATCTGCAACTGATGGAGCTACTGAAGGTAACTGAAACTTTCAGTAGTTCCATCAGGATGGAGTTTGGTGTGGACAAATGTGCGGTCATGCATGTAAAGCGTGGAGAGATTATGGAATCCGTGAGATGTCAACTCTCGGATTCTATAAACCTGAGATCCCTCTCTCCAACTGAAACTTACAAGTATTTGGGTATGTCGGAAGCGTTAGGCATCAATGTTACTGACATGAAGCATTCGTTGAAGGAGCGCTTCTTTGGCCGCCTGAAGAAGGTGTTCAACAGCCTTCTATCGGGCGGAAACAAGGCGCGCGCTTTCAACGGATGGGTCATGCCGGTATTGATGTACTCTTTCGGCGTACTCAAATGGACTCAAACGGAACTTGACGCCCTGGATAGGCGGGTCCGTACACTGCTGACTGCACATCAAATGCATCACCCACGGTCGTCGGTAATGAGACTGTATATCCCGCGAAAGTGTGGAGGTCGAGGCTTTTTAAACGCTAAGACTCTCCACAATCGCGAGATATGCAGTCTCAGGGAATATTTCCTAGCTGTCGACGTGGGTATGCATCGAGATGTAGTGGCGGTGGACAAGGGACTCACCCCGCTCTCCTTGGCAAATGAGAACTGGCGCAAACCTGCGGTGCTGGACACTAACGATCACAGGGCGGTATGGCAGAGCAAGGAACTTCACGGACGCTTTTTCCGGGCCCTACACGGGCCCGACGTAGATCAGTTAGCGTCCGTAGCCTGGCTACGTTTTGGTGACCTCTTTGGGGAAACCGAAGGTTTTGTCTGTGCAATTATGGACGAAGTTGTCATGACGAAAAACTACCGGAGATTTATTGTGAAGGACGGCACGGTTGACATATGTCGGGCATGTCACCGTCCGGGAGAATCAATTCGCCACATTATCTCTGGTTGTTCTCGTCTTGCTAACGGAGAGTACTTGCATAGACACAACCTTGTAGCCAGGATTATCCATCAGCAACTTGCTCTGAAATACTGTCTTGTGGAATCGGAGGTGCCGTACTACAGGTATGTGCCCGACCCAGTTCTCGATAATGGCAGTGTCACATTGTACTGGGATCGGTCCATCATCACTGACAGGACTATTATTGCAAATAAGCCTGATATAGTGGTGGTGGACCGAATCGAGAGGCGTGCAATGATTGTAGATATAACCGTTCCGCATGACGAGAACCTCGTGAAAGCCGAGAACGATAAACAAATAAAATATCTTGACTTGGCTCGCGAGGTTGTCGACATGTGGAATGTGAATTCGGCAATCATTGTACCGATAGTCGTCTCAGCCAACGGTTTAATAGCCAAGAGCCTCGACCAACACCTCAGGAGGCTCTCGTTAGGCAGCTGGATCAAGAGCTTGATTCAGAAAGCAGTACTTCTGGACACGGCTCGTATCGTTAGGAGGTTCCTCTCTTTGGAGCCCTGACTGCCGGTAGCTTGGACCCTGTTCCCGATACCGGTGGGCTACTATTTTTATATTTTTAAATGTTTTTTATTTATTTTTTGTAGGAATATTTAAAAATATAATTTAATATGTACAGAAAATGAATAAAGAGAATATTTAATAATAATATAATAATAATATTTATTTCACCACAAAAATTTAACAATAACATATTACATGACTGGATAGGCTTAGTATACAGTTTTTAATATTATGGAATCCTCTGTTGCCGAACTAGGACGGATCCTGTATCTCGGCAAGCAGCGCCATCCCCTAACAAAGTTCATTACGATGTTTAAGCCAAAATAGACATAAATCTTGCATTTATATAAGATAATTACTTCATAATTCTTAAAATAACAACTATATTACATAGCTCATATTACTTTCAATAAAACAAATATTAATATAATTTATACAAAAAAATAAAATTGGGATTGATTAAAGTAAAAACGAAGTTAAACCGCATCAAAGACCAGGAGTGGGGGGTATGTAAAAAGTGTACTTACAAGTTTTCAACGCACTGTATCGTTTTAATAATTTGTTTACGTGAAAAAAGAGAATGATACGTGTTTAGTATTTTTTGGATATCTATCTGACGGACTAATTAGATTTTTTGTAGTCATAAACCCAAATGTACGTATTGTTTTTTTTTTTGGAAAGGAAGGCTGAGAATGATAACCGTAGCTTTTCCTTCTTATACTGTATCGAAGTCTGGATTCGACAAGAGGATAATATTCCATCTTAATATTATACTATTCCGTATTTATTTCGTCTCTCAATGTCCTCAACGCATAACACGCAGACGGTATAGTTTTTTTAATATTTATTAATAATCTATTTGTATTGAATCAAAACTGAAATTCTGCCAATGTAGTATTGACGTTGTCTGTCAGTTAACTAATACTTTTTGCCCCTACTACAGTGTTGAAATCGTTAGTGAAAACAATAAACAGAATGGGACCTAATATGGAACCCTGCTGTACAACAGTGGTAATAATAATTATGGATGATTGGTATGTTTTCCGTAGTCCATTCTGTTCTATAGTACTGGTGTCTACATATTTTCCTGTTTCTTAAATACTATGTAAATTATTGCAGAGCTCTGCTTCCGACACCATAATAACATTTATAACCTTTCACAACTTTGTTGAAGAAGCAATAGAGCTTCCTCCGTCACACAGCTGAATCACAATTATGGTTAAACTGTTTTGCTAATGTTAGCTACGGCAGTTGTCTATGATTTGATATTTAAGTTTTATTAAAAGTGGTTCCTGTTGTAATTTTAAATCTGTTAGTGCGGTTATTGACTTTCCTGACTTCTTTACTTACATTATTATGGCTTTGGTCATGACTCTTCTACATATGCAAATATATTTATTTTTATAATTGAGTACACTTTCATTAACATCATTATCAGTAAAAACTCTTTTCATTTTAACTCCTTTAGTTACCAACTTTAACTGTGATCCCCTTTTCAAATTGATTTTTGTTTCCCGTTTTTGTAATTTTTCTGAAAAGTTTTACTTATTAAAATTTCTCAAAATTGAATTAATCCCCATTGAACTCCAGTTTTGATGCAATCGTAAGTCTGTCCTCAAAAGATTAAGTAAGTATTTATAAAATTAAAGAAACAAAAAAGAAAGAAAAATGTAACAATCAAACAGACAATCAGAGTTACTTTCGCATTTATTACACGTATCGATTAGCTCGCTCTTGACCCTGATTTCGCTGTCCATACTTCCCCTGTATAATATCCGTTATAGTTTGCTCAGTATCCGTGGACGAAGAGCAGGATCGCGTGACAAGGCACGCTGCACCGAATCCGACGCCTCCCAAGTCACAAGTGTCTGCCCAGCGCACGCGCCACTTACAAACTATAATTATCGCGGGCAATCTGTTCCAACAGGATATCCTCGGCCATCTGTTCGATATGTCTATTTGGATATCGATCCACTGTTTATTTATAGATGCTTATTGTCTTGGGCGGTTCAATGTTTTGGACTTTTTTTGGTTTGAGTAAGGATACTTCCTTTACAGTGTAAGTAGTTGCTCATGCAGGAAATGTCAATATTGGAAACGTTCATTTGATTTTTGAGAGGCAATGGTCGTATTTTAAGGATCGTTCACATTCGCAAACTGTCACAAACACCTCTAATTTTTTTAAATTGATTGTCGCCGAATTGATATTGCGGCTTGAATTTGGACGCACTGTTCAAATATTAGCTTTCTGGTTATTTGACCAGTAGGTATTTCTAAAGTGTCTATGGTATTTTCCAGCGATGCGGTTGATAGGTTTAAGAGGCTTTGACATTTGTAAAAGAATACTGGCCGAAAAGACTGTCATTAACCCTACCTTACTTGTTTTGACTCTTACGACGTACGTCTTACTCACATACTGGCCTGTTATGGCAGCACCCTAATTGATTGAAGAGCTAAAAACCAGTAGGTTCCAAACGACGAATGATGTGTCCTTTACAAGCCACCTATGAACCTAAAAACATGCGCGATTTCTATGTCATAAGTAGTCATGACAATATTTTGGTTCTTATCCACTTATTATATCTTATCAAATCGATTTACCGGAAATAATGATGATAGCAAATCAATAACAGTTGTTTTAGCAAGTGCAAAGTCTAAAGATCAATTTCATTTGAAGATAAAAATTGATAAATTTTAATCGAGGACACAATCCATACAAATTTTCCTGAAAGTATTTCAGAGTTGTCGGGTCTGAAATACTTTCAGGACTGTTACTCTGACTTCGAGAATTTTCTCCTGATACAAACTGACGTCTCGTTAAGAACCACCTTTGCTCTCCATAGGTAAGGGTGGGAACATGGAAGATTTACATGTCCCTAAATTTCCTTTTGAAGGAAAGTGGAAGTTTTCTTATTTATTTTTTTTTTAATTCAATTACCTTTAGGCTGCTCACGTCTCTCAGTCTGAGCCGGCTGTCGCTGAAAACCAGCGCTGTGGCTCTGTCTCGCACACGAGTTCCAGCATTATGCTGAGCGATGGCCGTTTTGCGCCGATGTGACGCATATCTTCCTCACAATCCCGTTTTACTTTTATATACATTTATATGGTATGCGTCATGCTTGGCGCAAATCAACTCTTCTTCTTTCTTTCTTTTCTTCTTCTAAGTTGGGAATGGTTTTTTCATTTAGGTGTGTCAGCAAAAACTAATTACTAGAAGTAAAATAAAACTACCCGACCTGGGGATCAGAACTCACAGTCTCGCAAAAAATGTCCTGAAAAATTCAAAAGTAGATTTATGACTTGTCTTCTAGTTTGCATTTTAAGCAATTGCCATCTGCATCGCACACGTTGCATGACTAATATTGGCTTCTTTTCTCTCCCGCAACGTCTTCAGCCCATTAAACACGATTCTCAGCCTTTTCGAACCTAAGAACTAATTCGAACCGGTTCTCATTATCAGAATCAGGTGAATATTGATAATATGTAATTAAACGAATCAAATTGATAACAACGTGGGATTGGTATTAATTAGCAGCATATTGCACAATGAAATTGGAAAAACAGGTGTCATTTCTATAATTACCTATGCACGCAATGTACAAAAAAATTGTAATTACTAAAACTGCACTTCTATAAATCTTAATAAAAACATGATTTTTGATTGAATGCGTTCTCTCTCTAACGAGTATTGATTCTCGCCGCCTCCCCTCCACACGAAATAATAAGTTTCGAACACAATAGATGTCGCCACGTGGTCGTCACGTGACGGCCACGCGTCAGTCTCGACTCAACTGTCGGAAGGGTAGTGACTATTATGTCCTGCACGCGCATACGCACTTTAAAAACGGAAGGGTGCTCATTTCTTTCGCTTGGATGGTTTGTCTTCAACGTTTTAGGGGCTTTAGTAACTAAATATAACACTGCAATATTTCTCATATCATTAAATTAATTCGGTTTTTTAACAACAGCAATGTACGAATATAAAATCGCATAATTAATCCAAGATGTTGGGTCTGATTGTAGTCATGTGAACGGCAAAAATATTTTACATTCCAAATTTTAATGGGTTTTATCAGTGTAAAAGGGACCTACTCTAAAAAGACAGACTCTCAACTCAACCAAATTCAGATCAGCCATTTGACGCATAAGTATGAGAGGAAAATTCTCAGATGACAGCTAAGATAATTAGCAGCGCTAGAAGACGACAACATAAATAAATAGGTCACCAAAGACC
Source organism: Melanchra persicariae (assembly GCA_947386135.1). Taxonomy (NCBI): domain Eukaryota; kingdom Metazoa; phylum Arthropoda; class Insecta; order Lepidoptera; family Noctuidae; genus Melanchra; species Melanchra persicariae. Next base: position 4,118,815 of record OX376664.1, on the reverse strand, counting down.
ACTCAATCTTAAACTACAGACTCTATAAACTTAACCAAATGGAGATCAGCAATTCAACGAGAGGAAATTCCTTTGGGCGAATACGAGTCTCTATTTTGATGACCAATCGACACCAGCCAAGATAAATAGCAGCGATAAAAGAAGACAACTAAAAGAAATAGATTACCAAAGACCACCCGCTCTTAAAAGACAGACTCTTAACTCAACCAAATGAAGATCAGCCATTTGACGCATAAGTACGAGAGGAAATCTCTCGAATGGATACGAGTCTATATTTTGATGACCGATCGACACCAGCCAAGATAAATAGCAGGTGACGCACGAATCGCATCATGACCAGATGTGTTTCTCACTGCACTGTAGATACGGTTTGATACATTCACTGTATGCTGATTTGAATTTATGATCTGGCAATGATGGCTTATCTTTAATTATTATAAGATTTGTGGGCTGAACGATACAGTTTTTAAACGACTTCTTAACATAATTTGTAACGGACCAGCTTCAAGTTTCTGAGTGACAAATTCTCAGTCTTTTACTTATCATTGCCACTATCTCACCTGATGCAGTGATAATGTGGTCGACGATGGAGTATGTTTTCCTAGGTAAGCATATCCATGGGTTACTTCTGGAAGTAACCTATTAACTCATGTCTCCTGGCCTCTAGTGATTGTTAAATGTGTAGGCCTGTAGAGTATTTGGAAAAAAAACTTATGTTTTACTTGTATTTTCCTACAGCGTTTTGAGCGCTGCACCTTATTGCCAAGTAATGAATGCTGCTGTGCTTAAGACAGTTTTCTTTAGTAATCGTAGATACTTGTTCGAACTGCTGTATTTTTAATGAAATCTTTGTTATGTAGCTATGTTCTCTGCTCCTGCTTTTCTCAACCATGGTTTGCTACTTTCTCTGGTTACATATAAAGTAGAAAACGTTCTTCAACTTCAACAAGCCGTTCAGTAAATAGATTGATGATCTGATCAGTCATCAGTTTTTCTCAAACAGAATTTCTTCACATCCTTATGTGTATATTAGTAATATTCTGTTTACCCAGTAAAAATGTATCATCTAGGGAGACTAACTGATAATAATCAGTTAGTCTCCCTAGTGCTGTAGTTACTAATTCTAAATAGATCAGGGAGTTGGATTTGTTAGGTTCATGGTTTTCAAACAGCTGAAGACAACAATGACAGTGCCTATGCATTCCGATTCTAAAGATTATGAATGCATCTAGTCTATTGATGATATCAATTTTTCTGTTACTCACATACCATTTCCTACCTGTTTACCTTACCACGCATTCTACCAGCCAGTAACAATAAAACACATGGCATCTAAGTTTTCAACACATGCCAAAGTCATCACAATCGTATAGCTGTACAATACAGGTGCGTACGGAGGATAGTGTTTACAATCGGCACGGACAATCGTCCACATATGGCGCTGAATGCGATGATATCACACGCGGCTAACAAACGTGTTTGTTTCTTGTTTAGAACGCGGGCCAACGGACTGCTGGGTTCGAGTATGGTGGTGAGCGGAGCGGGTAGCGCTGTATTCTTCTTTTGAAATATAGGACTAGACGTTGACTATATCGATAAGGTCGACGGTGTCTGATCTATAGAGGCTGGCAAACTAAGGGCCAATTCTACAATTTTTTTGGCAGCGTTTTCAAATGTAATTTTTCATACATTTTTGAATTCCATACATTTTCGACCGATTGCGACTTAGTGCGAATGCGAACGTTCTTAAACGTTATTAGGAATTGGCACTATGATATTAAGCCCTGGCTGGAGGCTTTAATATTCAAGGCATAAAAAGCCACTCACTCATTACAGCTGTATACTTGCCCATGAAAACCTTTCTTTCGGCGGCTGGGATTTTAGATGGATTGTCAAAGTTTTCCTGTAGGATATTGTTTTTTGTTGTTGGTTTTGCCTTAAGTTAATGCCCCATTGTTCTGATATTGGCAAATGCATCTTCCTGTTTCCATAGTTATCAGTCGTGTGTCACTTACGACTTTTTTCAGAAGGTATTCCGCTTTTTGCTCGAACAATAATTCTTCGTACTAAACTTGATATCAGTACTGCTGTTGTTAGTCGTATTATTTAGGTACAGTTTTTAAACTGTCCTAAAAATTATATTAAACGTCGTTTCCTAGTAGGTAAGCCCAATCGGTATTGTAATATTAGAAGTGTGAGCCTGGAAATCTGTCATATAAGTACCAAACCTTATAACTCCAAGTAGACCCGCTCCCAAAAAGAACAGAATCCTCTTCTCTTCAAATAAAAATCGTTCACAAAAACAATCCGCTGCATACAACATGCTCGCAGCCTACCACGGCAATGTGCAAATATAAATCCAAAATCTTTGGATGTTGCTAGAAATAATAATTATATTGATACCTGTCCGGCCCCGGCGACACACCGGTGTGTCGCGAATTAATCGCGAATTTAATGTTTATTTACATATACATAAGATTTACTTTATATTAGGGAATTTTCACATGTTGGGCCCGAGTGGTTAAGTACACTTCACACGAGATTGTTTGCATTTTCCCAACACGACGTCTGTTTGTGATCGGCAAAACAATCATTCGTCATGAGATTATATTTGTTCTAAGATAAATTGTACTTATGTATTGTTAACTTGCTCTTCCAATTTCTATTAAATTCACACGTACAGTATGGATGTGTGATATGGACTTTACCAGTTATTAAAGAACATTTAACTTGTTCTATCATTAAGCCTTGTTCACATAAGTCAGCGTCTATTGTATATTCATGTGGCCGCATCATCTTTTGTAGAAATGTGCTGCTACAAATCTTCAATGGTGGTGATAACGAATAGGGCGTTTACTTTTCAACCAAAGCAATTGTTTCTCAGACAGCCTGCATCATCTCACTTCTCGGCAAAGAGCTGTTGCCATAACTTCCACCATCTTCTATTAGAATTACAGATTTAACTAAATTATTTCCTCGGCAAAATCCGCTCCATGTCTAAAATTACACTTTGTTTGTCAAAAGTAAAGTGGGATCTCACTTTTTTTATTTTGTAAGTTGTATGCAAAAATATATATTTCCAGCCGTAATTGCTTGTTCGATAAAAAGTTTTCATCCTCCAAACATGTAATTCTGGTCTTCTGCTCTTTGTTCCTATATGTCTAGACTCAAGTCGCGTGTTATCGCTACATAACTCACAATAAAAAAGACGAAATTGATACGGACACCGCAGATATTCGTAGACAACTGGCCAAAACATATAAAATGTAATTAAGGGGAGGAAATTCCGTAACGAAAAGTCAAGGTGTTGTAATATCGTGGCTTTAGGATCATCAGCTGCGAACGAAACGCATCAGGTGCTTAAATTCGTGAGTAAAGGTGTTCGGAAGGAGCAAAATATATTTTTTAATGTAACAAAGGAATTCAACAGTGATCGCTTTCAATCTAATTGCCGGAAACAGACGGCGATATTTAATTACACCATTAAATAGGTCAGACCATTATCTTTGCATTAACCAAACGCAGGTCTAACTCGCGAATGCACCTTCCCGCGTAAATGTCAAATGTCATTGCAGTGTTACCAACCGTTTTAAAAGAAATTAAACGCCCATTTCATTAAAATTAATTTCACGAAACTACAAGGTATTTATTTACTTGCATTACGTAGGTACTAATCTATATGGTTTTTAAGCAAGGCAATAATTTTCGAATTTATATGCTATTATTTGAGGTGTTCGGAAATTGCCAAAATATTTTCGATAGAACAATTGCGCGACTGTTGCCAACGTCAAGTGCGTGAACGCACTCTCGCCCAGCTGTCTCGCAATAAAGCCACGTGCGCGACAAAAAAATAAAAGAATGAGGGGGACAAGATGGCGTCGGGTCTCGTGCACTTGACATTTCCAATTAATTTGCGCGGGACATCTGTGTCGTTAGCAGCTGAATGCGATAGGCTATTTGGATATAATGCGGATTACGTAGTACGCATAACGACGACTGCCCGTGACACAGAGGGGTTGCTCTTGTTTTAGGGTTGCGAAATTTTTGGAAAGGATTGTCCCTTTTCTAACTGTGTTTGCGTCAGCAATTACACAACGGCTTGTTTTTAAACAATCGTGTAACCAACATTGTTGTTGAATCAAGTTAATTAAGAAAGAAAGGTTTATGTCACAAAGAAACTTTTCTCATTGACGTCATGGATTGCCTCAGAGAGGTAATATTTTTGTGCTTTTAAATAATGTTACAAAATATTGTATTGTAACTTATTTGAGGCGTAGCTTTATACGTCATCGTATCGTAATGTTTGCAAAATGGGAGGTTGTTGAATGGCTTCTATTGTTTCAGTTGGTTGTTGCGAAAACTCTGGGACAGGTTTATCAACCCTCGCGTGGGATGGAACAGTGTAATCGGTGGCCTTAGTGTTCTCGATCGCGTTGGTTTAAACGTCAATTTGTATTGAAACTGAACAAGCGCCGTCTGATGACAATAATAATGACCAAACTCGCACTAAGGCCACCGATGACACTGTTCTAACAGTGTCATCGGTGGCCTTAGTGCGAGTTTCTAATAATGACCAAACTCGCACTAAGGCCACCGATGACACTGTTCTAACAGTGTCATCGGTGGCCTTAGTGCGAGTTTGGTCATTATTATTGTCATCAGATGGCGCTTGTTCAGTTTCAATACAAATTGACGTATAAACCAACGCGATCGAGAACACTAAGGCCACCGATTACACTGTTCCATCCCACGCTAGGGTTGATAAAACTGTCCCCGAGTCCAGGAGTCCTCTGATGCCACGTGACGAGTCTGAGGTTTTTGCACAATATGATCAATTTATGTCGGAGCAACTACTTACATTCTGAGACGCAGTTTGGGGTGCTCCGTGTGATAATTGGGTGAGCAATGTGAGCATGGACGTTATTTTTAAATACTTACCAATCTAAGAATGAAGAGGCTGGTAATATACAATACAGGTATGCAGCAGCATCTGGTAAGGCTTTCAGATGGCTGTAGGTACTCTGCAATAATAGCTTCGGGAAATGCTTTGTCTCGGAACTTTAGCGAATGGGGTATTTTACTAGATAGAAAAATTATAATTCTATTTATTCCGTCCGTTAGATTTTCAAAATATATTGGACACATATTTTTGCCATTTCAAATCACTTAAAAATGTTAAAAGCGCACTGGTGGCATCACGTCGCTAGTAAATAATTGTACCATCAATACTTTGTAGGTTTTTTTTATTTTGAAAGTCGGTTGTATGTATGTAGGTTGTATTTTTTTGTAAAAAAGTTTTTAAAAAGAAACGAATGGCTGGTGTAGTGGATTCTTACATCGAAAATTAAACAACAATTTTATACAAAAGGTTTAAAGAAAATGTATTCACAACCAAACGAAAATAAGTCTTATTAATAAAATAAGAGCCTCTTTTTAATAATCACAGCGGACCAAAACACTTTTGATCGCCTTATATTTTGAAAGATATCAAAACCCCGCTTGTCGTTTGCAGTGGTTTCCATTATGAATTGAACCACCCTCATGTCCCTGAGTTTCAGAAGACTATAAGGGATTACACAAAGAGGGTGGGCACGAGCGTCCACCTGTGGTCCGAAACATATTGCGACCGCAGACACGCATGCCAAATTGTGTTTATTGTGATATCCACCAGATGTTTTTTTATTAAACGCTAACTGCTGCCAGCGGCTTCGCCCACGTGAGTGTTGGAAAGTATCCCAATGCCGGTCCTGCTCCACAGCCTCAGCCGCTTGGTTCCACTAGTTAGGATTTTATATATGGAGGAGATGCTCACCCTTTTTTATTTTACTTTTTACGTTTAATAATAATAATATTCCACATTTCTATAATGTTTGGAATACACTTTTACTTTTCTGTTCTTACCAATTGATATTTATAGATTTATATAAAGTAGAAGCATTTTTTTTATTTTGGAATCCTGTAAATGTGAGGACCATGGAGCCTTTTTATGTTAATAGATGGTTTCCTTGTTTGACATGAATGAGCAGGGGCAGTTGAGGGTTTGTCATGCTCACTCGAATGTCTCGCTGATGGTGGCGCGTGTATCGGATCATTCGGTTCCCTTCAAAATGGTTGAGCTGAATGGTGCTGATGCACGCGTCATGTTCGTGAACGGGCGCCATCAGTGGAGACTGGTCATCTCTTAGCTGTCGCTGGCTTATTTCAATAGTTTATTTGATACTTAGAATTCTTTTTTTTTTTTCTCTTCCTTTACATTGTTCTCACATATAGAAGCAACAAAGATAATGTAACCAGGATTATTGTAAATCATAAAATGGTTTAAAAGAGTGTCCGTGGAGTTTCTTGCACGTTCTTCTCCATAGAGATCTACGCTTTGGAACGTGCAAATAGCTTCATGTTTTTTGACTGACTGACTCTGACAATTCAAAAGTACCTGTAAATGGTTTATTTGAAATAAATGCTTTGACTTATTTGACTTGACTTATTAATTGAACGTACTCCCGGGGTGGTAAGCGATGATGTGGTCGAAGATGGAGCACGCTTGCCTAGAAGTAACCTATTCACTCTTGACTTAAAGACTCCCAGGTTGTTGCTATCAGGAAACACAGGTTGGCGGGGAATTCCACTCCTTAGCTGTACGCACAATGAATGTGTTTCCGAAATGTTTTGAGCGTGTGGGTGGGATGTCCACCATGTACCGGTGGCGCATCGCTGTACGTCTTGTGGTCCGATGATGGCGGGCTTGTCCGAGTTAAACTATGCAATTCCGTCGCACACTCCCCAAAATGCAACCGATAGAAAACCGACAGGCTAGCAACTCGGCGTCGACGCTCGAGACTTTGGAGTTTCAAATCGACGAGCTTTTCATTTCCGATGATCCTCATAGGATTGTTTCTCAATCGACTTAAGGGCATCAAGCTGCTTTCTGGCAGATCCGTCCCAAAGATGAGAGCAGTACTCCATACACGATCGAATTTGCGCTTGATAAAGTTTGAGCAGCTGATCCGGCGTGAAGTACCTACCATCTCAATTTTGCTAGGATCCCTGTTCGTTCTGGCGTGATTGAATAAAAAAACATCCATTCATGCAAACTCATTCATAAATAGTCGCAATTATAAAAATAGTATCAAGAATAAGAAATACGATTTTAGGGGACACGCCATAAGTCTTTTATTTATATAATTCATGAAAGCGTTGCGTCAAAATAAATATTTTCGCAATAACTTTCTGAACTACGCTGTTAAGGCTTCGGCACGTTACAGGGATGGATGAAAAGTGGCTCGATTTCATAATTTTAGAAGTTCGTTTGCGTAATTATAACAATGAATTTATTTTTGGATAACATTTATTTCCATACCCTTTATTCACAATTAAATAAGTTGCGTTATTTTTTTTTATAGTTATCGTAATATTATTTGCTAAGAAAGAGCCTTTTTGGCCTCGCTTTGTTTTCATATTGTTGGGTACCTATAACAAATTAACTTTTTTTTTTCTTTCCAGCTTATCCCAACTTCTTGGGATCAGTTTTAGTCTAACTGGGTGTATCTGAGGACCAGTACCTATGTTACTTGGAGCGACCACCTATCTAATCTCCACAACTCAGTTACGTAACGACTGTCAAAGACGACACGGTTGGCGCAGTGGTTAAGCAATTGGCAGCTGCGCTGCGTGTCGCTGGTTCGATTCCCGCACGGAACAAATATTTTTGTATGGCCTACAGATAGTTGTTCCGGGTCTGGTTGTTTGTCTATGTGAGTGTGTATGTTTGTAAACGCACCCACACGATACAGGAGAAATTCCTAGTATGGGGCAACGTTTTTCTTAAATAATGTTTTTTTTTTTAATAAATAAAAACTAAATATTAAAATGCAAAAGTAACTCTGTCTGTCTGTATGTCTGTCTGTCTGTTACGCTTTCATAGCGTAACAGACAAACAGACAAACGACTGAACGGATAGTTATGAAAAATTGGCAGATATACATATAGCCTGGGATATGAAGGTTAAGGTTACATAGGTTTTTTTAAGCGATAACCGACATCCACGCGGGTGGAGCCGCGGGCAAAAGCTATATAAATATAATTCAACGTAAGTAAGGTCATGCTCATGAAGTCATGAGAAAAGTTTATTGACATTTCATGACTTGTCAAGTAGCGTAGGAATAAAGACATCTATTAGCTAAATTAGGAGACGAAATACCAACAATCCAAGACAGTATTTGTTTACCATCCGAGTTTGGCCATCACAAATACGCAAAACTGTTAATTATAGCGATTATGTCCAAAAATATCAGATTCCCGGTATTCTCGAAACTTTTCGCACTTACGTAAGCTCTGCGCAGTATTATTGGTGTTGCCAATTAACAAAATTATGATGTTGCTACTCCTGCAATGAGGTGAGGTTTGATTGACCCTCTTTGGAACAGTTATCTCTGAGTTCTTGTTGGCTTTACACGGTTTCCTTTGTCTAGGGGCTGTGCCTATGAGTAAAACAGGTGATGTTTTCAACATTTTCTTAAATATACATTGAATAATAATTGATTAAGCTAGGGGCAGGTAGACTTTCGTAAGCCCGTTCTGATTAACCATGAGTCCTATGAAAACTATGTTGTATAAATAATAGATATAGTTGTAAAATATGGATGGAAAAGCTTGAAGTTATTTGGTCTGTGCATGAAGTAAAAATTAAATGACAAGTCACATACGTCATAATTAAAATACATAGAACAAAGCACTATTTTTCATAGCCAGTATTATATCAAGTACGATTATTTGATACTAAACTTTAACAAACATTAAGACTGGGCATCGCCAAATACGGTAGGCTTGTCTAAAAGCACGCATCTGATAAGAGTACGCAATGTCAATAGCCATGAAGTTGTTTACGATACGCGGCTAACTTCAGTGTTATTTTAAAGTGTAAGCTAGTGGAATGTTCTGTGTTCTTGTAGATATCTACAAAAACACAGAAATTATGAATGTTTAACATTCTTGTCTTGTTTCATAAATATTTTCAGCATTTTGGAAGTATATTTGTGATAATACTACAAATATTTGGAAAAAGACGCTTCTGGTCGAACGCTACTAGATGGGGTTGCACTATTAGAAAATAGCTCGCTTCTACCCGCCGCTCAACCCGGGAAAAAAGTGTTTTATCCCAAGGGAACATACTAATGGCATAAGAATCCTATGTCCTGGGTAGGACACTATTTGGTCTCCCTGTGTTTCAAGTTTCATATCCAAATCTGTTCCGCCGTTGGACAATGGACAACTAGAGTCACTATAATATTTTATTTTAAAAATGTTTTTTTTTTCTTTATTAGTGATGGGTTTGCTCTTGACTCTAGTCAATGTCAGAGATGACAGAGACAAAGACGTCTACGATGGAGCGAGCTTACCCAGAAGGAGCCTGTTCACTCTAATTTTGAAGAGATTAGGCCTGTAAGCTTTTGGAAACACAGACGCAGGCAGAGAGTTCCACTCCTTTGCTGTGCGCATTATAAAAGACGTTTGGAAACGCTCAAAGTGCCTTTTAATGGTCTAATTGAAATAAATTAATTGACTTTGACTTTGAATGAACCGTGATTGATTAAAAATATCCAAAACTGTAAGCACTTCGAAATATAATTTTTCACGTTTTTTAATTAAGGATTGGTTATTGCATGCTTACGAAAGTAGCGATGTTTATTTTAAACGGCTGTACAGATTTAAGGACAGTGATAGATCAATACAGTCATTATTGTCTTGCCACTGGCTATTTAACTTTTTTTAAATCAATCATTTTTTTAAACTACGTTGTTAAGTGACAGTAGTAATTTATTTAAGACATTTCTTTTTAATTGTTTCTTTTTTAATTTTGCCGACATGGGTTGCGAAAAGATTTGCAGTATTGAGAATAGTATTGTTTATTGCTACGTTTTGTAACTTTTGTACTAGACTTCTTTGCCTAACGATCTCTTATTCTAAACTTGTCAAAAAATGAATGGCCCATTTTGACAGCAGGATACAACATTACTTTACTAGTAAGTATGAAAGAGACATGAAATAAATCTCTTTGTTGTATCCTGCTGTCAAAACGGGTCTTTTATTTTTTGACAACTATAGTGAATCTATGCTAATAGGTATTGTGAAGCTGGTTAAAGCTGAAGAGTTTGTTTGTTTGGTTGAACGCGCTCATCTCAGGAACTGCTCGTTCTAATTGAAAAATTAGTTTAGTGTTGGATAGTTCATTTATCGAGGAAGGCTTATAGGCTATGATGTGGTATGCATAAATAAATGTTCCGCCCAGCTGAATGGTGACGTGGACACTCTCGTCCTAGCGCGAGTAGCGACTACACGTCAACATTGAGTTGGAGCGTTACTTACTGATTATTTTGTATTTTACTTATTAACCCAAAGCCCTAAATCTTAGTAAACACAACATTGGTGAGAATGCACGCTGCGACCAATAAAAGCAGAACGTGAATGAAAAATGTGACGCTAACGGAGTTGCGCTGGTCAGCTAGTATTTGATAAAGTTAACGTTGTTATGTTGTTACTTTTGAGCTGTTAATTTTTTCACTTGGTTGTTTTATTAAAACTACAAGAAGAAATTATAAAAAACGCCCTTAATCGATCAGAAAATCATTACAATTTTTTTTAACAAGCTTGTACCAATTCAAATCGTTCTAAATTTTAGAGCGATGAGGATACTGGTTTCTGTTGAATATTTTAGAAAATAAAATATTTATTAAAGACCATCGTCAAGTCTTATGTCGCAGGATATCTTGAATTCCTAATTCCAATAATGGTATGCCCAAAAAATTAACAACTTAAAACGATCGCCGAGGATCACTCTTCAGCACTAGTACCTACTAAATGAACTTGAAACAATGGGTGCCCATTGTTTCAAGTAGGGATGTAACGGTTTTTAGATTTGATTTGTCGGGGTCGGAACCGAAATTGGAGACGGAGATGGTGGAAGAGTGATGTATTAAGGGTGGTGAAAGAGTAATCGACGTCAGCCGATCTAGAATAGCCCGCTAGTCGCCGATTACAGGGTTAAGTACTTCGGAATCCCAGGTACCCTCTGTGAGATAGTTAGTAACACCAAGGCGTTACTGGCCTTCCTTGGGGAGCTGGGGTGGATCGAATGAAACATTTGTCCCACCACCTGCACGCAAAATACGCGCTTAGTCGTGGAGTTGCGGAAAGGGGTTACCCAGGCGACACGCATAAATCTGATCCTACACGTTATCCGCTCCGCACCTCCGATTTAAAATTGTCGGATCGAAGCTCCGCTACATCCCTAGTGACAAGTTTGGCCGGCTGTTTAGCGCACCGACCGACTTTTATAGCGGAAGCTGCACAGCTAATTAATCATTTCCCGTCTTGATCTCCTGTGTTTGTGTACGACATTGTTTTGAGATGCACGTCAGTTCAAACTCGATGTGCGATGGATGATGGACGGTCCTCGTTCGACGTTCCTTTGTTTTATGAGGCTTCTGAAACTGTAGGCACTGTTTTACTGAGTTGCTTTGTCGTATTTAGCGATGAGTTTACCAGCAATCGGGTAAGATAAAGACGGTTAACCCCCACTAGGGTCCTGGGTTCGATTCTTTGGTCCAGCAAATTTTTTTTTGGATATCATCATTAGGAATTACTCAGCAGCTGCCGGGAGTTTGGAAGTTGTTGGTATGACTTCCCCGTGCCTCGGAAAGCCGTTAGTCCTACGCCAGTCGATCTCTCTCCGGTCGTGTTAGATTGCCGTTTGATGGAAAAGAGAGTGAGAGTGCACCTGTGTTTGCGCAAACACTTGTGCACTATAATATCTCCCGCGTCTCCCATGAGACCGGCCGCCATGCCATGGCCGAAACCGGTCACGGGGACTATTTTGACGTCTCAATACCATTATGATTTAGTTGTGAAAAGGGATAGTGCTATTCGTCCCGTAAAGCTCTGTCTCTCTAACACAACGGAATTTAGATAACACTGGCACGCCATAACAGGGGGCTGGAAATGTCATCTACCATAAGCATTGCGCTGAGCTGAGGCACTTTTGATACAACATTGCTTTCTCTGAAAAGTGCATTTGCTTTTCGTTAATGTGCTTTTTTTCTTTCTATAGTTACTTATTTGCTTTTTAGATGGGATTAAACTTATTATCCGGGTTCCCATCCGGCCTGGGGGTGTAGATTGGCCTCTATTCAACAAATAAGAGCGGTTACGCACTGCATCTGATCCGAATTTGTGAAAATCATCATCAACATCATCATCATATCAGCCGAAAGACGTCCACTGCTGGACATAGGCCTCCCCCAAGTGTCGCCACAGCCACCGGTCCTGTGCGTCTCGCATCCATCGGTTACCCGCGACCCTCACCAGGTCATCGGTCCACCTTGTGGGAGGCCTTCCAACGCTGCGTCTTCCGGTACGCGGTCGCCACTCCAAAACTTTTCGGCCCCATCGACCATCTATTCTGCGAGCAATGTGCCCTGCCCACTGCCACTTCAATTTGGCGATCCTTCGGAATTCGGATATTTGTGAAAATACGTTCCGACATTCAAGAGAAGCTGACAACCATTTGTCAATTGTCTCTTTATCTTTTTCTTACTGATTTACTAAATGAACAAACCAAACCAAATAAATGACACTATGCATGATTGTACTTTGAATGGAACATGAAACCCGGAATATTTACATTGTATCGGCGCAAATAAGTCAAACTACTCGGCAATTGATTGAGTAATCAAAACAACAATTTTGTTATTTTATTTGATGGCTCGAACTTCCTGTATTTTAAAAGCAAATATATACATAGGTACTATAAATAACCAAGTTCATATAAACGAAAAATTCCTGCACAAAGACATTAATGATTATTTCATTAATGTTTTTGTGCAGGAATTTTTCTCTTTTATTTTATTTTAATTTTATATTATTTAATCTTAAAGATCATCTTTAAAATGGGCACGACGTTCATCAAATTATGTTTAAACTAGCTTTTGACCGCGACTTCGTACGTTGTTCCCGTAGGAATTTCGGGAAATCCTCTCTTAGTGCCAAATTTCAGCTTTCTACGACCCGTAGTTTCGGCTGTGCGTTATTTGTAAGTCACTCAGTCACTCAATCACTCACTAACGAAATAATTTAAATATATATTGATGATATTGTTTGATTGATTATTAAATGCCTAAATGGTTGTCTCAATTACATAGTTGTTTGAATTTAATCTGTACCTTAGAATCTGCGATGCAAGTACTCCTTCATAAAATAAGAGGTTATTGTTTTTAATTATTTTATTTTATGTCAACTGCATCATGCTCCTTATTCTCGGTCGTAGGTCCCACCGTCTCGCAGCTTAAATCATTCTCTTCAAAACATTTTATTAAACTCAAAATATTTCATTCACTCTCAGAACATAATGAACCAAGCAACAATAAATAACGAACAAAAAAGCGAGAAATTTTATTTTGCAGCCAAAACAAAAATCATTCGCATCATGACGCCAATTCTTCATAAGTCTCTAAATAATAATAAAAAATATACGAAAAACAAAAATTGTACATAAAAAGTGTATAATCGTACAAAGCGCAGGTAGCGCGCACGTTTTGAAAACAATAGCACTGCGAGATGCGCTGGCGACGCCCGGCGCCTACCTGCCGACTGCTAGGGCTGTCCGGTATTCGGCAGTTCGGCAGGCGGAATACCCTTTGTTGTAATTTAGGTGCCCAGTTTCAACCTTTGGTACATTATGAGGTCATTGAGAAAAAATATATTGTTTGAGTTAAACACAAAGCAATATAGATTAGAGTTGTCAATAGTATTTGACTGTTGAAATATGATATTCGTGTTGTTCTTTTTAAGTCATACTTAAACTACCCGAAGTGTTGTTTCAGTTTGAGAATTTTGCAGGTTGGTACAACTCAAAGTGCTCGTAGCTCTGACTTCAATGCATGGGAGGATGACACTACAAATTGATAGATCGAAACTGATCGATACCATATGCTCACACTCCTTCGACATTTACATAATGAGGTAGAAAGACGCAAATAAACAAATAAGTACCTAGGTACATTTATGCATTTCTTTAATTATTATACAGAAAAAGCTATAGCTACTTATTACCGCAATATTGATACAAAATTGTCTTTTAAAAGCACTGATGTGGTGATTTGTATCGTAAAAAGATTGAACAATATTTTTTAAAGTATGAAAACCCAGAAAAATCTCTACAAAACACGACAAAAAAAGTCTTCACGCAAAATTACTTTAAATAGTATCATATTCGCATCAAATTTGAATGCTTTTATACGGATAATAAGTGCATTACGAACTTCACAATTCGGTACGGCTAACGGCTCAAGTTTTTTGGCTAACACATAATCCTATTGTGCTATTGTGCTGTCGTTAGCGTTACACAATGAGCGGCGATGTTTGCTTAGGTGTGACAACCCTACGCCTTGCATACTGACCGTCTCGTGGTTGGAGGAGGAAACAGTTTTGATACATGACAATATTTAAAATAATTTCACACACAAAAAAAGTTTAATATTTTGTTTTGACAATTTGTTTGATTTAAACGATTAAAATATAAGTAACATTAGTAATTTGCATAAGTATCTACATACCTATAAAGTATCTACCTATTATAATTATTAATATGTACTTTAATAATACCGTCATAGCCCGAAGGATCGCCAAATTGAAGTGGCAGTGGGCAGGGCACATTGCTCGCAGAACAGATGGTCAATGGGGCCGAAAAGTTTTGGAGTGGCGACCGCGTACCGGAAGACGCAGCGTTGGAAGGCCTCCCACAAGGTGGACCGATGACCTGCTGAGGGTCGCGGGTAACCGATGGATGCGAGACGCACAGGACCTGTTGTTGTGGTGACACTTGGGGGAGGCCTATATCCAGCAGTGGACGTCTTTCGGCTGATATGATGATGATGATGATGACTTTAATAATAATTGTTGAAAAATTATATCGTTTTCTTTTGTAGTAATAAAATAATAAATAAGAATTTCACTATTTTCAAGCCAAGAAAAACTAAACAAAAGGTTTTTTTTGTGTCATTTTAAAATATTTATAAAGACTCTTCTCGCCCATGTCATTTCCCATTTTAATCAGTAAAGCACCAAGCTGGTTCAGTCGCAGTAGCCGTCTCATCTGCTGATCTGCGCAAGAGTGGCGAGCGGCGCTTTGTTGATTTACCATCGATTTTCGACTTCACACGGGGCCAAACATTGACACGATTTTTTGGTGACTTTTGAATAAGAACAACGAAACTATTGTGTTGGTCTCTTATTTATATTTTCTCGCTTGTTGGAAAACATTTTCTTTATTTTCTATGTGGAGACACAGCAATCAAATCTTGGAGGGTCTCCCATAAGTGCAGGTGGATTTGTTTTCGCTATGAAACTTCTGCCTTTAGATCCTAGCAACCTTTATCCTCGTCTGTACCTATCCATACCTGTTATTTTTTTGCCAACATGTATATTATGTAAGCATTACTCAAAGCCCTAGATTATATCTTTATTTGTCTACGAATAAAGCTATGTATAATCTCTTTTCTGAAACCCCTACATCATTTAACACCTCCAATCAAAAATTTTAAAAGCTCAAACTGCAGACACATACAATTTTTAATTTATTTTTTCAATGGCAACTTAACAGATCATTAACAATAAATACCAAGGACCACCGACGGGTTACATCGAATAGCCCACAGAGTAGGCTGAATGGGGGTTATTTGTGCTCTCCGCATTCAAAAAAAAGTACAATAGTATGTAATCTTACTAACGGTTTACTGGTAACGCGTGTTAGTTTCGCATCATTTGAATTGGGTGAGACCCGATATTGACAGGGAGAAGAAAAAATGGTTGGGTGTAAGATGAATCCAATAGTTTGATTTCATTGGTTGACACATTTTATTCATCCAGCACATTCACCACAATTAATATTATATTATTTTTTCTATTAATTTTTTTTTTTTACAAGAACTTTTAATTAAAGCTGTCCCAGACTTTCGGAGTTATTCTCATTATCCCATTATATATAATTGCAATCACGTTTAATCAAGTCACTTTTCAGGACCACCCCTGGCATGAAAGTCAAAACAAAACTTCTCAATTTGAAATGAAGAACAAAATAATAAAACATTTTCTACGTAGCAACATTGCACCATAACTAATTATCCTGTGGTAGGTCCGAACAGATCCTTAGCGCCATAATAAATACTACAGAATTTTATTTCGTAAACACTTTTATTTCTTGAGTGCCTCTCGAATAGCGCCGTCAGGTAACCTCAAGCGCCGTCATAAAATCTTTTTTTTTCACAAACATTCCGCACCTGCAAAACGAAAAAAAAATCGGAAAAAAGAGTTTGGAAACCTGTGAATGCTCATGTTTTGACAGCGGCTCCCTTTGTGCACTTTGCAGTGGTATTAAAAGTAATCGAAGGAGTATTACCGCGAAACGACACCTTTGCTAATTGCGTTTATGGTTTGTGTTTTTCTTTGAGAGTGTGACCTACTTTTGTATAGTTGTATTATCCTATGTTTTGTTGCAGGATCATCACACCTGCCTAGCCTTTTCCCAACTATATATTTGGTTCGGCTTCCAGCCAAACCGGCTTCCAATTTAGTTGGGAAAAGGCTAGGCAGAAGATAGCAATATGTTGTAAGTCAAAGAGCTTTTACATAACTCGCTCTCCAAAGTCTGCAGTAATCTCCATAACCCTCATCATTAATAATAGATCTTTCTAAAAGCTCAACAAAGAAAGCTTCCCATACACATCAAAAGATTACACTTTTATTTCTTTTCTAACGCATCAACAGTTTGGAATTTCACAAAAATCGTGGTCCGCACTATCATTGTTTCGAAGATGTAACAATAGGCCGGTGAGCTGCAATCAGCCAAATTATACCGCCGTATATCACGAGCACGACCGATATGAATATAGATTCAACACTTTCACACGAGATTGTTCGATAGGCTTTTGTTGAAGCAGGGGGGGGGGTCTACTCTCTAAGACCGAAGTCCGTAGTTTTAGCCTTATGGTTGGGCGTTTTCTACTCCGTATCACCTACGGACTTACGATTAGTCCCGAACCCGAACTAAGAATGAATGAAAACACGATTTGACAGTTGTTCTTAGTTCGGGTTCGGGACTAATCGTAGGTGACCAATAGGTGACGTAGACCCCCTGTTGTGATCGAGACTTATTTGAGCAATATTATCTAGTATGATTTTTTTTTTACAAAATAAATGTCAGGTCTTATCCACCAACTAGTACTGCTGTTAAAATATCTCCAAGTAGGTATGTAACAGGCATATAAAATGTTCCTTCACTGAAAATATAAGTCATCGCAACAAAACTGCCTCCTGGAAACAATCAATTCAGAATCATCACTAAAATATAACGAATTTGATTGATTCAATATTCTCCCCAGCCGACAAGCTGAAAAATTGCTCGGCAACTGCAGAATAGACAATTTAAATTACATATAAGCCTACTGAATTATGCACGACCATCCATTTTTCAAAAAGGAACGCATTCTGATCAACGCCCCGAGCCATTCGTGTTCAACGCAATGCTCAACTTTGGGAACGAATGACTAATTTCTACTACATTCACTTCATTCGTGAGAATGGAATCCGTAAGTGACACCAGACAGTCCTGCTTCAAATTCGGAACGATTATCCCAAAAATTCAAATGGTGCAACCAAAATTTCAAGACCTCTCGGATATTATTCAAGTCCTCTTCTTTCTTCTTAGTTTTGAGGTGTGCGGAAGATGGGGTAGGTCTTGGTATTTGGTCGTTGTCAAGGAATCTGGTAATCGGTAGCATTTGGCGGCACGCGAAGATCCTTGGGATTGAAATATTCGTTTTTCGATATGATTGGAGGTCGGCTGCCGGTCAGTAGTCGTCGTGCCTCCATGTCGGCGGAGCGTTGACCTTGCTGTTGCTACCTTCATGGGAATTCATCTACAGAATATGAGTTATTTAATTAACGAGCTTCAATTCAATCGTTCCGGCAGATAATTGTTTAAACCCAATGAACCCAAAGCTTTTTATTTCCTATCTCAGTCATTATTTGTATCGTACACACCTTTCATCTACGCGATGATCTATGCCAAATTACTAGAATCATCTATGTTCAATCAATCATTTATGTTAGCAAAGATGTCGTAGCCTTTAAACTTTAAAAAAACTGTCTTCGATGAACTAGCACATTTCATCGAATAGAAACAATTTATCACATTCATTTGTGTTGTATTCATGAATAAATTATTACAAATGTAATGATTTCTTTTGTCAAACTTAATAAGTTCAATAGCTTAATCGAAGATGAATGAAAACTTCATTAACTTAGGAAATCACTTAATTAATTTAATTCAAGTAACCAAAATAGGTACCTAAATGAAATAGATGTTATATCTCCTTTGTATTCGTTTTATTGGCTTCTGTTCGGCAAAGATGGTCGTTGGCCATAATTGCAAACAAAAGGAAGGTAATCAAAACGATATTGAAATTATATATTTGTTAGGACTTCGTTGAATATTATTGTGGATTTTAATGATATTTTAAAAAGTGCTAATCCAACTAACATAACTTCTTTGCAAGGCCAAGTCACAAATTCACCTGAGGGCAAATGTGGTTTCAACACAAATTCGTAGACAATGCCGTTCTACTCAAATCAATTGCCATTTCTATCTTCTCAATCATTTTGAATCCGGCTGATTAGATTTCTATACAGGCATGAGTTCGAGCAATTTGTCATCTCTCAAGCCTTAATAATCTTACTAACCCTTTCATCAAATACAACTGTCAGTCATGAAGTAAACTGTCATTCCATCTTGATTAAACGGATTTTATTTATCTTCTAGCATATTTTTTTAACAATGTCTGGCAGTTTGAGTATTTTTGTGGCCTACCCAAATGTCCTTTCATTGCAATTGTTCGTCGAGTCGTTTAACTCCTTATTGGTTCGAAGTTGAGCTACTCGACTACTGACCAAGGCTTGCACTGACTGGACAGGTCCACTCAAATCTGTGTGGTTCTTTTCTCAAAAGACCATTTCAGACACTGATCTGCATGATCCTCATATCGTACTGTGAATGTGAGGACCATGTAGATCGCTTTGTTAGGGGTTCATTTCATGTTAGTCTGGCGGTTAGTTTTTTATGCGGCCTACCCAAATTTCCTTACTTTGGTATTGTACGTGAAATCGTTAAGCTCCTTAATGTTCTAAGTTTGAGCTAGACGATAACTGACAAATGCTTGCACTCTCTGGATAGGTCCACTCAAATCTGTGTGGTACTTTCCTCAAAAGACCACCTCAAACATCAACCTACATGGTTCTCACACGATTTGACTAGTACAATTGTATGGACTTTAAAAGAGACTGGCCTCTGAGTTTGTTTTGGTGTTTCTTCTGAAGGTATAAGTAGTCAGCTAGGAAACACCACACAAAAAGATTGACGTGTAAAAGTGTTACATATAACCTACTCACAAAATAAATATTATTTATCATTTATTGACAGCTCATTTCATGTTCACTTCATTTTTACAGAATAGCACTACTGCTTCTGTTGTTAAATCTTTACTCCTCATCTTTACATCATTTCCCCAATGCTAAGGGTCAAGAGTCGTGACTACATCATAGTTTCAAGACCTTCTCCCTGATGATGTTCCTCCACTGTCAGCAACATTCTTTAAAGCAGGCTTTGATATTTAACGACGAAGGTACTAATTAAGTCCAGCGTATAGGACTCCTCTCCATCCTTTTGGTATTGTGCCCATAACTTTACCAGCGATAATAATTCTCATTAATAGGTTGACAGCAATCCTTACCGGCGGAAGCCCAAAGGATTGCCAAATTGAAGTGGCAGTGGGCAGGGCACATTGCTCGCAGAACAGGTGGACGATGGGGCCGAAAAGTTCTGGATTGGAGACCGCTTACCGGAAGACGCAGCGTTGGAAGGTGGACAAGGTGGACCGATGACCTGATGAGGGTCGCTGGTAGCCGATGGATGCGAGACGCGCGTTAGTGTCGCAACAACACCGGTTTTTGTGGCGACACTTGGGGGAGGCCTATGTCCAGCAGTGGACGTCTTTCAGGTGATACGATGATGATGATGATGATGATGATAAGGTTGACAGCAGGTTCGTTGGAAGTTAAAATGAAATTGATGTAACACCGGGACACTCGGCTGTGCGTATCAACCTCCGTGATCAACCCACTTGTTGCATTAGACCCTGATACTCAAAATATGGCGTGACTACAGGTTAGTGCTTCATTACCATATCGTTTGTCTTCAGGCGTCGCCACCTGTTATTCGGGGATCCTAAATAATTGAGCCACTTGACAGATTAATAGGGTTTAAATTATCTACCTCTATCCATTGCATTGGCGTTTGAAAGGAAAGGGATTTGGATGGCAGGTCGTATGCTTCTGAAAGTGAAAGTTGGGTTGACGAAGTAATAAGGCCTAATTCAATAGGAAATGCCTCAGGATATAATGAGCGGAGACCCGTGTGCAGTTATTGACAAAGCATCGATAAAATTGGATAAAACTTCTTACTTCTTATCGAATGTTTTGAATTTCACTAAGTTCATTGGTTGAAATAGTAACAGACAGACAGACAGAGTTACTTTTGCATTTACAATAGTAGGGAAGTAGGGATTTATTTATTGCTATTCAATTGACATCAATAGCTTAATACTAACTAATATAATAATTCCAAAAGTGAGTTCGTTAGACACGCTTTCTCGTCTGAATTTTGGTACAGTTACAGTTGGGTCCCTGGTGACGGAAATGGACTTTTTCTACGAAAATATTTAAAGTTGAGTGTGCCACGGGCAAACTCTAATGTACAATATTTGCAAGCTATAGTAGGCGCCAGATAAATGAAGAATAACGGGCATTGACCTTTCCTTAATATCTCTTCGTAAGTACCCCCGGACAGTAAATTATGAATCGTTTTTCATTACTAGAAAAGTAAGGACTAAGGATCACGATAGATGTCGATTTAGGACAGCTTTACGTCATTATTTCTGTTTTTGAAATTAAGTGTGTCAATAAATGTAGGTGGGTCAATGACCGTTATTCTTTGTTTATCTAGCACATACTATAGTAACCACTCGAATCGACAATGCGGGAAGCTGAAAATCGCCACATATTTTCTTCTAATTTTAAAAAAAAATCCATAAATTCTACCATCTTCCATTGCCACACCATGCAGTTTAGATTACAAACTTTCTTCTTCTAATAACTACAATGTCTTGGATGATGTGGTGTCCCTCAGAGAGAGCCAGACTCAATCAGTCACGTTAACTCAGCGTACAAACTAAATGGATCGAGTCGAGAAAATTGCTTTGTACTGATTCTCATTACCCTGATCATATATCATGAATGTCATCAACCGTTTTACAGGAGATACTAATATACGATTCGTTGGCAAAGAGAAAATGTTGTGACAAACGACCCCTGAAATTGAGGTACTTTTACCTAGGTAAATATTTTATTCTGATCACAATATTATCTTGTACCGAAACTACAACATTGACTTGCTCGTGGCTAAATAATATCAGCCGCACGAGTCGATCTTCAAGGTTAAGCAACGCTTGCCGAGATCAGTCTGTGGATGGGTGACCATCTTTACATACCGAGTTTCCTCCGTGCCTCGGAAAGCACGGTAAAGCCGTTGGTCCCGGCTGTCATTTCTAGTTCTTTGGCAGTCGTTACGGATTCTCAGAAGCCAGTAAAATCTGATTCCAGTCTTGTCAAGAACTACCGTGTAGGCAGCCGCTCCGCGTAAAATACTGGTATTCAGCTGAATCCGGTTTGACTGGAAGCTGACCCCAATATAGTTGGGAAAAGGCTAGGCAGATGGATTAAATAGAGGCTTTCTGTGATAGAGCTTATCAGTGAAAGATATTGAACAATGCACCTCTTTTTTTAATAGTTTTGAAGTAAAGATAATATTTGTTTCAGCACTTAGACTTAGCATCACTCATCGGCGAGGGTATGGTTCTTGAGCAATCCATGTGTTCTCCACACATGGTGACATGGTTCGCATTACATCGAGAGCGTTTTTAGTCAGCATCCTCCATGACAGCCGAAAGAGCTATCCACTGCTGGATAGGCCTAACCAAGTTCTACCACATCGACGGGCCCTGTGGGTCTCACACCCCGCTGATTCCCTCGGTCTTCACCGGGTTATGAGTCCACGTCGATGCTGCATCTTCCGGATAGCGGTCGCCACTTCAGAACCTATCCCCATCGACAATCTGTTCTGAGAGCAATTTAAGCGCTTCGCTCAAAATTCCCAGCTAATAAAATCAATGCAGGTATCGTGCAAACAGCTTCGTTACTTTGTCTGGGCTCAGCTGCGCAGGCGGCGGCACGGGCGCAGGCGGTGGGAACGCCCCCGGGCGACCACCACACCACGCGAGCATTCCGAGACCGCCACAGCCAGATTTTTCATGGCTTAATTTTGTATCATTGATATTAATGTTACATGAGGCTCTGGACAATTGTAATTCTATAAATAAGAGATAGCGTAGCGATGGCGATTGTCAAAAAGTTAAGAACGTATGGGATTGACAAGCGCTTTGGAAATGTCACGCTGCATTTTAGTATTACAACCATCATAGTCATTGTTGAATGACAAGCTCAATAATCAACTTAAAACATAGTTGTTAATATTTTCTAAAAACTTTGATAGTTTTGATACATAGGTACCTAATTATGTATGTGATAGCTGGTTGCATTTGCACCTAACCCAACTTCATGATGAATGGTGGAATCCGATCTGCTTAACCTATTAATAATCGACAAAGTATAACAAAATTTATTAATATTACTCCTACAAACCACGTACACAGAAGAATCCTACATATGTCGCAGCCAATAGCTTAATCAGCCGTTTCATTAAAAGCCTAGCCTTTTTATTTAACTGCACCGTTTAATGAGCGACATAAGTGACATGGGCAAGTCACAAAAGATGTCAGTTAAACAAATAAAACTCTTATCAGTCACTCTCACTATAAAAATATCAATAAATCAATCATATTTAAGCCTTTGCCGAATAATACCGATTACTGCCGAGTTGTCGAGGTGCCGTGCTCGATCTCTTCCGCGATCTGTGTCGTTGACTTGGCGCGCCTCAGTCACAGTTTTAAATCGAATCAAAATTTCGTACTGAAGTTTATGTTAATTCGTAGTTTCGGTATTCCCGGGAAGTGGATTTCTCGGTACTAAAAACACAAAATTTTAAAAGCTTTTGATTTCTTTACATTAATCATTATATGATTGCAATTTAAAACATTAAGGCAATTAATTTGACAAATATAATTTCCCAGGAATTCCCGGTACCGACTAAAAAACCGGTAATTCCTTAATGTAAAGAAATTAAAAGCTTTTCAGGATGCGCGTATGAAGGGTTTGACAATAACTGCGTAACATCCCCCGATGTACGTGCCATAACGGCACTTTTTAATAACCGTAGTTAATACAATTACAACTAGGCTAATGATTCAATAAATCTTACTATTAATCTTAATATATAATTACATTTAATAACACAATACAAACCCTGCCCGGAGTGTAAAGTGTCCAAAATGTTATAATTACACATCTCTGGCCAAGTAATAAGCAAGTGAACACCGGTAGCGGAAACACAAATCACTTAGTATCGATACTTTTATCGATAATGTAGCGATTCTTTATCGATTTTAAATCGATTGATGAGGCCGTGCCGCGTAACTCGGTACGTGGGGCGGGGCTAAGAGATTCTTCTCTATGACCGATGGCTTGCTTATGGTTGTTACCTTAAAATTACGTTCTTTTTTTAAATTAATAATGATGTAATGATCTAAGATTTTAGGCTTTGGATGTTAGTAAGTACATTGTTTTTTACGTGTCTTATAAAAAGAATACAATATTGTTAACCTGTGTTCGTCTTTTAAGCTGATGAAGTGTAGATTCTAATTTAATTTAATTTAGTAATATAAAATAAAATCTTGATATTATAATCCATCCAATATTCAAGGAATACAAGTAGGTACCAACGCAAAGTTTAATTCTCAAACAATTATATCCACATTCTCTAAAAAAAAATACACAGTCATTACAATATCGACCTTTCATACCTTCACTGTCCTTTCCTACCCACGTGCTTACACGCATGTAATACGTGACGATTCGGTACTCAAATTAAGAAAAAAACCTAACTACACAGTTCATAATGTTCCACGTTTGTCGCCATAGGGGTTTTCTCACGAGCAAGAAACGTACTACACCCTTCACTAAGCAACAAAAAGAAAATTGGAGTACTCCATCGTTTTGTTAACCATACATTGCTGGCTAAAACCCAACTATTGTTAAAGGAACATAAACAAAACCATCAATGGATGTACAAATGAATGTAGCAATGTTGTAGCCGCTGATAGGTCACTAGCACCAAATGATTACAGGTTACGTTGGACAATATTTTAGCTATTACGATATTGATTTCTCCCAAAGTTAATTTACAACGTGACTGTACCCTGGGGGTATGTTTGAGCGTTTGAAAGCGTACTATTAAGCGGGAAAGGTGCAAATGAAAAGTTAACGGTTTAACGCCAATAAGAGATTGACCATATTCCGGATAATCCGTTTTTAACAAGCACTAACCAATTTTTTTCTTGGTCCACTCGAGTTCCAGGAAATTTTTCTTCTATCTTATCGGATTTTTATCTAACTGTTACTAAGAGAGGAATGGAAGGAATGGGTGAGACCTTTGCCCAGGGGTGGGACTTTCAGGCTGAAAAAACCGTTTCTGTTCAACTACTGGGCAAAAGCCTCCACCTTACCAGGACGAACCAGGCCCGGGTCGGGACGGCGCGTTGTGTTCCACACGCGCCTCAAAGAGATGTCAGCGTAGTAGTCGGGGCCCATTAGTGCCAGAACCTGCCAGGGTTGCGGAATTGGTTCAAAAGTGTCACTGCTGCGGATGGAGGAACATGGATGGGTTTTAGTTCCGCTCAGTCCAGAGCGGAAGAAGTCATTTGATGATTTGCCATACTTAAAAAAAAAGGACGTCGCCTTCTATCTTCAGATACCTACCCATTACGCGGTGTCGTTTTTATCAGGTCCAAAACCGCCGTGACTACCGATGTAACCCATTCGCCCAATCCCATTTGGAATTTTGACTTATTATCTTTTTTTTATATTATTTTGGTCCATAGAGTACCTAAAATATAATAAACTTACATTTAAGTATCAATATTCAATGCATGGAAACAGCATTCAGCTTTTACGAGGAGCGGCTGCCTGTCTGTCTCTCATCCACAACCCACTTACTGTTTAACTAATTAGCAAGACTAGTCAGTGTCTGGCTTCAAACAATATGTAACGACTGCCAAAGGTCTACAAGTCATAGCCGGTACCAACGGCTTAACTTGCTTTCCAAGGCACAGAGGAGTCTTGGTTTGGTAAGATATAGTCACCCATCCGCAGGCCGACCGCGGCAAGCGCTGCTTAACCTTGAAGATCGATTCGTGCGGCTGTTATTATTTAGCCACAAGCCACGAGCTCAATTAATACATAATATTTAAGTCTATATATTATTTATTAATAGGAACAGTACCCAACTGGCCAGTAGAACGCGAACGGTAGATCACAACCGTTACAGGTCAAAAAGTTGCACGCGATGTTTTTGTTAGCAATTAGTGGATATAGAAGCGTGGTCGAAGAGAAAAGAAAGGTTTCGGAGCACGGCCACTGCCGCGGGATAGTACAACGGTGCAAGGCATGAGCGGATAGCGATTCTAATGCGGACCATACACGTTCAAGTAATTCGATCAAACAGGCTGGTTCAAAATGTTTGATCTAATAGAAATACGAATTTTGCCACAGACATTCATGCCAATTTGATAATAACTTGAACGTGTATGACCCGCATAAAGCACGCTTGGACCACATACCTACCACGTTCCTTTATTTTTATTCTTTTTGCATAGGAAATCATCAAATGACGCTCGATGATCAGCCCAGAGCGGAAGGGAGAATCTTACCGATTAAAACCCACCCGTGTTCCTCCAAATAAAGAAAGAAAGAAAGAAAAAAAGAAAGAAAAATACTTTATTTGCGCCAAGCATGACGCGTACCAAAAATAAACAAAATTACAATAGTTATGCAAGTTAGGAAGATATGCGTCACATTCGCGCAAAACAGCCATCGCTCAGCATAAAATGCAAATGCCCTTCGCGTTCCAGAGCCACTGGAGGTAACTCTTTGAAAATCAAATGCTAAACTTAAAATTAAAACATCGTTTGATTGCTGTAAAATTTTGTGAAGTTGACGGAGATCTTTCAAATTTTTGGAGCTAAACGTATTTAGTGTTTTTTGGCACCTATTATTACCATAATTACTCTTTGTTTGGCACAAACGGCCCTATGTAAATGTAGGTACTCTAAAAGAGCCTAAGTACCGATGATATTTTTAGTTAGTACCTACAAAAAAAAAATATTGGTGGAAATGACTAATAGAATATAAAAAATAAAAAGGTAAAATTAAAACATTGGTAGTTAGAACAGTATATAGAATCTATGATTCCTCATGAATCAACTTTCACAAAGTTTTTGAACAAACTTACCTACTTAAGTGTGTCTTGTCTTTTATTAGTTATATTATAATCATTCGACTTGATTCGACTATCGTCACAGTCATTTCATTATTCTCAATCGATTCTAATGAAATCGTAATAGCTTTTAACTTACATCCTGAATCTAAGCCATTCTGTCGGTATGGACAGCAAAAAAATGCAAATTGTCATAAGCCACGGGCGATTCACGAGCAGACATTCCCACAGTGGGCCGACACGCCTCGGTACCGTCAGCAACGTAGACGATATCGCAGGATATGTAAGCTACACATCTGACATGTGGTCATCTTCTTTGGATAATCTTAAGTTTTGGCACTATTGTGAATGTATTTAATAAAGCGTATTTATGCTTTTTTGACTTCATCAAATCCGCAGCAGTACCTATTCTTATAGAATATCATGCTAAGTTAAATGAACCAAAAATTTCGATAAAACGCCATGTAAGTACATACCTCTTTTTAAAAAGAGGTATGTACTTACATGGCCCACCTATTTATTCCGAGGGCCAAATAAAAGAGGTGTCCCAAAATAATCTTCGTCACTATACAACTAATTTTCATATCTATAGCCAGGTTCCTTATTTAGGTACATTTAGTAAACTGTATAGTTGTTGGTAAATCTACAACAAACGGATTTATTGACAAAATCATAAATTCAATACGTTTAATTTTTCATCAAAGTTTATTAAAAACCAGCTACCCTTCATTTCTGCTATCCGTACATGAGCCGTGACCGAAACCAGCGCACTACATAGGGTTTATCCGACAACAACAAAATGTGTATCTGTTGCAGTGTAGACATCTGTCGGCAGCTACGGGAACTACTCTCGTTAGGCTAGGCTAGAACGTCTGATAGTCCGGTCAAATACGCCGAAAATAAGGCAAACTTAGCATTAATTCTTAACTCCGATTTTTTGCCATTAATGTGTAGAGTATAAGCAGAGAAGTATGTTTAAATGTATCCCGCGAAAAGTTAACCCCCGGATGTTCGTTTTTTTTAGCAAAACATTTAATTTCATAATAACTCGTTGGGAAAAAATATTAACTGGCATGTTAGTTTGGGACATTTGTAGAACTGTTTGAGCTGTACAAGTAGGTAAGAAAATTAAACGTTTTTCATCCACGGAACTATACTTTTTTTAAAGAATGTTATTTTTTGACTTTGTACTTCAAGCAAAAATATTAACTTGACGAAAATAATGCTAAATGGATTTTAATTAACATGTTTATTTATATTAAGAAAATTAAAACAATACTACCTCGGGGTTCCGAGATGTAAGAAATTGTCATATAAGTTTTCAGGCAAAAATGTAACTCTCCTGAAAGTTGTTTAATAATGGAAAATATACAAACACAAACCATAATTTATCAAAATTAAACAAATCAGACGTTATTTATTACCTATCTCTTTAATTGTTAATAAAGTGGCATTTTTTTGCCGCACTCAGTTAAGTTCAACTATTAGAATTGGCTCATCCGTGTTTTGTTTCTTTCATGTGTCAGAATCAGTCAGAGTAAAAAATGCATGAGAAAATGGATTTTGCTCGTAACTTGGATTTCGTGAATTCTTCCAATTTTTTAAAATATTTATTCTGCTATTCAGGGTGAAGGAAAATAAAAAAAGATCATTCTTGAGTTAGAAATGGTGCAACTAACCCATTTTTTTATACTGGGTAATTTTTTTCCAGTGCGCAAACTTTAAGAACCACTTCTGCCCATGTAAATGAACAACTTTCCCCAAGAAAGACATAGTCAATTCCTAAAAAAAAAATTGAGTCTCCCATACAAATTGTGGTCAGTTGATGACAATTTTGTATGGGAAGTTCAAATTTTTTTTTAGGAATTGACTATGGCTTTCTTGGGGCAAGTTGTTCATTTACATGGGCAGAAGTGGTTCTCAAAGTTTGCGCACTGGAAAAAAAGTTATCCAGTAGGTATATCTTGAAATGATTGCAGCAAATTGGTATTTTTCTCAAAATCGTCTTATTTCAGCAAAGACGAAAGAGCTGCATTGATGTTTTATTAGTAGTTTATGAAACTGTTACAAACTTACCTGAAATTATTAAAAAAACTAGAACGAGAGTACAAACGAGGGTCAAACGAGGTTTATAATTGTATAAGAATTCATAATTATTGTGATGAAATATTAAAAAAAATACATTTTGAAACTTTGTTATGCACAGTTTCACAAACTACTCTGTCGTCTAAACTCATGCAACTTTAGCAAAACACATCAAATAGCATCATCATCTCAGCCAAAAGACGTCCACTGCTGGACATAGGCCTCCCCAAGTGTCGCCACAAAAACCGGTCCTATGCGTCTCGCATCCATTGGCTACCAGCGACCCTCACCGGGTCGTCGGTACATCTTGTGGGAGGCCTTCCAACGCTGCATCTTCCGGTACGCGGTTGCCACTCTCTTTCGGCCCCATCGACCATCTGTTCTGCGAGCAATGTGCCCTGCCCACTGCTACTTCAGCTTGGCGATCCTTCGGGCTATGTCGGTTACCTTGGTTCTCTTTTGCGGATTTCATAATTCCTGATTTGATCACGCAAGGAAACCCCGAACATTGCCCTCTCTATTGCACTTTGGGTGACTTTAAGCCTTCTGATAAGACCCATTGTGAGCGACCACGTTTCAGTTCCATAAGTCATCACTGGCAACAGGCACTTGTCATAGACTTTCGTCTTGAGACACTGTGGTATGTGAGATGAGAAGATATCACGCAACTTCCCGAACGCCGCCCAACCGAGTCGGATTCGACGGTTGACCCCTTTCTCGAAGTTAGCCCTACCTAACTGGACCGTTTGTCCCATATAGACGTACTCATCAACAACTTCGAGTGTAGAGCCTCCGATCTTGATAGGAGTGGGTGCTACATATACCATGACCTTGGTTTAGTCCATGTTCATTTTAAGACCCACTCTTTCGGAAGCTCTACTGATGTCATCGAGCATTGTACTGAGGTCCTCCATGGTCTTAGCCATGACGACTATAACGTCGGCAAATCGAAGGTGAGTGATGTACTCGCCATTGACATTAATGCCTAGCCTTCTCCAGTCCAAAACCTTGAAGACATCCTCCATTGCGGCCGTGAACAGTTTCGGAGAAATGACGTCTCCCTGCCTCACACCCCGCTGCTGGAGGATAGGTTTCGAAGTCTGATCCTGAAGTCGTACTGACATGGTGGCGTTTTCGTACAAACACTTAGGCACCTCGATGTAACGACAGTTGATCTGGCACCGTTGGAGAGACTGCAGCACAGCCCAAGCCTGGATCGAATAGAAGGCTTTCTCGTAGTCCACAAACGCTAGGCAAAGGGGCAGATTATACTCTT
This sequence comes from Melanchra persicariae, assembly GCA_947386135.1. NCBI lineage: Eukaryota > Metazoa > Arthropoda > Insecta > Lepidoptera > Noctuidae > Melanchra > Melanchra persicariae. The sequence goes on along the minus strand of OX376664.1, from coordinate 4,088,846 downwards.
CGGTCTTCTGTATAACCTGCCGCAGCATATGGCACTGGCCTAAAGTCGTTTGAGCGTCGTGCAGGTGCGGGGTTAGACTCTGACGACTCTGCAATACTCTGCATCTGGCATCAGCTCAGCGAGCTCTCGTCATTAGGGAGTGGGGGCTGCTGCGGAGAACTCTGGGCTCTTCCGTAGGCGGCCCAGACTAGAGGATGACCAGGGTTCGTCCTCCAACAAAGAGTTGGCCTCTGGCCCGAAATCCCCACCAGTAGGCGAGGTAAAGGCCGAGAAGGAAGCAAGTGGATGGTGCTCGCCTCCCAGAAGACAGCCCAGCGAGCCGCTAAGCTTGCCAGGGAGGGGTGCCACCCAGGAGCGACCGGTCGAAGAGCTATCCCTTCGGCTTCTTCCGGCGGTGAGCCGGATACCGCTGGCGGTTCCGATAAGGAGCGTAAGATCAGGTTTGCGGAGGTCGTGGAGGCTGCGGTCCGCAATGTGGCCTTGAAGAGGACGCAGGCCTCTAAAAACAAGGCCATAAGTGTGGCGTTGGTTTCCACTTTGGCGGCTGAGGCTAATTGTGGTGGGCCTCCGTCGGACGAAATGTTCAAGCTGCGGGCGGAGGTCACCCGCTTGGTGGCCGCCACGGAGCTTCTCCAAAATGAGAACGCCAAGCTCCGAGCAGAATGCTCGAGATCCCGAGAGCAGGCAGTGGTCCGGCCGCGGACGCTCTAGCCGAAAGGCTTAGGACGTCCGTACGTACGTCCTTGGGCGCGGATGACGTCCGAGTGTCCAGGCCCACGAAGTGCATAGATATGCGCATCTTGGGCCTGGACGACTCCGTCACGGAGGAGGAGGTGTTGGCCGCCGTCGTCAAGACGGGGGGGTGCTCTGCAGAGGAGGTGAAGGCGGGCACCATCCGTCCTGACAACACGGGCATGCGAACCGTAGTGGTAAGCTGCCCTGTGTCGGTGGCTAAGATAATATCGGAGGGCCGAAGGCTTCTGGTGGGTTGGGTTTCTGCGCAGGTCAAACTGCTGGAACCCAGACCGCTGAGGTGCTTCCTCTGCCAAGTGTGCAACCACGTAGGAAGCCTGCGGACCGCCGTCCGCAGGCATCAATAGCAGGCGAGCAATGGGTAGCTCACCATACGATCAGAACAGGCCTGAGTCGACTGCGCGTTGTGTTCCACGCGCGCCGGAAAGAACTGTCAGCAAAGACGACGAGGCCCGCTAGGGCCAGAGCCTGCCAGGGTTGCGGAATTTGTTCGAAAGAATTACAGCGGCCCTGGAACGCAAAGGGCAATAGAAGGAATACGAATGGGTTTTAACCAGTAAGAGTCTGACACTCCCTTCCGCTCCATCCAGAGCGGAAGAAGTCATTTGATGATTTTCAATCTTTAAAAAAAAATCTACTGCCGATACTATATGACGCTTAACCGTTTAAGCATTGACATGTGAAAATTCCAAATTATGAAATAAATCTTACGTAATAGTTATAATAAACATTAAAATCGCGAAAATCTCGCGGTACACCGGTGTGATGATAGTGCTTGAGCGGTATTAAACTGTTTGTTTTTATAATATCCGCCACCTTGACAAGTATGTATTCATCAGATCGTCTAGTAAAACTATGAATTCTTTTCATATAATACATGTTTTAGTATATTCAACGGGTATTCAACGGGAATATATGTTTTAGTATATTCCCGTTGTCCCCGTAGGCCATATCTCCGTTAAAGGGTGGAAAGAGAATTTAACAAAATAATTAAAATTACTTCCCGTTGTTCCCGTTAATTTATTATAATGATTAAATATACTTTGCAAATTATGTTGGTGCAAGAGCGAGCGAAGCGAGCTCGGGACTTGGGGCACCCCAACTCGGACAGGTTAGGTTAGAAGGGGATGGCGAGGTCAAGTGAGCAAGCGAAGCGAGCGAACAGACTCCGCCATCACCTTCGTGGTTATTTTTTTAAACCACCCAGAAATATGATTTACTTCCCGTTTTCCCCGCTAGCCGAATGTACGTTAACCGTTTAAGCATTGACATGTGAAAATTCCAAATTATGTAATAAATCTTACGTAATAGTTATAATAAACATTAAAATCGCGAAAATCTCGCGGTACACCGGTGTGATGATAGTGCTTGAGCGGTATTAAACTGTTTGTTTTTATAATATCCGCCACCTTGACAATTATGTATTCATCAGATCGTCTAGTAAGACTATGAATTCTTTTCATATAATACATGTTTTAGTATATTCAACGGGTATTCAACGGGAATATATGTTTTAGTATATTCCCGTTGTCCCCGTAGGCCATATCTCCGTTAAAGGGTGCAAAGAGAATTTAATAAAATAATTAAAATTACTTCCCGTTGTTCCCGTTAATTTATTATAATGATTAAATATACTTTGCAAATTATGTTGGTGCAAGAGCGAGCGAAGCGAGCTCGGGATTTGGGGCACCCCAACTCGGACAGGTTAGGTTAGAAGGGGATGGCGAGGTCAAGTAAGCAAGCGAAGCGAGCGAACAGACTCCGCCATCACCTTCGTGGTTATTTTTTTAAACCACCCAGAAATATGATTTACTTCCCGTTTTCCCCGCTAGCCGAATGTACGTTATACACACAAACACAATGGTACAACGGGAAATAAATTTAATCACGTCCCGCTGTCCCCGTGACGGGGATATGGCATACGGGGACAACGGGATTAAAGGTATGTTTTCATAAAACTCATTCCAAATATGGCAATTATTAAAAGTTGACCGTTTTTTGTGCATTAGCAACAAAATGCAATTTTAATGCATTAATTCTAATAGCAGCTCAGGATAAGGCTGCGTTTCCTAATAATACAGAAAGACGGAAGACGGTCAACGAAATGTCTGTTTATACGTATGACTGCAGTTAATTTAGAAGTCTTGTTCATAGAAGTTGATCATGTTAAACAAAACACTCATATCTGACATTAGATGTCACCTGGAAAGACTCGTTTGCAATCCATAAACTTATGACTCTAAACAAAACACAATAGGTAGGTAGGTAACATCTTTTCGATACACATTTTGTAGAACAAGATGATTTTTTATAGAGTTACTAGCTTCTACCAGCGGCTTCGCCCGCGTGAAAATCGGAAATAGGGAGGTTTCTTGATTTGTATTGTAACTACACCTACTCTACACCTACCTACACCTACTCTACACCTACCCTACACCTACCCTACACCTACCATACACCTACCCTACTCCTACCCTACACCTACCCTACACCTACCCTACACCTACCCTACACCTACCCTACACCTACCCTACACCTACCCTACACCTACCCTACACCTACCCTACACCTACGCTACACCTACCCTACACCTATCCTAACCAGCCCAAAAAATACTATGACATGTTTCTGGTTTCCTGGTACTTGATGTTTTTGGTCTCCTGGTACTTGTAAATCTGTAGTACTAAGGCAGCAGCGGCTCTGAATTTCCACTTTCTCCTCAGTCTTCATTGATCCATGCCACTTACCGGGATAAAAAGTAGCATATGTCTCATTCCAGGATATGAACTACATGTGTGCCAAATTTCATCCAAATCCCTTCAGCCGTTTTTGCCTGATTGAAACACAAACATACAAACATACAAACATACAAACATACAAACATACAAACATTCACCTTTATAATATTAGTAGGATTTCAATTCTGACTGAACATATATTGTGATAAAATGTGCTCAATGCGGTCCAATCTGACAAATGGGTTAGAAACAACAGGGCCGCATTAGGAAGATAATATCAATCTTTAATTGTTTAAAAAATCTTAACGATTTGCTTGGATGTGTTTAATTTTCTTGTAATTAAGTGAGACATGGTCCATAAATTAAAGTTAACCTAAATTTATTTGAGTTACATTTTTGCCTGAGCCGCTATTTCAAAAAAACAGGTATTAATATCTTCCGTTAACAGAAATTGTTTAATTTTGTTGCCTAGAGTACTAAGGTATTTAATTAAATAATTTTATGAAAAAAAATCGGAGTTAATATTTTTGCTTGAAGTACAATTCAAAAATTTTGATTTTTTTAATTTTTCGAAAATCCCGGGGTTGAAAATGTTTAATTTTGAAGAAAAGAATTAGCTTTACCTATTCCCAATATATTGTAACTAACATTTTCGAGTTAATATTTTTTTCCGAGTTTTTATTAAAATAAACGCGTTTTTGTTTTTTTTACCGTGATCCGGTTCTGGAAAATGTTTAATTTTTTGTTACTATTAGAAGAGCTAAGGTCAAATACACGATTCAAGAAAAAAATCAGAGTTAGGATTTTTTGCAAGGTTCAAAGCTAATTTGACTGGACTGAGAAAAACCTCATTTTTCAAAGATTTTTGACAGATTGCGATTGACACGCGAATGTGAACGTTGCTTGGTTGAAAATTGGTGGAATTGCCACGCTAATGTTAAAGACGCGTTGGATTAAGTGGCATTCGATCAGCGATGGTGATTTGTTGTTGATGGTGATCATAGTCTGATGGTTTAGTTATCATGTATAATTTTATTTAAATTGTTTATTCTACAATTTAGATTGTTAACTTTAAGAATATAACCTATGATTCAATAAATAACTTTTGCTGTGCCCTGTCAGGGTCTACTACGTCTCTTAGCTCTAAGCCTTTTGATAACATCTTGTTTTACCTTGTGGAACGTAAATAAACGAATATGATTGTCGAAATTCCAAAATACGTGACATTTCGACAGCGTTTGTCAATCCCATAAATTTTTGACGTTTTACAAATCGCATTCGGCCACGCTACCGCTGACAGAATGTAGTGACACTACTCTGACTCTGCATCTCCAGCTCTATACAAGTCTGCATCGAGCCTAAGGTGCAGAATCAGATGGGTGACCACTATACTTTGTGCCAGATAAACTTGCAATAAAGTACATTGACCTTTCCCTAATATCCCTTCGTAAATACCCGAACAATACATTATGAACTATTTTACATTACTAGAGAACATAAAGGATCACGATAGAAGTAATTCAGGACTGCTCTAAGTCTTTATTTCTGTTTTTGATTTTAAGAAAGTCAATAAATGTATGTGGGTCAATGACCGTTATTGCACATTTATCTGGAATCTACTATAGTGATGATTTATGTGGGAATTTTGTTACGAGTTAAGAACAGCCTGATCGAATTTTGGGAGACTTTAGTTGTACAAGGAGCAGTGATGGCCCAGTGGTAATGGCCACGACAAATCAGATGTAGGCCTTAGGCACGAAGTTCGAGTTACAGCTCTAGAACGCAAAGGGCATTTATTTTTTTTGTCATTTGGTGTTTTTGTCAGTAAGAGTCTGACACTCCCTCCCCGCTCTGCCCTGAGCGGGAAGAGTTATTTAATAATTTTCCATCCACATGAAAAAGTACTACCTCTTTCTCTCCGAAGATCGAATCCATGAAGGTAATTCGTGTAAATTATTACGTCACTGCTGCTCCTAAAACGGTGGACGAAAGCATTGCCCATGCAGGCATGACCTGGCACCAAACATCGAAGACATAGCGAGAACCGAGAAGTCAAACCGCACTGGGCCCACGGCACACTCTCTCGCACATTATAGGGGTTTCCCTGTAGTGGGAACATAATTGGCTAGTAAGTATTCTTAGTTGTACAATCGACACTGTTGATTGCAGCAGTAACAGATGGTTTGAAGTAGAATATCTAACTGGACTATAATTGAAATTGAAATTCATTTAATTCGGACAACAGTGATCCATATTGTGTTAGTATAACAAATAGCTATATTCTAGTATTAGTAACATTGGTATAAAAGATATAAAGATAAAGATAATATCGGAGCAGCGTTCTTTTTCACAAAAATAATACTACTTACTTCTTACTTAGGGTGGTATTACACTTATCAAATATCTTTTTCCAATGACATTTGATCAAAGAAATTGGACGAATTCTTAGTACTAATTACTAATAAATTCGTCCAATTTCTTTGATCAATTGTACATTGGACAAAGATATTTGATAAGTGTAATACCACCCTTACATTAAAACGTTGTTCTCTTAGGTCATCGCTTCCGCCCTACCAACTGAATCTAGACCTACGTATCCCTGGCGGCCGTGGTAGTAAGTCCTTTGACTTCAACCAACCCGAAAACACATCGAAACGATACCAGTGAGTTCCGTTATGATCTTCACAATGACAAATCTACACAGAAACCGGAGTTGCACTCAAACAACAATATCATTTAAAAACCGATTTTTAACAAAAAAAAAAAAAGAAAATGGCTTCTACATCGGCCATCGCTAATCTTTTCTAAATTAGCATTTCTCGTGCTTTCTCACAATGCACGGGTTTACGGCCTTATAGTGATGTTTTGAACCGACGACCGCCTGTTTAAGACCTTCTGAACTTTCGTCCGGTCATTAGTACGGTAAAACCCATTATTTTGTGGGGAAATTGACACGGATGTTTATTAAGATAATATGTCAAAGTATTGTTTTTTTGGTACTGTGTTTGGAAGGATTTTTTGTGGCTAAGTGGCATTTAAGCTCATTGTTGTACTCTGTTTTCAGGGTTCCGTACCCAAAGGGTAAAAACGGGACCGTATTACTAAGACTCCGCTGTCCGTCTGTCTGTCCATCTGTCTGTTCGTCTGTATGTCCAGCTGTCTGTCCGTCTGTCTGTCCGTCTGTCTGTCCATCTGTCTGTCCGTCTGTCTGTCCGTCTGTCTGTCCGTCTGTCTGTCCGTCTGTCTGTCCGTCTGTCTGTCACCAGGCTGTATCTCATGAACCGTGAATAGACTAGAATAGAATAAAAAATTATTTGCATAAAAACACGATAGCTAGACAGTTGAAATTTTCACAGATTTATTTCTGTTGGCACTATAACAACAAATACTAAAAACAGAATAAAATACATATTTGTGTGGGGCTCCCATACAACAAACGTGGTTTTTTTATAGATAATCGTACGGAACCCTTCGTGCGCGAGTCTGACTCGCACTTGTCCGGTTTTTTGTTGTGCTACCATAAACATGAAAAACTGTTCTGTTTGAATCTCGAAGTCATATGAAGATTTGGATTAATTGTCCACCAGCTTTGTCTCTTAAAATCCGTATGAGCGATTTGGCACTGGCTGGTTGCATCTAAATAAAAATGCTTATAATTCTTCTTCTTTTCGAATCGGTGGTTAACTCTATAGATTTAATAATTAATTTAATTTAATTGTTTAGACCTAGTAGATGGCTAGTACCGGTGGCTTTAATTAAATCTCCCAAAGTACAGGTGTATGGGCACATGGTGGAGCACTTTAATACGTGGCTTAGGTAAATTCTGCTCAGAACTTAAAACAATTTTGGCGAAAACGTATTTTCGCACAATTTTATGCATTCCAAGCAAATATTAAACTTAATATTTTTATTATTATATAGGTATTGAAAAGGCAATGTTCTTGTTTTAGATCGGAAATTCACACTATTACAAGAATTCATCATCTGGCGCTAAAGCCATAATTTATTAAAAATATAATAAATAGTCTATCGAGCATTATATCTTTCTCAGGGCGTTACTAATTGCGTGGGAAATGGAAAATTTATATATTTTCTAATAATAAACATTTTTTCAACTGCGGATTGAATGGGAGTAAAGACAGGAAAAGTTGATTGAAATAAATATTTTTAATAGCTTTTGTTATCCATTTCATTCACACGCAATATTCAACTTTCCGATTAACTTTCCCAAGGGATACCGTGGGACCACTCCGCGTCGCTATAGAGTTTTATAATCCAGGGTTTCATCTATCTCTGTACCAAAATTCATCAAATCGGATCAGCAGTTCAGGCGTAAAAGCGTAACAAACATACAAACTCACTTTCGCAATTATGAGCGTTTACGCCGTACGGCATTTCATACAAACTTTCAAGTCCTTATTTTTCGCTCAGACTCACTTTGCACCCTATTGTAGAACATACAGAAAGGACGGGGCACGGGCGCGAGCGGACGAGGAACGGGTGAGAACGGAGGTTCGGGCGGGTGGGCGCGGGTGCCGGGACTCGCGCGTCGCTGTTACACGTAATTACGACGGCGCCACGTCTGTGGCCTGTCCGCGCCACGTCTGTGGCCTGTCCGCGCCCCGTCCTCGTCTTACGTCTTTTCTGTGTGTCCAGCGACTTAAGTTTGGATAGGATTACCATTTACTGATAGACGTCCTTTATTGAACATGATAGATAATATGTACCTATCAATCAATCTTCGAAGTCCTTAAATCCACGTTCGACACATCGAATCCTGTACATTATTGACTCTAAATAACGATGACTGACCAAACCCTTACTTCAATTATTCCTTTCCTCTAAACATGGATGTCTCAACCACGTCTCTATGTTATGGATACAACGTATCGTGGAACGGTCATCAAGTAATTAGCATTAATTACAATGTTTGTATGTTCGTCGCCGCTTCCTGCTTCAAGACATCAGCGTCCCAGTCATATTGAAGGGAGTCATCCTGTTTTATGAGCTTGTATTTGGAATACTTTGTCACCTAGGATTCTGTAGTAGGAACTCGATGCGTCAGGCTCTTAAAGTTGAACGTTTTTAGTGTATGTTTGCTTTTAATTCACGCCTAGTGATTAGTGGTCCAGGCCGCCTATTTTATGTTTTCATAATGAGTCATTTTCGAGAAAATATATTGAAATCCTAGAGGGAAGGGTCAAGGGACTTAGACAGTATGTGGCAGTAACAAGTAATTAACGAGTCCTTAGTCAGGTTAGGTTAGCTCGTGGCTAAATAATAACGGCCGCACGGATCAATCTTCAAGGTTAAGCAACGCTTGCCGAGGTTGGTCTGTGGATGGGTGACCATCTTAACATATTAAGTGCCTCAGAAAGCACGTTAAGCCGTTGGTCCCGGCAGTCATTTGTAGATCTTTGACAGTCGTTACAGATTGTCAGAAGCCAAAAAAATTGACACCAGTCTTGCCAAGAAGTACCGTGTCACCCATGGGTTGAGGAGGTCTGGTAGGCAGCCGTTCTACGTAAAATAATGGTATTCAGCTGAATCCGATTTGACTGGAAGCCGACATCAATATGATGATGAGTTTGGTAAATAAAAGCAACATTCTTTTCTTAGACCCTTTGTCTGTGACAGAACGTCACATTGATTGATTAGTCGTGCATCGTTTAGCAGCATAATTATTACTTTGTTTAGGCCTTATTTTTCAATAATCATATAATTGTATATGTAATAGTTCATAATTTATTTTACAGTTTCTACCTACCTGACGATTGAGAGATCAATGAATAATTTCTCACTAAAGTTGTCAAAAAATAAAAGGCCCGTTTTGACAGCAGGATACAACATTACTTTACTAGTAAGTATGAAAGAGACATGAAATAAATCTCTTTGTTGTATCCTGCTGTCAAAACGGGCATTTTATATTTTGACAACTATAGCGACTTATCTTTTTAATCTTTTTAAACGGCGATTAGACAATTTATTAACAGAACATAATTATTTACAGGTAAAAATACGTACCGATTGAAAAAAATAATCAATTTATTTTACTTACTCCATACTCCATGTATCGTTACGAACAAGCTTCATAAAGTATTTCTGACTGGGTATTATCCAAACACCTCGGTGCACTCTAACATGCAGCGATCCATATCTTTCACTCGCTACTTCCTCATAACGCGGCGGATGTCAAAATTACTGGCACACGTCTTCGTTAAGGACTCAATCATGAACGAGAGCTCACTGATACTTCAATTGTGGTGGATCCTACTGTTTACGTTTTTTTCTTAATAGCTGACCCGCGCTACTTCGTCTGCGCCACAGTTTTCATGAATGCTCCGCTCTTTTTGGTGGTAGTGCGATGTCATATAGCCAATAACCTTCCTCGATAAACGAGCTATCCAACACTAAAATAATTTTTCAATTTGAACCAGTAGTTCTTGAGATGGCGCTATCTAACCAAACAAACAAACTCTTCAGCTTTATAATATTACTTACTAGCTTTTGCCAGCGACTGCGTAAGTGCGTACGCGCATATCCCGTTTTTTCCCGTTCCCGTATAGCCTATAGCCTTCCACATTAATGTGGCTATCATATACGACTAGTAGTTCCAGAGATTAGCGCGTGGTATAGATTGGGACCTTTCTACTTGCTTAACAGTACTAAAACAGCAAAAGCTGAAGACAAGTCGTTTGTTGCACTTGCTTGTTTTCAGCTGCAAAGATATTTATATCTAAGAACCGCACTTCTTAGATATAAATATATTTTATTAGTTAATTTGCTAGATTAGACCTTATGCCCCTTATACCATAAGATAAATTTATTTGATTAGATGTAAAACCGAAGGGCTAGCTTTTAACTTGGACAGAGCATTCAGAGCATTGTCGTACAACATGGCAATGACGCCAGTCTTTTGGGCACATTTTCAGTGACAGTGACTTGGTGGAAATTTTGACGCCATTTTAAGGTTTACTTAGTTACACTTATACATTGCGCTATATTTTGCTAAAGCTGTATATAATCTTCTGTAGGTACTTCCAAAGGCCTATCTCCTTTCCTTGATCAGATGTCAGAAGTAAAGCTTAAGGTGAAGATAGTATTTCAACCAACAGTACTTTTGTATTTGCTCGTTTCGTGCAAGGGCGTTACAACTCCTATACTAGTCTGGCAGATACAGCATTGTTGACTTCAGGCTGAAAAGGTCCTAAGTGCTTATTACTTTTAAACCAGGGGTCAATAATGCTGCAAAATAACATCAAACCTTATATCTTTAACTTACTACCTTTAGTCGATAGCTATCCATTTTCAATCAGGTGGCCCATCGACCTGTTTGCCAACCAAAAAGCTTAAGAGCGCACTAGTCGAACCGCTGAACTCACTGACGGGCGCGGTTAAATGCATGATATCTCATCCAAAATAATTTAAAGGAAGAAATAAACGCTGTAATGAGTAATATGAACCTAGTGCGCAATGATGATTTGTTTGAAATGAATAGGCTCCGAAACTACTGGACCGATTTGAAAAATTCTTTCACCAATAGAATTGTACATTATCGATGATGGACATAGGCTATAGAATATTTTCAAAAAAGTTAGGGATCCGTATGAAAACTTCGATAATGTAACCCAAGGTGTGATAAAAAATCCTTATATCGCGTACGCTGCGGAATCTATTGACAATAGAGCAAAGTGATGTACTACAGTTTTATAGAGATCATCAATGTCTACAAAAAAGTCCGCGATACCATATGTCTAACTATTATGGTTAAGTCACCATGACCGCTTTTTGTTCAAATTATTCAAGCAAATCCTTGGTGATTTGAAAAAATGGTGATTTCGGTATCATGATATCAATCCTTATCCATTTAAATGGTTTGATAATTAAGGTTGATTATTTTTGTGTAAATTACACTTTAAATTATTCAAATCGGTCCTTTCGTTCAAAAGTTACGACGGTAATAAACATGCTCGGAGTAAGAAAAATGTCGCGGCTTGAGCGAACTGGGAAGAATCATATCAATGCTTGGTCCGATGAAGTTGAAAATGATTTCGATAAAACAATAAGAATAACAAATGTTTGGATTTTTCGCAAATAAACTACATACCGACATAATATGGGGTGAAGCAGGGGTGATTAAGTTTTTAGGGGAGGACATTATTGCTTGCTTTAATTTACGTCGGGATGCTATGAACAAACTAAAAATGGGATTATTGAAACAGATGTACCTAACAATTTTTGCATAATCAACTCCTGACGGGGTGAACGGGGTGAACAGTTGCGCTGAACCTGAGACCATAGAATAAGTAGAAATGGCTAAGTAATAAATGTAAATTAATGAAAATCGTTGTGCTTAATTTTCAAAAACTAACCTTTATAAGGGTCCGCGCGGACGAAGTCGCGGGCGAAGTGCTAGTATCATATAAGATGATTTATAACGAAAATGAGCTCGTAATTGGATATGAAAAAAGTACCTACTGAATGTAACTGTATAAAATATTTTTTTATATTTAATTTAGGAAATAATCTATGCCTGTATGGTTAATATTTTGCCATTTTCGTACTACATAAGTTATTTATTTACGCCCAAAGTTGTGTTAAAATTTGGAACTTTCGACGCTCACAACTTTCAAATATATAATTTTTTTTAATTTTTTGCTTCCATACTAGCCTAGATAATGATAAGACAAATTGATATCATTTTTTATTTTGAACATACACCGTCAAACAGTGGAGTAATCGCCATACTACGTTTGTATGGAAGAATGATCGACTAGGGCCCCCTTAAAGGTCCTCATCCGTGGCGCAACCATCGATACACAGCCAATGAGATGACAGCCACACAATAGAATACACGGCTTCCCACACTACTTGTACCACAGCAGAAGCATGACCCCTGTCCCTTCACCTATCCTGCTTTATTGACAGTTCCCTAACCAAATTGGTCAAACATTCGAGCCAACATTAGTAAGCAAACATTGTCTGAAACGAATGGGCTACATCGACACCTATTTTGTTTGGTCGGGTAAATAATAAATATTGGACGAGTTGACCTCTCGAAATTTTCCCAGGATTTTTGGGTGGAATAAAATTTTTGTATTATGGTCTATAAGGTATTGGTTCAAGGTTGATTTTTGTAGTTGCGTTGTTGGTTTGAACTTTAACTGTATCGTTTTAGTGGGATGCCGAGGATGTGTATGTAGCTCTGTTACAATATGAGATGGCTACTATCTTTTATCTGTTAAGTTACCGTGCGGAATTTGTTCGAAAGAGTCACCGGGGCCTGGAACGCAAAGGACATTTGGAGGAACGCGGATGGCCCGGGTTTTAGACAGCAAGAGACACATTCCCTTCCGCTCCGCATAGAGCGGAATGAGTTATACGATGATTTGCCATCCTAAAAAAAAGGTTACTATGAGAAGACCTTTTTCGTAAAACACTGAAGTACATTATTTGACATCAAAGGTCACGCCTTTGACACTGAAGTACATTATTTGACATCAAAGGTCACTCCTTTGACACTGAAGTACATTATTTGACATCAAAGGTCACGCCTTTGACACTGAAGTACATTATTTGACATCAAAGGCGTGACCTTTGATGTCAAATAATGTACTTCAGTATTTTACGAAACTAATATATTATTCCAATCAACTCTAAACAATAAATCTTTAAATAAATACCCTAATTATTAAGAGGGACACCTCCCTCTGCTCACCACTAATGTTTAACAAGCGTTAAAATAATAGGGTCCTCAAACCTCAAATCACGCATTGCGTGTCGCCATAATATGCCATCGTTGACACAATAATACAAAAAATACTGATACTTGCGTAGGCGCATGCTACGCGGTTCAAACGATTTGATACTTGCGATTTTCCGTAGCGCTCTGCTGCTCGGAGTGCTACGAGAAAACGCCACGGTCCTGGGCTTACCTCTTTTAATGCCAGGTTATGTCCACCAAGTCTGCCACTCTCCACAACAAATCATCAAATTATTAGTTAACTAAGTATTTATATTTTCATTAATTGACATTATAATCGAGGGCTTTTCAGAGGGCCTAGCACGAATGTTTTGGCGTAAACTGTAAGTGAATTTTGAATATTAAAAACTAAACCCATATTATTCGTACATTGTACACTTGTTTTTATAAACTGTTTACCTGTGATTGATGTGAGGTGTACAATAAAGTATATAATAAATAAATAAATATGTTGTTTAAATTTCTGCGACGTACACAATTTGTATCATACAATACTATGAAATTATAGTATATATCCAATTCAAATAAATATTATTTGCGACACGAGTATTATAGTTATAGTAAAATTTTACGTTACGTTACTATACGTCAATTGCAATCTGTCAAAAAAGCCTTAATTTCCGTACATTTTTGACAGATTGCAACTGACATGCGTATGCGAACGTTGCCTAAGAATTAGTAGAATAAGCACTCTGTTGTCATGTTGACTGAGTACCAATTTTTCGTGTAAAGTTAAACGCAATTAAAGAAATCGGTCAGTGATTTTCATCTTAGACATAGACGCAAGCAAGTATCAAGTTGGTTACATCGAAACTCTGATAAACAGTGGGAAATAGATCTTATTTGAGAATAGGTTGTATACTGCTACATTTTTAAGTGACGAATCTTTTATGGGACTCGCTCAGTTACACAAGTGGTATAACCACGTTTTTCTGACGATAACTTTATTTATTTATTTATTTTTTACTTAAGAAAACTTACAGCTAGGATACAGATAGTTGACAGTGAGAGAAGGCCAATTAAATTATTACGAACCTTAGCTTAACATTTTTACCTTTATTTTTTTCCTTTATAACTGGTGTTTCCAAATTTTCAAAATACATTGACACATTTTAGCCCATATTGATTCTAAAACACCAGTAAAACTGACTGAAAATAAATTCTCAACAATTCATACATGTCCCATGTTGATTGCCTGCTATCACACTCGGTGTCAACGCAAACAGTAGTACACACGAGTGGGTGTTCCCTCGTTCGTGAGAACACTACTGCCGCCGCGGTGGGAACAGACCTTTACGTCCAACCTGTCAACAGGAAGCGACTTTTTACTATGATTTCCTTTAACATGGCGAGTTGGGTGATGAGGAAATTAGTTGAAAGAATGTCTGAAGGGGTAGACCGAGGTGTAGATAAGGTTAAATGCTTACTACAAGTACTTTCATCATGCATTCAGCTAAAGAGCAGAGTTTTCTGCCAGAGTATGTGTTTCCTGATAGCTACAACCTCCCCATATTATATGTAGTTATCCTTAAGTGATGAGTGAATAGGTTACTTCCAGTCAAGCGTGCTCCATCGTCGACCACATCATCGCTTATCATCTAGCGATAGTTGTGAAAAATGTGAGCTGATCAATCACTGGTCCCGTACAGAAATAGGAGCGAGACTATTGCGATTCTGCTCACTGAGAATTGTTTAATGAATAATTCAGCAGTATGAATAACTTTTATAACTCATAATAATGAATAACTCATTCAGAAATTGTAGAAAGTAGGAAAATTTTCCATGAAACAGATGTATTTTATAAAGATTTATGACACAAAACTCTTTGAATCACGTGACTCAAAGAATTTTGTGTCATTCATATTTTAAAAATCAGTCATTACAATTTTTAAATCGTGAAATATCTTTCACAGCAGGTTTTTCTCCATTGGAAATTACCAATTGGAACAGTAAATAGTTCAAACGGAAATTTAAAACAAAACAAAAACAAAGTACTTAGTTCTGAATTCAAATTATTAAACACTATAAATATAATAATTGATGGATATGCAAATTAGCATTCGTTTGTTTTCGGAAATGCGATGACTACCGCGACACATTAAGAAAATAGTTGTACTGTAGGTACTTCTTCGTACGTGCCACAAACGCACATGTAGGGTTACGTGAAGGATGTCGGCAGTCGCAGGGCGACTCCCGGCCACCGTAGGCGCGGGCCTGCGGACGGCGAGCGTTGGGTGGCTCGCCGTCCGATCAAACCAGGCCAGGGTCGACGCGACGGCGCGTTGTGTTCCACGCGCGCCTCAAAGAGATGTCAGCATAGTAGACGGGGCCCGTTAGGGCCCGAGCCTGCCAGGGTTGCGGATTTTGTTCTAAAGTCTCCCGACCCTGGAACGCAAAGGGAGCACGGATGGGTTTTAGTCAGTAAGAGTCTGACACTCCATCCCGCTCCACCCAGAGCGGAAGGGGTCATTTGATCATTTCCCATCCATAATAAAAAAAGATTAACGTGAAGAAAAAAATGAGTTACAAAATCCCACATTGCGCCATCGCACCTGACCATAATAACCTCAAAGACGACCAATCACCAAACATTTAACAAATCACCAGGAACCATCGTCAGTAACAAGAACCCAGTTATAAGAAGTGCAGTAAATACATAATAACATGCCCTGCTTGGGATCGAACCCGCGGCCTCTAATTAGGACGGACCTGCCCGCTGAGCCAACGAGCGATTGATTCTACCGCTGTCATTCCGTATTTATTGCCCAACTGAGGTTTTTTTGGTGGTGAGCTCTAATGGGGAATAGGTGCGACCCAATGGATAAAGGTACAAGGAAGGCTGACCCAAAATAAATACGGTCTAAGAGAAAAGAGAAAGGGGGCCTTTGCCCAGTAGTTGGACCCAAACAAGCAAAATAAAAAAAGAGAAAGAATGAGAGGTACGGCCCAATAGGACCCTAATTTTATCTATGGAAAATAGCTCACAAATCATAAAAATAATGTTTAAATAGCTTATATATGTCGCAGCCAACTGGCTTAATCAGCCGTTTAATTGGCTACCTAGCCATTTCATAAAACGGCGCCTTGCACAAACTATACGCAATTAAGCCTTGTTCCCAATGTTCACTTATGAGCGTTAATGCCGTTAAGCTTTTCATACAAACTTTCAAGTCACTTGGAAATGAATTAACCGATTTAAATTAAACTTCCTGCGCATAAGCTAAAAAGTTATTTAAAAAAAGATAATTGGAAATCTCTGATAACTCATCACTCTCTCTGTTTGGTTTAAAATCGGTTGAATTTATCTGTAACACTATTTTTCTAAAATGAATTTTTAGTTTTTAGTATCCCTCATCAAAATCTTTCCTCCTCAACATTTTCATTAAACTTATTATTAGTCATTTTTATATATTCCTCACTATAATAACCATTGCATATAAAATGCCTCACACCTTACTCACAGCCTCCCTGGGCCCCCACCCTGCGTAGGCGCAGCTATTTGACGTTTTGATTCACTGCACACCAATGATCTTAATAAGTTTTTGTGTTTTTAAGATCACGCACGAACATACTACACACCTGTTAACCATCGCCCTATATATTTGCCTCCGAAGGAGTGGGAGGATCGCGGCTTGACATATTTATTTAAATTAAGATTGTAATGTAATATTTATTAACTGAGCGTATTCAGTGTGCCAGCTGGCCATGGTAACCGTTCTTCATAGTCTATGTTGTTAGTGCAAAATTAATATCTACTGAGCTCTCGAAATTTTGAGACAAGACAACCGAATTTATGTTTTAGCTTAGTGTTATCTTATTAATTTGTAATTGCCTACCTATCTTTTTAGTTCCTTTTTTCGAAGAATGGGAAATCGTCTAATGACCCCTTGCGCTCTAGACGGAGCAGAAGGGAGTGTCAGAATGTTACTGACTGAAACCCATCCATGTTCCTCCAAATGCCCTTTACGTTCCAGGGGGTCCGTAGTTTCGGCCTTAGTGTCGGGCGGTTTCTACTCCTTATCACCTACGGACGTACGATTAGTCCCGAACCCGAACTAAGAATGAATGACAACACGATTTGACAGTTGTTCTTAGTTCGGTTCGTAGGTGACACAGAGTAGAAAACGCCCGACACTAAGGCCGGAACTACATACTTCGGGCTTAGAGAGGAAACCCTCAGGGCCGCGGTGACTCTTTCGAACATATTCCGCAACTGTCTTTTAGTTCCTAGAGCAAAAATGTAGTATCCTAATAAGAATAACACGTTTAAGTATTATTTTTTAAAATTTTGTAGGGTAGTTAGTCAGGTAGGCATCATTAAAACACACACGTCTTTACACTCAGACCCTTAATCAAATATCCTCCTTTTTTAAAAAATAGACAGCCAGCTTAACCATTTAATACATCAACCATCCAAATGGCTAAAAACAAACGCCGTTTAAAACACAAAAAAAGAAAACGAAATTATCGCATTTACAATCGATGCGAAAAAGAAATTCACTTTTATACCCTTCGAGAATAGTTCCACATTGCGTTTGATTAACATTTTAATAAACTGTCCATTATTTATACATAATTTAAACAAAGGCACAAAGAGGCGCGCGCGCATCTGCCACGAGTACTAACGAAGATCGCCGATGTTTGCCGATTGTCCGTCATGTTTTATAGCATTCATTTAATAGTTCGGCTCATAAATCCTTGTGAATGGTAATGCGTTATTTTTCTTAAATACATGTTGCCTATTTATTTTGCCTTTCTAAGAATAGGTTTTCTCTCCAGTTTATGGCGGTTGTCATAAGAGGCAAATAAGCAGCTATGGCTAATATGACATCAACAAATAGTATTTGTGTACTGGGCTCTTAACCCATTGGGAGGTTAGCTCAAGGTGTTCAACAGTCATGCTCACATATTTCACCGATGACATCATTGGAGTAGGTCCTGTAAGTGAAAGAAAGAAGGATCTCATTCATCGGACATGACAGCAACTGTTCCTAAAAATATTTTTTATTCAAGTGCTAAATGTTTAAAAGTAACTACTTCGATTACCTGCCCTAATTTTAACCGAGAATGGATAAATTATCTAAAGAGATTATATTCATTAAAGCATTAATTATTCTTTGAAAAAAATGCGATGTAACCAGTCTCACATAACTGACTGATACGAAGAAATTTTATTATAATACTTGTCTTACTTTGTAATAATCACACTTACAAATACTCAGGGCCGGTTACTGAGTTTAAAATTTGGAGATGAGAACGTGCCAAACCCCGCCTTAATACCAAAGTGTTGGTGTTCAGTCTAGTTTTTTTTTTTTTTATTCTCTCTCCGCTCTTGACTCTAGTCAAAGTCAGAGATGACAGAGACAAAGTCTACGATGGAGCGAGCTTACCCAGAAGGAGCCTGTGAGTTTGTCAAATTACACTCAACTTCAAATTGTTAATTCAGAAATAGGGAGTCAATGTGAGAGATCAAATTAGTGTCCAAGTAACTAAAAATCAGAGAGCAAATTCTACTATTTTTTACGCAACGGTCGCATTCACATCTCAATCGCAATCTGTCAAAAAACCTTAATTTCCATTTTGACAGATTGCGACTGACATGCAAATAAATGTGAACGTTGCTTAAAATTTTGTAGAATTGGCTCTCTGTTCGGTTACAGTACACGCACGTTCATAAGACGCATTAAAAGCCTCAGTGACAAGCAGTAGGCAGTAGCAGTTACAAATTTCTTAAAATCTACTAGTTCGAACCTACCAATCCCACATAATCTCAGGAAATCATTGATAACCAACGGAAGACCAATAATATTCTCGTAAAAAGTGTTCAAAAAGTGTTCAAATTCACATCGCAATATCATCTCAGTGACAATCAATTTGATATTGATTGTCACCGCGATGTCAATCAACTTGTCAATCTGAAGGAAAATAGGTGTTTTTGACGGATTGTGACTGCAATGCGAACGCTCCTTAGAAATACGAGTATTGCCCCTCAGTTATACTTTAATTTTTGGAAGATATGGGCCTCAAAGTGTACACAAAAGCTAGACTTTGCTTAGACACAAATGACACACAGTACAGACAACAATGACTTCTGTCCATATTTTCCATTCCATGAATGCCCAATTTTCTGTTGAATATTTAATTTCTAATTCGTTTGATTTGAAACTTGTCGACCCCTGCCGTCATTACTGTCACATGTCACCTTTAGCACGTGCCATAGCTACGTAGGTCCAAGACATATGGTATAACTGTTCAACTAATTATAATGATTGTCGATACTTTTTGCTTGCATTCTCCCCTTCATATAGTATCAGGTAGAAAAGGACAGAAGTTTAATTCCGAGTAGCTTCCAAAGAGTAGTTCTTTGTTTCCAGCTCGTTTCTAGGCATTAGAATCGTATATTTATTACAAGGTTGAGTGTCTGATGATGACCAGTCCCGGCAAAACGATTTCGAACGATTCGACTCTCATTAATCCCGCAACTAAATTAATTAAAACTTCATCAGCGGAGAAGAAAGAAGAACATAATTTCCACTTTCCTCCTTATCAAGCAGGAGACAAAACAGATGTCAATCTGCCTGCCTGTCTATTGGCACCTATTCTTTATGCAGCCATTTCCATTGGGAAATTGTTCTTATCTTTAATTGATCCCCGTTGATCTCGCCGGCAGGGCTAGGACCGAGATCGAATGGTTTTTACATTACCAATTTTTCAGGAACCGCTCGGAGTTTTGCAGTTGGTTACACGACTTCCCCCCGTCTTAGAAAGCAGCAGCTTAATGCCGTTAGTTCTGCACCTGGGGCTTCGGGCCTACCATGAACTCTTACAGCAGGGCAATTTTAGCCGAAAAATAACCTGTCGTGCTCGTTTGTAGGTACCATGAGCACGCCTAGTAGCAGGCAAGCCAGCGATCACGTGACCTGGAACCGGTAAGCGACTAGAGTCCGACCAACGAAGAAAGTCCAGCGGAAATAAATGGAACTAACAAGATTTGTTAAAGGACAGCGTACAGTTGCATAGAAACTAGCGCCGCGGTTGCGGAACTTCTTTCGTTGGACGGACTCTAGCTGGTCAAAAGTTTGAAATGCTCATGGTACAAAAACAAAACCTGTCAGGTTAAAATGCTGTGGTGAACTGCCTTGCACTTAGCAAGTATTTTAAAAGTTTATAGTAAGCCTCCTGATCACTTTCTGACTGATTACCTTCCCATCGGACTGTTAGGGAAGTAAGATAAATATTGTTGGGTCCTTATCAGTAATTATTATAGTGTTGTTCTTCTGTTCTTTCTTCTCTCACCACCTATGACTGGTGTCTTGTACCACGCGCCGGTGACAGCTGACCGTATAACTTTGAAGCTGTGCATTTTTATTAAGATAACGGTGTGGATCAGGATCAGGATTTATATCCATCTGCGTACTAAACGCAGATGGATATAAATCCTGATAAATATACCGTATACTTACAAATTGTTCTTGTTTTTTTGTCTTTTTTATGAATGACATTTTCGGGGCTATCTTTAAATGACAACTTTTCCCCTTTTTTATTTAGGGATGGGAAATCATCAAATGACTCCTTCCGCTCTGGGTGGAGCGGGAGGTAGTGTCAGACTCTTACTGACTAAAACCCATCAGTGCTCCACCTAGTGCCCTTTGCGTTCTAGGGCCGCGGTGACTCTTTCGAACAAAATCCACAATCCTGCCAGGTGTTTTTTTGTCTTAATGTTTTATTTTTGAGCTCCTACACTCTATTAGTATATTAGTCTTAATACAACGTGTAACAGAATAAACGCAATACCAATTCCTTTTTTCAACAACTTTTACTATGGGATTAACACTGAAATCGCAAATGACCAATACATTTCTATGCGCATAACTCGACAAAAATGTACAGATGATGATTTCAATGACCCCGTTTAAGATATTGCGTTTATTCAGTTATACATTGAAGAAAACGAGGATTTCTTGCAAAACACATCGGGTTAGGTACTTGAACTTAGTCATTGACAAGATTGGTCCATGCTTGGGCTCTAGACAAAGTGGAAAACGGTCAGCGATGGATTGTCAAAATCAAAAGCTTTTGAAATTGGACCACGTGACGTTTCAATTCAATAGCCTACCATAATTTTCAATTTGTACTTTTAGACGACCGGGCGCTAACGATGATAGAATGTCAACTATAAGTGAATCCCAAACTCTGTACTGTCAGATCTGTACTGATTCTGCATTGAAATAGTTTTTTCCAGTCAGCTGGTAAAGCATTACCAATTTTCAAAACTTTTGGTAAACTCTCCAGATGAGCACCTGGACTAGACTGAACCAGCATCCCTAGCTTACTTCACTATAAGTATAAAAAATATAGGGTTGTCACTTGAAAAAAAATGAGCTGAAAAAAGATCCACCGCGAAATGACATGAAATGAATGAATGAACGAAAAGTGCGAGCGCTTTTCCGTCTGAAATGCAAAAATATGTATTACATACACTACTTACAGGCAATTAACGTTAACATGCCTTCAAATTACTTCGATATAATTAATAATTGAGGTGTATAATGAATTTATAATTAGTGAAAAAAATAAAACGCACATGCCGTGCAACCGTCTCTGCCGAATGTTAGGAAGATAGGCTGCACATGAGGTTGTTGGCGGGATATGTCCTGGGATACGCGTGGACCAATACATACTAAGATTTCTATTACCCTTAAATAACACGACTTAGTTTGAGTGACACAAATTTTGTTACCTCTTAAGAATTATACATATGTTTTAATCTTAATCCATGGTTAGGTTAATTTAAGAAGCCCGATTTGACAGCCGAGTAGAGAGGGATAGAAGATCGCTTTACCACTAAGTGCGAAAGAGATTTATTTCATGTCTCTTTCATACTCACTAGAAAAGCAATGTTTTATCCTACTGTCAAATCGGGCTTCTTAGATTGTGAAAAGTAAGTATGAATGTAGCTTCTATTATATGACGAAAATAAGTTGGTAGGCATCCTTACAATAGAACTTCTAAAACTAACAATATTACCACCACATCAAAATAAACAGCAACGAAAAATAGAGCGATCACAAAAATGAATAGCGAACATAAATATTCATGTCCTCAGACAAATCGGCCGACATTTTTATCCCTTGTGTATCCTAACCACCGACACAGCACCTGTTTACACGATCAGGTGTTCGGAACACACCCTCGCAATAAAAAAGTCAACGTTAACCATAAACACATCATCCTGCATCCATCGACGGCTGTGTTCGATGTTCAAAGGTGTTCGCTGAACTAAAGCGGTGATGTACAGTGAAACAATGTATTTCCTCGAAGGTTCCAGATGACTGACTGTCGCTCCCATTCATTGATATTTTGACACGGCTGCCAGTCTCGTTCGTTACAAATTACTTTTTAGGGACCCTAAACAATTTGTAACGATAAAACCTTCGTCAAATCTTGTTTGTTAGAATCTGTATTTTATATATAGCCCGGATTTTTTTATGGTTTCATTATAATGACTTTGATTTCCATTGTTTTTTTTTAACATCTTGACTTTTGATAGCCCATGTTCTTAGTCATTATGGCATTCCCCACAATCGATCAAATCAACAGATCATGCATTCCATACATATTAAAAAAAAACAGTACCATAAAGGACTAATTTTCGCGGCAAATTGAATCCACGTCATTTCCTCGTAGAAATAATAATGTTAATGTAAGTTGATTGCCGTGAAATCGTTTATCAGTTGACGTCGCTGACGACCATAAAATAACTAAAACAAAACACCGAAGCTAGGTGTTGAATAAAATATAATAACGAATAAATAGAAATATAAAAAGGCCACATTCACTGTCCCATATTGAGCGCCATTTATTATGACCACTGTCCTCCTCAATTTGAGAAGACATCGCACCAAAAATGGCCTGATTGGCAAAAACTCCCAACTCGTCCGCGAACTAATGACATATTGGCAGAAAATTATCATTGTTCGCCTATTTGTCATATGTCAGGCAGAGGAATGGCGTGAAGTGGCAACCCTGAAACACTAAATAAGGGTATCGAGTTCGTTTATAAGGAATTTGTAGGGATACGCTCAAAATAAGTCGGTTTGATGAAGTCCTTACGAATAACTGAGAGATGTCTTTAAAATATATGATGGTAATAAAAGTCAAGGCGGAGATAATCATGCCTTTATTTTTGATTGGCCAGTCTGGTAGAACGACATACCTTTATAAGATAAAATATTTAAGAAACTGTCACTTCGACTCTTCACAGCTTTACCATAGTGAATTACCTTAACAGAATGTAATAATACGGGACAAACACGTTCAAGAAATTTGCTCAAACAGGCTAGTTCAAACTATTTGATCAAATAGATTATTATTAGATTATTATCGTAATATTTCATGCCATTTGACAACTCATTTTTGATCAAATTTTAACACAGACATTCAATGCCAATTTGATAAAACTGTTTAAGCCTGTTTGATTAAATTACTTGAACGTGTATGGCCCGCATTACACTACCAACCAGATTTTAAGCTTTTAATTAAGACAAGGCAAAGATCAGATTCAAAGATATTTCGTATTTTCAGACACCTTTTCCGCCTCAAGAAATTCCGACCATCACGTCTCATTCTTGGTAAAAAGTGGTAAATACTAAATAAGCGCTTCATTTATTTATAGCCGCTTACATGTTTCCGGTGACTTTTACTCAAAACAGCGATAAGCAGACAAACAGTCCTTTTAATTTGACATAATGTACAGCTGCAATATACAGCAGTCTTTAATAAGTCTCACTTACGTTTTCTGTAGAAAAATAAATATTTTATAGAAAAAGAAACGTCATACAGTGTTCTTTCAAGTTTGTTATTTTTTTGGATGAAAAGTTCACGGTGGGTTTTCCGAGCTACGCAGCTTTTCTGCTAAATTGTATTAGAATCGGCTTGGTAGTTTTAGAAGTGTTTCAGATGTGCGTGGTCATAATTAAGGGTGATGTTGGGTAGCTGATATATGTACTTATAAACTCTTTTGCAAAAGAAACGGGCACTTTAGATTTTTTTCTCTACTTCAATGAAGAAGAACAAGAAATAGGTTTTGTTAATTTGACGATGTATTGGCATGTTTTTTGAAGCATCCTGACATGATTCTTTACGTTCCAAATTTAAAATTTGAAATTATTAAAAGAAAAATAATGATTATTGTGGATTATTCTAAAATTGCTTTACTAATGGGGCGAATTGCTGAAGCGATTTTTAACTGATTACGATATTTTAAAAGTTTTTGGATATTTTCTGCAAATTAAACAATTTAATCTTTCTTTTTACATTAAATACCACTTTTTGATATGAGTGATAAAGCGATAAGGACCGGTAAAATTATAGCCCTACTTGAAGAAGGTTGTTCGCAAACTTACGTGTCTCAGCGGCTAAATGTGAGTCGTTCAACTGTCCAGAGGACTTGGCAACGGTATCAAGAGACTGGTTCGGTCAAAAGAAGAGCCGGTTCGGGAAGAAAACGATGCACAGAACCAAGAGATGACCGCTTTTTGGTGAGTCAGGCGTTGCGTAATCGTAAGGCGTCAAGTATGGACCTGAAGAAGAGCCTTGAAGAAGTAAGAGGAGTAGAAGTTAGCTTGTGGACGGTCAGGAGGAGGCTTTTGGCTGCCAATGTCAAGAGTTACCGCCCAGCTCGGGGCCCTAAATTATTCCGTGAGCACCGTGTTGCTCGACTTCAGTTTGCTCGGAACTGTGCTTCATGGACTCTGGAGGACTGGAATAAAGTATTGTTTTCTGATGAAGCTAGAATCTCTTTGTGTGGAGAGGACCGACGCCGGCGAGTGCTGCGAAGACCACGGGAACGCTATGCGGAAGTGTGTTTCGAAGAAATCACTCCTTATGGCGGAGGCTCCATTATGTTTTGGGCAGCAATTAATTCGACGGAGCGTACAGAGTTAGTTTTCATAGAAAATGGAACATTAAATGCACACCGGTATATAATGGAAGTCCTAATTCCATATGCACAACCCACATTGACTGCACTTGGGGAAGATTCCATTTTTATGGACGATAATGCTCGCCCGCACCGTTCTGGCGACGTGGAAGCGTACTACAGTACATGCAAGAAGTTGGGATCCGTCGTTTAGATTGGCCAGCTCGAAGACCTCAATCCAATTGAGCATGTGTGGGATGTTCTAAAAAGACGGGTAAGATCAGTGCAACCTGCTCCACAACCATCAGGGAGCTAAAAAGAGTCATTGCAGAAGAGTGGGAACGTATTCCTCAAAACGTTATTAAAAACATCGTGGAAAGCATGCCCAGAAGGATTCAAGCTGTGATTTTGGCAAGTAAAAAAAACTTGTCTTTATTGCCGACCACTTCTTATTGTTTGGGCGTGTACATCGATTTTAAAGAATCCATCCTTTTTTTGTCTTTTAATTGCTCGAATTCACTTCACGCGCATTAATTTACACGATTATAAGTATACAGACTACGTCAAAGAAATAAATTTCATTTAATTAACTAAAGTCGACCTTAGAACGTAAATTTCCTTAGGTGCCCGTTTTTTTTGCAAAAGAGTGTATTAAATTAAAAATAGCAACAACAAAAAAATACTTTTCTCGTATTTCCAACCGAAAAATAAAAGGAAAAAAAAACCTAGCAAATGTATTTTGAAGTCGCTTATTACAGTTGGTGGCATTTAGTTTCGTTCAATCACAGATTTGATGTCACCAACTGCATCAGACTCCCTGAAAAGTGATTTGTTTGGAACTAGTAGTCGTTTTTTGCAGTCGGTTATTTTGAATTTTTGTGTTGTTTTCCTTAATATATATCAGCTACCCAACATCACCCTTAAATATGAACACCCACATCTGAAACACCCGACTTTTGCGTGTAGAACTGCTGCCTAATTGTGGCGAAAGTAGACACGCATTAACGAAAGTCCTTTCCATAATCTAGATATCACATAAACTGGCTTTTCATGTCTTTGGTTCGAGACATTTTTCATAGCTTTGGGAAACAATGTAGTTGTGCACGAAGCCAGCTTTTAACACGCTTATTAAGGTTAAGGTTGAAACCAGTTATGTGTCTATTGTCAATTTCTTTCAAATATAAGTAAAGACTTACAATTGCATATTACTTTACGTAGCTAATCATCACTGGGTGTCGCCTACGCACTTTTTGCGTGCGACCACTCGATCAACGAGAGCCAAACAATGCCTTCCCATTGTATGGCGTTAGATCCATTAACGAGCTATGCTAGGAACGCCATTGATTCTAGGATAGAATGACTTTCTTTATAACCTATATAAGTGAACGGGTCTAGAGTGGAAGTGTGTCAGCTGACGCAGCCGGCGCAAGGTGCGCGCGCGCGGCATGTGCGACCAACTGCCAAATCGATGCGCGTACCACGACACACGCTAGGAATAGGGCCGCTACGAATTGCACGCACCACATTATCATACTATAAAAAATATGGTGAAAGGAAAAGCGAATTATTTTACACCAGCTTTTGCGCTTAGCGGCTTCGCCCGCCCCAAGTAATAAACATCGTTCATCCATTCATCCATACATCCAAACTTTCTCATTTATAATAGGTAGAAGTAAAGTCGCACAGCTGTTAAAGTTTTATTTTCGAAATTTTCAATAAGATAAATATCCGTTCTAAAAACAAATTTTACCTAGCTACATAGTTGCAATCTGTGCGACCTGACTAAAAGCTTTATGACGATCAGCGACGGTATGGTGATCGCGTCTATTCACTTGCGTGACAGTCGACAGACTTCTCTGCGTAGCACAACGAAGCTAAACAATAAAAATATTGTTTCGAAAACATTTAATTAATTTCTCCAAGATCCCATAAAATTTACTATAATTAATCCAAAAGCCAGATTACCAAGCACTTGAATGATTGAAATAAACCGTCAGCCCTTCGAAAGTAGAGCTGGCACCAAGCTGGCACACTGAAATCGAACAAATTCATTGATGAAAACTGGCAGACTAAGCCTGTTCGAAGCAGAAGGCGGAAAATATAAACGGAGGCTTAATTTTTCCCGCAGCCGTATGTTTTTGACTTGTATAGAATTTCATTTAAAAGTGTAGTAGGTACCTTCTGATTTTGCCCGGGGAAACCACACACATCCGCCAGTGAAAGTCGGAAAATCGGAAAAGTCATGAGAGTGACAACCCTAGCTAGAGCACGCACTGTCTCTATGTCGCGTTAAATTAGCCGCAATGTGCGATTGCAAGGTCGGCAGATACAGATCTGGTGAAATAGGGCTTAAGAGAGCCCAGCCATAGCCCAGCACTTTTTTATTTCCAATGATTTATTATTAATTCGACGCTGGCATTCTCGTTAAGATGTAAAAATGTTACGGTTTTATTTTAAATAAATTCTTTTTTTAAATATCAACGCTACTTGTTATTTTTTTATATATATGATGGTCTGATGGTGGTATAGTGGTATTCTCGGAGGCTTACCTACTAAGAACTTTTATATTGTATAAAATGTTATCTCTGGATCGGGTAATTATTTCAAAATTGTAATGATGTTAAAAATACGTTTTTTCGCGCTGTTTTTCTTATTTAATTAGCCTGACATGTAGTGATGGTAAATAGAGATGTAATGGAGCAGCTGTTAAACTATACGCTTCTACTATCGCCTTAAACAAAAAAAAACGCATAAGTATTAAATTATTAGGAATAGCAAAATCAATTTCCGTATCCACTTAATATCTACTAAAAACTCATCCGGTGTATTTTATAGGTTTCTTGTATAGGACTACTAGCAATAGCAGAGGCATTAATTTTGACGGTTTAAGTAACGTTCGCTCATCCATTCATTTCATTACACCGAATGTCATAAAAATCGTCTACCCTGTATTTTGTCCCTTTTAAACACTGGCATAAAAGCGATTTACGAGTATTGTCTTCAAAATTATTTATCATAAATTAGTTGCGTATGCTAACATAGCTAACCACACGATGACCCTTTCTAATAAGTCGTTAAATAGACGTCAGTTGCATTTGATCAATTCTAACATCATTAGATGGCGTGTAGATAATTCAACTTACGCAAGAAATTAGAACGAGGCCACAATAATTGTAACATTCGCTCTGACATTTGAATACATTTGAAGAATTCACCAGACAATAATTAGCGACCTGGAAGTACCATTTACACGATGCACATCATGACAAAAAGGCTGACCTATTAATGCCCGTTATTATTGTAATGGGACCTTAGACAAATGTAATACTGCCAAGGTGTGACGCAACTGTCGTTCAGTTACAGGTGGCCCCGTCAGGTGTAACCCACCCCTAAACGAAGGCAAATATACCATTGCACCTCGAGAAAAATGTTCACCACATCGCCGACGCTCGCTAACTTCGACACAAACGGCAAATGCACATTTGTAACGTTACCTTTGTTAAAGAAAGCACCTTTTAAGAACATTTGCCACGTATTAAGGTCATGTGACAATAAATTTGTAATTAAAATAGTAACGATTGTATTTAATTTACGACGGCGGGCGGTGCACCGCGCACCTCTCGCACGGTATCGATCACTGTCACTCAAAATGTGTTAATACGGCCCGCCAAGTGATAATCATATGATAAATTGATAGGTTTTTACGAACAGCAGAACGTCCTTCGCGATGTTTCCGTTAATTCGTCACCTGCGAAACTAAAAAAGATAAACAATAGCCACTGGACGTTTGGAACGCGTTTAAAGCAGAATAATCGTAAATAACGTCGAATTAAGTCAGTGGGTAAGTAATGTAATTCTTGTCTGCCTATATGTGTTTTATAACTTTAGACAAAATATATATGGCCGCGGTATATTTGTTTCAAACTACATTGTATTTTATTCGCGCAGTCAACTTTTTATTGCTCGTTCTATTTAAGGGAGTGTCACTAAAATACTGAGAAGGAGCATCGAAAATATGTGAACAATATAACCGCCCTACACCTTTGATACATCGGCACTTAAAAAATACATCTGTTCCTTAATTAAATAAATTCAGGAAATGTATACATGAGCCTTTAAAATTACTCCACAATCGTCGAAGGAGGTTGTATATCAATATTCATTCTGTCTTTTTTTAATTACGCACCACAAAGGCCGCATGCTCTTCTGCCGGGTGGCTCTCTCGATAATGGCTCGCTAGGCTGTATGGCCAGGTGTCAAAGGCGAGCGTTTCACGAAAAAGGTAAAAAAACGTCAAAAAGATCATTTGGCTAAAAAATCTGTGCAGGTGCTTGTCCGAACGTGGTCAGGCGAAAAGACAGCTGATCGTAAAAACCGAATTAAGGGAAGCATTAGCGATCGTTTTTTTATTGATACAAAGATGGAAGGATAGGTTGAAGATTGCGTGGGCGCATGCCAAATTAATTTAGGGGTTTCCGAGACTAAGGAAACCTTTTTCAAGGTGTTTTTTATATACAGTTGGCTGTTACAAGTCACCCCACATCATGCTTTGCGGATTCTGGTTTATTTTATGTAGGTCATCCAATTAGCGGCCTGCGGACCGCGAGCGTTGGGTGGCTCGCCGTCCGATCAAAGCCAGGCCCCGGTCGACGGCGCGTTGTGTTCCACGCGCGCCTCAAAGAGATGTCAGCATAGTAGACGGGGCCCGTAAGGGCCAGAGCTTGCCAGGGTCGCAGATTTTGTTCGAAAGAGTTACCACGGCCCTGGAAAGCAAAGGGCACTAGGAGGAGCACAGATGGATTTTAGTCAGTACGAGTCTGACACTCCCTCCCGCTCCACCCAAAGCAGAAGGGGTCATTTGATGATTTCCCATCCACAAAAAAAAAGTCATCCAATTAGAATTACATCATTTATAATTTCAGTTACTTGAAGAAATATAAAACAATATTTTCCTACTGCAACAAACAGTACCCATTTGGGTCGCAGAAATTTCCAGTTCAGTACATTTTGTTGAGTTATGCGCACAGAAATGTATGGGGCAGTCGATATTTTTGTCAGTGTTGGTCCCATAGTGAAAGTTATTGATAATGATGAGTACAATGACCTTGAGTACATGAATATATAGGTATTGTGTTTATTCTATTAGGTACACCTTGTATAATTAGGCATAAGGTTAGGAGTAAAGAAATATATAAAATGTCCATAAACTATTAGAAAGAATTCGGTTGCTCAACAAGTATCCAAAGAATGCAATGATTCAAAACGAAAGGCTTTGCCATTGAATGTGTGGTACACAATTATATTTACCCCGCAACTTTATATTTTTAGGTCAAAGCTAAACATACCTGTAGGTACCTAGATACCTAAGGACACAAAGCTCACGTTTCTATTTTCTCAAGAAATAATTAGGTATGTTGAACGTAGCGACTGTTATTGTTATTAATGAGCATTTATTCTTGTACAAGCTTAGTTAGATGTCCATTTTATTTTTTGTGGGATAGTAACTAATATGTATAAATGCAACGTTAAAAAAAGTAAGAAATAAAAATTTCTTACAACATCATCATTCAAAATTGAGAAATTGCTCGCCATTTAAGAAAAATGCTACGGGTATGGCCTACTGCGACCAACCAACTGCATACCTATTACTATTTTTTGTAATGACATGACTTAAAAAAAAACTACATAAAAAGAGAAATGTGGAACTTAACGTTTGTAAGTATTCAACATTTATTGATACCCATTTAATAACATAAAATATTGCATTAATTACCAAACAAATTGCGACACTTATCGCCGTATTTTGAATATTCAAATTCCGTGATAATCATGGCGGTATTTTATGAATGACAATTTTTTTTTATGTGTAAAAGATATCGGCCAGTATCGCAATACAGCTGCCCGCTTCCGCCATTTTTTGTGACCTTGTAGCATTCGTTCCATGTTCCATTTATAAAAAACGATATTTTTCTTTTTGACTGCGTGTAGGTTCCGTGCAACCACTTGAATTGTAGTTATCTTGGGTAAGTGATATTATATTATTTTCAGTCCTGGAAGATAACCAGGTTAATCGGTCCAGGGGTTAACCCGCCATGTTTTACAATAAAACCTGACTTCCAGTTGCTAGAACAAAGATATCGAGGTGTCAGAAATTTAACACAAGTCAAGTGATGCGATTGGCTTTTCAACATTTATTCAATCAATCACAGCAACTAACTTGTTTTTGAAAATTTGTCACATTTAGGTATTTTGCGAAACTTGTTGTTCCAGAAACTGATAGGTACGGAGTTTATCAGTCTATTCTGTGAGATTATTTTTCCTGGAACGATTGGCCACTGCGAGAAACTAATACCTACTAATCAAATCTGATTGAAGAGTATAAAATAAACGTTAACTTCGTGATATTTAATAGGTTTCGTACAATTTGAAAATAATACGGAACCCTATAAATTGATAAACCATAAAGGTGCGTTCGGTCCGCGTAGATCTTTTTAATTTTGGAACGTGTGTAAAGCCGGCTATTTGTCATTTATTCGTTCTTATGGCGCGAAATAAATTATAAAATAAAATGTCGACGAATATTTCACAGTATAACATGTACGGGAGATAAATTAATTTGTAATCATTGGCATTTAGAAAAATAAGCTGTTAATCAAGGAATTTTAAATGTCAACTAATCTATTTTGTTCGATGTTTTTTAACAATACACAAAAGGAATGGTAAAAGTGAGTCCCGTACCGTAGTAGTCGTAAACATGAAAAGTAAAATGAATTACTTACATATTTAATGTTCATGGGGGCTTAGAAAGCTGGCCGCACCTGCTGTCACTGACACCAAGGTGAATCTAGTCTGTCCTGTTATTGGAAATTTTGCCATAGACAAAAAAGTTTAAATTTTTGGCAAAGAATAGTAGAAAAAGGGCTTTTTAACCCTTTTTCCACTTATGAAGGGCTAATTACTTTTGAGGCGAATAACAACTTATTAGGCGACTAACTAATAATTGGTTACAAAAATAATGACTTGTAGGCTAATATTAACAGTGGGATGTCATC
This sequence comes from Melanchra persicariae, assembly GCA_947386135.1. Classification (NCBI taxonomy): domain Eukaryota; kingdom Metazoa; phylum Arthropoda; class Insecta; order Lepidoptera; family Noctuidae; genus Melanchra; species Melanchra persicariae. Next base: position 4,056,620 of record OX376664.1, on the reverse strand, counting down.
ATACGTATATGTGTTTTAATTGGTGTAAGAGCGAGCGAAGCGAGCTCGGGACTTGGGGCACCCCGACTCGGACAGGTTAGGTTAGAAGGGAATGGCGGGGTCAAGTGTGCGAGCGAAGCGAGCGAACAGACCCCGCCATCCCCTTCGTAGTTATTTTTTTTAAACCACCCAAAAATATTTATTTATTTATACTAGAATCACTGCCAATTTAAATTTATACAGAGCTCACAACTCTATATAAAGCTGCTACTTTATACTTAAAATGCTACTTCACTGTAGCTGCCAACCTATTATTTTTGCTACCCATCTTAATTATTTTTAAAACCCTATAACAGGTTAGTTTGTCGCCGCGTTAAATACATGCCCTTATGAAGTGCCAGAAGTGCGTATGCTCCAAATTCCTAATGTTAGATCAGAAGTTCAATCAGCGGCATTCATACAGGCTATTCCAGAAGTGCGTTGACATAATATATTTAAGAGTGTTGCCGCACAGGCCGCTTCAAGGTTAAGCAGCGCTTGCCGAGGTTGGTCTGTGGATGGGTGACCATCTTAAAATATCGAGAATCCTCCGTGCCTCGGAAAGCACGTTATGCCGTTGGTCCCGGCTGTCATTTGGAAATCTTTGGCAGTCGTTACGGATTGTCAGAAGCCAGAAAATCTGACACCAGTCTTGCCAAGTAATACCGTGTTACCCATTTAATGGGTTGTGGAGGTCTGGTAGGTCCGCTCCAAGTAAAATACTGGTAGGTACTCAGCTGAAAACGGTTTGACTGGGAGCCGACCCCAATAAAGTTGGGAAAATAAGGCAGATGATGTTCCTTATCTGCTAAAAAGTAAAGAAATAATATAAAAATTTTAAAAAAATACTTTAAAAAACCCGATTGCAAAAAACGACACTTTTTGAGCTGTCTGATGCAGTTGGCGTCGTTTAATTTAGTTCAATAACAGATACAAAGCTCACTAACTGCATCAGACGGCTTAAAAAGTGATTTTTAGTAAACTTTTTAGTCGTGTTTTGAGGTCAGTTTTTTTAATGACAACATTTTTTATTTGGTATTGTTTTTTATTGATTAACAGATACAGAACACCACCCTTAATAATATGACCACGCATTATTACATACTTCAAACTTGAATCGGTAATATAACTAAATTATTCGTTTCCCAGCCAATATGATGCTAAACCCTCTCATAACGGGAAAGCAATATGCGCAGTGCTACTGATCCACGGCGTAAGCAGTTCAATAAACAATTCAATTAATCAGAGAAGACAAATACAGTAGGTACCTGCGACTTTACATAACGTCAATTGTTTGCAATAAATCAAGCGGCTATTTAAGAGTGCGTTAGGCTAGTTGCACAGCACACGACGCATGTCACTAGTGCATTCTGTCGGCTGAAGCGCGCGCGGCGCCGCGGTGGCGCCTTTTCGCATTACTGCACTCTCGACTGCGAGGAATGGCGTTCAACGCAGACTAGGGTGAAAGCCACGCGGGTAGACACTTCTTTCTTATGTCTATAAATCATAAATCATTTATTTTGCCAGAGATATGGTACAACGGGTGTTACAAGAAAATAGGTAGTGCTTTACACATCTTACCTAGTAAGCAAGCGAAAATTTACTGCTAGGTACAGTAAAATAGAAAAGAATAAAATAGATATATATATAATATAGATAGACAACTTGAAAAAGAGACAGGGAAGCTAGTAACTTTTACAATGATTCATAAAAAATCTAGGTCGAATTTCTCAACCGAAACTCATCGGAAAAATGTGATAGATAACAAAAGTAGTTTTTTTTATGTTTCTATGGGCATTCCAACCAGTCACAGCAACCAACACGTGCTGTGACTGGTTAAATGAATTTCAGCAGCCAATCGCATCACTTGAGTTGTGTTTAATTTGTAACGGGTCGATAATTTCTTTCCAGAAATCAGATACTTACTCGTTTGTCTATCATCTGACAAAAGCTGGACCTGCTCCACCACGGCAAACACGAACAATAGAACTGCTTCTTGGGAATTTTATTTACGAGTAGGTTCTTAAGATACAAAAACATTAAAACACAGGACTTCAAAAAAGGAGGAGATTCTCTATCCGGTTGTTTATAATAAGTAATAAAATAACTCTTAAGAGCGTGTACGCCGTATGTCATTTCATACAAACTTTCAAGTCCTTATTCTTCAAAATGAATGAACCAATTTTAACGAAACTTGGTATGCATACGCTAGATATCCGGGTCTAAATAGTTATCAGAAAACATTTTTGAAAAAGAGTTTAGGGGTAAGGATATAGTGATTTTTCACTTTCTATAGAAAACTTAAAATCGCTCTCTCTCTCCCTCTGAAATCTTTAAACCCGCGTAAATGCTCTTAATATTACACTTCAGTTCTTTTACTCGGAAAAGTGGCCAATACTGGTGAAGCGCAGTGTCCGGCGCGTGCTAATCGGTGACGAATCTGTGAAATTGGCTCGTCGCGGCCGCTCGCGCCACTCCATCTCGCTAGATACACCTTCGAAGCTCAGTGTGACGCAAGCCTAACACTCACAGCGGGCATTCAGAAATTGGGCCAAAGAAAATTATGATGGTATAACAATATAATGGAAAAAGTCGTTTTAAACTTAGGCTAACCGCATTTTCAAGTTAATTTTGAAAAAAACTCAATTTAAAACTTTTCTTGTCCTTAATAATGTCTAAATACCTATGTATCTTACACAAAGAAAACAATGTCAATGTCTGAAACAGTCCTATATCATATAGCGCCATTCACTATAACATCCTCAACAGTAAACGAGCATACAATCAATGAAACAAAAATACACACGCTATACGTCGGTGAAAATGAATATTATTGGTTAATAAACTAGATTTTGTCCGTGGCTTTGCTATAGATTTTCGCAATAAAAAATGAAGCAATAACCGTATCCAGGGTCCCATCTATCTATGTCCCAAAAATCATTCAAAATCGGTTCAGCGATTTAGGTGTACAAGCGCAACAAACAAACTTAATTGACATTAGTATTATATTAGTTAGGATAATTAAGAATAAAGAAAGCAGTAAGAATAATGATTTTTCAATATTTCCTTATCCCCGCTATCGTCTTTGCTGTGGGCTTTCACCAGCTTCCGTACGCCACGTCCGTTTGTATTAGATACACGTTTCATTGCTTTTCAAAACTACTCAGATAAAAGCTTTATCTTAGCCAATAGCTACCAACTTAGGAATTAGTAATCAACAATTCAAGACCTATGTTTTCAGATAGCAAAATCAGTGGTTGTTTTTGTCCGTAAATAATCATCCAAGTCCTTATTTCCGTTTACATCAAATTTTTATATTTTTAATATTTAATTTTAATTTTAATATTTCCTATGATGGTATTATTTTGAAGTACCGTATTACCCAGTTGTGGAGGTCTGGTAGGCAACCGCTTTACGTACTTACGTACGTTTATTTTATCAAACCTACCCCCGGTTTCTGGAAACCAAATCAATACACAAGAACCAACACTATTGTTCGTAGTAACAGTTTTTTAATGCATCTTTCAGCCGAAAAACGTCCACTGCTGAAAATGGGCCTCCCCAAAAGTCACATTGACCGGTCCTGTGCGTCTCACATCCAGCTGATTCCCGCGGCCATCACCAGATCATCGGTCCTCCTTCCAACGCTTCCTCTTTTTCGTGTGTTTCGTATTTTTTCGAAGTTTTTCGCCTCTTCGTTCTACATCATTGGATCATTGCTCGCTCCACTTCAGTCTCCGCTCCCCGCTTATAACTCACACGTGCATCGGCCACCGCGTCTTGCACATTAGACGCGCGTATTATTACGGCAAGCGTCGCCGGGCGCCGGACGCAGTCAATAGCTGCTACCCTTCCACAACTATAGTACACTTAGGGAAACAGAATGTTTAGCAAATTGATTCTTATCTAAGAAAGAAAAAAGAAAAGAAAGAAAAAGGAAACAGAATGTTTAGCAAATTGATTCTTATCTCAGTGTATCATCGCTCGCTCCGCTACTATCCCCGCTCCCTGCTTATGACTCGCGCCTGCGTCGGCCACCGCGTCTTGCACATTAGACGCGCGTATTATTGCGGCAAGCGTCGTCGGGCGCCGGACGCAGTCAATAGCTGCTACCCTTCCATGACAATAGTACTGCTCTTTATCGACCACCTCTCACGAATTGAATGTAGGTGTAGGTACAGTCAAGAAATCGGAATATTCAGCAAATTAACAAAGCCATGGTGAACACGAATGCCAGTGGTGGCATGCGGCAAAATAGTACGGGCACGCCAATCCGGAATTACTTCGCGTCTATGTAATTTACAAGTAAAAATCACACTTTTATTTAAAAACAAACGTTATGTAACTTAACATACAACCACGTGTTTTGGTTGCAACAATAATTAAGTTAATAGCATCTATGAGACTCAGTGCGGAAAACGGAGTCCCTACTATACTACTTATAGCATTAGTAGCATCTAGTATTTTCTGTCCATAAAAATCATTAGTCAAGAAGATTCTTCGGCGGCACATCTAAAAGGAAACTCCAAATTGATTCTCAGGCATTTATTTTTGTAGAAAATAAAGAATAATCACAACTCTAACATCATTAAATCTTACTTAAAATACTTGTTATTTAAACAGTGTACATACCTTATATTTTTTCAAACAGCACAAACTACAATTGTGTAACTGACTTATTTTTCGTCTGTACGACTCGAGTTCCGCAGCAAGACTGACTCGACTCTCTTGCCCTTTGCGCCCGCGCTTGAACCCCTTCCACTGCTTGGTGGAAGGGCGTAACAAGATGGCGAGAAAGTCAGTATTGCCAGGATGAAAACAAAAATCAATAAAATAATTATTTAGGTAATGCATTTAAGTATGTTGTAAACAATGAGTAGAAAAATATACAGGCTTCTAAAATTATCTCATAACGCTTATATCATTAAATAATATAGTCTTATAACTTACTATAACAATTCCTAACTGATTCCTAACAGCTCGGTCATCCTGCAGTTTTAGCGAGTCCCTTCGCTATAAATTACTGGTAAGTTACTTAGTACCCATGTCATTTATCTAATTCTCACACGTACGTACTCGCAGGTACATTTACTTAGGCAGTGTACTAATCAACTTAAATTATTAATTTTTAGCAAGGCAAATACCCATCTTGATCTAAGCATCTTAAACTAGGTATCTTAATGTGCCTTAAATACATAATATTTATTTAAAGTTTTACATTTTTACTGTACGTATTTGGTTCGAAGCATGTGACTAAAATTAACAGACAAGTAACTTTTGATGTATTATTTATGTATCTAATATCTAATCTAAAACAAAGGATACTTTGTAAGTAAAGTAAGGAAAAAAAAAAAGTGTTCTACTTTCAATCACTATCAGATTTCTGATCATTATTCTGAGAAATAACTCCATCGTCATCGGAATTTTCGGTGGAATCATAATTTTTATTAAAAACTAACCAAGGCTTAAGTTTATCTATTGCAACAATATTATTGTATGGGGGCCGGCCAGGCTTGCGTGTCAATGGCGTGTCTTCGATAACAAATCTGTCATTAGGTAGCAGTTTAGTTACGCGGTAAGGACCCTGATATTTATTAACTAGTTTTTTTGATTTTCCGTCGCTAGGCACCTCTCTTCTTACGCTTACTAGGTCGCCCACTGTATAATCATGTTTGCTTTTTCTTTTAGAGTCAAATCTAGCTTTATCTTTTTGTTGTTGTTCTATAATACGCGTACTGGCTTGTTCTCGAATTTCATTCAAATTATTAGTAGATGTGTCCCTAGTGTCGTCTATGATATCACTAAGTATATTTTCGAAACCACTATTGATTTTGAAACCAAACAAGAGCTCAGAAGGACTTTTACCGGTTGTTTTATGAATAGTAGTATTGAGCCCTATTTGAATGTCAGGTACGTATTCGTCCCAACTTCTATCATCGTTACCATGAGTTTTGGCCGACAATGCGTCTAGGATTGTTCTATTGAACCTCTCGACTTGGCCGTTAGCACGTGGCGTAGCCACTGCATTGAGAATATGCTTGATGCCGGTAGATTTTGTGAATGAACGGAAGCTGTTACTTGTGAACGATGTTCCCTGGTCTGTTATTAATCGAGTAGGAGCACCAAAATAACTTATGTGTTCCTGAAAAACCTTAATTGACGTGCTACTTTTCGTATTTCGAACTGGTGTAATGTTAATATACTTAGTAAAACCATCTATAATCACTAAAAGATAGCAGTTGCTCTTTTTACTTTTTATGAATGGTCCAAGGTGGTCTGCGTGAATAGTGTGGAATGGCACCTCAACTTTTGGTATTGGGTGTAATTCGCCCTCTTGCTTGCCTGAAACCCCCTTATGATATGCGCATTCTAAGCAAGACTTAACATATTTTTTTACGAACCTGCGCATTTTTGGGAACCAATAAGACTGTTGTATCCTAACCAGTGTCTTCTCAAAACCAAAATGCCCTACGTCGTCGTGGTTCATCTTTGCAATCTGCCATCGAACACCCTTTGGCACTAACCACCGAATATCGTTGTCCCCCTCACCCACGATACGATAAACTTTGCCGCTTTTAAGCTTATAATTCTTTAAGACCTCCACGACGTTTACAGCGTTAGGGTCATTTAAAATCTCTTTTATTCGGACTACTTCGCTGTCACTTGACTGAACAGTTGCTATCCAGTCTTCAGTGCCAACGTTTAGAACGTCCAAAACATGGAGTTCTTCAACCGCATCCCCAACTGGGTTCCTACTTAGGGCGTCCACGTGTTGCATACGAGAGCCTGGGCGGTACTCGATTTCACAATCAAATTCTTGGAGTTGTACCCACCACCTAGCTATACGGGGAATAAGATCCTTCTTCGTTAAAGTCGTTCTCAGGGCATTACAGTCTGTCAATACTTTGAAAGGCATACCAATGAGATAAACTCTGAATCTATTTAGGGACGATACTACGGCGAGTGTCTCCAACTCAAACGAGTGATATTTTTGTTCGTCGGGAGTTGTCTTACGACTGAAATAAGACACTGACCGCAATAAGCCATCATCACCCTTTTGGAGTAGGATTCCAGCTATTCCGTGCTTGCTGGCATCGGTATGAACCTGGGTCTCTCTCTTAGGATCATACAATGCCAGTACGGGCCGTTTGGTCAGAACGGACTTGAGTTGCTGGAATGATTCGTCTTGCTTTGGTCCCCAAGTCCATTCAGTATCTTTCTTAAGAAGGTCTGTGAGTGGTCCTGCCATAGTAGCAAAGCCTTGAACGAACCTTCTGAAAAAGCTGGCGAGTCCGAGGAATTGGCGCAGCTCATGTTGTGATTTGGGTACTGGAAATTTGGATATTGCATCAGTTTTCCTAATTCCAGGCTGGATCCCGCTCGCGCCTATTTGGAATCCTAAGAAGTCTATAGAATCAAGGAAAAACTTGCATTTAGCTAATTTGAGGGTTAGGCCTCCCTTTTTTAAGAGAATTAAAACCTCCTCCAGTCTGGACAAACCCTCCTTAAAAGAACGAGCGGGGATAAGGACATCGTCCATGTAAACAAGTGCGTATTTGGATTTTGCGTCTGAAAGGATTTTATTAATTGTTCTTTGGAACACAGACGGGGCATTAACTAAACCAAATGGCATCCTTGTATACTCAAATTGGCCATCTGGGGTCACAAATGCAGTCTTATCCTGTGATTTTTTTTCTATAGGTATTTGGTAGTAACCAGATGCCAGGTCTAACGAAATAAACAGTGTGTTACCAGAAAGTCGGTCTAATTGATCCTCGATAAGAGGAAGAGGATAGTGGTCCTTTTTGGTACGTCGATTCAATGCTCTGTAATCGACGCACAATCGTTTTTCACCAGTTTTCTTTTTGACTAGTACAATCGGGCTGGCGTATGGCGATGAAGATTCCTTGACAATTCCAGTGTCCAGCATCTCTTGAACCATTTCGCGAACTTGGGCTCTTTCACCATAGGACAAACGGTAGGGTCTGTAAACCACGGGGTCGGAATTTTCAAGTTCAATCTTCATCTCTCCTACTGTTGTAAAACCCAGATCTTTTAAGCCTGACGAAAAGCAAGCCGAATATTTAGCTAGAAGCTCCTGTAACTCAATTTTTTGGTCAGTAGAGAGTTGTTCTCCGCAATGTACAGAATCTTTTACCATGTCATCATAAAAAGACACTGGTAGTACGTCAAAACTATGAGTTACAGGGACAGCACGTGTTATAAGTGATCCTTTTCGCAATGAAAGTTCGTTACCGCATAAATTGTGAACAAGAACTCTCCCTAAACCGTTTTTAAGTGTATACGCACCAGGAAGCAAGTAGTGTTCCTTGTTAACCTGTCCTCGTATGTTACCGTTCACAAATATCGTACCCTGAAATCTAGTAAGGCTTTCAACCGGTACCTCCACTAACTCGTTAGGTTTTAGAGTCGTATCCACACAAGCCGTTAGGAAAATTTTGTTATTCGGACGCTTCTCAAAAATAATCTGATTGGGAGTTTTTGTTATTGTAATGTTTGGTTTCTCCGTGAAAGTGTGCCCTAATAACACGGGGTGTTTTATAATTGAATCATCCACAATAAGAATTTTAACCTCTTCTTCTATACCTTGTACTAAAATGTCAACGTGAGCCACTCCTAGTGGTTGTACATGATAACCACCTATACCTTGCAAAATCGGCAGTTTGTCGAGACTATAATCAATACCTAATTCCTTTGCTATAGACTCTTTAACTAGCGTACACTGACTTCCTAAATCTACATGTGCCATTAATGGCATTCCCTTTACTTTAATTTCTATAAAATATTTTCCATTAGCCTCTTCACTGTTATCTAATAAAGCAACTTGTTTAGTTTCAGGAATTGGTTTCTTTTCGTTTGCATAATTATTTTGTTTTGTCCTACAGTACAAGTCTAAATGTCCTATCTTACCGCAAAATGTACATTTATTAGGCGGTTTACCACATTTGAAACTTTTATGGCCGTCTTCGTTACAATTGTGGCATTTTATTTTACTCAAGGAATCGTGAGGTTTAGTTTTATTTGTATTATTAGTTTGACCCTTCCGTTCAGATTTTGCCCTTTCGGAAGTTTCCCTACTGTGCCCTGGTTTTACGGTCTTTAAATATTTAAGGACATCTTCTGGCTCCTTAAACTGGGCAGCTTGTGCTCCTACCCTAATAGCGCGGTCCTCGATACCATGAAGTAGGCAATCGACGGCCTTCCTACCTTTAATTCCGCACCTGTTTATCAAATTAATTTTGGAATAATAGTAGTGTTCTAGTGAGTCCCCATAACGCACGCGCTTGGCCAGCATTTCCGTTAACAGTTCTGCATAGTCATCCCTACAAGGAAACGACTCTACAAGCTTTCTTTTCCATTCACTCCAGCTGTAAAGTACAGTATCTAGCCCCTGGTACCATGTTTTAGCTATACCCGTCAATTTCGGAAGAGCAAAATGTATGACTTCGCGTTCATCCCACCCGTATATTTCGGCGCATTCTTCAACCTTTGTGAGCCAAGTGACTATAGTCTGATCCTTGGATGTTGGATCAAATTCTGGCAGGACGTTCGTCAAAGAAAGCTTAGAGGTCGATGACCCTTTAACATTACATAGTATATCTAAAAACTTATTTAAAATGTTTTTATCATCCCTAGGCATATCTTTAAAATTATTGTTCACGTTATTGAATCGCGGGCGACGGGATCGAGAACGTTGACGTAGACGCTTCTTTGTATGCTTCATATCGTCTTCGCTATCAGAATATGACCGATGCCGACGCCTCCTTGCTCCGCGTACTTCATCCTCAGAACTATGTGACAATTCGCGTGAGCTACTATGATCATATCGCGACCTCTTGTAGATTCGACGTCGTGGACGAGACCTTTGAGAAAAGGCTTCGTACCGACGACCGTCTTTATTACTTGGACTACTTAGTGCCGTTAAAGTTGCCGAGTTTTGATGTCGCGACTCCCTGTGACAGTCACTTTGTCGCAACACCTCCCTACTCGGGCTTCGTGAGTTAAAGTTATAAGAGCGCTTGTGGACTTGCCTTTCTCGAAGACTCCCATCCACTCCCTCGCTCTGGCCTTGTTCCGAGCGTTTGTGGACTTGCCTCTCTGGTAGGCTCCCTTCCACTCCCTCACTCAGGCCGCGCTCAGGAGTCTGCCTTCCTCCGCTTGGATTATTGCGGTTATGGTTAGTAGGCTCACCCTCCGATACAGCGTCTGATGTTATGTTATCCATGAATCTGAAACTTATTTAATGCCCCATGTATAATCCATAGAATGATGTTGAAGGTAAGATGATGTTGAAGTATATTAAGGTAAGGTAAATATGAAGAAGTGTAATATTAGGGTAAGGTAATATTAAGGTAAGCTAATAATAAGGTGAGGTAATTAGGGTAAAGTAATATAAAGGTTAGGTATCATTAAGATAAACTGTGACTGTGTGTAACTGTGTGTAACTTGTAGGTAACTTTGAGGTAAGGTGATATTAGGGTAAGCTAATATTAAGGTAAGGTGACATGAAGGAAGGCAACATTAGGGTAAGGTAATGTTAGGATAAGGTAATGTTAGGGTAAGGTAATGTTAGGGTAAGGTAATGTTAGGGTAAGGTAATGTTAGGGTATGGTAATGTTAGGGTAAGGTAATGTAAGGGTAAGGTAATGTTAGGGTAAGGTAATGTTAGGGTAAGGTAATGTTAGGGTAAGGTATGGTTAAGATAGTGTTAGAGCAAGGTAATGTGGGGTAAGGTAATGTTAAGGTCAGATAATAATATGGTAATCTTAGAGTTCTTATCTTAAGAAGGTAAGGGAACATTAAGGTAAAGCAATAATAAGGTAAGGTATCATTAAGATAAGGTAACTGTGAGGCAAGGTGATAGTAGGGTAAGCTAATATGAAGGTAAGATTATATGAAGTAATGTAACATTGAGGTGAAGTAATTATTAAGGTAAGGTGTTATTAAGGTAAGGTAACATTATGGTAAGGTGATATTAAGTCGATAGTGAAATGATAAAGTAAAGTACCAAATATTATGGTTATATAATAAGGTGCTATGTACGGTGTTATGCCGGCTTTTTTTTTTTTTTTTTTTTTGTTACAAAATATATATTTTTTATTTTACTATTTAATGTACTGCGTGTATGTACGTCGTACTTACTTGAAATTATTTAATGGCTGTTGCAACATACTTCGTTAAGTGAGAGTCGAAAGGATGAAGATGCATTTTAAAAATTTGACCATTGTTCAGGTATGAGAAATCAATATGATATTATTTAATCAAAATTATTATGGTTGTGTACTTTCTAGTGCGGAAATCTATGTGGTGCTGTGATGTTTAAGAACGAGATGTTAAGAGAGAAAAAAAAATAGGTTAGGTGCAAAAATAGAAATACACGATGATCATTGTGCACTCAGCGGCGCATTCCCAGAGAGTAGCTCTGGCAAAATACACCACCCAAAGGGAATGAACCATCGGGGTGCCCCAATCCAATTCAGTCCCCAGTTACGAGTAACACAATGCCAAATGTGCGTAGAAATATTTGTAAGTTTATTGTGTTTAAAAAAAAATGCATTTCCAAAAGCGGGCTTCGGTAAAATACGTTTTTGCAGAGAGAAGAAGTATAGGGGGGTACCCCGACCAAATTCGACCCTAATCTATCCCTATGGCATAATGCTAATTATTAAGAAAAAAAAAACTTGGAAATTATTGTAAACTTTAAAACTTTGCAGCACCATCAAATTAAATGTCCTATCAAATGGCCAAATTTTAAAAAAAACGAGAATCAATTAAGAATCTTAAAGAAAAGAAAAAAAATAAATAAAATAAAAATAACCGAGTAATAACATTTGTGGGCGTGGCTTTGAATCCCACTGCTGAGATAAAAGGAAACTCCAAATTGATTCTCAGGCATTTATTTTTGTAGAAAATAAAGAATAATCACAACTCTAACATCATTAAATCTTACTTAAAATACTTGTTATTTAAACAGTGTACATACCTTATATTTTTTCAAACAGCACAAACTACAATTGTGTAACTGACTTATTTTTCGTCTGTACGACTCGAGTTCCGCAGCAAGACTGACTCGACTCTCTTGCCCTTTGCGCCCGCGCTTGAACCCCTTCCACTGCTTGGTGGAAGGGCGTAACAAGATGGCGAGAAAGTCAGTATTGCCAGGATGAAAACAAAAATCAATAAAATAATTATTTAGGTAATGCATTTAAGTATGTTGTAAACAATGAGTAGAAAAATATACAGGCTTCTAAAATTATCTCATAACGCTTATATCATTAAATAATATAGTCTTATAACTTACTATAACAATTCCTAACTGATTCCTAACACATCACTGCCACATTTTTATAGTAAGTACTTACCCTTTTAGGTACTCGATCACCAATTATTGTAAAGGTTCGCCACCAATGGACTATTTAAGCTGTCGACTTGAATTTTCGCGTTTTTTTAAAAAACAGCCGTCATTCTTTATCGACCGTATGAATAAAAAAAAATAGAACATTCTAGTAGGCGGTCGGGTCAATCTACTAAAACAATACCTACATTAGCCTACCTATATGCGTGAGTACACGATTTGACATAAACATAATTCCTATATAATATAATTATATCTTCATATTATTTCTTATCCGAAGATAATTTTAAGTAAGTACCTACTTACAGCGGTTGACCATGAGTTAAGACTTTTGCTTCCCAAGGTCTCTTTATCTCCTCAGGTGGCACCGTGGTAGTGACAGCATCAGTCTCGCGGATCCAACACACCTGCCAAGCCATTATCGCCTATCTTGCTCCACTCTGATAACGACCTGTTGTTCATTACAACAGACTCAATTTAGTGAATATTTATAAGAACTGCCTACCGCATTCAGGTATCTCCCAAGTCCCAAGGTCGCTCCTGGCGAGTTAATGACTAGTAATTACTATAATTACACAAACAACATTTGCAGACACAGCCACAGCCAAAACATTTTCACATACATACAGCTCGTAAAAATACCTCATTGATATTCTTAATTTGTTGATCACCAAATAAGACGACAGTAATATACAAATGGAATCTAAAATGTCCCGTTTTTCTGAACCTGCAATAGAAATTAAACATACGGTAGTACCCTACAATAAATTCTCGGACTGTCTTCAAAAGTTTTTTACTCAAATTCATAATAATTTACTGGAACATCTGTGTCAATTTGTGTTGACACGAATTTGTGTCTGCCAAGGAGCTGACAATAAAAAAAATAAACTAACGACTTACAGCAGGCTGCACATGTGGGTTCCTTTTGCCTCAAAAATTGACAAAGAAAAAATAAACAACTCTATTCCGGAATTCCAAATTCAATATCTGCGGTATAGGGTCGAAATTTGGAAATGAAGTTCCCTAGGTTGGTACTAAATAGTTAACTGTAAATTTTTACTTAAATATTTTGTGTCATTAGCTAGACAATTTATTTCTTAAAGTTACAATTATTGAGTGTAATTTTAAACCTTGGAAACAGCGGCTTAAAGCTTATGCTCCAGCTGTCAAACAGTAAAATATAAGTTGGCCGAACTATTCGCGACCTTTCCCCTTATGACTATTTGTCTACAATTTTATTTGGTGAAACGTCAACATTTATATTTCTTGGGAAACTATTCATGTGATGTGTTAACTATAAATAAATAATTACGTTCGGAGAGTTTAATTGAGTAGCAGATGTGCAAACCTTAATTTAGGCTGGATTCATTAATTTTCTTGCGACAACTAATGACTGTAAATTACCCGGTTTTTTTGTAACATGGAATTTTGTGTTTAAGTTAGTAGGAATTATCACATTTATCTTTTATTTTACTTGTACCTATGTTACATATATAATATGTTAATTTGTGCGGTTTTCGCAAAAAACTACTGTTTCCATTTAAATGGTATTTTCGTTATTAGGTTTGACATAGCTAATAGCATGGAAGTAGGTGCTCCTTTTACTAATTGATTTACCTACCTAATTAGGTAAGTAATTCTGTAAAATACTTTTTTTTATATGTTACATATCTCATAAAAATAACTTAATTTCTCGATTACCTTACATCCTAGATCTACTTGAATATAGGTAGGTATTTTATTGTAAAAACTAAAAATCCTAAGTTAACTTAGATACAACAAAATTATCAAACAAAACAACCTATTTACTTTACGCATAGAAAAACGAAAGTACCAGGCGCTCATAAACGGTAACAAGTAACAAGTCCTAACACCTGATACGGCACAGGTGCTATTGTTTAGGCCGGGGGTCGCGAAAGCACGCGCCCGCCACCTTGCGGTGACGCGACAGGTGATCGAAGGAATTGTTACGAAAACGGAAATTGCGTTTGTTGTCATCATAGCATAAGGCTGTGACGTCACTTGTGAGCAAGATTGTTTTGGATTTCTAGATTGGTTTCGTGAGATTTACGTTATAATATAAAGTGTAGGTCATGGCTGAAAAAATGCTAAGTAAGTAAGTAAGTATTAATTTTCTAGGGAGTATATTTTGGCAAAAAAAAAAACATTATAAAACCCGAGTACCTATGTTAAATGTCATATGATTAGGTAGGTATAATTTGTCATTTAAATGATATCATCAAGCTCAATGCGTCATTGACTGAATATAAATTAGGTACCGTATCAAAGTTGGTACCTACTTAGCCACTTAGGTAAGCTTACTGATTCCAATTAATTTTTGGTAGGCATTGGACAGCCGAAGAAATAGAAACAGTTTGTCTCTATAAAAACTCTACAGTATACAGTAGTACAGTAGGTACTCTGCAGTATATTGATGTCATTCCTCTTTTATTTAATGCCAAACATTTTTTTTTCAATATTTTAAGGGGCTTTTGAACACAGTTCACGCCAGCCCCATCATAAACTAACCTTAAATTACTTACAAAAACACAAAACAGCTAAAACTAAACTCATCAAAAACCTTTAAATATTAACCAAAGAGTAAATCATTTTAGCCTCACGGGACAAAGGTCGAGCCAGAAAATGATAAAATATATTGCCAAACATGTGCATAGAAACCATAAGAAGGAAATACCCTTTAGCATTTCCTGAAGCCACCGCCGCCAGTTTGGCGCCAACAACGGTCGATAGAACCTCAACCCACAGACAACACAACCAAATTAAAACACACACATCTTCATAACCAGTCACCGAAACTAGTTGCCTCTTAAAACTGGTCAGGTTTTACGGAAAATAATTCGAGGAAAATAAAGAGTTGACAAAACTGGATTTGGGAAGTAGGGATCGAATAGCATTTTCAATTTTATCGTATTACATTGGGGACGAGCTCGCTGCCAGATGTTCATTTGTTTACTTTATTTTGCAAGTTTTTCTTTTAGTTTTCCTAATAGTTTTTTTTTTTGCTTTTTTATTCTAAAGCTTGCCAGAAAACAAGCTTTTTGCTTTGGATTAAGTAGATTTTATATCGATTCAACTTTTTTTTGGCCGCATCTAGTTTGTGCGGTTCAAGTGGAAATACATGTCGGAATACGGTACTTACCTACCTACTTACTGTGCTAAATAACTACTTAGGTACTTACATAAGTTTTATTTATGAAAAACCTAAGTAGGTAAGTACCGAGTTACCATTAAAATATTCAAATCAAAGAGTTCATCTTCGAAACCACCTAGGTAAGTACCTAGGTGGTATCTTGGTATAACTCTTCATCCTCAACCCAGTATCCAAAAAATAGTAGCAGCCTTGACCTCTATCTGGGAGGTAATTCATTTGCCAAAATTATAGAGGACAGTACCGCGATCAGTCTTAAAACTTGACAATACGAAGTTGACCCACATCACGAATTCTATGTTATCGGATCTCAGCTGTTTGACTCTTGCCTACTTTAAATAAGGAACTCTATGCTTCGATTTATTATCTATGGTTTGTGACTAAGACAAGGTCTTTCTTTTTCTTTTTATGCATTTATGATTTATAAATTGTTTCTATAATAATTCAGGCTTCGAGGTTTTACAACTACTGCTCACGACCATTTTGCTCCTTAGATACTGTTCTAGAGATTATTCTTGGTATGTTATTAATACTGAAAGAACCGTGTTAGTAGACTCCGAAGAAAACTTTATCAGCTTAAAGCTGATAAAAGTCTTCTAAGAATGCCACCTTTAGAACTACTAACACAAAAGCGCATCTGTGTGTATTATCCCTTTCTATTGAACATTAAAACAAAAAGAATTGTAAAATTACGATAACGATCGTAGATGCTTTTCTAAAAATGACTCTTTATAAGGCTTCTCGAACACTGCAAAGGGCAAAAAGCGTAAACGATCCGAACACCTTTACTTATTTGTTAGCCTATTAACATAGAATGGAACTCTATTAAATCTTCATACTTTTCCTTTTACTTCGTACATAAGCGTTAATTCTGCTAACTTGCAACAATTTATCCCATGAACTCGTAAATAAGAGGGTAACATTTACCATCAAGTCGGAGGGTAAGATAAAGAGCAGTTATATGGAGTTTACGATGGGACAAAAGCATGTTCGTATCAGTAAGTACAAATATTATGCCACCCGTTGTCGTCCTGCCAAGTCTGGAGTCTGTACATCTGCTACAACAATGCCACACATGTCAGGATACTTGCCGAACGCAATAATAATTCTAACTGCGCAGCTCCCTGTAGTTTTATTAAAACGACTCCCTGAAAATATTGTAATCGTATCGTCGAGTTATAGCCGCTCATCGTAAGTAGCCGCTCCTTGTAATTGCAGTTCGTGTATTGTAGCAATTAACTGATGTTTACAACGGTTCACAACCAAAACAATAACTTATTTACAAGTATGGATTTTTTTTCATTGTAACTTTTTGTAAATATTGAACATAAAACTATTTCAATTTAGGACCGCGCCCAATCCTTACATGGATGTTCATGTATACGCGTCATTGTGCACCTAAGATTATATTTTAGTGCCTGATATTTAAAAGCTCACCATAATAATAAAGTTTCGTCATCATAAAGGTAGATGACATCAACGGAATCAACGAGAATAAGTAGAGATATATTGATCCGGAAAAAATCTTTGCGTATGAACTGCCTACACCGTCGAGACATATAGTTTTTAAGCCTAGGTCCATTTATTATTGAAGAATAGAATAAGAGATATTAGGCAGATTACTGAATACTGAGCAGAAGCTATTGACAGTAGAAATTTAAAATATAAAATTTTTATCGGTTGACTTTTTGCTGGCTGTACCTTCTGCTAGCTGTTGGACCTTATCTCAATGGCCACACGTCAATCAAACCCTACGAAAATCGAAATTGGCGAATAAAAAAAAACCGAGTGGTATTTTTCATACCTCTACTACCATCATACCATACCTTTCATACCATGAAATGTACTACTTAAGGGCGTGTACGCCGTATGTCATTTCATACAAACTGTCAAGTCCTTATTCTTCAAAATGAATGAACCGATTTTAACGAAACTTGGTATGCATACGCTAAATATCCAGGTCTAAATAGTTATCAGAAAAAATTTTTGGAAAACGATTTCAGAGGGAGAGAGAGAGCGATTTTAAATTTTCTATAGAAAGTGAAAAATCACTATATCCTTCTCCCTGAACTTTTTTTCGAAAATGTTTTCTGGTAACTATTTAGAACTAGATATGTAGCGTACGCATACCAAGTTTTATTAAAATCGGTTCATTAATTTCGAAAAATAAGGATTTCAAAGTTTGTATGAAAAGCCGTACCGCGTAAACGCTCTTAATATGTTTTTTAATTATCTAGTATTTGCCCGCGACTTCGTACGCCCATATTGTTTTTTCCCATTCCCGTAGGAATTTCTAGAAGTCCTCTCTTACGGCTCCCCTGCTCCCCAAGGATGCCTACCTACATGCCAAATTTCAACTTCCTACGACCTGTAGTTTCGGCTATGCGTTGTCTGTCTTATAAATATTATATTAGGATTGATATGATATTGATTTAATTTATTTACATGTAATTTATTTATTCATTCAAGTTATCGTGTTGAAAAACCTCGTTTGATGCACGTGCATTGCAATTACTCGGCTCTAGTCAAGTTTACTTGAAACGTTTCAAAAGGTTCTTGTCTATTAAACAACTAGCGCCATCTATGAGTATAAGAAGAAGACAATTGTATTTCCACATTTCTGCTACTCGACACAAGAAAGCGCTTTTATCAAGTTAAAGTTACGTAACAAGATAAATAGAGTTCGGATTATGAATGACGAGTCAAACTGACAGTGTAGTATCATCATCACTCGTAGTCGTAGCTAGTAGTAGTACACTATCAGTTGTATAATTTCATTTGCGTTTTATTGCATTACTTGTGTAAAACTAAATAGTACGATGTCGCTAGGTCGAGTACTTATTATTAACAAAAGTTTTCCAGTCGCTGGTTTGAAGTTATTGAAAAACAAGTGAGTAAACAAGTGATTTATGAAAATAAAATATAATAGGACCATACCATAAGTATGCGTTGTTTTGCTACTGGACACTAGATGGCGCTTTTGTTGAGAAATCAAGGTTACACCTAACTTTAAGTTTACACTATCAATGTCATTCATCATCACTCGTATTAAACTAGTTTTATCGTGTGTATTATAAGTTTCATGACGTAACATTCGTAACAAATGTCGTAATTTATTTATCGGGTATCGATACGGTAATAGATAATTTACTATATAGACCTATAATTTGGCAAACAAAACCGCATTGGAGTATAAATATATGTAACAAAATACTGATAATCCATACATCTGCTGTCAGAGACATTTTAGAGAGGGAGTCTGCGAAATACTAGTACCTAACTAATTAAATAAAAGTGCCGCTAATAATTTAGCTGTGTGATTTTTCTGAATATTTTTGTCGGTGATAACATAGTATCCTAGAGATGTCGCAACAAAAAGTTCTTATTATGCACAAAACTTTTCCGGTCGCCGGTTTAGAATTTCTGAAAAAAAACAAGTGAGTAACTAGCGATCATTTCCGAATACAATGCTAATTTCAATGTCCATCAATTATTAGGTTTATTACTAGCTTTTGCCCGCGGCTCCGCCCGCGTGGATGTCGATTATCGCGTAAAAAAGTAGCGCATGCTGTGTAAACAAGCCATTATTATTGAAAAATAACCACATGTTTTGTATAAATACCTACTAATTAGCAGAAACTTTTTTTTTATTCAGCATAATTTTAATTGCTTTACATTAGCCTCTCCTCGAAAATAAACTCAAGAACTATTTTATAATTCAGCAAAAATTGTAGCCCACTGTGGTATCAGGAAGAGGGTATAATTTACCGATGGTCATGGCTCCTAAGAGAGAGGAACCTCCTAACATTACGCGCCGTGTCCAGGAGTACTGCTTTCTGATTCAAGCCCTTGGTCAAGCTGCCTAACGAGAGCCTCCTGAGATGTCCGTCGAGTCTTTTGCTGCAGCTTTCACGAGGTTCTCGTCATGAAGGACCACTATATCAACAATCATTGCGCGACGCTCCAGTCAATCTATACCCACTATGGCTAATTGGTTATGGGCAACAATAGTCCTATCAGTGCGGTTGAGTTGCTGGAGGATAATCTCAGCTACAAGGTTGTGCCTGTGGAAATACTTAGCAGTTTTAAGAATATTTTTATTATTTGCAGTGTTGAACCCGTAGTACTATTGAACCTGGACCACGAGCCCAAGAGTTTGCCAGATATTAAAAAGAGCATCGGCGGTTACAATGCCATAATATGGAACACCAAGCATAGGCTCACTGGGGAAATACTGGACTTGGCAGGTGCGTTCTAAATTCATAAAATAAAATAATAAATGAGTCCCTCTTTATGCTTTAACTAACTCTTTAACGCTCACATAGATACCTAGGAAATCGCTCTACATCGCAGTAAGAAACTGCAGAAAGAACTTGTTTGAGGTGATGAGATTTGAAATAGGCAATTTTGGTAAAGAAATGGATACGAGTTATTCAGACTCCTGCTAATCCTCGCAGCATCGCTAAAATACTCCGTTGCTTCCTACCAATCTTTGACACCCATCATCTTCATGAGCAGGAAAGCCAGCCAAATTACTCGACAGTAAAATGCGTTCTAATCTTCTGTGTTCCTATAGGTCCTCAACTAAAGGCGGTGTCGACAATGTCTTCTGGCACCGACCACATCGACATCACAGAGGTCAAGAAGCGCGGGATACTGCTGGGCAATACCCCCCAAGTGCTGGACGATGCTGTCGCAGACGTCACTGTGGGGCTCGTGATCGCAGCTGCCAAGAGGTTTAAGGAAGGTGTCCGAGAATTGGAAGCGTGAGTCTAAGACCTAAAAGAACAAATCTAAAGATGACGTCAGTAATTCTGTTACCTGTCCTCTGTTCTGTCTCTTGCTTTTTAAGGAAGGAAATGGAAATTTCGTTTTCCTTACGCCTCCGCTGTTCTTTTCTGATTAATTCCGTTGCGGGATCCAAGACAGTTGAATCGTTTCTCCGGGACTCGTCGAACTTTATTGACCTGAGTCAATGAAGTTCGACAAGTCAACAGTGGCGAACGCCACTGCTTTTCGCCACTATTGATCTGGCTCTCAGGTGTTCCAGTGGTTGGGAAAGTTGGGAATAGTGTGGCTGACTTGTCCCTACTCCGATCCTCAAGATATGCGGCTACTCACGATACGTTGTGAACTTTCTGTCCTCTGAAGCGTGAACTACTCGGTACATGCTGCCTCCGACAGTCCCCTTGATTGCGTCGCATCATAGTACCTCTTTATACTATGGTCGCATCACCTTTCCTGCGCTCTGCTTTGATTATACATACGGGTACATATTATGTAAGCTCAAGAGTTTTTCCTATGGGGCAATCAGAAACTACAGAACTTCACCTACTACCTACGATCCTTCATAAGCAGGTATGTACCTAAGGATCCTTCTGCTTCGTTTACTCTGCCCTGAGTTAGCCGGTCAGGCCAGGAAAATTCCCTAATATAAAATAAATCTTATGTAAAAGGTAAATAAACATTAAATTCGCGATTAATTCGCGACACACCGGTGTGTCGCCGGGGCCGGACAGGTTAGTACCTATAATCTTCTTGAGGGTTCCTGCTGATTGAGCCTTTCCAGATCATGTAATAAGTTATGTTCGAAGAAACTCTTGACATACGGAGTTCTTCCTTTATAGACTCACTAGCTTTTGCCCGCGACTTCGTACGCGCATATCTTGTTTTTTCATGTTCCCGTAAAGCCGACTTATAGCTCATGAATGTGGCTATCATATTACAAACAGAATTTTCCAACTCCGACTGGTAGTTCCAGAGATTAGCGCATTCAAACAAACAAATACACTCTCCAGCTTTATCATATTAATACTTATAATCATCATCACCATGATGGCAATTTATAGTACCTAACCTATTCAAGGGTGGGTAGCAACAGAGCTATTCGATCGCCTTCAACTTTCTTCTTAGTGTTCTCTAAAGTTTAGGTACACATTCGCA
Organism: Melanchra persicariae; assembly: GCA_947386135.1. Classification (NCBI taxonomy): domain Eukaryota; kingdom Metazoa; phylum Arthropoda; class Insecta; order Lepidoptera; family Noctuidae; genus Melanchra; species Melanchra persicariae. Next base: position 4,035,114 of record OX376664.1, on the reverse strand, counting down.
AATGTGAGTTTATTTTACTATATCGGTGAAATAAATTATATCAAATTAGCTACATAGAGCCACTTTAATGGCCTCATGCAATAAATTCGTCCTTGCCACCAATCAACTGATTAACTGTTGCCGACCACGGAAATGTACCTACCTACTCGAATGTTGAATACCTGCAAGTCATTTCTATTTTCATGTCTATTTCTATCAATGAATGTGTGCAAATGGCTTAAGATATGAAATGCGATGATTACCTATCGATATTGTTCAACATAATAGTTTTTAGTAGATTTAGGAACTTATTTGAGTTAAGCCTGTTTAGAAACCAATATCTACCATGTTATTTGTACAAGTTGGTACGATCTTGCTGAATCCTCTTAATAAGTTCTTTCTTTTCCTTATAAGATGCTCTTGTCAATGTAGCACCTCCCAGCCCATCCGTGCTAGCCTGTCAGCTCCAGCTCTTTACGGTATTTGATGCTAACTCGCAAATCCTAATTGTTGGAAATGAATATAAAAACGTGTTTAGGGACAAAGAGAGTGATTTTTCACTGTCTACTAATTGTGCTTACTGTATCTTTAAATTCTTTTTCGAAACAAAATATTTCAAACCTAGGTATCTTGCGTATGTGTATCAAGTTTCATCAATATCAGTTCATTCATTTAGAGAATAAGAACTTGCGAGTTTGTATGAAATAGACCCCGTGAGGAGTAAATACACAGGGTTTTCAGAAGTAAGTTTTCATATTTCAGGATTACGTTCTTTGTCTATACTTCTATACTAATATTATAAAGAGGTAAAATTTGTAAGTTTGTATGTAGGGGGTTATCTCTGGAACTAATGATCCAATTCTAAAAATTGCTACATTATTTCTGAGTGCTATAGGCTATAAATTATTTTTATAACATGTATATTTACCGAGCTATCACAACTTTTGTCTAGCAAGTCGGAAAGACGGACAAAGGATACTTTTTTTTTTGTAGGTTAGGTGTAGGGTAGGGTAGGTGTAGGGTAGGTGTAGGGTAGATGTAGGGTAAGTAGCCAGTCGACGGGAGCGAAGCCGCGGGGGACAGCTAGTGTGATATAAAGTAAGTAAACAAACAATAGCAAAAATAAAAAAATAATTATCTGCTTACACTTTTCAAGCAAGCTTTTCAGTTGGCGGCAGCAAATCTGTGATTGAACTAAAAATAAATGTCATCAGCTGTATGAAACTGCTTGAAAAGTGATTTCTTTAGATCTTTTAAGTGTTTTTCTGCAGTCGGATTAAAAAAATACATATATTTTTTGCTATTGTTTCCTTTTGTAGGTACCTACTTAATCAGGTACAGAACGTCACCCATAAACAAGACCACGCATTTCTGAAACACTAAATTAAATATACTTAGGTATAACTCCTAAGGCATGAGCTCCAAAATCACAGACAGGCGTGACTTTGATTTTGGAATCTAAAAAAGTCATACCTACCGAGTTTAAAAAAGGAACTCAATGTAAATAACAAAACTTCTTGGTATTCCAGTGGCGAGTGGAAGTACGGCGTCCAATGGATGTTGGGCCAGGATATCACAGGCAGCACAGTCGGCATCGTCGGCTTCGGGGGTATAGGTCAGGCTGTGCTCCGCAGATTGAGGGGGTTCGATGTCGCCAGATTCATCTACAGCGGACGGTCTGACAAGCCTGAAGGTATGTATGAGATCGAAAGGCATGTCTGTCAGCAAAAAAGTACACAAGCATTCTGAGTTAAGAATTTGTGAACCGTAGAGGTTGAATTCAGCCTCCAGGCTAAACTAAACCTATCAAACCCGATTTTAATACCTAGGTTCGTCAGGTTTAAACCCTACTTTGATGCCAAGGTTCGTCAGGTTTAAACCCTACTTTAAAGCCAAGGTTCGTCAGGTTTAAACCCTACTTTAAAGCCAAGGTCCGTCAGGTTTAAACCCTACTTTAAAGCCAAGGTTCGTCAGGTTTAAACCCTACTTTAATGCCAAGGTTGGTCAGGTTTCAACCCTTTTTTTTTACGGGGGGAAATCCTCATGGATGTCCTCCGCCCTGGGGCGGGCAGAGGGGTCTGTCAGACTCTTACTGACTAAAACCACCCCGGTGTTCCATCTTCCACCTACGCAAGGGATCGCGGGAACGCATGCGACTTCCGTAATCCCCGGCTGGTGCGGGCCCGCCTTCGCGGGCCACATCTCGTAAGCGGGGGGAGTGAGGTGTTTAACTCCCCCCGCGACGTCAGAGGAGCGCACGGGAACACCACACGCCGCCACCTCGGGTCCGGATGAATGGGGGGCGACGGACCTCCCCAAGTCCGCCACCCCTGGACCCAGTTAGGGGGGCAGAAGGAGGGCAGTGATGCCCTTCTCCGACGCCCGGTGCGCCTGCTGCGGGCCGGGAGAACACTCAACATCTCCCTCTCCCTTTCCGCAGCCTCCTTCTGCGCGATCAGGTTTCAACCCTACTGAAACCGCTCGAGCACTGCCGGCACACCGGTGTGCCGCGAGATTTTCACGACTAACTATTACCTACGTAAGATTTTATTTTTTATTTTGGAATTTTCACATGTCAGTGCTCGAGCGGTTCCAAGGTTCGTCAGGTTTGGAAACCAGGTTGACAAACATTGGCATTAAAGTAGGGCTCGATACGTTGCTAACTCCAAATTCTCAATTCAAAACCCGGCCCATAGAAACACTTAAAAATACCCAAGATATTCATATTTTGGAGTAGGTAGGCACATCATCTGTCTATCCTTTTTCTAAAAAGTCGCTTCTAGTCTAACTGGATAACTAAATATAAGATGAAATATTTCACATGAAGCGACTATTTTGATCTGATAAGAATATTTTGGACGACTTAAGCGAAAATATTACGAGTACATACATAATTAGCATTGTATGACGCGATTTACATTAAAATTTGATACTGAGCAATGACTGAGCATTTTAGTATCTATGTACCCTTTTATCTCTCTAGTTAACTGTACGTTTACGCAGATAAATAAATTAGTCAAATAACGTTGTTTACGAAATGACGCACGCACGATACCCGTCTAAACAATTCGATTCAGTTCTAAAAAATTATGCACCATTTGGCTAATTAATTTTTATTTAAATTTGGCTCTTTATTGAGGCCGAAATGAAATATGAGGTAGGTAGGCATACTTTCAGTGGATATCGCGCGTTGCCTGGATTTCCATTTATCTGGTTAGCTGCTCTGCGAGTGTCGCAGACAACTAGCTTATTCAACCGATTTATTAAAAGCCTAGCCTTGTCATTGATCAGCTAGGTACATAAGTAACATAAGCAAGCCATCAAACGATATTGAACAAAAGATGTCACAGGTCGCTGAAAAATCGGCGCATTTAAATGAAAAGACTAGGCCACCAATTAAACGGCTGATTAAGCTAATTGGCTGCAACATATCTATTGGGATTTGGCATGTACTAGGTAGGTACCTATTGGAGAGGTGAAACGCGTTTGAAAGGTTTGTCCATTTGACTAGGAGCCGTCGATCTTTATACAACGCTTGCCGAATTCGGTCCGTGGGACGTGTGATCTCAACATACTTATCGAGATTCCTTCGTAGGTAGGTACGGTCAGCACCGAAAGTCGATGAACAGAATTTTTCCCGTAACTCAAGTTATAAAGCGCAGGGTTTTTCTTACTGCGTTTGTGGGCAAATCTTGAGTTTCGACTTTTGTTGTTTAGTTAGTGACCAAAGTGCACCGTAGGTTAGGAAAAACCCTGCGCTTTATAACTTGAGTTACGGGAAAAATTCTGTTCATCGACTTTTGGTGCTGACTGTACCTTGTAAAGGACGACGTAGTAGGTAAGGCAATTCATACAAACTTTCAATTCCTTATTTTTCGAAATATAGATGAAACGATTTTAATGAAACTTCTTACGCTTATGCAGGTTATCTACATGGGTCTAAAAAGTTATCAGAGAACATTTTCGAAATGTCTTATTTAAAAAAAGATAGTTGCAAATACCTACTGTTTCTATGAAAAATTTAAAATCGCTCGAATTTAGCTGTACCTAACACTATTTTTCGAAAATGTTCTCTGATAACTTTTTAGAACTATGTATCCTGCTTATGCGTAAGAAATTTCATCATTTCGATAAAGAAAGACTTGAAATTTTGTATGAAATGCCGTACCTTAAGGAACTACCGTACGTGTCGTAAACGCTCTGGCGTCAGGGCGGGAAGTCTCGACACAACGGTCGCATAACGACCGAATTCAGTCGTTAAGGACGCTGTGGTACAAATGGGTAGTCAAATCATATTCATTTATCATTTACTTCGGTTCAGAATCGTACCATGCACATCTATCAGCAATTCGGGCAAAAAACCTTTAAAAAATGCATGGCCGCCTGTACACAGTCAAACTTGAACGCGATTCATGTTCAAAATCAATGATCTGATCTGTGGATCGCGTTCAATATTGACAGTGTACGGGTGGCTGTAAGAGTTATCGACCGTATTCGGTCGGTAGGCGATCGGTAACTATGTCGAGACTTCCAGCCCTGGCTATTTCTACGATCTTTAACAGTCATTATGGGTATTCAGAAGCCAGATTTGCAACGGGGGGCCAGGGGGGGAAGGGTCCCCACCAACCGTGTCTCCACGTTGCCGTCGTGGTGGGGCTTGCGTGTCTCAATGATCTTGGGGGCTTTGCCGGTAGAGCCACTCATGCCGGAAGGTCCCAAGTGAGAGACCAGACCAAGAGAGACACAAGAGGGGCACACCGTTCGGAGACTTGAGCAGTGTTCGGGTCCTCGGACGGTGTGCGTCTCATTGGCTTGCTCGCTGCTCTCTGGTACGCGTCTGATCATCAGACGTGACTGTGAGGGCAGCGAGCAAGCAGTGAGAGAGGGAGAGAGGAGGGGAGAGAGGGACCGCACCCTTTAAAAGGAAAAAATGGATAGCACTGAAAGAGAATACGTACCCCAGGGCGGTTCGGACTGCACAGCAGTCCGGGAATCCGCCACGCCTTGCGCGTCAAGCCCCTCGTATTCTGGGGGGGGCAACAGTGTTATCCACTCTCCGCTTGCCAAGTGCAACAGTGGCCGAGGAGGCCCCCGATCCAAACCGTCCTTTCAGGAACTGATCGGGTATAATTTTAGCCCACCCGACGAAGAGTCGGCCGGGCATAGCGCGGGCAGAGGCGCGCTGTTCTGGGAGGAGGGCTCGCTTGAGCGTCGCGTGGGTGTAGAGTCGGAGTCCGAGTTGGACTCTGACGACCTGGCGACCTTCAGCTCGGCGGGCTCGGGACCCGAGGGGGCAGGGACTGCAGCAGAGGACCCCAGGTCCTTCCGGAAGCGGCCCAGACCGGAGGACGACCGGGGGTCGTCCTGCAGCGAGGAGGTGGTCTCGGCCCGAAAGATCCCCACCAGTAGGCGGGGTAAGGGCCGAGACGGAGGCAAGGGCAGAGTCCCTGCCTCCAAGGAGGCTGGCCAGAGAGCCAATGCTGGCGGACCCCCCGGAGATGGCGGCCGCGGCGCTCCTGGTTCGGAGTCCTCCGGCGGTGAGCCGAATGACTCCGGACAGGAGCGGGTTCGGAGGGCCGGGTTTGCGGAGGTGGTGGAGGCCGCGCTTCGCGATGTGGCCTTGAAGAGGAGGCTTTCCTCTAAGAACAAGGCCATAAGCGAGGCGATGGCCTCCATTCTGGCGGCAGCGGAGGTTACCAAAGGTGGGCCTCCGCCGGACGAGATGTCCGAGCTGCGGGCGGAGGTCGCCCGCTTGGCTGCCGCCACGGAGCGTCTCCGAAAGGAGAACGAGGGGCTCCGCGCAGACCTGGCCAGGCTCCGGGGAGCCGGCCCACAAGGGGCGCCGCAAGGGGGGCGCAAGAAGGACAGCCAGCCCGTGCCGCAGGAGAGCCAGGTGCTGGACCTCGTGCGGCAGGAGATGGCAGCCTTCCAGGCGCGGTTTTCCGTCCTGGAGGGCATCGTTCTGCGCCCCCCGTTAGCGGCGAGTGGGAAGGCTCCAGGCCGGAAGGCGGCGTCGTACGCGGCCGCCGTGACTGCCACACCGGGGTCGTCCGGCCAGGACAAAGGGTCCGGGCCGGCACCCGCGAAGCCGGTGCCGGGAAAACCGGACCCGGCCCCGGGAAGGAAGAGAAAGGGTGGGGTTGCTGCGCGGACGGCGAAGGCTCCTGCGCCGTCTGAGCAGCAGCTCCCCCCGGCTTCCTCGCCTTCAGCTCCTCCCCCGGCTCAAGCCGAATGGCAAGTTGCCGGGGAGAAGAAGAAGGCGGGAAAGGCAGCCAGGGCGGCCAAGAGGCGGGAGAGGAAGCGGCGGCAGAAGGCGCGAAGCGTCGCGGCTGCGCTGCGCCCCCCGAAAACCGCGGCTGTAGTTCTGACGCTGCAGCCGGACGCGGCGAAGAGGGGCGTGACGTACGCGGATGTGCTCACCAAGGCGAAGGAGGCAGTGAACCTTGGTGAGCTGGGCATCGTGGGGGGCCTTCGGCTCCGGGTCACCATGACTGGGGCCCGGATGCTGGAGATCCCCGGGGCAGCCAGCGGCCCAACCGCGGACGCTCTAGCCGAAAGGCTCAGGGCGTCCCTAAGCGCGGACGATGCCCGAGTGTCCAGGCCCACCAAGCGCATCGACATGCGCATCTTGGGCCTGGACGACTCCGTCACGGAGGCGGAGGTGGTGGCCGCCGTCGTTAGGACGGGGGGGTGCTCAGCAGAGGAGGTGAAGGCGGGCACCCTACGTCCTGACAACACGGGCATGCGCACCATCGTGGTGAGCTGTCCCGTGTCGGCGGCCAAGTCCATCTCGGAGGGCCGTAGGTTTTTGGTGGGTTGGGTTTCCGCGCAGGTCAAACTGCTGGAACCCCGACCTCTGAGGTGCTTCCGGTGCCAGGTGGGCCACCATGTAGGAGCACAATGCACCTCGGAGGTGGACCGCAGCGGTCTATGTTTCCGCTGCGGTCAGCCCGGTCACAGGGCCGGCTCCTGCGACGCCGCGCCGCACTGCGCAGTCTGTGCGGCAGCTGGCAAGCCGGCCGACCACTGGGCTGGGGGTAGGGCCTGCGCCCCACCCGCCAAAGCCGGAAACCGGAGAAAGCCCTCCGCCACCGCCGTCTCTGCCGCGACCGCCGCCACCGCCGCCGCTTCCTCCGCCGCCAAAGCCGGTTCCACTGCGGCTGCTGCTACTGCAACAGCCGCAGTAGAGCCCCTACAACGGGCTCCGGAGGGGGCTGAAATGGAGTGCCAGTAATGGCCCCATTTCACCCCCTCCTGTTGAACGTCAGCCACTGCGCCGCCCAGGAACTGATGCTCCTGAGCATGGCGCAGTGACTGATGCCTGTGGACGGCGAGCAATGGGTAGCTCGCCGTCCGATCAGAACAGGCCCGGGTTGACGGCGCGCTGTGTTCTACGCGCGCCAAGCCAGCAGTCGTCAGCATGGGTCGGGGCCCGTTAAGGCCAGAGCCTACCAGGGTTGCGGATTTGTTCGAAAGAGTTACCGTGGCCCTGGAACGTAAAGGCACTAAGAGGAGCATGGGTGGGTTTTAGTCAGTAGAAGTCTGACACTCCCTGCCGCTCCACCCAGAGCGGGAGGGGTCATTTGATGATTTCCCATCCAATAAAAAAAAAAAAAAAAAAAAAAAAAGGGGGGGAAGGGTTTTCGTAGTTCATCATCATCATCACCTCAGCCGAAAGACGTCCACAGCTGGACATAGGCCTCCCCCAAGTGTCGCCACAACAACCGGTCCTGTGCGTCTCGCATCCATCGGCTACCAGCGACCCTCACCAGGTCATCGGTCCATCTTGTGGGAGGCCTTCCAACGTCGCGTCTGCGTCTTCCGCTACGCGGTCGCCACTCCAGAACTTTTCGACCCCATCGACCATCTGTTCTGCGACTTGCGAGCAATGTGCCCTGCCCACTGCCACTTAAGCTTGACGATCCTTCGGGCTATGTCGGTTACCTTGGTTCTCGTAGTTACTTGGTTGTAATGAACATATATAGGCAGTCGATCCATGTAAAATAGTTGTAGTAGAGTACTTACTCAGCTGCATCCGGCTTCACTGGAAACCGACCCAAACATATTTGGGAAAAAGCTAGGAATATGAATCTCTTGACGGGTCAAGTATTTGATTGATATGTAACCAAGACTACAGCCCCTTATCCCTTTGTTGTACCTATAATACCATCGCTTACCATCAGGTGAGATATAGTGGTCAAACGCGTGCCTATCAACAGTAAAAAAAACGAATCATATAAAAGACAAAAATAGCTACTTACATATTTGTATTACCTACTTCTATCTGCCATTTTATCAAGCATTATGAGAATGATAACGATTGATTGTTAAAAAGATTGCGTAATTAATGAATGTCTTCCTAAAACCAATCTGATTTCATGTAAAAAATAATGTAGATAAAAAAAACCGTTCAAGTGCGAGTCAGACTTGCGCATGAATGGTTCCGTACCATCGCGAGATAAATTTGCAATAATCTCTTTGCTTAATATCTCTTCGTAGGTACTCGGACAATTTTACTTACTAGAAAATGTAAAGGATCACGATTGATGTTGATTCAGGATAACTTTATGTCTTTAAGTACTAGCTTTTTCACGCCTCACCATCACACACATCACCTGGTCGGGCAAAATTACTGGGTAAAATTATTGAATAATTCTCAGTGGAAGCCAAAGGACTAGATTTATGCACGTTAAAGACGCATCCTCCTCATACTAACTTCCGAAATGTGGTTGTTCAAAGAAACGAAGAATTTATTCAGTAGGTACGGTCAAATAACACAACAGCATCAATCACATACACGAAAATGCCTGTCTCTGGTGGACCAGTCTCTACTATACTCTTCTAGGAAATATCCACATGATGGCAGTTACGTCTATATTAAACAATACTTATCTTCCTGTTACAGCTAAGAAGCTAGGAGCAGAACGAGTGCCAATCGACCAGCTTCTTAGAGAGAGTGACTTCGTGATCCTCGCGTGTCCTCTAACTGAAGAGACCAGACATCTGATCAACGCTGACTCTCTGAAGACGATGAAGAAAACATCTGTAATTGTAAACATCGCTAGGGGAGGTAAGCACATTAGCAGGTGTTCTACTGATAAGAAAAAACTTCTATCTCTCCTTACTAATAGATAAGAACTGTTTCGTTTATCTCGCGGTCACAAGCGCGACAGATCAGCTTGGGTTCGTGGGACCGATTCCCAAGTCGGGAAAACTGTTATTGGATTATCAAGTTAGGAATTTCTCTGTGACAGTCCGGAGTTTGGAAGTTGTGATATGCCCGTGCCTCGGAAAGCACGTTAAACCGTTGATCCTGTCACAAATCTCTCTGGTCGAGTCAGATTGCCGTCTCATCGGACTATGAGAGTGCATCTGAGTTTGCGCACAAACTTGTGCATAGCTTGTGCTATGACTAGTCTCCGTTGAGATTCACGGCCATGACACGAAATCAATCAGAATGACAATTTTATTATAACTAGTAGATAAGTGGTCGTGGTTGTTGTAAAAGATCTGTGAGTGAAGGAGACTTTTGGACCCGATGAAACCCCGTTCCCCATGCTCACTAACGTATCATGTACCTTTGTGCCTGAAGTTTAAATAAATATGGCTTTGTTACCATTACAGAGATAATAGACCAAGACGCCCTGTACACCGCACTGGTGGAGAAGCAGATCTTCGCGGCTGGTCTGGACGTGGTGACTCCGGAGCCCTTGAGCAAAGACCATCCGCTCGTCTCGCTACCTAACTGCTGTAAGTGTATACAGATGTCGAGGAAAAGATATAACGGGTGTAAAAAAACAGTGAACAAAGTTGTTTATAAAGTTACTCAGTTTTATGAATCTGCAGAGCTTTGTGATGGGTCTTACAAACCTTGCATCCCAACCAACGTCATCGGGCATCATCGTCCAGTGGCGTAACTGTCTTAATTCCTTCGTAGAGACGGCTGTTTCATGAGACGTGAGGAAAGGAGGCAGCCTAGAGGGGGTGGACACTTGACTCTAACAAAAATTTGCACTTATAAATCGTAAATATTTCGCAAATGGATCCTTGGATGGAAAAATGGTTTTCGCACACCCTCAATATTTTTAAACGACCTATCCAACGATACCCACCCACACTATGGGATAGCCGATTAAAAAAAAATCATCGCCTCTTTACGTGTAGGTTTTAGGTTTTATTATACTTGTCACTTTGTCGAAAACAAATTCAAACACCAACCAACCAAACCACCAACCACCCAAATTTCAACTTTCTAATACTAAGCGTCTCTGAGCTAAACCGCGGACAGACAGACGGACGAAACTGAAATGTTTAAGTAAAACAAACGTGTAGCTAGTACCGTGGTTTATTAGGGACTGTCCGTCCTTGACACGACCGCCGCATCGGCGCATACGCACTCACACATAGGCACACATACATCACACCTTCACCCTTAATCTAAACATCCTTATATTTATAGGTATACAATAAAGAACTTACATAACTAACAAAACCCAAAATATACTTACAGCTAGGTAGCTTATTTACTTATACATTTAATAACTTACGTAACTAACAAAAGAGGAAATATTACTTATCATATCTTATAACTAGGTGGCTTATTCCTTCTACATGCACGGATGGGACGAGACTGGGTCGGCTCAGGAGAAGGCAAAGGAGTCTGAGTTTTTGGTTCGACACAATCATCAAAATGCTCTTGTTCTTCGTCACCCTGAGGCGTATTTGTGGCGGCTGAGTCGTCGAAGTCCCTGGGCGCTTCCGGGTTCCCCGATACATCCACCATCTCTGGCTGCACTCTAACCGGGCTAGAAGGACAGATTAATGAACTCCGTATCCGTTGCTTTAGCTGATCCACATGTTTATGGGATTCCCTACCTAAAGCATCTACTACTTTGTAATCGGTGGTTCCCATCATTTCCGTTACTTTCCCTGATAACCATTTATCCTGTCCCCTATACTGACGCAACCAAACTTCATCCCCCGGATGCAATTGCCGTGACCCAGTTGCGCCATACTTTTGTTGTCGCCCCTGAGCGTCCCTAACTTTGTTGTCCCTATTAGGTATCAGGGCGTCGAATTTAGTACGCAACCTGCGGCCGAACATGAGAGACGCCGGCGTTTCACCTGTAGTACAGTGTTCCGTGTTCCTATAATATAGGAGGAATTTATTTATAAATAAAGGTATGTTTAAATTTTCCCTAATGGCCTTCTTAATCACCCTTTTCACTGTGTGTACTGCATTCTCTGCTGCCCCGTTTGAGGCAGGGTGATATGGTGCTGAAAATATGTGTTCAATGCCATTGGCATTAAGAAACTGCGAAAACTCATTGCTTGTAAAGGGTGGCCCGTTGTCCGAGACTATTTGTTTAGGTAAACCAAAACGTGCGCACACGTCACTTAAAACGTTTATTGTGTGACTAGCCGCTGTACTAGGTACTTGACTAACCTCAAGCCACTTGGTTCTAGCATCGACCATAACTAAAAATATCTGCCCCGAAATAGGGCCCAAGAAATCTACATGTATACGGGCCCACGGTCTATCTGGCCATGGCCAAGGGCAGGGCATATGTCGCGGCGGCGATTCACTTTCTACAGCACAGACACTGCAAGCGCGGCATGTGTTTTCTATCGCTTCATCCATTCCCGGCCACCAAATGTAGCTCCTAGCAAAAGCTTTCGTTTTAACTATGCCCATGTGGGCTTCATGTAAACTAATTAGAACCTTACTCCTACAAACCTCAGGTACGACCACCCTATGGCCCCACATCACACAACCTAATTCCTCATAAAGTTCTTTTCGGCGATTGAAATAAGGCTGGAGCGATTTTATCTCGTTATCGGATGGCCATTCGTCGCGAAGATATCTTAAAACTCGGCCTAGTAACTGATCTCGGCTCGTCTGTTTTTTAATTTCGTTATAGTCTAATAGCATTGCATTTTGCGCGAAATGTAAATATGACTGTTCCGGAATTATATTTCTTTGTTTACTCGCAACCACAGCTGGCAATCGCGATAAGCCGTCCGCCCCGTTCTGTTTAGAGGTGACGTACCTACTCAATATCATAGGTATAGGCTGACAACTTTATAGCCCATCTTTGTAATCGACTTGCGGCCATCGATGGTATACCTTGTTTAGGGCCAAAAATAGTGACTAACGGTTTGTGATCCGTGCGTAGTGTAAAACGTCGACCGTATAAATACTGGTGTAATTTTTCTAAACAAAACACAATAGCTAATGCCTCCCGCTCGATTTGCGAATAATGTTTCTCAGCCGCGTTAAGCGCACGCGATACATACACAACCGGGCGCTCGCGCGCTCCGCCTGTGCTGCTATCTTGCTCGCACATCTGGCTCAGCACGCCGCCTATGCCTCTCGCGCTCGCGTCGCTAGTTAAAAACAACGGTTTGTTTGGTTCATAATGAGCCAGGACGTCCGCACTAATTAAAACTTTTTTAATTTTCTTAAAGGCTGCCTCACACTCCCTGTCCCATTTCCACGTCACTCCCTTCCCTAATAACCTATACAACGGCGCCAGCGTAGTGCTCAAGTTGTTGACGAATTTAGCATAATAATTTATTGTTCCTAGGAAAGCCCTTAAGTCGGTGATATTTTCTGGTCGGAGAATGTTTAATATACCTTCTACCTTTTCTGGGTCCACTTTAATACCCTCGTCGGAAACAATATATCCTAAGTACTTCACTTCATTAGTCATAAATACACATTTATTTTGTTTAAGTTTCATTCCGTTATTATGTAATCGCTCTAAAACTTTTTCCAGTGTAACTAAATGTTCCCCAATATTGCGTGTTCCAATAATGATATCGTCGAGAAATACTTCTACGTTTGGTATATCGTTGAGAAGGTTGGCCATAATTCTTTGGAATATGCCTGGGCTCGAGGATAGGCCATAAACTAACCTTTTATACTTAAAAAGGCCCTTGTGGGTATTAATAACTGTACAATTGTCGGGGTCATCTAATTCGATTTGATTATATGCCTGTGTTAAATCAATTTTCGTAAATATTTTAGCACCGTTTAACTTAACTAACAAGTCATTAATACGTGGTAACGGATATTTGTCCACCAGTAGCACGGGATTTAAGGTTATTTTATAATCAGCACAGATACGGAGTCCACCATCAGCCTTACGTACCGGTACAAGCGGGGTAGCCCAGTCCGAGCTCTCCACGGGCTCGACGACACCAGCGCGCAGCATACCCTCTAATTCTGCCTCAACGCGCTCGCGCAGCGCGTACGGCACAGGCCGTGCGCGGCAAAATACCGGCACCGCTCCGTCACGTATCCGTAATCGGGCCTTGCCTCCCGTGAAACGGCCCAGTCCCTCCGAGAACAAATCCTTATATCTGTGAAGCAACAATTTTAATTATTTATTACTAGAGTTATTACAATTCGTTCTGTCTGTGTTTATGGTCAACATATTTTGATACATTGGTATTTTTATACCTAATTCAGTAAGCCATTGCCGACCTAACAAAGACGTGGTACCCCCATCTATCACAAATAACTCCATTTGTTTCGACTTATTTTTATAAGTAACCAGTGGCATTATTACCCCCATTGGTTTAATTATAGTGCCATCATAGAATCTAAATACCAATTTAGAGTTTTTTAAGTGTCTATGTCTGAACAGTTTATAATACATTTCCCCACTGATGCATGACACTAACGACCCCGTATCAATTTCCATACCTAACTTGTTTCCATCAACACACATGGTTAGGCTCACCGGCTTATAACTGTTCAAGCTCAGTTGGTGGACGTCTTCTACCGCCTCCCAATCTCCCTCGTCTGACAACGGCGCTTCATCGTCCCCTGACTGGTCCGCAGGGGTTCTCGGCCTGGCCGCTTCGCTCGTTGCCCGCACAGGCGCTGACATGTTGTTGGTATCACATCGATCTAGGGGCTGTCGAACCCCTCTTCGCATCGGACATACCCGACGTAGATGACCTTTCTGCCTGCATCTCCCGCAGATAAACCGATTGTATCTACATCCTTCAGTCTGATGATTTGAGTCCCCACAAGCTGCACAGCTAATCCGCGACTCCTCAGTATTGCCCTTCCGCGTGCCCGCCGATCTGTCGCTCCGTACATCACGGCCTCTCCGGCCGCGGCCACTGCGAGTCGACGTGGTCACCACGTGCAGAGCTCCTGCCGTGACGTCACCGCCACTGCCCGGCTCGCCATTACTCCCGACTGTGTGTTCAACTGCCGCTGCATCTCGTTCCGCCGCTACCATAGTGCATGCTATTTTCACCGCATTTGTATACTGCAGGTTTTCTTCAGTGAACAGTCGTTGTCTAATCGCCTCGCTTCGCAACCCACATACTAGCTGATCCCGTAGGTTCTCTTCTAAAACGGCTTTGAATTCGCAATATTTCGACATCTTCTTTAGCTCTGATATGTATTGTAAGATCGATTCTCCCGCATTTTGCCTTCTCTGTCGGAAGCGATATCTCTCCGCCATGAACGACGGTTTTGGTTGCAAATGATCAGTCATTATTTTCACCACCACTGTATACGATTTTGCACTCGGTTTGTCCGGACTAGTTAAATTGCTCAATAGTTCGTACGCTTCGTCGCCCATTGTTGCAATTAATGTGGGTAACCACAGTTCCTCTTTAACACTATTCACTTTGAAGAACATTTCCATACGTTCCACGTACATAGACCAATTTCCCGATCTTACATTATACTCCGATAACTTCCCGATAGACATATTTAAATTTATTCGTCAGCCCGCTTTTAATTTATATCCTCGTCGCCAGTGAAATGTTTAAGTAAAACAAACGTGTAGCTAGTACCGTGGTTTATTAGGGACTGTCCGTCCTTGACACGACCGCCGCATCGGCGCATACGCACTCACACATAGGCACACATACATCACAGAAACTAAAAGTGTCTAAACACACTATGCCGAAGTTACGCGACCGAAGTTCAGCACAATTACGCCTGCAATGCTATTTGAATTACTGACGACACACTGTGCCAAAATTACGTCGCGTCATAGCGTACAGCCTAACTTCGGTCGTGCGTAAGTTCAGCGGCAACTTATTCTGTGAGCACACACATTATACGCGACCGAAGTTATTACCGACGAAGATCCGGGATCCACGATAGTGTTCGAGACATTGAATACACACACAAAGTTGCGGAACTGAATTTCTGCCGCGTAAGTTCGGCACTTATGGTGTGTCATATCAGCCGAATACGTCTGACCGTAAAATCAGCCGTCGAACTTCGGTCGCGTAACTTCGGCATAGTGTGTTTAGACACTAAGGGTTTCTTGTTGACTACGGAACCCTAAAAAGGAGATTCTTTGTTGACAATTACGAGTTATTAAAATCTGTTTCTTTTCCAGACATCATTCCTCATATGGGCAGTGCAACAGTCAACACTAGAAACAAGATGGCGACAATTTCAGCTCAGAACGTGCTGCTGGCCCTGCAAGGCAAACCCATGCTGTTTCCTTGTTGATGTTCTAAAGATTACCTACTTGTCTCTAGGTAGACAAAGACCTTAACAAATCAAGATAATTTCAATCCATCAAGTAAAATATAGGTACTTACTTTAGGTACCCGTTACCAATTAAATACATTATTTTTTTGGTTTTGTTTGTGCAGTAGAGGCCTAATGATATGCCCAATAAAAGCTGATACCTTTTAAGTTCTGATTCTAACTTAAGGTTACACTAGCCGATATTTTGTCCATACAAATTTCGGGGGGGTATTACTCCACTGTTTGACATTGTACATTCAAAGTTAAGCATGATATCGTTTTATCTCATTATTCATTTTGTCTGTACGGAAACAGAATATTAAAATAAAAAGCCATTAAAAAGTTATAAGCTAACAAAGATTCGTTTTTCTTGCTAATTTTAACGCAACTTTGGGCGTAAATAAGTAATAACAAAAGTGTAAAATCTCAAATACAAAGTCGGCACCGACAAACCTCAATTATAGAAGAGTTCAATTAACTTTATTTGTAATTGATTTATGCATTGGTTTTTTCATAAAACTCAACTTTCCAATAGATTTTTCGTGCATCGTCTAACGTTGTTTCTGTTCGGAACGGTGTTGTGTGCGTTGGAACTATAATACACATTGTGCGTGTAAACTAGCGTCTAACTGCTCATTAGTGATACTGTCACTATCGGGCACGATGCCCGGTGAGACAGCGTGCTTTTTGGCCACGCTTACCAGTGAGTTCGAGCCCGCGACTAGTTCAACCTTAAAGGAAGTGTGTATAAATAATGTAGGTACTATGTACTTACCCAGGTAGTAACTCGTGAGTACAAGTTCAAACCCAGGCCGGTGTAAAATTCGTTTCTTTGCCTCTGCTCTAAAAATAATTATATTTAATAGAACAGCCGCTTCAGACATGTGAAGCGGCTGTCATGGCAACATGGCATGCCGCTTTGGGTCCCACTGAGCTACTCCCACGTACAGACCTTGCTAGCTAAGCTAATGATAGCCACATTCATGAGGAAGGCTATACGGGGAACGGGAAATTCCTACGGGAACGGGATACGCGCGTACGAAGTCGCGGGCAATAAGACTCTAATCTAGAAATCGTAATATCGCCCATTAGAAATACCTATTCCCCAAAGATTAAGGCACAGGCAGAGGTATAACTACCTAGTTGTTTTATCTCACGAGTGCGGACGAGCCATAGTTGTGTACGTAAATGTACGTGCACACACACACACACACATTTTGCCGTCTGTACTCTCCAGGCTCCCGTGGACCCGGGCCGTGACTGCAGATACATGTGCAATAGCGGATTATTGATCCACATACATTTATTGACTTTCTTATTACCAAAAACAGAAATAGGTAAGTAAGTACATAGCTATCGTAATTCTTTAGGTTCTCTCTTAATGAAAAATGGTTCATAATTTATTTTTCGGGTATCTACGTAGGGATAAAGGGATAGGTTAATGTAGATACTTACTGGCACCTACATTAACCTATCATATATTGTATTACCTACTTGGACAAACAGTGATAAACTCTCATACACTTTAATTTTAAATTCACGCAGGAATTTGACACCTGCTGTTATAAATTGCAGAAGGTTATCTTATCGATGGAGTGGTTTACTTATCAGAACTTTATTACACCTGTAAGTATCTAATAACCACTCCCGGGGGAAAACACAGGTGTGTGAAAGAAATGGCTAGATAGCTCTGGTAAAGGTCTGAAGCGTGCGATTTAATGAAGAAGATGGCGACTTAGGTAAACGGTGAAAAGATGATTCCGTGCTTCGGAAGACACACGGTATGAGCCGGTGGTCCCGTCCCGGCCGCCATGTGGCGGTCGACGGTCGTCAGACCATGTCAGAGGCCCCTTAGGTAGTTTAGAAACTCTGACACTAGGGTGTGTGGGGTCGTTAGACCTTACTAACCCACACGAAGAAGAAGAAGGAGGTAAACTGTTAAGTATTCTTTTTTTTTTCTTTTTTTTTTATTGAGGATTGGGCTTGCTCTTGACCTCGATCACGCCTGATGATAAGCAATAGATGAGGTCTATGATGGAGCGAGCGTGCCCAGAAGATGCCTGTTTTTGTATTCTTCAAGTGAAAGTCGGTATTCTGTGTGCTGGCTAATATAGCAAGTTAGAGAATAATCGTAATAATCAATGATTCAAAAAGTTAGAGTTAACCGAAGTGGTAGATAATTATTGTATACTACTTGGGAGGGATTCAAACCTCCCCCACGCCCCTCGAAATGCCTGATTCAAGCCATCGATTAATACAATACCTAAGTATTTAAATTATTTAGCATTTTATTCTACGAAAATCTGTATGAAACGCCACAAAACTTAACCTTTCCGAGGTAGAGTGAACGAATTTTCGAGCGAAGCATACTTACTGTAACATTTGGGGATTTTCGTTTTCGCTGCGTTCGCTCTTGTTACTACCGATTAGCCCCAGGGCCCGATAGGCTAAGTCAGCCCCTGGTTGTGGTGCAAAGCTCAAAAAGAAGTAAATTTCTGGCTATAATATTGCTAAAAGGTGATCTGCGTCATGATCTACAGGCAATAGCTCAAATTCCGCCTTTGGTGCGGTGCGAGGCCAACGAGAGTTCTCACAAGAAATAGCCAGTAAGTTTTTTTCAGTTGGGTTTGCTTTTGACTCTAGTCTAGGTCAGAATCAGAGGTAACATAGACAAAGTCGACGATGGAGCGAGCTTACCCAGTGCTATATACATACAAAATATGAAAATATCCTAATGTCTTCTGTGGATCAAGCAAGCTTAAATAAGGCAAACTCAAACTGAAATATCAGTAAAATAACTTGTTTATGCTGAATATAATCTCGTGAACATGTAACAAACGCGCGTCATGTACCAAAGTAGATTTATATATTTATGATGGACATAATATAATAAACAAAATAAAGCTATAGAAGTATGTTCCGCTAAGTTTATCAAACGCAAGTAACTTTAGCAAAACAATAAACACGGAGCATAGATAATCAAGAGCAGTGACCCTATTCTAATTAAAGATTAAAATAATAATATGGGAGCCATGTGGCCATATTCCAACCAATCGTAGACTAACCGCTCCATTTTTTTTCTGGAGCCAAGGCCTTGAATCTATACAGCCGGCCACACAACCTCTCCGGCCCGCTTCATAGCAATACGTATTTTATCTTTTGATTTCGTGATACGATATCTTGAAGCAGTTACATAAACAATGATTGTACATTATGTGGCAGTGTCGCTGTTAGTTGGCGTCGCGTTACCGGCAAGTTGCGTTGCCCATAACACGATGACGAAAAATCTTAAGGTTTTAGTGTCTTCCAACGATTTCCCGGCCAGTGGTCTCAAAGTTTTGGAAGAACAGTGAGTACCTACCTCTATTGATATTTTCACTTATAACTCATGATATTTCATCTGCAACGTTCAAACATTATGAGAAATCATTCATCAACTCGTTTGGTTATTTCAAGAAAATTATCAGTAAAAGATGACTGAACGCTTCCATATCAAGTAGCTCATTATCTTTTAAACAGAACAATGGATCATAATTTCACATAAGTACAGTGTTGTTTAAAGTACCTACATACCTAAGTACTAAAACAGTTCAGAGAAGCCAGAAGCCAGTTAAATGCTTCCTTACTTGCAGTAGTCGCTCAAAAATAGCTAGCTGTAGTCTCGCGATGGTAATGACCTATTAATGTATTTTGGACAAGGCCATTCCAAGTTATTCACTCGCATCTACATTAATAAAAACTGGCAATTATTATAATTGACATACCTACTAGACACGATGCTTTGAGTTATTTATTATCTTTACTTAGGTAGTCAAAGAGAACATGGAACAGGTAAATTCTATCTTAGGAGGAAACATTAACATAATAATATTATTATTATCTATTGGAGTGGAGGTACTTAGGAGGTAACTAATAAATAACACTATAACATTGTATTACTTCTTAACGTGTAGGATGTAGGTACTTTGATGAATAGGAGTCAACTCTCTGATAATAGCGCAAGCAAATAAAAACATGTGTAAGTAGGTACCTATCCAAGTACTTACTAGAAGTTAATCAATGTTTTATACCTACTTACCTAATAATTTTCTAATAGATTCGTAGATACATAAAGTAAGTAATATGCTAGGCTTAGGTACGCATTCTCAATTTTTTACAACGTTCCAGTAAGTACGATACATGGCTAACGTTAGGTACTTAAAATTATGAATATAAATTTTAATGATAAATGGGTACAATTGCCAGCACATCAAGCTACCAGCAATCTGCCAATTTTTTAAAATACTTAGTATTTTTTAAGATTTTCAACTTTATCGCTACCATCAATAGGTTCAAGGTTGATTGGGTAAATTTAACAGTTTCGGGTAGCTTGATGTGCTGGTGACTATAGGTAATCGCAAAACATTGAATTTTTAAAAGGTTAGGTATAACCTTTTACAGTTTTGAGACAGAAGTTCGTTGTTCTGTCTGACCACTGATTTCAAGGGCATGACGTAGATATTTCCTAAGATATCTTTATAGGCTCTTGTATCTGATTTGCCTAGTTCCTCTTCTCAAATCTACAGGCCAATTATTCCATTTACTGCACTCCGATTTGATCCAAATGGTACCTTTACTATCTTTGTTTTGAGCAAATAAATAAACCTACTTAGTTTTTTTCTCCAATCAATTATTGTTCTTCAAACTCTGTTCTTTTCTGGATAATTTTATTGCGGGATTTAAGACAGCTGAATCGTTTCAACGGGATTCGTCGAGTCGAGATTCATTGACTCGGCGTTTTTCTGGTGGTCGCCACTGTTGATTCTGGCTCTCAGGAGTTGCTGGCCACCAGACTCGTGAGTGTGGTGAGACTCAAGTAGTTATTTTAGTCGCAGCATCAGAACCTAACATTCACTCCCCTAATCTACCTACCATGAATAGGAACTCTGTTAACCGCACTTAAGACTCCTATTCGGTCCGTTGTATGTGGGGAGGTCCTGGCTAACATGTACAGCACAACTCCGCCCAAAAGCACAAAAGCCTCCTGGGAGCTTCACAGACATCGCGGCGTGACTTCAGTTTCTGAGGGTACCGAGGGTTTGTGCACGTTGGAAAGCCAGTTTCGCAGTCCAGTATGACGTGGCTGATACCTCAGCGCCAAACCAGCCTCTGCAGAGTGGGCTGTCTATGACGTCTATAGGTATATGTGAAAATCTAAGCTATCTATCATAAAACTAACACTGTTTTCAGTTTCACAGTCCTCCAGACCAAATATCTGAACTTCGGCGAAGAAGGCCGGACCCTGGCTAAGGAGGATCTCTTGAAGCTTATCCCGGGATGTTCAGCCCTCGTATGGAGCTCCAACCTTCCTATCAGCAAGGAACTGCTGGATAGAGCTGGTAATTTTTTCATCCTCTTTACTTTTGACAGCTAGCTCTTACAACAAACGGACGAACGTGTCATAGCATTAAAAATCGTGATAGCCTATTGCTTTGTGGTATTAGATTTGCACTTTCACGGCCACTTCATTATAATGGCATAATAATAAAGTGGCACTATTTTTTTTGTGTGGTGTACAATTAAGATGAAGTATTTATATTTTATGATATCATGGTACCTGCTCATCTGATGGTGTGTTCGACGATGGAGCAATATAACCTAGAAGTAACCCATTCACTCTTGACTTAAAGACACCCAGATAACTTTTACTCAGACAGTAAAAGGTAACAGACTCAGGCAGGGAATTCAACATCGCCTTGCCACCAGTACACAGTCTTCTTGTCGAACATGGAACGGGCTTGGCGGAATTAAATTTTGATACACCTCATTCTAGGTATGCTGCTTTAGTATCGGCATCTCAATGTCGGCAAATCATATTTGTTATCTGGACAATCGACGATGCGTGATTATCATTTTGTTCCCGTCTTCGATAAGAGAATGGGATTGAGTCTTCAACAAGATTATGTGAACAAACAATATATTATCACATTTATCACTGTGCAGTCTAATCTAGAAAGTAACGCCATTGATGCCCATAAAGCTATAACTGCCGTAGGTCGTTGCTCACCTGAAGACATCAAATTGGTTCATAAAGTAGATAAAAACGATGTTACTCGTAGACATGACACGGAATGACACCAATACGCCAGTTGGATCTGCGAGATATTCGTGAGCTCTAAGCTAAAGCAGTTTAGATTATTTAACTGTTTCAAACCTCCTCATGGTTTGCGCGTTTTTCTTGCAGTAGGAGTGAAACGTAGGTAGAGTGTGCTCCTCAGGGATAAAGGTGTCTTTGCCTTGAGTTAGCTTAAATCCCTCGCTGCATTCAGGATTCTTGTATTAACTCCCTCGCTACGAATCCTTCATTACGTCAGGGATCATGACGCCTGCAACAAAGACACTGCTTTATCCCCTCGGTGCACAATCTACTATTATATGTCACATCATTGGCAAATAAATTAATTCTTTTTTTGTCTAGAGATCCCTTAGGGGTCCCGGATTTTTGCCATAGAAATATGTATAATTATTATATCTAAGGTTTTTCCAATACAACATTCTAAGCAGCTGAGCACCTTGATTAGAGACCGGTTTATTGCTAGGTATGGCTTACCCTCTATAAAATTAGACCTATTCACAATCAAATCTGTTAAAACAGACGTGATACTTCTACGTTCCAGGTCCCCAACTGAAGCTGGTCGCAACAGTATCAGCTGGCTACAACCACTGCAACTTGGACGAACTGAGGGCAAGGGGAGTCAAGCTCTCCAACACACCAAGTGTCTTGTCTTCAGCTGTGGCAGAAATTGCCGTATCTCTGATGCTGGCAACCGCACGGCGGTTCAATGAAAACCTGGAGCAGGTTCACAAGTAATATTGCCAAGATAGTAAATTTTATTGAACCCGACAAGCTCATCTGTAGAAAGACCTTGGTCTACTTGCACCAAAATTTAGAAGATTTGAGGCGTTGCAGCGTGATGTTTAATAAAACCATTTAAATAATGTCATTTTATGAATCTGCAACCGTAGATAAGCTGTGCCATGTAGTATAAATGTCAACGTTGATTAAATCGTGATAGCGTCTGAATTCATCTGTTATAGCTAAACGATAACGATTGAGACGCTCGTGTGACTGTTAGCGATTGGTAAAAATTATCGCTACCATCGATCAGTATTGGTCGGTCGCTGTGTGAAAATCTTCGGAACAGTGGAATCTGGAACTTTCCGATGGGTACCAAGTGCTAAGGCTACCATTGTCTGGATGAAGTCAGTCTGTAGTTAGCTCTATTTACATGTCTAGAACTTAAGTATTTCTAGTGAAAAGAGGTGGTGCAAAGTATGACAGCATTTTACTACCCATACAATAGGTAAACTCAGTCTACAGTTAAGGTGTAAGCTCCTACGTATCTTCCTAAGGTCTACTGATGTCATTGTGGTATTTTTTCAATTACAGGGGCGAATGGGAAATCGGTTTCGACAAGGTCCTTGGTCAGGATATCCGCGGCAGTACCGTCGGCATCATTGGCTTAGGCGGGATTGGACAGGCCGTGGTCAAGCGCCTTTCAGGGTTTGAAGTAGACAAGTTCGTGTACTCCGGCCACAGGGAGAAGCCTGAAGGTATACGCACCACAGCTCTAAAAGTATTCATTTTAAAATGAAATATACTTTCCGCAATTTTAAACTAAGTATAATAATACCAGTCAGAAAAACTTAAATTTAAACTTAAATTTTTAAAGGTTGATTAGTAACTAAGACTACGCTTAAAATGAAGTAAATAACAAGATAATGAAGTAAAAAAAGTAAATATCGAGTGTACGTTTATCTTTGTCTACGCACTGCACTACACAGTCAAATTCAAATTGTCGTCAACAACATTCTAGAAAGTTCCGTCGCTACAAGAATTTATTCGCTGTAGATAATCGAAAAATTAATAATTTATTCCTCACTGTTTGAACTCCAGTTAGAATTCGAGCCAGTCCCTAATATATTCTAGAAAAAATATTGATAAAAAGCAACACTCGTTCTTTCCAGCCAAAGCCTTGGGAGCGGAATTCGTGACCCAAGACCAGCTACTCGCTCAAAGCGACTTCATAGTACTGGCGGTACCGCTGACCAACGAGACCAAGCATATGATCAACAACGATACCCTCGGAAAGATGAAGAGCAACGCCATCGTCATCAATGTTGGACGTGGAGGTGAGAAGAGAAGACTGTCTTATATTCTAAATAGTTAAATTTAGTTGCCAGACAATTTAAGTTCAGGTAAATGGGTAAGTGTCGGCCAAGGTGAGCGGAGACCATGAAACGTAGAACGGCAATCATGGCCGATATTATGGGGCAAAAACAAGTGCCAAACGGAGCCTGGTTAGGCCAAGGTAGGCTATAGATCAATGAGCTCAAGACGTTCGAGATTCCGCCAGATGTAGAAAACATGAGCCTCATCCAGGCGTATTTATCTTGCCCTATATGACAGGGCCTATGGTTGTCGGCTGGCGATGCTAGAGAGGCCACCTATGTCTAGGTGCGGTGAGATGGAACACCAAAATTTAGTCTTTCTAACGTCGTATGTTAATAAAACCTGTACCAAAATAACATGACTATAAAATCTTTCAGACCTAATCGACCAAGAAGCCTTGTACGATGCGCTGAAGAACAAGCAGATCTACGCAGCCGGCCTCGACGTCACCACACCAGAGCCCTTGCCTAAGGACCACAAACTGCTCACACTGCCCAACTTATGTTAGTATCTAACTAGCTAGACTTCGTAGGCACCTACCTACTTTTTTCTGTTACAGAAAAATGTCCCTGTCCTGAAGGATAACCCTTCCTGATTTGCTTTACGCTATACTAGGTTCTAAGGGTTGTTGTGTCTTTTTCTAGCGCTAAAAGTAACATGTTACAATTGTAAGGTCATCGACAAACATAGGGAGACGCCCCAGGCGTCGGGAGTCGCAGGCTATTCCCGGCCACCGTAGGCGCCGGACTGCGGATGGCGAGCGTTGGGTGGCTCGCCGTCCGATCAAAGCCAAGCCCGGGTCGACGGCGCGTTGTGTTCCACGCGTCATCGTCATCGACAAAAGCTTAAGAGGGCGCCGACCAAACGCCGACCGCGCAGTGGTGCCCTCATAGTTTGTTTGGTTATTTCTTTTATTTTAGAATGAAAATACAGAAAATAAGCACGTTTAGTTGTGCTCCACAAGATTATACGTTAATATTATTATAAACGGTAGTTTTAAATTGTTTAGTTTTATTATAATCACTAAAAAAAAATACAAACATCCGAATTGAGAACCTCCTCCTTTTTTAGAAGTCGGTTAAAAACGGAAAATAGTGGCCACTATTATCAACACTCGGATCTACCGAATTATTCTCGCAACACTTTCTCACTGCGGAAATTTGAGTGGAGTGAACTTATAGTAGGTACTCTATCATTCCACCATGACTGGATAGATTGACACCCCACTTCATGTCACCTAAGTTTTCACCGTGAAGTGTTTACAGAATAGACTGATCTGATGGCGTCGGTTCGTGTTCTTAGCCTTAAACAAAATATTTTACTAGATTATAATTCTATTTTTTCGTACAGTCGTCCTCCCGCACATCGGCAGCGCCACAGTCCGCACTCGCAGTGACATGGGCGTGCTGGCCGCCAACAACGTGGTCAACGCGCTCACCGGCAAGGCCCTCATCACTCCCGTCAATCTATGATCGTATAGCTCCTAGACTTTAGCAGATGAGAGGTTCCAATATGTTCCTCTGAGTCTATGCCCAGAAAAATTGCTGGGTCATATCATATGGCATGTTCAACGAGTGATGTAGTTTTTTATTGTACAGTTGAAATAAGCATTAAGGAATAAATGTCGATAATATTATGTCTTACTCAAAAATTTATATTTTGTTAAATTCGAATACAAATAAAAGTTTGATAAGCCATTTAGTGGTAAGATTGCTACAGCAAGACTACCATACCTAATTCCTTAAGTGTTTCCAGCCTATGAATAAATACAATATTGTTATGGATCAAAAAGTGTAAATAAAATGTGCATAGAAATACAAATTTGGCTTTTATTTTAGCTTATATTTTTATTAATTATTATAATATAAAAGTATTAATATTTAGGTATATACAATTACTTATGTAACAATATAAGTATACATAATAATATAATCTTTATAATCTGAAATGGCTTTTAATAGTCATTGGATGAATTTAAGAATTTAATTTAAATAAATTATTAGTGTGTTTTGATGAAAGTTCAAAACACTTTCATAATTTAATATAAGGCTTTTATACTGTGGAGCATTTGTTACAGACAGCTTTTTGTTTTATGTAAATTTTACTATTACAAGATTATAATGATTAATTTACAAAAACCTAATTTTTCAGTAACTAATAAACATTTTTTTTAATTTAAAATATAAAATCTTCAAATGTAACATAGTGTAATTATGACTCTTATTAGGTAAAAGTGAACTTAAATAATAATCCCCCTTACTGCAAAACATGGTTTAAAATAAACAAATTTTAGTTTTTTTTTTAGCTGAATGAATAATCTGTGGGAAACTCTTTTTTCAAGTAGTCAAGTGATTTTTTGGTTGATATTCCAGCTATACCCACCCTATCACAGCAGATAATTTGAAATTTATTGTTCAGCATTCTAGAAACTGGGTGTACTTACACCTATTTTATCTGAATACTACCACACCATAGTTTAAATCACAGCATGGTTCAGCAAACACTGCTTAGCATGGCATTGTCAAAACTTACAAACCAAGAATGTCAGTTTCACCGTTTACACATGGAAATTGACAGCCTGTGACAATCCTGACTATGGGTAGAATAGTAACAGGGCACAATTTTATAAATAGTAACAGCATCCCCAGTTGTCAGCAAGGAAATTCCATGCTCTGTGGTTTTACCCTTTGACACACACCCTGTGATCCAATTGGGGTCATAAATAATAATAAGGTTTGAAATCGTAGACTGTCTAGCTTACTGGACACTCGGTAAACCCATCCTATAAAGGGTTTTCATTAAACCAAATTGTGCAATAATGGGGATTCTTTGCAAATAAAACCAAACTTAACTTATGGTGCATCTGCCACTACAGCTGCTAAGTCCTTTAGGAATGGCTCTATTTGGCTTTCCAAAGACAATATGTGGCCAGTATTACAGTTGTCGCTGCCAATAAATGTTACTACTAAAGGTAATTTATTCATTTGTATTACCTGTAACAGAAAAATCATGAGTATGTAAATGGAATTGAATGATCGAGAAACTGAAAAGTTCCCTGTCTAAGCTATTTACTTAATATGAGTATGTGAGAAAAGCTGCTATCCAATATGAGGTTGTTTTAAGAACAATAATATTATATTTGTTTAAAACATGGTACATGGTCTTGTTAATAAAATATAATTATGATCTGACTGATGTTAATACTATATAGAAAGATTGACTTTTCTTTCTATACCATTTAAATTTTAAATATTTGTTGATCAACAAATTAACATTTTTATTGTCCACATGTTCAAGTATTGTTTTGCTTGTACAGAGTGCAATGGAGTAACTTCATAGTCACTCTCAAGGGAATAGGGGCTAATAGACCTTATATCAAGATTGAGAAATTATTGTGTATGTACCCACCTGATAACTGGAGTACATAGATATTATTGTTTTGTTTCTTCCTAGACCAAGTTTGCTTGCTTGATCAGTAGCCATGCCGAATGTGGATATGAAGTTAGGCCTTAAAGCTAACTGTGGAGCCCTCTCCGTGACTGCACGAACTAAAGGCACGCCATCACGATCAGTAATAAGGATACAGTGGAGCCCATTCACTCTAAAATAAAAAAAAAACAATGCTAGGGGTATTTTCGTAAGTTTTCATCAAACTAAGAGTAAAAAAAAGTTACACATACTTCTCCAGTAGATGGTTTAGATATTTTCTTAGGTCGTCCACCATTGTATTGGGATTTGTTTAATTATTAATTAGTTGATAATGCCAAAAAACAATCTCAGATAGTGAATATTTTCAATAAATGACAGCTAAATGACAGTAATGACCGTAATGACACATGTCTTTCTCATTTTATCTGACAGCTGATGTTTTGACTTGACTCTCCATAGACAATAGTTCACATTTCATTTGTCCACCTTTATAGCCTATTTTGTCCCACAGCTGGACGAAGGCCTCCCTCTCCCTTTACCACACAATGTGTTGGGCCAGATGGTGTTTTGTGGGGAATCAGTAGATTTTTGTCCCCAAATTGGAGAATTTGGCTAAGAGTTTCGGGGAATTTGAAAAATTGATGTTGGCAACGCTGCAACTGCAAGACAGTACAGTTCTCGTCAAATAACTTTACCCCTCTGAAGTTGTGTCGAGTGGCTGCGTAGTAGTCAAAATTACGAACACACTGCAACTGCGCATGCGCAAGAGACATGGGGGCGGGGCGCGATTTTATGTCTCAGTCGCTCGTTTACGTTCGATGCATGCTTGCGTCCCGCTTGCTCCCGTCTACGTGACTGCACCTACGCGATCTTTGCAAATGGCTAACTTCAGAGGGGCAAAGTTATTTGACGAGAACTGTATCGTTCTTGGGCAACTGCTAAATTTCACCGCTAAAGGCGCGCGCGTAATCTTTGAATCGCTAGAAAGCGGACCCTTGGCTGGGTGAGGGTGATTGATGGTCTGTCTGCGGAATATTGCAGACACAAGCGATTAATTCTCGTGTAATTTATGCATACTCACTGCACAAATCGCTGCGGCTCATCTGGCACCGAGTGCCACTAACCCCACAGGCAACAGGTTTTGCCTGCAGACAAGACAACACCCGGCTAGTGGCCAACATACAATAATGATCACGACTTTTAGTTTTTATTTATTGATTCTTTTTTGGTGACGTGACTTGTGACGCGAAATTAGATTGGGCAACTATAAAATCGCAGGCAGTCAAGTGGGTGGCAGTAGACAGAAAAATATTTTCATTTGTCTAAGGCCAAAATGGCAGAATTGGATTGACAAGTCGTGCAATTTTCGTAATTTATTTTTGGGTGCAATAATTATTGCCTTTGTACTTTTTAGGTGTTTTTCGTCTCACTGTTAAAGGAATAAATAATATATGTTGTATTGTGTTAAAATAATTGTGCTTACCACCATCTCAGTCGTATGTTGCAATTTCACGAAATATCAAGCTTTGGTATGATAACAAAAGATATAAAAATTCAGCCTTGTCTCGGTATGTGCTCTTTTTCGTCATGTGTGTGCCGTCAGGATTAACATAGCATGAATGGTCACTGGCGCGAAGACTCGGGTATGTATACGTAACTGTCCAGAATCGTGATTTTCGGGATTGTGACGTCACAAAATAGACAAGACGTTATTTACAGTGCAAATTAGGTAATAAAATGTTTTATTGTTTTCACCGGTGAGTGGCAAAAGATTTGTGGCGCTCCCGTAAGGAGAGAATTCGCGGCGAAGCGGTGGGCTTGCGCTAGGATGGGCGGCGATGTCTGCCCCCTCTGAGAGCGCTGCGAGCCCTGCACCGTGCGCATGCACCAATATATCGCTTATGCAATTGTTCCATGAGCTCAAACAGAAGTTCCCTGGAGTACCTGATCATGTTGTGTCAAACACGATCGAACTGTACTGTCACGATAAACAAGCCTGCGAGAAGCACCTCCACAGTGAAGTCAAGGCCTCCCTAACGCACGCCTACCATGCCTCCTCGTCGGCAGCCGCTCGCCAGCTCAATGAACTCAGACTCAACCTACCAATCAAGTGCCGCAACCAGCCCATAGTGAAGCATGAAGCTGTCAAGTCTACAGCACTGACATCTGTCACTTGTGATGAGCCACAGAAGGCAATACTGAGCTCTGTTACTGAAACACCTGCACAACCAGTCAAGTTAAACACTGATGCCAATCAAAATATAGTTGAGACTAAAAACGAGGAAATCATAAGAAGCAACAACAATGTCTCACCAGTCACTGTAATAAACATTGATAACTGCTTTGCAAAGTACAGTGCTGAGTCTCCTAGTGACTTGGAACTAACTAATGAGAACTTGAAAGAAGAAAAAGTTGATACATCACAAGAGGAAAAAGTAGTTTCTCCACAACAAGAACATAAGGACCTAGATCAACCAGAAAGTACTAATTACAGGATTAATAAGAGTCATAAAATCAAAAACAACTTACCTGAAAGATTAGAAAAAGGAAAGGAAAAGAAAACAATTAAAAAGGAGGAACCACAAACTAAGAAAGTAAGCCCACAGGAGAAGCCAAAACGGCCAAACACATTAGATTTCATTAAACCAAATCCAGATATTGCATTTAAACAGACATTAAAGGAACCAGAGGCTGATACTTGTAGGACCGTGTCACCGGCACCATCTTTGTTGAAGGAGCCTACAAAGGAGTCCAAAACTAATACATCTTTCAGGCCAGAAAGGGGTTATCCCTTGAATTTGTCAGTTAATGTCAATTGTCATATGGACTTGAGCCGTGCGTATGGTGATTCTTGGTTAGAAGATTATGACAGTCCTAGAGCTATTACGTCTGTGAATTTAACTGTTTGTACACCAACTTCAAATATGGCTAGTCCTGTAAGAGATACGCGGGAAGAGGATGGCGGCTTCGAGGGCCATGTGACGGTGACAGTGAGCCCCAGCACGGCGAGGCCGACACGGCGTAGGGCGCCGCCCCCGCCCGCGCACCCCTCGCGAATCGAGTCGCCGAGACCCACCAGAGCCGCCCCAGAACCTCCTGGATCAATCACTATTGGTGAGTTAATTATATTATTTATTTATATATGTTGCAGCTAATTAGCTTAATCACCCGTTTAATTGGTTGCCTAGCCCTTTCATTTAAATGCGCTGATTTTTCAGCGACCTAAGTGACATCTTTTGTTGAATATCGTTTGATGACTTGCCCATGTCCCTTAAGTCGCTGATTAAACGGTGCAGTTCAATGAAAAGGCTAAGCTTTTATTGAAATGGCGGATTAAGCTAGTTGCCTGCGACATATATAATTTATTCAAAATCATCTCAGGGGTCATACCTGTAACAACATGTCATTGGCATTTGATAGTATTCTGTTTCAGGCTTTTTCTTGTACTTCCCTGAATAAGATAGTAAATTCATTCATTATTGTGGATATATTGTTTATAGATATTATTACAAGTCTTGTCATCCTTGAATGTGACTCACAAACCACATGAGGATTTGTTTTTGTAATCTATCCAAGTTGGTCTGATTGTAAATGTTAAAAGTAGATCTGGTTTAATCTAGTTTTTATTTACATAAAACCAAAAATAATAAATGATTCACAAAAAAAATATATATAAGAAGTGATACATGAATCAATAGTTATCTAATTCAAATAGATATTATAAGTAATATAATTTGGTGACTATTTTGCATCAATCATGAAGGAAAAAAAAAAATTGCAGTTGACGCTATTTTGATAGAAAATCCTTGATCCAGCTGCCTAACGAGAGCCTCCTAAGGTGTTGGTCGAGGCTCGTGGCTATTAAGCTGTTGGCTGACACGACTATCGGTACAATGATTGCCGAATTCACGTCCCACATGTCGACAACCTCGCGAGCCAAGTCAAGATATTTGATTTGTTTATCTTTCTCGGGTTTCATGAGGTTCTCGTCATGCGGAGTGATATCTACAATCATTGCACGCCTCTCGATTCAGTCCACCACCACTATATCAGGCTTATTTGCAACAATAGTCCTGTCAGTGATGATGGACCGATCAAGGTTATTATTTACTGTTAATGTTTGAGAATATAAATCAAAGTAAAGCATTGGCCAAATGCGTAAAATATGCAAATGTTAGTCATTTGAGGAAAAAGCATTCTATTATGTGGCTGGCTACTTTTATTACCCTATAAAATTCGTCTTAGGGACTAAATCTATGTCCAGAAGTAGACATCTTTGTGCTGAAATTATGATTTCATAACCCCACTACAATCCGGTACTGCTATAGTTTGCAGGTCATTGACATCTCCTTATAAAAGCTGATAATAGTTAAGACTTTTTGTCTTAATTAACATGACAAACATTTATACTATTGTGTGTATTAGGTAATTTTAAGGCATAAGTTGTGTAAGTCAATCTGACTCACAAACAGCGTAAAAATTTGTTTTGCAGTTTATTCAGATTGGTCTGATTGTAAATGTTTATAATAGATCTGGTTTAATCTGATTTTTGTTTACCTACAATCAGAAATTTAAAAAAAATGATTCACCAAAAAAAATTATAACACTAAGCTGTAATACATTAGTCAATAATTATCTAATCAAAGTAGATAATTTGGTGCCCATTTTGAAAGATAATATTTAGTTCTTTGGCAACTTGGTTGAAGACAAGTTGTTAATAACAAATACAAACCAAGAACCGCTAGCATGAGACTTGGGGATTTTTTATAACTGCTTTAAATTGATTAATATGTATATTAGAAGCAAAACAGTGGACAGCAATACATCAGGTATCACCACATCTCACTAAAAACACAATGCAATTAAAGGTCCTTTCTTAACTGTGTCACATACATCCTCCACATTGAAAAAAAAAAATATTGGAGCAGGTGAATTAAGATCTAAACGTAGCAACAATAGAATATTTTCTTATTTATGAAATAAACACATTGTTTATCCGTTGTTTTGACACGAAAACTCTAAAAACATTATTTACTTGCGACAGTTTGCTCTAGTACGCACTGCGCACAAAAAGCGTAGGTGCATAATTTATATGCTCTTATTGTAACGCAATTCGTCGGCAGGTGAAAAGTTTTCTAGTTTGTTTGGACAGTCTCATAGATAACTCCGTTTTTTTTTTTCATTCTACGTTAGAAATTGTGTATTTTTGTAATGGAACGAATTCTCGGCGTGTCATGAATTGCGAATTGTACAAATCATGCTTTTAGATGCGTATATAACTTTTCTCTCCAGCCAACGGATTGATTGAACTTGCTTTATTGCGCTTAAGTTTTTCATAAAAGGTTTTAAAATTCGGCTGGTTAGGGCTAATCTAATTTTTATAGCTTTCCTTGATTAAGTAATGTACAAACAACAATCCAACCTCTTCCAATCTTTACCCTGAACCTTCTAGATCGTGCCTTAATCGAGCGTCAAAAAGAAAGGCTGGAACGCCTTGCCATGGCGTTAGCACAGGAAAAGGGCCGTCTGTCCCAGCTGACGAAGGAGACGCGGATCCTGGCAGGGCCCTCACCCACCGTGTCGGCCACGCAGCGGCTGCGCGACGACGTCGAGCGACTGCGGAATCAGTGTGGGACCCTCGCGAAACGACTGGAGATGTCCGGACATGGTATGAATCAATATCTCATTGTTTACTGCTTCTAGCCTTTTTCTAAAAGGCTTAAAGCCTAACCGGATCCTTTACCTTTTTTTTTCACGCGGTAGTTTGCCCTAAACTTAAAAGACTTCTTCATTTTTGTTTTGTGAATGTTGTGTGAATAATATTTTTAATAAGTAGTAGGCAAGTTTAAACTGGGTATCCCGCTATGCTGTAGGCGACCTTCAGAACTTTGTCTGTCGGTGGCAGGACGCACCAAAGACAGGCTAAATCATAGTTGGGAAATTGTAGTTTATCCATAAAATCCTACTATATTATATTTGACAAATAAAACTGGCAGGAAAAAATGGACATAAGTAAACTATCGCTTACGCGCTTTACCGATAACGGTTGTTTGTTATGCAATAGGGGGCGAGCCTATCGCAAGTTATCCGTCGCAATTCCGTGAAGTCTTATCATGGACGTTATTTTTAAAAAACCTTATTACACTTTTTCATCTCGATCGAGTAGAGAGCGTGAGAGCGGGAAATTTAACTTTCTTTGCCTTTCGCAGCTGGACGCAAAACGTCCACTTAAGGGAGAATTGGCCCAAGTAAAGGCACAATGGTAGCTAAGACGGTTGGTGTTGGTGGGTTTGGTTGGTGATTCGTCCTTAGGCTTGGGTATTGGGCTAATTGAACGATTATCTTGCCTACTTTCAGCCAATACTGAAAACTTCATCGGCGAATAGGAAAAATCGGGATGGGAGACCGAAGCTGCAGTTAACTTGAGATAAGGGCTAACGATCTCACATCTTGACCCTTAACAAATTCCAGAGCCGGACGACGCCGGGAACTTCTACAGCAACATCTACACGGGGCAGCGACCCTCAGCCTCCTGGCAGTGCCACATGTGCACGTTCAGGAACCACCCGCTCCTCGACAAGTGCGAGGAGTGCGACATGCCGCGGATATTCGTAGGTACGTCCCCCCCTAGGACACACGACTCGGGCTTCGGCTCCTTCCGAGATCGGAATCGACGGGGCGCCGCCTCGGGCTCGCTCGACGATCTCCCCCATTCACTAACACAGACTCAATCAGCCTAGTGCTTGTCCTTCCCGCCACTGGGCGCCGCGCAGGACGCTACCTAGTTCCTCATTTTTGCCTTATTCAGTGCCTATAGTGTTAAAACAGTGCTTGAGTGTATCAGTGTTTAAAACTTTATAAACTTGTGTGCGTTTGAAGTGTCCAGACTTGAGGCTAATATGAACAGTGTTGTGCTTAAGACTCACCCAGCATGTTACTGTTGGAATGCAAACTTTATTATTAACATTGAAAGTACCAACGATGTGATGAACTATACCCCTCTGTTGGTAATTTCGCATCTCGATTTATATTTTTTCTTTAATTATTATAGAATCATATTTGTCTTATTTTTTGTTATTCATTTATGAATAGAGCAGAGAATGCAGTGTATATTATGGACATTTTTTGTGCATTTTCTATTCTAAATATAAGTGAGCAAATATGATCCTCGCATGTGTGTTCGTTTATTTTTTATATGTGACTGGGTTAATATACGACTTATTCTCGTGTAAAATACCGAGAAATCTAATAAACAAATGTGGACGGTTATCCAACAACTGCAGTACACACGTGTACTTGATAGACTGTGATTAATACTAGTTCGCGGTATTAGTGGATACGATTCAACAAAGCAACTTACAATAATAAACAGATCGAATGCTTGAACGTACAATAAACAAGAGTGACTTCGAGAAAGTGAATCACTATCAGTTTCCAATAGTTTTCTCTTGTGATCTCTGCCTGGAGTTATGAAGATTTTTCTATACGAAGGTCATTCATGAACCTAACTGTTTCACCATTGTACTTTACGTTCTATTGTTTTGCGTTTTCCTTTATCTTTTTCCTCGATCATATGCCAGGGGATTTTGCTTTTTGGCTTTCATCACAAGCCTTTAATGTTACCCTTTTTGTCCCATCCTGAAAGTTGCAAATTCTGTACGCTGCCCAGACAATCAACGGATTACCTAATAAGTCTACATTCTTATCAAATAGCATGAAATCAAGTAATGTAACACCTAGTAACATATACATAACCTATCTTGCCGAAACCTTGTGTAAAAGATATCGCTAGTTTAGATAAAGTACCGGAAATCTGTAAATATTCCTCGATCAACTGCACGTATACTTGACAAGCTACTATTCTACCGTCAACTGGCACACGGCACACCTCGGTGCGATTTTAGCAACGCCTTTATTTTCGTGGCTGTAAGGGTTCTTTTCGTCAATCAAGTTTTAAAGCTGTCGTTCATTTGTACGTGCTTTCCATACGTGCAAATTACATCTTAACACAAACTCAACGTCTTGCTTTTTGACTCATGCATGAGTCATTGACTGTCAAAGCCTATCTAATTGTGAAAGTCTGTAGGTATGTACAGACAGATGTTTGTAAAAACCAATTATCCTCAACGGTTTTAGACTAAAGTTGAAACACAGAACAGAATTGAGAATTAGGATAATTTTATTATTATTCCCTGGAGTAATTTTCGACTATTTTAGACTTTCACTCGGACGAAAAATAGGCAAAAGCTAGTATAGTACACTTAGTATAAGTCGTCAGATTACGCCAGTTTTTGTATAACAATATTATGAAACGCGTTGACGAAACGTAGCCGTGTATTTACCTACTTTGTGTTTAATACATTCAGGGTTTTTCCCACGCCAACTGCTTTGTTTAATTATTTTTATTAGATGAGCATTCGAATAAAGGATTATGCTGTGCTCTTCGGATGATTTTTTAAAATATCTAGTTATTTTCCACAAAGATAACTTGAAAATCAATCGTAACCAACAAGAAACAATATTTATTTTTGATGAAATCTGTAAGTACAGTGTATTGTTTGATAACCGTCTATATAGAGATTTTGTAAAATATGTTTATCTAGCGTTTAGGTACAAAGAAATTATTAGATTTTATTAGATGAAGTATTTATTGTTTTACTTAATTAAATTTTATTAGGCAGACAAAACATCACTTGTTGACTGGTCAAACGGTGGGACATCACAGGATCTCGTTAAAAGACTATTTTATTGCGCCTTGCCAAAAATGTATCATAAAAATTATTTATTGCCTTTGAAAAAAAAAAACATTTGCCGTGATTTTGCTCAAATTATCTTGCTCAGTATTCATGATAACGAATTCACTAATAAAATAGGCATTTGTTGTCTTCTAGGCAGAATGGTCGATAGCCAGACGTAGAGATTTATTGGTGGCTAACAAGAACCAATGTGCACAGGCCCTTATAATATTCAAGCAATAACATAATGGAATAATGGTTAATATATTAATAAATCAGACAGGTATAATTGTTGTGTATATTCGAATTTAACTGTGATAGGCGTAGGGTCTTTCCATGATTGAATAAACTAACTGTTAAGTCCTTCACTTCACTATTCACTAGGTTTAGACAATGATTCAAGTCATGCGAGTGCACCAAAGTCAGGAAGTACCAGTTTTTTAAATATTCATTTACATTTTAAATGATCAAGACTTGTTATACTACTTTTACTCACAATTTCATGTTTAATTGAATGCAAATTTTAATAATGTTATTATCATACTTTCTAATAACGAACTTTCTGTTAATTTGAGGATATCCAATTATTGTGATAAATTGGCCTTACTAATTTTAATAAAATAAAAGCTTGAGATAGAAACTTAATAGAAAATAATTCGTATAAAGTGTTTGCACAGCACTATTTTACTTAGATATTTGAAATATATATTGTG
Organism: Melanchra persicariae; assembly: GCA_947386135.1. Taxonomy (NCBI): domain Eukaryota; kingdom Metazoa; phylum Arthropoda; class Insecta; order Lepidoptera; family Noctuidae; genus Melanchra; species Melanchra persicariae. The sequence continues at coordinate 3,998,529 of OX376664.1, read as the reverse complement.
ACTTGAATTTTAGGCGTAATTTGTTATTATATAGGTGTAATTCAATTGTGATCCATTTTTTATTGTATATGAGAGAATAAATAAGATGTTTATTATTAATGTTGATTTTTCTTTGTGATGCTAGATAATTCTATTAAAAAAGTTTACAAGACATTTACGTGTACTTTGCCATTATGCAAATAAATTGTCTAAATATTATATTAGAGCTGTATTTTTCTAGAATATGGGTGACGATGTGGCCTTAAGCGCACATAATTATAAATATTTGAGGGGCAAAGAACGCGTATGATAAACCTGTTTTTTTTTTGTTTTGAAGATATTAATGAACCTGAAGGTAAGTTGTGTTTTCGCTCTTAATAATATTTTAACAAGAATGTCGTGCAGTGGAATGCCGTGTTTTATTTCTTTCTTAATATTTTTTTTTAAGTTTTTCTTATTTTTTATTGTATATTTGTTTTTCATGCAGTTCGGGCATCTGACGGAATTACTGTTCGCCTAATGCCAGGTCGGCGGAGTAAGTATGTTCAAATTACTTACATCAGAGAATAACGAGAATGTATTCATTGTTTTTTTATTCAATTCATCAATATATCTACAGATTCTTCTCTCTCTATAACTTAAGTAAAGCAGCTACATTATAAATGTTTTTGTTTACAGAAATAACTCGCTCGTGGGTCTTATGAGAAGCGGTCGAGGTTCGAATGGTCGTACGTTTTGAGGCTTGATCGCGTTGGACTTCTTCTAAACAAACGTTCTTCTACACCACTCGTCTTCAAACAAACACAATAGACTTCTGCAGATACGTCTATTTAACATAATACATATCTGCAGGGCTCTATTATTCTCTTATTTCAACGGAGGTTGACGCGATCGACCCTTAAGTGCAGTAGTACAAACCCAATCTGTGATATTCGCATTTGGTAATTAGAAAGTCTGATTTTACTGTTATAGTTTTAAAAAAGTAATTTAATTTTTTGATTTAACACATTCCAAAGACCCAGTTATTCGATCACATTGTTCTGTTCTTTCCTGTTCTCATTGAGTGCTCTGTTGTACCAAATGCGGATAACTCGAAAGTTATTTACATTTTAAACACTGCTGCACTTAAGGTGGATAGGGAAGTATTAACTTTATAATTATAAAAAATGATGAAAAAAAAATGTGTCGTTCCGAGAAACAAGTATCAAGATTAACTGAATGCAGTCTACGCTGCGTTGCTGAAATTGTTTCAGCTATGTAATTTAGTTTTGTATAGCAAACGCAAAATTATATGTATTTAAATATTCTAGAAGAACTAGCTTTCATTAAAGTGGTAAGTACAGACAAAACTATAATTATGTTGAATTAGTTAGTCAGTTGTGAACACAAATTCCTGTGATTTCAAGAAAGTAAATTATTTTTAAATGCCATTACAACTTATTTTTGTTAGCTAAATTTGAAAATGATGTGTTAAAAAGTCCATCCAACAGCCGCCTTGCTTTGTTAATTTGAACATTATGTAGCTATCCATTTTCACTTTAATGGCCAGCGGCCCTACCATGACGTGTTAAAACGTCAACTCGTCGTTCGAGCGAGAAAGAGGGATGGAGCTAGATAGGGTGTATAGCTCCATCCCTCTTTCTCGCTCGAACGACTGACGTTTTAACACGTCATGGTACGGTCCCAGTTTTGTTTAAAAGGAATGAACTTCCGACACTGAGTAAACGACATCTTTAGCAATAAACATTTCCATAGTGACAGAATACTGAAGTGCTGTAACTACTCAAAATAATAAAAGAATAACAACAGAGATTATAATCTACTTATACAAAACAATGAACATGTGTTATTAAATAACTTGCAAATCGATCCGTTTGGCATCGTCCTAATGAAAAGCGATCACCGTCGAATGTCGTCGCGTAGACACAATCGCACGTTCGCGCAATGATCGGAAAACCGGAAAGCGCCCTCTGTCGTTTGCAACAATGAGGGTTTCCTGGAAAATTCACGCCACCAGTTGGCGCCACGTAACTTTGACGTAAGCATGACGTTGACGTCAATTTTACTAATGTCGGAAAACAAGCTTTTTGACCGGTGCCTGGACGCCTCAGTGCTGCCACCTGGTGTATGTCATTTCAGCAAACCCTCATTGTACGCGACGACGATAGCGTATTTCGCGCGCTATCACTTCGTATTAGGACGACCGACGCCATAAAGATGTTTTCTAAAAAAATACGAATTTGACACTAGTCATCGATTTATCCCTTGAATTACAATAATTATCAACATAAAATGTATTGCTCAAACAGCTTGCTAGATGACGCTAAAGGAAATCTGCACCAGTTGATTTGGACCTACTGCCATTAAGATCCAGTATAGATCAATTGAGTTCCGAACAAAAGTATTTCTCATAAAGTTGAATAATAAACCTTATCTTCAGCATTGTAAAGTGTAAACGAAAACGTCGAAGAAAGCTTGTGGAGCCGTTTGATACAGATAGGTTCCACAAGGTTTCTTAGATGTTTCTACGACTTTATGGCACTCAAATTAAAGTGAATAATTCAATATCATCAGATTTTTTCTGCGTCCTGTTAATTACCTATCTACTAGGTATTAATCATATTTTCCAGAATTTAGGGTGTGAACGCAAAAGAAAAAGATGTCTGTCTGCTCGCTTTTATACATATTTTCGCTTGTAACACGAGGACAAGCGAAATAGGTGATAATTTTTATGTCGATGCGGTTCTGGTATGTCGACTAAAGCTTGGCTGAATTCTGGAACAAGCCCTTTCGTTTTGTTAAATTGCTGCTTGAAGATCTGCTGAACTGATTGCAGAAGATGATTTTGAATGCCTTGAATAATAAACCTTATTTTTCGTGTCTTATCGTGCAAACTAGCCTGCACAAGCGCATTTGGACTTGTTGAGGCATCTCAACATTTCCATGTCTGTGTCGATTTTCGTACAACTTTGCACTTTATGGCAGTGACAATAGTGAGAATTTTCTATGTCGTTGTTGTTTATAAAAATTGCGTTCCTCATTGGTTTGCTAGGAACCTTATTGCCTATGATTTATTAAGATAAAATCTTAACTATTTAGGTACTATGTGTAGACTGTAATAAAGGCAAAACAATTATGGAAAATGTGCATTTTCAAAAAAAAAACTCGAATCTTTTTGTAGATTAATGTAGATGCATGATAAACTTTTTGTACCGTATCCTGGTGGATATTATTTCGAACTGATTCATGGAATATGTAATACTTTAATGCTGTACATATTTAGAAAAACCTAACGAAAATAGTTAGATATGTACTTGAAAGAAAAAAAGATGCTAATCTTTGATTTTTCTAAATATGAACAACAATAAAGTTCTAATTATTGAATTAATGAAACAATCACTGTGATTTCTAGTCGAGAAACCGAACTTTTCATAATATTATGTATGTATTAAGCAATAAGCATTTCTTTCTGTATAAATATAAACTTGTGCTCATTTTGTACATAATTATATGTATGACAACGCTATCGTATTTCTTTTCTGTTGTAAGTTATAAAAGAACTGTGTGCCTATGTGCGAGTATTTTTTCATTGGGAATACAATATTAGTGAACGTGAGAATGACCTCGTTAGGCATCTTGAAACAGGAGTGATATGAAGATTCGAATGACGTTATTGCGACGCACGCTATTTCGAAAAACTTTACGAGTGATACGCCAGTTCGAAAACACATTGAGTCGAAAACCGCTTTATCGAATGACGTTGTCGCCAACACGCTGATTTCTCATTGCTCTTGTTTCCCAAACCCAATACAAAGATAAGGCTTTATCGGGGTCGTGAGTTCGATCCCCAGACAAAACTGATGCAAATATGCTATTCGCAACAGTGGATTTCCATACCAAGACTTTCGTAGGTACAAGCGTACCAGTCAAACAGTCTTTCGAATCGGCGTGTTCGCGACAACGTCCTTCGATATTCGATATAGCGGTTTTCGACTAGTGGGTTTTTGAACGGCGTACCACTCGGTAAAGTTTTTCGAAATAGCGTGCGTCGCCATAACGTCATTGCATTCGAATCATCATATCACTTCTTCTTGAAACAATTTAAGTCGAGCTAGGGGCGGGTTTTAAACTGAAAGAGTGAAGCGTTATCCTAATTGCAATTGTCCTGCATTAGGACGACGCCTTATGGTGCCTATCCCCTGTAATGAATTATGTCACCGGAAAATTCCAGTCTCCGTAAGATTATAATAAATCCGATCCAAATACAATAGTTCCAATATATCCGGGACATAATGAGAAAGGCGTTTGCAATTTTCCGGTGAATACAATGAAAAACTTCAGCCTTTAATGTTGGCTGGAACTGCTCATCGTTTTCGTCGCTATGGGATTTTTTGAGAAAAAGTGACACTCAAAGTAAGTGCTAAAATTGTATCTTGACCGCCCCAACCATAGATTTAGATAGTAAAGATAGGGCCGTCCGAACGTTTGCTTATGTTAACAAGGGGCAAAAGTGTTTAGCAATTCAATTTCATGTAGCATAATCATTGTTCATCAGTGTGATGGACGTTATCAAGCTCTTCTGCCTTAGGCGTAGCCCTAATTGAAAGCGATCATCGCGCGAATACGCGATTGTCGCCATCATTTGTATGTCAAACCCGAATTTTTGTAACAAATTTTCTGTGTAGCCCCAGTTCGAGTTTTGCCCAGCAGTTATTATTACCTAAATATAAAATTATTATTTCAAAATAATTATTATTAATTCAATAGCTCTAAAAAAATGACAACACATTAAATTACTTGCACATGAGGTCATATTGTTAAAATAAAAGGTATTTAGCGCTTTTATAGTATATTTACTTAATGTAAAATATCTATGACCTATATGATATTATGTAAATTAATATTTTTATTTCATCGGCACATTTATCAAAATAAACTTGTTATTGAAATTTTGTTTACTTTATTTGTTTGACTTTTCCTAATATTCATATGCATGTGAGCTTGACAGAATCGAGTCTGTCACAATTTTAGGTCAGGTCACACCAAGACGTGGCGAGGTGCCCACTTTTTTAACAGTGATACAATATTGAACTTTATTTACTGCCTTACTATATGGTACAGATTAGAATAATTTGAATTTTAAATTGACACCCCCATTGGATATAGATTGGAATTTTCTCACTGTAATGTGGACCTTTTGCTTGGTGTGAGCTGGCCTTAAACCTTTAAAAGTGTACAATTTAAATTATTGCTGAACCTAGTTGAATCTTGTCCAAACAATATTTATAATTTTTTATACTAAACTAGGTATTTTATTATTCATTTTACAGATGCTATAAAAGCTAAAAACAATGCAACAGTATCAATACTTTTATTTGAATTTAAATCTAAAAATTATTATGAATACTTGGTTAGTTGCTAAAATGGGTCTGAATTATAGCAAAACAACTTTAAACTTGAACCCTTATGTAAATAATACACTTCAAGTACAAAGAGTATTGAGATTAAAAATGCTACTGTATCATCATAAGACAGTGATTTTAGATATACGAATGTTATTCAAGTAGTAAAAGTATGAATAAGTCTGAAGATCATTATAATTGAAAGCTCACAACCAGGGCTGAATGTAAAGTTGTTCTGCTATAGTTATAGCAATCTTTTACAATACAGGCACCTACTACTTGTGCTAGTTAACTTGATATTTGGCTCAAACATTCAAGCCAATTGTCAGCTTACACGAGTAGTATTAGACAATAATTTTAATCCCTCCAGCGTGCTACACTGTCATACAACTATAGACATTAATTTCTTACAATCATTTCACTTTCCAACTGATATTATGTTAATATGTCCCTAAAATTAAAGAAGGCTCAACAACTAGTGTTGAGTCTACAATCTAGCCAGTAAACACTTCTATTATTAGCTGATTATAACTATTTTTCACACATTAGCATCTTGCAATAACAATGTTTATTAAATAGCAGTACCACGCTCCAAATTCTGTTTGATCTCAGCAGTGTGTTCTCCATAAAATCTCTCCAGTTTCTTGTTGAACTTAGCATTCCTTTCATTGATGTAATCAATATCTGCATCGTCATTGTGTGTACGTCTTCTGGAGTAGCGAGCTCTCTTGGCAATCTGCCCTTCCAAGTCATCCACCATCTTGTCTACAGCTTCCCTGCGGTCCTCATGCATCCCGTGAATAATAACATTGGGGCCACCATAGAAGGCATCACCATATTTTTGTTTCTGTCTATCATACTGTTCCATGTCAGTGGTTGGCATGTTCTTAACCAATCTATTATACTGTCTAATGGTAGCTTGCTCATATGTCGAAAAACCTTCGTCGGGATTCTTTTTCTTCTTCTTACGTTCAAGTCGCTCAGCCTCTGTAGCGGATATGTTTAGTAGTTTGACTCTGTCGTAATCTTTGCCTGCTTTTTCTGCCTCTTCTCGCTTGGCTTGGTCATCAAGCAGCCATTCAGCCTGTCGTCGTTTCGCCTCGTAGTTTGGTGGTAGTTTATTTCTCGCCTCTTCCGCGACCACTTCTGCATGGTTGTGTGTCCTTGCTTCGTTTCTGGCTGAGTGGAGAGATCGCAACCTCTTCATGCGTTCAGCTTGTTTCTCAGCGAACGACATCTCTTTTGGTGCTGATGTTGAGGCCTCAGCCGTGGCACTCATTGTTGTTGTTGATAAAAGGAACACTTGTTTAGCGAGTTGAAGATTGAAAACACTTTCGTATACCTAATTATTATATTGCGTGATGTCGATTATTAGACTTTCGACTGCAATAATGATAAAATTACCACAAGACTGACAGGTAGGGATGGGTCTAAAATTAATAAGCTGCTAAATTAACACTGCTATATTTTTTTAGTGTCAACACCTGTTAAATAAATTCTGAAACAGTTGTTAAATCTAGCAGTCACAACTCACAAAAAAAAACCAAAAGAATAGAAAAAGAAACAAAAATAAATAATATTAATAAACAAAAATTACGAATACTAATAAAAACAGACAAAAAAAGAAATTGTTGCAAATAAATTGATTCTTATTTTAGATACATACGCCAACAGAAAAAGTTGACAGTCCTAAGTTGTGAAAAGTATGAAGGAAATGAGAATTAATTATGTTAACAACCTGTCTGTGATTAAATTTAACAGTTGCTAAAAATAACTGCTAATTTAAAGTGTTAATTATTGTTAGCATTAGCATTTAGCAGTGTTATTATTTTTTAACGCTTAAGCCCATCTCTACTGACAGGTTGAAGTTGTCTGTGTCAATGTCAAGTCAAACAAAAAGTGTAGTGTAGCACCACCAATAGTCACAGACAGAACACTTATACTAGGGAGGAGTGTAAGTAGTGCATGTTATCAACTTATCATCATTATTATGATGAAGGCAGTCAAATAGTCGAGAAAACTAAAGCGTGTATATTGGCACGAAAGAATAAAATGTGTGCAAATGCAAGATTCAATTTCATTATGTTTGCACTTGGTCATCATTTTGAGAATATGACATCAATTTTTAGTCGATTATCATAATTATGTCAAACTCAATGTTGTGACTATTGTTGTTGTGTTGGTATCGCCTTATGTGTTTTTATTTATTAAATCTCATATTTTTATCAGCTTTATACAATCTAATAGCTATAGAAAATTTAAAATAGTAATATAGATAGTAGTAATATAAATAAATAAAGTATGTGTGTACTGAACTAATTAAAAGTATTACTTTACCGCAAAGTTCGTTTTTGACGTTTAAAGAATAACTAACAGGTGCGAAGTTAGGAACACAACAAGCAACTTCGATGAACCAAACTGAAGTGAGGCAGTCTGTCGGTGTTTTGGAACAGTGACGGTTGTGTGAAATAGTGTGGAAAAGTATATTTTTCTGATAAATTTGAAGTGTTTCTGGAGTTCACGATGTCGGATGAAATTGCGGAGAATGGAACAGCGAACGGAGACGTCCCAGAGATCGAGCTGATCATTAAGGTAGCTATAGTTTTTACACGTGTTATGCCCAAGATTAGCTGCTTACATCGGTCAACACGGCACGCGTTACTGTTCTGTAGTTGGCCTTCGGAGATATAAGAAGATTGTGAAGAGGTGGCAAACGTGATAAACGCAGTTCTATGCGGCAAAGCTAATACTTTCAACAGCTAGCAGAACATACCGGGTGTATGCAGAACGTGCATTGTAAAACGCATGATATTGTCATGCTGCGCTCGTATGCATGAAAGTATATTATTACTGCACTTATAATGCGCGTTATTTAGGTCACTAGCTACTGTTTTGTTGGTCTCGTTATGTTTGGCGCGTATTTTTATCGTCCATGGTAATTAAATCTCGTTGTAATGTTAGGTACATACTTAGGTACACTAGTTGCATCATGTCCATCTACTGCAGACGTCATCGGTGCACCAAGCTAGCATTAGTTATATAATGTAACTATAAACCGGCTGCAATATGATAGTTCCTGTAAGAGCCCTACCATTCGAAATTTGAAAGTAGATACCTAGAGAAGAAAGTTGGAAACTTTTATTATGTCATAGTTTGGCAACAAACATGATTTATTTAGTTGTATAGTACCTACTGTTTAGTCATACATGTAATAGAATCATACTTGTCCTGTTCACACAATTAGTAATAAATTAGTCATGGGCCGTGGTTTTACTTACATGGTGTATATGTATATTCAACATACTATAAATAACATAACGGCTTTAAAAACTGTAACTGTATTAATCTAACACCATTTATATACTCCATTAGTTACCAAGTAAATAAAAGAAGGGATAAAAATACTGCAAAGATGTTTTACAGAAAAATGATTTCTGGTTTCTATGAGATTTAAGACAGAATAACTATTCTAAACCAAAATATACAGAATTATTTCTACAAAATTGTTTTTTCTTCTGATAAAATTACAATGGATAATGTAGGTAGGTATGAATCAATTAAAATTACAAGAAATCCATTGAGGTGAATAACTGTTTATAGAAAACTTTTCACTGCTTAGGGATGAAATAGAAAAAAAAAATCAGCCAATAATGAATTTCTCATATCAGTAGATTATACAAAGAAATATATCATTATCACAGTTTCTCAGTAACTGGGCTATCAAATAACTGGGGATATCAAATGCCAATGTAATCATATAGCCAGATACTTATCAATGCTAATGATATCATACTTGTAGGTAATTGAATTTTTAATTTTGCATCCTATCTGCTGAAGTACAACAAGCTTAGGTCGGCCAACCTTTCTTCTAAATAAATAAAAAGAAAAAAATAGATAAAATATATACTTATTGCCCTCACTAAGTATGTGGGTAACTGGTAATTCTCATTTGAACTGATAAACGCAGTTAAAAAAACTTACCTGCATAGGCACAATTTTAAAACTAAAACATTCCTAAATTAAATAAAAAAGATAGAGAAGAAAAAAGTAGGTCTAGGTACCTTACCTAGACCTACTTTTTTTCAGAATCGGACTGCAAATAAATCTTGAATGAAGCAATCATTTTTATTATGTGTTTATTACCTTTCCGGTTACAATTTCTTACAAGAGCAAACTACAAAGACTGAGAGAGTGTTTATTTGCTCTTAACTGTGGGAATGGAAGAAAAACATGAAATTGATCTGTCTCTTTATTGTCTATATGACTGTTTGTAAGAAAGAGTTTAATGAGGGAAATAGGTTGTCCCATGCCATAGACTAGAAATTCACATCAGTGGTTTATATTAATAATTAACAGACAAGAAACAAATAAACAGAATGATTAATTTGTTATTGTTACCGATTCCAGTTGTGTTTATAGCTGGCCCTACTGTAAACATCATCTAAGTACTTGGCCATACAGATACGCACAAGATAATGTAACAACACATTACAGGAATTAGCTTACTGCATTATTATAACACTTCAAATATTCTAAATTGCTTCCAGACTACACTGTCTATATGAAAACGTAATTGCAGCAAACTGAATGTATAAAACTTATAGATAGTTGCTATTTGAGATCTATCACATAGTTTGAATAGCTGCCAATATATGCAAAAAGTATTATAAACTTAACAATGTTTACTTCAGTTGTATATTTATAGGAACTATGTCACTAAAGTCAATGTCGGTGTGAGGTCTTCTGTGTTGAAATATTACATTAACTGTGTAATAAATATTTTATGTGGTAATATTGTGATTATGAATATTTGCATCATCCACTTTAGTTAGTGGTTGTGGAGGTTTGCGAATGGTAGATATTTAGAGGTAAGTAATTAAATTGGTTAGGTACATACAAGGCATTGGCGACCGCGTACCGGAAGACGCAGCGTTGGAAGGCCTCCCACAAGGTGGACCGATGATCTGGTGAGGGTCGCGGGTAACCGATGGATGCGAGACGCACAGGACCGGTTGTTGTGGCGACACTTGGGGGAGGCCTATGTCCAGCAGTGGACGTCTTTCGGCTGATATGATGATGATGATGATGATACAAGGCATTAAGTTAAACGTAACGTACATCAAAAGTTCTAAGATTTACCTCAAAACTGGCGCTCACCAATCAAGGTCTAACTTATGTCAAAATGAATAGAATGTTCTTGCCACTCCAGATCACAACAATGTGACCACACCTGTAAAGTGAACTTCACATATTAGTAGCTGCCCCACAATTCCACTTCATATTATGGAGTACTATTTATAAAAGACCGGCCAAGTGCGAGTCGGAGTCACGCACGAAGGGTTCCGTACCATTATCTATAAAAAACGGCAAAAAAATCACGTTTGTTATATTATGGGACCACTTAACATTTATTTTATTCTATTTTTAGTATTTGTTGTTATAGCGGCAACAGAAATACATCATCTGTGAAAATTTCAACTGTCTAGATATCACGGTTCATGAGATACAGCCTGGTGACAGACAGACAAGCCCTTTGGGTATGGAACCCTAAAAATGTAAAGTAACAATATTCAGGTGTTTTCAACGCATAATTGCTTGACGTACGAAGCGTTTGCATTGCCATCTAATTCCCAATGCAAAAACTTAATTTATTGTTCACTTGCGTAATATCCCATCATTATGTGGCTTATAAACGCTTTGCCTAAAGGGGCTCGTCTTGATGAGAGCAGCTCAATTAGCGGAGTCCTATACTGGCAAAACGATTAACCTGCCACTCCGGCTGCATACAAGTGCACCTGCACTTTTGATAATAGTTTTTATAAGTAAGAAAACAACGTCATGCATAAAAAATAGATAAAAAAGAACAGATGTTATCCTAGTTACAAACTTCATATTTAATAATACAATGTATAACTTTACTAAAAGGACTGCCCTACTACAAAGAGCATATTATGAAGTTGTCCGGTCTATATGGGTGTAAGTTGCACTTGCAATGCATTCGCCACGGTTCGTGTTCGTTGATCGTAAAACACCTTGTTTTGGTCGTCCATCAACTGCGTTCAGATGCGTTGGCTTGAATTATATAATTTTAATTGGCATCGCACAGATTACGAGCGAGCAGAACGAATATCTACTAGGAAGTCAGCGGCCCGCGAAAACGATAGTTGCAGTTTGGCCTAAAAAACTTGTAGATGTTACCAAATCGTGTGTTGCAGTCTCTCTGATTGGCTTCGACATTTCGTTTTTCATTTCCATGTCGGATTAGTGAAGTAGTTTTATGTACTAGAAATATGACCTCATTCTGAAACCAATAAGAAGAAGACAAATCGTAAAATCTGTTGAACGTAAACTGTCATGCTTATAAATTACTTAGTGATGATATCAAAGACCAGTCATGTTTTGTAACACGATCAAGTAATTATACAGTATTTCTAGAAGTTTCGAAGTACCTGCATTGAATGCATCTCCTAGTGCGGCGGGCATTCCGCGCGAGAGAGCGCATGCGCGCCTTCGAAACAGAAACCTGCGCGGGCGCCATCCAGGGGAAAGTGACACTGCGCACGCGACTGCTCGTGCGTCCGGGGACCGAGTGACATCAACGATTAGCATGCTCACCCAGCATTCGTGACGGTGATGGAAATATATCATTTTCGCTCGGCAGTATTTCTAATTGCATTGTGCATCTGAGAAATAGTATCTTCCATATTTGGTCCTGTGAGTCGCGAGGTGTGGAATTTCTTCGAATGCTTTTCTGTCTTTGAAGCAACAGAACTCAACTGTTCTCTTTCTTCTTCAGTGCCCATTGGCCTTAATGTCCAGCGACGCGGACGTCTAGAACTTCATTAATGCTACTTTTGGATTGGCCTTATACTAGGTCCAAATAATCTTGCTCAATTTTTAAGGTTTTTCATCGACCTCCTGATCTCTAATTTTCGAGCGAGAAACGACGCGTAGAGATTTTTTCGAAACAGATCTCAAAAGTCAAATGCATTCTCTGAAATTCTTCAAGTTGGCAATGTTTGGCATTTCGGAGATATCGAGTATTGCAGGCGGTGAACTTTGATGTAGTCGATTTAGGTAGAGGAATCGGTTGAATACATGACTATAGAATTCTGTAAGGCGAACAGTTAAGTTATGCTGCAAGAAAGGACACTCGATATCTCTACAATCCAACTGTTGAAACTTCAGGCGAATATAAAAATGACGATTTGAGACCCTTTTAATCATCTGCCTAGCCTTTTACTACTTTTCAACTTTATTGGGGTCGGCTTCCAGTCAAACTGGATTCATCTGAATACCAGTATTTTACGTGGAGCAGCAGCCTATCAGACCTCCACAACCCATTAACTGGGTAACACGCTACTTCCTGGCAAGACTGGAGTCAGATTTTCTGGCTTCCGACAATCCGTAACGACTGCCAAAGATCTACAAATGACAGCCAGGACCAACGGCTTAACGTGCTTTCTGAGTCACGGAATAACTCGATATGTTAAGATGGTCACCCATCCACAGACCGACCCCGGCAAGCGTTGCTTAACCTTGAAGATCGACCCGTGCGACTGTAATTATTAAGCCACGAGCTTCTCCCATTTGAGACCCTTTTAATATATAAATAAAATAAATTTCGCTATGCAGAGCAACAGTTACAGTTGAATTATTTATTCAAGCGTGAACGGTTTTTTTCTAAACTTAGATGGAAAAAGGTGAAACTAGTGTAGGATCACGTTTGATAGATGTAACGTTCAATTAAATTCTTGAAATATATTCATTTTATTGCCACGCAGTGATCTGAACGCTTTCATTAAACACGCCAAATGGTCGTTAGCTTTTATCGGTGTATTTAATCGTGATTAAAAAATATCAACACAAATATAAACCTTTTGGCGTGAAAAGGCGACGACCTAATCAACGATTGATATGGTGATAGTGAAGTAAACTAAAGATACTAACCCGAATGATACAATGTTACATACTTGTGTTATTAGTCAATAGGTATTCGCAAGGTGTCTCAATGACAGTGTGGTAATAACTTTACGAATACTCAATATTTACCGTGTAGTCCAGTCAAATTAGCTTTGAACCTTGCAAAAATTCCTAACTCTGATTTTTTTCTTGAATCGTGTATTTGACCTTAGCTCTTCTAATAGTAACAAAAAATTAAACATTTTCCAGAACCGGATCACGGTAAAAAAAACAAAAACGCGTTTATTTTAATAAAAACTCGGAAAAAAATATTAACTCGAAAATGTTAGTTACAATATGTCGAGAATAGGTAAAGCAAATTATTTTCTTCAAAATTAAACATTTTCACCCTCGGGATTTTTGAAAAAATAAAAAAAACTAAATTTTTTAATTGTACTTCAGGCAAAAATATTAACTCCGATTTTTTTTCATAACATTATTCAATTAAATACCTTAGTACTCTATGCAACAAAATTAAACAATTTCTGTTAACGGAAGATATTAATACCTGTTTTTTTTAAATAGCGGCTCAGGCAAAAATGTAACTCAAATAAATTTAGGTTAACTTTAATTTATGGACCATGTCTCACTTAATTACAAGAAAATTAAACACATCCAAGCAAATCGTAACGATTTTTTTAAACTATTAAAGATTGTGTAGTGTATGCACGATTGTGGTGGCGCGTCAATCATTCACCAGCCGTAGCCGGGAGCACACGTGTTCTGTATCTTGCATACCTTATATCCACCTGAGTGCTTATAAGTGTGTTTTATTGGCTCCTGAGACATTACAAGTGGCGACGAGGATAAAAGTAAGCTTACAAAACATTTACCTACCAAAAAAAGTGTAAGAATGCACGCTGAAAAATAATGCACGTTGAAAGTTGTTTACGATCAATTAAGCGACTATATTTCGATCTGATAAGGATCGTTAGCAGTTTGAATACTGAAGTGAAAATAGAACGTAGTCACGCTGTACCCACCTACCTACACGTAAATAAATCGTTACCAAGGTAGATGTTTACAGGTAATGATTACTTTGTTGCCTCAGTTTCGTAGGATTAAGTAACGAAAAATAACAATTCTGCTTCGATTAAGGTAAGCAACTGATAAGCGTAAATGTTACAAAGGCCATGCAGTGAGTGTTGTTTACAACAAAACAAAGGGCCATGCCTGGATAGTACGCAATTATTTTAAATGTGTTGTAATGCAAACAGTAAATTATTGTTAATTATTATTATTGAGTAAGTACTTTCATTTAAATAACAAGATAATTGAGTTATTTGCACGCTTCTTATTTTAAATAAAAATAGTAACCAATTATTATCATAAATCTTGGACATATTTAACTTTTTGTTGTAAATAACCTACATACCCACTTATTGTAAATATAAAACAAAATCAGTAGATCGATACTATTTTAATCAGGGCACTGGTTTTGCTAGGATCAATTGTTTGCATTTCGTCGCGGAAATAACAAGGTCACGCAAATACTATCCGCACATACGACCATGCTTAAAGAATAAATGTGAGAAAAGACCGGGAAACGTTAGTGTAAGCATCATTAATGGCTCACACGACGACACGGTTGGCGCGGTGGTTCGTCACGTGGTGGACGAGCGATCGGCTGCTGCGCTGCGTGTCGCGGGTTCGATTCCCGCACGGAACAAATATTTGTATGGCCTACAGATAGCTGTTCCGGGTCTGGCTATTTGTGTATTTGAGTTTGTATGTTTGTAAACGCACCCACGATACAGGAGTAATTCCTAGTGTGGAGCAACGTTTAAAAAAAAATAAAAATTGCTAGCATTTTATTGCTAACTTATTAGTATACCTAATTTGTTAATAGATAAAGGTCATCAGTCAATTTCCATAATAAGTAACGTTATTGAATAAAGTTATTTAGTATATCTAGTTGGTCATACTTACGCTGACGTCGAAGGTCATGCTGAATTCGAAATGCATACAGCCAATGCTAATATATTATAACGGTTATTAATTAAGTTATATTTTATTATTTATTTATTGGTTATTCATGTATGCATACACTACAGTAACTATGGAGTTTCTTGTCCGTTCTTCTCCATAAGAATTTACCTTTGCGAACGGACAGTAGAGTCACCTTATTTTGTATACATAGTATTTGGATATAAATGATGACGTTCAAAAGAGCCGTTTGATGGCCTTATTGAAATGAACGTTTTGACTTAGACTTTTATAAAAGACAGTTTGGGAAGCAAGTGAAGAAAAAAGGGAAGAGTATGGTATATAACTGGAAATAGGGGAAAATTATTCATGAAAAATGTATTGAAAATCTGTAATATAATGCCTATTTAAAGTATTAATAATACTTACAACATCCGATGAGTTACCAGTCATATTATAAAGATTTAAGTTTTGATGTAATTTTGAACTAATTTAAATCAATTAAAATAAAGAAGGGATGTAGTATATGCACGATTGTGGTGGCGCGTCATTCATTCACCAGCCGTAGCCGGGAGCACACGTGTTCTGTATCTTGCATACCCTATATCCACCTGAGTGCTTATAAGTGTTTTATTGGCTCCTGAGACATTACAGATTGATATTATCTTCCTAATGCGGCCCTGTTGTTTCAAACCCATTTGTCAGATTGGACCGAATTGAGCACATTTTATCACAATATTTGTTTAGTCAGAATTTAAATAACTATGAAAAATCATCTTGTTCTACAAAATATGTATCGAAAAGATGTTACCTACCTACCTACTGTGTTTTGTTTAGCGTCATAATTATGGCAAAGTTTATGGATTTAACAATTTTATCAAGATAATGACTATGGTTTATTTTTTTGTTGGTTTTTATTAGCTGTAAGTCCTATAATAATTTTACCTAGTATATTCATTAATATTCACGTACACTACTACTAACAAAGGGTTTACTAGTATATACTTTCGAAATCACAATCGTCGTAAGGGTTTATTAAAATACAGTTATGTGCAGTTTCATAGACTACTTTATTTTAAGTCATGCAAAATTTCTGCGAGTATTTTTGCATTGGGAAACGTAGCACGTCAAACTTTAACCTTGTAGGTACGCATTAACGCGTAGTAACAAGTACAAGAAATTGCAAGTCTAATCATATTCGCAAATTCACATCAACTCTCAACTTATCGGTCAGTTTTCGTATATCTTGCACTTGCAGACGAGTCTTTCCAGGTGACATCTAATGTCAGATGTGAGTGTTTTGTTTAACATGATCAACTTCTATGAACAAGACTTCTAAATTAACTGCAGTCATACGTACAAACAGACATTTTCTCGACCGTCTTCCGTCTATCTGTATTATTAGGAAACGCAGCCTTATCCTGAGCTGCTATTAGAATTAATGCATTACAATTGCATTTTGTTGCTAATGCACAAAAAACGGTCAACTTGGAATAAAACCATATTTGGAATGAGTTTTATGAAAACATACCTTTAATCCCGTTGTCCCCGTATGCCATATCCCGTCATGGGGACAGCGGGACGTGATTAAATTTATTTTCCGTTGTCCCCATAACATACATTCGGCTAACGGGGAAAACGGGAAGTAAATCATATTTCTGGGTGGTTTAAAAAAATAACCACAAAGGTGATGGCGGGGTCTGTTTGCTCGCTTCGCTCGCTCACTTGACCTCGCCATCCCCTTCCAACCTAACCTGTCCGAGTCGGGTTGCCCCAAGTCCCGAGCTCGCTTCACTCGCTCTTGCACCAACATAATTTGAAAAGTATATTTAATTATTACAATAAATTAACGGGAACAACGGGAAGTAATTTTTATTATTTTATTAAATTTCCTTCGTACCCTTTAACGGAGATATGGCCTACGGGGACAACGGGAATATACTAAAACATATATTTCCCGTTGAATACCCGTTGAATATACTAAAACATGTATTACATGAAAAGAATTCATTGACTTACTAGACGATCTGATGAATACATACTTGTCAAGGTGGCGGATATTATAATAAACAAACAGTTTAATACCGCTCAAGCACTGTCAGCACACCGGTGTACCGCGGGATTTTCGCAATTTTAATGTTTATTATTACTATTACGTAAGATTTATTACATGATTTGGAATTTTCACATGTCAGTGCTTAAACGGTTAAGCGTCATATAGTCTCGGCAGTAGATTTTTTTTTAAGGATTGGTTATCATCAAATGACTCCTTACGCTCTGGGCGGAGCGGGAGGGAGTGTCAGACTCTTACTTACTAAAACCCATTCGTGTTCCTCCTAATGCCCTTTGCGTTCCAGGGCCGCGGTGACTCTTTCGAACAAATTCCGCAAGAACTTTGTTATCTACGAAATTACTAAAGCTCATCCTTATTCGATGAACTTTATCGTAAGGCGTCATACAATTGAACTCCGCTCTGGGTGCGAAGGAGCGGAAGGGAGTATCAAACTCTTACTGGTTAAAACCCATTCGTATTCCTTCTATTGCCCTTTGCGTTCCAGGGCCGCTGTAATTTTTTCGAAGAAATTCCGCAACCTTGGCAGGCTCTGGCCCTAGCGGGCCCCAGCGTCTTTGCTGACAGCTCTTTCTGGCGCACGTGGAACACAACGCGCAGTCGACTCAGGCCTGTTCTGATCGTATGGCGAGCTACCCATTGCTCTCCAGCTATTGATGCCTGCGGACGGCGGTCCGCAGGCTTCCTACGTGGTTGCACACTTGGCAGAGGAAGCACCTCAGAGGTCTGGGTTCCAGCAGTTTGACCCGCGTAGAAACCCAACCCACCAGGAGCCTTCGGCCCTCCAATATTATCTTAGCCACCGACACGGGGCAGCTCACCACAACGGTTCCCATGCCTGTGTGGTCAGGACGTATGGTGCTTGCCTTCACCTCCTCAGAGAAACCCCGCGTCCTGACGACGTCGGCCACCACCTCCTCCTCCGTGACAGAGTCATCCAGGCCCAGAATGCGCATGTCCATGCACTTCGCGGGCCTTGACACTCGGCCATGGTCCGCATTTGACGCCCCCTGTAAGCCAGCTTCTTGGAGCCCGGCTAGGTCTGCTCGGAGTTTTGCGTTTTCATTTTGGAGAAACTCCGTGGTGGCCACCAAGCGGGTGACCTCTGCCCGCAGCTTGGACATTTCGTTTGACGGAGGCCCACCACAATTAGCCTCAGCCGCCAGAATGGAAACCAACGCTGCGCTTATGGCCTTGTTTTTAGAGGCCTGCGTCCAATTCAAGGCCACATTGCGGACCGCAGCCTCCACGACCTCTGCAAACCTGACCTTACGCTCCTTATCGGAACCGCTAGCGATATCCGGCTCACCGCCGAAAGGAGCCGAAGGGTTAGCCCTTCGACCGGTCGCTCTTGGGTGGTGCCCCTCCTCGGCAAGCTTAGCGGCTCGCTGGGCTGTCTCCTGGGAGGTGAGCACCCTCCACTTGCTTCCTTCTCGGCCCTTACCTCGCCTACTGGTGGGGATTTTTCGGGCCAGAGGCCCACTTTTCGTTGGAGGACAAACCCTGGTCATCCTCTAGTCTGGGCCACCTACGGAAGAGCCCGGAGTTCTCCACAGCAGCCCCCATTCCCTAACGACGACAGCTCGCTCGCTGAGCTGATGCCAGATACAGAGTCGTCAGAGTCTAACCCCGCACCTGCACGACGCTCAAACCCCCTCGAGCCCCTCTTCCAAAACTGGGCGCCTAGACCAGTGCCATATGCTGCGGCAGTTTATACAGAAGACCGAAGAGTATAATCTGCCCCTCTGCCTAGCGTTTGTGGACTACGAGAAAGCCTTCGATTCGATCGAGACTTAGGCTGTGCTGCAGTCTCTCCAACGGTGCCAGATCGACTGTAGTTACATCGAGGTGCCCAAGTGTTTGTACGAAAACGCCACCATGTCAGTCCGACTTCAGGATCAGACTTCGAAACCTATCCTCCAGCAGCGGGGTGTGAGGCAGGGAGACGTCATTTCTCCGAAACTGTTCACGGTCGCAACGGAGGATGTCTTCAAGGTTTTGGACTGGAGAAGGCTAGGCATTCATGTCAATGGCGAGTACATCACTCACCATCGATTTGCTCACGTTATAGTCGTCATGGCTGAGACCATGGAGGACCTCAGTTCAATGCTCGATGACCTCAGTAGAGCTTCCGAAAGAGTGGGTCTTAAAATGAACATGGACAAAACCAAGGTCATGGGATATGTAGCACCCACTCCTATCAAGATCGGAGGCTCTGCAATCGAAGTTGTTGATGAGTACATCTACCGGACAAACGGTCCAGTTAGGTAGGGCTAACTTCCAGAAAGAGGTCAACCGTTGAATCCGACTCGGCTGGGCGGTGTTTGGGAAGTTGCGTGAAATCTTCTCGTCTCACATACCACAGTGTCTCAAGACGAAAGTCTATGACCAGTGCTTGTTGCCAGTGATGACTTATGGAACTGAAACGTGGTCGCTCACAATGGGTCTAATCAGAAAGCTTAAAGTCACCCAAAGTGCAATGTAGAGGGCAATGTTTGGGGTTTCCTTGCGTGATCAAATCAGGAATGATGAAATCCGCAAGAGAACCAAGTTAACCGACATAGCCCGAAGGATCGCCAAGCTGAAGTGGCAGTGGGCAGGGCACATTGCTCGCAGAACTGATGGTCGATGGGGCCGAAAAGGGAGTGGCGACCGCGTACCGGAAGACGCAGCGTTGGAAGGCCTCCCACAAGATAAACCGATGACCCGGTGAGGGTCGCTGGTGGCCGATGGATGCGAGACGCATAGGACCGGTTTTTGTAGCGACACTTGGGGGAGGCCTATGTCCAGCAGTGGACGTCTTTCGGGTGAGATGATGATGATGATGCAATTTGATGTGTTTTGATAAAGTTGCATGAGTTTAGACGACAGAGTAGTTTGTGAAACTGCATAACAAAGTTCAAAATGTATTTTTAATTTCAGGTAAGTATGTAACAGTTTCATAAAATACTAATAAAACATCAATGCAGCTCTTTCGTCTTTGCTGAAATAAGACGATTTTGTGAAAAATACCGATTTGCTGCAATCATTTCAAGAGCAGCACATTGTTGCATGATTTTATCTATAAATAAAAAAATGGGTTAGTTGCACCATTTGTAATTCAAGAATGATCTGTTTTTTATTTTCCTTCACCCTGAATAGCAGAATAAATATTTTTAAAAATTGGAAGAATTCACGAAATACAAGTTATGAGCAAAATTCATTTTCTCACGCATTTTGTACTCTGACTGATTCTGACACATGAAAGAAACAAAACACGGATGAGCCAATTCTAATAGTTGAACTACTGAGTGCGGCAAAAAGATGCCACTTTATTAACAATGAAAGATATAGGTAATAAATAAAGTCTGATTTGTTTAATTTTGATAAATTATGGTTTGTGTTTGTACATTTTCCATTATTAAACAACTTTCAGGAGAGTTACATTTTTGCCTGAAAACTTATGTGACAATTTCTTACATCTCGGAACCCCGAGGTGGTATTGTTTTAATTTTCTCAATATAAATAAACATGTTAATTAAAATCCATTTAGCATTATTTTTGTCAAGTTAATATTTTTGCTTGAAGTACAAAGTCAAAAAGTAACATTCTTCAAAAAAAAGTATAGTTCCGTTGATGAAAAACGTTTAATTTTCTTACCTACTTGTACAGCTCAATCTGTTCTACAAATGTCCCAAACTAACATGCCAGTTAATATTTTTTCCCAACGAGTTATTATGAAATTAAATGTTTTGCAAAAAAAAACGAACATCCGGGGGTTAACTTTTCGCGGGATACATTTAAACATACTTCTCTGCTTATACTCTACACATTAATGGCAAAAAAACGGAGTTAAGAATTAATGCTAAGTTTGCCTTATTTTCGGCGTAATTTGACCGGACTAGTGTATTTAGCAACAATCGATCATAAAGTGAACAGTGTGAACACAAAAAGTGACGCAAATATTGCCTTTGTCACGACTCGTCCGCCTACGCTTCAGGCAGTTTTTGCGATACGTGCAATTTTGAGCTAAAATATGCTTTCAAATTATAAAGAAACAGTTTATTATCGATTGGCGAATATTCGCCGATGGAGCGTATCCTTGACATTGGACTCGAAACTGGCTGTACGGATGACTGGCCCGCCAACTGGGTGCAAGCCGGACGGACTCGTAATACATAACTTGTACAATTATGCAGTGATGCGCGCAGTTGTTCGATATAATGGCGTTAAACAATAATAACTGGCCCTGCTCTCGTTGTTATGGAGATAAATTGGATTTCGTGTATCGTATGTAATGGTTTCCAAGTATATTACCAACATTATAATGGCACCTGTTGACTTTCCAGTGTCCTAATAATGAGTGCTAGTTAACTGTGTCAGTCATAGCGTCTTCTTTTTGTGTCTATTGTATAAAAACATAAACATAAACCTTCAGAATATCACAAAAGTAATCACTTTAGCCAGTTTTTTCCCGGGCAACTAAAAAGTTCAACGCCCCAGCTAGTGGGTGTCTACCCCCACTAGCTGGGGCGTTGAACTTTTTAGCAAGACAAGGCCTCCCTGTCTACCCCCCCCCCCCCAACGGCAGAAGGGTGGCTAAAATTACTCTGTCCTCTTTGCACGTAAATAAGGAACCTTAATAACCTGTCGATGTTGGGCGCCACCAGAGGATAAACATATAGGGACTGTATTATGTATTATCGATGTATCTATGGTTTTCTTTGCTTTGTCATGAAGAGTCAATATTGTGTGTGCACTCTAACCGTTTGCTTAGCCACGTCCTGTCGCTGAAGGACACTCCTACACGCCATGCGCTTGCGCAACTGAGTGGGTCCGAGACTTCGAGGGGCTTTTACGTTCTAGTAGCTTCCTCCTACGTAGAATTTTTGACAAGTTTCCTGTTGAATCCATCCGTAAACTTTATTGATTTCCTTTCTCTTCACTGTAATGTGAAATCTGGCCCATTTTCAGTTATACTAGTTATACTGTACCAAGTTCAGAAGCGTGTGATAGTATAAGTCGTGATGTGGTGTTATGGTGTGTCTTCATTGGAATATAATACCGCTAAATGGCAGTTTTTCGTTGAGAATATCAACAAAAACTTGATTCATTCAAAAAATCTAACTGTTACTTTAAGATAATCTGCGTTGTGGACACATTTGAATGCGCTTTGCATGCTAAATGTTAGAAAGTTATTTTCTATTGAACAGTACTGCGATTTTATTTTATAAAAACGGTAAATATAAAAGTTAAGAAAAGTTTGAAACATCATTTCTTTAGTACTGTTTTTTTTTGAGCTTGTAATGTGCGTAATTTCGCGTGGATTTGAGCTATTCTCGCTGAAATTGTTTTCATTATTAACATTATTTATAAGTGAAAGCTTGTAAATGGTATTTTTTTTTACATATTGTAACTATAAATTGTTATAAATGTTATAATAAAGCTGTAAGTTTCCCTAAAATTAAAAAAAACTAAATACACAGTCGTTTTCCATCTTATTGCTCCTATATGAATGAGTCAATGCGCGTCAATGGATGTTGTAATTAAATAAATGTCGTTATGATTAGTTCTCTCTTCATAATAATGCAGTATGGCAGGCCGTTTACCGCGCATTAATTTCTTACTAATTAGTCATTAATGTCTCGTTTTAGGCGACATCATATCGTTATTGAGGCCAATTATGAAATCGTTTTGTTTGAGAATTGGTTACCAATCGCGTTGTTTCATCTCTGTAATTTGGAGCTGTTTTAATTGAAACGTAATTTGTTTGACTTTCTCTTCTAATTAAGCAAATAGAGGATGACATAAGAGCAACATAAATAATGTTGTATCTTGACAAGAGACGAAGACATAAGGCCTTGAAGCTATGGATTTTTTTAACGAGAATAAAAAAAGAATAATATCCACCGATTTAAGAATTAAGTCTTTGCAGTCGAGTGTTGGTCATATACTTCTACTTCAGCCTAAAAAGCTGTCAAACAACTCATTAAAGTAGGGTTTGACACGTTCCATGAGTGCCACTGGTGCCACAGATGCTATAAGCGTGGCCACTTACTGGGCACAAAATGTTTAAGGGCCGCCATCGACTCTAAAAGAAGAAGAACTCCAAATGTTCAATTCAAAAAACGGCTGTAGCGGCATTAATACCGCCACAAAAATCAACGTAGCTGAATCAACAAAAGACCCGCAGCGCCATCTATCTCGACAGCTGCGAACTAACTTGACAAAATCCTAAATCGCGATATCAGAGTTTACCGTGCGATTAAAACGCCCGAATATCAACTGTCGGGCAGTTGCCCACCAGACGCAACAAACGTCTGGTCGGAGGATCCTCCCTTTTCAACGGAGATAAGTCTGACTTTACTCTGTTCTACTACCTCCATAACGGCCAAATCTAATAAATAGGCAGGTACACCTCTCAAGGCTAGTGATGAGAATGAAGAATGATAGATACGATAAAATTACAGAAGTTACCTTTGCCACAACAAAACACGATGATTGCTGCAATTTTGCAGTTTCTTTATTAGACGCTAATCTATGCATTGTGTTGTAAAGGTTAGATTGACTATCAACATCTTAGCATAATAAAATGGTCTTATTTTGTTCCATGTTTAATATAATAATGAATAGCAATTGCAGCGATTCCGACATCTGAGTACATTCATTTTATATTTCAGAAAATTGGCGTGATATTGTTAGTTACCTGACTCACCAATATTGAAATCTAAATAATTTCCTGAGTTCAGTCCAGGATATTTTTTTTCTATATTTCAAATTATTGATAACCTATTTTCGAACGGATTAAGAAAATTGGTAGATTTAAAGAAGTACCTCTGACCAATAGTTAATATATAAATTAACCACTATACCAATTAGTAGGTTACTATACCAAAACTTAGTCCATTAAATTATATGAAACCAACCTTCACCAATTAAAATACTACATTAAGTGTAGCCTTTATCTTTTCCTCATATATAACAGTCACTGTTTTCCCGAAAACCATGGAACATGACGTGTACTGAATACGGGTATCGTATGTTTTTCCTTCCTACATAGTATTACTTACTTAGTAATATTATGACATCATTAGGTTGTGATCTCGATTAATTTCTGTAACAATAGAAGGTGCAACAGCATAGCTAGCCCGTAGATGTTTGTTCAAAGTACAGTACTAACTGAATTTTAAAATTTACGGATTCTTCATATACGTAGACATGTATGTGTAAAGACACAAAAATGTAATTTGCTTATGACTGGTGTAGAATGTGGTGTTCATTAAAATTGCTAGTTCAAGGCTTTTGGGTGCCAGGGTTGCGGATTATGTTCGAAAGAGTTCCCGCGGCCCTGGAAAGCAAAGGGCACTAGGAGGAGCACGGATGGGTTTTAGTCAGTAAGAAAGGAGTCATTTGATGATTTCCCATCCAAAAAAAAAACAGGGCTTTTGGGTTTTGAGTTAAATAAGCAAATTGTGAGTAGGTCTCAAGGGTCCCAATCGTCTAGGAGTGTCGCTGGTCTTATGCTTCTTCTGTTACACCTTGTACATCGTGACGTTTGAGTGTCATTGTCACGTGTCTAATCTGTCAATTATGAAAAAAAAAACAAGTCAGCAATGGAACACAGGCATTCAGCCGTCACTCACAAGCGAACAAACTGATCCGCGGCTAAAAATGCCAGACAGTATTACCAAATACAAATAAATTATGTATTAACATTAAAACACAGCTGTTTGTTAAGTTTTGTAACAGTATCATTTTTTTTTGTATTGTGTAAATAATACTCAGGTTCGTTGATTAGTAACTACTAATAATTTATGCATTGGGGCATTTTTGTTGAATTTCATCTTTTAAGTTATTAAGACGATTGGTTGTCATTTCACAAAGTCGATTAGACAGAGAATGAATATTGATGGCTATAAGAGTAGCGGAAGACCAAAGAAACGATGGATGGATTGTGTGAGGTATGTCTAGAAAGACTGTGACTGAAGACGGCCCTAAATAAATTAAGATGGGCAAGAAAGTTATCATAAATGATACAGGGAAACTACCTAATTGATATTCACAATTTCCAAACATTGCAGTAACTCAAGGAAAGTGAGAGGGATGATCATCCGATTACGATACACGTGAATGTCGAATCGATGTTCACGGTCATCAATGAATCGAATCGTGTCGGATCGGGGGCGGTTACGTTGTAGTCGACAACGCTGTTTCGAAATTTAAAATTAGCATAGAACGCAGCGGAGCTAGAATAGAGAGACATCAAGTTTGTCCTTGGAATAATCCAAACCTAAATAAAGTCATTCATTACAGTCATGAAACGCTACAAAATTGGACCGAAACCTTATTGGGTATGCTTTTAAAATCCACCTGTTATGTTTTATCCTCAACCAGACACGAGTTGCTGTATTCAATTATTCAGTCCTTACTAAAAGCGTTATAAGTCGTTTATTTCTTAACAATATACATTGTGTCGAAAGTAATATTAGAAGACAAATACTATAAAATGAGACAAAAATGAAAAAAAA
The DNA here is from genome assembly GCA_947386135.1 of Melanchra persicariae. Classification (NCBI taxonomy): domain Eukaryota; kingdom Metazoa; phylum Arthropoda; class Insecta; order Lepidoptera; family Noctuidae; genus Melanchra; species Melanchra persicariae. The sequence goes on along the minus strand of OX376664.1, from coordinate 3,972,682 downwards.
AAAACAGTAAACAAGTAACAACATAAAACAAACAACATAAAAAACCCTTAAAAGGTTAAGCACTTTAATATAATTATCGCAGCGGTTAAACACTGGCGCTATTTATCTTAGATCGTTTGTAGAAAATAATTGGAATCCGCTAACATTACTCATTGCAATTGCACTTCGACCAGCTGCGATGCAATTACGTACTTGTGTGGTCAAAGTTTTTACAATTAACTGTCATCGGGACTGTTTATACCAATGGTAATTGGCTAGCAAACAATTCCGCCTCAAAATTAAAATCACATTATTTACAATTAAGAAATACGAGCGAACTTTTCAATCCACCCTCGTATCAACACGTTCGTTGGTTTTTGTCTTTATAGACCATTATATTTTCATTAATGTTCTGTGGATAGTTAATTGTATCTATCTATCATAATAATCCTATCGATAGATTCAATAATACGACACTATTACTACTAGAAATAGTGAAGATATAGCCCTTAATTGCTTAACATTTGTGGCTGATTTTGTAATAATCAAATATTTTATGTAAAGAGTAAATATGACAGTTTGATGTAGGTATTAAAAGCTGTCAAACACCGGGCCTTTAAAAAAAATAAGAAGCAATTAAATTATCCCCCTATAAAATGAATTTAAAAAATCTTTTTAGTATCGTCGATAACTTTTTATAGCGACCTAACAGTTTACTAAAAAGTATAAATCACCAGGACATGATAATTAACTCATGCCCGGGAAGAATTTGCCACCTTTGTTCTGGCAACATTACCTCAGTGTTGCCATGTCCTATTAATAAGAACATAGTACCAACTTAGTGATCGCTCAAGAATGTCCCGGGTCTTCGACACACTTAATTACCCTCAATTTAATGCTGTTCAATTAGGTTAGTTTTTAATTAATACACGAACCTCACGACTTGTGTAGACTTCTGGAAATTTAATTTAATCTTTTAATTATGATCTTTAATTTTGTTGAAAATGGATTATTAAAAATTTCGCTGTATAATTGAATTTTAATATGCTTTTAATCGCGTCTTCGTTTGCATCTGCTTACGAAATAACTTTGTGCATGTCTAGTATCCAAACATTATGTTAAAATAAATTATAATCTTGATAAATCAAACCAAACGCTTGTATTCCCATTTCCAACACGAGTTTTCTTAGCACTGGGCCATTCTCGTTGTCTCTTCTTTTTGCTCTATGGTTTTTTCTATGACAGGTGTGGCCAGTAAAGGGGATCGCCGCATGCTCTGCTCTCTGGGGTCCGCGCACGCGCACCTTTTTACCATTTTTTTTAAATGTGTTCTTTTAATAATATTATTGCTAATTCTTAGTGTATGTATTATGTATAAAATAATTATGTACTTGTAAATTTCGTTCAGCCATATAAGTTACACCTTGCAACATGATTACGACAGCTCGTGAAGCGAATAAGCAGTGTAATAGATATAGTTCTTATCAAGTTTTTAATCCGTACTAGTATTGGATTACTTGAACTACTAAAATCATTTTTGTTTAGTATTTTCTAAACAAAAATAATTTTAGTAGTTCTAGTTTAAATAAAGTAGGGTAGTTATGATGTAAAATTGTAGGTATACATTTAAGAAGGTATAATTACCTTGCCATGAACTTCTTGAAACTAGCTTATAATATAAAATAAATGGATAAAATAACTAAGGTACTTAGGGCTCTTATACTATTAATAAAAATATGGGCATTTACGTTATTATAAAAAGTAATATAAAACAAAACCGAGTCGCCGAGTTAGAAGAAATTATAAGTGCCATATTTGGTACATAGGACTGTTATGAATAGGGCATCGGAACCGGTTTTTCCCGGATCCAAAAGAACCGGGAATTCCCGGTTCTGAGGGTCCCTGAAAGAATCGGTTCTGTAAAACGGAGAACCGGTCGTTTCGGTTCTTTCGGTTCTCTCTTATAATAAATTTAGAAATAATATTATCTCTATAATACTCTATATGCTAAATATCAAGTTATTATCCAAATATATACTGCTTCTGCTCTTGAATCGACATCAAATGACATCAACACTACTGTAAGGGTAGAAATGGCTCTGTTTGAGAATGGCGGTCAGAGACAGCGAGGACGATACCTATCGCTGGCTTACCAACATTTACTATCGATTCCACCCACTAGTGTGGAGCCGGAACGTATATTTGTTTCCGCCGGGATAGTCTGCTATAGACTCCGTTCGTCGTTAAGCGACAAAACTTTAGAGGCACTTATTTTTTTACGTTCCTTTTATCTAGGAAAGAAGAAACCCAATACGTAATGCTCAATTTAATAAATGATTTTATTTTTTGTTTTTTTTTAAGGGCGTTTACGCGGTACGGCTTTTCATACAAATTTTCTTTAAAAAAAAATTGAGTCTCCCATACAAATTGTGATCAGTTGATGACAATTTTGTATGGAAAGTTCAATTTTTTTTTTTTGGAATTGACTGTGGCTTTCTTGGGGCAAGTTGATCATTTACATGGGCAGAAGTGGTTCTCAAAGTTTGCGCTCTGGAAAAAACTTATCCAGTATATGTATATGCTTACCAATAAAGGGTGTTTTATTTAGATCCTTTCCCTTTATTCGTTTTGATAGTAGGAATTCTATACAAAAGATAGCATACCTTTTCAACTTGAATTTATGAAAAAACCCGAAAGAACCGAAAAAACCGGGTACTCGGTTCCGGCTTGATTTTAGAACCGAAAGAACCGTTTCCTGAAATAGGGCCGGTTCTCGATGCCCTAGTTATGAACTATAGAAACGACATTTCAGCGAGTAAGCATGCAGAATAGAGTACCTACTGTTTACTGTAGTAGATAGCCTGATATGTTATTAAGAAAATGTATATCTACATTAAGTGGACTATATAATTACACACACTTTATAACAGCGAGGGTGGTGCCACATATGGCATGCCCGGCGGACGCAGCTGTCAGCCGTTACGACCAACCGTTGGACATTCAAATTTTGACGTAACGATTCTATTAGGTCGGAATTTAAACACCTATAATTGTTTTTTATCATATTGTACTTAATTGATGAATTATGTACTTACCTGATAAATTGTGACCTTGTTAACCTCTTGTATCTAATGATTTTCATTTATTATGGTATATTCTGGACATTAGTTAGGAGCTCGTGGCTAAATCTTAACAGCTGGATGGGATGGTCCCATCCAGCCGTCTTCAAGGTTAAGTAACGCTTGCCAAGGTCGGTATGTGGAGGGGTGACCGACCATCTTACCATACCGAGACTCGTCCGTGCCTAGGAAAGCGCGCTATCACACCCGGCTGTCATTTGTCGATCTTTAGCAGTCGTTATGGATTGTAAGAAGCCAGAAAACCTGACTCCTGTCTTGTCAAAAAGTACCGTGTTACTCAGTTAATGAGTTGTGGAGGTCTGCTAGGCAGTCGCTCCACGTAAAATACTGGTATTCAGCTGAATCGTGCTTTTCTGGAAGCCGACCCCATATAGTTAGGAAATGGCTAGGCAGATGATGATTCTGGATATTAGTTGATCTTAGGTGTCAGATTCTCTTGAGAGTCTGTTGTCATATTAGCTGTTATTGACAAGTCGATTGCACTTCTTCATAAAGGCGACATTCAACTCTTGATAACACCTATAACATCGGTGTAATTAGGTACAGATTAAAATTACTATTGCTAAATCCAACATATTGCATTTTTTGAATGACAAAAAAATTGAATTAAATGATTAATTGCATGAGTAATTCTAATTACATGCATTCCTATATTAGGATCTTCAGAGAAATTGTTTCCGGCGCTGTCAATAGGTACGCGCCATACGTGTGAATGAATTTTAATAATTCAAACATCATTTTAGCCACAATGCTTAATTCAGTGTTTACCCCCTGCTGCATTTGTATTTTTACAAGAGTGGGCTGCGTAATTAATACTTCCGTTGCCTCGTATTCACCTTGCATGATTCAAGACTTATTGACTTAAGAAATGAATTAATAAACATGTTTGCAAACCCTTATCGAGATGCACATTTACTGTAATGGAATGCTCCTCATACAAATAGTGCCAGCAATGTTTCACTTTCGTGCGGATTTATAATAATTAAGCAATTATCTTTATCAACTCATTATATGCAATATCTAGCTTATTAATTGGTGTTTAGGTCTTAGCAACACCCGTTGCCTGTATTTTTTTGCGTGACGCCTCGTTTTAATAAGACAGGGGTACATAGCGTGATAGTTGTGTCACGCCCCCTCCCGTCAGACAGTTGATTGCTTACCTTACTCAGGAGAAGTCAAAAGAGTAATTGAATTGTCAGAATTATGTGTGGTTGGTAAATTGTAGTTCAATTATATGTCAAAAGGAATTTGTGATACCAACAACAACAGCCAGTCGATGTAAAAGCGTGAAAATATTTACTAAAAATGACAAGAGATATCGAGAATCGAAGGGCCAAAACTTAACTTATGCTTATAAATATAAAAGTAAAAGAGAGAGAGAGAGTAAAGAATGAATGAAGAACGACTTTGTTGTCGTGTTGTTCTTGGCATACTCAAGAATCCTACTGGCAAACAATGAATTTGGCAGTGCCAAATATAGAGTGCCGTAGACAGACAACTGGAACAATGAGTAAGTAGTACTAAACCTTAAATCCAAATGAATTCAAAGCTTTACCAAAATAACGAAAATGTGTTACCTAACTGAGTGAGTTAAGAAATATGTAGCGAGAAATACTTCTAACTGTAGAGTTAGAAGTTCAAGGACAGCAACCAGAAAAGAAAATTATACACAGTCGTCACATAATAGAGTTAAAAAATCATTTAGACCAACCAAGTAATAACAGGTTATTAAAATTTCGTCGAGGTCGAAATTGTTACGCATTTGAAGACTTCGTAAGATTTGAAACTAAACGGCATGGTATAGTGACCGTTGGGCTTGTTGACACAACTAACATCGGCATTCGCGCTAGGGACGATATGCTTAGATCATCGGCATTCATCGTTCGCGCGGTGAGTAAATATTGCCTTCGAGCTACTTTACCCGCCGGGCATACTAATATTATTACTGATAACATACTACTGAGTATTTGCACCTGTATTTACTGGATTAACTTAACTGTCTGTACTCATGGTTAAACGGTTCTGCATCTGAGGAATTCAGATTATAAACAACTTACTTCATAAAATTAAGGTTTTTGCATCATCGTCTATATGGCCTCCTATGCGTGGCTATTGTAGTTATTATTTTTGCTTAATTGCAGATCTTGAAGTTATTATGGTGGTGCTAAGTTATTACTTGCATGCCTTACCATTTCTCTACGTTGACTTTTATAACTTCAAAAATGAGCAGCTGACACATTCTAAGGCGTAGTTAATTTTGAAATGGAATTAGGAATGATTATTATGAAAACGCTAGTTTTTGCTTCTGGGAATTACCAGCCCTAGAGTATCTGACATTAGAAAAGACTGACATGATGAAACAGATCCAAAATAAGTCAGTAAGTGACAGAATCATAAAATAAGGCAAACGGTTGGAGATGGTAAAGTTTCCACTGCCTTTAAGATGAGGTTGTGATTAGGTATAAAATAGCGCGCGTGCGATGCCACTGACAAGCCTCTTGTTTCTACACAATCTTGATCTTTAACCCAACGCATTTAACTACTCGATGTTGCCTCTAATGGTAAAATTTATAAGAATAAGTATCCCTGAGGTTTCACAGTAAATTTTCCTTTTCCTTATGTAGGTATTATTTGTGCCAGTGTCAACTCTCTAGATAAAAAATATTAGATTTTAGTTGATATTTGTGGAAGTTCTGACGCTGATACTGATGAGGATGTATTGTTGTACCATCCAAAATTAAAACCTATCGTTTTTGTAAACTTAAAAAATCTACCGGGTATGAAAAACATAGGAAAAACACAGATTCTATAAGAACACAACGTGAGCTTACAGCTTATGTCGAAGAGGACATTCGGATAGCCCGGAGAGGTCGACGTGAGGTCGCATGACTCACTGCAAAACCGGATCTGTACCGGCGAACTTATAGCTACGAACCTCAGCTAAAACAACTACCATCATGTTTTGTAATACATGTAATAATGTGGATGTAAAGACCGGACTACCAACTAATAACACATTTTTATGGTAATATTCATAAAGGTTACTAAGAGTAGAATTAGTTTTGTGGTTTTCTTGAAGAGCTTAGTGATGTAATTGTGGCACGGCAGATATCATTTTTTAGGACACAATATCATGTCCTTAAAAATATGGTCCTTCGAAGCGAAAAGCAGTAAGCATTCGAGAAGCAGTCAAGTGTGAATTCGCGGTTTTGAATGTTAGCAATGGAGTCACGGTTTCCCTGCCAATTTAGTAATTGTTAAACGAGATGCTCAGTTGCTCGTAAGAGTTGTTGCAAATAAACATGACAAAATTCATATTAGTTTCCATTAGAAATGTTTTGAAAGTTGTCTTTTTGATCGTTTTGAACGATGTTTACGATTTTTGTCCATTACTTTCTAAGTTATTATTCTCATATTTTACTGCTATGCTGCATTATTGTTAAGTTTTGTTTAAACTAAGTTTGTTTGCATTTATTTTTAGTAGAAGTCACGTAGCAACGATTTTCTTGTCGCTCTTTGCGAGAAAAACAAGAATAACCTATGCAGTGGGAATAGGAGTCATTTCTTAAGTTGAATTTACTCTAATCGTTTATTATGTCTCATTAATAATAGCATCATCGCAGTTAATATGAGTAGTATTCACAGGAAATTTCTTTGCCTTTCTAACCCTTTCACTGTCTATTCGCTACTCGCTAGCTAAACTAATTCCTATACTAGAGTACTATATAGATGTCTTAGCCAATAAGCTTAATCAGCCGTTTAATTGTTGGCCTAGCTTTTTCATTTTAAAGCGCCGATTTTTCAGCGACCTAAGTGATATCTTAGTTTAATATCGTTTAATGACTTCCCCATGTCACTTTTGTCGCTGATCAATGAAAAGGCTAGGCTTTTAATGAAACGTCTGATTAAGCTAGTTGGCTGCGACATATAATACACCTATGCAGTATTTTTGCAACCGAGACCACTTCAAAACAGCGCAAGTTACTCCTGCGTTATCTTCTTAGTCATAGGTACTCATGTTTCACACTTTCACGTACCTTCTACCTCGAATAGCCCCAATTCTTGTCTGATAAGCCTGCCAGCACATTTGTTGGTTGCTGGTTTACGATACATGTCATCATTGCAACTATCCGTTGTTTCGAACGGGCCGATAACAACGATAACGGTACGACTAGATTCAAATCTCTTAGGTGCCACTTTTATATTTAGTTTCATAAAATGTAGAACGAAAGTCCAATCTTCTATGGTTGCGCAGACGCAGACTTTAAAGCCATTTCGTTTAACCGTTCTTCAATTTATGTGTCTCGTGAAAGCTTTTTGTTTCGCCAAACGGGTTTTCAGCAGTCATATTCAAATTAACAGCCTTATAGCTTTTTAAAACGAATCTAGAATATTTCATTGGAATTTAAATGAAAAAATGTGTTTTCATTGGTCGAGTGGCCTTCTCAGATGTTTGTGGATCAAATAGTCTTTTTATTGAACTGTGGGTGATAGTTACACATCTGCGTGTCCCTTTGGGGATTATAATAATATAGGTGCGGCGAATATGTCAGCAATATATTTCTACGTGATACGAGTATCTTAATACGTACATCATAAAGTACATAGGCACTTGTAGATAACGTGAAGTACCTCAGTTCTTGTATATTGTCGATTGGTTGTTATAATAATATTATTGAAATTTCTCTAAGCGCCGTTATTGACTTTATCTACATTTTTAATAAGACCTCATACCGGACTAGTGCAATCATTTCTATAATTATTATTAGTCATGTCATAAATAGCTGATTACCATTGCACTGATACAATCTTGCCAATTTTAATAATAAGAATGACCACTGTGTTTCTGAGCGTATCGTGACTAGCAACGCTCTATTTTACTTAATTGAAAGACTCAATAAAAAACAGGGACATTCATCTAAGTAGACTACCTTAAACAAATACATTACAATTTACAGGGTCGCAATAACACTTGCGATCCGAATTTTAACACTAGCATCGTCGCGTGTCAACTGAATATAAATCAACACAACTGTCGTTTCGCGCCTCCTCCATAAAACATCGTCCCCACTTGTGACCGTTCACAGGGTTAATGGTACAAACAGAAAGCACTTTTTGCCACTACGCATGCCACTGGTGCATTGCTTGTAAAAACTCGAGGGTGTTAGTCACTTCACTATTTTTTTATTCCATTTTTTTCGCATGTAAACGTTCACGGCTTTTAACATGTTTTTGTAAAATGTTATAAATGGCTGGAACGGTGACAATGTTAGTTTAATACTTAAGAGGTACAGGTGCAATGTATTTTGTCTACCTTTTGTTGTTTGTGCAAAAAGTATTGACTCGTGCTCTTCGGGTTGTTCACACAACAGCTACAACACTTAAGATGTCTGTTATTTGCAGCCATGCATGATGCAACACCCACAATGGATATTAATTACAACCATGGTAATAATTATGGGCTTTTAAGATGTGCGATAGAATGAATTAACCGTCACCAGCTTGTTACCTACATAGGTGTGTCGTGGATATCTGCACACCTTGCGCATGCGCTGGAAGATAAATATGGTTGAATGTTTTACCATCTGCCTCATTTAAATTTTAACTAAATAAGTTTTTATTACTATAACCGTTTGTAGATAATGTCTTACTTGTTGATATAATTTATCAAATAGATAAAGAGGCGGCGATTTTAACACTAAAGGTTTTAAATATACAAAATTTCATCAGAATCTGCCTTAAACATTAAGATTGAAGCAACTGGATTAAACAATAGTTTCTACGAAATCATATTCAGAACCTGCTACATTGTTCTCCAGTATTTGTGTTGCCTTAACGATGTCTGATGGGAAACATAGAGATATTTTCAAACCGCAGCATTACGTTGGCCAACAACTGCGGTTGCCATTGCAAAGGGTCTCGCTAGCCTAGTTTTTGTACTGTTGCTTTTGATGTTATTTTAAGATACTTCCTAAGCTGTTATTAACAGGTCGTTGAAGTAAAAATGTCTAATAAAAATTTGTCTAAACAATTCGGATTCTGATTCAATAGAATTCTCTTTAAAATACTTGAAGGCTTTAAATATTATCTATTTATTTCCAACAGAGCAGTTGCGTCAAGCAGCCTGGTTAGTCGTTCGTTAGTTTGTGCCCAAACTGGTTATTCATGAGCTATCCCTCGATGTTACACAATAAATATCACATTTATAAATCGGTCCTAATTTAATCCGACTCGCGTATGTTTTTTTGCTTGCCATTAATAGCACTGGTCGTTAAAATAAAAACAATTACATATTTGCAGTTCTCATTATTAAATAACCGTATAAGAATATAGAAGTTTAAAGATCGAGCTATTATGGGCCCTCAGGCGCAAGGGAGGTCTACAGATAATAAACTACGCTCATGAATATTTGGTTTTATTATGGGAGTGTTATAATTTATTTATACGAAAAAACTATAGTAATTTTCGATATTCTAATTTATAAAACATTGACAGACAATAAATAAGTCATAGCGCGTTTACAAATGAAAGAATTGATAAGGCTGATTAAAACTGATCAATTTAATAATATAAGGAAGGAATAAATACGGAAAAATAGGAATAAGGGAAGGATTTATCAAGGAAAGCCCACGACATTGCTTCAAATGGAGCTTTCGACACTGTTCGACTACAATAATTCATGTTTAACTGGTTCAATTATTCGGTTTATGCTTTTATTAATATTTAATTCAAGTTTATTCAACCCTACGTCTTACCAATGACACTTCTATAACACAAGATGTATACGTTTCAATAACGAAAAGCTACGACGACGTTCGTTAATTGGTTTCCCCCAGGGAACGATCTTAGGACCAACGTTGAACCACTTATTACTATAAAAGCTTTTTCTTCGTTTACAGGCCTATGTGTAGATCTATCGAGCAGAGAACTTGGGTGTATAAATCCGTTGCGTCTTTATCTCACCCACTTATATCTCCAATTACATTCAGTCAACGACCCCGCCTGTAATTGCATGGAACAAGCTAAATTGTTTTGTGACTGCCTCCTCACTGGCCTTTGTGACTGTCCATCTACTAAACACTGTTTGTTTTACACGAAAACCCCTCGTTATGATGTTCTTTGAAATTATTGCAAAAAACGCTTCCGAAGTAACGTGGGTGCTTAAATGTCAATCATTATTATTCAACTTCTTGGTGACTTTTTTATTATTCTGTGTGCACTTCGTTGTAATTGGATTTGTAAGTTGAATGTTCATTTCTTCCCTTTTAAATTTGTGATGAGTGTTTGTTGTGAACATAATTGGTAAGAGCATAATTTAAAGCCTGTTATTTTAGATCCTGCAGAGTTAATGACTGTTTAGATGCTTCGAAAGCATCTTGCTTGACGTAGTTACATAATAAGCTTATTAGCTCGTCTATTTAATGAAAATCTTAGAATTTCTTCTCTAATGGAACAAGTTTAAAATATCCGCTACTAGGGCAAGTAATTGTAAAAGTTTCGCGTTATGTCACCATACTTAGCGAAGGTACTGCCAATTACTTGGGAAACGATTATGTCATAAACAGCAACGGTATTTTATATGGGCTATGAGTTAAACTGACAGCCAAGCTTACGAATGCAGGACGTCAGCTTAAATAAAATGTGTGTATATAAATATGTACTTAAGTAAAAATATTTCCCAGATGCATATCGGTTGGATGGTAAGAAATGTATAAACCTGACATGTGATGGGTTTATCATTGAGTTAACAGTTTTATCCAAAACCTTGATATCCTAATGCATTGACAATTTTGTTTGCATCGTGGTAATTTTGTAGGAGGTGACTGTAGTATTATTTAGTGAATGAACTAGCAGCATTGTAGCCTAATTTGAATCATAAGATTTATGTAAACGACATCATAAATCCATTCTTTACATTAAACAAATCCAAAATGGTCTAAAGTTAAAATTATTAATAGTCGAAGCAGGTCGCTAGCCTTCCACCACAATGACTCATTTTCCTCAACGTATGCGGCTAAAACAGTTGACACACGTTTTTCCCACATTCGCATATCAGTAGGGAAACATTTATGCATTTCTAGACTGAGAGAAAAACATGCAAGTACATCATGACCTACAGAGGTGGTGTAATCGCTTTATGTAATCAAGTTGTGAATGTTCGCACAATGCTGACAACTGCGTCTCTGTCGCACGGTAACGCTAATGCAGCCGTACTGCCTTATCGTCGGATAAGGCTTCTGGAACTTTCAAGGTCCTTATCGTGATCAGCTGGTTATCTGGACATACGCGACTGCAAAGAACAGCTGTCCTTTATTTAAGATAATTATAAAAATGTTTTTCTAATCGAATTTGTTACGGAAGGACGTTTTATCCGCCGTGGTAGTACGCAATCTTACGTTTGCAATCTATTGAATAATCCTTTGTTTTAGAAGGTGAAGTATATTTGTCAGAAAATACGATAGCAATAACGTTGCTGCTTTAATACGGTCCTTAATTGTTAGTAATATTGAATAGCTTGGTTCTAAGTTAGGTTCCAGGATTGTTTATACAATCCTGTAACCTAACTTAGAACCAAGCTATTACCACCACCACCACTATTATTAGTGGGAGCATGCATTTATGAGCCCCTATCGTAGTATCTTCTACTCTAGGCAAGGTGCAAAAACAATTTTTCTTCATAAACCTGGTATTCGGTGTACATCCTTCATTTATTTGAATATCTTAACAATGTCCGTAGAGTCGTTTTCCGTATTACTTAACACCTCATGTACCTACTCTTCATTATCATTGTCGCGAAGGCCATCGCAATTATCACCGAACATCCAAGTGGTAAACTTACAGACATGACTAATGGAAGTCGTGTGTGTACAAGCTAGCCAGTGACGTCATTTCACAGATGTCTCTAAAAATATGCGTTTTTTTCTCTGTCGACTACAGTTGCCCTCAGTTTCCGTTGATAAAGTAAATAATGTTGGGTTATTTCTAGTTGCAAATATGGACTGTAATAATAATGTAGCAGATTGCATGTTTACAAGAAAGCATCTGTTAATCGATCAGTTATCTAGCAAATCAGTCCATCCAGTGGACTAAATTCGAAGTTCCAGGCGTAAAATAACGAAATCTAAAGCCTTAGCGCTTGAAACCAGATTAAAATTCCGAGAGTATAGCTGTGCATAACTTGGGATCCCTTGTGTGCTGCGGGCGAGGATGACGTCATGTGATGCGTCTCGAGTCTCGGCTGAGGTCAGCCTGAGGCACAGATACGCAAGACCGCCTTCCACATAATACCAGACACAAGCTCTTCATCTTTTATTGTTGCAGAAATGCAGACTGAATAATAAAAACCATAGGCTTTATTGTAACTCCCGTTGTTTTGCACTTTTTAGTGCAGGTTATCAGACTAGTAACAATTAGGGGCACATTGATGGTGGCATTAATTACTTCGGAAATAAAGTTTTCATTAATATGTATGTAATTAATTCCAGCAAGATGTACCTACTTGCTTATTTATACGCGCCAATTGTATTCTAGTGACAACATTTACTGCCATTATATGCCATCTCTGTTCGAAAGCAACATGTCACTTTCACAAAGTTTATACCATTTCGATATGCTACAAACGAACAAAAAACAATTTAATCCACCATGAGGTTTTTAATTGTAGAAACATTTAATGTAATAAGTAAGAGTCATGTATACTTCATTCGATTCCTTGAGAACGTGTCACTCAGGCAGGTGATCACTTACACAGTTTTAGCCCCACATGCCATAAATGAAGAAAACATCTGTAGCAAATTATTCTCATTTAATTTTCTCACTAATTATATATTTTTTAAAGCGACACATCTTACTTAAGTTTTGAAATGAAATGAGACACGAAATATCGCAATAAACTTTCTTGTAATCGATCATGTCGAAGTTACGAGCTGACTCGACTGGTGAAAATGGTTTTTTGCTCGTTTATTAAGTTAATTTAGTAAACTGGACGGCTACAATGGGGAAAGTGTTGTCAAATTGGGCAATAGTACGGTTCATCGCGTCATTGTAATAGCTACAGACCGGGGAAAGTTAGTTGTAGACGTTAGACACGCCTGAATCATCGCCGAGCTCCGCAGTGGCTTAGACGCGAGAGCTTTTATTGCACTGCCGAAAGCCACGCCCAACCGTTTTAATTGCAATTCTAACCAATGTTCTACGTTTGTTACAGGTAATTGCCAAGATTTATATCGCAGCTACTAACTGTCAAAAGCAATGAAGGTAAAAGAAATGAAGTCACATCTGGAAAGTGGTTTATATCAGGTAAAGTCGATCAGAAATTATCTGTAAAATACAAACAATTATTTAAGAGATACAATTACTATAATTGTAGGAAGCCAGCTGATGAGTTAACCTTTGTCGCTCAGTGCTTCCCTTAAGTGGCACAAAAGGACGAATGAATTCACACAATTTACTGGACTGTGCGTCCCGTCTTAATCCTTTTTTCCTTTAAGGCTTCCTTTGCTTCCTTCCTTCTCCGGCGACTATTGTTTAAAGAGCTCGAGAAATTGTAAAGAATATTCCAGAAAGGAATTCCAGGTTGATATTTCTAAAAAAGTAGACAAAGATGTTGCTAAACCACCTCCGGGATTCGTTTACCAAGTTCTATAATCACTCAAAACACCACTTTTAGTGCAGACAACGATCTCCAAGCGACATTATTTTAATGAAAAGCCATTTTAACGTAGAGATCTGCTGAGCACGTGATGCGGCGTAAGCGCACATAATAACAATCGTAATTATTGCAATTATCGTACAAGTGTGGTGGCAGAACCACGCGAATGTAATTTTATTCTTGGAACATGTGGAAATTTCTGATGCTCTAGCCGTGTATAAGGTTATCTAATTACCATATTTAGAGCTTGATTAGGCCGCTGCAACTTGACTAATGCCATTATTTGGGTTATAAGGACCTGTTTGACATCCAATGTGAGTGCTGTCCCTCGGACTAAAACATGACCCACTTGCTGAAGTGCCCCAAGTATCCTTGCATCTGTACCACTGAGGTCATTATCATCATGAATGTCACTACTGCGTATAAACGTGGCCACCTATTGGACACAAACTGTTTGAGGCGTCTCCACCGACGAAGAAGCAGAGCTCTGATAAGCTGCAAGGAATGAAAACTTTTAAAAAAAATGAAGAAGGTAAAATTACACACACTTCGCGCGAAGTGTCCTGATAATCAGGACACTTCGACAAGATTTTACCAGCTACAAGTCTGGCAACTTTCCTAGTTGTAAATCTTGAGTGCCGAAACACCCAAATCAAAAAAATTAAGTCTTATCAAAACAAATGCGAGTTTAAAACAGCAAATAGAGATAAAAATTTGGCCTTCTCAGCAGTCTCCATTGTGAAATATCAAACTAGAGCTCTACAATATTTTATGACTTATATACGACACGCAATAAATGTCAACTGTCAGTGCGTGCGATGTCAAAAGTGCTGCAACGATATCTTGTATCTCATTGTGTGGTGATCTTTAATGTGCTTAATAAATTCCCTCTGTAATACTCGCAATTATGTTGACGATATCAATGTTTTTGACACAGCTGCCTTAATTCATTCTGGAACAACCTGTTTCGACGCTCGTGATAATACAGCGGTTGTGGCGTACCCACGGTTTTGTATAGATGATTTAAGAAGTTAATCACATATCTGGCAGCAACATCTGCGTGGACAAAATTGCTTTATTTAAGGGTCTAATGATCAGGCTGCAGTTATTTTGTATAAAAACAAAGCTGGCCATGTTATGGACAATAAACTGGACACGCAAAGGAAATACTGGGTATTGGACGCACAAATGATGGTATAAAAAGAACGAATACCGTCCATTGTTTATAGATTAGAAACTATTACTAGGCAAACAAAGCCCTGTCTGGTTAGAAAACGACAATAAACTGTGGTTTAATGAAATTCTGAAACCAACTAGTGCTTGACGATGATAATTGGCAATAATTATGCAGTATTCCATCTATGGAAAGCCATCTTTACGGCCACAGACGAGTGCTCCTAGCCGGCAGACCTTTAGATCGATTTTAGTACTAGTTTTAGTGTTTATGTGCACTTTACCTGTTGTTATAATGGCGTTTACGTTAGCTGCTTCAGGCACCTGTCTTCTACTGAGCTATGTTATTACTTTCAATAGGCCCGATGAAAACGTTATGTTTAGCTGTCTTAAAACCTTTATTTATCTCATTGCGATTGTTGTTGATAGATTAGTTCCCCCTTTTTTATTTTATTACGCTTCATACGTCTACGTACGAATCATACTTGTTTTATTTATCGTTATTATTATTATTTTTTACCGGTTCTCCTTCCCGTGGTTAATTTATAGAATTCATATTTATCCACATGATGAACATGCTCAAAGCCTTCCTCTGCTGCTGTTCCGAAGTTAAGAGGGCGCCGACCAAACGTCGACCGCGCAGTGGCGCCCTCATCGTTTGTTTGGTTATTTCTTTTATTTTAGAATGAAAATGCAGAAAATATTCAATTTAAGTTGTGCTCCACAAGATTATACGTTAATATTATTATAAGCGGTAGTTTTAAATTGTTCAGTTTTATTATAATCACTAAAACGGAAAATAGTGGCCACTTTTATCCGTTTTAGTGATTATAATAAAACTGAACAATTTAAAACTACCGTTTATAATAATATTAACGTATAATCTTGTGGAGCACAACTTAAATGGCATATTTTCTGCATTTTCATTCTAAAATAAAAGAAATAACCAAACAAACGATGAGGGCGCCACTGCGCGGTCGACGTTTGGTCGGCACCCTCTTAATTAGTTTCGCAAAATGTTAGTCGTGAGTTTCTAGTTCGAGGCATGCTAAACAGTCGTGCGGTAAGAAGTTGTCCTTTACATGTTTCACAATGTCCTCTCTCTGAACAGCTGACGAGGCTAGGTTACGCGGGTCGCGGGCCGTAACACTGCCCTTTCTAACTATTAGCCAACTGTTGCAGAAGAGAAATATGCACATTAACTGCTCAAATTGAAGAATAAGCGCCGCTTCAATCCATTCGGTTCGGTGCATTCAACAAAATCACTTTTTAAAGTTCAATCGTTTTGTAATTTCAAGCACGATGTTCTGTTGCTCTTTCGAAGGCAAATATGGTATAGGAATTGTTCAATATTATAATAAGTAAACGCGAACGGCCACGTCGAAATTCTGCTTCTAGAAATTCTTTCAGAATTTTTATTTGTATTATAGTCTGCAAATTTTGTAACTTCTAAATATAATTTTCATGTATATATAGGTATCACATACTATTTACCTTATTTGTGTTGTGAGTTTGTGACACTCATCCATTCTTGGCACAAATACTTGAATTAAATGCGTCAGAAAACAAGCATTACCAGCTCATGATCCATGAGCCTTACAACAAATTATAACCTTATATTGTGATGGGTCAGACAAGGCTATGATGTCATTGTAATAGCTAACGAATGAATACTTATAAAACTCTGAGATCACCACAATTTAATACACAAGCGGGAAACTTCATCGCGTAAACAATTCAAAGGCCATCTGGTAGAAGGTTAATCAGTCGTTTCATTGGCTGCCTAGCCTTTTCATTGAACGGCGCCGTTTCATTAGCGGCATAAGTAACATCCCGGCATTTAATTGAATAGTTAGACTAGGTTCAATATCGTTTAATGATTTGCCTAGCCAAGTAGCGAAACATAGGGTACAGGGAGCTTAGGGCACCCCGACAAGGATAGGATTGTGCCGCTGGCGCCGTGCGCCGTTCATTGAAAAGGCTAGGTAGCCAATTAAACGACTGATTAACCCAGTTGGCTGCGACATATTATCTACGATTCGTAATGGGACAAAAACCCGATGTAATGAACTTCATAGTAGCGACAATTCTTAAGCTTGTTACGGTCCTTTGATTTAAAGGTATCATCAATGTTGACGCTAAGCTCAAAGTTATTTCTTTCACATCTTCATTTGTACAGAGCAAGTCTTTAATTAGATACGCATTAGTACTGGTTACATCTTAGTTGTGTTCAATAGACTTGTGCAAAAGTTCCGGGATAAAGCTATTGAGAATTCTTGCTATATACCGACTGCACAGAGATTCCTTCGCCTTTAAAGTAATGAAGGTTGGACTACACGTCTAAAGCGATTGCTAACAAAGCTATAGATCTAGATATTACGAGCTTCAACGAATCCTGTTTTAGCTGTAAACTGTAGAACGTTCTGGTAGTTACTGGTTATTTATTTCTAATATAATTTAAAACTGTAAACATTATAAAGCAGCGCGTTTTGCTAAAACCGCAATAAACTAGATTTTATGTCTTTTGGAGCTAACAGTTTCCAGTTAATGACAGATAAAAGCTAAACTACTTGTTACTTTACCTCCCAGCTCTTTGGAAGTTGCTCCTTAACCTTCAGAATCTTTATTGCATACCGTTAGACTAAAGAGGTGGTACACGCCGCACGATCAGAATTTAAAACACCCATTTCATTCCTTATTCAACTTGAGTCATTCTTAATTAGATTGTTGTCTTCAAGGGAATTACTGTTAGTGTACGTGTTCCAAATCGAATGAGTTGTAAACATCGTTTTTTATCGCGAACGTGCAGATATGAGCCTTGACGAGGATCGGTTAGATAGTGATGTGCATATGCATTGTGATTGTGACTATGTAAGTTACACCGGATGGCGACGTATTGTGCAAGTCGCCGCGCCCTCCTGTTTCCGCAGCCATAAACTTTTTGTTGACCCCGTTCTGTACCGCTGTGTGTACATAGCATCTGGACTAGATTTTGTAACAAACAGGTTTGGTTTTCAACTTTATTTACTTAGCTCCCCCTTTTTTGGCATACCTCCAAACGCTTCAGACTTGTCCGATTCAGTTCAGGACATCAACCACCATCGAAATAATGACTACCCTTCGAAACAGCCAAAGGAATCCAGGCATCTTATTTTAGGAAATTCTAACTTTAGTGAGAGTAATGCACAATCGTAAATAAATCGACGTGTCTAAATCACGCGGAAGTGTGCCCGCAGCTGAAAGGAGCAATGCGAACCGCTTCGGAAAATTTCACTTTAACCACAAATCGGCACGCGATCCAGTTTTTAATTTGACAGAACAGATTATATTAGCTCACAAGATTGGTTGTTCAGTTTCGCTGTCGATTCACCATTCGCTTTTTTTTTCTTGGCTACATGATTTTCTAAGGGAATCTAGTTATATGTAAGGCAAGTCGAGAGCAATTAGAGAGGTGGGTACACTTTCACGACGCTGACCAAGGCCGGTTCGTGGTCAGGTGCTGGTTGCATTTCACTGTCGCGGGTCACTGCACTTCCCTTAGAGCTGCGTTAGTGATACAGGCTACATCTGACCACTCTGGTATATCCCCTTCTAGTTGACAAAACGAATAAAAAAATGTAAAAGTATGATATTATATTCGTTTATCTTACTTAAAAATATCAACGCGTCTGTCGACACGCTCGCGCTATGACAAAATCTATGTTACCTCGCCGACTATCAATCGTTCGAATACAACATGAAGGCGGAACGCAGCAGCTTACTGCTGCAATTGACAAATTGATGGCCACTGGATGCGCTGGTGCACGGGCCCGTAACGGATTATCAAGTTTTTTCGCCGCCATCTTGGCAAAAATGGCGCGTCTTGTAGTGTGTGGGAGATGTATGTGCCGCTTTCGATTTCACGAAACTGAAAGTGCCTTATATGTTCGGGTGATGTCGTTGACTCTGATGTTTGTTTGTCACGCCTGGTTGGATCGTACGCCAGTACAATACTTATCCTATCGTGTTTAGCTAGAATGTTGTAATTTGGCGTTGTAATTTATTTTGTTTTCAGCCTGTCTTCGCAGTATGACGCGTCGTGCATCGTTGACCACTGTTACTACGTGTCGTTCTAATAAGTTTTAGCTGCTGTTCGAGTAGCTTCGTCTGAGAGATTCATTGAGATGTTTGTAGACAAGGTTCCGTTTAGTTTCGTTTAATTTTAATTAATGTTAATGTTATGAATATGAGCAACTTAATCATTAAAATATGTGCAAATAAAACATTTGGTGTCGCAAAATATTTCAATTTACTTAAATGTTTATTTGAAATTACCGTTGCTTGTGAGTCTGGGTTTACCAAGTCAGACATGGCAGTGCCATTAACTTTCTTTCCCAAAACTCATTTGAATATTGTTCTAATGTTGTACCAAATTGTTGTATTATTCAAAATAGCGATACATTTGATTGCAGCAGAGCGCGTTTCGTCTTCCGCCATATTATCTCATACATCGCCGCTGGAAAGTTGCTCTTATTTGATATATTTTATTGTTGAAATATGTGTGTTAGATACACTCCGTTGAACGTTAACTGACTATTTAATGCTGTTATACTTACACTTTTTTCTTTGAATGCAATTGTTTGTTTGCGAGTTCGGTAAGTTAATGCATTCTACTGCTGTCTAAATCTGTTTGTTATTAAACTCTTTCGTGTCTTGTCTATGCGTATTTTCTTTTTACTCTTTCTGTGCCAATCTAAACTATGTCAGCCAACAACATGGCATTATCAATAGCATCTATCCATGACGAACTCAATCGGAAAGATTCTATTTCAAGCTTTCTCATAGTTACCAAAATACGGAACCGATTTGAATTAATGACTCATTGTATTCATCCAACAAGAAGCTTGTTATAATCTGCCCTTTCCCTTTTTGCTTAGATAGTTGCACCCACTGCAGGCGTGCGTCCATCCGCTCTTCCACTAGTCAAATGAAGCGCTTCTTCTCCACATTTATTAGCTGCACAATCTAAGTGTGGAAGTCTCTACCAACACTTATGTTCCCTAACACTTATGAGTCGACACCGTAGGCCTTCAAAGCAAGAGTAAATGACTTCAGCAGTGCAATTCTGTAAACCTGTCACGATGACAGGTTATAGGTGAAGGGAACTGTCAATCCTTATAAACAAGACGGTTTCACAGTTCGCTTCACGCTCACTTCACCTGAGTTTACACGGTGAGATGTTGATAGATTAATCGGGCTGGTCTCGCTCTTTCCATATAAACTTACATCGAGGTCAAGAGCAGGATAATCAGGAATTAAAAATCTGGGACATGTTTAAGTTAGGTGCACACTGTTCTGCAATGGTGTGGATGGTGTTATGCACCAGCGCACGAGCTCAATGACGTACCCGCGACACGCACCATTGCTCCGCCAAGTTTCTATTCCACCAGCTAATGACACCACCGTCGGCTGTTTCCATGACACATTGTTAGTACCTATTGATGAAAATATTTTTATTATGAAATCATTTATTTCAATAAAATCAGCAATTTTGTCTTGTCAAAAAGTACTGGTTGTGCATTCAATAGCGTAGATCAGTATGGAGGAGAACGTGCACGAAATGACTCCATCGACACTCTTTTTAGTCCAGTCAAATTAGCTTTGAACCTTGCAAAAATTCCTAACTCTGATTTTTTTCTTGAATCGTGTATTTGACCTTAGCTCTTCTAATAGTAACAAAAAATTAAACATTTTCCAGAACCGGATCACGGTAAAAAAAACAAAAACGCGTTTATTTTAATAAAAACTCGGAAAAAAATATTAACTCGAAAATGTTAGTTACAATATGTCGAGAATAGGTAAAACAAATTATTTTCTTCAAAATTAAACATTTTCACCCTCGGGATTTTTGAAAAAATAAAAAAAAAACTAAATTTTTGAATTGTACTTCAGGCAAAAATATTAACTCCAATTTTTTTTCATAAAATTATTCAATTAAATACCTTAGTACTCTATGCAACAAAATTAAACAATTTCTGTTAACGGAAGATATTAATACCTGTTTTTTTGAAATAGCGGCTCAGGCAAAAATGTAACTCTAATAAATTTAGGTTAACTTTAATTTATGGACCATGTCTCACTTAATTACAAGAAAATTAAACACATCCAAGCAAATCGTAACGATTTTTTTAAACTATTAAAGATTGTGTAGTGTATGCACGATTGTGGTGGCGCGTCATTCATTCACCAGCCGTAGCCGGGAGCACACGTGTTCTGTATCTTGCATACCCTATATCCACCTGAGTGCTTATAAGTGTGTTTTATTGGCTCCTGAGACATTACAAGTGGCGACGAGGATAAAAGAAAGCTTACAAAACATTTACCTACCAGAAAAAGGGTAAGAATGCACGCTGAAAAATAATGCACGTTGAAAGTTGTTTACGATCAATTAAGCGACTATATTTCGATCTGATAAGGATCGTTAGTAGTTTGGATACTGAAGTGAAAACAGAACGTAGTCACGCTGTACCCACCTACCTACACGTAAATAAATCGTTACCAAGGTAGATGTTTACAAGTAATGATTACTTTGTTGCCTCAGTTTCGTAGGATTAAGTAACAAAAAATAACAATTCTGCTTCGATTGAGGTGAACAACTGATATGTGTAAATGTTACAAAGGCCATGCAGTGAGTGTTGTTTACAACAAAACAAAGGGCCATGCCTGGATAGTACGCAATTATTTTTAATGTGTTGTAATGCAAACAGTAAATTATTGTTAATTATTATTATTGAGTAAGTACTTTCATTTAAATAACAAGATAATTGAGTTATTTGCACGCTTCTTATTTTAAATAAAAATAGTAACCAATTGTTATCGTAAATCTTGGACATATTTAACTTTTTGTTGTAAATAACCTACATACCCACTTATTGTAAATATAAAACAAAATCAGTAGATCGATACTATTTTAATCAGGGCACTGGTTTTGCTAGGATCAATTGTTTGCATTTCGTCACGCAAATACTATCCGCACATATGAACATGCTTAAAGAATAAATGTGAGGAAAGACCGGGAAACGTTAGTGTAAGCATCAATAATGGCTCACACGACGACACGGTTGGCACGGTGGTTCGTCGCGTGGTGGACGAGCGATCAGCTGCTGCGCTGCGTGTCGCGGGTTCGATTCCCGCACAGATTATAACGGAATTTTCATGAGTGAGTATGCATTTCAGAAATTTATTTTGATAGATCGGATATCTTTCCGTTGTCCGTAATGTTGTGCGGGGAGCACTGTGCACGAATCCCCCATGACTGGATATTGTACTACACCCGAGCATGGGTGTTAGTCACGGATGGCAGTGTCGTGGATTCATGGCGCTACGGTATAAATGACTGCGCCATTCGCTGCTGAATAGAACAATCAAGGGTGTAGTGTAGACAAAATCAATCTGGTCAATTTATGTATTAACTTTATAGATGTACTCTTTCTTTTTTTGAGTTTTATTTTTCTATTAACTCACACACTGTTTTATTAATGGTTCCAATATTTGTAAATATGTGAGTACCATGTACTTATTAAGAAAATGAAAAAGTTTACCTCTGCTGGTAATACATTGAATTCTATCAGCAGTATACTCTAGGTGCATCAACCTCACATAATTATATTAAAGTTAATTTTTGTATTCAAAATATTGTAAAACATTTATTTGAAAAGAGTAACTATGGAGTTTCTTGTCCATTCTTCTCCATAAGAATCTACCTTTGCGAACGGACAGTAGAGTCACCTTATTTTGTATACATAGTATTTGGATATAAATGATGACGATCAAAAGAGACGTTTGATGGCCTTATTGAAATGAACGTTTTGACTTAGACTTTTATAA
This sequence comes from Melanchra persicariae, assembly GCA_947386135.1. Lineage (NCBI taxonomy): Eukaryota > Metazoa > Arthropoda > Insecta > Lepidoptera > Noctuidae > Melanchra > Melanchra persicariae. Next base: position 3,949,873 of record OX376664.1, on the reverse strand, counting down.
AAGACAGTTTGGGAAGCAAGTGAAGAAAAAAGGGAAAAGTATGGTATATACCTGGAAATAGCGGAAAATTATTCATGAAAAATGTATTGAAAATCTGTAATATAATGCCTATTTAAAGTATTAATAATATTTACAACATCCGATGAGTTACCAGTCATATTATAAAGATTTAAGTTTTGATGTAATTTTGAACTAATTTAAATCAATTAAAATAAAGAAGGAATGTAGTGTATGCACGATGGTGGTGGCGCGTCATTCATTCACCAGCCGTAGCCGGGAGCACACGTGTTCTGTATCTTGCATACCCTATATCCACCTGAGTGCTTATAAGTGTGTTTTATTGGCTCCTGAGACATTACAGATTGATATTATCTTCCTAATGTGGCCCTGTTGTTTCAAACCCATTTGTCAGATTGGTTCGAATTGAGCACATTTTATCACAATATTTGTTTAGTCAGAATTTAAATAACTATGAAAAATCATCTTTTTCTACAAAATGTGTATCTAAAAGATGTTACCTACCTACCTATTGTGTTTTGTTTAGAGTCATAATTATGGCAAAGTTTATGGATTTAACAATTATATCAAGATAATGACTATGGTTTATTTTTTTGTTGGTTTTTATTAGCTGTAAGTCCTATAATAATTTTACCTAGTATATTCATTAATATTCACGTACACTACTACTAACAAAGGTTTTATTAGTATATACTTTCGAAATCACAATCGTCGTAAGGGTTTATTAAAATACAGTTATGTGCAGTTTCATAGACTACTTTATTTTAAGTCATGCAAAATTTCTGCGAGTATTTTTGCATTGGGAAACGTAGCACGTCAAACTTTAACCTTGTTGGTACGCATTAACGCGTAGTAACAAGTACAAGAAATTGCAAGTCTAATCATATTCGCAAATTCACATCAACTCTCAACTTATCGGTCAGTTTTCGTATATCTTGCACTTGCAGACGAGTCTTTCCAGGTGACATCTAATGTCAGATGTGAGTGTTTTGTTTAACATGATCAACTTCTATGAACAAGACTTCTAAATTAACTGCAGTCATACATATAAACAGACATTTTCTTGACCGTCTTCCGTCTATCTGTATTATTAGGAAACGCAGCCTTATCCTGAGCTGCTATTAGAATTAATGCATTACAATTGCATTTTTTTGCTAATGCACAAAAAAAGGTCAACTTGGAATAATTGCCATATTTGGAATGAGTTTTATGAAAACATACCTTTAATCCCGTTGTCCCCGTATGCCATATCCCGTCATGGGGACAGCGGGACGTGATTAAATTTATTTTCCGTTGTCCCCATAACGTACATTCGGCTAACGGGGAAAACGGGAAGTAAATCATATTTCTGGGTGGTTTAAAAAAAATTAACCACAAAGGTGATGGCGGGGTCTGCTTGCTCGCTTCGCTCGCTCACTTGACCTCGCCATCCCCTTCCAACCTAACCTGTCCGAGTCGGGTTGCCCCAAGTCCCGAGCTCACTTCGCTCACTCTTGCACCAACATCATTTGAAAAGTTTATTTAATTATTACAATAAATTAACAGGAACAACGGGAAGTAATTTTTATTATTTTATTAAATTTCCTTCGTACCCTTTAACGGAGATATGGCCTACGGGGACAACGAGAATATACTAAAACATATATTTCCCGTTGAATACCCGTTAAATATAAGTACCAAAACATGTATTACATGAAAATAATTCATAGACTTACTAGACTATCTGATGAATACATATTTGTCAAGGTGGCGGATTTTATAATAAACAAACAGTTTAATAACGCTCAAGCACTGTCAGCACACCGGTGTACCGCGGGATTTATTTATTACATGATTTGGAATTCTCACATGTCAGTGCTTAAACGGTTAAGCGTCATATAGTCTCGGCAGTAGATTTTTTTTTAAGGATTGGTAATCATCAAATGACTCTTTACGCTCTGGGCGAAGCGGGAGGGAGTGTCAGACTCTTAGAACCCATTCGTGTTCCTCCTAATGCCCTTTGCGTTCCAGGGCCGCGGTGACTCTTTCGAAAAAATTCCGCAAGAACTTTGTTATCTACGAAATTTCCAAAGCTCATCCTTATCCGACGAACTTTATCGTAAGGCGTCATACAATTGAACTCCGCTCTGGGTGCGAAGGAGCGGAAGGGAGTATCAAACTTTTACTGGTTAAAACCCATTTGTATTCCTTCTATTGCCCTTTGCGTTCCAGGGCCGCTGTAATTTTTTCGAACAAATTCCGCAACCCTGGCAGTCTCTGGCCCTAGCGGGCCCCAGCGTCTTTGCTGACAGCTCTTTCTGGCGCACGTGGAACACAACGCGCAGTCGACTCAGGCCTGTTCTGATCGTATGGCGAGCTACTCATTGCTCTCCAGCTATTGATGCCTGCGGACGGCGGTCCGCAGGCTGCCTACGTGGTTGCACACTTGGCAGAGGAAGCACCTCAGAGGTCTGAGTTCCAGCAGTTTGACCTGTGTAGAAACCCAACCCACCAGGAGCCTTCGGCCCTCCAATATTATCTTAGCCACCGACACGGGGCAGCTCACCACAACGGTTCCCATACCCGTGTGGTCAGGATGTATGGTGCTTGCCTTCACCTCCTCAGAGAAACCCCCGTCCTGACGACGTCGGCCACCACCTCCTCCTCCGTGACAGAGTCATCCAGGCCCAGAATGCGTATGTCCATGCACTTCGCGGGCCTTGACACTCGGCCATCGTCCGCATTTGACGCCCCCTGTAAGCCAACTTCTTGGAGCCCGGCTAGGTCTGCTCGGAGTTTTGCGTTTTCATTTTGGAGAAACTCCGTGGCGGCCACCAAGCGGGTGACCTCTGCCCGCAGCTTGGACATTTCGTCCGACGGAGGCCCACCACAATTAGCCTCAGCCGCCAGAATGGAAACCAACGCCGCGCTTAGGCCTTGTTTTTAGAGGCCTGCGTCCACTTCAAGGCCACATTGCGGACTGCAGCCTCCACGACCTCCGCAAACCTGACCTTACGCTCCTTATTGGAACCGCTAGCGATATCCGGCTCACCGCCGGAAGAAGCCGAAGGGATAGCCCTTCGACCGGTCGCTCTTGGGTGGCGCCCCTCCTCCCAAGCTTAGCGGCTCGCTAGGCTGTCTCCTGGGAGGTGAGCACCCTCCACTTGCTTCCTTCTCGGCCCTTACCTCCCCTACTGGTGGGAATTTTTCGGGCCAGCGGCCCACTTTTCGTTGGAGGACAAACCCTGGTCATCCTCTAGTCTGGGCCACCTACGGAAGAGCCTGGAGTTCTCCGCAGCAGCCCCCATTCCCTAACGACGACAGCTCGCTGAGCTGATGCCAGATACAGAGTCGTCAGAGTCTAACCCCGCACCTGCACGACGCTCAAACGAGCCCATCTTCCAAAACTGGGCGCCTTGACCAGTGCCATATGCTGCGGCAGGTTATACAGAAGACCGAAGAGTATAATCTGCCCCTCTGCCTAGCGTTTGTGGACTACGAGAAAGCCTTCGATTTGATCGAGACTTGGGCTGTGCTGCAGTCTCTCCAACGGTGCCAGATCGACTGTAGTTACATCGAGGTGCCTAAGTGTTTGTACGAAAACGCCACCATGTCAGTCCGACTTCAGGATCAGACTTCGAAACCTATCCTCCAGCAGCGGGGTGTGAGGTAGGGAGACGTCATTTCTCCGAATCTGTTCACGGCCGCAATGGAGGATGTCTTCAAGGTTTTGAACTGGAGAAGGCTAGGCATTCATGTCAATGGCGAGTACATCACTCACCTTCGATTTGCTGACGTTATAGTCGTCATGACTGAGACCATGGAGGACCTCAGTACAATGCTCGATGACCTCAGTAGAGCTTCCGAAAGAGTGGGTCTTAAAATGAACATGGACAAAACCAAGGTCATGGGATATGTAGCACCCACTCCTATCAAGATCGGAGGCTCTGCAATCAAGGTTGTTGACGAGTACATCTACCTGGGACAAACGGTCCAGTTAGGTAGGGCTAACTTCCAGAAAGAGGTCAACCGTTGAATCCGACTCGGCTGGGCGGTGTTTGGGAAGTTGCGTGATATCTTCTCGTCTCACATACCACAGTGTCTCAAGACGAAAGTCTATGACCAGTGCCTGTTGCCAGTGATGACTTATGGAACTGAAACGTGGTCGCTCACAATGGGTCTTATCAGAAGGCTTAAAGTCATCCAAAGTGCAATGTAGAGGGCAATGTTTGGGGTTTCCTTGCATGATCAAATCAGGAATGATGAAATCCGCAAGAGAACCAAGGTAACCGACATAGCCCGAAGAATCGCCAAGCTGAAGTGGCAGTGGGCAGGGCACATTACTCGCAGAACTGATGGTCGATGGGGCTGAAAAGGAAGTGGCGACCGCGTACCGGAAGACGCAGCGTTGGTAGGCCTCCCACAAGATACCGATGACCCGGTGAGGGTCGCTGGTGGCCGGTGGATACGAGACGCATAGGACCGGTTTTTGTAGCGACACTTGGGGGAGGCCTATGTCCAGCAGTGGACGTCTTTCGGCTGAGATGATGATGATGATGCAATTTGATGTGTTTTGATAAAGTTGCATAAGTTTAGACGACAGAGTAGTTTGTGAAACTGTGCATAACAAAGTTTCAAAATGTATTTTTTTTATTATTTCATCACAACAATTATGAATTCTTTTAGAATTATGAACCTCGTTTGACCCTCGTTTGTACACTCGTTCTAGTTTTTTTAATAATTTCAGGTAAGTATGTAACAGTTTCATAAACTACTAATAAAACATCAATGCTGCTCTTTCGTCTTTGCTGAAATAAGACGATTTTGTGAAAAATACCGATTTGCTGCAATCATTTCAAGAGCAGCACATTGTTGCATGATTTTATCTATAAATAAAAAAATGGGTTAGTTGCACCATTTGTAATTCAAGAATGATCTGTTTTTTATTTTCCTTCACCCTGAATAGCAGAATAAATATTTTTAAAAATTGGAAGTATTCACGAAATACAAGTTATGAGCAAAATTCATTTTCTCACGCATTTTGTACTCTGACTGATTCTGACACATGAAAGAAACAAAACACGGATGAGCCAATTCTAATAGTTGAACTACTGAGTGCGGCAAAAAGATGCCACTTTATTAACAATTAAAGATATAGGTAATAAATAAAGTCTGATTTGTTTAATTTTGATAAATTATGGTTTGTGTTTGTACATTTTCCATTATTAAACAACTTTCAGGAGAGTTACATTTTTGCCTGAAAACTTATGTGACAATTTCTTACATCTCGGAACCCCGAGGTGGTATTGTTTTAATTTTCTCAATATAAATAAACATGTTAATTAAAATCCATTTAGCATTATTTTTGTCAAGTTAATATTTTTGCTTGAAGTACAAAGTCAAAAAGTAACATTCTTCAAAAAAAAGTATAGTTCCGTTGATGAAAAACGTTTAATTTTCTTACCTACTTGTACAGCTCAATCTGTTCTACAAATGTCCCAAACTAACATGCCAGTTAATATTTTTTCCCAACGAGTTATTATGAAATTAAATGTTTTGCTAAAAAAAACGAACATCCGGGGGTTAACTTTTTGCGGGATACATTTAAACATACTTCTCTGCTTATACTCTACACATTAATGGCAAAAAATCGGAGTTAAGAATTAATGCTAAGTTTGCCTTATTTTCGGCGTAATTTGACCGGACTATTTAAGCATAGCATAATCAGCCCGTTCCCATTGCTAGGGCATAGATCTTCTCTCTGGGATAGGGACTGGGACGTATTCCGTCATACGGGTCCAGTGAGAGTTGGTGGGTTGTATTTTAAAGAAATTTAAAAAATTGTCTCGCAGTACCTACTGCTTCCATCAATATTTTGATGGATCTGGTCGGCTATACATGTGTTTGAAATACTTGGCGACAAAATACTGAAACATGGCTGGATGCCAGTGACCATAATGAAACAACTCATTCGGGAGTCCAACCGTGGTAGTCGCAATAACAATTTGCGCAAATGCAAAAAAAAATTTGTACCTCAATAATTATTGAAGGGGGCATCGATTAAAAGTAGGTACTTTTGACAGCATTCTTTTTCACATTATTCTGAAAGAAAAAAAATGTAACTTTCTTTAGTCATGTCTTCTTGAAAGCCAGCGACGTTGGTCGCCCTAGCCGTAACGGTGCTTCGCAGTCTGTCTAAACGTTTGTCATTATCTTGTCACTCTAGCATTTTGTCTCGTATCACGTTATACGAACAACCTATTATTTACATATTCCTGTCGTAAAATGTGAAATATAGCCTCGTCCACTTGACCGTGACAGTTTTAATTGTTGACGCACTTATAATATTATTGCCATCTCTCTCTAACAATAGAAAATACGATTTATTGTGGTATTGTTTTGAAGGAACGTAAGTGAAGAGTTACGCAGTAAAGTATAGCTGCTTTCCATAGGAGAATACATAATGTGAAGGCACATAATGTAGAAGTAACAAAACTTAGTTTGTTCTTAGTGTTGATAAATATTTATTGCATACTGAGTATCATTAACAGGGTTATATGGTAGGAGTATCCATGTAATGTCTTTCTAAAACATCAGATTGCATTTAGACTCTCTAAATTATCGTCATTAGTTATGACTTCAGCTACACCCAAACAAGCAAGTACCCAATACCCATTCCCACATAACAAACTGTTTAGTGTTAAGCATAGAAAGTCGGCAGAAATAACGTTACTCAACGTGTAAAGCCCTTTGACCTCAAATCGTCACGATGAGTCATGAAACTTGCTACAATGAGCTTTCGAATAACGCTACGTAGGCAAGTATGGCACATAGGTACGGAAAAATAACAAAGAAGGCATTTGCATCGACGATGGCTCATAGACAACGAAGTTGCTAATAAATACATGAGAAACCGAATAAGGTAGAAGTAATATTGACTAATATAGTTCATCTGGATGTGAAAAATACTTACAGATCACTGAACGATATCGTTGCTAGCTAGACAGTTCTCATTTATGAATCAATCGAAATGAGTGTTTCTTTGTATTGGAAAGGGTAACCAATAGGTATAGCTTCCTCAAACGCCACCCTAAAGAAATTGAAGAATATCACATTCATGTTTGCAAGTGTTTGGTTGAGCTGTGTTGGTTTGTTTAACACCTTGGTGTGACTTTACCAGACCAAGAAGATGGGACTTACTTAATTGCCAATCCTCGAGACTGCTTTGACTTTTTTGTTTTACTAAATGTCTTCCATAAGACGGTGAGTCAGGCAGGAGACATTGAAGAGAGTTGACTAAGAGAACCAGCAATTGCTAACAATCACGTGAAATATTAAAATATCAATGATTAACAGCCACAAAGCACCGCCGTCCTTGTTAAAACAGAGAGTTGTATAAACAAACGGACAATATAACACGATGTGGGCGTATCGCTGACAATACAGCTCATGAATATTCATCTCGAAGGATTCTATCTCAAACGTGCTATTGAGAAACAATTTATTTACGTAAACTACAAGCTTCAAGAGATTATTAATTGCCTTGACAAGTAGACAAAAAACTAACATGTTTCATGAAGAAAACCGTAATTCTTATGGTCCTAGTAGCTCCACGCTACAATTCTCAGATAACGAAAAAGTATACGAAAATGTAACAGTCGCATACCATGTCATTTCTATAAATGGTCCCGAGAAATACAAACTCCATGTTTGTACAGGAATTCGTGTTTCTCTGTAAAAGTAAAGAGCGTGACAGGTACCAGCAGTAAGTAGAATTCACATTAATAATAGATACTGTCAATGCAATTCGGTGGAGGCTCCAATCACAAACTAATTTATATTTATTGGTACAGAAATAAATTATTTTGTATTTTGTATTTGTATTTGTATTTTTGTAATTCGTGGAGATATCGACAAGAGACAAAATGGTGTAAGGTAAAGGAGTCCTAGTCCATATTACGGCACGGCATCTATAATTTGAAGGGGAGTGACGAATCGGGAAAACCTCTTGATTGGTGTTCAACATTCTAGAAAAGGTTCCTAATAGCTTTGAGCTTTATCATTTTTTTCAAACTTTTCATAGCTCTTTTAGTAAAATTCTGTTTGGTTTTTTTACAATTCTAGTTGACTTGTAATCCTGCATTATGTGTGTTTTGGATAAACTTTGTCCCGTTTTTTTTTTTAATTTCAATCTTCGTCATCTACTTTTTTTTTCTTCTTTCATCTGTAACTTGTACCTTCTGTCTGAGCAAATAAAGAATTATTCTATTCTATTCAGTTTTCTTAAGTATAGGTAAGGATTTTGTTATTCACGCCATCCTCCCAAAATTTACCCGTCGCGCGTCGCTACGGTGTCTTGCCGAATCCATAAACATTTTGTAATAGTCGTAAATATCAGTAACGTTCTACGCCGGCCCAGTGAACGAGGTCGCAAAAGTACTAAATATGTTCGTCCGTATACCGTAATGTGTGTCAACTTTGAACGGCTAAACTGTTTTAGGCAATAGAGTCAACAGTTTGAGTCATTTTGTGTAAACAGGGATTAAAAGTTTTATAGCAGGAAATTCTTGGAGCGATGAATCAGTGTAGTGTATATTAGCCTTACCATGGCTTTGGGATTAATAGTCTCATCTTTATCAGCTACTTTAAAATGTTGCGTAAAATACTTATTCCCTTTTGTATCGTGCTTTCATAGTTTTGCCAATAAACTGGTTTCTGCTACTACACTTGATCGCGCGTACAGCTAAGGAGTGGAATTCCATGCTGGAGTCAGTATTTCCTGATAGTTACAATCTTAAAGTCAAGAGTAAATAGGTGACTTCTTGGAAAGCGTGTTCCATCGTCGACCACATCATCGCATCATGTGAGATTGTGGTCAAACGCGATCGAATTTTTTCTCTGACTATCCTAATTTAATTTGATGCCGGCGCAGCCTTCTCTTCTACTTTACTTCTATTTGCCGTCATGTCAATACTCACCACTTCTCTAGCTATATGATTTTTTTTACTAGACTGCTGCTACACTTTTTAGCTTCACATTTTACCCAAGATTTTCTTGTTGTAGTTACGTAAAAGTAGAGAAGGGATAGGAAGCTAAAACTGCTATTTTAAATCGTTGTGTTGTTGATCTTCTACAACAAGTCTAAACTATATTTTGCAGTCACGAATCACGATTTCATGTGTTAAATGTCTAGCTCTAGCACGGTTGGACTAAAAAGGGAAGTCTCGCGTGTTTGTTCATTTTACAATAGTTGTTGATATGGCAAGTAAGTATATGTATGAAAAAGACACAATAAGGATGGGTAAGTCCTATGCAAAGCACTGAGTGAGAAAGGGCTTCGCCACGACAATAGTTTAAATCATCATGATGCCATTGAATTGTAAGACCTAGGTTTTGGTCATGAAGAGTAAGAGCAGTTTTTAAAGGCATCCATAAGATCAACCATGTTTTCACTGACCATGAGGTCAACGAAAATAGCAACGGAGATAACATTGGCCCAGTTGCATACAAAAAAATGCTAGCATCTGTCATGTCTTGACCCATGTGTCTTTTTGATAAGACATCATATTAAAGTAGACTCACAATGTCATATTTTGTTCATTAATTTACCTAAAATAATAATAATGCTATAGAATTCCAAATGTTTTGAACAACTCTTAGTTGGACAAATATTACAGTTATTATAACAGTCTCCGTTCCAAGAAATTCACTTGCATAATGGTCGCATTATTTTTTATTTCACAACAAACAAACGTAACTCATTACTAATTAGCAAGTCTAATTAAATAACTAAACTCGACCACAAATAGCAAACTCTAAAGAAATGTAACATTCCTCTCCATTATGTAAAGTTTAAATGTTATTAGTACAAAAAACTTAAATAACCACTGACCCAAAACTTTTCATTAACATTTCATCACAGAAACAATGAGTAACTTTTTGATGCGTATGTATTTTCGTGGTTTCGTCTTAAGATCTAACAATCTTTCTCACTTGGATTTTAACTAACAAGAACTTCATTATTTTTTTAAAGTTTATTCACGCTAAATACACGATGACCAGACTATTGGCCTGACCGCAGCTGAATCCAGGTTTAAAAGAATGCCATAGGTGTGGTTACCTGTGGAATCATTTCACCTCTTTTCTAAAGACAACGACGGGATCATAAGTTTTCTCTTTGTTATTAAACAAAAGGGTCTTCGCAAATCCTTATAGCCGGAGGCCAGGTCACCTATTAGTTTAGATTATCTCGAAAGGCATCTGATGACCCAGCCATTCTTCTTCAATTGTTTAACACATGCTATGATTAGTTGTTATGAAAACAGGTCAGCTAGTTCTATTGAACTATCTAATAGCTTGTATGGATTTGCGTCATGCGTGCTCATCTGTCTTACCTTTAGAGAATAACCATGAAAGGGAAGAATAGAAGTCTTGCGTCTTTTACATTATGAACAAATCAAAAAGGTTCGCACCATGGTGCAGTCCACCATGACTTGTTGAAGGTTACGGGAACTCGCTGGATGGCAGCGCATATGAGAGTTGTTAAATCGCAGATCAGTTTACAAAATTTACCCGCTGCTGGGACAGAGCCGTTCTTAGGAGCCTCGGAGCGCGTCGTCATTATTTGAGCCTTTCAATTCATCCATCGCTCAATATTGATCAGCTCCAGTAAATGGTCCTATCCTAAAGTTATTATCAGTGAGTAACCAGCATTTTTCTTTGTTTTGCAGGCATCGACGATTGACGGGCGACGGAAGGGTGCGTGCCTCTTCTGCCAGGAGTACTTTATGGACCTGTACCTGTTAGCTGAGCTCAAGACCATCAGCTTAAAGGTAATTTTTATGCAGGTCATTAGCTGTCAATAAATTCTCAGTAGCAGACCAGATTACATTCTTGCTCCGAGGAAAAGAGCCGTAATATTATAACAATGCCAATGCCTGTTGGTCTAGTGGTTAGTGACCCTGACTGCTAGGACGGAGGTCGTGGGTTCGATTCCCACACAGGACAAATCTTTGTGCGATGAGTACGATTATTTGTTCTGTATCTGGGTGTGTAATTTATCTATAATATGTATGTATTTAGAAATATATTATAAGTATGTTTATCAGTTGTCTGGTTGCCATAGTACAGGCTCTGCCTAGTTTGGGATCAGATGGCGGTGTGTTGATTGTCCCAAAATATTATTATTCTCTTTATTATTATTAATGACGATTTTATACAATACTTCCCATAGACTAAACGCCTAACAGCGAATTTCTGGAAGCAAAGGGTGGAGAGGACTTTATTTTAAATGGGACAAGCCCGCCACACATTCCCAACCACTGCAACTCCTGAAAGCCAGAATCAACAGTGGCGACCAGCAGAAAAAAACACCGAGTCAATGAAGCTCGGCGAGTCCCGGTGAAACGATACACCTGTCTTAAATCCCGCAACGAAATTAATCAGAAAAGTATAGTGGAGAAGTAGGAAAAAATATATAACTTTGTGAAGAGGACTGCTCAAAGCCTCTTATTACCGGCAACATCCCTCACATAACCTTCGCCAGCGCTCTTCCTCTACGGAGCCCCGTTATTTACACTTTTCCACCGACTTTCAGGTGACAACAGTAGACATGCAGAAGCCGCCGCCCGACTTCCGCACCAACTTCGAAGCCACGCACCCGCCTATACTGATCGACAACGGACTCGCAATATTGGAGAATGAGAAGATTGAACGGCACATCATGAAGTCTGTTCCCGGAGGACACAACTTATTTGTACAGGTAAACATTTGTAGATTTTACTTTAAAACGCTAGGAGGAACAGTGGTGAATAGCAGCATAGATCAAGGTAGAGTCCAGGGTCTCTTCTTTCTTGTGCTAATCCCCACGCTGTAGTGCCAACATCATCTTTTTTTTTTTGGTATCGGAATGGAAATCCTTATGAATGCCCGGCGGACGTCCCCGAGTCCACCGTCCCTGGACCCACTTATGGGGACCGGAAGAGGGCAATATTTGCCCTCCGCCGACGCCCATGCGCCTGCTGCGGGCCGGGAGAGCACTCGAAGTCTCTCTCCCTTTCCGCTGCCTCCTTCTGCGACATGATATTTTCGCAGAAGGAGATCACCGCGTCTCACGACGCTGCACTGCCGACCATAGAACGAATCACAGCCGGCAGCGACAGGTCGCTTCCCACTTCCGAAATGAAGGCACGGCGCTGCTCCTCCCAAGCTGCGTACTCTGCCAGCGTATGCCACGCCGCGTCCTCCCGACAATGGACGCAGTGATGACACTGAGCGTCTGGTTCCCTGCCTCTGCTATGCAGGACTTTCCCGAAGCACCCATGCCCCGAGAGCTCCTGCGTCGCCATGAATAACAGGGAGCCGTGCCTCCTCCGCCAAAATCATCCTGGTTCTACCCACGATGGCAAAAATATAACCACAAAAATTAAGCATTAAATAAATATGTATCCATACGTATCTATGCTTTCAAGCGGCTTTGCTTTAGTCCGCTTTGGAAGTTATGGGTTCCGGCAACGGGCACTTGAGGCATTTCATCTTTGCCATGGCATTACAAATGTCCATAGAATGCGGCGCCCATGTCAGCACGCCTGCCTGTTCGTAAATGCAATGTCACCAAAAAATCCGAGGACTCAACACACTTCCAACTTAATAAGAAGAAAATCTTACTGCATAGCCAACGTCGTTTAGGGACTCAAATATAAAACAATTTATAGTCAAATTCTATCTTATAAATGGCTAATGACTTGTCTCCTATTATCATATTTTTTCATTTCCACCTCTATACCGACTGTCCAACCCATTAAATCGACGCAGCTGGCTAAAAAACTTTTGTTTATGCCAGAACTTTTGAGTGCCAAATTTAAAAACCATAAATGCCGTTAATATAAGCTCGACCCGTTCCCAACAGGTTTTTTTATTGTTAAAGCCCACACGAAACGCCACTCTCGTAATAATCAGGTGTCAATCTTTTAAACGGTGATTTCCGATAAAATCCCAATTTATACTCTTAAAGGAGTCCTTTTAATTGGTAAATAAAAGTAGCAGCTATCAATAAAATTTATATTACGACCGGTTGTGTTTTGAGTATTATATAGATGTATGGTAATGTTGAGATAAGGACAAGAAGGTGGTGATGGCTGGTCGACGATAAAGAAAAGCTTGCCTAGAAGTAACCTATTCACTCTTGTCTTTAAGGCCCCTAGGCTGTAGCTACCAGGAAACACAGTAGACTCCGAAAATGAGTTTCTCTCCTTTGCTGCATCTTTTTTTTTTTTTGATCTTTATTTGGAAAAGGCTTTAATCGCGAAGCGATTATGCCAGCCTCGTAGTTTTACAAAGAACATAAAATTAGGTGGCTAATAACTATGATCTTAACTTAATTAGTTTAATAATTAAATAATATAACTTAATAGCTAATTTGGATGTAGGTTTAGATAGGATCACATTACACATACCTACATCCCTTAAACATAAACTATATTCTACTTCTAAAGCTTTCCGTTCTGCACAAACCCGAGCACACTCCGCCAAAGCGTGGTAGGTGTCCTCTCTTATATTGCAAATCAGACAGTTTGGAGTGTCAGTAACTTTCATAAGATGCCCAAACTTTGCTGCATCTTCATTCTTTTGCACTGATCCAATGTATTTAGGGTCGACGTAACATGTCTTTTTCTTCCGTACTTCTGCATTAGTCATCATTTCACAGTCAACATTATAGACAAGTTATGCTGCGTCAACTGCACGAATCAGAAATTAGTTTCTTCTTTCTTTCTAACTTCTTCTTCTTCTTCGTGTCGATGGCACGACAGTTGGTCAGATTTGGGTTGGCCAAAACGTTGCCACCTCCACAGCATCGTTGGTAGCCGCACACAGGTCACTCAGGCTGCATGTCTTGGGGCACAGAGGGCAAGATAGCAGGTGGAGCATGGTCTGTGACTCCGCTCCACATCCACACCCTGCAGTTGATGTGTCACGGTAGCCCCACTTAGCGAGGTTCAAATTACACCTTCCTACTTGCGTTCTGAGGCGGTTCAGGGACTTCTTTCTAACTTTACTTTATGTTTGCAGGACAAGGAAGTGGCATCACTGATCGAGAACCTATACTCGAAGTTAAAGTTGGTGCTGGTGCGCAAAGACGACCAGAAGTCGGCAGCGCTGCGCTCACATCTCAGCCGCATCGATGGACTACTCGAACGCAGGGGGACTAGGTAAAACTAACTTTATTGCATGGCGTTCATTTGATACAAGGTTGACATATCTCACCTGATAGAAAGGGATGATGTGGTCGACGATGAACCACCTTGCCTTTAAGTCAAGTGTTTGAAGCTATCAGGAAACACAGACTCCGGCAGAGTATTACACTCCACTATACGCAAAATGAAAGTTCTCCCAAAACATTTTGTGTGTATGAGTGTCAGAGCTTACATATTACAAAATACTATCTCGCATGCATGTAGAACACGAAATACTTACAAAATACTTTTTTAAGTCATGTATTTGAAATAAAAAATACAGTCAGGTGTTAGGTTTGGTTAGCCTTTTTGCTTACGAAAGCTATCGAGCGCTGTTTTCTGCAGAACGCACCCATTAAAAGTTTGCTAAATATATTTATGTTCAAACGTATTTTGAAGCCAAGTATTCGAATTACAAATTAAAAATTACATTTTTAAGAAGTAATTGAAATACAAATACCAAATACGTATTTGTATTTCAATTACGTATTTAAAATACAAGTAATTCAAATACTTCTCAGCCCTGGGGATGTCCACCATGTACCGATGGCGCATCGCCCTACCTACGTCTTGTAGTCTGATTTAGTAACACTTCTTCCTGTTCTATAGGTTCTTAACAGGCGACACAATGTGCTGCTTCGACTGCGAGCTAATGCCGCGGCTGCAACACATCCGCGTCGCTGGCAAGTACTTCGTCGACTTCGAGATACCGGTGTGTATTGTGTCTTTTTTACCTTATACTCGATGTCTCTGTGACCTATCTAAAAGGAGCCACACATTTTATCAGAATAAAAATCCTATTGATACTCAGCGATAGTTCTTGACTTTAAATGAGTTTTCGTAATTGTATCATTAGGTACTTTCAGAGATAACTTTTTAAAAAATTTTGAACGAAAACTTTTTGTGTCGAATGACTCCAATTAAATTTGGTCCGACGAGTATTTAGCACCTGTACTGCTTTATTATTGGCCTTGTTTAAATCCTGGAACGCAAGTGATTGTGCACGACGGGCAACTAAGGACGTGTCACGTGACCATGTCCTGTGATGGGGCTCCATGCTGGCCCTGCGTTTGGGATGGGTAGAGGATACCCCATTATGATATTAGATTAAAAAAAAAAACTAAACGAAAGTTTTAATATATTTCAGACGAGTTTCCGCGCCCTCTGGCGTTACATGTACCACATGTACCAGCTGGACGCGTTCACGCAGAGCTGCCCCGCCGACCAGGACATCATCAACCACTACAAACTTCAGCAGGTAACACCACCATACTAACTTCACAAATTATAAGTCGTTTTACAAGGATCTTTTGGTGCATGGCCAAGGCTAAACTTTTCCTGCCCTCTTGTGTTTCAACACAAAATTCGCTATACAATTTGTAACAGAATAAATGCAAAATCTGAAAAGGGGTCATTGAACTCATCATTATATAACTTATGAGGGCATAACTCGACAAAATGTCCTTTATTACTTGATTTTGAACAATCTCGGCACCCTGGAGTCCCGGTCCTTTGGTAGGCGTACGAGGGGCCAAAGCCAACTCGCAGAGGCCGTTAAACATTTTTAATGGAATGAGGCACCAGCCGACGATTATCCCTGTATGCACTATGAAAGTATACCCAAGGATAATCCCCGGTCGGTGCTGGACTATTGCAGAATATGGAGACAAAAAATTCCAGGCTATGGGTTTGGGTGGTTTAGTGGACTGATTACCATACTATGGGAAAACTATTGGCCCCTGCCTGACCACTGACAATAAATGTACTTAATTGTTATTACTGCCTCCATTCCTTCCAACGGTCACGATTTTGTTCCTCTTCCTTCCTGTTTCGACACAAATGTATTTTTGTTATGAAATAAATAACTTGGAACTTGAACTATTTTTTTTCGCGATTTGTCTAAAAGTATTTTATAACCATGAGTAGGACCGCTTTTCAGGTTTACGTTGTATAATGTAATGAATAATGATAGTCAAAAGTTCCTTGTAACACTGGTCTCGCCTTTTTGATATAATGTTGGGGCTACCCTTCCATGCCATCCTATTTTTGCAGGGTACGTCTAAGATCATTCAGGCGTCGAACATTTTGCACCCTAAAGTCAAGTGTGTTAGCCAAAAAATATGGTTATTCCTATCAGGGCCTAAACCACCAACTCTTAAAGCAGTATTACCTCAATATTACTTCCAGTGGGAAAGAGATGGAGCTATACAGGACGTATAGCTCCGTCTCTTTCCCACTGGAAGTAATATTAAAGTAATACTGCTTCAAGAGTTGGTGGTTAGGCCCCAGGTTATAATATCCTGAACATAGATTAACGCGAAAGTCTACGAAGTCGTAGGTTTTCCTCATAATAATTAAAAATGTTGAGGAGATAATTTCCTGCATGAGTCCAGAAATTTGCCATTGAAACTCAAGCCTTTCAATTTGGGTACAAAATGATTGACGTCCATTTTATCCAATTTAAAATCCTTTATTAGTATATTATATTCCTAAAATATAACAGGCTTCACGTCTAGATATATGTGTATTTTACTATGTAATCGTGCAATGCCACGGAATGCATCTCTATATAATTTGGGTTCTTCTCTCTCTCTATCGTGTTACTGTCGCCTTCAGTTATCGGCGAAAGGCTTGGTGCTGACGCCGACGCCCACACTGCAACGGAAAGAGATACCAACGGATGTGGTACGTGCGGGCCCGTGACGTCCTGACGCGCTAACGCATCGCATTGTTTCGTCACATCCTTCAAACTAGTACGGTTTACACCGGCCGAGCCGCGTACTCGCTCCAGCCGGTAGAAACCGTACGTCATTCGAAACAAAACATACTCGCATCTCTATGTCAGACGCACGCCATGTAAAAATCGCAAACGCTAATCTCTTCTTAATTTTCGATACTCAAATTCACTTTTATGGGGACCCATGGAAATCGACTAATCATTTGCCTTCAAAAATCATCGTTAGTCGATTTTTCGACATAACAAATCATCGCTAATATAAACTGCGGGCTTTTATTTTCTCGGTTGCATTGAATTTAATATTAATTTTCCTGGTTTCAAGTTGCTTTTAAGTTACTGAATAAATTGGTGAGCATCAAGAGGTGTCTATAGGGTTGTAACGGAGCCTTGCCTGTTGTATAAAACTAGAACACTGATAACCGAAATTAGGGGATCGGAATCTCTCTTAAAAAGAACGGAATCGGAATCATACTTCTCGAAAATAGTGTCTTAAAGTATTTATTTGTGACTCCACTCCGTTGTTCAAGCTCCTTCTGTGGAAGACTCAAGTAACCACTAAGTGGCCTCCGTTACAACTGTGTTTCAAATGCCTTAAATTAAAAACATTTCCACTTGAAATTAGCGAAAATGATGGCAAGAACCTGATTTTGTAAATATAATTAATCAAATCAGGATCACAATTCGAGACTGTACTTACATACTTCATGGTGTTACCGCCGGTTTTTGAAAGCTGACATATTATTTGATCTAAATCTTGTATAGAATACCAAATTTGCACCATTAGCGATTGGCAAAGCGAATTCTATGTTTATGTCGCAGCCAACTAGCTTAATCAGCTGTTTCACTAAAAGCCTAGCCTTTTCATTGAACTGCGCCGTTTAATCAACGACATAAGTGACATGGGCAAGTCATCAAACGATATTGAACAAAAGATGACATTTGGCTCGCTCAAAAATCAGCGCATTCAAATGAAAAGGCTAGGCCACCAATTAAACGGTTGATTAAGCTAATTGGCTGCGACATTTACACATTCGTTGAAAGCAGAGATGAAAGCGAGTAGGATTGTGTAAAGCACCACATTCGTTTTCTACCAGTGGCCGACGTTTACATTAACGCGATCCGAATACGTTAAAAAACTTGCACCAGAGGGCTTAGTGTGAGTTTTTTAACGTACTCGATCGCGTTAACGTAAACGTTCGCTTTTGTCAAATTGTATAGAAAAAAACAGGTTGTCCGTGAGTGTCACCAGAGGCGCTTAATCAGTTTCAATACAAATTGACGTTTACGCTTACGCGATCGAGAACGTTAAAAAACTCGCACTAAGGCCACAGGTCCTCAGAATGGCTACAGGCCAGCGTATTGCTAAGGCTTGTCTTTCAGAAACCGGTGGTTTGTGTAGCATTGTGTTTCTTGCTGTGAGGTGTGGACGGTTGTGGTATTTGTTTGTTGTTTTCCTAATCAGATAACTTAGTTTTACTATTAAAACGTTGTTTTTTTTTAAGTAACAATTTTGTATCATATAACGTCAATTTTGATACTATGCTGATTGCATTTGTAATAAACTTAACCGGTCAAGCGCCGCCGTCACACGCGGTGTGTCGCCCGATTTACGCGTTTTAAAACTCTACTATTACTGTAACGCAGGCTGTATTATATGGTTTTGAAGTTTGACATGTCGGTGTCGGGAGCTTGACCGGTAATCAAAAATCTTCCTACTTTTTTTCTCAATTTTAAAGGGTATAATAATATGATACATTTTAAATTCACAAGCAAACTTCAGCATTGCTGGTACTGTAATATTTTCATCAAAACTGGTTTCTGCCGCATACTAATTGATAGTGGTGCTAAACTTGAGTCAATATAACACTGATAAACTGATAGAACATAATAAAAATGTCCTTCCATCATTCCAGGCGCTGAAAATGAAGAAACACGAAGAGCTCGAGACGCCGACGTTCACGACATCAATCCCGATCGACGTGAGCGAGAACAGTATCGCCGAGTAGCTCGGGCGCATGCCTTGGTACAATAGTAGGCGTTAGCTTTTCTAAATTACACCACCATCGTCCGACCGCCAACCGCAGCGGTGTACCCCTTGCAATAAAAAAAATATTCAAACACAACGCACGATTAGGTGACCACACAGTAAATACTGTCATAAACCAAACTGGTTCTGTTATACAATTTTGATTCTTTATTGTGATAGTGTGGACAAAATGCTACTTTAAGTTTTAGCTCTCCGCTTGTGTGGACAGTTATTCGAGAGTAAGCGATGCTAATGCGCGACGAGTGCCGACATTTTATTATTCAGTATGATACTGGTCTTTCCTATCAGACCCCAACTCGTCATTACGTAGCGACATAGCGCTTCGTGACATTAGCCATCTTTACACTTGTAACTTTTAGCACTGAAAGAGATTAATGCCATGAAAGGTGCTGAAAACAAATAACATGAGGTAATTATATTTTTGTATTAAATTCGTTTTTGAGTGTTGCTCTATCAGTAGATTTTAAATCTATGAGATTGTATGTTTGGTTTGGTGCAATCGAAATTAAGTTTTATGAATACATGTTGAGGAAAGCTAAGCATATTGCGGACTATTTATTATATATTTGGACATTACTTAGCAGTAAATACCATGTTTACTTTGTGACATCTTCGGCAGATCAGTGTATTTTATTTTTATTGTTTGCAAATTGTTAGACATTATTGTGGCCATTAGTATTCTAAATAAAATAACTTGAGTGGTCTTAAAACATATTAAATGTGCATTTTATTTTATTTTGTTGATGTTAGTGTATTTGGCAGAGGAGATGAACAAATTAAAATGTGGAGTTTTAAACCATGTTTCATCAATCTTTACAAATTGCAGTGTACCTTTGTCTGTATATGAAAAATAATAATTTTACAATTTTTTTTTAATAGTTTTAGAATAGTTTCAGTGTTCAAACACAACGAATAAATGCCCAGGATGTGTTGTTGTATTATATTCACGATAGTTGTAAGGTTGCTTCACAGTATTCAATTTCGTTTGTTCATTTCGGACCCTATAGATTATTCTATACATCATCAGTTTGGACCCTATAGATTATTCTATACCTACATCATCATTTTGGACCCTGTAGATTATTCTATACATCATCAGTTTGGACCCTATAGATTATTCTATACCTACATCATCATTTTGGACCCTATATATTATTCTATACATCATCATTTTGGACCCTATAAATTATTCTTTACATCATCATTTTTAGAGATTAGTTTCACAGCCATCATGATGTGAATGCCTCTGCCTTTTTGTAACTGTCACTTGGAACATCTTTATCAACTGATGACTATCACCAATCCCCTTGTGAGCGCTCTTGCCTGCCTTATGTTACCTTGTAGAAAAGGTATTATGTTTTCATAAGAATGTACTTATTTTTTTGTTTACATTTTCAGTTCCTTTGTGTTTCATGTTTTATTTTAATTATTTTTACGATCCTTCAATAGAACGTTAGAAGTGAGGCTTTAAGTTGGACCACCTATTTAAATAATAGACATTTGGTTTCTCAGTTTCAAGGGATAATTGTATAATTTAAGTTTGAAATGGATAAATTTAAAGTTTTTTTCAATTTTGGCGAATTACATACACAAATTAAGAATCTTAAATCATTTAAATTCCATTGCCACGAACGAACTGATCTACCCGTTTTAACGTTAAATGTAGTCTCAAGTTGATTTTTGAGTAACAAAAGGGTCCTAAATTATTCATGGTGGCGATGGATGACTTTGGCCATGGACATTGACTTTTTGGTTCCAAAACATGATAATGATTTATGATTCTGAATAATTCAAGTATCATAGTACACACACTAGAGACAAGGGCGAGAGACGACCAGCATGTCGATTGGACAATGTATAAAATAATAATTACTAGATTATAATTTAAATGTTAAGGAATAAACCTGGATAATAATATTTTTTTCGTTTTGTTTTATTTATTTTTCATTCGATCTGAGTTCCCTTTATTTTCTTCTTTTTGTTGATTTCTGTTTTTTTGTCATTATGACCATGAAACTCGTGCTCAAATAATGCCAAAATCTAAATATTCATGCTTCTGTGCCTTGCTTTTAGAATAGAGTTGGTGACAACTGCTAACATGTCGTGTTTATACTATATAATGTACTATCAATGTGATAATAATAACTTTTGTACTTACAATAAAACATATGTATAATAAAAGAGTTTATTTATTTAAATATTAAAAAAACAACTTACTTGTTATGTCAACAACTTTAATAAATATTCAAAACTTTAACTAGAATTTATTCACTAATATTTTCAGCTTATTTATCTATGACAATCTTCTTCTTCATCCATTCATTCTTATAAACATCCTTAGTCAACACGGAAGTTAAAAACGAATGAGTAATAAACGCAGTTATACCCCAAATCTTATAGTCTTCAATTACAAAGACTGGTAGGATAAATCCATTACTGAATTGGGTATAATACTGATTCTTGGGTTCACATAACATCTCGATAGGGACTGAGAATACCTCTGAAATAGCATCAACATTAATGCTTAAGTCTTCTGGCATTAAGTTCGGTATGGCGCCGATTACAGGAGTGACCAATGCGTTGTTGTTGCGGCCGGGGAGCGCCGGGCCAGCACCCCACACATCTATCCTCTCGGGCCGCAAGCCGATTTCTTGATATGCCTCCTTCAGTGCAGTCTGTACAGGAGACTCATCTTTGCCGACTGGCCCGCCCGGGAAGGATACCTCACCACTATTATTTCTCGCTTTAGTACAGCGAACTGTGTACAAGAGCGAGGGTTTGTCTAACACTTTACAAAGTGGCACTAACACGGACGCTTTGTCCGACGGCACCTTGCCGTACCTTGGTGTAGTTAATCTTTTGAAATTAGTCATGCATCGCTCACGCGAAGCTAGAGAAAATATATTTTGTATCCCATAAGTTATTCTGGTTGAAGTCATGTTTTTAGATACTACCAGGATACTGTACGATTTCTATGACTGCTCACGTGTTCGAATGATCCAAAATCTTTAATTTTTCATGTTGTTTAGTGTTCAGTATTGTTTTTAGAACATATTATTATGAAAATATAAACTGTAATTTTGTGGTCACTCCAAAATCTGAAATTAAGTAATTTATTTGAGTTGTATTTTTTGTTTTGTCATTTGTCCACTCGTCACATAGCTATGTTTAAAACTAAATTTGACAATAGCTTGACAGTTTCCAGACAGCTATTTGAGTAACATCATGAAATGATAAGCAGGTACAGGTAGGTACCCAAATTAAATACTTAAATCATTGAACCTCAATGGTCTGTGACGACTCCGCTACTGAATGTCGAAGTTTGAAATGTCGACGTATGTTAGTTCTAAAGTACAGTACCTCTACCATGAGTTTATGCAGCCAAAACTCGCTAGCGTCTCCGTAAATTATTTGTATGACATACTGTACAGCGCCCCTAGCGGTCACTGAAAGAATTAAAATTCGTACCATGAGCACTATAGATTTCGATAGGTTAAGGTGAATGGATGAATGCTCTCACTGCCATTTTGTCGCTAGATGGCGACACATCTACAATTTCGAACATTTTCAATTTTTACACCTAACATAGAAAGTTTTAATAGACAACTTTATTATAGGCGACACCTAGGGCATTACCTTGATTTTTTTTAGATAATCACTATGCTTGTTAACTGCTACCATACAAAGATTACAGCAGAATAAAGATTTAGCCGCATGAATTTACTCTTAACACACACATGCAAAGTAAATAGTAGTAACTTTCGACCCTACTAGATGTCGTTTTATTCAAAAATGGTTGGAAATTAAAATGTCCAGAGGACCAAATTGTTATATTCCAATCTATTTCTTATTAATATAACCTTAGCAATGATTATCATCACGCTATACTTTCGGGAAGCTGAGCAGCTAAAAACCTTGACATAAATAAGGTCGGCTATTTGAAACATTTATCAACCGTACAAATAGACTGTCGGTTTAGAGACTGCCTTTCATTAGGCTTGGTGTGGGTTCAAATCTCAATAGTTGTATTTATTTTTGAATTATTTTTCATCTTTCTTTAT
Organism: Melanchra persicariae; assembly: GCA_947386135.1. Lineage (NCBI taxonomy): Eukaryota > Metazoa > Arthropoda > Insecta > Lepidoptera > Noctuidae > Melanchra > Melanchra persicariae. The sequence continues at coordinate 3,926,800 of OX376664.1, read as the reverse complement.
CCTTACCAAACCTAATATTTTCAAATATTAATAATAATATAATTATTGGTCTATGCATATTTTTGTTTCTAGGCTCGATATCCTATCGGATTTGGTGGTGAAAAGGTATCCCTTTTCACCATAACAAATTATTCAGATAAATTATTTTGGGTAATAAACATTGCATGTTACGCTCTAACATCGCAATCAGTAAACATGGGCTCGGCGTACGACTATGCACCGAAACTCACACATCTGTGATCAGTGTCATCACAGTCGCAACCTACTGTTACCGATAGACAAGGATAGAGATAGGAGACGGCGCTGTCGTGCGAGCGAAATCGCGTTAGCTGCCGAATGTTGACGAATGTTTACGATTATGAATGACATGGCATGTGGTAGCGTTAGCAAATAAAATAAAAAACATTAATTATTTTGAGGTACTTAAAAAAAGAAATATTGTTCGCTCGATCGCGCAAGGTTACTAAAGCTTTACTTCTGCCTTTGTTTTCGGACAATAACAAGCCACTTTTGTCTCCTTAATTCATCTTTAGGAAACCTGAATAAAAAAGAGCCTTAAGTATCACCATTATGCATTTATGTATAAATAAATAAAGAATATGGCTGCACATGACGTGCAGTTTGGGAGTTACGAGGAAGCCTTGAAATCATAACCGTTTGCTTTGCCACAGTCGCGTAATAAAGATAACTAAATATAGTGAAGTAGTGATTCTGCACTAACAATTAGGTACTAAAAACTAGACTTTGTCTTATAAAATATTTTTTTTTAAATAAGTACCTGTTGCGTAAAACATAACTGTTATCAATTATTAATAAAATTGACTTGAATTTAAATAATCATGGTTGGTAAAACAATAATAATAAAAAACTATTAATATGTTTGAAGAAATTTGTGTTGCTAACCTTACGTAACCTCGTTCTGATACTAGTCGTCGCGCGCGTTGTTTACAAAATCTCTCAACAACTCGCGAATTGTGCGTATCGTGTCTCTCACGCATGTTTTTAATATCTATCTCGCTCTCACAAACATGGCGAAGCAAACGATAAAATATTTTTGTTATTTTCAACAAATTAACATTTTTGGCTGTATTTACGAGTGGTGTGTCTTATTTTTATTCCTAGTATTATTAAAACACTGTTGAGCTGCAAAGATTAAAGATTTTATTAGGTACAGATTTTTGGTTTCCTATGTTTAGGTAGGTACTACTTGATACAGAAAGTCAAGTGAAGTCAATTTTTTTTCAAGTCTATGCAGTGAAGGTAGTTCAATTTACACGATAATTAGTAATAAGTACTACTAATTAATAACAATTTCCGAGATACTGATAAAAGCTAACATGTGGGTAGAACTAGGTAAGTATATTTATTCATAGTACCTACCTAAACAAAAAATCTCTAATAAAATTCTTTGCCTTAAAAATCTAGAAAAAATATACTTAGGTATGTTTAGGTATCAAATAGGTACTAAATTTTTGTAAAGGCGAATTGAAATTTTTGAGCCTTTACGTGGAGATCCTAAATGTCGGCAGTCCATCCTGACATCAGAATGACTGCCCATTTTTTAAATTCATTTTCTCAGTTATTAATTAGGTACCAATTATTTAAACAAAGGTATCAAATAGTAGCAAATAGGTATTAGATCTTAGTAATATTTTTAAGCTGATCAGTCATTTTGGCCAATCATTCTGAAGGTCACATCAATGATTTTCCGTGCGCGACTGAGTGCCAATTACGGGCAATCACTTAGTTGAGTAGGACCGCTTGCTGTGACTAAGTCCCGTATCTAATGGTAATAAAGGTATATTGTACCTACACAGGTTGTTGTAATGTGACTGAACCTAAATAGTACCTAACGTGTAAATAAATTGTGACGTGTAGGTACTAAATAAATAAAAGATTATTTATGCAATTATTCGTCGCGATCTAAGAATGTTTTCTTTAGGTGATACAGTCGTAACATTCAGTGATTAGTGTAATTACTGGCGTTCTTTGGTGGAATGGTTTTAGATGGCAAAGCAAAGGGTTGTTATCAGCTTAGAATATCTTGGTATTAGTTGGTTAGAGTAGGTACCTACCTATGTAAGTACTCGTATGTGTCACCGGATAATTCCAAACATCGTAAGATTGTAATAAATGTTGTTTATGTTTTAGACTATAATCTATGATTATGTTGAGAACAGATAATGGATTGTGGAGGTCTGGTAGGCAGCCGCACCACGTAAAATACTGGTATTCAGCTGAATCCGGTTTGACTGGAAGCCAACCCCAGTAGGTATAGTTGGGAAAGGGCTAGGCAGATGATGTGTTGAGAAGAAATAATTTCGAATACACTGAATCACACCCAAATTCAATAGTTTACAATACTTGTCTTATCTAGAAGAAATTATAAGTAAGTAGGTACTTGTAAATATACAATCTTACGCGACTTATAATATTACAATCATGCGATACAAATGCAAAAAAATACATCATCTGTGAAAATGTCAACTGTGTAGCTATCACGGTCCGTGAAATACAGTCTGGTGACAGACAGAGACGGACAGACAGACATACGGACCGACAGACGGACGACCATAGCGTAGGTAGCTAGGAAAAAAATAGGTAAGTTTGCCTACGCTGATCGCCTGATTTAGGTATAGGTACCCTAAGTATACCTACATGAACTTCTTTTCTCTGATTTGATTCAACCCAAATTAACCAATGAATTAGTACTTAACCGTGTCAGAAAATGTTTTATCAGTACCTACTTACATACAGTGGAAAGATTTTTAAATCTTTAGGTAGGTAGGCACTATTTATTTAAAGTAGATAAGTAATACAATAATAACATTAGTATTGTATCTGTGTGAACCAAAGGCAGATCGCAGATAATTGTTTTCACTTTCTAGCATTATTTCTCATTCCCTAAAAAAAACATTTCATCAATCATAAAATATAAAATCCGCGGGCAAACCCGCGCGCCGGCGCTAACTTGCTAGAAACACAATTTTGACACACAATCACGCATGGACTGGAACAATTTGGCAACACGCGTTGTTGCCAAATTGCGTCTTGAATGGCAACGTCGCATCGCCGCGTCCGTCACTCGATAACCTTGGCGCTTGTTCGAATTTTCGAACAGCGCCATCTACTTAAAATGTTCACCGCACGTAAACTCGTAACACAACAGCAATGAACTTTTTCTCGGTGGTTCTATAAATTTCTGTCAGATGGCGCGATTCAGGTCACTCACACATGTAAAGATTTTTCGTTTTTTATTGGGTCTAATTCTCATAGAAAGACTGTTTTTTTTCTAAAATTTGGGCGATAGGCGATCACAATACATTATAAAATCTCATTATACTTGCTTTATTCTGCAGAAACTGTTTATTTACGGAGATTACAGCTACTGAAAAATGTATGGCGAGGTCTCTTTAGGGATCCCCCTTAAAAACCTAACGTAATCTATTCGATGGTCACTGACGTTTTTCAGCTATCCCCATACAAAACGGCACCATGAGTCACTAATTTGACAGAAGCTATCGAACAATACGCTTACGATATTAGTTACGTAGCTCACTAGCATTTTGCCGTGTGAAACATAAGTTTACATTAAAATTATACACGTGTTTGAGTATAATAAAGTCAAAATTATGTCTGCAAAAGCTTATTTAGCGTGGAATATGTTAGTTGCCGCTGATTTTGAAAAACAACGACGTGAACAACATTAATTTCAAGCCAAAATGAAATTTTATATTGGATCTCAATTGGAAAATATATGTGAAAGATAGTTTATTAAACTTTACACACACTATAGAGAAGCGTTTGAGGATTTGTGCATTTATATTATTGAATAATGTTACGGATTTGACGTCAACACTGAACACAACGAGTTTCATTAGAACTAAAGGTAGTACCTAATATGGTATGCAGCTATCTCAAAACAAAACCAATTATAATCTATTGTTGTAAACTTTTAAACCACACACACACAACTGTAACACAACGCCAACAAACAAAACATAATATGATAGAAGGAATAAAAATTAAAAAACCACTAAATACCATAAGTAGTCCACTAACCGTCAACTTTTTTATTTTGTCGGTTTATTTTGTGATATTGACTGTCTTAACATTTTTAGCATAGCGATATAACTACATTTTGAGCTTAAGAGCCGTTCTCTCTTCTTATTAGTGAGAAAGAAAGAAACAAAATATAAGTAGTGAAGCATTAAATCTAGTAGAGTGAAGTTAGCTAGACAACGCGATCTATCGAGCTTACCTTAGCGAATGCGTCAGACTCCGTAAATCTCATGGTGCAAGCATTATCGAAATCTGTTCGATCCACGTTAGTACGCTAGCGAGTTTAACGCTAGCGAGTAATTTTTCGATGAAATCTCATGGTAGAGGCTCTGTACTTTAGAACTAACATACGTCGACATTTCAAACTTCGACATTCAGCAGCGGACCCGTCTGTGACAAAAATATCACGTTTTATGCATTTTATGTCATGTTTTATGTACATACTAGCTGTTCCCTTCGGCTTCGCTCCCGTCACCTACCCCACCACATACTTACTTCGTCAGGTTTGTGGCCTCCTGGTACTTGTGTATCTGTAGTAGTACTAAGGCAGCAGCGGCTCTGAATTTTCACTTCCTCCTTAGTCTTCATTTATCCATGCCACTTACTGGGATAAAAAGTAGTCTTATTCCAGAATATGAACTACATGTGTGCCAAATTTCATCCAAATCCCTTCAGCCGTTTTTGCCTGATTGTTACACAAACATACAAACTTTCATATTTATAATATTAGTAGGATTATTTTATGTAGGTACCTGGGCTTGTGAGTAATATATTTGTGAAGAGAATGTAGGATGCAAGAGCGACAGAAGCTACCTACCTCGAAAATTTTGGCATTTTCTGTAGCAATTCCACATAGGTACCTAAATACTTTTTTAATTATAATTACAATACCTAATTATACACTTCTGGACACATCTATTGGCCCACCTTAGAGTTTAGGTTTCGATGGCCCCTACCGAAATATGATTGCTAGATTGAACAAAAACTGTTGATGCAGTTTTAAACCTGATACATTTTACCATCTTTTTCGATCGTATTGTTTTAAATTTGAATTCAGAATACCATACGAGATGGAGCTACGCCTAACAAGTCGGATATGCGCCTTGTTAAAGGCAATTGATTTTTGAATAAAAAACATGTTTTATCAAAAAAAGATTTAATTTAATAACGCGTGTTGCCTCCATGGGCATCTACCACAGCTCTCATACGATTAGGCATAGAGTTTATCAACCGCTCTATGAAATTTTGAGGGATCATCTCCCATTCCTCTTCTATGGCAGTTTTCAACTCCTGCATCGTCTGGGCAACTGGCTGACGAGCCCTAACACGTCTTTTTAGCTCGTCCCACATGTGCTCAATGGGGTTCATGTCTGGGCTTCTGGCTGGCCAGTCCATAACTGTGATGTTCACATCCCGAAGATATTCCCTGACGATGCCGGCCGCATGGGCTCTTGCATTATCATGCATAAAAAGGAAATTTGGGCCCACATAGTCCGCGTATGGTATCACGTGAGGTTCTAAGCACTCACGAATGTACCTTTCAGCATTTAATGTTGGCAGCCGTGGTCCTGTAACAACCTCAAGTTGAGTTTTGCCGCTCGCGGATATACCGCCCCAGACAGTCCATGAGCCACCGCCATAAGCAACCCTCTCTTCAAAGCAGCATTGTGCGAAACGCTCTCCCTTACGTCAGTAGACCTTCTTACTTCCATCATTGCCATGTAACACAATTTTAGACTAATCAGAAAAGAGTACACGGCTCCAATCTTGCTGTGTCCAATTTAAATGACTGCGTGCGAAATGAAGGCGCGCTGTTCGGTGGGCTCGCGTTAGTTTGGGCCCATTAGCTGGCTTGTGTGGTACCATATCGCGTTCTTTTAACCTTCTCCGAACAGTTCGAGCGCTCACAGATACTCCGTGGAAGTCGCGAAGTTGGTTTTGTATCTCAATGGAGGTAAGGTGACGATTTCTCAAGCTGATCGTCACGATGAATCGATCCTGCCTTTCAGTTGTGACCCGAGATCGTGGCCTTCCTTGGCGACAAACAAAGCCGCCAGTCTCTAGGTACCTCCGATAAACATTTCGGACCGCAGATCGACTTAAATTAAGTTAAGCACTCACGTTTCTTTGGCTGTGTCCGGCCTGAATAAGTGCCACAGCTTGGGCGGCGACTTCAGGTGAAGTATCCATAGATTATTGATAGAACCTCACCTTAATGTTAAGAATAAGTAATGTTTGTTGCAAAACCAAAGATATCAATCACTTTTTCAAGAATTAAATCCAAGTAAACCAATAAAACCAAGTTTTCTTAGTATTCGATTGTTTGATATCAACAAACAGGCTCCAAATTGTCTTTTCTTTCTTTAAATTCTGTGTTCGAAATTCAAAAAAAGACTATTGAATGAAATTGTGAATGTGCCAGGTTCAAAACTGCATAAAAACTTTTTGCTAGACCTAATATAAAATTTTAGCTAGGACCAAACGAAACTGAAAATACAAGGTGGGCCAATAGATGTGTCCAGAAGTGTAGTTTTACACGTATAGTTAACGAAAAAATAATTTTACTAGGTACCTACTCACTAAACGTAGGTACATATTTGGTTCAAGTCAGGGTACAGGGTGGAACAGGCGGCCCCCACCTTGGGTACGCCCATGGGTATGGATAGTTGTATCTTTAACAAATACGCCTGCCCGACAACGTAAAACACGCACTTGAAACATCGATCACTAATAAAGAAGGATCGATGACTTGAAATGGCGCGTCTGAATTTGTGTGTTAGGTTAGGTTAGCCTACCTACCTACTGCAGTGTGGTCACTACATAATTCCTCAAATCACTCCAAGAAATAGGTGGAGGTTTTAAATGTCTTGTTATTTTTTCTGTTTGAAACGCGAAACTCCTTGATTATTTTTTCAAATCACGTACAGTAGATTTTTTTGAATGTCATTCGAATTTTTTGACAAAGAAAAAAGTAGACGTTTGTTCTGGACTCGTGTTTTGTCAGCGACCCTGAAATCATGTTTTATTCGGAGGAATAATAAATAAAGATTATGGTGTGAGATTTAGCCAATTGAGCTTAAAGCCATGGTACATATGTCCATGCACAACTTGTGAACAACTCTTGGTAAGTTTCTTTTAAATTCTCTGCAATCTTTATTCGTGATTTATAGGTTTCATTGACTTTTTGTGAATTGGGTTTTAATTAGTTCATTCTTTGTCATAGAAGCCGGATTACCGGTTTTACGGTCTGGTGATTGTAAATAAATTGCTGATTAAGCGGGCGAGGTTCCCAGGCTGCCACCCCAGAAGCCAGTAGCAGGGAAGGCTATATCCCCAGAGGATACTGCGGGAGAGGCGCCCCATTGCCGTCGTCAGGAGGACGACGGGGAGGTTTACCTAAAAATATTCACCCGAGTATTTTTTTTTTCTTTTTTCGATACCCACTTTTGGATTGACGTCGGTTGTCTCCACTTCGGGAGTGAAAAGACATTTATCGTACGCATTTAAAACTAATGTAATAACGTTTCTTTTTTTTTCCTTGTGAGCGAACACATCATTACGAGTTTCTAATCCTTTAGGAAACCGGCCTTATCGGGTTTAAAATAAAACGAGTTGCAACCGTATTTTTTAAATCCGCGATATTCGGTCTAATAAATTTATTAACGTTCTCAAATTAAAAAAAATGTAATGATTTTCGTATAGTAAGATAGATCTTTGTTTTATAAGATTAACGGTCACGACAACACACAATACCTATTTTTTGTACTTTTATATACTAGTTTTCCTATTTTTTTTATCATCAAATTTAGTATTTTTTTCTTTAACCAAAATTATACGTATTTGAAGCGTAATGAGTGTTTCATTTCTTTTGTCATCATAACGCTACACTACCTACGAGCAACGTAATTAGGCTGCGGGTTTTTCAAGTACACAAATATAAATTAATTAGTTATTCTATTTCGCTAGATTTGATATTACTTCAATTTCAGATACTTACTTAATTTATTTAGGACTAGCTTCTACCAGCGGCTTCGCCCGCGTGAAAATCGGAAATAGGGAGGTTTCTTGATTTGTATTGTAACTACACCTACTCTACACCTACCTACACCTACTCCACACCTACCCTACACCTACCATACACCTACCCTTCACCTACCCTACACCTACCCTACACCTATCCTAACCAGCCCAAAAAATACAATGACATGTTTCTGGTTTCCTGGTACTAGATGTTTTTGGTCTCCTAGTACTTATATATCTGTAGTACTAAGGCAGCAGCGGCTCTGAATTTCCACTTCCTCCTCAGTCTTCATTGATCCATGCCACTTACCGGGATAAAAAGTAGCATATGTCTCATTCCAGGATATGAACTACATGTGTGCCAAATTTCATCCAAATCCCTTCAGCCGTTTTTGGCCTGATTGAAACACAAACATACAAACATACAAACTTTCACATTTATAATATTAGTAGGATACTTTCCCCATATGGATGCTACAACTTTTCACCATATTTATAAAATTTTTCCGCGTTTTCACTCCCCATATTTAAAATTCGCGGTCAATCTTAGCGAAAACCCATACAGACACCAGACAAATGTTTATGTGTCATTGACTCACATTCTCACAAACATTAAACAATCAGAAGCAGAAATAAAGACTTATTAAAGCTGTCCAGGGAGAGGAGAAGGAAGTGAAATGAGGTTCCATGCTGCTAACCTTCAGGCACGCTCTGACAGGGCGGCATCGTTGGGGGACTACTCTGCAGACTGCGGGGACGCCCGATACGCCCATATCAGCACGAGCCTGGTTGGTATGCCTGCATAAGAACAACTATTTCAACCCAAATCCTCTGAAGTTTATCTGGCACCTACCATTTTGGCGACGCAAAGATTCTAACTAGCGCCTCTAGTGTCAAATTGTGAAGCTGTCTAAGAACGACACTGACAGTTTTCGTACAGCGTTGCCAACGTTTGGGGAATTCCTCAAACAGTTGATTGGGGATTGGCATTATGCGGGGAATACGCGGAGATTTGAATATCGACAGTCCGGGCCAAGTCAGAACACTTAGGAAGGAATCTAAATACTTAAATTAACATTTTTGTTAGGTTAGGTACTATCGAAATAGGTACTCCGTTTTTCTAAATTGATGTAAATATCGCTCGACCGATTCAATCGAAATCTATCTAGCCTATTTTGTCCCACTGTTGGGCCTCCCTTTTCACACAACTCAAATTTAACCGCTCCAGCCCTGACATGTGAAAATTCCCAAATAAAAAATAAATCATACGTAATCCTACTAATATTATAAAGGTGAAAGTTTGTATGTTTGTGTAACAATCAGGCAAAACCGGCTGAAGGGATTTGGATGAAATTTGGCACACATATAGTTCATATCCTGGAGACTGAGGAGGAAGTGGAAATTCAGAGCCGCTGCTGCCTTAGTACTACAGATTCACAAGTACCAGGAGACCAGAAACATGTCATAGTATTTTTGGGCTGGTATACTAATGTAGGTAGGGTAGGTAGGTGGGTGTAGGGTAGGTGTTAGGGTAGGTGTAAAGTAGGTGTAGGGTGGGTTTTCCTGAGTAAAAAACTTACAATGAAAATCAGGAAACCTTGCTATTTCCGATATTCATGCGGGCGAAGCCGCAGCTGGTAGCAGCTAGTAGTAAATAAACATTCGCGATAAATACGCGACACACCGGTGTGTCGCCGGGGCTGGAGCGGTGTCTTTGTTTGCTATGTCGGGCTAGTCTTTTCGATAGGTATCGAGCTCGTCCTCGTCGCCATACTCGCCATCTTCGCCTTGGTCTGCAGATGGTCTGCGATGTCTTTTGGCATTAATGGGAGCCAATTGGTGATTCTTGAGCGTTCGAAATATCAAGTGAAAATTTAATGTTATTAAAAAATATTAAAGCGGAGAACCGTAATCATATAAATACAAACATTGTATAGTACTTTTTACTGGCAGCAAAGGTATTAATTAAAAACTGGGTGGCAGTTTCAAGCTTACTCCATCGAGAAAAAAAAAATATGGAAAGTGAAAAAAAAATGACAAAAAAAAATCTGAGTAAAAAAATCTTACAGTTGTTTGTTCCATTTCCTCCAATCGAGTGGATTTTGTGGGGAATCAGTAGATTTTGTCTCCAAATTGGGAATTTGTGTTGGTAGAGTTGCAAGTGTCGTTCTTAGGAAGAAGAGGAGCGTGCGTAATCTTTGTTGCATCGCCAAATATCCAATCTAACATTTTAAAACTCAAAGAATGGGAACGCGTTCTGACCAGTTCTGACCAATGTTCTGACCAGCTGATAGATAATAAGTCAAAACTGACAATGGCATCAGGATCAGTCACTTCACTAACTCACTAACAGTCAGCTGACAGCTGTCAGTATTCTCCCTTCCAATCTTGTTAAATGTAATCGGGTGCAACAATTTTATTAAAAATTGTATGAAAACAAGCAGAGTCCAAGGTTATCATCGTTTGTTGGACTTTACACTTAGGGAAATTAGCAAAATTTGTGAATGAAGCCCGCTCAAAAACTTTGCAAAGTAATCATGTATCTAAATCCTGGAGCTCTACTGTCCAGTGCAGCAAAGGAAAAGTGTATAGTTAACTTAAGTGAACTACCGTCGTTTAATGTAAGAGGTGGACAAACGCGACGCAATGCTTCTGTTTTAGTACCTATATGTGTCGACAAAGGAGAAGTATGTCTTTTATATACCTTGAGATCCACAAAGTTGAGTTCTCACAGTGGTCAGGTGTCATTTCCTGGCGGTAAAATAGATAAGAATGAAAGCGTTTATGAAGCAGCCCTTCGAGAAACGGAAGAAGAGATAGGCATTCCCGCCAAAGATATCGAAATTTGGACCAAAATGAGCGAAGTTCAGGGGCGAGATGCAACTATATTGATCACACCCGTTGTTGGGAAGATAAAGGACTTCGACATTGACAAGTTGACACCAAATGAAGCTGAAGTAGCTGATATATTCACTATTCCTATGAAAGTTTTCTGTGATCCAGAAAATCACGGCTGCTACATGTACAACAGTGTGTCTATACCTGTGTTCAATGGTGGCAAGCACAGAGTGTGGGGTATAACAGGAATAATTACACACCTTTTCTTACAATCCTTTTTACCTAATTATCTTTATTACCCAGACTTTTTAAAAAAAGAATATAACTTAAATGAACTAATGCCTGCCAAACTATAGACAATTTTCAAATAGAATACAGGGAATAGTTAAGAAATGAGAATTTTCTTGTATGTGAGATAAATATTTCTTTAAGGTGATAGAGACAGGAAAATACTAGTCGGTCAAAGTGAACTCCAAACATTTGGTACAGTCAACAGCATTTTACTGTCCATGGTAACAATTTGACATTTACATTGCCTAGGAGTTAGCAGTGATGGCCATTTACCTTTTTCAAGTGTTATCGTTATCACTGACATGAAGTACTGGACATTTTTTGAGCATGAAGTACAAGAAATTAATAGATTATGAATCAAGTACAACAACTAACAATGTATCATAAAATAATTTAAGCTAGTATAAAATGTAAATTATTAAAATGCTAAAAATTACCTGGAAAACAATTTAGGACCTGATTGTTGTTTAAAAATTATATGCGATTATTTTGTTTCATTTGTTTATTGTTGAATTAGGATTACACACTTGTATTTTTTTCAATTCATGGAATATGACTTAATTTAATAATTTATTTAGCTTGTATTATCTTAAACTATTGCTAGACCTGTATTTTAAGTAACCAGTACAATTAGCACCGCCGGGCACAGGTTTTAACACTGTCAATGCGAGTAGATTATGGGAAATAAGTCTGAGGTGGATTTGTAGCATAGATAACAACTGAAGCCTGAATCAGTTCAGTCAAGTTGACTATATTGAATTTGAACAAGGCACAGCCTAGAAGATTTGTGCAATGAAAACTCATCTCTTGCAGTAACACTTTCACTTTCTATTGGTAAATTAATTTGCAATTGCATCACATTTCCAGGGTAAGTTCTTGTCGGGATATTTTTTCCCAATGGGTAACAGTGTAACTGAAAGGGAACAAACGGAATATAATAATTGATGCATTGAACAGTGAAAGAGTTAACTAAGTAACCTTTGCCCGGTCACATATAAGTATACTTAGTATAAAATTATAACAATATCCATCTGCAGATAAGCTGATGGCCAAGTGATAAGATTCTGTTGTATTACTGTTAAATAAGGTACCTATCTCTCTGGTGATATGATAATTTATAAATATCTTTTAATAATAAGTACACACAGTGTATAAAATTATGTCAGACATATTCATAGTTATGTAATAAAAATATGAACATAATCTTTGGTTGTTTAATTCACAATAATGCCTAGATCTTTCTTTTCTTTTTTTTTTAAACATTGCCCTATACTTACTAGGAATTTCTCCTGTATCATGGGTGCGTTTATAACATACTCATATAATCTCACATACACAAACAGCCAGACCCGTAACAACTATTTGTAGCCATACAAATATTTGTTCTGATACAGACAGATTTTCTATAGGTCGTCTTCTTCTTCGTGTGGGTGGGTAGTAAGGTCTAACGACCCCACACACCATAGTGTTAGAGTTTCTAAACCGCATCAAGGGCCTCTGACATGGTAACACATACAATATCCATTTATTGCGCTATCGTACACAAACATGACAATTTATATTAGGTAAATATTAAATTATCCGTCTTACGAATTTTCGATCAGGTCACGTATCCTAACGCAAGTTTAACATTTTTTACCCATCCCTAAAAGTGCACAACACCGCTTAAGAAGTTTTCACTTAAAAAACAATCCCAGCTAAACAATTATATGACACATACGTTCCCAGTGGCTTTTTTGCCAAGTCGGCGGCGGGACAATGGAAATAGAGGTTAGTGAACTAGTGATTAAAAATGTTTTACACCTACTACATCCATGTTCTAATGCTGATCAAGACCTCACAGGTCATGGATTGTTATTGAGTATTTACCGACTGGAAATCCAAGCTCAAGTTATACCAACCAGTCATGGATCGCAGTCGCGTAATATTTACCTACTCGTTTATGCAGTTAGAAACGCCGCGACGTTAAAACCCAAAATGTCGAGTTGGTCACCGACATGGTTGTTGACGAAGTTGCCTCATAAAGTAAAATATTACGCCTTATTCCCAAAGAGGCGGTACATATTAATTAAGGTACAGTAGGTAAATAAAACCACTTCATTAGTAGTTATCATGTAAACAACTTGAGGTTTAATCATAGTAACTTATTTTATGAAATAGGAATACTAATCAGTCGCACGCGAGTGTTGTGCGAATCATATTCAACAGGCGCGGAAAGGTATTGGCCTCAGCAGAAGCACATTCGATAGACATAGCAAGATAGCGCTGTAGCTGTTGCAGCATGCTGCAAGGATAAATAATAACAATAATACTCTTTATTTTCAGGCTTCTTTGGCCCATAGATATATTATACCTTACAAAATAAAATAAAAAATGAATTGCTGAACGCCGCCCGTAGACAGCTGTACCTAATATAGATTGTGAAGACGGCACTCTTAACCTCTTAAGTTAGTTTCTGGAGGACAGGTAGCCATCACTCCATATACTTACAATACGGCTGAATTTCACTAACGTGGAAGGAGACTCCAACTTCTAACTAAGTTGGGAAAAGACTCAGCAGATGATGAATCAGGTCTAAAGATAGATTGATAATGATACCTATGAGAGGAAAACATGAGGAGAGGAAAGAAAACCTAAAGTAATGTTATTATAGTTATTTATGATATTAGTGCGGTAAGTTGGTTTTTACAAACGAGTAGACTAATGTAAGCACGAGACGAAGTCGAGGGCTTACCATAGTCACGAGTTTGTAAAAACCAAATCCGCACGTGTGTCATACAACGTTTTTCGACACATTTGCGAGAAAACATTACAATAAGTAATGAAACAAACTTTTTGTCTTTAGAAATCAGTCGGAAAGTCGCAACAATCTTTGACGTTTCTAATATGAAAATGGCGCGAATATTTATTATTTTTTATGGAAATTAAAAAAAAAACCGTAAAGAATACGCACGGCGCTACACAACGGAGTTTGCGGTAAAATATGTACTTAGGTGAGAGTACCTATTTTGCCGCACGCTCCATTGTGTGGTGCATAATTTTTAACTTTCGAACAATGCATACAGGCTTCGTAAAAGCATTTTTTGAGCAGATGTGTTGAAAATTCCATTTATGTGCCAAGATTTAATAATAAATCCCGTTTTTTTAAGTGTCTATTGTTAGGTAGGACCTACACCTAAATTACTGTCTATGTGCTGTGCTGGTCCGCATTGAAATCAAACGTATAGCGCTCGTATATTTAGGCATTCATTTGAGTGTTAGTGAAAACATGCACTAGCATCTTGTTTTTTTTTTTTTTAGGTATGACCACTAGCAAGTTAACACACTTGGGATATCAACTGCTTAACCGGACTAACATGCACTAGCCTCATCGCTACTCCGAAACTAAATAGTTCGCCAGTTCGGAGGCTAACGCTTGATTGGGGGGGGGGGGGGTAAGTCAGATCACGGCAACTTGTCTATCATGGTGAGGTTGTTATGCTCCTAGTAAACTTATCCTACAGTCATAGGAGCACTCATTGGTGTATCTTCTCAAGTCCCTACTTATAACAAATATTATAGTATCTGTACGTCACACCTGCTATGGCCAGTTTTGTTTTAGTGGGATTGCACAAATAAAATCGGAAGCCCTTTCTGGTAGGAATCGACGATGAAGTAGATACCTGGGACTATTCCACGACAGCCGGTGGAAATTCGGGCCGCATTTGTAGCGGTTGGCTCCCAGATTGATATGGACTCTCGCGGCTGTTGCCTAATTCGCGTATCTAGGGACCCAGGCCCAGGGCAGACCTCACTCCCTCCGATTGCGGTCTGCCCTGGGGTGACCGACCGTTCGTAGACTATTTTTTGTCACGGTCGGGTGTCACCCCTAAACAGTGTTGGAATTAGACCTGGGGCTCGATTCTGCTATTGCAATCGTGTCTCAATGACCGGTCAGTGATCGAATATTTGACAACTTTGACAGTTTTTGTATGGGAAATGTGTCAAAAGTTTGACGTTATACGTCAAAAATCGATCATTGACCGGTCATTGAGACACGATTGCAATAGCAGAATCGACCCCCTGTTCGACGCTCATGCATTCTGCACTCTCTTGCTTCTTTATATTTTCTGTATAAATCAATAAAATAACATTTCAGAAAGAATGATCAAAATAAAATGGAACTTTTTCGAGGTGGGGTGCGAAAACCTTAGTTTTGGAGCTTTCCAGCATTTAGGGGTGACGGAATTAAACCTGTCCGAAGTGGAGTGCAATCATGTTCGAGCTCGCTTCGCGCGCTCCTGTATTCGGCCCTCTCTTAGTATATAAATGAGCTTTCTTGCAACATTCAACAGTGTTACTTCTATTTATATGAATGACCAAAACAAAATCAAAACTATCCGAGATTAGGTGAAAAAATAGACCCTAAAAAATCTCCACACATTAACACATTCATAAGAACATTCCTGAAAAAAATCTACGGCTCAAATGGAGCACCGTAAAAACGGGTTGCGACTTTCATTCTGGTGACAGCGGATAATTGTTTCGGGGCTCCATTTGTGGGGTGACACCACATAATAAGCACCGGGTGCCACCCATGCTAGCTACGCTACTGGCCTAATCTGGAAAGGGGTCTTACTTTACCTCTTGCAGGTTTTTACTTGTGGGTTGTGCTTCATGCGTGTTCACTTTCAGTCAACTTCAGTACCTACCTACTGTTCAGAAAAGCTATTCTTCTATGCAATCTCTCGTGCATATTTTAACCAATACATAATTTAATTAGATACACACATTATCTTAATCGTCTCTGAAAGCTCTGTGCTGTTTTTACAATTAATTTTAAAAATTAATGCCTTATAATCGATCGAGCGATCGATTTTCCTCTAAACATCATCATCATCATATCAGCAGAAAGACTATAGGCCTCCCCCAAGTGTCCCCACAACAACCGGTCCTGTGCATTTTGCATCCATCGACTAACAGCGAGCGACCCTCACAGTGACGCTCGCTGGTAGGTAGGTCACTAGATCGTCGGTCCATCTTGTGGGAGGCCTTCTAACGCTGCTTTCCCTTCCTCTTAACGGCATTGTCTAAATTAATAGCTGGGTAAACCCTTGCTGCAGCATATTACCGTATTTAGGCACATAAATAGGGCTGCCATCCGTTCGGATTTCTCCGGATTGGTCCTAGTTAGGAACGCATCCGGGGAGCGTCCAGGCGGGGTTTCCAAAAGTGTCCCGGGTAAAACCCGGAAGCCTAAGTAGTAATCGAAAAAAACCTTTAATAATATGTTAATTGCGTTTATTATTACACAAAGCAAGATTTTCTTAGGTACAAATCTCGCTGAGTACTCGAACTAAAGTTTACGTCGGTGGTAATTCACGGCACGATACTGGGTATATCATAGTCAAGTTATTCTTCTTCAAATACTTTGTCCTGCAATTATAGAAGCACCCGTTGGTGTACCTTCTCATGTCGTTGCCACAAACTGGGTCGTACTGAGACGTGCAGTAGTAGCAGTCCATCTCGGTCCAGCTCGGCTTTTTTTGATCTTTCACCATAGTGGCTAGACAAGTTGATAGCAGGAGAATCATGAATACTGAAAATGAAATTAAAATATTCAATATTTATAAAACTCTCCTGTTACTGAGTGACTGAGTGACTGAGTGAAGCCGAAACTACAGGTCGTAGAAAGCTGAAATGTAGGTTGGTTGCATTGTCATGTAGGTTCCTTGGGAAGTGTAGGGAAAAGACGGGATATGCGCGTACGAAAAGCTACATAGTATAACATAAAGTCAGCATGGTTAGACAGAGATGACTATAATTTCGTTAGATGGTTGGATTTCGGAATCAAAAGTAGCTCACAATTTAGGACCCATTATTATTAGTGTTAATGTATAATCCGTGGAGCTTGGCAATATGTCCCTTGGCGCCTATTTGGCCTAGCTCTGTTCTGTCTCCTGCTTAATAAGGAGGGAAGTGGAAATTATATTTTTTTTTTCCTACTCCTCCGCTGTTATTTTCTGATTAATTTCGTTGCGGGATCCAAGACAGTTGAATCATTTCTCTAGGACTCGTCGAGCTTCATTGACTCGGCGTTTTTTCTGGTGATCGCCAATGTTGATTCTGGCTTTCAGAAGTTGCAGTGGCTTGAGAATGTGGTGTGGTGGGCTTGTCCCATAAATAAGATGGTTGGATTTATTAAGTCCCTTGTAATAGAGAGCGAGATTATTACAGGTAGAATCAAATTAAATAGCAGCTCGGAATACGAGGTGAGTTGCTGCGCAGTGGCAAATTCATATGACAGCACGGGTGAGGGGTAGTGTACTGACTGTGCAACGAAAAACGACTGTCAGAACGTAAGCGTGTGTGTAAGCGTTTTGGATGTGACATCTGTTGGCTTGTAAGATGAATTGAATAAGTAAATAATTATAAATAGTGGAGAAATCCTGACTCCGAGCTGTTACTGACGTGAACCAGATGGACTATCCAATAATACTTGGCTCGACATGGGAATCGAACCCAGGAACTCAACTCTCGGTCAGCAGTTAGAAGCGCTAGACCAACGAGGCAGTCGCAAAGTAATTATTTTGATTAAATTCAAGTTTAAAATAAAATGCTGGCCGGAGCTTCCCATGCAATGTGGTGCGTTCCAGTATAGGTACTTACCTACACTGAGTTCTACGTACTCTCGAAGTGCTTCGTGCCAGTGCTTTCCTGATTAAGTGCTTTGCATAAAAACATTTTTGCAAAAATTCCTTGTGCATATTTCAAAAATACTCTTAGTTTTATTACACAAAAGTAGGTAGGTACTTACATCTTAATCGCCTTTGAGAGCTCTGTGCTGTGCTGGTAAAGCAAATAAGGCTTATAAAATTAATGTAGGTAATTATTTCGATTTTCCTCTTAGAAGCGGCCCTGCCTGAACTAATACGTAGATTAAACACTGCTGAAGCATTTCCGTGCACATAAAGCCACCTATAAATCGATTACTCAGCCAGTATACCTATAATTTTTCTATGTAATTAGATGTTACATAAACTACAAACTAATAAATAGGTATACCTGCCCATACAGCTGGCCTCAATAAAAAAAATAAAATAAAAATACTTTAATTCAGACCTAGATCCATATTATATTATTATTATTTTTTTTTTTACAATATTTATTCGTTTTTTATTTTTTAATAAAGGAAATTAAAAAAAAACACCAGTGTTGTCATAAAAAAATACATACTTATATTAAAAAAGGGTAAGTACTTAATCTAAAGAGGTTTTCGTTCAGTTAATGGCACCGTGATCCAGTAAATAATAACTCCATGGTTCCCCCATTGTGCATGACGAAATCGTGCTGGCACTGGTATTCACACATGCTATTGAACGTGGTCTTTTTGTTGGACACCATGGCGCACACCGGCATGTAAATCTTTGGGCAGGGACACGAGGGTGCTCGCGGTAAGCACATCGTTGACGTCATCATCAGAGCGACGAAAAATACTGCGGATTAAAATTAAATATTTTTGGACAAGTTTTTTTAAATGAAGACTGGAAACCGTGAAAAGATTTGTTTGAAAAATATGGGTTTTTACTTTATTTAAAGATCTTTTAAAAAAATAATTAGACATAATTAACGAGAAGAGCGGATGTAGCAAAACTCTTAACTATAACTAATAAAATAAAATAACAGTAAACGTGATTTTTTCACTGAACTATAGCGTGGTAAAATATGAAGACGACAAACCGGGCTACGTACCTATAGAAGGTAGATACCTAATACTGAATATATCTACCTAGTGCCTACCTAATTATCAAACAATATTTAAAAAAAAACAAAAGGAAAAACCAAATAAAGTACAAAGGTAGACAAAAGTGATAAAAATTAAAATACATTTAAATAAAATTCTTATAAGTATTTGTAAAAACCCAACACTATTTCTTAAATTACATAAGTAATTAAATAAAGTTTATACCAATGCAAAGTGTCGTAAAAAAACAAGTGTACCATAAACAAAACTATAAAAAACAGTGCTAAATAAAAAAAATAATGGTCCTTACCAAGTTTATAATCCATTATCGGTTGATTAACTGTACTGGTAACTGTTGCGCTTGTCGTCGCCTAGCGAACTATCAGTTGCAGGGCACCGTAGTATTTATATACCTTCGTATTAGGTACTACTTAATTGTTAACGAACCAGTATTATCGCCCCGTTTCCTTTTGATAATCCGTCAAGTGCAATAAACAGGTGACAATTAATCGTAAAGTGCGGGAGGACTATCGTCCTATGCTCCTTTAAGCAACACTTGAATAAAACGCTTCGACGCAAAGATGATCGTGTCATTGTTGTAGCTTGGTTTGTGATTTTTATTCTGCTCAGCTCGACGTCATAATCGCGCTTCTGTTATGAATATCCTTGGGTTAATTCTTATTGTCATTGTGTCTGGTTTTTTTTTCCCTTACGTAGGATTTTTAATGAGTAGGTAGGACTCGGCTGTCTTTGGTCGCAAGGAATCCCTAGATTTTGTGTTTGTAAGTCAAGGATTATGGATTTATATGAATCGACATGAGAGCTTTTGAATGCAGATCATCAACTAAACATACGTAAGTCACCAGATTATTGCAAACTAGCACTTCGCCCGCGACTTCGTCCGCGTGGGGATAGTAGGTACTCCACAAACTGCAACGCCCCTATACATATCCCCTTATAAAGGTTAGTTTTGGAAAATTAAGCACAACGATTCTCATTATTGGTTCAGCGCAACTGTTCACCCCGTTCAGCCCGTCAGGGGTTGATTATGCAAAAATTGTTAGGTACATGATCTGTTTCAATTATCCCACTTTTAGTTTATTCATAGAATTCTGACGTAAATTGAAGCAAGCTATAATTTCCTCCCCTAAAAACTTATTCACCCCTGCTTCACCCCTTATTATGTATGTACCTAGTTGATTTTCGAAAAATCCAAACATTTGATATTCTTATTGTTTTATCGAAAACATTTAAATGCCGTGGTGTTTCAACTTCATCGGACCAAGCATTGATACGATTCTCCCCAGTTCGCTCAAGCCGCGACATTTTTCTTACTCCGAGCATGTTTATTACCGTCGTAACTTTTGAACGAAAGGTCCGATTTGAATGATTTAAAGTGTAATTTACACGGACATAATCAACCTTAATTATCAAACCATTTAAATGGATAAGGATTAATATCATGGTACTATAATCACCATTTTTTATTTCACCATGGGATTTGCTTGACTAATATTAACAAAAAGCGGTCATGGTGACTTATCCATAATAGTTAGACACATGGTATCGCGGACTTTTTTGTAGATATTGATGACTTCTATAAAACTGTAGTACATCACTTTGCTCTATTGTCAATAGATTCCGCAGCGTACGCGATATAAGGATTTTTTCTCACACCTTGGGTCACATTATCGAAGTTTTCATACGGATCCCTAACTTTTTTGATAATATTCTATAGCCTATGTCCATCTCTGATAATGTAGGATTCTACTGGTGAAAGAATATTTCAAATCGGTCCAGTAGTTTCGGAGCCTATTCATTTCAAACAAACAAACAAACAAACAAACAAACAAATCTTTCCTCTTTATAATATTAGTGTAGATGAAGCAAGCTAGTAGACATCACTGAAACCAAGTTCACATCACTATTTGCCCAAACTCAATGTTTACTAAACTGAGATACTGAACGTAGATCATAGATCACTAGCTACTCAATAGCAAAGAATATCTACGTTCCAAATGATGGAACTTCGGATTTAACTCCTCGAGTGACAGGAACCATCATGGCTCGTCCGAATTTTCTAAGTTTTCCTAGAAAAGGCGTTTGACGTAACGATTGCGTAGGCGATGCGGGCTGCCGATTATACAGCATACCAGGCAGAGCAACGCTTCCCTAGCATTGCGACAATGGTGATAAACCTATCATTCAGTACTAGGTAGTAGCCGAGGAGACTAGCACAGAACCAGAACACTTCTCTGTACACACGAAATAGAACAAGCCTTCATGTCAATCATCGCAGTCATCAGTAAGTAGTGCCTAATTTTCATGTTTGTAAATTACTTTACAACACTATAGTGTAAATTCATGTTTTTCCAACTTTACAGACAGATGTGTTGCTCAAAAAGTGACGTTCAAAAAGTGTTGGCTCTCAGTCTAATTTGTATAAATGAGTTTTGGACTTTTTGAATCATCCTTTATCCTTAATTCAACTTTATTCAACATGTAGGTATGCAGCATTGGTATGCTTACTTCATCCATACATCTATCTATATCTATACTATAAAGTAGGTAGGTAGGTGCCTAGGTTATTCGTGAGAGAGAAAAGTGTTTACGTCCCTATACATACAGTATAGTGTAGGTACCTATCAGATCACCTGAAGGCCAGTTTAATATTTGTCTGAAACACTCAAAAGTAAGTAATTGTAGCCGTCTACATTTTGTTATCTCTGTTGGCTACCCTAGGCAATGCTATTTCATACACACTGTAGTGTGGTCACTACATAATTCTTCAAATCACTCCATGAAATAGGTGGAGGTTCTCAATGCTTTTTTTATTTTTCTGTTTGAGACGCGAATCTCCTTGGTATTTTTTTCATTTATTAGTCGAATGCTTTTGAATGACATTCGATAATTTTGACAAGTAAAAATCTAGATTTGTTTTGGAATTGAATGTTGAAAGTGCCATGGTCAAGTGACGTTGTTTTTTTCGGAAGGAGAATTTAAAATTATTGTGTAAGCTACATTGTGCACCAACTGGTATTAAGTTCAAGCAGTTTATCTACTAACTTTTGAAACCGGATTACCGATTTACCCCTCGGAAGTAATCCCAGGTCTGACTACTAAGATCGGGATACCCAAGTACGTGGGCTAGTTCGAGATGTTCTTGCACCAGCAGCCTCACACCCGAGAAGCGTCTGGCATCACTGCCTCACGCTTTTCGGGTGTGACCTCACGGTCCTCCGGACACTATCCCAGAGAGTGCTGCGGGAGGGACGTCGTATAGCCGTCGCGAAAAGGACGACGAGAAGGTTTTTTTTAAGCTAATTCGGAAGTTCATTTCTTTCCCTTTAAGGTACCTATTTTGGAATAACGTCGGTCGTCTCCAATTCGTGCGTGTAAAGACATTTAACGTAGTATTTCATAATTTCTTGTGAGCGAACCAATCATTACGATTTTCTTATCTTTTAGGAAACGACCTAGGTACCAGTTTTAAATAAACGTGTTGCAACCGTATTATTAAATCTGCTTAATTTGATCCGAAAAAGCTTGATTAATATTTCACATAAATGTACGTAATGATTTCCGTGCGGTAAATAAGGTCTATATGTTTTACAAATTTCATCACTTTCAACATTTATTTTTTATTTCATGTGCTTTTGTTTAAGTACCTGTGTTTTTCTATTTTGTTAATTATTTAATTTAGGGTTTTATTTTATTTTACAAACCAAAATACTTATACGTGTTCTGCGTAAAGACAAGTGTTCTTCATTTCTTCTCTTTTTTTTTCTTTACGCTACAACACCTTACAAAAAGTGCTGCATGAGTATCGATCGATAGAGATAGCAATGATAGTAACCTGACCATCGGGCAGCACTTGACACTGCTGCTAATAAGCGACCTTTTCTGACCGTACCTAGCTCGATCGTTAGATATTCGATCTCTCGAACCGATAACGATTCATGAGACACAGTTGTTTTTATTTTTTTAATTAAGAAGCTAGGTACCTATATAAGGGGCCCATTCAAAAAACGTGTTTTTTTCGGTCTGTGGTATGGAGCCCTTCAAATGCGTGTTCGACTCGCTTTCAGCCAGTTTTTTTCAAGACAGCAGATTCTGAGCTAGTAATGTTAGGCTAATAAGTAATACCTGCACACATGGTTTAGGTATTCCGTATGGTGTCGGACGTAAAAGAATAGCGCCATCCCATCACTTCCCGTGGGTGTCGTAACAGGCGACTAATGGACTCACCAGGGTCGCGGAATATGTTCGAAAGAGTTACCGCGGCCGTGGAAAGTAAAAGGCACTAGGCGAAGCATGAGTGGGTTTTAGTCAGTAAAAGGCTGACACTCCCAGCCGCTCCACCCAGAGCGGAAGGGGTCATTTGATGATTGCCCATCCTTAAAAAAAAAAAAAAAACTTTTTCACAAAAAAAAAAAACGACTTTCAAAAAAAACACTACAAAGTAGGTACAAAATAACTTTAATTTCGGAAGTTGGTGTTTTTGTTTGCTTCTTCGTTATTTGACACCGACTTTTCACTTTTTAGTGGTACCCCACACCTAAAAACACCACTGGAAAGTCAAAGGAAAGCAAAAATATGTAATTTCGTATGATTTTTCCACATATTTTTTCCAGCTATTTGGATTTAAAAACCAAACTGCTGAACCATCGAGAAGTATATCCTTTCACATAAAACAAGATTTTTTCAAATCGTTTCATAAATGACGGAGATAATGGGGTAAAAAACACAAAAAAAAAAAAAATACAGTTGAATTGAGAACCTCCTCCTTTTTGGGAAGTCGGTTAAAAAAGGGACTCACCAGAAAATGGGCAGCAGCATTCTCTTTGTATATTGTCTTACAGTTACACTGCGATCGCCAACCCGCCCGATTATGGAACCCCCCCCCCATTTGGGGGAGGCCTATGTCCAACAGTGGACGTCTTTCGGCTGAAAATAAGAAGAAGAAGATGGTTTATTACTTTGTTCTGGTAGACCACCTAACCACACATGGTTAGTAAATACCTACGCGTAATACCTACACACATGGTTTATTCTGGTAGACCACCAAATCAGCGGATATTTTTTGTAAATCTCTCCCATAGTATAATCAATCAGTCTCTGTCTGAGTCAATTTCTGCAGTACCTAAGTGCAGGGTATGTCCCGGATTTTTGGAGCGGTATTTATGTACTCCACCAAGCTAAGTTTGCACCTAGCTTGAATGCGGCGCCCCGGCCGCTTCCCCGCTTACCTACCCGCGATCGCCCTTTTTCACCGCAAACTTCAACATCACACTCACATTACAACTTTCCCTGAACCTCATGCACCACCTTCACCACCCAAAATAATCCTCTAGATAATGCAAGATTCTGAAGCATTAATGACGAGCAATACACGGATAAATTCCACATCAACTTCAATAAACGTACCAAATAAAAACGTAACTTTGTCTTTCCACAACTGGACTAATGTTTCAAATGTTAATGTTCTTAATTTATCTAATGTTTCATAAATACTTTGATTTTAGTAGGTACTATGTCTTATTACTTTATCACAGTAGGTGCGAAAAGTAGAGTATCCTCCTCGGGGATAAAGTTGGCTTTGACTTGGGCTAACTTGAATCCCTCGCTGCATTCAGGATTCTTGTAATAACTCCCTCGCTGCGCTCGAATCCTTCGTTGTGTTCGGGAATTCGGGATTCAATATGACGTCCGTGACATAAGACACTGCTTTATGCCCCCGGTGCATAATCAAAGTATTGGGAAATACTCTACTTACGGGAAAATTGACAATATGTCGGTAGAAATACAGTTCTCCTTTCGTTGACAATACGACGATTGTTTTCATGAAATTCTGCTACAAAGCTACAATCTTACATAATTTTACAACTTCAGTTTAAAAGTTAAATGTGCTCTCATCTTTACGCGTCTTGTATTGAGTTTAATGTAGTGTTATTAATAATATTGATTATCTGACATTCAATCGCGCATAATTACAGAGCAGTTAGATGCTAGGACAACACAATAATGTGTAGTAATTGTTCCATGGAGGTGCACGCTCAAGATGCATTCTTAAGTTTCAAGTTCAAGTTCAAATTCCCAGTCAAGCCTGATGACCTTGTCCTGCCTATTTATACCTATCTTGTAAAATGTTAAGGTCCATGATACACTTATACAATTTTTTTCTGCCGTTTGTCACTTCTGCAGAGGTCCAAGCTCGAGATTTGCCTGGATTTGCCAGCGAGCCATGGAATTGCATAAACTAGATGTCTACCTAACTAAAAATTTCGGTGGTCACCTAGTCACTAGGGTTGCCACCTTATTGGTTATTATAGGTAAGAAAAAAAAAGTAGAAAGAGAGAAAGAGAGAAAGAAAATACTTTTATTCCGTCAGAAATGACGCACAAAAATAACAAAATTAAAAAGGAAAGTATCATGCGAAATAAAGTATTTTCGTGTACTTTTTTGCTATCATAAAGTATAGAGTACCTACAATTTTGAAATAACGTACAATACTTCATTATAAAGTACGGGTGGCAACCCTACCGGAGACCTTTATGCTGGATATCAACTTCATTCTAGGTAGGCAAATAGGCCTATATTTAGTAAGTCTTGCAGGAATATGTTTGGTGATTCCAGTACCTACCCACGTAGGTACCTGCGTAAGATATTATTAGTGCGCAAAAGGATGCAGCACTAATTTGCATCCGCTTATAGTAATCGCCATGGTTCAATCTAAAACTATAAGTACGAAGCGATTTACGTATCAGCATCGTTTTGGTGAGAGCCCGTCCGTACTTATTATGAGCTTTAGAGAACCCATGACATTTTATTTGACCTCGTTTCATGGATTAACTGCTTCTTAATAACGTCCACGATTAGCCATACTTACTTAAATTTAGCAGATCTCTAGCGCACTCAAGACATTCAGGCTCGTTGCTCGCCGTGATTGACTTTTATTATTGGAAAAAGATGAGCTACTTATTTGTATCAATATATTTTACCGTGTCTACTGTCTAAAAAGTCATCAACGCCATTAAAAGCTAGCAATTATATCAAATGTTTTAGTCCTACGAATATTTGTCACAACAAGAGTCTACATAATTATGCACGTAGGGAAAATACCGGAAGTCACAACACAATAGACACTAGGTATAGGCTAGGACCAAATAGAGTATTGATGAATGAATTAAATGGTGAATTGATGAGCAATAAATATCCCAACAAGCATGTTGTTGTGGTCACAAAAAAAACACTAAATAAGTAACTAGTCAACGGGGAAAAGGCTTAGGCCTAAGTGAACGGCTGATAACGCATTACATCATTTGTGTTCATGAATTACTGGGTCAGGGAACTTAAATAAACAATAAACGTAGTTCCACAAATAAAATGAATGTTTTTACTGTATCGAGGCATTCTTGGAAGAATCGAGCGCTAATAAATATTGCGGGTTTTCAGTAAATATTTACGTGTAGGTACAAATATTTGCGGAATTAACCAACATTGAGTATAACTGGTTTCCACAGTGTGCAACGTAAGTATTGTTTTCCTTATCAGCGTGGAGTAGGTACCTACTCGAGCTCGTATCTTAAGATTACTTCTGAACTAATGAAATTGTTATTGTTTGCCTCTATCAGCGGATCTGATTAATCGTCTTCTAATTTGTATGTTAACTTTACTGTCGTGTTGTATTTTGATTTCCCGAAAATGTCTTCCAGAAACTTACCATCATACTTATTTTTTAACCGACTTCCCAAAAAGGAGGAGGTTCTCAATTCGACTATTTTTTTTTTGTGTTTGTTACCTACCTCATATCTCCGTCATTTATGAACCGATTTGAAATATTTCATTACAATTTTATTAAAATCGGTTCAGCAGTTTGGTTTTTAAATCCGAATAGCTGGAAAAATATGTGGAAAATTCATACGAAATTGCATATTTTTGCTTTCCTGTGACTTTCCAGTGGTATTTTTAGGTGTGTACCACTAAAAAGTGAAAAATAAAAAACTTTTTCACAAAAAAAAACAGACTTCGTTTCAAGTTGTAAGTACCTACCTAGGTACGTTGTTAGGATGGGTGTGTGTACGGTGGCCTTCTGAATTTCTTCAGAAGTGGCCATAGACGATTTTCTTGGAGCTCGGTAGATATCTTATGACTTGGCGGAGTTGGTTAAAAGCCCGGCAGTTTTTGAGGTGAAACATCACGTCTTATGTGTGAAAAGGCCACCCTGAGGTATTCGTAAAACCACATAGACCTGTGGTCGTCAAACTGGGGCCTGCGTACGATATTTGTGCGGCCCGCGACATGTGCAAACAATTTTAGTAGACCCGCTTACATACATCTGCGAGTATACTAATCTTTATTGTCCATAATCTATTCTATGTTTGTTCGAACGTGCTAAGCTAATTTCTCTGGAACTACCAGTCGGATTTGGAAAATTCTTTATGTATATGATAGCAACCATCCATCTACACTATTGTAGGTATTAGGGAAGCCTGTAATGATAGTTGTATGTGTCTTAAATAAGTAGGTACTTGTTTATTTTATTAGCATAGCAGAGCGTATGGTTGACTCAAAACAATAAGTTAATGAATGAAGAAAAATCATTTTAATAAAGAAACGTGTATTGTAGAAAACTTAGATTACAAGAGAATGTGACAACAGTAAAAGAATAATAAGTATACCTACATAATAATATATATAAATTCAAATATGTGTCAAAACCAATGGCCAGGGTGTGCTTAAAGTAAAACGGTTTTAACAAATAAATGAAATATTCACGAGGAAGGCTATAGAAAGGAACGTGAAAAATAGGATATGGGGGTACGAAGTAGGGGGCAAAAACTATAGTTACTTATATTTTGTATTGAGGTACAAAATGAGGCAATCGCGTTTACACACCTTTTTTTTTTGGATGTGAATTCACCAAATGACTCCTCCCGCTCTGGGCGGAGCGGAAGGGAGTGTCAGACTCTTACTGACTAAATCCCATCCGTGCTCCTCGTAGTGCCCTTTGCTTTCCAGGGTCGCGGTAACTCTTTCGAGCAAAATCCGCCACCCTGTCAGGCTCTGGCCTTAACGGGCCCCGTCTACTATGCTGACATCTCTTTGAGGCGCGCGTGGAACACAACGCTCCGTCGGCCTGGGCTAAGGGGTCTACTCTCTAAGCCCGAAGTCCGTAGTTTCGGCCTTAGTATCGGGCGTTTTCTCCTCCGTATCACTTACGGACTTACGATTGGCCCCGAACCCGAACTAAGAATGAATGACAACACGATTTTACAGTTGTTCTTAGTTCCCCTGGCTTTGATCGGACGGCGAGCCACCCAACGCTCGCCGTCCGCAGACCCGCGCCTACGCGGTGCCGGTGGCCGGGAATCGCCCTGCGACTCCCGACGCCCGGGGCGTCTCCCTATGTTGCGGCTGCAGGAGCGTGAGGGTTGTCTCTCCCTCACGCGGCCTGCGTCCTCCTTCACTAGCATTACTGCTTCGCAGGAGGTGGCGGCTACCCATGCATCCTCGCTCCGGACCATGAATTGAAACAGGGGCGTTTTAACAGCTTGATTAGTGTTGTCAACTATCCAATCCACGAATGTGCGGCCCGCTGTGATACCTCACATTGTCATTATGTGGCCCTTGATCAGAAAAGTGTGACGACCACTGACATTAGACCTTATTTGGATATGACATTGGAGTGTGCATTCCAACAAATAATGGAAACTAAGCCACGTTAGTCTAGTCAGCAGAATGCAAAGTTTAAAATTGGACGTTTAATGAAACCAGGCGTTGTTTATACAAAAAATGAACTCATTATGGGTCGGTAGCATCAACGGATCAACATGTGTTTTTATGATGCCAGCACTATCTTATTTACTGTCATAAGAAGAGTCTGTGTACACACTATACCTATTACTGATGAGTGATGATACAGAAATGTATGTCAGAAATTCTGTAGTGCAGTTCTGTAAAAACCTCACTGTGTAAACCGAGGTGAAATGAGTTTGAATTCTGTCAACGGCAGCGTGGCGAAGGCGATTGGCAATAAGACAAAATGTATTGGACTGACAGATGTTGTCGAAATGTCACGTGATCAAATTCCTACATTTTGGCTTTTCGACAGTCGCATTCGCTAATTGAATGGCACGTTATCTAAGGCCCCTTGACGGTTCACTTCAAGCTCCCTCCGCCCAAGTTTGTACATATTTATAATTTGACATAAGAATCCATTTCCTCCAACTCAACAAGTCAACGCAAGTATCGACTATAGCGCTGTGTACTTTATGTTGATTTTTTAAATTACAATTACCATTTTTAGTTATAAAGGCCAGGCCACCAAGTCCACCAACCACCCAGTCTTGCCAAGGGCCAAGGGTAAACGTGTTACCGACATTCTGTTAAGCAATCGCTCCACGTAAAATCCTGTTGTTTTAGCTGCATACAGTTAGCCTGGACGTCTTGGGTCGACTTCCAGTTTACCGGATGCAGCCAAAACCACAGAACAGTAAAAAACAGGCCAAAACCATACACCATACCAACACATAGTTGTGAAAAGTCCAGTCGACAGCGAGGACGAATCTTTTGACGCCATATTTTAGTTTGGAGTTTTTATTTTAAGTGTACCTGCAGTGCGATTCTGTAAATATGTCGAAGTGAACACTTGGACGGGGCGCACGACGGGTGAGTTGTCAAACCATACAAATAAGATGGAATGATAGCTCAGTTGTCGTTCACTCCGCCTAGGTGAACACCGTTAGATGTCGACAGAATCGACCGGCAGTTGTCGTTCACTCCGCCTAGGTGAACACCGTGAGATGTCGACAGAATCGACCGGCTGTACAGGGTGTTCCAGAAAGGTGTGGTTATATTAAAAGGTGATGTTGGGTAGCTGATATTCTTACATTTAGGAAAAAATGTCATTTACGTTACGACGAAAAGTTCCGAAGAAATGACTTTCAAGCAGTCTGATGCAGTTGGTGGCATCAAATCTGTGACTGAACTATAGTAAATGCCACCAACTATAACAAACTGCTTTTTTGCATTATAAAGTATAAAAACGTATGGGTTGCAATTACTTGAATTCGAACTTTGTCTTTTATAGTTTGTTGTTCCAGAATATGATAATTAGGTATTTTGAATTCTATAGATAGGTACAGGTAAGTTTTCATGGTGAGGTGTTTATGTTTACAGAATAGATCGACTGTTCGTTGTAGCGGTCAATGGCCAAAATAGCGTTATGGAGCAGTTGGTACTTACTTCAATATTTGTACTTACATATATTGCGAAGTGTTTGTCTAACAAAAGACACACTTCCAGTTGACAGCGATGCGGATGAATTTTTTGACGCCATATTTTAGGGTTAACTTAGTTAGGATATTTGATTTTTATTTTTAGAGTACCTATACCTAGGTACGAGTATAGTTAGTTTAGTATTTATTAAAACAACTGGTAATATCTATTCATAAATAAATAAACAAAAGACTAAAGATAGAAATAAAACACAATATCTCTGCGTATTGACAAGGTGTGACCATCGAGTAAAGTAAGCACACAATACAATTAACACGTGCATATTTACTCCGTAATATCAGGTAATCATAAATATTACCTTTATTACATTTACTTATCTTTATTTTCCTGTCATCTGACCTCCGGTTATTTGATTTTGAGAGCTTGTCAAACTTTGCCATGAAAGCTGTCAAACTTTACCTTATATTCTCAATTCAGAAACCGGGTGTATTTTTTTGTTACAGCCATCGATCGAAGACCTCAACCAGAAAATCAGAATCTTAACTAATAATTGTAGATAATACTTACTTACCTACAAATATTCTGTGGTGTATATATATATATATATATATATATTATAATAAAGGAGTTCGAAAATTTTGCGGGAGCTGGTTAGGCCAGCTCCCGCAAAATTTTCGAACTCCTTTATTTCACCCCGTCGCCATTTTGTTTTTTTTTTCAAACTAACATCACCTCCAAATATGAAGACCACACACTTCTGGAACACCCTGTACATAATGTATGGGTACTGGGTTTTGGAGGTCAGATAGGCAGTCGATGGCTGGCAGGAAGCCGACCGAGAATACACCCATTAATAAGTTTGCTAAATGTATTTCTGTTAAAAGGTAGGTATTTGAAACCATTAGGTATTTGAAATACTAACAAAATACCTCAGCGTCAGGGTATTTGAAATATCAATTACAAATTACATTTTTATGAAGTAATTGAAATACAAATACCAAATACATATTTGTATTTCAATTACGTATTTGAATTACTTGTAGGGTTAGGCAGTATTTGCATTACCTAGGTAAGCGTGTCCCTCATTCCTTCGCAGTCCGCACCACCTCATTATTTATTATTTATATAGCTCAATTCGTAAGGAAGACATGTACGTCAGAACCGCGGGTGTACTTTTCAGATGTGCCTAAATTTATTGCAATTATTTGGTACCTTCTGTGTACCTTTACGTACCTCTCTTGAAAATCTGTGTAGGTACCTACACCCGTACAACGATATTTTAAAAATTAGGTACACCCGCCATTCTGATGTCAGAAAAGGTGTGTCGAGGTGTTTCGCAATAACCTGACAGTATTTTGTTTATTTAATACTTGTTTCTGCAGGTACACAAGAGGTACCAAATCTGCTTACAGAGTGTACTTGGCTACATACATATATTGGTTAGCAGTACACCCGCGGTTCTGAACCGAAAACCGGAACCGGCTGGCGCCTCATTCCATTAAAAATGTCTAACGGGGCCTTACTGAGTTGGCTTCGGCCCCTCGTACGCCTACCAAAGGACCGGGACCCCAGGATCCCGAGATTGTTCATAATAATAAATTAATGGCTCAATAATTGAAATGGGTGTAGGACAAGCCCATCGCTCTATTTTGAACCACTGCAACTGCTGAGAGTCAGAATCAACAGTGGCGACCATCAGAATTACCATTCAAATGTCTTGGACTCCACCGACTATAAAATTTATTAGATAGGAAAAACGGAGGAGTAAGAAAAAGATAATTTCCACTTACCTACCTCCTTTGCAAAGAGGATACATACGTGTAACAGAATAAACGCCTCTTAAGGACTCATTGTACTCATCAAGAACAAATTCTGAAAAAAAAACCAGCTATTCAGTACATTTTGTCGAGTTATGGGCACAGAAATGTATGGAGCAGACGATTTTTATGACGCGATTTCAATATAGGTCCCATAGTAAATGTACCTTTTGCGTTTATTCTGTTACACGTTGTTTATGGGTCTTTGGAATATCATCTATATTAAACAGTGTCAGTATACCTAAATGGCCTGCGCAGGATGTGCCCCACTACCTTTCCTGTCCTTCATGAGCATCCAGATGCATCTTTCACGTTCTGAACGTGGAAAATAAAGAAAGAAAAAAAAACATAGGTATTTTAAATCTTCAGATTAATTTGTAGATTAAAATAAAATCAAGGTGGTAGGTACTTATACCACTAACACTCAATTGTGCAGGCACCTATTAGGTTTCGCTACGATTATGGTAGACACCAGAAAAATGTATGAGTAAAATATCGGCGTGATGTGTGTATACTTAAACAGGCATGAGATTTTCTATCATTCATTGAGTTCCGTTGTTGCCTACCTCTGAAGTTCTTCATCAGATCTTCACCAAATTGAAATGCAAACAAAAAAAATAATAGAAAACCTTTGCCTGATCATCTACATCAGCCTAACTTTTCAGTTATTTTGAGGTCGGCTCCAGTAGGACACAGCTGAAAAAAGCTATAAGTACTTACCTACCTAAAGAATGAATGGTAAAGATGGTCTGAAATATAATTTTACATATATATCAGCTATTTTGATTGAAAGTAGGTAGGTATAGTGGGAAAACGCTAGATAACTTACTCGTACCTAGTCAAAAAGAAAAAACGGATAAAATTCTTAGAAGGGCCCTCATCGTCACAAGTACTTACTTACAATTTTTACATTTATTAATAATGGTTTTATCGAACAATTATCAAAAATAGCACAGTCAGCGCTGTTATGTTGGTGTTAGCGTTTAAAGTCGTTCAAGTGTTAAATTCTAAGTAAACCAACTAAGTAATTGGGATTTTACAAAACAATAATAGAACAAGTCGTCAATAAACATAACGAAAATAATTTGCCAGCAAACCTCTTAGAACTGAATTTAAACATAAGTGTTATGACGCCAAACTTATTTCCGAAAATACAGAGTTAAACAAACAGTTTCGACTTCCTCAAAACATTCACAAGTTGTCGGCGCGCCGCCGTCTATGTCAACACAATTAGCATGAACTAGTCGCCAGCCGGTAATATACATTACTGACGCATCTCGCGCTGGGGATTTACAATACGAAAAGAACCTTGTTTCTTCGTGACTCGGGAAACACTATGTTCATATAAAAACGCTTGTCTTCAGGCCAGAGCATCATTACATTCGACGCTTACATCGAGCTCAGTTATCCCGACCATATTTTCGGTTCAAGTGTCGATAACCTTTGCTATAGCTTTATAAATAAAGGTTACATTTTAGTGAATATTCAGAACAGTTTTGAACGCGAAAAATATGGATTTTAAATTCGGTAAGCATAACTAATTAATAGATATTTACTTTACTTTTAGCGTCAAATGTTTTTCGGGGCAAAGGTGAACGCACCAGATTTCATTGAGGTTTATTCGTTACAGCTGATTTGAATTGTTACAATCATTTGATTCGAGTTTCCAAAATATTCAAAAACGTAGGTATCATCTGCCTACGTGTATACAGATAATATAATCCTTTTGCATAATCTGGCACTTTCTTTATTGACCATTCCATAACTGCAGTCGATACCGGGTCGTACCTACTTACATTCACATGCCCACTCAGCCAAACTTTCCCCCTATAAGCGATAAGCTGATGACAAACGGCATGCATTCCTACAACTTTTGTGTTTTATATAAACCACTCCACGAAAACAAAATGTTGGAAGTAAAACACAGATCTTGGTATTTACAAACATACAACCTCGTCTAAAGACACTTTGCTGTATTTAAAGTCGGTTAAAACTGTCTTATAACAACCCACTAATTATGCAAATGAGTCTGATGGCTTATTTATGTCATTGTGATCGGATGCTCTCCGCTAGTGATCGAAGGTCTTCGGACATGGTACCTTACCTAGGAGACAGGAAGTCGTGACAGTTGGAAATTAAACGTCTCATAATTATTTAAATTATCACCATTGTTGCCATAGACATTATTTCTATGATGGTTGCTAGTCCATTATAAGAACATTCTGATTTTTAAAACTACTTTGATTTCCAATTCATTTTTGAATCCGGTTCGTAACTGCCCAAACATTAGTATGATAATGATAATAACGACAATAAAAAACGATTACGTACGAAAACTATGTTTGTTTTGTTTTTTCTAGTTTATCAATTATATTAAAATTTCAAGGTGAAATATTTTGTAGTTGCTACGCATCATGATATGAATCCACAGGGTCACTGATTCAATGTCAACCACACCCTTCTAGAAAAAAATTAAGGGAGTAGTAACGTCATCAACTCATTCTAACTGTTTTTCTCAGGAGTACTTTTGGTCTTCAGCGCCTACATCTGCAGTTCGCAGGCGCTGCCTCCGTGCACGTGCACCAGGAACTACCAGCCCATCTGCGGCTCTGACGGAGAGACCTACAACAACCAGTGCCTGCTGGACTGCGTCAAGTACAGTTCCCACAAGGACATCGTCGCCGTCAGGGAGGGCCCGTGCGAAGGCGCTCTACCAAGCCCATTAGAATGTGTTTGCACCTTAAACTACCTCCCGGTGTGCGGCACTGATGGCGCCACCTACCCTAACAAGTGCAGCCTCGACTGCCAGAGACAGCGCACCGCCGGTCTTGAGATGAAACACGCTGGCCCGTGTGTAGAACCCAACACTGAGGAATTCGACTGTTCCTGCACGAGGGAGAAGAAGCCTGTCTGCGGAAGCGACGGCAAAACTTACAGCAACGACTGCCTGCTCAACTGCGCCACCGCTAGGGACCACACTCTGAGCATCGCTAAGTACGGGCGCTGTGAGGACAACGTGCAGGTCATAGAGCCCACCACTGAGGGTTTCGTCTGTTCCTGCACGAGGGAGAAGAAGCCTGTCTGCGGAAGCGACGGCAACACTTACAGCAACGACTGCCTGCTCAACTGCGCCACCGCTAAGGACAGTACGCTAAGCATCGCTAGCTACGGACGCTGTGAGGACACAGTGAAGGTGGTCGACGGCATTAAGTTCTACTAGTCATCTCAATAGTTTAAAATCGCTAAGTTAATTAAGAAGTACCTACTGCCATGTGCGTTTGAGTTTGAGTTATTTTGTCGCAGTAGAAAACAAAATATTTGAATCCAAAATAAGAATTCTCATCTTTCGGAACACTACGAACTATATACCTACTCAATTTTGTTTAAGATTTTTTTATGATCGCACGATCTGATTGCATTTTATTTAATTTCGGTAAAATTATTTTACCGTTTATTGTCGAGTTTAATGAATTTGTTTATTGCTATTTATTAAATCGACTTTCTAATGAAACAAAACTTTTTCGTTTTTATTTCGCTCCTGTTATCTTTTCGCCGCTACTTTTTGGATGATAGAATGGCGCATTAAAACATTTTATGGGAATACTTTCATCGTGCGTACAGCTGCTAAGGAGTGGAATTCCCTGCCGAAGTTTGTGTTTACTGATAGCTACAACCTGGGGGTTAAAGTCAAGAGTGAACAGGTTACTTCTAGGCAAGTGTGCTCCATCGTCGACATATGGTCGCGCGTTGCTTTCCATTTGGGTAAGATTGTGGTCAATCGCGAACTTATCAATGATAATAATAAAATAAAAAGTTACACGATTAGACAATACAAAAATAAAGAAAATTAAATCTTCTTCAAAATGAACATAGTCGCGGCTTACATAAATTTTAATAACAAATCAAAACACAAAGCGCAAAATCTTAATTTCGTCATAAACTGCAACACTGGACAAACTTATTTGATTAAATTGCATTATAATTATGAGCTGATATGCAATGGCGTATAAAATTTCCTTGTTTAAAACACATTGGCTAAATTAGGTTTTTCATTAACGTAGTTACGCGTATACTAATATCTATAGTTGCGTAACGTAGTTTTTTTTATCCGACTACGGCGAAGTAAAAGGAGGGTTCTGCAGTGCGATTCTGTAGACATGTCGAAGTGAACACTTGGGCAGGGCGCACGACAGGTGAGTTGTCAAACCATACAAATAAGATGGAATGACAGCTCTATTGTCGTTCATTCCGCCAAGGTGAACACCGTGAGATGTCGACAGAATCGACCGGCTGAATTTTTCTGCAAAAATAAGCATCTGTTTGACAACAATAAAGAAGTAAGCACGAAAACTATTAACAACATACGAAACAAACACAACGAACTCGAATGCTTTAGCGTAGTTGTTTACATAGTTGTCAAATGACGTCCAGGAACAGTACCTAGTAACTGGCTTGTGCTAGTACTCTCGAAAGAACCAACCCGGGAAGATTTTAACAATTTTATTTTATTAAAGTATAATAAACCAGTCTGTATGCCATTTTCTAATGAAAAATATGTAGGTAATCAATAATGAATACATTTTCAAATTTCTCTCACTCGCTAAATTACCGATTGAGTGTTCTTGACCAGCCGGGCCTAAAACGTTTTCGGCAATACTGCTTTTGTTCTACAGCATTTTTTTGTCAATCGTCGAATCAGAAAACATTTAATGTGTTCACAATCTTGGCGATTGAGAACTATGATGATGTTCAGTAGCGGTAATTAAATCCTCCTCTTTACTATTTTGAGACGAAAAAAACGTGATAGGTACCTCGATTTCCTTCGGCGTTCTTAAATCTGGAGAAATTGTTGCATCCCGGGAGCTCCGGAGGTTGTTCATTATTACCGGAGTCTCCCGGGCATTCCGGGAGGGTTGGGAACCCTAGGTATAAGCAAGTCTCTGTGTCACACCGTCACACGATATTTCGGTAAGACTGCCATGCTTGTCAGGCTTTTAGTCAAAGTCAAAAGTCATTAAAATAGGCTGAGTGCCAGCACTTTTTGAACGTCAAAGTTCTACAAAAGACAGTCCCCCAAAAACGCCCACCCGTCACCACTTCCTAGTGTTTTAGCTGGGAAGAAGAAGTGGCGCAACAAACTCCCCAGCAACACGTCTGTCTGTTAAGTTATAAAAACTTGAATTTATACAGTAGTATGCAAAGCAGTTTACAATAATGACACAGAAAAATAATATATCCAATGTGTAAATCAAATTACCTGACACTTGTCAGCTAGCACTTCATTATGCCAACTCAAGCATTAACAAGTATACCAAATTAATTAAGCCTCCAGGCGTAAAAGGTGTGCCCGCTTACACGTGCAATGGTCTAACACTAGGATTGTGACTGATGACCCGCAAGACGACCAGTCACCACAAGCAGCACCCGTTCACAAGCATAACGTAAAGATCAGCCATTACCCCCCTCACCATGTTTGAGGGAAGGAGGTAACCCGACCCCCGACGCTACCGCAAGCAGTGACATCTAGAGAAGCATGACGAACTTGCTGCCGGTTGTTCAGGTAGGAAAAGGCCGTGTCCTAATCATGTTCAAGGATATTGTTTTACCTAATGACTTGCGTCCCCCCCGCGGTGCGCTAAACGTTTCGTATTAGTGCTGCCCCAGTATACTATTGTAGTCTTTGGTGCTGCCTAAGTGCTCGACGTGGAAGGACGTACACACGTTTCTGCGCCTGCGTTTTCGAGCCATAATGTAAGTTATTCAATTTTTATGTTACTGGACATTTTTTCTTTCATCGCCGTGGATAGGTTAGGTATAACCTCATTTTGAATTAAGTTTGTCTTCTTAAGTAAGCATTCGATAAAACGCCATTTCTTTTATGTTTATTTGTGAAGTGTTTATTTCTTTAAATAGTTAATAGATTTTTTGTTATTTATATTTTTTGCCTTGATTTTCATCGCCGTGCTTTCATTGCCGTGGTGTTTGTGCGCGAAATTTGCTATGGCAATGAAAAAAAAGACACGGCAATGAAAAAAAATTCATTGCCATGCCTTGTAAAACAATTTATTTTTATTGCTGTGGCCAGGTATTTCATTTCCGTGACTTGTGTTTTCATCGCCATGGTATGATTAGGCAAAGAAAATATCTTTATCACCTTTTATCTGTTATACAGGTAATACCGATTACTGACATTACAGGACTCGTCAAGTTAACTCTCTCTGAAATGCGATAAAACATTTAAGGCGAGCCTGACTTGAGCGCGTAGGCATCTAACGCTTACCCCAGGCCCCGCAAGGAGTAGCAATACGTAATAAGTTACGATGCGCGGGAGACGCGCGCACCAAGCGCACCGCTCGCTTATGAGTTCACGGACTCGGGTAGGTACTAAGGTCCGTCACAGGATAAAGTAATGCAGTAGATCAACTTGAATTGATTAGTATATGTTTATTTTGTTTTATTTTTCTATTAAGTATTTTTTAAGGTTATAGATGGATTAAGTACGTATTGTACAAACTTGAATCCAATTACTAATCATTAAAAATCAGTAATAATACTTATTTATTTTAGAGTATATGGTGGATTTAAAATCTGACTGACACGAAAATTATGAATACGAGTACGATACAAAAATACGCGTCGCGCGCTATTTGGCTTTGGTGCGATACCTTCGTAAAAATCAAGTAGTAGGTAGGCACACTTACTTTAGGAAAATTATGTTACAATTCTTGAATATTATAATTCAAGAAAGCTTAGAAGTATAAATGGTTTGGAATTTGCCTAGATGCTATTTAAAAAAAAACAAAAACGTTTTTATATTTTTTAATCAAATAGTTAACATAATAAAAGTTACCAATGCAACTGGCTAAAATTCGTTGAACTGTAGCTGTCTCGGTTTGCATGGACCTAGCTGAGAGGGTTAAGGGGGCTGGGTTTGATGGCTAGCTGTATGAGATTGACACGGAATATGGTCCTTGGATTTGCTTGGACCTGGCTGCACAGGCTTATCATTAACATTTTCTTTGTTTTCTTTCAATATTATGTCTCGTATTGGCATACCGCGATTTTGGCGCGGATCCACAATCTCTGGCAATATACATTTCAAATAAAAATCTATAATTTTTTTCTCCATATGCACCCGCCAAAATTCGTCATCTCTTGAAATATTCCAAAAATGCATTGGTTCCTTTCTGTTACATGAAGTTGACCCTGCACTTGGTAATACCAATTACTTTTTTTGTTTATAACCCTGGTATGTTTTATTCTATCGAATTTAAATATATGTATTTTACTTTCTTCAATAGCAGCATTTCCCTTTTCTAAATGCCGTTATTGGACATTTAATTTCAACAATGGTGTCGTTCCCAACTATACCGTCGGGGGTAACCCCAATAAATGAGTATTATTTTGGAGACAAGTCACGCCCTTCCGCATGCTCTATTGCCCTGTAACGCAAATTTTGATTTTGATTTGTTGGTAATTAACAAGTAAAATTTTAAAAACTTACAAAATATCCCTGTTCAATAAAGATAACGGAGCTACAGTGCCAAAGACAGATACACAGGCACACAGACGCACGTACACAGAAACATAGATAGCAAACCGTTATAAATAAATAGGATAGAATTGTAATATGGTGTGTGTTTAATTTCTTTATGTATTTTATGGTGTTACAATAATGATAATGAGATACTACTTTATTCAAATCTATACTAAATAATATTATAAAGTGGAAGTGCGCTAAGTGCGCTGTGGTAATAGCTAATTATACGTAAGTACCATGTACAAC
This sequence comes from Melanchra persicariae, assembly GCA_947386135.1. Classification (NCBI taxonomy): domain Eukaryota; kingdom Metazoa; phylum Arthropoda; class Insecta; order Lepidoptera; family Noctuidae; genus Melanchra; species Melanchra persicariae. The sequence goes on along the minus strand of OX376664.1, from coordinate 3,887,022 downwards.
AAAGATATTGTTTTTCATTCGATCTAAAAAAAAGTCCGCGACGTTACACCTATATCTATCTCTTATAAATATGCCACACTAAGGCATTTTATGTCAAATAATTTATTTAAAAATTAAAGGTGGTTTTTCAGCATTAATATTAGGCAGGCATATTAATCCTTACTAGCGAAAGTTACTTCATCATCAAGATAATTTTATGAAGATAAACTTTGTCTTTTACAGCATGTTATTTGAACTCACCGTTTAGGAGATAATGTAAAATTAAAATAATTCAACAATATTATTAAATCCAACGGGCGGTGCGCGAGACGCGGCCACCAAATGAGAACGCGTCGAGCCTGCGTGACTGCGTGCGACGCGGTGCAAGAAATTCTTTTTTGTATTATGATTATGAATTTATGATAGTTACATTCATGGGGAAGGCTGTACGGCTATACGGGAACGGGAATTCCTACGGGAATGAAGAGTTCCGTTACCTGTCTCCGAAGTTCTTCATCAGATCTTCACCAAATTGAAATGGGATCAGTCCGGGAAGATACACTTCCAAAAAAAATAGAATCATCAAAATCGATTGACAATTGGCGAAAATATCGCTGAGCAAACATACAACAAAAAAAAACAGTCGATTTGAGAACCTCTTCTTTATTGGAAGTCGGTTAATAATATACAATACAATAGTCAATTAAAAACAGTTTAGTGTATGTAATTTATAATTTCTATACATTTTTCCTCTTGCCAATAAACACCGATAAAGTAACGCATTGGATTGGAAAAACTATCCAAACTGACCACATAGTTTTTTGTATGTCTTGTCATAACTTGATACATTGTTAGTAATTAGTAAGAGGATGGACTCTAGTGTACAGCGCATAAATGAGCTGGTCCGGTAGCCTAAACGTTACCAAAAGTATGTTATTATAATATTTTCATAGGAAATGGTCATACTGTAACACTTTTACACTATGGCACGCGACTCACGAGTGCGCTGCGCGTATTGTTTGGCATAGACGAGACCTACACAAACGTTGCGGACACCATAAATATTATTATTTGTTGTGTTGTGGTGGCTGTGAGTAGGTACCCACCTAGCGTATAACTACACTTATATTTCTTCTCTACATGAACACCACAACATTATTGCACCGATATTCAACTCTCATGTAGGAAATACGAGCTATTATTTTTGCATTTGTTTAGGAGTAAGATAAGTGAAAACGGACATTTCTAATAAATAACAAATATTATAAGACTTATACAAACTCTCCGAAACCATCAAGACTAACGTAGCGGGGTGAACTACCTATTTGACATTTGAAAACAGTAAATCATTGTATCATGTGCGCGCGAGGTGGCTTTATGCACTCTGAAATAGGGTTCAAATTCAATTGTTTTACATACTCGATGCGGTTGGTAAATCTATTCCGCGCGAAAACTAAACCACTAAAGCGCACGTCTTTATGCGTACTGAAATAAGGTTTAAATTAAACTGTTTACACACATGTTTGCGGTGTGGAAATTTATCTGTTTCGTGTCGGTACTTACCTAGTTAGTAAAGTAAATTATGTATATACCTATATACCTTTTTGTTTATTCAGCCAAAGTTTATAAAAAAAAGTAGTCACCGCTGCAACGAAGAGCCGTGACAACTTTTTTTTCCCCCATTTTTTTTTACAAAATTATAGCTACATCTAATAAAAACTAACTATATTACAACTGTTTGAACACTAAATTGTATACAAGTATTATTATTTAACCACTCGACACGTGAAAATTCCAAAATAAAAAATAAATCTTACGTAAATAAACATAAACATTAAATTCGCGGCACACCGGTGTGCCGGCAGTGCTAGAGCGGTAATCAATTTAGGCTTAGCCAGTAACAGAACTTAGCGGGGGTGGCGGGATCGCAAAAATTTGGCACACGTCCGACCTCCAACACGTTCCGCTCGGGACTAAATGACACGGGGCGCGCTCATGAAACGACAAAATCACTTGATTTTGGAATTAGTGGGATACGTATTTTCATATTTCACATTATGACGGCCGATTTATATCACATTTTTTACGACCTTTATTGTGGTATAAGTTTTATTACTCAAAACCTTATATAACTCAAATGAAATGATAATTACATCTTGATTTTGACTTGTCTTTGCGATTTAATTGGATGCAGTAAAGTGCAAGTAATCGTGTATCGCACGGCCGAAATCGCAAGATCGAAGTGTGAAATATGTAATATATTTTTTTCAAAATTTAAATCCGTGTTGTTTACGAATAAAACACAATTTTACACAATGCAAAACAACGTTTTTCCAGAAAACCTGGCCTTAAGGATAGACTTGATGAGTTTTTACTGTACAGTCAACTACAAAAAGATTGTTTCATGGTAACGTAACAAAATGATGTAACATTTGGTACTCTATCACACGTATAATATACCCTCACACACGCATGCACCCCCACATACTACAGTCTGATTTTAAGAATGGATTGTTTATATTTTTAGGATGCCAAGATGCCTAAACCAAAATTATCTAAAGAGGTGAGAAAGGAGAGGAAAAGATTGGCGGAAGAAAAGCGACGTCAAAAATTAAGAAGCGACCCTGTATTAAGAGAGGAGTATCTAAGAAAAGAAAGAGAACGATATCTTAAAAAGAAGGCTGCAGGAGTAGTTCTTCCTCGAAGTGCAATGACTTCGCAATATTATAGGAGGATAAGGTCTTGATTCCAACACTTGTGTGGGAGTAAAATTTGGGCAAGGAAATATTACAAAAGAAGAATGAGAGTACAATAAGTAAAGAAAGACTGTTGAATTACACTCGCAACACTACTTAGAGATTTCAATACTACAGCCTTTATTCTTATACATACTCCCATTCTTCCTTTTGTAATATATTATCTATCCAAATCTTACTCCCATACACAATTTGTCTAGGTTTGCCTTTCCCCCTCGGAGAGATATAATGTTTTTCATTTCCATGGATTGATTCTTTCATTCCCATGGCACAGTTATTTCATTGCCGTGGACGCTTGTTTCATTGCCGTGCACGCATGTTTCATCACCGTGGCACGGAATTTTTAATCCTGTATATCTCGTTAGTTTTTTAAGTTATCTGCTAGACATTAAGCAAGAATACAATACATTATCAAAAACTTTAATAAAAGTGTCTTTTTTTTTTTAAAAACCTTAAGATAAAAAAATACACGGAAATGAAGATTTTATAGGACCTGTCCAGCAAGCTCACGAACGCCCAGCGTCCGTCGCCGAATCTCTGGATGTTCTTTAGGTGATATTTTCAGGTTCGGATTAGCAGAAATAATAACATTGGGGATTTACTCAATAAAACATATCCATTAGCTTCGAGTCGTTCATAGAGAAGGAAGAACGTCACCCATTTATTTTTAAAAGTTGACACTTGACCTCTCACGTTTCGTTCAGAAACCTCAACATCCTCCGAACACAGACAAGGAAAAGTAAAATCACAGTAGAACGAAACGATATACAATTCAACTTTAAGTTTTCATATACTTAGGTAACTATTTATGTCTGGAATAACATAATATTATACATTCTTTTTTCATTTAAAAATTACACACACTCATCAAACAAACATTACAATTCTTTGGAAAGTTGTTTACAAATATTTAAAATTAAGAACATTAGTCAGTCTCACTTCTGTGACACAATCATAAGTTTTAAGTCTCTTTATTATAATATTACAAGTATATTTTTTTTTCTTTTTTAATCAACATTCTTACATACTAGGTAGGTACTTAAATAGTCAGGTACTCAATTTGAATGACTGTAGGTATCCCTTCTAACACAGAGAATAATAATCAAATAACAAGTCAGTAGTCACTGATCAGTAGTAATGTGATAAAAAATGGGTGGCAAACCACATCTCTAATGAAGTAACTAGAATTCAAATGGAAAAATAACAGTATAAGAAATATAGCATTCAATAATAGCTTGTAATTGTCAATATTTATAATTTATACTTACTGGGTATCACTACTCTCCTGCCATGTCGTGTGACTATCTCAGGCTCACTGGGAACATGCGTGGTACAACCATCCTCCGCCTGGACTGGATTTTTCACCGTGCTAGATATAGGAGTATGTGCTACTTTACCTTTTTTTTTCTTTTTCTTGGAACAGTTTTATGACCGGCAGATCTGTCACTTCACCTGATGAGATCTCTAGAGAGTATAAGCGTTGTATGGGTCTCACCTTAGAGCCTAGAGCTGTTTTAATTGAAGCCGTCCTATTAACACCATCTTTTCCAGTATATATTTTGGTAACAACACCTAGGGGCCATCGGATTCTTTTCTCCTCAGTTTCTATTAATACTACCTGACCTTCTTTAAGTTCATCGTACTTGCCTTTCTCTCTACCTCTCTGAATTAGTTCAGTCAGATACTCTGTCTTAAACCTGTGGCGAAAATCGTCACGCAGCTTTTGTAGGTATTTTAGGCGAATATTCAAGCTTTTTGAATCAAGGTAGTCTAAGTCAATTGTATCTGAACTAGGTAATGGTTGCAAAAAGCAAGCTGGGGTTAGGGGCTCCAAGGAATTGGCACTATCATCCTGAACATAAGTGAGTGGTCGATTATTCATAATTGATTCACATTCACACAGTAAAGTATAAAGTTCATCATAAGTTACACATGCTTTACCTAATACTTTGCGTAACAGATTTTTCATTATTCTTATAAGTCGTTCAAAAAACCCTCCCCACCAAGCACCAGTGGGTGCATTGAGTTTCCATTTGATTTTCTCAGTACATGTCTCATGCTGAACTTTATCCCAATCTATACTATCTAATAGGTTCTTAGTACCAGCCAAGTTAGTACCATTGTCTGAATAGATCACTTTTATTCGGCCTCGCCTAGCAATGAACCTTCTTAGTGTCATAAGGAATGCAGGACATGATAGGGATAGAGTAAGTTCTAAATGTACTGCACGGTAAACTGCACAGGTATACAGGACAATCCAACACTTTTCACCATTTTTCAAGAAAAGAGGCCCTGCTAGATCTACTCCTGATACTTCAAATGGTAAGGAGCTCTGCATTCGATCCACTGGCAAGGGCGCAATAGGTGCTTGCATCTGTTTCACTCTGTATCTCTTACATAACATGCAGTTAGTTAATACTGAACTAACTACTCTACGAATACCTAGAATCCAATATGATTTCCTGATGTCAGCAATTAACGTGTTTGAACCTGCATGTTGAAGACGAATATGTTTCTGTTCTATTAACCTACGTACTATCACATTCTTAGCTGGCAATAAAATAGGGTATTTGGTGTTATCAGGCATGTCTGGTAATAATAATAGCCTAGTCTTTATTCTAAATAACTGCTCCTGGTCTTGAAATGTGTGCATGTTTTTACATTTTGACTCTAGGATATTTTTGTTTTCGCGTTGTAGTAGTAGGAATAATCTTGTTTCAGTTTTCTCATATTCCTCACTTGTAATATAATTATTATTTAGTGTATTTACTTTCTTTTTCAGGCATTTATCTGCAAATCTGGTTATCCAAGCAACTACACGTACAATCTTACTATATTTACTGAAATATAGGAGCCTATCTGAGAAGTTCTGATCTGCTGAGATGTTTATAACACAGGTTAACTTAGCTGTCTTTTTAAGTTCTTTTCTAGCTTCTGCTTCAGCTGCTGTCACCGGGGAATTCGGCCATTCTGCAGGATTGTGTAGCAAAAATTTTGGACCTTCAACCCACCGGCTCTCTAGCAATTGCCTTGCATCGCAGCCTCGTGACGGCAGATCAGCCCAGTTGAGAGATCCTGGAATATGAAACCATTTTCCTGTTTTAGTACCTTCTCTTATCTCTTTAACGCGATTTCCTACAAATACATTCCATGATAAATTATTGCATATCCAATATAAAATCACACTAGAATCGGTCCAATAATACTCATCACAGGCTACATTTAAGCTTTTCTTGATTTCTGTCAATAGTCTTACACCAATCACTGCAGACATAAGCTCAAGTCTAGGAATAGAAATTATTTTTGGTGGTGTCAACCTAGACTTTGCTGCGACTAACTGAAGACTGACATCATTGCCTTTTTCAGCCCTTAAGAATATACAACAGGCCATTGCATATTTACTAGCATCACAAAACATATGTAAGCTTAGTTTGCAGTCAATCAATTTATTACTGGCTAATCTCCTAGGTATCCTACACTGTTCTAAATATTTCAAATTATTATACCATCTTAAGAATTTATGTGCTAAGTCCTGAGGTAAAGGTTCATCCCAAGTAAAATCCCGGATCCACATTTCTCGCAGCAACAGCCGTGGGGCCAAGGTGACAGGGCAGGTAAATCCGATGGGGTCAAATATCTTTTGAGTCAATGAAAGTACCCCTCTTTTAGTCAGCTTACCTAACATCTCTGGAAGAGGTAGATCTCCAATGTTACATGAAAGCTCATCACAGACTGTATTCCACTTCAGGCCTAATACTGATATAATATCCTTACCAGCCTCGTTGATCTGGAGTGGTGATGTTGTCCACATTCTGAGGTCGAAATGTACTGCTTTCATGATTTCTTTTGCTTCCTCTATGAATTCGCGTATCTCCTCTTCAGATTCTAAGCTTGTAAGACAATTATCTACATAAAATGAGTTTTTAAGAAGCTGCGCTGTCCGTTCATATTTACCTGATATGTTGTCTAAGTGGTGCATAATTGTAGCTGAGAGTAAGAATGGACTACATGTTAATCCAAACACCACTCTACAGTGTCTATATTCTACTATATTTTCCAGAGACCCATCTTCCCACCAAAGAAATTTCAAATATTCTCTGTCCTCAGGTTTTACACTAATTTGAAGGAAAGCCTTAGCAATATCAGATGTTACACCAATAGCGCCTTTTCTAAATCTAATTAATAGTTTAAGTATATGTTCAATATAATTAATACCTTTCTCTAAACACATATTTAGACTCAGCCCATTTTTATCCGGACAGGAGGCATCAAAGACTGGCCTTATTTTACTTGTCAGACTAGATTCTTTAAATACCGCTTTATGAGGCAAATAATGACCAAAATTATGACCATGATGCATATCAGAAGTCTCAATAATACCTAACTTTATCCACTCCTGTAAAATCGCATCATAGTCTTGGTACTTACCACTTGAAATCAGCTTTTTAGTGTTTGAATCCAACCTTTTCTTTACAATATCATAATTAGGTAATAAATCATCAAAACCGACCTTGAATGGAAGCTCAACTTCATATCTGCCATCTGATAGTGTTGCCACTGTCTCCTTGAAGCAACTCACTGCTTCGGCCTCCCCTTGTGTTCTAGACTTCATCTCTGCTGGATCATGTATGCCGAGAGTTTCAAGAGTCCAAAAATCTGTCAAATTATTATTAGTAGACACTGACATACAAAACATAGAAGAAGCAGTATTATCAAATGAAGTGCTAATTTGCCTGCCCTGAATTGTCCAACCTAATTTAGTTTTTATAGCCACCAAACCATTTTCCATCACAATTACACTACTTGTCAACATAAATCCTGCAAAATCAGCTCCTATTAAAATGCCTATTTCTGATATTTCAGATTGTATATCAGGTAAGGAGATCTGATGTCTTTTCAAAATTTGACATGTCTCACTAGTTAAATTTAATTTTGGAATATTTCCACAAATTGAAGTTTGGCTGAGGGCCTCAATATTCATGGTAAAATTTGAATTAAGATTTTCTACCGTTACATTATAAACATTGTGAGATTCTATTTTAGTTTTTATGTTACCAAACAAGCAATGGTTTAATTTTTCCTGTCTTGTGGGAATTAGATTTAACTCCTTTACTACATTCTCTTGAATATAGCTCCTTTGGGACCCGCTGTCAAATAAAGCTCGAACAGGTAAAACTCGTCCTCCATTCCGCACGTTGATTATTACTGTTTGAAGTAAGGTTTCTGTGTTATAATTCTGTGTAGATAGGTTTGTTGTAGTGGTGTTAGGCTTCTCTGGACATTTCATCTCTTTTTCAGTGCAAAGTGCTGTAGAGTGCCTCTTCTGGCATATAAAACATTTAACATAAGCTCTGCAAGCTTTCGGGTGGTGCCCCAGCTTCAGGCAAATGGGGCATGCTTTCTTCTTCCGTACAATTTCTATTCTTTTCTCCACGGTAAGGTCGTGTAATTTGTAGCAATCAGAACTTGTGTGATTGTTTTTGTCACACCATAAGCAGTTGTTTTGGGGTTGCATATCCTTTTTTGTATTTTTATTATCATGTGCTACAAGGCAGCTAGCAGTGGCTTCTTGGCTATTAAAATCAGTTTGTGCCAGATTTCTGGTTATTTCAACTCTCTGTATGCTCTCAACTTCCGCTTTCAAAAAACCCATCAAACTGATAAGGACCTCCTCTGGGTTCTTGGTCTGAATATGACCCTTCTGTCGCTCCCAAATTTTTAAAATCTCCAGGGGTAGTGCAGACTCTATTAAAGGCAGAATGAACGCCTGGTACTTATTGATGCCGAGACTTTCCAAAGCTCTTAGGTTTGCATTGAGTTTATCATACAGCTCTGCAAGACTACATTTACTTTTTAAAACCAATGCAAGTAGTTCTCGAACATAAACTTCTATTAGTAATTCTTCTCGTGCATACCTTTGTTTGAGCTCCTCCATGCATTTTTTGTAAGCATTTCCTGCTGGAGGGTAGCTCATTACAAGTGAGTATACGTCTGTACCACACTCTATACTCTGCTTTAGATAATACATTTTATCGTCATCGTCTAATCCGGGGTCCGTATCTATTTTAGAAAATTGACCCCAAAAACATAACCAATTGCGAATATTTCCATCAAATTTCTGAAATTTAATTTCTGGGAGCTTAAAATATCTTTTTTGTGTATTTTCTCCACTTGTGTTTGTTTTACATGATTTATTCATAGTTATTTCGTATTTAGTTTTTATAATTATAAATCGATTGCTGTACTCTTCTGCTGACAAAATTTCTTTTTCAAATTGCGTATCCGTGTTTTCACTGTCTAATATTTGGTCTTTTATTTTAATATCTAGATGTGAAATTCTTGTGTGTAAATCGTTTAATTTGTTAAACTCACATTGTAATTCGGTCAACCTCGCCTCATCGGTTCTGAAAATTTCTTCGATGGCGTTGGCCGAGATCGTGAAGAGCCGTCGTAAAACGCTTCTCTCTTTATTGCACTTCAAATTTAAGGATTTCGCAACGTCGTCCATCTTGTGTCGTTGTCGCGTGCGTTCGACAAATCAAAATCTGTAATTACCGTCACGGTCGCCAAATGTCCAGCAAGCTCACGAACGCCCAGCGTCCGTCGCCGAATCTCTGGATGTTCTTTAGGTGATATTTTCAGGTTCGGATTAGCAGAAATAATAACATTGGGGATTTACTCAATAAAACATATCCATTAGCTTCGAGTCGTTCATAGAGAAGGAAGAACGTCACCCATTTATTTTTAAAAGTTGACACTTGACCTCTCACGTTTCGTTCAGAAACCTCAACAGGACCTGTTGAAATTCACTCTTGTGAGAACTAAAGTTCTTTTAACAGAAATTGAGGTTTAGTTTCAATCTTCTTTTCGTCAAGAAAATGAACAATTAAGCTATGACCTCAAAACATTCATTGTGACGTTACATAAAAATAAAATGTTTACAAAGTCTAAATCATATATCACTTTTCAATAAATAACTGGATATAAACAATTACATTTTATTTTATTAAAATTTTAATATCCTTTCATTGTTACGTTATTCATATTATGAATGGTCTAAGTGGGTATACTTCCAACAAACAATCTTACACGTAACATAGATAACGGTTACAAGATAACTTTTTTGTCTAGGTAACAATTCGACGTCACAATTCTCATAAATGTTTAATTTGTAAATAAAAAGAATAAACATTTTTATTAAACACGTCTTTTTATTTCCACCTTACAACATCGATAAGATGTAAACAACTAAATAATGTAAACAACGAATGTGATTCTTCTTGTAGTTAATAGATCATATTCGTAATTTGCAACAATTTAGTGCAAAAAATGCAATAGTATTTTTCATAGAAATTATAAAAAACAACAATATCAATATAGATTGGGAATTTTCAAAGTAAGAAATAACCGCAACGGACCGACCATGATTTGAACTCGGGCTACGTTATTTGCGAATCCAACACTTAGTTCATACGGCTACCAGCACATGACATATTTGTGCGAATTTTATCAATACAATGGTAAGAACAAGTCGCCTCTGTGACTGTGTGATGCGTATTCAATGACACAGAACAATAATAATGATGTTTTTAAGCTCAGTGTGACGACAGTTCCTTAGTGTGTGTTATCTGTTGAATGTGGATACTCATACACGCGCACACATACGCACGGAAGTATCGCGCTCGCTCGGTTCGTAGCAAAATAATCTTTAGCGTTCCTATGGACTTTTGCGGCCTTACTGTACAGGACCTTAAGGGCCCTGTACCGGATGCCCCAGGATAAAGCGGAGACGCGCGACCCCCCCCCCCTCGTCTTGAGCAGGATCATAGGCCACCATGCATTGTCGAATGCTCTAGATATGTCCAGGAAGATGGCCTGGACAAGGACATACTTAGAGCAACTGCCCTGGACCGGGTGCACGACGGATAATCGTCCATCCACTATTTTCCGTTTTAGTGATTACAATAAAACTTAACAATTTCAAACTATCGTTAACGTATAATCTTGTAGGGCACAACTTAACGTGATTATTTTCTGCATTTTCATTCTAAAATAAAAGAAATAACCAAACAAACGATGAGGGCGCCACTGCGCGGCCGGCGTTTGCACGGCGCCCTCTTAATGTTTTAGGTACTTAGGTATTCTGTATTGCCTAGGGGAGCACTATGAAATTCCTACGGAAACGGGAACGGGGAGTCGCGGGCAAAAGTTAGTTATACTACTTATAACTATTGATTGATTTGTCAATAATTAAACGCTAGCTTGAATAAATTTATCCCGTGAAAGGTACAATAATTCGTTATTATTGATAAGATTTTTAAAGATTGCAGATAATTTGTTTTTATAATTTTTCGAGTACTTTACTTCAAGAAGGCAACGGTAAGAAATGGATTATAAATTGGGTGAGTAGCATTTCTAGAGAGTGCGAACTTTTTGAGTTTTTGTTTCGTTTTATTATGGGATCAACCCCGAAATCGCGAAAGAATAATCAGCTGTTCAGTAAATTTTGTCGAGTTTAGTTTTAGACACAAACCTACATGTATGGGGCAGTCTATTTTAGGCTCGTGCGTGACACGTAATATTTATTCGTAACATAAAAAAATGCACAGTCCACACACACTATCTCACGAGATAGTGTGCCCCGTGCGTGACAATTGCCTGGCCCAACGACATGTCACAAAATGTGGACCCACCTTTAAGATAATCACGCTATATTACAGCGCGGAGGCACATACACGTATCCGGGCATTAGAGAAAATGCGTTAACAGGGATAGTCAGAAGCCTTTTTCTGAAAACTAATTATGTTGTAACAGGCATTGTCATCGGTACGTCACTGTTGCTTGCGACCGCGCAGCCTGTCGTCAGTACACACTATTGCGCCAGTTTCTCAGACACACACCAGCCTTGTGGGTGCACAATAGCGCTGGAAGGCTACTATGAATCTCTCTGTGGCTCTGATAACCTCACGTACCTGAACGAATGCTACTTAGCGTGCCGGAATCTTATAGAAAAGACTGAAATTACGGACGTGTCTTTAGGACCCTGTGACCAAGACTGTGCATGTAAATGCAATGGGGAATATAACCCTGTGTGCGGGACTGACAACACCACTTACTCAAACATATGTGTTCTAAAATGCGCCATGAAGAAGGATAGTAAACTTATGTTACAATACCCCGAGGATTGTAGAAAACATGGCGGCAAAGACAGGTATGGTAACAACATTTTAAATTAGATCTTTGTTAATGAAGTTGCTCTCTGTGGAATTGCTGAAAATTGGTTCGGTTAACTATGTGTTATCTCTCTATGATATCTACTTATTAATATTGTTGCTCGCTTCATATTAAAATTCACCCTGCCTACTTCTCGTTAGGGTGAATTTTTAGTTTGCGTGGATGGCCAAATCCGGACCGAAACTATGAGGATTAGTGAAAAACACTGAAAGAAGTCTCGAACCCGATTTTGATAATAACTGAAACTGCATTAATGGATTTTTGAAAAGTCGGTATTGTTTGCCAGGAATAAAACCGGTTGATATTGATAAACGAAACATACACTGCTACTCTGTCAAGAAAGTACCGGGAAAAGGTCAATAATACACAAAATGTTAGTTATTCTTCCAAATTTATTTTATCGCCATCAAAGTATGCTCCTTCAGAAATGATAGACTTATGCCAACGAGCATGCCCATCGTGCTTCTCGCCGAGGTGGACAAGCTATTTGAAAGAATTTGCGAACCGCCTCGGCTGGAACCTGGTGTGAGTGGGGCCGGATCTGGCGGAGAAACAGTTCGATTTTCGCACGGGGCGGTATCCCGGGTCAGGGTCGTCTTGGTTATGTCTCTTGAAATCTTCAATGCCCTGGAGTTGCATCAGGGAGACACTCCGGTGATTTCGAGTGCGGCGAGAGATGTCGTGCGGTGTTCCACAGGGTTCGGTTCTGGGGACGCTCCTGTGGGTCATCGGCTACGACTGGGTGCTGCGCACCGACCTCAGAGTTGCGCCACTCGGAGATCGGCGCGCAGCACCCAGGAGGGGTCGCACCAAGCAGCCGGGCAGCCCAATCTAGGGGGTCCAAACGCCTCCTGCCGAAGGCATAATGCTGGGTTCGCGCGGCCCATGGCCCTTTACGGGGCCCCATCCGGCTGGCCTGAGGATACCGTACGATCCGGCGAGGCGGCGAGCCTCCTTGCCGGATTGCCGCCATGGGATCTGGAGGCGAGAGCCCTCGCGTACAAATACTCGTGGCGCGTGGAGGTGCTACGCCGGGTGCAAACTCTGCTGCCGCGGCAAGTTGCAGCGCGGCGGACGGAGCTTCGGCAAGGGACCATGGCGGTATGGAGGCAGCGACTGTCGCAACCCAGCGCTGGGCCCGCCACTATTGCGGCGCTAAGTCCCCTCTTTGAGGAGTGGCTAGAGAGGCGCCACGGCGTCCTCACTTTCCGCTTGACGCAGGTACTCACTGGACACGGATACGTCCGGGTGTTATCACTGATGTGACGATCGCCCGGAGGACACGGTGGAGCTACGGTGAGAGATACGGTGGAGGACTGCCCCGCTTGGGCGGAGCATCGCCGTGTCCTCGTCGAGGCGATCGGCGGCGGCGACCTCTCGCTACCGTCCCTGGTTCACTCCGTGGTCTGGAACGAGGAGGCATGGGAAGCCATTACATCCTTCTGCGAAGCAGTAAATTGCCACTAATTCGTCTTGCCACGGGGGTGTATGGTCGGCCTCTGCCCTTACTTCCTTGTGAACCCTTTCATGTTGTTATTGTAAATGTCCATCTTTTGTCGGTGAATCTGGCTAGATGGCCAGCCCATTTCCATTTTAGTGTTTGTGCAAGAGTATGGCATCAGTTACCTTAGTTTTGTTGCGAATGTCGGCAGCTTTCACTCTGTCTCTTAAAGTGAAAAAAAAATTATAATAATTCAAGCCACACAACGAGTAATGGAGAGGAGCTGTCTAGTGCGTGTAATATAAGATTTAAATTTCGTTTCGTTCAGTTCAATTATATGTGGAGGAATTTTATTATAACATTTTAAACAGTATCCCATGAAAGATGTGGCTACTTTAGTCAGTCTGAAACCTGGAACTAATTGATCCCTATTTCTAGTAACATAATTATGCATGTTACCTCGTTTACTAAAAAGATCTAGATTCTTTCTAACGTATTTAATATTTTCATATTATATATTGCAGAATAAAAAGCGACTCGATATATGCAGCCCGTGACCATAGTAAGATACCGTACACTTCATTGTGTGCTTATAAGCGGTGGCATATGAGCCAGTTTTCGAGTAATTGTGTTGAAAAATATGTAACGTAGTCTAATGCACTTTGTTTTTCCATTAAAATGCAGAAAAAGAAAAAGACTAGAGAGAACTACAATAGAACAAGAAGTACTTGATCCATTTCCTTCCCCGGCGATTTTAAGAAGTGACTGTCGAAAAAAAATAGAGCTATCAATTACATTTCAAGAAGGGTACCAAGGAGACAACACCCCCACTGAAGAGAAGTTTATGCAAAACGTTGTCGGATTACACCGGTACGAAATACAAATGCCTATAACTTGTACAAAAGTATGCAAGAATCTTGCATGCCAATGGCCAAAAAATTCCTGATTGGTGGCTGGCTTGATGTAAGCTACTTGCAAACTCTCGTGCAAATTACAAGCATTAGGTAAAGTATTTATCTATCTATTTCTTCTTACTTACATTAATATAGATACGATCCCAAGGGAATGAATAATGCAGAGTCATAGATATAACGGCTCCACAGTCCTGTCAAAGCGAGGCACAGTAAATGAAACGCGATTAGTCTGGCGAACTTATTTAAATTTGCTTCAAATTTACTTTTTCAATTTTACTTTAAATTTAAAAAAAAAACCATTAGTCTATGAGTCGTAACTGAACAAAATCCTGCATCGCGGTATCAGTTTCCCGTGCGATTCGAACACGTATCCATTCTACCATCGATCGACGATCGATCGATTGGCGTGGTAACACCCTCAGATATACTAAAGATGGCCCATGAAGAGTTTCGATTTGGATCAGAGGTCCGAGTTTTTCGATACAGTGCGTAAAGCAATATCCGAATTCGGTCAGAGTTTTTTATTTCCATATTTTCACGGATTCGGATCGGATGCAGTGCGTAACCGCTCTAAGTGTATTGTTTGTATGAACGCTTTCGCATTACCTCGGATTCAAATCGGAAATATCCGTCCGTCTTCGTCCCTACAATAGCAGTGCCAGAAATTGACGCCGATTGTAAGGACACATTAATTGTATTTAACGATGTAAACGCTCTCTTAAGTTCTGCGTAGGAATGACGTAGATATGCCAAAGGTGGCCCATGAATAGCTTGGATTTGGTTCAGAGATCGGATTAGTGCGTAAGCATACCTATCCGAATTCGGTCCGAGTTTTCTAGACTCTAGATCCATATTGTCACGAATTCGTATCGGATGCAGTGCGAAAAGCAATATCCAATTACGGTCCGAATTTTTGAAATCTGTATTTTCACGGATTCGGATCGGATGCAGTGTGTAACCGCTCTAAGGCACAGTAAGGAAATTGACTTCTTTCGCCGTTTATAACAATCTTTGACCACATCATCGATTACCAGGTGAGATAGCGGTCAAGCGCGTGCCTATCAATAATAAAAAAAAAACAACTGTAACGGTTCTTCCAATAAAACCACTCGCAAGCCAATGTTACAGCAAAGGTATTTATTGTTCTCTTCACAATAGTTACTTTAAAACTAGATCACGATTATAATCACTATAAGTCTACGACGACAGAAGTAGTTGGTACGACCGCCCGATATCGGTTCCGTGATGGAAGCCGACCGTGCAAGCCGGAGAGCGCTCAGCTGCCCGAAACCGTTCCGAAGGAAGCGTGTCCGTGCAAGCCGAACTGGTGAATGACCGGCGTGCAGGCCCTTTTATACCCTCAGGTCGGAGCTGGCGGTGGCGTGCAGCAGGCTCGATGACTTGTGATGCAGTGCAGCGTCGTGTGCTGGCGGTGGCGTGCAGCAGGCTCGACGACTTGTGATGCAGTGCAGCGTCGTGTGCTGGTTGTGTTACAGTCTCCCCCTCTGTCTCCGATGACGTCCCGGTGAGGTAGACAGGACTGAAGTAGGCGGCTGCTTCTTTGGCGGTCTTCCACGGGGTCGAGGCTTGACAGTTGTTGCCAGGGCCTCCGGTGGAGTTGGCTTGATCTTCCGCGGGCGGCCTCGCCGGCGTAATGGTAAGACCGGCTCAGGCAGGACGGCTGTTGCCAACCCTTGGTACGGACGCAGGGCTGAGGAATGATACAACCCTGCAGTCTGGTTTGGAGTGGCAGGATCAGCAATCTGAAAAGAAGATGGTCCATGAATGTCTTTGATAAGGTATGGGCCATCTCGGCGAGGTGCTAGTTTAGCACTGAAACCTTGTGACGATTTGCTCAAGGCATGAACATCAACCATAACTTGGTCACCGGGCTTATAGTTGGGACATGATTGACGTCTTTTATCAGCGTATTCTTTTCGCTTCTCCTCTTTCATCTCCTGTATTTCATGGGCTCTTTTCAATGTAGAGGCCATCATCAATAGCTTCGGTTTTATCTCGGGAACAAAATTTTCATTTTGTACTATGTGTCGCAGATCATTATTTACGTCGTCGATCGTGCGAAGATCTCGGCCAAAAGTTAAGTAGGCTGGCGTGTACCCAGTAGATGAACAAACAGCTGTGTTCATGGCAAATCGGATGCTTGGCAAATGTTCTGACCATTTGTTATGGTTATCTCCGACTAGTATTGCCAACTGTGTCTTTAAATCTCGGTTGCGCCTTTCGACAGGGTTAGTTTCAGGATGATAAACAGGAGTAAAACCGTGTTCGATGTCCAGACAGTATGTCAACTGTTGCATCACGTTGCTAACAAATTGGGACCCGTTATCGCTAACGAACCGTCTTGGCGTGCCATACCGTAAAATAATCTCATCCAATAAAACTCTAGCACATTCCTCCGCGGTAGCTTGCTTCAATGCGAACAACTCAACCCATCTACTAGCCAGGTCTTCTACAATAAAGATCCATGTCTCATCTTTAGCTGTTTTAGGTAAAGGTCCGAACAAATCGAAGGATAAGACTTCAAATCTTTGGTTAAGAGCCGTAGTTTGGAGCAGGCCCGCTGGTTTGAGATTGCTTGGTTTGTATCGCTGACATTGGATACAGTTCCGTATATAACTTTCAATTTGGGTTCTCATCCCTTTCCAAAAGTATCGCTTAGCAATGCGTTCAATAGTTTTCTCAACTCCATAGTGACCAGCAGAAGCTTGATCATGGTATTCGCTGATAACCTTTTCCTGCTCTTGCTTGGGTACAACTAGTTGAACATTTTCATTGTCATTCTCTGATTTGTATCTGTAGAGTAGTCCTTGATTCATAAGGTAGCCTTTTGCGCTCCAATATTTTCCTTTTTCATATTGGTTCCCTTCTAACTCGTTAATAATTTTCTCTATGTCTTTGTCTTTTAATTGTTCCTCTCTTATGTCTTTTGATTTCTTCCTTGGCATGTCGATTACCATACTGCATACTCCACAGTCTTTTTCCGTTGTAGGATCGCAATTGGGACGTGACAAGGTGTCGGCGACAACATTCGTTCTACCGTTGATATATTTAATCGTCAGATTATAAGGTTGCAATTGCAGAGCCCATCGTGCTAGTCGACCGGTTGGGGACTTCAATGTCATAAGCCACTTCAGGGCTTGATGATCGGTCAGCACACTAAAATTCGTACCCTCGATGAAACCACGAAATTTATTCACTGCCCAGATTACAGCTAGTGCTTCTCGTTCTGTGGTTGAATAATTTCTTTCAGCTAGAGTGAGGAGGCGGCTAGCATACTCAACTGGATGCTCATTTTCTCTCTCCCCCTGCACCAAAACAGCACCGATCGCGTAGTTACTTGCGTCTGTTTTGATTGTAAAAGGTTTGGTGTAATCTGCCTGGACCAACACCGGCGCCGTAACTAAGAGTTTCCGCAGCTCGTCAAACGCTGTTTTCTGTTCATCGTTCCAGGTCCATACAGAATTCTTCTTCGTCAACCGAGAGAGAGGTTCGGTGATCTTTGCGAAATTAGGGATAAATCTCCTATACCACGAACACATCTGTAGGAATGATATCAAATGCTTCAAGTTTGTTGGCGCAGCCATGTCCATTATGGAAGCAACTTTGTCTGGATCTGCTTGAAGACCATCAGGTGTTATATAATGTCCTAGATATTTGACCTTAGAGCAAAAGAAAACACATTTGTCCTTGTTTGCTGTGAGATTGTACTCATTTAGTCGATTGAAGACGTCTTGCAGGTCTCTAAAATGTTCATCTAGACTGGTAGACATAATTATTAGGTCATCTAAATAAATGAGGAGCTTAACGTGACTAAGGGATATGCGAAATCTGTCCATAAGGCGCTGAAAAGTAGCAGGTGCATTTCGTAGACCAAATGGCATTCTCAAAAATTTGTACATACCGAAAGGTGTGATGAAGGCAGTCTTTACTTGGTCTTCATCGTTAACATGGATCTGCCAGTAGCCGGCGCGGAGGTCTATGGTGCTCATGTAACGCGTAGGCTTAGCACTGTGCAGGAGATCGTCAATACGTGGCAGTGGATAGACATCTGCAGTCGTGATCGCGTTCATCTGGCGGTAATCAACACAGACTCTTGTACTGCCGTCTTTCTTTGGTACTAGTACGACTGGCGCTGACCAGGGTGAGTAACACGGCACTATAACTCCTTGCTCACACATATTCTGGATTTCCACCTTCAGGGTTTGTATTTTAACTGGCGATAGCCTATATGGTGGGACTGATATAGGCTTGTGTGATCCCGTATCAATGGTGTGTTCAGTCTCCGTTGTTGGCTTACCATTGGGTACGAATACCGCTTCATTTTCCTCAAGAAAATGTTGTAAGCGCTTGGTCTCTTCCTCCGTCAGTACGCACTCATGGCTGTGCAAGGAAACAGAAGAGATCTCCATTTCTGGGAATAAGCCAGCAGACTCTGGTGTCAGCTCGACGTCGGCGTTATCGATGCTCCTGCGCGCATCTTCATACAGGGCATCAATAATCGTAGAGTATCCATCGAATAAAACTGTTCGTGGTCTCTTGGGTGGAGACGAGAATCCTATGGGTATCAATGGCCCATAAGGTCGTTCTAAGGCTTTCTGTGTTGCTCCAGGTACCATTAAGCCACTTCTCTGAGGCGAGTATGGGGGCGTCGTCATTTGCGTAGTCGGTTCCTGGTGCTGTTGC
Source organism: Melanchra persicariae (assembly GCA_947386135.1). Classification (NCBI taxonomy): domain Eukaryota; kingdom Metazoa; phylum Arthropoda; class Insecta; order Lepidoptera; family Noctuidae; genus Melanchra; species Melanchra persicariae. The sequence goes on along the minus strand of OX376664.1, from coordinate 3,867,994 downwards.
AGAATGAATTCTGACATGCGAGTATCAACAGGCGATAGTACAGGACTGGGTGTGTTCCTCATTGGCGATTCCATTGCTGGCAAGCACACACTGGATAAAACATCCGCTATATCCATCAATTCATCCGGTCCCTCTGGATTTAGGTCGTAACTCTTGTGAGGTTCATATACAAAATGACAAGTTCGTTGGGGTAGGTTTAGGGCCAACATAGCATCTTCTATAAATCCTACCCAAAAGTAGTGTCCTATTTTCCCGTGCGTCAGGAAAGATCACAAAGGACGTGGTTACGTCTCGGCCATAGATATTGACAATCGTCTTGACTGTCAGGACGTCCTGCTTCCTTGGTACTCCATCGACAAGGGTTACGTACATGATCTCCCTCTCAAAACTTAAACCGTTCCGTTCCGTTCTAGAAGTTTGTAAAGTTGGTAGGAGGCAACACTTGACTTAGCGCACGTATCGATGTGCGCTATTCCCTTCATCCCTTTTATGGTGATGGGCACTGTGGGACGTAGTCGAACATCAGCAGTCATGTTAGCGGAGCAAAAACAGAAATCAGCTGATGTTGCAGACTGCCTGTCTTTACATTTTGGACAGCGACTGCGTATCACTCCTGGCTCACCACACCCATAACAAGCAAACTTCGGCTTGTCCTCATTTTGGGTGGTCGAGGTAGCTTCAGCCTTAACCTCAACAACATTATGCTTTGCGTCTTCTCTTGCCTTCCTTCTACAAACCTCAGCTGTGTGACCGGGAAGACGACAGTAACCACAACGTGTCTTGTTTTGTTTTTTATTATTTTTATGTTGTGTTGTAGTATCTTTATTATGTAAATACTCTGATTCCTCTTTTTGATTATTTTTCTCTACTAATGTCCTTTCAATATCTCTAGCCTTTTTTAGTAGTTCATCAAAAGTTTGTATGGAATCCCTACAAATCTTCTCCCTCACTGCGAATTTAATCTGGCCAAAAATGAGACTGATCTCTTGCTGCACCGTATGTGGCTCTGACATCCCAGCAAGAAGCGCCCGCTTCTTGGCAATGAAAATCTCGGTAGGGGTCTGGTTATCTTGCTTAACACCAACAATTTCCTGATAGATTACGTAATCTAATTTCTTTGGAGCAAAGGTATGGCGGAAGCGTTCCTTAAAAAGTTCCCATGTCTTCACATTGCCTTTAACACCTTGCCACCAAATCGCTGCGTCACCAGTAAGAACTAAAGTCATACTAGACGTCGAGATCAGTTGTGATGCAGTGCAACGTCGTGTGCTGGTTGTGTTACACAACCACTACTTATTACTATGTGCCAACACTAAAATCACGAAAAAAAAATCGTTGCCCCATAGGTAAATTTCGTGCTTAACTCGACAAAATATAAGTACCTACATTTTAAGCAACAGTTTTTTTGCGATTTCAGAGCTGGTCTCATGGTATTAGTACCTAAATATTCATAATTATGACTACAATTTGATTGACCCTTTTGAGGTATTACGTATGTTCTGTTACACGTTGTAAGTTGTACTTATATCATATTAGGATTAGGATCAGATGAAGATAAACCGAACAAATGAACCGCGTTTGCTGCGATCGTATGTCCATGAATTGTTTTCACCATTCCAAAACATTAAGCCCTTACATTTGGACCTCATACTTAAATAGTTATTTATGATATTAGTTCGGTAAGATGGTTTTTAGAAACGAGTAGACGAATGTAAGCCCGAGACGAAGTCAAGGGCTTACCATAGTCACGAGTTTGTAAATATCAATTTCCGCACGTATGTCATACAACGTTTTTCTACACATTTGCCAGAAAACAGTACTTACAATAGGTAATAAAAAAATCTTTTTGTTTTTAGCAAGCAAATTAACGTATCGTCTTTGACGTTTCTAATATGAAAATGGCGCGAATTTGCTAATGGAACTACATCTTTCGTCTCATTTTCTCTTTAATATCATAATGAGACAAACGTATTGTGCAAAACCGCTTCCAAGGAGGTTCATCATTCAGCTTAGTTATTCTCATAGTGTGATAGATACTCCTTGGTGGAATTCTTATATCGTTTTTAAGGAAATTAAAAAAACCGTAAAGGATACGCACGGCGCTATAAATCGGAGTATGCGGTAAAATATGTACTTAGGTGAGAGTACTTATTTAAATGTGCGTAATTTTTAACTTTCAAACAATATATACAGGCTTCGTAAATGCGTTATTTGAGAAAATGTGTTGAAAAAACATTTACTTATTTACATAACGCATCCGTGTCTGGGTCACAAATGTACCTAGATATACCAACTTTCAACAGGTTCGGTCTAATAGATTCGGAAAAAATCCGCCGTGACAAACGGACAGACAGACACACCACTGATCCTATAGGGGTTTCGTTTTTACGGACGTGCGGAACCCTAAAACGAAGAAATCAAACCAGAACACCGACTCCCGTTACAACACCTAAGTTCTGCCCTTTTTGGATGAAATGATCCCATTGGTGTTTTGTTTTTCCTCGAGCACCGCCTCTTTGGCCAAACTCATCATCAAACTGGCCAAGTGCGAGACGGACTCGCGTCCAAAGGGTTCCAAATGATTTTTTTAAATTTGTAACGTTATTTTAACACAAATACAATAGACTTATAGGTTTTCCTGTAATCTTTAGGTAAAGAACTATTATCTGCATTTTTTTCATAATTTTAGGCTCAGTAGTTTCGGAGATAAGAGAGGGGAATGGTATATAATGTTACGTCTAATATTATCGGTTTTCGTTTAATAGCATTTTTATCTAAGACAATTTTTTTTTTGTCACGGTAAAGTTTGAAGAAAGGTATTTTTGTAGTTTTTTAATTTGTCCCCCAATATTAAACCATACCTACTTAAAATTTATTTATTTACGTAACGCGGCCGTGTTTGGGTCACAGAAGTTCAAATAATGTGTACCAAATTTCAACAGAACCAGTCTAGTAGATTCGGAAATTAATTGTGAGGCTGTGAAAGATGGACAGACACCCGAGTGATCTTATAAGGGTTTCTTACGAAACCCTAAAAAGCACTCCAAACGTAGACTATAACTTTGTCCGTATTTCTTTTCGACTTTGTTTTAAGGGTTGCAATGTTGATATTTTTTTGGCTGGGGTTTTGCAGTAGGTACTGCGCTACGCTATGTCTTTACCGGCCTTTAGTATTGAGTCAGTTCATGGCTGATTGGAAGCGAAAATAGATGGTGGGTTTCGAAAAAAATGACTTACTTGCTAAGGCCTCAACTTAAATCCGTAGACGCGACGAAGATACCTCATCCACCACAACGCGCTACCTGTCGACCAACAAGCAGTCCAAGTCATCCACCAGGATGGAGAATTGCGTCTGCTCGGCGTATTACAACCCGGTGTGCGGCAACAATAAAAAGACGTACGTTAACTTCTGTGTGCTCTACTGTATCTCTAAGTTGGACGCAGGAACCTCCCTCAAGTTTGCTCATTGGGGGCAGTGCGGAAAATAAAATTAAAATAATAAGTACCTGGGTATAATATACCTATGTATTAAGTAATTTTTATTATTTTATTCTATCCTATCCTTCTGGGCAAAGGCAGGAGCGGCTTTTACCGTTACGCAGCCCCAAGCGGCAGATGTTTGCGCGGCCCCTGGCGGCAGACCATTGTTTGGTCTCAAATAAAATTCAAGTATGCATAAAATGAAAAATCAAATGCAAGCAACAAGTGTCCTAAAATCATTAATCAAACCATCATTCTCGCAGTAAAAAGAAAACAGGCCATTTCTACTCATTTTAAAACGTTTGCATTCACATGTCAGTCGCATCGCAATCTGCCATGCGAATGCAAACGTTGGCCGAAATGTGGGGAAATTGAAGCTTATATGATAGTTTGTGACTGACATTCTAATGCAAACGTTGTTTACTACTACTTCCCGTACGCGTTAACTTGGCACTTGGCTCGAATTACTTTGAACAATTCGATTTCGATGGAAATAATATACTTACTTAAATGCAATTGTAACAGTGATATGCTAACGCGTTTACAATTGTTTTCATCGAAATCGAATTGTTCAATTTAAATTAAAACCTCAAAACGACATTCGAAATGTGTCGAGCTAGGTGCCAAGTTAACGCGTGTAACCTCGGGTAAGCTTCGGGTAGTACAACTATTTTTTTTTAATTCATATTTGGAACATTACGTTGTGAGTGTAGATTTGTTTATTATACACTTCTGGACACATCTATTGGCCCACCTTAGAGTTTAGGTTTCGATGGCCCCTACCGAAATATGATTGCTAGATTGAACAAAAACTGTTGATGCAGTTTTAAACCTGATACATTTTACCATCTTTTTCGATCGTATTGTTTTAAATTTGAATTCAGAATACCATACGACATGGAGCTACGCCTAACAAGTCGGATATGCGCCTTGTAAAAGGCAATTGATTTTTGAATAAAAAACATGTTTTATCAAATAAAGGTTTAATTTAATAACGCGTGTTGCCTCCATGGGCATCTACCACAGCTCTCATACGATTAGGCATAGAGTTTATCAACCGCTCTATGAAATTTTGAGGGATCATCTCCCATTCCTCTTCTATGGCAGTTTTCAACTCCTGCATCGTCTGGGCAACTGGCTGACGAGCCCTTTTTTTTTTTTTTTTTTTTTTTACGGGGGGAAATCCTCATGGATGTCCTCAGCCCTGGGGCGGGCGGAGGGGTCTGTCAGACTCTTACTGACTAAAACCACCCCGGTGTTCCAACTTCCACCTACGCCGGGGATCGCGGGAACATATGCGACTTCCGTAATCCCCGGCTGGTGCCGGCCCGCCTCTGCGGGCCACATCTCGTAAGCGGGGGGAGTGAGGTGTTTAACTCCCCCCGCGACGTCAGAGGGGCGCACGGGAACACCACGCGCCGCCACCTCGGGTCCGGATGAATGGGGGGCAACGGACATCCCCAAGTCCGCCGCCCCTGGACCCAGTTAGGGGGGCAGAAGGAGGGCAGCGTATGCCCTCCTCCGACGCCCGGTGCGCCTGCTGCGGGCCGGGTGAGCACTCGACATCTCCCTCTCCCTTTCCGCAGCCTCCTTCTGCAAGATGACAGTTTCGCAGAAGGAGACCACCGCGTCCCAGGACTCCTCACCGCCGACCATAGAACGGACTACAGCCGGCAGCGAGAGGTCACTGCCTACCACAGAGACGAGGGCACGGCGCGGCTCCTCCCAGGCGGCACACTCTGCCAGCGTATGCCGCGCCGTGTCCTCCCGACAGTCGACGCAGTGGTGACACCGAGCGTCCGGCTCTCTGCCTATGCGACACAGGAACCTCCCGAAGCAACCATGCCCCGTGAGGACCTGTGTCACACGAAACGACAGGGAGCCGTGCCTTCTCCCGAGCCACATGTCGAGCACTGGCCGGATGGCCTCGATAGTGACGAGGCCGGCGGTAGGGCGTGAAAGCCTGTTCCGCCATTCCGCCACCAGGACCTCGCGCAGCTGCGACCGACGCAGCTCAAAATGTCGCTGCGTCAGTCGCTCCCCGCGCGCCCGCGCGTCCTCGCGCCACCGATGCATTGACGCGAGGACTTTTGCCTCCAGGTCCCAGGGCGGAGATCCGGCCAGTGCGCAAGCCGCCTCGTAGGAGATCGTGCGATAACCCCTGATGACTCTGACGGTCCCTCCCTCACCCTCTGCGGCTTCCGCAGAACAGAGATGGTGCCGGCCGTCAGGTCAGCCGCCCAGATCGGGGCCCCATACAGGGCCATCGATCGCACGATCCCCACGTACAACCGCCTGCAGACGGTGCTCGGGTCCCCCAGATTGGGAAGCAGCGTTGACAGCGCCCCAGCCGCGCCCAACAACTTGGGCGCCAGCCGTCGGAAGTGGGGTCCGAAATCCCACCGGCTGTCGAGCACCAATCCCAGGTATTTCATGGTGGACTCGACAGCGATACGGGCCCCATCGACCACGATGTGTGATCCCGCCGGCGGCGCCCGCCGGGGGCCATGAAAAACTATGGCCTCCGACTTGTTGAGGGCCACCTCCAGGCCAAGGCGCCGTATGCGGCTCACCACCTGTGAGACCGCGGCCGTCGCCAGCAACGCTGCCTCCCTGTACGAGCTCCCCCGGGCAGTGACCAGCGTGTCGTCAGCGTAACACGTCAGGTCCACTCCCGGCTGGAGCTCGCCTCTCAGCACCCAGTCGTACCCGATGTTCCACAGGGGCGGGCCCAAGACCGAACCCTGCGGAACACCGCACGACATGGGGTGCTGGTGTATGCCGTCACGTCCCAGATAGGTGACACACCTCTCCGCCAAATAAGCCCCAATGACGCGGCGGAGGTAGGGAGGCACTCGATGATAGCGTAGTGCCTCCCGAATACAACTCCAGGGCAGAGTGTTGAAGGCGTTGGAAATGTCCAAGGACACCGCCAACATCACCCCACCCCGGGACACCGCTTCCTCCGCCAGGACTCTCACACGCGATATCGCCGTGATAGTGGAGCGCCCGTGCCGGAACCCGAACTGGCATTCGGCTAGGTCCGGCCCCTCTCCGCACAAGTGGCTGACGAGGCGGGCTGCGATTATCCGCTCGAACAGCTTTCCCACCTCGTCCAGCAGCACTATGGGCCGGTACGCGGACGGCGAGTCCGCAGGGCGCCCCACCTTCCTGAGCAGAACCAGACGTCCAGATTTCCACTGAACGGGAAACTGGCCCTGCTCCAGGCACGCTGTGTAGAGTCCTCTCAGTTGGGGCTCTAGCTCCTTCAGAGCGAGGGCTAACACGCAACCGTGAATCCCATCGGGCCCCGGGGCAGTGTTCTTCGCCCGGAGCCGCATCACGGCCGCCCTCAACTCTGCTTGTGTCACCTCTGGGACGCTGGCGTTCTCTTCAGGCTCTGCGGCTGTGGGCAAAGCCATCGGCGGCGGAGTACGCTCCGCTCGTGCCGGGAAGAGGGCTGCGACTACGTCCTCCAGCAGCTCTGGTTGGAGACTCTCCGTAAGCGGGGGCGCCCATGGTCCGAGTTTCCCTCGGACCGAGCGATAGGGACGCCCCCACGGATCCCCGTTGAGAGTCGCCAACATCTCCTCCCTGGATCGCGTCTTCGCCTCGCCGATGGCCAGCCACAGAGCCTCCTTAGCCGCGCGGTACACCTCATACAGCGCGGCTTCTTCGTCAGGGACCCGACGACGTCTTCTCCGGTATCGGGTGTACTGGCGCCGCACTCGCACGCAAGAGACGCGCAACTGTGCGATCTCGGCGGACCACCAGTACACCTGGCGCCTTCTGGGTTGAGTGTGGACCCGGGGCATGGACGCGTCGCAGATTTGCGTCATCGCCCCTTGGAACCACTGCGCCTCCTCTTCGACGTCGACGGGTCCGGTCGTCGCCGACTCCCGAATCCAGGCCTGCAATATGGCGGCCTCCTCAAGTAGCTCCCTGTCGAGGCGCTTGCGCGCCCAGCGCGGACCGTCCGTTCGCGGGGCCGATGGGCTGCGGCCGCCCGCGGTCTGGGAGGAGACGTCGAAACGGATGTATCGGTGATCCGATAACGTCTCCACCTCCACGGCGACACGCCAGTCGCGGACACGGTTCGCGACAGCGGGGCTAGCGAACGAGACGTCCACTATAGAGCCGCCCCGCTGCCGCACGCACGTGTAGACCGAGGTGACTGGAGATCCCCACGCCGCAGACTTGGCTTTGAGATCCCCGAGTAACAGCACCGGGCGAGGGTGGTACCGGTTCACGACGGCACCCAACTCGACAAGGAAGCTCTCGAAGTCAGCGAGGCTCTTGTTGGGGGAGAAATACGCCCCAACAGTGACAATGCCGTCCGCGAGGGCGGCCACCCAGCCGTGACCTCGGGACGGGTCGGTAAGAGCCCCGCCAATGATGGCCACCAAGCCGTCCAGGTCACCCACCCAATTATCTCGGGGGGGGACGTAGTACGGCTCGGCGACCACAGCCACATGAATCGACCACTCTGCCATGCTCTGGAGTACGAGGTCCTGAGCCCTGGCAGAGTGGTTGAGATTGCCCTGGAGGAAATGGAATTGTGGCATTATCCACAATCCATTCCCTCGGCACCATTCCTAGGCCGGGAGTCGGCCGAAGAGCAACCAGGCTGAGGGAGGTGTAAAGAGCCCCCGGCAGCCCGGTTCTTTTTCTTCCCCTTCTTGGGGGCGGGTGCGCCACAGGCCTTTCCGCCCACATTGTGCCCCGCGGGCCTCCCTGCATCCGTACAGAGACTGCAGTTCGGCGTCGCGGAGCACTGAGCCGCCTTGTGGCCGGGCTTACCACAGCGATAACATTGCTCGCTGCGGTCTATTGCGGCGGTGCACCGTGCCCGGACGTGCCCAACGTCAAGGCATCGGTAGCACCGCATAGCCCTGGGTTGCAGCAGCTTCACCCGTGCTGCAACCCACCCCACCAAAAGCCGCCCGCTGTCGGCGATCTTCTTCGCCGCCGCCACCGGGCACTTCACCCAAATGGTGCCGAGCCCGGCAGCGTCGGCGCGAATCTCGCCCACCCGCACGTCACCCGACGGACATCCACTGCTTCGGGCGACGGCCGCCACGACCTCCTCCGGGGTCGTCGAGTCGTCCAGGCCATCGACGCGCAGTTCAGCGGTCTTCACGGGTCTGGAAACTCGAACGTCCTCTTCGTGGAGGACCTCTCTCAATTTGGCGGCCAGGATGTCCGCCTTCTCGCTGCCCGAGGGTCCGGAAACCTCGAACAGCCGCGCTCCCGTAACCGCCGACCTCATTTTGAAGCCGGTCGGTGTGCCGAGGTCGGGGAACGCGACCTTCGCCTTCGCCTGCGTGAGGACCTCCTTGTAGGAAAGGCCCCTCTCGATGGCTCCGGGCTGCAGTGTGAGTACCACAGCCGCGGAGCGTAGGGCCCTGCTCTTTCGAGACCTCCGCTTTTTTTTATGCGCGGGCTTAGGCTGAGCGGGTGCCGGCGGCGCCGCCTTCTTTTTGCGGCTCTTTTTGACGACCGTCGTCCAAGCCTCTGTGGTGGGGTCGGACGCGGTCGCTGGGGTCGCATTTGAGCTGGGAGGGGGTGCTGACGCACCCTCCGCGGGCTTCTTGGGCCCCTCCGCGGGCTTTTTACCCCCCTTTCCAGCTTTGGCCGCCTCGGTCGACGGCCCTGGCCTTGCGGCTTCCTCCATCCTCCGTTTGTCCGCCGCTAGCGGTGGCCGGAGGTTCTGGGCCGGGAGTAGCCTTGACTCTAAGGCCTCCAGGCGGGCATTCATCATGCCCCCACACTGCTGCATGCAGATGCGGACGATCTTCTCGATGTCCGTATCTCGCGCAGTTGCAGGGGCAGGGGCCGACGGCGGGGCCGCAACCACCGGGGAGCCGGGAGCTACCCTTTGTGCGGCAACCTCCCGTTTGAGGTCCTCCAGCTCAGCTCGGAGACGGCTGTTCTCCTCCCACAGCTTCGCCGTCTCCTCCGAGGTTGTTCGGTCAAGGAGGACCTCAACCGCCTCCTTGATGCCCTCAGCCGCCTCTTTAAGGGCGCGCGTGAACGTGCCCTTTAAGCTGCCCGATTTTGTGGCAACTTTCAGGACAACGTCCACGCCGTCCAGAACCTGGCGACTGAGTGCCGCCGCCGTTAAGCCCTCCCCAGAAGACGCCTGAGCGGCCCGCCGCTCTCGAGCCTGTCGAGCCATCTCGCCGACCTCATCAGCCGCGGCCGCTTTCCGCTGCGCCCGCTTTGCAGCGTTAACCTCCGCTTTGTTGCTATCTAGCAATAGCGGGGACGCAGCGGAATCTCCGCTCAGGTCAGCGAGCGTGGTCTCGTCGCTCTCTACTTCTTCGAACCGATCCAGGCGGACCGCTGGAATTGGCGTAGCGGGCCGCAAGAATCGACCCCTTTGGTCGCGCTGCGGCAGCCGAGCGGATGTTGCACCCACCACTGCGCGACCACCTCTTTTTGATGTCGGCACCTTTGCGGCCGACAGATCCTCTTCGCTTGAGGAGGGATTTAAAGCCTCCCCGCGCGAACGCTTCCCCCAAAATTTTGAGGGGGCGTGTGAGCCTCCTCGGCTCTTGCTGCCGCTTCCGGCAGGCGGCTCTTCAATCTCCGCCAAAACTGGCCCATCATCGTTTTTTTTTTTTGTGTTGTTGTGTTGTATCCATATGATTCCCACGAGTAGATATAGGTTTCAAATGTCCACCGAGCAGAGCCTAGATACTCGGTAAGCCTACATACTGCAGGGGGTCGGCAGGTACCCTACAGGGGAAGCGCTAACGACTGGTAACCCCACCAGCCATTCATCCTATCGCCGCGCTTCAGAACTTAGGATTGGGGGTTTTTTATCTTAGAGGTGTCCTTCCTCTGGGCCAGGCGGTAAAGCCAAGCCCCCGACGGCGGCATTAGACATGCCTCCGTCCGCTGTCCGGCCAACCCGACTCAGCGGACCCGCCGAAAGCTCTCTCCTCAGGATTGCTCCGTGAGGAGAGAGCAGCTGCCGCGTTGGTGCGCCTGCACCGCAGCGGCATTGGTCGCATCCTTTGCCAATCGACGACTGTCGATCGGACAGGAGCGACCCCATCTCGCAGAAATTCGCCACAGACAATAGCCCCTCCGACATGGAGAGACTATTGCCCGTGCCCAGGGTGCACCGGCCCGTCAACTGCTCTTTCCCCCGAACGGATTCGTAAGGAACCAGCAGCCGTTAGGCACACGAGGAGGTTTTCTGCATACACCCCGGCTGACGAGCCCTAACACGTCTTTTTAGCTCGTCCCACATGTGCTCAATGGGGTTCATGTCTGGGCTTCTGGCTGGCCAGTCCATAACTGTGATGTTCACATCCCGAAGATATTCCCTGACGATGCCGGCCGCATGGGCTCTTGCATTATCATGCATAAAAAGGAAATTTGGGCCCACATAGTCCGCGTATGGTATCACGTGAGGTTCTAAGCACTCACGAATGTACCTTTCAGCATTTAATGTTGGCAGCCGTGGTCGTGTAACAACCTCAAGTTGAGTTTTGCCGCTCGCGGATATACCGCCCCAGACAGTCCATGAGCCACCGCCATAAGCAACCCTCTCTTCAAAGCAGCATTGTGCGAAACGCTCTCCCTTACGTCGGTAGACCTTCTTCCTTCCATCATTGCCATGTAACACAATTTTAGACTCATCAGAAAAGAGTACACGGCTCCAATCTTGCTGTGTCCAATTTAAATGACTGCGTGCGAAATGAAGGCGCGCTGTTCGGTGGGCTCGCGTTAGTTTGGGCCTATTAGCTGGCTTGTGTGGTACCATATCGCGTTCTTTTAACCTTCTCCGAACAGTTCGAGCGCTCACAGATACTCCGTGGAAGTCGCGAAGTTGGTTTTGTATCTCAATGGAGGTAAGGTGACGATTTCTCAAGCTGGTCGTCACGATGAATCGATCCTGCCTTTCAGTTGCGACCCGAGATCGTGGCCTTCCTTGGCGACGAACAAAGCCGCCAGTCTCTAGGTACCTCCGATAAACATTTCGGACCGCAGATCGACTTAAATTAAGTTGAGCACTCACGTTTCTTTGGCTGTGTCCGGCCTGAATAAGTGCCACAGCTTGGGCGGCGACTTCAGGTGAAGTATCCATAGATTATTGATAGAACCTCACCTTAATGTTAAGAATAAGTAATGTTTGTTGCAAAACCAAAGATATCAATCACTTTTTCAAGAATTAAATCCAAGTAAACCAATAAAACCAAGTTTTCTTAGTATTCGATTGTTTGATATCAACAAACAGGCTCCAAATTGTCTTTTGTTTCTTTAAATTCTGTGTTCGAAATTCAAAAAAAGACTATTGAATGAAATTGTGAATGTGCCAGGTTCAAAACTGCATAAAAACTTTTTGCTCGACCTAATATAAAATTTTAGCTAGGACCAAACGAAACTGAAAATACAAGGTGGGCCAATAGATGTGTCCAGAAGTGTATATTTGTTTATTTAAATTCTAATTAAATACGTAGATCACTCGGCAGTTGAAATAAAACGAAAGTAGAAAAACAGTTTTGTGTAGTAGTTAAGGATGAGGATTCGAAAAAGCTTACCGCAAACTCCCGTCCACTGCCTCGCGCTGCTAGTGCTCGGCGGCATGTACAGTCGTCCTGAATCCTGCTGAACTTCACTACACACAGTTTCCACAGGCGTTAGTCATTGTTATTGTTCGTATATTGAGGGGGTTGTAAACACGAATACACCGAAGGACCTTTTTCTCTTTGAAAGTGTTTCTCAGCGCTTACTTAACACGTTAGTTTCAAGGCGCGAAAACACACGCGGAAGTGCGGCGCCACTGCGCTCATCCGTAGACCAATCGGATTGCTCAGCGAATGAACGATGAGACAGCCGATCACTTAATCAAATCAAATCCTCACTAATTACTGCTAATTACACATAAAAGCTTAATTACTCGTAGTGGGGTGAAAAAAAACTATCCCAAAAAATCCTTAACATTTAATGCAGTAGGTTATACTTACCCACCTTATAGAGAGAACGGTACGTAACAAGTTTATTCCAAACTCAGAGCCACGGAAAAATATGTAACATGGCGGGTATTCTCGTTGCGTATGACTGCCTTCATAGACAATGATACTATTTTTCTACATCATACGCGCCAAAAATTAAAAAAGTTAAAGTGTGCTACTTATAAAAACTGTGGGCGATACGATAATAGAAGCATTTTACCTACCAAAAAAACGCATATTAATTTACTTACCTTATTCGAAGCTTATTTAATTGGAGATAGGCACTACGTTTCCCGCCCTTCACATTTCTATATATCTATCTCTTTCTAGCACGTTAATTCCGCTTGGCAGTGGTAGGGAGGCTCGTTAAGCGAGACCCGCCATTTTGCTTTCATTGAGTTTAATTAAGGTAAGTAAATAAATATGCGTTTTATTGGTAGGTAAAACACTTCTATTAATTTGACTTGACCGTTATTCGCAGCTTATTTAATTGAGACGTGTTTGTTATCGCCTGGTGGAAGTGACGAAGACGCCAATGTGAGTAAGTATGACTATTACTAAAATGTAATGTTACTATGATGTAGTAAAACAGTAACTATCTAAATACGCATTATACATAGATTAAATACTGTTGTGCCTGCGCAGCCACCTGAGAACACCGTGCCTGCGCAGTCACCTGAGCACGTCGTGCCTGCGCAGCCACCTGAGAACGTCATGCCGCCGCAGTCCCCTGAGAACGTCTTGGCTATGACTGCGCTCGTGTCATCGGTCGAGAGCGACGATCCTGCACCGTCTGTATATTTGCGCCGCCAGTGTTACAGTGCTGAACGACGCACGGCGGGAGAAATGTGCAGGACAGCCGCACACATAGTCTTAGATTTTTAGTAAATAGTTAGGCACGTGTTATTTTTAGGAAACAAATACCGTTTACTTAAGAACATATGTTTAGAAAGTAGCTAGATGTTTGGGAATCTTCGACGCTCGGGAATTTTCGGGTTTCATTGTCAATATTGTTATTGTTTAGGACAGGTAATGGCCGAGCGCCATAGTTAAGATCCCTTGCTTTCTATAATTTTTGTAAATGTTTTTATGTCCGTGTCCATTAGTCGAATTGTGCATTTGTTTTGAATATGTTTTAACAACCGGCAATAACCGTTTGTAATACGCGCCGAAAACGTTTTCTATTTTAAAATAAACAATACTGTAGCGAGTACCGTTCTACCCCCACTAAGCGGGGGAAACTGACGCCAAAGTTCCATATAAAAGAGGTCAGCGGGTCCAAACAAGTGAGTTCCTACGTCAGTTCCCTCGAGTTCCTACTTGAGCTCCCAATCAGTACGACACACTGGACTTGGCTCAGTTTTGCAGGGACAGCACTCGCTGCTATCGATAGTGGAAATAGTATTTTCATTTAAATATTTCCAACGTGGTAGCACCTTCTTCACAGTGACAGTATCTTGTCGCCTTTCAACCCTCCAATCCAGCACACTTGCGTACAAGTGTGCTGGATGTAATGTTGTAATGGGTCGTAACCCATTGTGCAAATTGGTCCTTCGAGCCGGATTTGAGGAGTAGAAGCAAGATCCCGGTCACGTTTTCCACCGGAAGAAGAGGAGGCCCAGCATCGACAACCACAGCCGAAATCGATTCAGCGACTTATGCTGCAGCGGCAATGACGTTTATTGAAGAAATCGAGACTACATCGGAAGCGCCAACCGTTGCTGAGCCCGCTCCGTTTAGTCAACAACAACACGTCATAGCTAGCGTCACATCGGCAAATGACCGTCGAAGCAAGCAAGCGTCCAGTACGTCCGACAAAAGAAAGAAATATCTTCTATTGAAACTTAGGGCTGAATTAATCACAGAACGTCTCGCCCAAATGGAGACAGAATCCAAAGTTTGGGCCGAATTAGCTGCTGCCCGTCTCGCTGCACTAGAAGCGCAATTCAGCGATAAAGAGGAACTCGCTTCAGTTATTACTGAAGCCACAGTTACAGATAGAGTACAGACCTGGCTGCAACCCAGTCAATTGCTCGCCGTAGATAATCAGTCACGGAGAACGCAAGAAGAGCGACCAGATCCGAAGTCCCGGTGTGAACCTGTAGTTCCAGTGACCACGGCCGTGTCCTGTGACATCCCGGTGAATACACCGGCGGGAGTTAGCTTAGATACCCCGCCGTCTCCGCGCCTCTTGCCCAAAAGTGGGATCTCTAAGCACGCTACCTACAACCAAGAGAGGGTAACACTACGCCTCACGCAGCCAGCAATTGCAGCCGCATCCCGGCTAGCCACAACTACGCAGCACCCACAAAACAAAGCTGCGAACCCTATCGCAGTGCCAACATTGTGCGACTCATCGCACAGATCGCAATCGCCTGCGCCGCCCGCTCCGGACCTCGTCACTGCGCAGCCCCTTGTTAACGTCGTGCCTGCGCAGTCTGCTCCGAACATAGTCCTTGTGCAGCCATCTGGGAACGACGTGCCTCTTCCGCCTGCTACAAACGTAGTGCCTGCGCAAACTGCTCTGGACGTCGTGCCTGCGAAGCCCCCTGAGAACGTCATGCCTGCGCAGTCACCTGAGAACGTCATGCCTGCGCAGCTCCCTGAGAACGTCATGCCTGCGCAGCCACCTGAGAACGACGTGCCTGCGCAGCCACCTGAGAGCATCCTGCCTGCGCAGTCATCTGAGCACGTCGTGCCTGCGCAGCCACCTGAGAACATCGTGCCGACGCAGCCCCCTGATATGGTCATGCCTGCGCAGCCACCTGAGGACGTCATGCCTGCGCAGCCACCTGAGAAAGTCTTGCCTGCGCAGCCACCTGGGAACGCCGTGCCTCTTCCGCCTGCTACAAACGTAGTTCCTGCGCAAACCGCTCTGGACGTCGCGCCTTCGAAACCCCCTAAGAACGTCATGCCTGCGCAGCCACCTGAGAACGACGTGCCTGCGCAGCCACCTGAGAGCATCCTGCCTGCGCAGTCATCTGAGCACGTCGTGCCTGCGCAGCCACCTGAGAACGTCGTGCCGCCGCAGCCCCCTGAAAAGGTCATGCCTGCGCAGCCACCTGAGGACGTCATGCCTGCGCAGCCACCTGGGAAAGTCTTGCCTGCGCAGCCACCTGGGAACGTCGTGCCGCCGCAGCCCCCTGATATGGTCATGCCTGCGCAGCCACCTGAGAACGCCGTGCCTGCACAGCCCCTTGAGAATGTTGTGCCTGCGCAGCAACCTGAGAACGTCGTGCCGCCGCAGTCCCCTGAAAACGTCTTGCCTATGACTGCGCTCGTGTCATCGGTTGAGAACGACGATCCTGCACCGTCTGTATATTTGCGCCGCCAGTGTTACAGTGCTGGACGACGCAAGGCGGGAGAAATGTGCAGGACAGCCGCACACATAGTCTTAGATTTTTAGTAAATAGTTAGGCACGTGTTATTTTTAGGAAACAAATACCGTTTACTTAAGAACATATGTTTAGAAAGTAGCCAGATGTTTGGGAATCTTCGACGCTCGGGAATTTTCGGGTTTCATTGTCAATATTGTTATTGTTTAGGACAGGTAATGACCGAGGGCCATAGTTAAGATCCCTTGCTTTCTATAATTTTTGTAAATGTTTTTATGTCCGCAAATTGTTGCACGATGGGTCGTACAAGTGTGCTGGATTGGAGGGTTGAAAGGCGACAAGATACTGTCACTGTGAAGAAGGTGCTACCACGTTGGAAGTATTTAAATGAAAATACTATTTCCACTATCGATAGTAGCGAGTACTGTCCCTACAAAACTGAGCCAAGTCCAGTGTGTCGTACTGATCGGGAACTCAAGTAGGAACTCGAGGGAACTGACGTAGGAACTGACTTGTTTGGACCCGCTGGCCTCTTTTATATGGACCTTTGGCGTCAGTTTCACCCCGCTTAGTGGGGATAGAACGATACTCTCTACGGTATTGTTTATTTTAAAAATAGAAAACATTTTCGGCGCGTATTACAAATGGTTATTGACGGTTGTTAAAACATATTCGAAACAAATGCACAATTCTATCAATGGACACGGACATAAAAACATTTACAAAAATTATAGAAAGCAAGGGATCTTAACTATGGCGCTCGGCCATTACCTAAACAATAACAATATTGACAATGAAACCCGAAAATTCCCGAGCGTCGAAGATTCCCAAACATCTGGCTACTTTCTAAACATATGTTCTTAAGTAAACGGTATTTGTTTCCTAAAAATAACACGTGCCTAACTATTTACTAAAAATCTAAGACTATGTCTGCGGCTGTCCTGCACAAATACTAAGATAATTGGAATTTGGTGTACAATAAAGTACATATATAAATAAATATACTTAGACAGTTATTGATCAAATATGACCGAAGTAGGCATTAAATAAAGAAGGCGTAATTAATAGAAAAAATATATATGACGTAAATGGTACATCTCCCTAGGTAACATCAGCCATGATATTGGAACTACCTATAGTGGGCGTACTATGAGAAGTGTTGGTTATTGCGCAATAGAAATACCGTTTGCTTTTAAATCAAATTATAATTCACTCTCGGAACTCACTACAATATTCTTCCGCAATAGGTACACAGCACCAGCATACGAAACGCGCGGCGGTTCCTAGACTTGTTCACTGCTAAATCGCCACCAATAGACTGCCGCTGCAAACTCAGCCTCGATCGAGCACGACGTTCTAGACTCCGTCGAACGCCACTAGATGGCGTTGGCGTCTCGATTGTTCAATCGACTAACGTATTTCCGACACGGTCATCCTGCTAGCACACTAGACCAGGGCCTTTAAAAATAATAAAAAGTGAAAAAAAATAATAGTAGGATGAAACCCATTGGAAAAGGGGGGAAATATTATAAAAATGGAAGGAAAAATAATTTACGGGCGATCTCAGGTCGGGAAGGGGATGGGGGTGAGTTTTTAAGGGTAAAAAACGGTTTTTCTCGATTTCCAGCAAAACTAAAAGTCCTATCGAAAAAAGTTAAATGGCAAAGTTGTAGGTAATAAAAAGATCTAAAACTTTTGGATTTACACTTTTTTCACATAACCTCAAAATTTATGTGAAAAATCCAAAAAACCAAGTTTTTGGTTTTTTATTTTTATCTTTTACAATTTTTTTTTTTACTAACGAAATTTGTTGAAAACTTACCTTTTTATGTCCCAAATACGCTGTAATTTATTTGATTAAAAATATTTATTTTTCACCTTATTTTGAATTAATATCGAAAAAACACCCTAATTTTCAATCGAAAATTCACCCGTCAAAATATCAGCTTTTTTCAAAAAAGTTGGTATGGTTTCTGTTCGTTGAAATCTCTACTTTCCGATGGTGAAAAAAAAAATATATATGTTACTACAGTAAATCTTCTCAGAAAATGCAAAAAATCAAAAAAAACTTGAATTCGAAATTTTTTTTTAATTATTATAAATAATTTCATCTAAAAAATGTCATTGACCTGTCAATGCCTGGTCTACTCGGTCAATCCTGACCACAATAAGGCTCAGAACTAAAACTTTATCCTCAATCATTTAATTGTTTTCACAAAATATTATGTTCCAGTTAACACGACACACAAAACTTTAAAATCTTGTAAAACATTAAAATCGTCACCCATAGCCATGTACCATCGTTATCCACAACAACAATCACCTTAATCACAAAATAGCCTAGGGGAACTACTCACACAAGTAAACAGCTCTTACACCACGGCTCTCATAGCCGATCCACGGTAACTACCACGAGCAGCAATCACATTGCTCTCCAATACGTGCACCCTCCATGCATGTGGCGCATTGTAGGGTTTTCACCCGAGTCGCAATCACACCATTGCATTGTGTTGAATTATATACAAATAATTATCTACATCTATTGGTACTCTTTAGTTAACAGTCATATCTATGGTATAAATTGTTTATGGTGTACAATGAAAAAGGAAATATAATTCTGTTCTGTTCGAATCTCATAACCGGCGTTTTCATTATAGGTTATGGGCCCAGTAATGTGATTATTCTCGCAGAAAAAGACTTGCTAGTTTGTGCCGATTAGTCTTCGCAGATTGAGAATACACTGTGCTAATGAACTGTGAACTGTGATAGTTATCATTTAAAAAAATGGCGACCAACTATCTTGTGAGCGTGCCCAAGTTGAAAGGTCGAGAAAATTATATTGAGTGGGCTTTCGCCGCGGAGAATTTTCTCATATTGGAAGGAACCTTTGATTACATCAAAGCTACTAAACCAGATGAAGCCGCAGCCGACGCGAAAACCAAAGCAAAATTGATTCTAACGATTGGCCCGTCACTTTACGTTCATATCAAAGACTTGAAGAATACTAAAGAATTATGGGAGAAACTCAAGCATTTGTTCGATGACTCTGGCTTCACGAGGAGAATCAGCCTATTGAGAACTCTAATTTCAATTCGTCTCGAAAATTGTACGTCCATGACTTCGTATGTTACACAAATTATTGAAACAAGTCAGAAATTAGAGTTCTCAATAGGCTGATTCTCCTCGTGAAGCCAGAGTCATCGAACAAATGCTTGAGTTTCTCCCATAATTCTTTAGTATTCTTCAAGTCTTTGATATGAACGTAAAGTGACGGGTCAATCGTTAGAATCAATTTCGTATGTTACACAAATTATTGAAACAAGTCAGAAATTAAATGGATCGGGTTTTAACATCAATGATGAGTGGGTAGGATCGCTACTTTTAGCAGGATTATCAGAAAAATATTCGCCCATGATAATGGCCATTGAACATTGTGGAATTGCAATAACGGCGGACGCCATTAAAACAAAGTTAATGGATTTGGAGGAAGACAGTGGCGACTCAAGCGGAGCATTTGCGAGTTTCCGTAAACATTCTAAGAGTGGCAACACTGGCGGAACTAGAGACAAAGGACATATGTCAAACTCGAATGTGTCAAAGTCAAAATTGAAGGTTATAAAATGTTACAAGTGTAAACAAACAGGTCACTATCGTAATCAGTGCACCAGTTCTGACAAAGATTCAGAGAATAACAAGTTTTGTGAACGTAAACAAACACACGCGTTCAGTGCCGTGTACCTAAATGGCAGTTTCTCGAAGAATGACTGGTATATCGACTCTGGTGCAAGCACACATTTAACCGCCAATGAACATTGGATTAAAAATGTTTCTACTGAGCATCCGATCAAAGAGATTGTGGTGGCGAATAAAGAGAAGGTGCCGGTTAAATGTTCTGGTGATGTGTCGATAACAACTTTGACAGATAACTGCGAGTATGATATAGTTGTCGAGGGAGTATTGTGTATTCCGAGTTTGACCACTAATCTCATTTCAGTGAGTCAATTGATCGCCAAAGGCAACAGAGTACAATTCACCAACAGTGGCTGTGATATTTACAATAAAACTGGTGAATTAGTTGGTACAGCTTCATTGTTGAATGGTGTCTACAAGCTGAGACTGTCTGAAGCATTGATGGCTGCAGCGATAGACTCAAGTGAGATTTGGCATCGCAGACTTGGCCATGTCAATAGCAACTACCTGAACAGAATGCAGGATGCCGTGGAAGGACTCACACTAGACAGAAAGGCAGATATTTCAAAGTCCTCGTGTAAAGTGTGCTGTGAAGGCAAACAGAGCCGTTTACCTTTTCCACAGAATGGTAATAGAAGTATAGAACTTCTGCATACTGTACATACAGATGTATGTGGTCCATTCAACATTGCTTCGATTGGTGGTTCCAAATATTTCATATTATTTGTGGACGATTTCAGCCGTATGATTTACATTTATTTTATGAAGAACAAAAGTGAAGCTTTTAGTCATTTCAAAAGATACAGAGCACTAGTAGAAAACCAGCTTAACAAGAAAATAAAGATTTTGCGAAGTGATAATGGGAAGGAATTCTCTAACAAAGAATTTGATGATTATCTTAGGAGTTCAGGGATAATTCATCAGAAGAGCAACCCATACACACCAGAACAGAATGGTTTAGTAGAGCGCTTTAATCGTACTGTGGTTGAAAAGGCTAGATGCTTGTTATTTGATGCTGATCTTGAAAAACAGTTTTGGGCTGAAGCGACTAACACTGCTGTCTATTTACAAAATAGGACTGTAGCGTCAGCTCTTAATGGAAAGACTCCTTTCGAGATGTGGACAGGTGTTAAGCCAGACATCAGTCATTTGAGAGTTTTTGGGAGTGTAGTGATGATACATGTACCCAAAGAGAAGAGGCTCAAATGGGACAAAAAGGCTCAGAGAGGCATCCTAGTTGGTTATCCAGATGGTGTAAAAGGGTACCGAGTCTATAACCCCAAAACCAAAGACATTACAACCAGCCGTGATGTGATCATAATTGAAAAAGCACCAGCAGCGGAAAATGTTGTTCACATTGAAGAAAAACCAACAAATTCTACTGAGGTGAATGAGGATTCAGTGGGGAACATGTCAGATGATTCTGGGAGTGAAGATATCCATGATGACGACGAGACATATGTACCAGATGAAGACTCTTCTACCAGCAGCGTGGAAAGTATTGTGAGTGTACGTGAGAGGGAGGGTTCCCATAGGCAGAGACGACAGCCTGACAGGTATGGTTTTTCAAATGCTTGTATCAGTGGTAGTGTAGAAGATACTAGTGAACTTAATCTTGAAGAAGCTCTGAAAGGGCCTGAAAAAGAACAATGGTTAGAGGCAGTGCGTGATGAGTTACGGTGCTTTGACAGTAATAATGCGTGGGAAGTTGTTGATGTACCTAAAGATAAAACCATAGTGCAATGTAAATGGGTTTTACGCAAGAAGTATGACAGTGAAAACAAAGTAAGGTATCGTGCCAGACTAGTTGCTAAGGGGTTTTCACAGAAATATGGTGTAGACTATACAGAAACATTCTCGCCTGTTGTTAGACACACAACCCTACGACTATTGTTTTCATTGTCAGTACAACTGGGACTTGATGTTACACATCTAGATGTCAAAACCGCATTTCTTAATGGTGACTTAGACGAAACCATCCACATGCAGAAGCCAGATTGTTATGATGTTCCTGGTGGCTCTGCCAAAGTTTTAAAACTTAAGAAGGCCATTTATGGTCTTAAGCAGGCCTCGAGAGCCTGGAATAAGAAAGTTGATAGTTGTTTAATTACAAATGGTTATTGTAAATCTAAGTTGGAATCTTGTATGTATACAAAAAATGTTGGCAATTTCAAGACTATTGTGGCAGTATATGTTGATGATTTTTTCATATTCTCTAATTGTAAAAATGAAAGTGAACATCTTAAGAAAGTATTGTCAAGTCAATTTGAAATCAAAGATTTAGGTGAAGCAAAACAGTGTTTGGGAATGAATGTTAAGTTTGACAAATTAAAGAGGTCTGTAACCTTGAGTCAAGAGACTTACATTAATAATTTGTTAAGAAAGTTTCACATGACAGATTGTAAAACTGTTGATACCCCAATGGAGGCCAAATTGAATATTAAAATTGATAAAAATGTAAATGATCAATTACCTTACCAACAGCTCATAGGAAGCTTAATGTACCTATCTGTTTTGACCAGGCCAGATATAACATTTGCTGTAAGTTACCTTAGCCAATTTAATAATTGTCACACAAATGAACACTGGGGATATGCTAAGAGGGTTTTGAAATATTTAAAAAGGACTATAAACTTTGGTATAAAATATTGTGTGAATGGAAATTCAGAAATAAAAGGTTTTGTTGATGCCGATTGGGCAAACAATATAGATAGACGGTCTTATACTGGATTTTGTTTTGTACTTGCTAATGGTATAATATCTTGGGAATGCAAGAAGCAAAAAACTGTTGCTCTATCAAGCTGTGAAGCTAAATATATGGCTATATCAGAAGCCTGCAAAGAAGCTATTTATTTGAGAGCTTTACAATTTGAAATCACAAATAAAATGTATACTTTGAGTTTGTATAATGACAATCAGAGTGCACAGAGGCTGTCGACAAATCCTGTGTTTCACAAGAGATCTAAACACATTGATATAAAATATCATTTTGCTAGAGAGTGTGTCTCGAATAGTATTGTAGAATTAAAATATTTGCCAACAGCTGATATGCCTGCTGACATGCTCACAAAAAGTTTATGTTCCAAAAGGCATTATACCTTTATGGATATGTTAGGTGTAGTCATAATATAAATTTTAATTTTAAGATTCATTATGATTATTTGATATAGTGGGGATGTTGAATTATATACAAATAATTATCTACATCTATTGGTACTCTTTAGTTAACAGTCATATCTATGGTATAAATTGTTTATGGTGTACAATGAAAAAGGAAATATAATTCTGTTCTGTTCGAATCTCATAACCGGCGTTTTCATTATACATTGCTCTCGAAAAACCTGCATTCACACACATGTGGACCACAACCACTACGGTCACAACAGAGAACCCGACTCGCGTGTTTCCCGTCTCGGCTTGCTCGTCACCACTGTGACATCTCTTACTTTTACTATATACTTTGACTGGTACATGACTTTGGCATCTTTTTTTTCACCCTTCCATGAGCGCACTCATAATAGTTTAGAACGTACAACGTACAGATTACCAAAACTTCAGTTACCTTAAACGGACCTTTTAACTTCCCATCTTACTAAGTCGGATTACGATCTTCGTTTTCGAATTATACAAAATCGCCAATAGAAAACTTTGTTTAAACTATCATTATATTATTAAATCGAGCTTTAACATATTCCCCACATCGTTTAATGTTCTGTCACTATCTGACCTAATTTACTCCTACTCTATAAAAGTCTCATGTCTTTGAACATTTTTATTCTAAATACAAAATTCTGTAACACCATTGAAATTACACAAACAGAAATTAAGTGACTGACCATTGCTGCAAGATCTTCATGTACAACTCATGTAACAGTAACAAAGTCATCCCTGTGACTACAAGTGTTCAATGGTAGTCATCCCTGTGACTCCAAATTATCAGTCAGTCAACCCTGTGACCATGCGAGCTCAATGATTTAGTCATCCCTGTGACTAATCAATCAGACAGTCATCCCTGTGACCATCGGGTAATCTTACAAAGATTTTCATCCCTGTGACAATAACGAACAATCGCAGAAAGTCATCTCTGTGACCATGAAATGTGAAACACACTTAAGTCAACCCTGTGACTACAAGTGTTCAATGGTAGTCATCCCTGTGACGAATCAATCAGACAGTCATCCCTGTGACAATAACGAAAAATCGCAGAAAGTCATCTCTGTGACCATGAAATGTGAAACACACTTAAGTCAACCCTGTGACTACAAGTGTTCAATGGTAGTCATCCCTGTGACTCCAAATTATCAGTCAGTCAACCCTGTGACCATGCGAGCTCAATGATTTTGTCATCCCTGTGATCATCGGATCATCTTACAAAGATTGTCATCCCTGTGACAAAAACAAACAATCGCAGACAGTCATCCCTGTGACCATCGGACACAAAATCAACATTAATTGAACTGATTACATAGGTAGAGTACCTGCAGCAATGTCAGGTGAAGGTTCTGAAACGCCTTCAGTATCACATTTCGGTAAATCTCAATTGTCATTTAAGAGCCTTTACGCGGTACGGCTTTTCATACAAACTTTCAAATCCTTGTTTTTCGAAATGAATGAACTGATTTTAATGAACCTTGGCATGCATACGCTAGATATCCAGGTCTAAATAGTTATCAGAAAACATTTTTGAAAAAGATTTTAGAGGAAGAGAGAGAGCGATTTTAAGTTTTCTACAGAAAGTGAAAAATCACTATATCCTTCCCCCTGAATTCTTTTTCGATTTTTTTTCTGATAACTATTTAGACCTACATAGATATGTAGCGTATGCATACCAAGTTTTATTAAAATCGGTTCATTAATTTCGAAAAATAGGGATTTGAAAGTTTGTATGAACAGCCGTACCGCGTAAAGGCCCTTAATTCAATAATTACTTTAGCATCTAGATCACTGCAATAATAACGGTTGCAGTCTAGCAATTTCCCGAATTAAAAGCTCTACAGCTACAGATGAAGCATTTTTTTAATGCATTGTATTGAGTGCTCTACTTCACCTACTGTGTTCCGCTACGATTTGCTATCGTTAACCTCTACGGCAATTCTCTACAAATTTTTAAAAATCTACATCTTCACTTTACTGACTAGTCGGTCAGTTAGCCTTTTGGCAGTTCAAAAGTGACTACAAAGAACTTTGCCTTGGGCATCTTCTTAATAAAGAGATTTTAAAACATACTAACCAGTTAGCTATGCACATCGGTGCTTGCGAAAAGAGAATTAATAGCTTGCGTCTATTGCCCATTTTTAACCGACTTCAAAAAAGGAGGAGGTTCTCAATTCGGTTGTATTTTTTTTTTTTTATATTTTTATTTTTTATGTTTGTTACCTCAGAACTCCGTCGTTCATGAACCGATTTGCAAAATTTTTTTTCCCCTTGCTTGATATGCTTCCAGATTGGTCCCATTTTTTTCAAAATCCAGTTCTGATGATGGAATCTATGAGAAATCGAGGGAACTCCTCAAATATTATAGGCAACCATATAGTTATTTTGGTATTTTCATCGAGAACTTAAGAGCGTTTACGCGGTACGGCTTTTCATACAAATTTTCAAACCCTTATTCTTCAAAATGAAAGAATCGATTTTAATGAAACTTGGTATGCATACGCTTGATATCCAGGTCTAAATAGTTATCAGAAAACATTTTTGAAAAAGATTTCAGAGGGAGAGAGAGAGCGATTTTAAGTTTTCTATAGAAAGTGAAAAATCACTATATCCTTCCCCCTGAACTCTTTTTCAAAAATGTTTTCTGATAACTAGACTTTAGACCTGGATATCTAGCGTATGCATACCAAGTTTCGTTAAAATCGGTCCATGCATTTAGAAGAATAAGGACTTGAAAGTTTGTATGAAATGACATACGGCGTACACGCTCTTAAGCATCTACAGTCAAAAAGTAACATTTGATGAAGTGGAACTGGTGGAGAAGATCAGAAACCAGTGGCCAACGGAACTTGACACTCGCATAAATATCACAATGCAACTATGACAATGCAAATAAACAAATGATTCTGAATAGTTATGTTGAGAATGGTATCATCGAACTGATCTGTTGATGATGGAGCTGGATGGTAGGCACCGGAACTGCGTAATTAATCAATGTATCCCAGCCGTGTTTGGGCTTATTAGAATTGTCATGAGATGCACTTTGGCTATAAGGTACTATCAGACTGTTCTGATGATGGAACTGGAAGGTAGAAGGTAGGCATGGGAACTTCATAATAAAACAATGAATTCTAGCAGTGTTAAGGTGAGAAAAATGCCTACTGAGTACTGCTAGTTTTTCGGTTTTTCTTAAGGCGAGAACTAATTCGAATTTGTAACAAAGGACATTTTTTTTATTTGAAATAGACACATCGATAGTAGTTATTTTATGCGGCGTATCATCCCTTCACGGGAAAACATTTAAAAAAAACAGTGTACAATATTTACGACATGGTACCTTTTTCATAAGAATATTCAATGTAGGAACGATATTATCTTCTTTGCCTTCATTTTAATAAAAAAAACACTAACCGGCGAGAAATAAAAAAAAAAATTACAAAAAAAAACCGCCTTCAAAAAAAAACAAACAAAAACCGTTCCCACTAAAAAGTTGAAAATAAATATTTGAATTGCTTTAAAAAGAGAAAGCACCGGCTCCAAAAAGAAGTAATAAATTGCAAAATATTAATGTCAAATAAGTTTACTTTTAAATTATGTTTCTTTAAAGCAATTCAAATATTTATTTTCAACTTCTTAGTGGGAACGGTTTTTGTTTGTTTTTTTTTGAAGGCGGTTTTTTTTTTGTAATTTTTTTTTTATTTCTCGCCGGTTAGTGTTTTTGTGGGAACGGTTTTTGTTTGTTTTTTTTGAAGGCGGTTTTTTTTTGTAATTTTTTTTTTTATAATAAACCACGTTTACGAATTACTCTACGTTAATCTACGAAAATCACGGTCAATGCTGCACTGAATCAATCAATCTTATTTTAATCTCATCCGCATTAACTTACGTACTTATTTTGACATTGTAATAGCTCAGAATTCTGTGTACTTGTAAAGTTTTAATAAAAACTAACTGTTGTTATATAAGGAAAACTGTCCCCGACACGTTAACACAAAAGCTTAGGTTCAATTTTCGGTAAAAAAGTCAGAACATGACGTTGTGGCAACCTTACCATCCAATATCTGCCAATGGTAAATATCTTTAGGTACCTACTCGCTTTGTACTAAGTATGTAAAATTACCTAGCACTATCAATCCAACCACTGAATTGATATGAACTCACTCTATATTCCAGTCGGCCTTGAACGCTCTTGTCCCCACAGATGTTGACATGATGCTCGGCTATTGCAGCCTGAAAACTGCTTGTCGACCTTCGGCCTGCCACGCTCAGAATTGCTCAAGAGTTGCAGCAGCTGCACAGCAGTTATGGCAGCATGCGAACCGCTAGCCTCATGCTGGCTTCATCCACCGATGTACGATATCTGAAACTGAGAAACACTGCGAGAATTCAAGTTCAATCAAAGCTGTGGTGGAAATAATGGTTTCAGGTTAGCGTAGTAACCACATTATCAAAGTCAATCAAAATCTAAAGCTAATCAGAACATTGACACAAGAAAGAGGCCTATGCCCAGCAGTGGGCAAAGTCTGGCTATGATTGGTGATCATAAATCAAAATATTGCTTTTGTAATTATTTTAATTTTCAATAAAGTGAGTACGGTGTGATGTTGTGACTATTAATTAATATCGCTCTTATATCCAAACAACAATAGCTCTGAACTGGCACTGCACTTCATTACTCAACCTGCGATAGCAGAATATTACCGCTTCATTAGCATTATTTAAAACGCCATTGCTTAACCGGCAACACCAAAGCTATAGCGCCTAAACTAGTACTACACTGTTTACTAAGTAAAGCGATAGTTAACATGAAAATAACAACCTCACTTTAGCATAGAGCATTAAAGCCACAAGTCAATTATAAAAAAAAACGTCGATAATCGCTATTCATGAGACCGTAGCCCTTTGTAAGTCAGTCTCCACAGCATTCAAATGTTCACTCGTAAACAAAATAGAAAAATGTTAACCAACGAGCACATCTGCTTCACAGCAATAACAAAACGAAAATGGCTCACCAGATTGACGAAAAGACCTCACGGCCGGCACACCGGTGTACCGCGGATCTATCGCGAATTTAATGTTTATTTCCTATTACGTAAGATTTATTTTTATTTGGGAATTTTCACATGTCAGCGGTGCTATTGCGTATCTCAGCTAACAGCTCATAGTGAAGATCACTTGGCAAAGTGTTTAACGATAAACTGTCAAACAGCTAGTTTTGCATTGGCTATCTTCAGTGACTAACAAGGATGAAGTCATGATGTTTTCTTTTTTTTCTTTTTCACGCTAATGAAAACCCATTTCATGTCCAGACAATTACTGTCCATCCCAAGTTGTCTGGAAGAGATCGCGTAATGCGATAAGGCCGCCCATTGTATGTGTTTTTTTTTTAGGTATGACCACTAGCAAGTTAACACACTTGGGATATCAACTGCTTAACCGGACTAAAAGCATTGTATGTGTTTTAGTTTTAAGGTTTGAGGAATAGAGGAGTGGACTGTAAATGAATTTAATTTCAAGCATATAAACCCCATATCAGTAATGAAAGCTTTCAAACAAATCAAGGTTAAATTGACCGAGGATTTATGGGGATTGTCTATCAAAGTGTGTACCTCAATTATTGAAACTATAGCGCCTTACTTAGCTTTAATATTTAATTTGTGTGTCGATCAAGGTGTCTTTCCGGACCTAATGAAATTCAGTAAGGTGATACCACTTTTCAAATACGGGGATAGTAAAGACACAAACAATTATAGACCAGTATCCGTGTTGCCAGTGTTCAGCAAGGTATTTGAAAAAGCGATGCTTAATCAGATGCTTTATCATTTTAACACCAATAACATCTTGCATGATAAACAGTATGGTTTCACCAGAGGACGTTGTACGACTGACGCTGGTGTTACCTTATTGAAGCACATCTTTAATGCGTGGGAAGAGGCACAAGATGCCATAGGCATCTTCTGTGACCTATCTAAGGCGTTTGATTGTGTAAATCACGAAACATTACTTCTGAAACTTGGGCATTACGGGCTGGGCAAAACAGCCTTGTTAAATCTTATTTAAATGATAGACAGCAGTTAGTTCAAGTAAACGGTGTCAATTCGTCGGGATTAAACGTGAAAATGGGGGTTCCCCAGGGCTCAATTTTAGGTCCTTTTTTATTTTTAGTATATATAAATGATTTGCCCCATTTACTGCATCAAAAACTTAATATGGTGTTGTTTGCCGACGATACCTCTTTGATTTTTAAGATAAATAGACGGACCAATAATCTTGACGTCATAAATAACGCCCTCATGCAAGTCCAAAATTGGTTTACTGCCCATAATCTAGTTCTAAATGAAAAGAAAACGAAATGCGTAAGATTTGCCTTACCAAATGTCAAAGGCAGTGATTGTGACATAGCATTGAACGGGGAAAAATTTGAATTCGTCGATAAAACAGTTTTCCTGGGAATTACGCTTGACTCAAGGCTACAATGGGGTCCTCATTTAACATCTCTTGCAGGACGGCTAAGTTCAGCAGCATATGCTGTTAGGAAAATCCGCCAATTTACGTATGTTGATACCGTGAGACTGGTCTATTTTAGTTACTTTCACAGTATCATGTCTTACGGTATTCTACTATGGGGACGGGCTGCAGACATCGAGTCTATTTTTATTCTGCAGAAAAGAGCCATTAAAGCCATATACAAACTCGGCCGGCGCGATTCTCTAAGGGAACTGTTTAAGAATATTAACATCATGACGGTACCTTGTCAATACATTTACGAAAACATCATGTATGTTAGAAAGAATTTACATCTTTTTAGTAAAAGAGGCGACAGACATAATTATGGTACTCGAAATAGGGACTAATTAGTTCAACCAGGTTTCAGACTGGCTAAAGTAGCCTCATCTTTTATGGGGTACTGTTTAAAATGTTATAATAAAATACCTCCCCATATTTTAGAACTAGATGAGACAAAATTGGAAGCTGGAAGCTGTTCCTGTTCCGAGCTGGAGCCCCGTTGAGAAGAGTTTTCAGGTTCAAATACCTAGGGCATATCTTGACACCCGACCTCAGAGACGATGCTGACTTGGAAAGAGAGCGGAGGGCTTTGTCAGTGAGGGCAAACATGCTGGCTCGCAGGTTTGCTCGTTGCACTAGTGATGTGAAAGTTACTCTTTTCAGAGCATACTGTACATCCTTTTATTCTTGCAGCCTGTGGGCCGGATATACTCAAAAAGCTTACAATGCCCTCCGTATCCAGTATAACAATGCGTTCAGGGTGCTGTTGGGGCTCCCCCGCTTCGTTTTTTTTATTGTTTCTCTAACATAGCTTAAGTTTCTGTTACTAACAAAAAGAGTCATGGTTACTTGATTAAAATAATTTATTATTATTATTATCTCCTTTATTCATTTTTATAACACATAAATTATATTTTTAAATATTTCTACAAAGAATTATAAAAAAAACATTTAAAAATATAAAAAATAGTAGCCCACCGGTATCGGGAACAGAGTCCAAGCTACCGGTGGTCAGGGCTCCTGAGAGAGGAACCTCCTAACGATACGCGCCGTGTCCAAGAGTACTGCTTTCTGGATCAAGCCTTTGATCCAGCTGCCCAACGAGAGCCTCTTGAGATGTTGATCGAGGCTCTTGGCAATTACGCCATTGGCTGTGACGATTATCAGCACAATGACTGCTGTGTTCACATCCCACATGTCGACAACCTCGCGAGACAAGTCAAGATACTTTGTTTGTTTATCTTTCTCAGACTTCACGAGGTTCTCGTCATGAGGGACTGCTATATCAACAATCATTGCGCGACGCTCTAGTCGGTCTATCACCACTATATCAGGCTTATTAGCCACAATAGTCCTGTCAGTGATGATAGACCGATCCCAATACAATGTGCAATTGCCATTTTCGAGAACTGGGTCGGGCACATACCTATAGTACGGTACTTCCGATTCCACAAGA
This sequence comes from Melanchra persicariae, assembly GCA_947386135.1. Classification (NCBI taxonomy): domain Eukaryota; kingdom Metazoa; phylum Arthropoda; class Insecta; order Lepidoptera; family Noctuidae; genus Melanchra; species Melanchra persicariae. The sequence goes on along the minus strand of OX376664.1, from coordinate 3,837,404 downwards.
TTGTATTGAAGAGCAAGTTGCTGGTGGATAATCCTGGCTACAAGGTTGTGCCTGTGCAAATAGTCTCCGTTAGCCAGACTAGAACAACCGGAAATAATGTGGCGGATGGATTCCCCGGGCCGGTGACATGCCCGACATATGTCAACCGTACCGTCCTTCACAATGTATTTCCGGTAGTTGTTCGTCATCATAACTTCGTCCATAATCGCACAAACAAAACCTTCGGTTTCCCCGAAGAGGTCACCAAAACGCAGCCAGGCTACGGACGCTAAAAAGTCTACATCGGGTCCATGTAGGACCCGATAAAAACGTCCGTGAAGCTCCTTGCTCTGCCATACCTCCCTGCGGTCATTAGTCTCTAATACCACAGGTTTGCGCCAGTTCTCGTTAGCCAAGGAGAGCGCGGTAAGGCCTTTGTCCACCGCTACCACATCCTGATGCATACCCACGTCGGCTTCTCGGAAATACTCCCTAAGGCTGCATACCTCGCGGTTGTGCAGGGTCTTAGCATTTAAGAAGCCACGACCCCCGCACTTCCGCGGGATATACAGCCTCATCACCGATGACCGTGGGTGATGCATCCGATTTGCGGTAAGCAGTGAGCGTACCCTCCTATCCAGGGCGTCAAGTTCCGTCTGAGTCCATTTGAGTATGCCAAAAGAGTACATCAATACCGGCATGACCCAACCGTTAAAGGCGCGCACCTTGTTTCCGCCTGATAAAAGACTGTTAAGTACTTTATTCAGGCGGCCAAAGAAGCGCTCCTTCAACGATTGTTTCATGTCAGCAGTATTGATGCCTAACGCTTCCGACATACCCAAATACTTGTAAGTTTCGGTTGAGGAGAGGGACCTAAGGTGTATGGAATCCGAGAGTTGGGTTCCCACGGATTCCATAATCTCCCCTCGCTTTACATGCATGACCGCACACTTGTCCATACCAAATTCCATCCTGATGGCGCTACTGAAGGTTTCTGTTACCTTCAGTAGCTTCATCAGTTGCAAGTTGTTAGGAGCAAAGAGTTTCAAGTCATCCATGTAAAGGAGGTGGGATATGACCTGACCGCCTCTTCTCAACCGGTAGCCTTGGCCCGAACCCTCCAGCAGTGTACTGAGAGGGTTGAGGGCCAGGCAAAACCACAGTGGACTCAGACTGTCACCCTGAAATATACCACGCTCAATCCTAATCGGGTCGCTGTTCGCCTGGATCTGTCGACATCCTGGATAGTGAAGGACCGTCCTCCACTGCCCCATACATGACATCAGGAAGGTGCGTAGAACTGGATCAACTTTATACAGCTCCGGCACCCTCATGAGCCATGTATGTGGCACCGAGTCATAGGCCTTCTTATAATCTATCCAACATGTCGACAGATCCTTTCGGGAACGGCGAACCTGTTGGCTAATGGCAATATCAATGAGGAGCAGCTCCTTAGTACCACGAGACCCATTCCTACATCCATTCTGAGAGGCAGACATAATCGAATTACTGTCAATATGATGGTTAATCTTTGCTCTCAAAATGGATGTAAGAACTTTATAGACCGTCGGTAAACACGTGATCGGTCTATAATTTTTAGGCTCCGCGGTACTACCTGATTTATGGAGCAGATGGGTTAGTCCTGTAGTTAGGAACTGGGGCAGCGACCCTGACTCTAAGGCAGACTGGAATTGAGATGCCAAGCGAGCGTGCGATCTTTTGAACCATTTTATCCAAAAGTTGTGCAGCCCGTCCGGCCCTGTAGATTTCCAGTTTGGCAACGGACGGACTGCACAAGCTACATCTTGGGGGCTGATGTTAATTGCCCCCATTTCTGGTATCAGAACGCACGCGCGCTCGACCTCCCGAGTCCAATCACTCTCAGTGTGACCGACAGGCACCGACCAGATGCTGCGCCAAAATGAACATATGGCGTCATCATCCGGTAGGCGCGTATCAGTCACACCTTTGTCCGGTCGCTCCCAAGCCCTATAAACCCACCTCTCATTGCTTTGGAATGTGCGATTCTGAGTGTACCGCTCCACTCGCCGCTTGTACCGACGTATACGGTTTGCCCATGCATAGATTTTCTGCTTCAGGAAGTCTATACGCTCTGTGACGCGGGTCAGATAATCTCGAGGAGTGATATTAGTCCCCGAGAACGCCCGCCTCACAAAGCGCATCACTCTATTGCGAGTGTTGCCCTCCCTGAAGCAGATAAGTTTGCCAATGAGTGCTCTAGCCTCACCGATTCGACGCTCGATCCTGCACTGCCAAGCTGGTACAGCTGGTCGTGTAACTCTGTCACTGTTAGGAAATTTGACATGAGCTACACGACATGCCGCTGCAGCCGCACAGTACAAGATCGAGTGGGTATCGGCGAGGTCTTCGCTGTTATCAAAACTATTTGCTAGTTGTGAATCTAGAGCACACACCAGCGCCCTGTTTTTCTTATGCATGGGCAAGCGAGGTAGACGGGGTCTAAGCCCAGGCGGTGTGGAGCGATACTCTCGGAAAGCATCCTCCAAAGCGCTCCTCAATCGCTCATTGCATTGGGTACTCACGGATATAGCCCCGTCGTCAGCATCCTCACCAACAGGTCGGGTCGCGGTGCAACACTAGGTTGTATTTGCACCGCGGCCGGTGGCGGAACAAGCGAGACACGGCTACTCCGTGATTCCAGACGCAGTCTATCAAGTACGGCGTCATCCAACATACGGTTACGCTGGATGACCCGCACCTGATCCGATAATCGTTGGGCTGAAATGTCGACAGCTGGCTCAAGTACCTGAAACAGAGAGAGCATCCGACCACGGTACGCAGTCAGGTTAGTTTCCCCCTCTGAAGAATGTCATGCGCTCATACTTTGGGGCTACAAAGTATGAGCGCATGACATTCTCGTTTATGGATTGTGTCCATCGCATGCGCTGCACACTTCCACCGGCAGCGGGGACCCTATCAGAGGCCGGTGGGCCTCGAGGTCCTAAGCTGGCCGGTGGTCGGCCTCTTCCGCGCCGACGTGCAGGTGGTGGTGTCGTCGGTGGAGAGAAGTATTCGTCGCTCGAGCTCGACGCAACTGCAGCTACCGGAATCTCAGGACTCCCGGTTGGCGCATGTCCCGGCGGCTGCGAGGCGGAGCTGAGCGACGAACCCGAAGATGTTGGTTGTGCGTTTTGGTAACGTGTCCGGCTTCTCGTCAACATTTTCATTCAGTTTTTATGTCAGTCCAAAAATTATCTTAATATATCAAAATTTATCCAAAGGTAAAGGTAAGGTTTTCGGCTTCGTGTATTGTATTGTTGTTCCTGTTTTTTTTTCTTTGTTGTACTGAGTATTTTGTTCATTTTGATGTGAGTTTGCACTTAAATTATATTAAAAATGCGGACTGAAAAAAATGTGTGACATTTCAGTTGACAGCCGGGCCACAGATTATTATTATTATTATTAACGGCACATGTGTGAGTACTATGTACCTCAAATTTAAACTATAATGATCATTTTGGGTAGGTCTTTGACTTGAATGTACCCTGGCGATTGGGGATGTCATGCTCACTCAAAAGTCTGGCTGATGGTAGCGTATGCGTTGGATTATGTGGCTCCCTTAAAAATGGTCGAGCCGAATGGTGCTAGCGTATGCGTCATGTTCGTGAACGGGCGCCGTCAGCTGAGACTGGTCATCTCTCGGCTGCCATGGTCTATTTTAATTATTTCTTTGAATTGTTTATTTTTCACTCCGGACTCTTTTATCCTGCACGTCTTTTACATCGTTCTCACATGTATGTATAATTTCAATATGAATGATGTAACCATAAATTTGTAACAAAATATTATTTTTAAAAGAGTGTCCGTGGAGTTTCTTGCACGTTCTTCTCCATAGAGATCTACGCTTTGGAACGTGCAAATAGCTTCATCTTTTTTGACCGTTCGACCTTGACAATTCAAAAGTGCCTGTAAATGGTCTAATTGAAATAAATGCTTTGACTTTGACTTTGAAAATATTATCCTGGTTGTGGTCTGCAATCTATAGGTAGGTAGTTCTGTATGAACGGGATTCGCCGTTCTCCCAATTCAGGAACAAATTCAACAAAGAGATGGCTGAGTACGACTCACCTTTTTCTTCTGCTGCGGCGAGCCTCCAAGAGATCCAGACGGTCTTTTGAGTGGACAGCTGGCTACGGAGACTGACACGAGTAACACTACACGGAATGCACAATTTGTCCTGGGTTTATTAATTTTTACTCACGGAGCCAAAATTTGATTGTTCAACGGGTTATCGACGATTACAGACTGCCCGGATACGCGCGCTTGCTTTTTCTTGCAGATGGCGCGCTTGTCGTACTTTTTATGATGTCCGGATGCTCGTGGCCAATCGTGTGCCGACTTAGTGAGCGTTCACAGACATTCAATATCAAATCCGTCCAATCATGGGCTAGTTACAGAACATACCCCCTACCGAAACTATAGTGATGGTTTCTATAAAACTAAAAATTACCTTATTACCTACCTATATCGTTTAAGAGTACCTTAAAATGAAACTAAACTAGGAAAGTACCTATCTACTAAAAAACGTTTGGTTTGAATCTAGTTATAAGGTATAAGGTAATAGGCAGAGTTTATTGGTTGGTCTTTGTAAGACACTCTTTTCGGTGCGCAGCGTCACACACTGAACTATTCCGTCAGGACCTGGATGTAATTTCTCTATTTTTCCGAGAGGCCAATGACAGGAGGGAACGTTATCAGTTTTAATTATTACTAAATCTCCAACCTTTGGGTTAGCGGAAGACGTAAACCACTTAGCTTTCTGCTGAAGAGTATTTAAATATTCGTGACTCCAACGTTTCCAGAGAAGTTGGGAACACCTCTGAATATACTGCCAACGAGACATTCGGTTAATATTTACGTCTTGAACGTCATACTCGGGTATTGAGACCAAGCTTCGGCCAATGAGAAAGTGTCTGGCGGTTAAGACATTAAATTCATTGGGATTATCACTAGCAGGTAGTGGACACAAAGGACGCGAATTTAGAATGGCTTCTGCCTTACAAAATATTGTGGAAAGTTCCTCAAACGTTAAGGACTTTTCCCCTACACTTCGCACTATGTGATATTTTGCTGACTTTATGCCCACTTCCCAGAGACCGCCCATATGCGGTGCACTGGGAACATTAAATTTCCAATCAACCTGCCTTTTAGAGCAGCCATCCGAAATGTCATCATGACTCTCACGCAGAAACCTTTGGATTTCAGACAGATGTCTACTTGCTCCAATAAAATTAGTACCACAGTAAGAATGGCGAACAGTGCATAGACCTCTACGAGCTACGAATCTGTCTAAGCATGCAAGAAAACAGTCGGCGGAGAGTGAGGATAGCACTTCCAGATGTACTGCTTTTGTTGAAAAGCAAACAAACAGCGCTAAATACGCTGTTGTCACTTTAGCATTACGACGTAAGTTTTCTTTAATTAAAAATGGACCTCCGAGGTCAACTCCGACGTTTGAAAATACCTTGTTAGGTATCAACCGAGTTGGTGGCAAAGGTGCCATTTCGGGTTGCAGTAAAGACGATTTACATTTAAAACACGTTTTACACTTAGATAAAACGGATCTAATGACGCTACGAGCAGACAATATCTAAAAATTCTCATTTATTATACTTTGTAGTGTTCGCGGACCTACATGTAAATATTTTTTATGTTAATAATTAATCAACAGTTTAGTAAATAAACTATGTTGTGGAAGAAGACGCGGATGTTTATAATTATACGGGAGTTCAGAATGACAGATGCGACCCCCTACCCTGAGGAAGTCGTCGGAATCAATAAATGGAGATAATTTTCGTAATGAGGCAACATGTTTCTTTTCTTTAATCAATTTTAATTCAGCTTCAAAATAGGCATTTTGAACTAATTTTATCAACTTATCACGAGCTTCATTTAATTCGAAGGTTGACAATACCCTCGATTTGTTAAAAATCCAAGCAAACGATCTTTGCAATTTGGAAAATGATGAAAACTGTTGAAAGATTCTTTCACAAAACTCTGTTCTAGACTCTTTAAAATTATCATTATTTTTATTTTCGGTCAAGAAATTAACAAACGCTTTCAATTCCGGTATTTTATTATTACTCTCATTAACAAACACTGTCAGGGGCCAATCGATATAACTTTGATACATCCAATCTGTGCCCTGTTACCAACGTTGATTACGACTGACAAGTTGTGCCGGAGACGCTCCGCGAGAACAAATATCGGCTAAATTATGTTCGCTACACACGTGTCGCCAAAATTGAGGGGGTAACACCTCAATCATTTTCGTAACGCGATGACTGACAAAAGTTTTCAGTTTATAAGGTTCGGTTTGAAGCCACGACAGTACGACTGTCGTGTCTGAAGCTGCCGTTATTTTGTTGATTTTAACGCGAGTAAATGTATCAACTACGAATTTTATTAATTTGCTCAACAAAACAGCACCCATTAACTCTAACCGAGGAATCGTGACGGGTTTTATTGGTGCAACTTTAGATTTCGCGGTCACTAGACGAACCTTTACGTTTCCCTTTTGATCGCGACTAATAACATACACGCATGCTGCATAGCCACGCAAAGAAGCATCACAAAATCCCACCAACTCGCATTTCGTCTCCCTTGGTAATAGCATGTGACGTTCGATACGTAACTCCTTTAACAGAGGCAGTTCTAAAATAAAATTTTGCACTGGACGTTTGGTTAACTCATTGTCTATTAAATTAACCGAAAAAACAAAATTATCGGATTTTGGAATCCATTTCAGACCTAAAACTTTAATGGTACTATCGTTTTCATCTTTAGCGAATGTTACGGAATTTTCCCTATTTTCTGAGGGCACGCGCTGTAGTAACTTTTCACTGTTACTCATCCACTTCTTTAAGGTAAAGTTGGCACTTTCAAAAATACCAATTAATTGATCCTGTGCTAAGCAAGCTTGCTCAAAAGTATTACATGAATATAGAATATCGTCCATGTATACTCTCTCACGGAGGACAGCAGCGAATGGAAAACGTTTCCCTTCATCGTTCGCTAATTGAAGAAGCGTCCGCATTGCTAAGAACGGTGAACAACTAAGTCCGTACGTCAGGATTTTTAATTCGTATAATTTTATTGGATCGTTAGGCGATTCTCGATATAAAATATGTTGATATAAACGATCTTCTTTTCTTAAGGAGATAGCACGATACATTTTACAAACGTCACTTACTAGGCAATACTCAAATAGACGAAATTTCAAAAAAATTGCCGCAATATCCGGAATGTGAATAGTCCCGGGAAATCCCGGAACCGAAAGTACCGGGATATCCCGGAAATTTGCGTCGTTTTAGGAACCGGAATTTCCAAAATCAAATCCCGGTTCTTTCGGTACTTTCGGGAAAAGATACTTCGCGTTTAGAATTTTTCTAATTTAATTGCCTAAAAAATCCGACCGCTGCACTGTTACTTTACTATACTACCTAGCTACCACCGTTGCTACCTAGTAATACATGCTTCTGACAACGGTTCTGACGACGACTCGGATGCCGTAGAGGTTGTGGAATCAAATAATTCATCGCTCGACGAACGAGAGTTTGCATATCACGATCTAATTTCAAGGGTAAAAACCGTTGTCAAGTTATTCAGGAAATCACCAACTAAAAACGACAACATACTACAAAAATATGTCATCGCTGATTTTAATAAAGAATTTGCACTGACAAGTGACTCGAAAACGCGATGGGGTCAGTTTAGCAAATACTCTGGAGCGGTTTCTGAAATTTCGAACGTGCATAGTGAGGGCACTAAATGATGTGAAATCAGATATTGTATGTTTTACAGAAGAAGACTGGCAGAATATGACAGAACTTTACGAGGTACTTGACATTATCAGAACAATTTTGGAAGCGTTATGCCAGCGAGTTGCGACACTATTAACTGCAGATATAGCTGTAAAATTCGCGTTAAAGAAATTGTCCACCATAAATAACAGTATAGCTACAAAAATGTTGACGATGCTCAAAAACAGATACAGGCAACGTCGATTGCCGGAAACATCAATATTAACATATTTGCAAAAACCCTGAAATGTACTTCTCCAACGCACATGATGAAGATTTGTCAGTGTTTACTCGGCCAAGTAGTGACGAAATGTGCAGGAAGATAGTGGAACTGCTAAGGCGTACGTACATTTTCTCAATAAATAAAAAATATCACTTCGGTACATTTATTGAGAAAATGTACCTATCTAAAATTATATTTATAGTTCAGAATCGTACCATGTACATCTATCAACAAATCATGGGAAAAACATTTTAAGAATGCAAAGCATTTTATTTAATAATCATACTTTTGTGTAAAAAAGTAATGATTTGACTACCCATTTGGAAACGCGTCCTTAATGTTAAAAAATGTTACTGGCATAATATGCGTAATTACCAGTAAAATTATACTAAATAAGACTGATTTAGTTTCTATAAAACAAGAAATAAAACGTGTTATTTGATTTGATTTAAATGTTTTTACTTTGCTCTGTCATTTCGTCTTTTTTTTACTTTCTCCGTTTCAACACTTTCAACTCTCTTACAAAGACTTATTAAAGTATCTAAAGTATCGATAGTACCGGGAATCCCGGTTCTTAAGCCAGAAGGTCCCAAAAATCCCGGTTCTTTAAAACGGCACCGGTTTTCTCTAATCCGGATACAGCTTAGGGCCGGTTAACAAAATATCATTTAGAGACACGTTATTCCTACTCTTCGCTGACGCGTCGAACACTACGCGTAAAGGAGTGGAAGTACTACTAGGTCGCAAAATACTATGATGTGGAATAATGTATTTGCTACCCTTGTCACCCTAATAAAGTTCCATAATTATGCCCAAGGTCTTCATATTCCCCACCGAGAGTGTCCCCACGTTGCCGTCGTGGTGGGGCTTGTGTGTCTCAGTGATCTTGTGAGCTTTGCCGGTAGAGTTACTCATGCCGGAAAGGTCCAAGTGAGAGACCAGACCAAGAGGGACACGAGAGGGGCACACCGTTCGGAGACTTGAGCAGTGTTCGGGTCTTCGGACGGTGTGCGTTTCAGATGGAGGAACCTTGCTCGCTGCTCTCTGGTACGCGTCTGCTCATCAGACGTGACTGTGAGGGCGACAAGCAAGCAGTGAGAGAGAGAGGCCCCGTGAAAGGGCGGAGAAAGGGACCGCACCCTTAAAAAGGAACAAAAAACGGTTCTCCACCCTGGAGGGCATTGTCTTGCGCCCCCCGCTAGCGGCTAGCCAGACGGCCTCGGGCCGGAGGAAGCCGGCCTCGTATGCGGCAGCCGTGGTTGTCGATCCGGCGTCGGCCGTTCAGGCCAACCCAGGGCCCGGACCGGCACCCCAGACAGCACCACGGAAGACGGCGCCGGCCAAACGGAAAAAAGGCAGGCCGGCGGCACAGACAAAGGCGGCGAAGGCATCAGCGCCAGCGGTGCCACAGACACAGGCGGCGAAGGCATCGGCGCCAGTGGTGCCACAGCCGCCTTCTAATTCTCTTGCGGCCGAATCCGAATGGCAGGTGGCCGGGGAGAAAAAGAAGGCGGCAAAGGCAGCCAGGGCGGCCAAGAAAAGACAGAGGAAGCGGCGGCAAAAGGAGCGAAGAGTGGCAGCTGCGCTCCGCGCCCCTAGGACCGCGGCTGTAGTACTCACACTACAGCCCGAAGCGGTGCAGAGGGGCGTAACCTACGGCGACGTGCTCACCAAGGCGAAGGAGGCGGTAAACCTTGGTGAGCTAGGCATCGTTGGAGGTCTCCGGCTAAGGGTCACCATGACTGGGGCCCGGATGCTGGAGATCCCCGGGGCAACCAGTGGCCTGACCGCCGACGCTCTAGCCGAAAGGCTCAGGGCGTCCATAAGTGCGGACGATACCCGAGTGCCCAGGCCCACCAAGTGCATTGACATGCGCATTTTGGGCCTGGACGACTCCGTCACGGAGGAGGAGGTGGTGGCCGCCGTCGTCAGGACGGGGGGGTGCTCTGCCGAGCAAGTGAAGGTAGGCACCATACGTCCTGATCACACGGGCATGCGAACCATTGCTGTAAGCTGCCCCGTGACGGCGGCCAAGAAGATATCGGAGGGCCGAAGGCTCCTGGTGGGCTGGGTTTTAGCGCAGGTCAAACTGCTGGAACTCAGACCTCTGAGGTGCTTCCGCTGCCAAGTAGCTCTGTGCACCTCGGAGGTGGACCGCAGCGGTCTTTGCTTCCGCTGTGGTCAGCCCGGTCACAGGGCCGGCTCTTGTAACGCCACGCCGCACTGCGTCGCATGTGCGGCGACTGGCAAGCCGGCCGACCACTGGGCAGGAGGCAAGGCCTGCGCTCCACCCGCCAAAGCCGGGGGTAGGAGGAAGCCCACCGCAGTCTCCACCGCAGCCGCCGCCACCGTCACCGCCTCTGCCGCCACCACTGCCGGTACAACCGCCGCCGCTGCTGCCACTGCGACAGCCGCAGTCGAGCCCTCACAGGGGGCTCAGGAGGAGGCAGTAATGGAGTGTCAATAACGGCTCCATTACGCCTCCTCCAGGCGAACATCAACCACTGCGCCGCGGCTCAGGACTTGTTGCTCCAGAGCATGGCGCAGTGGTTGATAAACATCGCCCTGGTCGCTGAGCCGTACTATGTCCCGCCCAGGGAGGACTGGGTGGAGGACCTGGACGGTTCAGTGGCACTAATATCATCGGCCGCCGCTGGTACTCCGTCCCTCGAGAGTGTCAAAAGAGGATGGGTTTACGTAGCAGCATGGTTCGGGGAGATTGTTGTAGTGGGGGTCTACTTCTCCCCGAGCCGAACTCTCGCCGAGTTCCAGATCTCCCTTACGGAATTAGCTGTCGTCGTCGCTGGGTACCGTTCCCTCCCCGTGCTCGTTCTCGGGGACTTCAATGCCAAACAATTGGCTTGGGGTTCCCGTTATACGGACACAAGGGGCAGGATGGTGGAGGACTGGGCTCTGGAGACAGGCCTGGTCGTCCTAAATCGGGGTACTGTTCCCACGTGTGTGCGGATGCAGGGTGAGTCTGTGGTGGACATTTCATTCGCCAGCCCTGCTCTGTCACAGCGTGTCGTCGACTGGCGCGTTATAGAGGAGGTGGAGACCTATTCCGACCACCGGTATATCCGGTTCGACGTCTCCGCCCAGACCTCGACTGCACCGGTCCGACAGGCCCCGAGTGATCCGCGGTGGGCGCTGAAGCAGCTGGACCGGGAGCTTCTCCTGGAAGCCTCGATCGTGCAGGCCTGGATGTCACCACCAGACAGGCCTTCTGACATCAACGATGAGGCGGAGTGGTTCCGGGAGACCATGTCCGAGATATGCGATGTGGCAATGCCCCGGGTCCGGCCAGGAAGCGGCCGCCGCCAGGTGTACTGGTGGTCGCGAGAGCTGGCAGCGCTACGCGAGGCATGCGTTGCTGCACGGCACCAGTACACCAGGCACCGCAGGCTCCGCATCCGCCCTCCGGATGCGCAGACCAGTGAGGCGGAGCTATATGAGGAGTACAGAGCGGCGAAGTCCGCCCTCCGAGCGGGGATCCTGCGGGCCAAAGATCTGGCTCGCAAGGAGATGCTGGAGTCTCTGAACGGGGACCCATGGGGACGCCCTTATAAAATGGTGCGGGATGAGCTCCGCACCTGGGCCCCCCGTTGACACAGGGTCTCCGGCCCCAGCTCGTTGAGGACGTGGTGAGCGCTCTGTTCCCTTCGCGAGGGGATCACACTCCCCCGCCTATGGCTTCGCCACCTGCGGTGCCCGTTGCGGACCACACCATCGACGGCGACGACGACGACGATGCTCCGGAAGTGACCGAGGTAGACCTGAGAGTGGCGGTAAACAGGCTGAAGGCCAGAAATACCGCCCCAGGACCCGACGGCTTACCTGGGAAACTCTGGGTCCTGGCCTCGGAGGCTCTCGGGCCTCGACTAAGGGGGTTCTTCAGCGCATGCTTGGAGAGGGGCCAGTTCCCACTTCGTTGGAAGACGGGGAAACTGGTCCTCATTAAGAAGCCGGGACGCCCTGCGGACTCTCCGTCCGCATACCGGCCCATCGTGCTGCTCGACGAGGTGGGCAAGCTCTTTGAAAGAGTTATTGCAAACCGCCTCGTCACGCACCTGGTGAGGATGGGGCCGGATCTGGAGGAGAACCAGTTCGGTTTCCGCACGGGACGCTCGACGGTGGATGCCATCATGCGCGTGAGAGCTCTCACGACGGGAGAAGCAGTATCCCGGGGCAGGGTCGTCTTGGCGGTGTCTCTTGATATCCCTGGAGTTGCATTAGGGAGGCACTCCGGTATCAGCGGATGCCGACCTACCTCCGTCGCGTGGTCGAGGCGTATCTGACGGATAGGGCCGTCACCTACCCCGGTCACGAGGGAGAGTGGATTCGGCGAGAGATGTCGTGCGGTGTTCCACAGGGCTCGGTTCTGGGGCCGTGTCTGTGGGACATCGGCTACGACTGGGTGCTGCGCGCCGACTTCCCTAGCGGCGTCAGCGTGATATGTTATGCTGACGACACGCTCGTTCTGGCTCAGGGAAGGTCGTACCAGGCGGCGGCTGACTTAATGACACGCGGGGCTGCGATAGTCGTTGAGAGGATCCGGCAATTGGGTCTCGAGGTGGCCTTGCACAAGTCCGAAGCCATGTGCTTTCATGGTCCTTGGAACAAGCCACCACCGGGATCCCAAATAACAGTAGGAGGGGTTCACATCGGCGTCGGGTCGACGATCAAATATCTGGGACTCGTTCTCGACAGCCGATGGAACTTCGTCGAACACTTCCGACGTTTGGCTCCCAGACTGGGGCGGGCCATGGCTGCCTTCAAGCGGCTTCTGCCCAATCCGGGAGGTCCAAACGCCTCCTGCCGGAGGCTCTATGCGGGGATCGTGCGGTCCATGACCCTTTATGGGGCCCCGGTGTGGACGTCCCAAAGGGGCATGGCCATCCGGCTTGCTCGGGGATACCGCACGATCTCCGGCGAGGCGGCGAGCCTCCTTGCCGGATTGCCGCCGTGGGATCTGGAGGCGAGAGCCCTCGCGCACGTCTACGCGTTGCGCGTAGAGGCGCTACGCCAGGGCGAAACTCCGCTGCCGCGGCAAATTGCAGCGTGGCGGACGGAGCTCCGGCAAGATACCATGGCGGTATGGAGTCAGCGACTGTCGCAACCCAGTGCTGGACACGCCACAATAGCAGCGTTAGTGCCCCTCTTTGAGGAGTGGCTGGAGAGGCGCCACGGCGTCCTCACCTTCCGCCTGACGCAGGTACTCACCGGACACGGTTGTTTCGGGAGGGACCTGTTTCGGAATCGGCGGGAGGAAACGTCCGGGTGTTTTCATTGCGAGGATCGCCCAGAGGACACGGTGGAGCATACGGTGGAGGTCTGCCCCGCTTGGGCGGAGCACTGCCGTGTCCTCGTCGAAGCGATCGGCGGCGGCGACCTCTCGCGCCCGGCCTACATATTCAACGAGTCTGAAGATGCTGATCATCGCACCCCTGATCAAGCAATCCAGCCATGGCAACCATACATCACAAGATCTGGAAGAACCGTGAAGCCCGTTGTTCGCTTCGCTTAGGGGAGAGTGATGTGGGACACGCGTAAACTCAACGCACTCGATACCGCCAACCTGCAAGCATCAAACGACCGCGTGGCACGGGCGCGCGGCGCGCATTGTCGTTGGAATGTGGCTGGATCTCAGGCTGGATAGAAGGCGCGCGCGCAGACCGCCGCCCGCTCCCATTCAAAGCTAATGAGAGACTGTTCACCGCTCGTTTTTTTTTTTTTTTTTTTTTTTTCGGTATGACCACTAGCAAGTTAACACGAAGGGGCTATCAACTGCTTAACCGGACTATCCTGTGGTGGCCTCAAATGAATTTAAGGCCCCCAGCCAAGGCAACAAAGCTAGCTACAAGCTAAAACTACTGACCGCTCGCTAAGGGCATTCCCTGTGGAATACGACCTCGGCTTAGCGGCGTCAGTTTGGGACAGCAAGGGACAACAGGCTGGGTCGTTTTATTATTTAGGGGTTATTAAAGCTAAAGGCTCAGCGGCGCGGGCTGGCTCGTTGGCAAAAGTCGGGGAGGGTTTTGAATGGGGCGTCGCGACGGACCTCGGCGGCGAGGTCGGTATACGGAACGCGGTCTGTGTTTGTTTTTTCTAAGAGTGCTGGTTTCCCTACAGCTTTCCTGAATCTTTGTGATCTCGTCATCGGAATCGATGAGTGTATGCCGAGGACGGCGAATCTTACTAATACGAGAGGGAGTGTATTGTGAGGCCTTTGAAATCAAAAGATTGCTGTGTTTCTCAGCTGATTCAACTCATACATACAGTCGATACCATATGTCTAACTATTATGGATAAGTCACCATGACCGCTTTTTGTTAATATTAGTCAAGCAAATACCATGGTGAAATAAAAAATGGTGATTATAGTACCATGATATTAATCCTTATCCATTTAAATGGTTTTGATAATTAAGGTTGATTATGCCCGTGTAAATTACACTTTAAATCATTCAAATCGGACCTTTCGTTCAAAAGTTACGACGGTAATAAACATGCTCGGAGTAAGCAAAATGGCGCGGCTTGAGCGAACTGGGGAGAATCGTATCAATGCTTGGTCCGATGAAGTTGAAACACCACGGCATTTAAATGTTTTCGATAAAACAATAAGAATAACAAATGTTTGGATTTTTCGAAAATCAACTAGGTACATACATAATAAGGGGTGAAGCAGGGGTGAATAAGATTTTAGGGGAGGAAATTATAGCTTGTTTCAATTTACGTCGGAATTCTATGAACAAACTAAAAGTGGGATAATTGAAACAGATCATGTACCTAAATATTTTTGCATAATCAACCCCTGACGGGCTGAACGGGGTGAACAGTTGCGCTGAACCAATAATGAAAATCGTAGGTGCTTAATTTTCCAAAACTAACCTTTAGAAGGGGATATGTATAGGGGCGTTGCAGTTTGTGGAGTACCTACTATCCCCACGCGGACGAAGTCGCGGGCGAAGTGCTAGTAATAATAATAATAATATCTTGGGACAATCAACACACCGCCATCTGGTCCCAAACTAGGCAGAGCCTGTACTATGGCAACCAGACAACTGATAAACATACTTATATATATTTCTAAATACATACATATTATAGATAAATTACACAGCCAGATACAGAACAAATAATCGTACTCATCGCACAAAGATTTGTCCTGTGTGGGAATCGAACCCACGACCTCCGTCCTAGCAGTCAAGGTCACTAACCACTAGACCAACAGGTGACGCATCCATAACACCTGGAGCGTTGTGTCAGGCATTTTGTCGCGTGCAGGTTCTCTCATGCGCCTGAGGAGCTGTGATGGCTTTTGATCGCCAAGCTCCATTTCGGTGAGGAGCTTTTGCAACTGCTGGGTTTCCGATTCTTCGTACACGGAAAGTAGCCTTTTCTTGGCATCCTCGTATATGCCTGTGCGAGATTTGGACATGATAATGTCACTAATCTGTTCGACATCCGTTTTCTCGAGATGTGCCACCATCAAGCTGAACTTTGACTCCTCGCTGGGCTTCTGGGGACTGACGACCGTTTCAAATTGACCAAACCATAATGTTGGTTTGTCACGCCAAAACGTAGGAATACGGGCTTTGACGGAGATAGTCTCGATCTCTTCGGAGTCCATGATAATAGCTGGAGAACGTCTGTCGGTATCACGTCGGGTCACCAATTTACCAAGGGAAGTAGTAAATAAAATTGCGTTAGTATAGTAAATTACGTACTGTCTTTATTACCAAAATTACCTAGCCTATATATACATTTCGGTTGAACTGGTTGTGAGGACGCCACTAGTTCCAAAGTATCGCTCAACCAATCGTGAGCTCGCTCGACTGCGGAGTCCTAGGACCTCGATCGCGCGGCACGTAAATACCGTGCGTATGGCGCGGGCGCCTCAGGATTATTGTAAATCATAAAATGGTTTAAAAGAGTGTCCGTGGAGTTTCTTGCACGTTCTTCTCCATAGAGATCTACGCTTTGGAACGTGCAAATAGCTTCGTGTTTTTGACTGACTGACTCTGACAATTCAAAAGTACCTGTAAGTGGTTTATTTGAAATAAATGCTTTGACTTTGACTTTAACTTTGAGTGTCCGCCAAAGACTACAATAGTTGGTGTCCGCTGCGCGCGCATCGCGTGCGGTGGTGTAGTCGATGCTTACAGGTCAGCTGGTACACGGTGATGCACATACACCGCACGTCATTGTACTTTTACAAGCATTAGACTGATGATCAGATTTAAGACAATTATGACAAAGTTTGAGTGAATGAACACGGTTCATTCTTTCATCGACCGACAATTTACGAAATTGATCACATCGATATATCATATGATTTTGTTTACAAATCACACAAGTTAAATTTAAGTTATTATTCTCTTTATTCACTTTACTGTACACACAACTTTACATTTATAAATATTTCTTAACAATAAAACATTACAAAAAAAACATTTAAAAATATAAAAAGCAGTAGTCCGCCGGTGTCGGGAGCAAGGTCCAAGCTACCGGTGGTTAGGGCTTCAGAGACAGGAACCTCCTCACAATACGAGCCGTATCGAGGAGTACTGCCTTCTGTATCAGGCCCTTTATCCAACTGCGCAACGCCAGCTTCGAGAGATGGTCGTCGAAGCTTTTGGCCATCAGGCCAATCGGCACAATGACAGCCGAGTCCACATTCCACATGTCGACAACCTCGTGCGATAAGTCAAGATACTTGATTTGTTTCTCTTTCTCAGCTTTCACGAGGTTCTCGTCATGTGGAATGGTAACATCGATTATCATTGTGCGGCGCGCTAATCGGTCTATCACCACTATATCGGGCTTATTAGCGACGATAGTCCTATCAGTGATGATAGACCGATCCCAGTACAACGTGACATGGTCATTTTCGAGAACTGGGTCGGGCACATACTTGTAATACGGTACCTCAGAATCCACAAGTTGGTATTTCAAAGCAAGTTGCTGGTGAATAATCCTGGCCACTTGGTTATGCCTGTGCAAGTACTCGCCGTTAGCCAGACGAGAACAACCAGAGATAATATGTCTGATGGACTCACCCGGCCGGTGGCATGCCCGACACACGTCAACCGTCCCGTCCTTCATAATATGCCTCCGGTAGTTGTTCGTCAAGATAACTTCGTCCATAATTGCACAAACAAAACCTTCAGTTTCTCCGAAGAGATCACCGAAACGTAGTAAGGTGATGCATCCGGTTTGCAGTCAGCAGTGTACGGACTCTCCTATCCAGGGCGTCGAGTTCGGTTTGAGTCCATTTGAGTATGCCGAAAGAGTACATTAATACCGGCATGACCCAACCGTTGAAGGCGCGCACCTTATTTCCGCCCGACAAAAGGCTATTTAAAACCTTTTTCAGGCGGCCAAAGAAGCGCTCCTTCAGCGATTGCTTCATGTCAGCAACATTAATGCCCAACGCTTCCGACACACCCAAATACTTGTAGGTTTCGGTCGAGCTGAGGGATCTAATCTGTATGGAATCCGAGAGTTGAATTCCCTCAGATTCCATAATCTCCCCTTTCTTTACATGCGTGACTGCACATTTGTCCATACCAAATTCCATCCTGATGGCACTACTGAAGTTTTCAGTTACCTTCAGTAGCTCCATCAGTCGCAAATTGTTTCAGATCATCCTTGTAAAGGAGGTGAGATATGGATTGACCATCTCTTCTCAACCAATAGCCTAGGCCTGAATCCTCCAGCAGTGTGCTAAGAGGATTCAGAGCTAAGCAAAACCAAAGTGGA
The DNA here is from genome assembly GCA_947386135.1 of Melanchra persicariae. NCBI lineage: Eukaryota > Metazoa > Arthropoda > Insecta > Lepidoptera > Noctuidae > Melanchra > Melanchra persicariae. The sequence goes on along the minus strand of OX376664.1, from coordinate 3,819,594 downwards.
CTCAAACTGTCGCCCTGGAATAGTCCCCGTTTAATCCATACAGGCTCATCATTCCCTTGAATCGGTCGACATCCTGGATATCGAAGGACCGTTTTCCATTGCCTCATACATGACTCAAGGAAGGCGCGTAGAGTTGCATCTATTTTGTACAACTCCAGCACCTTCATGAGCCATGTATGTGGCACAGAGTCATAGGCCTTCTTGTAATCTATCCAACATGTCGACAGATCCTTACGGGATCGACGAACCTGTTGGCTTATGGCCATGTCTATGAGGAGTAGCTCCTTAGTGCCGCGGGACCCTTTCCTACATCCATTCTGAGAAGCGGACATAATTGAGTTTTTCTCAATGTGATCATTAATTTTCACTCTCAAAATGGATGTAAGAAGTTTATAGACCGTCGACAAACAAGTAATTGGTCTATAATTCTTGGGTTCCGCGGGACTACCTGTCTTATGGAGCAGGTGGGTAACGCCAGTTGTTAGAAACTGTGGTAGCGACCCAGACTCTAAGGATGATTGGAATTGAGATGCCAGGAGTGCGTGTGAGCTGCTATACCATTTGAGCCAGAAGTTATGCAGTCCGTCCGGTCCTGGAGATTTCCAGTTTGGTAACGGACGGACTGCTTTGGCTACATCCAATGGGGTGATGTTAATAAGTTCCATTGGTGGTATAGCTTCACACACGCGCTCGACATCGAAAGAAAGAAAGAAAGAAAGAAGAAAGAAAAATATTTATTTGGGACTCGCACAAGACAAACAAAATGTAAAACAATAAAATCAAATTAAAGATAGGTATACATTCTGTGCGAGGCCAAAAAGGTCCCTATCTCACCATAAGCTGCGATATTTAAAAAAAAGAAAATATCACAGCGCACATCGCGCATCCAACCACCTTCGGCATGACAGACGGGCACCGACTTGTTTCGCCAGAATGTACTCGTGGCGATATCATCCGGGCGGCACACGTCTGTCACACTTTGTTCAGGTCGCTCCCAAGCTCTATACACCCACCTCTCATCGCTCTGGAACATACGATTCTGCAAGTATCGGTCAACCCGCCGCTTATACCGCCGAATACGGTTTGCCCATGCACAAACTTTCTGCTTCAGGAAGTCGATGCGCTCTGTGACACGGGACGTGTATTCTCGAGGGCTGATTCCAGTCCCCGAAAACGTCCGCCTCACAAAGCGCATCACACGTGGCCGGGTATTGCCCTCCCTGAAGCAGTATAGTTTGCCGATGAGTTCCCTAGCCTCATCGATACGCCGCTCGATCCTGCACTGCCAGGCTGGTACAGCAGGTTTTGGTCGTATAGCCTCGTCACAATTTGGAAACTTGACGTTTGCTATACGACATGCCGCAACAGCCCCGCAATACAGGATTGAGTGCGTATCAACGAGGTTCTCGCTGCTTTCGAAGATATTCTGAAGCAGCGAGTCCAAGGCACACACCAGCGCCCTATTCTTTTTGTGCATAGGTAACCGTGGTAATCGGGGCCTAAGTTCGGTAGGAGTTGATCTATACTCGCGAAGCGCATCCTCCAGCGCGCTTCTCAGTCGATCGTTGCACTGGCTACTTACCGTGACAACCCTATCATCTACCCCATCACTATCATTATTGGGCCGCGGTGTGATTGCGCCACTGGCTGGCGCCTGTACCGCGGTCTGTGTCGGGGTCGAGACGATAAGGTTGTTCAGTACCTCTGAGCGCAGCCTATCAAGCGCGGCATCGTCCAACTTGTGACTACGTTGGATGACTCGCACTTGATCCGACAATCGTTGGGCCGAGACGTTGACAGTCGGTTCCAGGTCCTGAAACAGAGACAGCATCCTGACACGGTACGCAGTGAGGTTAGTTCCCCCCTCTGTAGACCCGTAATATGCGTAAGTTATTATTATTATTACGGTTGTTGTTATTGTACGGAGCTCGTGACGTATTAAGAACTGACTTAGACGAAGATTTAATTTGGCTTTTATTTTGTGTATTATTGTTGTTACTATTTTTCGACGTGTTATTCGACGAGCTGTCCTTAAAAGTATGTTCGAGAACTTTAATTTGTTTGTTTACGAAAGCTATTAGTTCTGCAAGCGTAGGTATCAACTTTTGATCACAGCATTCTTCGAATAATTTTCGAGTATGAGTCGAGTCGTTGTACGTAATGCTAAGTGACACAATAAAAAATCGTCTAAGTTTCTAATGTTCAATGCTTTAATCGCTTTAAGGGAATAATCAAAGATTTCTATAAATGAAGTTAAGTTCGACGTAGTATCCTTAGTTAAAGGTGAAAAGTTGAACATTTTATCGAAATACCTACATGCTAGCGTTCTGCGTGCGTATAATTAGCGGCAGTGATAGGTAGATTTTTAACCATATTCAAAGCAGAACCTTTAACACATGAAAGTAAATAATGAATTTTATCGATATCTGAGAAATGTCTATTGTGAACTAACGATGAGAACGTGTCATAAAAAGTTGTCCAATTTTCAACTTCATCGTCAAATTGAAATAACGTTATCTTTAGTAACGCGGGTGTGGGTACTATTGACTCATTTTTGTCTAAAGCAGGATAGAAATCGGAGTCCGATTCTGAATGCTTACTAGCGATAAACTGACATGCATTATACATTTCGTCAAATGTTTCGAGTTCACTAATCGACATTTTAGCTGTTGGTTTTATTTGCACTTCTATTTCGTACAAATCAAAGATGGTGGACTCAAACCTCGCACGAACACTTTCCATTTCCGACAATAATACCATAAATAATTTATCTGGTTCAGATCCAACTTTTTGGGATAGTCATAATGGTAGGTCAAAGGTCTTTTGAGTGGACAGCTGGCTACGGAGACTGACACGAGTAACACTACACGGAATGCACAATTTGTCCTGGGTTTATTAATTTTCACTCACGGAGCCAAAATTTGATTGTTCAACGGGTTATCGACGGTTACAGACTGCCCGAATACACGCGCTTGCTTTTTCTTGCAGCTATGGCGCGCTTGTCGTACTTTTTATGATGTCCGGTAGCTCGTGGCCAATCGTGTGCCGACTTAGTGAGCGTACACAGACATTCAATATCAAATCCGTCCAATCATGGGCTAGTTACAGAACAGTAACAAACACAAAAAAGATAGTCGAATTGAAAACCTCCTCCTTTTTTAAAGTCGGTTAACAACTCATTAAGTATAAAAAAACAATTGTAATGAGAATCAAAACAAAAAAATAAAATGTATTATATGAACTTGTCGCGTCATGGGTGACCGAGACGCGAAGCACCGGGTCTTCTTCACAATCCAATACAGTTTTGGATGTGGACACTGTTGCAGGTACTCGAAGGAATGATAATTTAAATTAAAAATAACTTTATTCAGACCAACAGTTTACACATGAAACAGACAATGTGCGTGGTTGGACATTCATCCGAGAGTGCCTGAGCGCTGGAGCGACCTCCCTCTAGCCCCGCCAGTTCTCGCTGTCCCCTCTACGGACGATCGTGTCCAAGCGGTAGGGCGCGCTTGCGTTTCCGATCACATGATTATTAGGTTTCGAAACAATTTGTTAGATGGTGCAGTCCGTAGTCCCATAGGCATAGTAGCGCCATCAATTTACGACAAACTCATTTAACTTCTCATAAGCTAAATTGCATAGAAATAACATTAAGTGTACCTAACAATTATCTTGCGTTCAACATTGCGACCAACTATTATTGTCGTCTAAATAGTCATTGATTAGTATGCCTTAGAACAAAGGTTAGATTTAATTTGAGCTTTAAATGCATTAAAAGGCAAGTCAAGAAAAGAAAGGGGTATTTTATTGTAAAAGCGAATACCGAGCCCCACACATGAGCCCTGGACCTAAAGGACTGAGAATAAGTAGGGATAGACTTTATGAGCTGTATGGCCTTAAGCCATTTATTATGACTGAAACTTTTAATAAATATGTTGCTACCTACTCAAAAATTTATAAAATTTCTTGTAAGGCAGCTAAGGCCTTATATATTAGCAATAAGGTTAAAGCATCAGAAAATAAAATAAAGACGGTTTGGAAGATAATTAATAATGAAACAAAGCGGAACAAAAGACATAATACTGATTACACATTGGAGACTCCTCATGGTCTTATTAGCGATAACAAGAAAGTTGCTCAAGAATTTGTAAATTTCATTACCAGTATCCCTATTGAAACAACTGAAGCCTTAAACTCCTCGCCTTCGCTGGCTTTTGATTTATTACAGGCCAACGTGTCAGCTTGCCCAACTAAATTTGAGTTTAAACATATAAACCCCATAACAGTACTAAAGGTTTTTAAACAAATCAAGATTAAATTGACAGAAGACCTGTGGGGATTGTCTATCAAAGTATGTACCTCAATTATTGAGACTATAGCGACGTATTTAGCTTTAATATTTAATTTATGTGTGGATCAAGGAGTATTTCCGGATCTGATGAAATACAGTAAAGTTATACCACTTTTTAAATCCGGGGACAGTAAAGACACAAATAACTATAGACCGGTGTCCGTATTGCCAGTATTTAGCAAAGTATTCGAAAAGGTAATGCTTAATCATTTTAACACAAATAACATCTTACACGATAAACAGTATGGTTTTACCAAAGGACGTTGTACAACTGACGCCGGTGTCACCTTACTAAAACATATCTTTAATGCGTGGGAAGAGGCGCAAGACGCCATAGGCATCTTCTGCGACCTATCTAAGGCGTTTGATTGTGTAAATCACGAAACATTACTCATGAAGCTCGAGCATTACGGACTAGGCAAAACAGCGTTAAACTTAGTAAAATCTTATTTGAATGATAGACAGCAATTAGTCCAAATAAACGGTGTTAATTCGTCGGGATTAAACGTGAAAATGGGCGTCCCGCAGGGATCGATTTTAGGTCCTTTTTTATTTCTAGTTTATATCAATGATTTACCCCATTTATTGCAAAACCAACTAAACATGGTCTTGTTTGCCGACGATACTTCTTTGATTTTTAAGATAAACAGACGTAGTAATAATTTTGAGGACGTAAATAACGCCCTTCTCCAGGTCCAAAATTGGTTCACTGCTAATAATTTAGTTTTAAATGGGAAAAAAACTAAGTGCATAAGATTTTCCTTACCAAATGTCAAAAGTAGTGATTGTGACATAGTGTTGAACAAGGAGAAACTGGAATTCGTCGATAGAACAGTTTTCCTGGGGTTTACGGTTGACTCTAGGCTACAATGGGGTCCTTTTTTTTTTTACGGGGGGAAATCCTCATGGATGTCCTCCGCCCTGGGGCGGGCGGAGGGGTCTGTCAGACTCTTACTGACTAAAACCACCCCGGTGTTCCATCTTCCACCTACGCCGGGGATCGCGGGAACATATGCGACTTCCGTAATCCCCGGCTGGTGCCGGCCCGCCTCCGCGGGCCACATCTCGTACGCGGGGGGAGTGAGGTGTTTAACTCCCCCCGCGACGTCAGAGGGGCGCACGGGAACACCACGCGCCGCCACCTCGGGTCCGGATGAATGGGAGGCAACGGACATCCCCAAGTCCGCCGCCCCTGGACCCAGTTAGGGGGGCAGAAGGAGGGCAGCGTATGCCCTCCTCCGACGCCCGGTGCGCCTGCTGCGGGCCGGGAGAGCACTCGACATCTCCCTCTCCCTTTCCGCAGCCTCCTTCTGCGCGATGACAGTTTCGCAGAAGGAGACCACCGCGTTCCAGGACTCCTCACCGCCGACCATAGAACGTACTACAGCCGGCAGCGAGAGGTCACTGCCTACCACAGAGACGAGGGCACGGCGCGGCTCCTCCCAAGCGGCACACTCTGCCAGCGTATGCCGCGCCGTGTCCTCCCGACAGTCGACGCAGTGGTGACACCGAGCGTCCGGCTCCCTGCCTATGCGACACAGGAATCTCCCGAAGCAGCCATTCCCCGTGAGGACCTGTGTCGCTCGAAACGACAGGGAGCCGTGCCTTCTCCCGAGCCACAGGTCGAGCACTGGCCGGATGGCCTCGATAGTGACGAGGCCGGCGGTAGGGCGTGAAAGCCTGTTCCGCCATTCCGCCACCAGGACCTCGCGCAGCTGCGACCGAGGCAGCTCAAAATGTCGCTGCGTCAGTCGCTCCCCGCGCGCCCGCGCGTCCTCGCGCCACCGATGCATTGACGCGAGGACTTTTGCCTCCAGGTCCCAGGGCGGAGATCCGGCCAGTGCGCAAGCCGCCTCGTAGGAGATCGTGCGATAACCCCTGATGACTCTGACGGCCATCACCCTCTGCGGCTTCCGCAGAACAGAGATGGTGCCGGCCGTCAGGTCAGCCGCCCAGATCGGGGCCCCATACAGGGCCATCGATCGCACGATCCCCACGTACAACCGCCTACAGACGGTGCTCGGGTCCCCCAGATTGGGAAGCAGCGTTGACAGCGCCCCAGCCGCGCCCAACAACTTGGGCGCCAGCCGTCGGAAGTGGGGTCCGAAATCCCACCGGCTGTCGAGCACCAATCCCAGGTATTTCATGGTGGACTCGACAGCGATACGGACCCCACCGACCACGATGTGTGATCCCGCCGGCGGCGCCCGCCGGGGGCTATGAAAAACTATGGCCTCCGACTTGTTGAGGGCCACCTCCAGGCCAAGGCGCCGTATGCGGCTCACCACCTGTGAGACCGCGGCCGTCGTCAGCAACGCTGCCTCGCTGTACGAGCTCCCCCGGGCAGTGACCAGCGTGTCGTCAGCGTAACACGTCAGGTCCACTCCCGGCTGGAGCTCGCCTCTCAGCACCCAGTCGTACCCGATGTTCCACAGGGGCGGGCCCAAGACCGAACCCTGCGGAACACCGCACGACATGGGGTGCTGGTGTATGCCATCACGTCCCAGATAAGTGACACACCTCTCCGCCAAATAAGCCCCAATGACGCGGCGGAGGTAGGAAGGCACTCGATGATAGCGGAGTGCCTCCCGAATACAACTCCAGGGCAGGGTGTTCCCCACCAACCGTGTCTCCACGTTGTCGTCGTGGTGGGGCTTGCGTGTCTCAATGATCTTGGGGGCTTTGCCGGTAGAGCCACTCATGCCGGAAGGTCCCAAGTGAGAGACCAGACCAAGAGAGACACAAGAGGGGCACACCGTTCGGAGACTTGAGCAGTGTTCGGGTCCTCGGACGGTGTGCGTCTCATTGGCTTGCTCGCTGCTCTCTGGTACGCGTCTGATCATCAGACGTGACTGTGAGGGCAGCGAGCAAGCAGTGAGAGAGAGGGAGAGAGGAGGGGAGATAGGGACCGCACCCTCAAAAAGGAAATTATGGATAGTAGCCAAAAAGAGATATTACCCCAGGGCGGTACGGACTGCACAGCAGTCCGGGAATCCGCCACGCTTTATGCGTCAAGCCCCTCGTATTCTGGGGGGGGCAACGCTGCTATCCACCATCCGCTTGCCAAGGGCAACAGTGGCCGAGGAGGCCCCCGATCCAAGCCGTCCTTCGAGGACTTGATCGGGTTTGGTTTTAACTCGCCCGACAAAGCGTCGGTCGGGCAGAGCGCGAGAAGAGGCGCGTCATGTTGGAGAGAGGGCTTGCCTGAGCGTCACGCGGGTGCAGAGTCGGAGTCCGAGTTGGACTCCGACGACCTGGTGACCGTGAGCTCGGCAAGCTCTGGACCCGAGGGGGCGGGGACAGGTGCGGAGGACTCTAGGTCCTTCCGCAAGCGGCCTAGACCGGAGGAAGACCGGGGGTCGTCTGGCAGCGAGGAGGTGGCCTCTGCTCGCAAGATCCCCACCAGCAGGCGGGGCAAGGGCCGAGAGGGAGGCAAGGGGAGATTGCCCGCCTCCAAGGTGGCTGGTCAGCGAGCCGAGGAGCTCGCCGCTGACGGACGACCTCCCGTAGAGGGCGGTCGCAGGGCTCCTGGTTCGGAGTCCTCCGGCGGTGAGCCGGATGACTCCGGACAGGAGCGTGTTCGGAGGGCCGGGTTTGCGGAGGTTGTAGAGGCCGCGCTTCGCGATGTGGCCTTGAAGAGGAAGTTGTCCTCCAAGAACAAGGCCATACGCGAGGCGATGGCCTCCATTCTGGCGGCAGCGGAGGGTAACCCAGGGGGGCCTCCGCGGGACGAGATGTCCAAGCTGCGGGCGGAGGTCGCCCGCTTGGCTGCCGCCACGGAGCGCCTCCAGAGGGAGAATGCGGGGCTCCGAGCAGACCTGGCCAGGCTCCAGGGAGCCGGCCCACAGGGGGCGCCTGAAGGGGGGCGCAGGGAGAACAGCCAGCCCGTGCCGCAAGAGGGCCAGGTGCTGGACCTGGTGCGGCAGGAGATGGCTGCCTTCCAGGCGCGGTTTTCCGTCCTGGAGGGCATCGTCCTGCGCCCCCCGTTAGCGGCGAGTGGGAAGGCTCCAGGCAAGAAGGCGGCGTCGTACGCGGCCGCCGTGGCTGCCACACCGGGGTCGTCCGGCCAGGACAAAGGGTCCGGGCTGGCACCCGCGAAGCCGGTGCCGGGAAAACCGGACCCGGCCCCGGGAAGGAAGAGGAAGGGTGGGGTTGCTGCGCGGACGGCGAAGGCTCCTGCGCCGTCTGAGCAGCAGCTCCCCCCGGCTTCCTCGCCTTCAGCTCCTCCCCCGGCTCAAGCCGAATGGCAAGTGGCCGGGGAGAAGAGGAAGGCGGGAAAGGCAGCCAGGGCGGCCAAGAGGCGGGAGAGGAAGCGGCGGCAGAAGGCGCGAAGCGTCGCGGCTGCGCTGCGCCCCCCGAAAACCGCGGCTGTAGTGGTTACACTGCAGCCGGACGCGGCGAAGAGGGGCGTGACGTACGCGGACGTGCTCACCAAGGCGAAGGAGGCGATAAACCTTGGTGAGCTAGGCATCGTGGGGGGCCTTCGGCTCCGGGTCACCATGACTGGGGCCCGGATGCTGGAGATCCCCGGGGCAGCCAGCGGCCCAACCGCGGACGCTCTAGCCGAAAGGCTTAGGGCGTCCCTAAGCGCGGACGATGCCCGAGTGTCCAGGCCCACCAAGCGCATCGACATGCGCATCTTGGGCCTGGACGACTCCGTCACGGAGGCGGAGGTGGTGGCCGCCGTCGTTAGGACGGGGGGGTGCTCAGCAGAGGAGGTGAAGGCGGGCACCCTACGTCCTGACAACACGGGCACGCGCACCATTGTGGTGAGCTGCCCCGTGTCGGCGGCCAAAACCATCACGGAGGGCCGAAGGTTTTTGGTGGGTTGGGTTTCCGCGCAGGTCAAACTGCTGGAACCCCGACCTCTGAGGTGCTTCCGGTGCCAAGTGGGCCACCATGTGGGAGCACAATGCACCTCGGAGGTGGACCGCAGCGGTCTTTGTTTCCGCTGCGGTCAGCCCGGTCACAGGGCCGGCTCTTGCGTCGCCGCGCCGCACTGCGTAGTCTGTGCGGCAGCTGGCAAGCCGGCCGACCACTGGGCTGGGGGTAGGGCCTGCGCCCCACCCACCAAAGCCGGAAACAGGAGGAAGCCCTCCGCCACCGCCGTCTCTGCCGCGACCGCCGCCGCTGCCGCCGCTTCTTCTACCGCCATTGCCGGTTCCACTGCGGCTGCTGCTACTGCAGCGGCCGCAGTAGAGCCCCTACAAAGGGCTCCGGAGGGGGCTGAAATGGAGTGCCAGTAATGGCCCCATTTCACCCCCTCCTGTTGAACGTCAGCCACTGCGCCGCCCAGGAACTGATGCTCCTGAGCATGGCGCAGTGACTGATGCCTGTGGACAGCGAGCAATGGGTAGCTCGCCGTCCGATCAGAACAGGCCCGGGTTGACGGCGCGCTGTGTCCTACGTGCGCCAAACCAGCAGACGTCAGCATGGGTCGGAGCCCAATAGGGCCAGAGCCTACCAGGGTTGCGGATTTGTTCGAAAGAGTTACCGCGGCCCTGGGAAGAAAGGCACTAGGAGGACTAAAGGGTGGGTTTTAGTCAGTAAAAGTCTGACACTCCCTGCCGCTCCACCCAGAGCGGGAGGGGTCATTTGATGATTTCCCATCCTAGAAAAAAAAAAAAAAAAAAAAAAAAAAAAAAAAAAGGGCAGGGTGTTGAAGGCGTTGGAGATGTCCAAGGACACCGCCAACATCACCCCGCCCCGGGACACCGCTTCCTCCGCCAGGACTCTCACACGCGATATCGCCGTGATAGTGGAGCGCCCGCGCCGAAACCCGTACTGGCATTCAGCCAGGTCCGGCCCCTCTCCGCACAAGTGGCTGACGAGGCGGGCTGCGATTATCCGCTCGAACAGCTTTCCCACCTCGTCCAGCAGCACTATGGGCCGGTACGCGGACGGCGAGTCCGCAGGGCGCCCCACCTTCCTGCCCCACCTTGCAGGACGGCTAAGTTCAGCGGCATATGCTGTTAGAAAAATCCGCCAATTTACGGATGTTGATACCGCGAGATTAGTATATTTTAGTTACTTTCATAGTATCATGTCTTATGGCATTTTACTATGGGGACGGGCTGCAGACATCGAGTCTATTTTTATTCTGCAGAAAAGAGCTATAAGAGCGATATACAATCTACGCCGACGTGATTCTCTAAGGGAACTGTTTAAGGATATTAAAATCATGACGGTACCCTGTCAATATATATATGAAAACATTATGTACGTTAGAAAGAATCTCCATCTTTTTAGTAGACGAGGCGACAGACATAATTATATTACTAGAAATAGGGATCAACTAGTTCAACCAAGTTTCAGACTAGCTAAAGTAGCCTCATCTTTCATGGGGTACTGTTTAAAATGTTATAATAAAATACCTCCTAATATATTAGAACTGAATGAAACAAAATTTAAATCTTGTATCAAACGCACACTATGCAAGAAAGCATATTATAAGTTGGGGGATTATATTGAAGATAATAATGCTTGGCTCAATGCCGGTCCAGCTCCACAGTTACTAGGCCGCACAAACTAATCTTTTGGCATTTATAAATATTGTTGAACCCGTTGAAGACTGCAAAACATTATATTTTCATTGTATAGACTCAATGTAATTAGCATTGTATAAATTCATTAATTAACGGCACATGTGTGAGTACTGTGAACCTTATACTACTTTTATTTATTTTTTAATTGATTTGACTGCCCTGGCGGTTGGGAGTGTCATGCTCACTCAAAAGTCTACCTGATGGTGGCGCATGTGTTGGGTCATTTGGCTCCCTTAAATATGGTTGAGCCGAATGGTGCTAGCGCGTGCGTCATGTTCGTGAACGGACGCCGTCAGTTTGGACTGGTCATCTCTCGGCTGCCACGGTTTATTTTAATGATTTGTTATTTTAATTTGTTGTTGATTTTTATTTTTTTACTCCGGATACTTTAACGTGCATTTCTTTTTACATCGTTCTCACATATATGTTTGTATAATTTCAACAGGAATGATGTAACCATAAAATTGTAAAGAAAAATAATTTAAAAGAGTGTCCGTGGAGTTTCTTGCACGTTCTTCTCCATAGAGATCTACGCTTTGGAACGTGCAAATAGCTTCATCTTTTTGACTGACCGACCTTGACAATTCAAAAGTGCCTGTGAATGGTTTATTTGAAATAAATAATTTGAATTTGAATTTGAATTTGAATTTGACCTTACGAAGACGGTGGGAAGGAGCATGTAGTTTGTGTTTGTTTCTGGTGTTAAAGTTGTGGATATCACTAGTTTTGGTGTATGTATGTTTTGCCTAATATATAAAATGTTTCAAAAAATGAATTGAGATGGCACCGTGAGAATTCCAATCTCTTTTAAAAGATCTTTTAATGAAACCCTAGACCCTAGTTGGTATATTGCACGTACAGCACGTTTTTGAAGGACAAATATATTCTGTATGTCAGCAGCCCTTCCCCACAGTAGGATACCGTAGGACATTATGCTATGAAAATAACTAAAAATAGACTAACCGAGCTGTGTTAATGTCAGTGTATTGTCTAACTTTTCTGGCGGCGTATGCGGATGTTTTCAGACTAACTTCGTCGTCCTCGTCCATCAATACTTGCCTACTACAATAGCTATGATAAAGAGTTAACAGGATTATACTTTAATACCTCAAGTATGCGAGGGATTTAACTAGCGCGAGATGTAGCGGAACTGGACAGTCGCCGAGGATCGGCCAGTGTAGCACGCTGTTCGATCAGAATAATCCCGCCAACCACCCATGGCCCCACCGACATCATGTCATATGGGCCGAAACTCAAGGAGACGGCCGCGGACATAGCCCGCTCAAAAAAGGCAGTGCTATCACCGCAGTCGCTTCTTGACTCCTTTACAAGTTATCTCGTCTTGACCCTCTTTGCCTTTCTCCCCATTCTGGGGCGGCAGGCTAGCGTACAGCCCCACTCATGGGCCGCGACACCACTTCACAGCTTCGCTGCCCGTCCGTTCCTTTACTCCCTTTCTAGCCCGCTCCTGATCTTGTACCAACTGTGCGAAAAGTCTCTCAACCGCCGGAAGTTAGCCTCCGAGGCGACGAGGTCGCCGTAGAAGACCGGTTCCTCCTCCAAGCGCGTGATCCCATCTATCATCTTTTGCCGCTGTTCGTCATACATCTCCTCAGAACGTGGTCCAAACATTCGTCGTCTTCGCCGCAGTAACACACACTGACCTCACAAAGCTTCAATCTCTTTCGAAAACACCCATGCCCAGTCAGAATCTGTGAGACCTGGTAGTCCGGCTCGACCCAAGTTGCCTTGAGCCTTGCCGCCACGTCCGGGAAGAACCGATGTAATTCCCTACCCTTATCTTCCTACTTCCATCTTTGCTGCCATTTGGCTGCAGCCTCGTCCGCGATGACCCTTTTCCCCGCTCTGAAGGTATTCCGCGGGAGATGCCGCATGTCATCAATCATGCCCGCACGGGCCACCTCGACGTCGGCAGGTAGCACACCCGCCAATACGGGGAGTGCCGCCGTGCTGACGGACCTGTAGGCCTTCGTCAGAAGGACGAGGGACAGCCTTTGCGTCCTTAGCAGCGTCGATCTGACCGTATATGTGCTCACGCGCCGCCACTAGCATCCCGCCGCTTGATTATTGCGAAGTAGATTCCTTTGTACAGGACCTTAAGGGCCCTGTACCGGATGCCCCAGGATAAAGCGGAGACGCGCGACCCCCCCCCCCTCGTCTTGAGCAGGATCATAGGCCACCATGCAGGGATCCCTTCTTTTCGCATAATGTTCTTTGTCCTAATATACTTCGGCATAACGATTTTGGCACAATTTGTTTTGGCATAATAATACTTTTTTTTAGGCATACATTTTATGTTGGCATAATTTTTTTAGGCATACATTTTATGTTGGCATAAGCTTAAAGACTAATTTGTTTTGGCATAAATTGTTATACCTATAAAAATATGTTTTAATATCATTATGCGTAAATAAATTTATGCTAAGCATAAAATCCTAATTATGGTTAAAAAGTTATGCCTTAGAACTTTATGCTTAATAAATTGATGCTTTAGAATATCATGCTTAATCATTATTATGGTTAGAGAAATTATGCTTAAAAAATTATGCGTAAGCTGTTATGCGTAATTATATTATGCGAAAATATAATTATGCCTAAAATAATTATGCTTAGTTATATTAGGTCTTAAAATTTTATGCAAATGGATAGGGAACCCACCATGCATTGTCGAATGCTCCAGATATGTCCAGGAAGATGGCCTGGACATACTTAGAGCAACTGCCCTGGACCGGGTGCACGCCGGATTATCGTGGCCACTATTTTCCGTTTTAGTGATTATAATAAAACTTAACAATTTAAAACTACCGTTTATAATAATTTTAACGTATAATCTTGTGGGGCACAACTCAACGTGATTATTTTCTGCATTTTCATTCTAAAATAAAAGAAATAACCAAACAAACGATGAGGGCGCCACTGCGCGGCCGGCGTTTGCACGGCGCCCTCTTAATGTTTTAGGTACTTAGGTATTCTGTATTGCCTAGTTATTGTATATAACATGGCATGGCATGCCATGTGGGTTTCTTGGGGAGTGTAGGGGAGCACTATGAAATTCCTACGGAAACGGGAACGGGGAGTCGCGGGCAAAAGTTAGTTATACCTACTACTTATAACTATTGATTGATTTGTCAATAATTAAACGCTAGCTTGAACAAATTTATCCCGTGAAAGGTACAATAATTCGTTATTATTGATAAGATTTTTAAAGATTGCAGATAATTTGTTTTTATAATTTTTCGAGTACTTTGCTTCAAGAAGGCAACGATAAGAAATGGATTATAAATTGGGTGAGTAGCATTTCTAGAGAGTGCGAACTTTTTTGAGTTTTTGTTTCGTTTTATTATGGGATCAACCCCGAAATTGCGAAAGAATAATCAGCTGTTCAGTAAATTTTGTCGAGTTTAGTTTTAGGCACAAACCTACATGTAAGGGGCAGTCTATTTTAGGCTCGTGCGTGACACGTAATATTTATTCGTAACATAAATAAAATGCACAGTCCACACACACTATCTCACGAGATGGTGTGCCCCGTGCGTGACAATTGCCTGGCCCAACGACATGTCACAAAATGTGGACCCACCTTTAAGATAATCCGCTATATTACAGCGCGGAGGCACATACACGTATCCGGGCATTAGAGAAAATGCGTTAACAGGGATAGTCAGAAGCCTTTGCAGTCTAGTTAATAGTGCATTATACAAAGCAGTGTAAGAAAGTTGTTATTGTAAAGTTTCATGATTAAGGTCAATTCATTCGAATTTAATAGCAGCGGCCCTACTTTGTGTTAAAACGTCAGTCGTTCGAGCGAGATAGAGGGATGGAGCTATATAGGGTGTATAGCTCCATCCCTCTTTCATGGTATGGCCCCTGGTGTTGGCGTGTATGTATTCCCAGCGGAAAAGTGTCGTTTTTCTTAATTTCAGTTGATCAGATATTTAGTGTATGACGTCGTGTAAATGTGTATGGTAAGTACGATTTTGTGCATCCAACCATTGGGGAGTTATTCAACAAAAACTGTTTCCGCTGGAACTACGTCATACCAGCGGCACTTTTTTTTTCCTATGGACGTACAAGAAAAAAAATACATGCAATAAGTAGTGTGTGATGAGAGGTAAATGTGTATGTTTAAATGAAATTTGTTTGTCTTAAAACTTCGAAGATATTCAAGTTTCCGCTGCGCTGACGTTTGGCTATTTGATGGAAATCATATAAATCGGTTTAGTGCAGAGTTGATTTTTTTTACGCACGTTGCTATGAAGTTGTGTATAATGTTTGTGAAAACAGATTTTGAAAAAAGCATACC
The DNA here is from genome assembly GCA_947386135.1 of Melanchra persicariae. Classification (NCBI taxonomy): domain Eukaryota; kingdom Metazoa; phylum Arthropoda; class Insecta; order Lepidoptera; family Noctuidae; genus Melanchra; species Melanchra persicariae. Next base: position 3,804,368 of record OX376664.1, on the reverse strand, counting down.
GTTTAGGAGATATACACGTAAAGGTGAAATATGGTTATTAGGTCCAAGTACTTAAAATAGGAACTTTAGAGCCTAACTTTTAACGTTAATTTGTATCTTGTAAGGATCTATAACGTCTTGCCAAGTTTCATTTATGTGCGCTTAGTAGTTAATGAGCAATGGCATAATTTACTACGAATAGACCACTATATTTTATGACATCCAATTGTAGGACTTTTTAATGGAAAAGCAAAATAAAACATATTCCAATATTTAGTGTATTAATTCAACTATTCATATGTAAAATTTCAGCTCATTACGCTACATAATTAAAGAGATATAATAAAAATACCAGAACAACCGAATTACATGGATAAACCGACCAAGTTTGAATGGCTACAAAAAAGCGGCCGTGCAGTACATAGAGCTAACGTTCTAGAATTTCCAGTGTTTTACCATTATTGGACTAGTACAGGTCGGAACACAATTCTTGTCCTGGCTCGATACGTTTCGAAACGCTTTACTTGGCATCACTGTTACCATTGCGATTATATTATTTAGGTACATCGAAATTGAATTGTTCAATTTTAATTAAAACGTCATTCGAAATGTGTCGAGCTAGGTGCCAAGTTAACGCGTACGGGTAGTAGCTATGCGCGCGCTTCCTGTTCTGTTTTATTTATCAGTCACAAATGTGCACCCAAGGACAACGTGCGTATGCGCTGTTTATTTTGCCGCAACTCAATATTATGTACCTATTGGACTCGGTTTTTGACATAGTGTAAGTGACTGTGGCATACTTATTGAGCCAGTAGTGAGAATGATTAAAAGATAAACAAGGTAAGTAGGTACTTCCTAATAAAATACCTCATGAAAATGTTATCTGTTGTAAGGTAGGTATATAGGTTCAAGTGACAACTGTATTATGTTACTTACATCTCGACGACGCCGAAAACTTAAAACTTGTCTATATCTGCTATGTACAGATTCCAGTGCATACAGTGTTTATGACAGCTATGTAAATACCTGTAGTTGTTTGATGAAAGTTGGTTCAGCTGTTCAAAAGTTGCAGTCTCTTATTCGAACTTGTTTCGAATAATAATATGTGTAGGTAGATGGAGACCTTTTATTTTCTAGGTAGGTACTTTGAAGTGTGAGACGAGAATTTCGTTTGTTCTTGTTTGCATTTATTCAAAACACAATTAATAGGTATAATCCCGCAATAATATTACGTAAGTACCTACTTATTTTTAACCTGTCAGGCATTGCAAGCGCGAAACAGAACAACAGTCAAGCCCCGCCCGCATTTTTATATAATACAAGCTGTTGCCCGCGACTTCGTACGCGCATATCCCGTTTTTTCCCGTTGGAATTCCCGTTCCCGTAGGTATTCACGTTCCCGTAAGAATATACGCTAGAACGTAGGTAAGTAGTTCGGTACTGCACTACACTATTAACCTACCTTCAAATTGAGTCAATTACTTAGTACTGATCTGTGATTGTAAGACATACTTATTTGTTGCTGTAAAAGCTCGAACGAGAAGACCAACTTCCGAAAATTTACTAGTAGGTACTTAATACCTAAGATTTAGCTATACATAAGTATTTGAGCTTTTACAGTAGGCAACGTATTTCTTATTTATAAAAGACTGATTTTTTATATCAATGTGTGGTGGCGTTGTTAGCGGCACAATAAATCTAACAATTATGTAATTTTATTTGATGTTATTATTACTGTGTTAATAATGTTTTTTAATTTTAATAGTAACTAATAAATAATTTTAAGAGTACAAAGTTAATGCAGTTGTTTTATTTTCTGCGAAACGATTGTGTACGCGCCTGTACGAATCTAATAAACACGAAAATGATACTACACTGGAAATTCTAGAACGTTAGCTCTATGTACTGCACGGCCGCTTTTTTGTAGCCATTCAAACTTGGTCGGTTTATCCATGTAATTCGGTTGTTTTGGTATTTTTATTATATCTCTTTAATAATGTAGCGTAATGAGCTGAAATTTAACATATGAATAGTTGAATTAATACACTAAATAGTGGGATATGTTTTATTTTGCTTTTCCATTAAAAAGTCCTACAATCGGATGTCATAAAATACAGTGGTCCATTCGTAGTAAATTATGCCATTGCTCATTAATTACTAAGTGCACATAAATGAAACTTAGCAAGACGTTGTAGACCCTTACAAGATACAATCCTATTTTAAGTACTTGGACCTAATAACCACATTTCACCTTTACGTGTATATCTCTTAAACGGTATGCTTTTTTCAAAATCTGTTTTCCTATTTTAAGTACTTAGACCTAATAACCATATTTCACCTTTACGTGTATATCTCCTAAACGGTATGCTTTTTTCAAAATCTGTTTTCACAAACATTATACACAAATTCATAGTAACGTGCGTAAAAAAAATCAACTCTGCACTAAACCGATTTATATGATTTCCATCAAATAGCCAAACGTCAGCGTAGCGGAAACTTGAATATCTTCGAAGTTTTAAGACACACAAATTTCATTTAAACATACACATTTCACCTCTCGTCACACCTCTCGTCACACACTAATTATTGCATGTATTTTTTTTCTTGTACGTCCATAGGAAAAAATAAGTGCCGCTGGGATGACGCAGTTCCAGCGGAAACAGTTTTTGTTGAATAACTCCCCAATGGTTGGATGCACAAATTCGTACTTACCATACACGACGTCATACACTAAATATCTGCTTAACTAAATTAAGAAAAACGACACTTTTCCGATGGGAATACACACACGGTGTTGGCAACTTGACAGATATGACGGCGCGCAGCTAAATTAAAAGTTAAACCAAGATTTAAGATGAGAGACTGGTTGTGTTATTTTATTGAACAGTAATTATTGTTAAATTAAATATTAAAATGGTGATTTATTTCAATTGGTCGAAAATATAATTATGGTGATTTATAAAATATGAGCGGGCAACCCCGAATACGGTAGCAGGTTTGCGTCTACGCCGTGACAGCTGGCATTCTTTTGACAGACAGCGTACGAAGTGCACGCGTGCTAACCTATTGGCTCATAATCTAGTTTCATCTTGTGTTTTACCGTATATTTTGTTTACAAATGTAATCGAATAAAACGAGTGACTGTTATGAATCACAAACGTGCTATTATTTCAACGTTTCTTCTATAACACGCCCATGATGGATGACTATCACAAAGACCGCCCCGCTGCCTATCCCGATACTCCGTTATCAGAAGTGGAATACGAACCCACGCCCACAAGGAAATTCGTGACAACGCTAGTGAAATACGAGGCGTTACGTTTTGAAATGCAAAACACATGGTGACAGCGATAGTGAAAATTGCGGTTAGTTTTTGAAACGCGTATGCTAATCTAGACGTTAAAAACTCAATGTGTGCCGTGAAGTGCCCTGAAATTGGATCCGTTAAACCCAAGTTTGACGCCCGATCATAGTGCGGTATCACGGTGGTATGTTGCGTCGAGGATGCAGTATTGTGCAGTGCAGCTTATTTTTGACCATTAGTAAGGCGCTGAAAACCTTAGTGCCTTCATGCCTGTCGTAGATAACCTATCTGGGTTCAACGTAGGACAAATTCTAGGAAAATTACGAGGTCAAGATTTCTACTTGTCGAGTTTTATGACACTACCCTCATCAACCTGAACAATGGAAAACCAGTCTGGAACGGAGGCAAGCATCTTCACAGCAACTGGCCAGGTCAAGAAGTGTGTGGGGATATTCACGACAATCTGGTGAGCCATTTTCGTTTAGTTATTGCTGTGGAGCTGAGGTGCTAGTTAGTTAACATTTTTCTGTTTGTTTACGGGTGAACATCTTTATGCTGTGGAGACTGACTCACAGAGGGTTACGGTCTCATGATTGACGATTATTGATAATTGATAGTTGACTTGTCGTTTTATTGCTCTACGCTAAAGTGAGGCTATTATTGTCGTGTTGGCTATCGCTTTAGTGTAGTAGTAGTTTAAGTGCTATAGCTTTGGTGTTGACTGGTTAAGCGATGCTTTATATTAGGTCTTTACCTATGAACTTGCCGTTCTGCAGTACTGGCCATTTCAAATCAAAATAATTTTTGTTTGGCTAAGAATTCTAATTTAAAATTAATTTTATTTTAAAAACATGGTTTTTTTTTCCAAAAGTAGTCATTTGTTTATTGATTAGTGTTACATTTTCATCGCATTTCAATCTTTTTCGTCATCATGGATACGTTAAAAATTCGAGTAATTATGGAATATGAGTACCGTCGTGGCAGCAACGCGGCACAAGCGGCATGCAACATCAACGACGTTTACGGAGCTAACACTACAAACCAACGCACCACCTGTTATTGGTTTGCTCGCTTCTGTTCTGGAAATTTCGACCTGAAAAATGAACCTCGTGGTCGTCCGAAGACTTTGGTCGACAATGACGAATTAAAGGCGATTGTGGAAGCTGATGATACACAATCTACGGCTGAATTAGCAGCAGCTTTCGACGTTGGCGTCAAAACAATATTGGTCCATTTGCGTCAAATTGGCAAGGTAAAAAAGCTTGACAAATGGGTGCCCCACGAACTCAATGATCGCCAGCGCGAAGTACGCGTCGAGACGTGCCTTGCACTGCTCAACAGACACACAAATGAAGGAATTTTGAACCGCATTGTTACCTGCGATGAAAAATGGATTCTGTTTAATAACCGCAAGCGCTCAGCAAGTTGGTTGGATCCTGGTTCAGCACCTAAACAATGCCCTAAACGAAAACTTACCCCTAGAAAAGTGATTGTCACTGTTTGGTGGTCTAGCGCCGGTGTGATTCATCACAGCTTCTTACCAAACGGAAAGAGCATTACTGCAGATGTGTACTGTGAAGAACTGAACACAATGATGGAGAAGCTGGCACATCTCCAACCAGTATTGGTCAATCGCTCGTCTCCGCTGCTCCTGCACGACAACGCGCGACCTCATACTGCACAGCAGACGGTCTCCAAGTTGCAAGAACTGGGGTTGGAAGCTCTCCGTCATCCGCCCTACTCACCAGACCTTGCGCCTACAGACTACTACTTTTTCCAGAATTTGGATAACTTCTTGGCGGGAAAAAAATTCAATACCCGAGAGGCAGTACAAAATGCCATTGAAGAATTTGTTGCCTCCCGTCCAGCTGATTTCTTTCAGAAGGGCATCAATAAACTGCCACTGCGTTGGCAAAGATGCATTGATTGCATGGGTGATTACTTCGATTAATACAAATAAAAAATACATGAAAAAAATTCGTTTAAATTTTTTCATACAAAACGGCAATTTCATAGGTAAAGACCTATTATAATGCTGATGAAGCGATATTATTTTGCTATCGCTATTTGAGTAATAGACTTAAGTGTTTAGTGTTATTGTTTTTGTGACTATAGTGGCGTAAATACCTCTATGGGACAATAAAGCGCTATAGTCTTAATACCGTACCCACCTAACGCTTTTTCTGAAAACTGTGATAATTGCAAAAGCCATGTTTTGATTTACCTTCCATTGCCCGGGCTTTGTCCACTGCTGGGCGTGGGCCTCTTTTCTTATGCCAATGTTTTATTTAGTTTTCGATTTATTGACTTTGATAAGGTGGCTACTTAGTTCTACTACTACCTGAAAGCTCTATTTTCAGCCACAGCTTTGACAGGACTTGTACTCTCGTAGTGTTTCTCAGTTTTCAGATATCGTATCACGGTGGATGAAGTTAGCAGGAGGCTAGCGGTTCGCATGCTGCTATAACTGCTGAGCAGCTGCCACTTCTGAGCAGTTCTGAGCGTGACAGACCAAAGGTCAGCAACCAATTTGCAGACTGCAATAGCCGAGCATCTTGTCAACATCTGCGGGGTGTAAGAACGTTCAAAGCTGTCTGGAACTGGGTGAGTCGCTCCCATTTTATTTGTATTAAATCATCGTTGATGGAAGAAGAGAGTTCCTGGGGGTGATTCAAAAACTACTGTGATTGATTTGGAATGAACATCCATTATATTACGCCAGGAGTCAGCCGAGCAATGGCACAGTGTTCTCGAAGAACTGCAGTTGGCTTTAAATTGTACTTCTCAGCGTGTGACTGGAATAGCTCCACTCACTCTCATCACCTGGCAAAAATGGCGGTCGTCAAACCATGTCAGATGCCCTTGAGGCGGTTTAGAAACTCTGACACTAGGGTGTGTGGGGTCGTTAGACCTTACTACCCACACGAAGAAGAAGAAGACCTGGTGAAAATATTGTGTGCCTCCAGAACTCCTTAGTCTCGTTAATATTGATGACCAAACAGCGGATATGGAAGCCCTGACTCAACTTGCTCAACAAAAAATGGCCCCATCTGCGAATCAAGATAAACACCGATTTAATCAGCCAAAAGATTCATCCTTTCCAAAGCTCCAAAAACCAGGTGATCAGGCAACCGTATCGGCAGCTGAAGATGAACAACCTGCAATGCCAGCTGGGGCAACACAACCAGTGCCTTCCACCTCACAAACAAAGGCAAGAGCAGCAAACACAAAAAACTCAAATACAGAAAACACACATCCACAACAAAAGGCGAGTAACAAAGTGCTTTTATAAAGAAATAATGACTCTTTATCCTTTACCATTTAGAGCCTCTGTGTATAGCACAGCATCGACCTTGTTCATCTTCCCAAATCTACGAGACCCTCCGAGAAATCTACGAGACCCTCCGAGAAATCTACGAGAACCTCCGAGAAATCTACGAGACCCTCCGAGAAATCTACGAGACCCTCCGAGAAATCTTCGAGACCCTCCGAGACCCTCCGAGACCCTCCGAGAAATCTACGAGACCCTCCTAATCTTTAAACCATAGTTCAACATTTGCCTACAGGTACCAATCTCAAAGAAATACCATAACTTGTTTCAGATTAGAAGACTAAATCTACGAGACCTTCCGAGAAATCTACGAGATCCTCCGAGAAATCTACGAGACCCTCCGAGAAATCTACGAGACTCCGAGAAATCTGCGAGACCCTCCGAGAAACCTACAAGACCCTCCTAACATTTAAACCATAGTGCAACATTGGTTGACTACGGATGTCGGATACTAATCTCTTAGAGATTGGTTTCCGTTAATCCGTGAAAATCCGTGGTTTGAGACCCGCAATAAATATTGTAAAACATTTATTTGAAAAGAGTAAAAACATTTATTTGAAAAGAGTAACTATGGAGTTTTTTTGTCCGTTCTTCTCCATAGAATCTACCTTTGTGAACGGACGGTAGAGTCACTTTGTATTATTTTAAATGGAAATGATGACGTTCAAAAGTACCGTTTCATGGCCTAATATAAATGAACGTTTTGACTTTGACTAAAACTATCAAGAGCTACATTCAGGCTGGTGCAGAGCGCGCACCGCCTGTCAGAATGGCCGTATCGGCGCGAAGGCTTAATCAAGCGTCGAATAAATCAATATGAATGCCGGCGGAAAGGCGTAATCGAGCGTCAATTTGATTATTTTAAGTTCAAATACTGTGTGATTGCTTATTTGAAGTTGGTAAAAGTCACTCAAACGATTATTTAATTAACTTTATTAGTTGATTACTAGAAATTATTAAACTAATTAATTTGTACTTCTAAATTCATTTTATGATTTGTAAAATTAAATCAAGAATTTAAAAACGAACCATAAAGAAAACATGAGTCGATAGATTTGTAACGACTCTAACCGAAGGGTATAAATACGAACGCCCGACCATTCACAAGTCATTCTTAAATTCATTTGAGGCCACCACAGGTTAGTCCGGTTAAGCAGTTGATATCCCAAGTGTGTTAACTTGCTAGTAGTCATACCTAAAAAAAAAAAAAAAAAATCACAAGTCATTCTAAGTCGAGCCGTCGGACGGTGCGGAGCTCCGTAATGTGTGTGTATTCCCAGCGGAAAAGTGTCGTTTTTCTTAATTTCAGTTAAGCAGATATTTAGTGTATGACGTCGTGTAAATGTGTATGGTAAGTACGAATTTGTGCATCCAACCATTGGGGAGTTATTCAACAAAAAACTGTTTCCGCTGGAACTACGTCATCCCAGCGGCACTTTTTTTTTCCTATGGACGTACAAGAAAAAAAATACATGCAACAATTAGTGTGTGACGAGAGGTAAATGTGTATGTTTAAATGAAATTTGTGTGTCTTAAAACTTCAAAAATATTCAAGTTGCCGCTGCGCTGACGTTTGGCTATTTGATGGAAATCATATAAATCGGTTTAGTGCAGAGTTGATTTTTTTTAGGCACGTTGCTATGAATTTGTGTATAATGTTTGTGAAAACAGATTTTGAAAAAAGCATACCGTTTAGGAGATATACACGTAAAGGTGAAATATGGTTATTAGGTCCAAGTACTTAAAATAGGAACTTTAGAGCCTAACTTTTAACGTTTATTTGTATCTTGTAAAGGTCTACAACGTCTTTCCAAGTTTCATTTATGTGCACTTAGTAATTAATGAGCAATGGCATAGTTTACTACGAATGGACCACTATATTTTGTGACATCCGATTGTAGGACTTTTTAATGGAAAAGCAAAATAAAACATATTCCAATATTTAGTGTATTCATTCAACTATTCATGTGTAAAATTTCAGCTCATTACGCTACATAATTAAAGAGATATAATAAAAATACCAAAACAACCGAACTACATGGATAAACCGACCAAGTTTCAATGGCTACAAAAAAGCGGCAGTGCAGTACATAGAGCTAACGTTCTAGAATTTCCACTATAGTATCATTATAGTGCTTAATAGATTCGTGCAGGCGCGTACACAATCGTTTCGCAGAAAATAAAACAACTGCATTAACTTTGTACTCTTAAAATTATTTATTAGTTACTATTAAAATTAAAAAACATTATTAACACAGTAATAATAACATCAAATAAAATCACATAATTGTTAGATTTATTGTGCCGCTAACAACGCCACCACACATTGATAATAAAGAATCTGTCTTTTATAAATAAGAAATACGTTGCCTACTGCAAAAGCTCAAATATTCTTATATAATTCTTACGGGAACGTGAATACCTACGGGAACGGGAATTCCAACGGGAAAAAACGGGATATGCGCGTACGAAGTCGCGGGCCTGTTGCCCGCGACTTCGTACGCGCATATCCCGTTTTTTTTGTTAGATTTATTGTGCCGCTAACAACGCCACCACACATTGATATAAAAAATCAGTCTTTTATAAATAAGAAATACGTTGCCTACTGTAAAAGCTCAAATACTTATGTATAGCTAAATCTTAGGTATTAAGTACCTACTAGTAAATTTTCGGAAGTTGGTCTTCTCGTTCGAGCTTTTACAGCAACAAATAAGTATGTCTTACAATCACAGATCAGTACTAAGTAATTGACTCAATTTGAAGGTAGGTTAATAGTGTAGTGCAGTACCGAACTACTTACCTACGTTCTAGCGTATATTCTTACGGGAACGTGAATATCTACGGGAACGGGAATTCCAACGGGAAAAAACGGGATATGCGCGTACGAAGTCGCGGGCAACAGCTTGTATTATATAAAAATGCGGGCGGGGCTTGACTGTTGTTCTGTTTCGCGCTTGCAATGCCTGACAGGTTAAAAATAAGTAGGTACTTACGTAATATTATTGCGGGATTATACCTATTAATTGTGTTTTGAATAAATGCAAACAAGAACAAACGAAATTCTCGTCTCACACTTCAAAGTACCTACCTAGAAAATAAAAGGTCTCCATCTACCTACACATATTATTATTCGAAACAAGTTCGAATAAGAGACTGCAACTTTTGAACAGCTGAACCAACTTTCATCAAACAACTACAGGTATTTACATAGCTGTCATAAACACTGTATGCACTGGAATCTGTACATAGCAGATATAGACAAGTTTTAAGTTTTCGGCGTCGTCGAGATGTAAGTAACATAATACAGTTGTCACTTGAACCTATATACCTACCTTACAACAGATAACATTTTCATGAGGTATTTTATTAGGAAGTACCTACTTACCTTGTTTATCTTTTAATCATTCTCACTACTGGCTCAATAAGTATGCCACAGTCACTTACACTATGTCAAAAACCGAGTCCAATAGGTACATAATATTGAGTTGCGGCAAAATAAACAGCGCATACGCACGTTGTCCTTGGGTGCACATTTGTGACTGATAAATAAAACAGAACAGGCAGCGCGCATAGCTACTACCCGTACGCGTTAACTTGGCACCTAGCTCGACACATTTCGAATGACGTTTTAATTAAAATTGAACAATTCAATTTCGATGTACCTAAATAATATAATCGCAATGGTAACAGTGATGCCAAGTAAAGCGTTTCGAAACGTATCGAGCCAGGACAAGAATTGTGTTCCGACCTGTACTAGTCCAATAATGGTAAAACACTGGAAATTCTAGAACGTTAGCTCTATGTACTGCACGGCCGCTTTTTTGTAGCCATTCAAACTTGGTCGGTTTTTCCATGTAATTCGGTTGTTCTGGTATTTTTATTATATCTCTTTAATTATGTAGCGTAATGAGCTGAAATTTTACATATGAATAGTTGAATTAATACACTAAATATTGGAATATGTTTTATTTTGCTTTTCCATTAAAAAGTCCTACAATTGGATGTCATAAAATATAGTGGTCCATTCGTAGTAAATTATGCCATTGCTCATTAACTACTAAGCGCACATAAATGAAACTTGGCAAGACGTTGTAGACCCTTACAAGATACAAATAAACGTTAAAAGTTAGGCTCTAAAGTTCCTATTTTAAGTACTTGGACCTAATAACCATATTTCACCTTTACGTGTATATCTCCTAAACGGTATGCTTTTTTCAAAATCTGTTTTCACAAACATTATACACAAATTCATAGCAACGTGCCTAAAAAAAATCAACTCTGCACTAAACCGATTTATATGATTTCCATCAAATAGCCAAACGTCAGCGCAGCGGAAACTTGAATATCTTCGAAGTTTTAAGACAAACAAATTTCATTTAAACATACACATTTACCTCTCGTCACACACTAATTATTGCATGTATTTTTTTTCTTGTACGTCCATAGGAAAAAAAAAGTGCCGCTGGGATGACGTAGTTCCAGCGGAAACAGTTTTTGTTGAATAACTCCCCAATGGTTGGATGCACAAATTCGTACTTACCATACACATTTACACGACGTCATACACTAAATATCTGCTTAACTGAAATTAAGAAAAACGACACTTTTCCGCTGGGAATACATACACCTCCGTAATATCGTGAGTCATTCTTTGTTGTTGACGAATATTTACTGTGTGCCATTTGTGTGCTATCCACCAGCGAGAATATAAGTTGATACAGAAAACAAGTATTTCATTTCCGAAATGAGTAACCACCACCAGCACCATGATGATATGGAAATAGTGACGTCAGCATTGCTGACGTCACTGTTTTTAAAAATAACAAGGGGGCCCGTTCCCCGTCATACATAATATCTAACAAATATTTACATAGATCTACATGTATTAGATATATATACCTAGTTATATATTTTATTTATTTTATTTTATTTTATTTGGGAAACAAACAGATGCAATAATAAACATAAGTATACAATTAGTACAACACAATCCAGAAACAGTTTCCACAGATTGATATACAAGTAGATTATTATGTACCTAAGTGTAACAACAACCAGAAGTTCACACAGTTTACAGAAGTTATAATTGAATAATATATAACATTAGCTTATTTAAATTTCGATGCCAAAATATTTCTTATGCAAAACTTAAATTTGTGTAGGGAAAGGTGAAAAATATCTAAATCTTGATTTTTGAATGAGATTGTGTCGTTGTACAGACGACATGATCTTTTAATAAAAGTATTCTTGCCATAATTGGTTCGGGAGAAACCAATTTGGAAGACAGTTCTTTTGCGAGCATTTAAGCTTTATATCTACATATATACTTAATATCTAACACACGCGTGCTAACCTATTGGCTCATAATCTAGTTTCATCTTGTGTATTACCGTATATTTTGTTTACAAATGTAATCGAATAAAACAAGTGACTGTTATGAATCACTGCAAACGTGCTATTATTTCAACGTTTCTTCTATAACACGCCCATGATGGATGACTATCACAAAGACCGCCCCGCTGCCTATCCTGATACTCCGTTAGATATATCTAAACTGTGACTTGACCTTACTAGTTCTCTTAGAACGGTTTTTCTGAAAATTAATTATGTTGTAACAGGCATTGTCATCGGTACGTCACTGTTGCTTGCGACCGCGCAGCCTGTCGCCAGTACACACTATTGCGCCAGTTTCTCAGACACACACCAGCCTTGTGGGTGCACAATAGCGCAGGTAGACTCCTATGAACCTGTCTGTGGCTCTGATAACCTCACGTACCTGAACGAATGCTACTTGGAGTGCCGGAATATTATAGAAAATACTGAAATTTCGCGCGAGTATTTCGGACCCTGTAACCAAGACTGTGCATGTAAATGCAATGGGGAATATAACCCTGTGTGCGGGACTGACAACACCACTTACTCAAACATATGTGTTCTAAAATGCGCCATGAAGAAGGATAGTAAACTTATGTTACAATACCCCGAGGATTGTAGAAAACATGGCAGCAAAGACAGGTATAGTAACAACATTTTAAATTAGATCTTTGTTAATGAAGTTGCTCTCTGTGGAATTGCTGAAAATTGGTTCGGTTAACTATGTGTTATCTCTCTATGATATCTACTTATTAATATTGTTGCTCGCTTTATATTAAAATTCACCCTGCATACTTTTCGTTAGGGTGAATTTTTAGTTTGCGTGGATGGCCAAATTCGGACCGAAACTATGAGGATTAGTGAAAAACACTGAAAGAAGTCTCGAACCCGATTTTGATGATAACTGAAACTGCATTTAATGGATTTTTGAAAAGTCGGTATTGTTTGCCAGGAATAAAACCGGTTGAAATTGATAAACGAAACATACACTGCTACTCTGTCAAGAAAGTACCGGGAAAAGGTCAATAATACACAAAATGTTAGTTATTCTTCCAAATTTATTTTATCGCCATCAAAGTTCCTTCAGAAATGATACACTTACGCCAACGAGCATGCCCATCGTGCTTCTCGCCGAGGTGGGCAAGCTATTTGAAAGAATTTGCGAACCGCCTCGGCGGGAACCTGGTGAGAGTGGGGCCGGATCTGGCGGAGAAACAGTTCGATTTTCGCACGGGGCGGTATCACGGGGCAGGGTCGCCACTAATTCGTCTTGCCACGGGGGTGTATGGTCGGCCTCTGCCCATTGCTCGACAATAACAACATGAAAGGGTCCACAAGGAAGTAATTCCTTGTGGACCCTTTCATGTTGTTATTGTAAATGTCCATCTTTTGTCGGTGAATCTGGCTAGATGGCCAGCCCATTTCCATTTTAGTGTTTGCGCAAGTGTATGGCATCAGTTACCTTAGTTTTGTTGCGAATGTCGGCAGCTTTCACTCTGTCTCATAAAGTGAAAAAAAAAATTATAATAATTCAAGCCACACAACGAGTAATGGAGAGGAGCTGTCTAGTGCGTGTAATATAAGATTTAAATTTCGTTTCGTTCAGTTCAATTATATGTGGAGGAATTTTATTATAACATTTTAAACAGTATCCCATGAAAGATGTGGCTACTTTAGTCAGTCTGAAACCTGGAACTAATTGATCCCTATTTCTAGTAACATAATTATGCATGTCACCTCGTTTACTAAAAAGATCTAGATTCTTTCTAACGTACATAATGTTTTCATATTATATATTGCAGAATAAAAAGCGACTCGATGTATGCAGCCCGTGACCATAGTAAGATACCGTACACTTCATTGTGTGCTTATAAGCGGTGGCATATGAGCCAGTTTTCGAGTAATTGTGTTGAAAAATATGTAACGTAGTACGTCTAATGCACTTTGTTTTTCCATTAAAATGCAGAAAAAGAAAAAGACTAGAGAGAACTACAATAGAACAAGAAGTACTTGATCCATTTCCTTCCCCGGCGATTTTAAGAAGTGACTGTCGAAAAAAAATAGAGCGATCAATTTCATTTCAAGAAGGGTACCAAGGAGACAACACCCCCAGCGAAGAGAAGTTCATGCAAAACGTTGTCGGATTACACCGGTACGAAATACAAATGCCTATAACTTGTACAAAAGTATGCAAGAATCTTACATGCCAATGGCCAAAAAAGTCTTGATTGGTGGCTGGCTTGTTGCAAGCTACTTGCAAACTCTCGTGCAAATTACAAGCATTAGGTAAAGTATTTATCTATCTATTTCTTCTTACTTACATTAATATAGATACGATCCCAAGGGAATGAATAATGCAGAGTCATAGATATAACGGCTCCACAGTCCTGTCAAAGCGAGGCACAGTAAATGAAACGCGATTAGCTCTGGCGAACTTATTTAAATTTGCTTCAAATTAACTTTTTCTATTTTACTTTAAATTAAAAAAAAAAACCATTAGTCTATGAGTCATAACTGAACAAAATCCTGCATCGCGGTATCAGTTTCCCGTGCGATTCGAACACGTATCCATTCTACCATCGATCGACGATCGATCGATTGGCGTGGTAACACCCTCAGATATGCTAAAGATGGCCCATGAAGAGTTTCGATTTGGATCAGAAATAGAAATAGAAATAGAAATAGAAATAGAAATAGAAATATAAATAGAAATAGAAATAGAAATAGAAATAGAAATAGAAATAGAAATAGAAATAGAAATAGAAATAGAAATAGAAATAGAAATAGAAATAGAAATAGAAATAGAAATAGAAATAGAAATAGAAATAGAAATAGAAATAGAAATAGAAATAGAAATAGAAATAGAAATAGAAATAGAAATAGAAATAGAAATAGAAATAGAAATAGAAATAGAAATAGAAATAGAAATAGAAATAGAAATAGAAATAGAAATAGAAATAGAAATAGAAATAGAAATAGAAATAGAAATAGAAATAGAAATAGAAATAGAAATAGAAATAGAAATAGAAATAGAAATAGAAATAGAAATAGAAATAGAAATAGAAATAGAAATAGAAATAGAAATAGAAATAGAAATAGAAATAGAAATAGAAATAGAAATAGACATAGAAATAGAAATAGAAATAGAAATAATTTATTATGCGATGAATGTGGGTATACAAAATTAAGATTTCGATAATGCAATAAATAACAGTGCCAACACACTCTACCTTACGGCATGCAAAAGTACAGATCTTTGGATCATAACATAAATTATTAACATAAAAAAACAACAATCTTAAATCATATTGACTACTTTGCTTCCATTACACGTACAACAAACACTGGTCCGAGTTTTTCGACTCTAGATCCGTATTTTTTCACGAATTCGGATACAGTGCGTAAAGCAATATCCGAATTCGGTCCGAGTTTTTTATTTCCATATTTTCACGGATTCGGATCGGATGCAGTGCGTAACCGCTCTAAGTGTATTGTTTGTATGAACGCTTTCGCATTACCTCGGATTCAAATCGGAAATATCCGTCCGTCTTCTTCCCTACAATAGCAGTGCCAGAAATTGACGCCGATTGTAAGGACACATTAATTGTATTTAAAGATGTAAACGCTCTCTTAAGTTCTGCGTAGGAATGACGTAGATATGCCAAAGGTGGCCCATGAATAGCTTGGATTTGGTTCAGAGATCGGATTAGTGCGTAAGCATACCTATCCGAATTCGGTCCGAGTTTTCTAGACTCTAGATCCATATTGTCACGAATTCGTATCGGATGCAGTGCGAAAAGCAATATTTTTGAAATCTGTATTTTCACGGATTCGGATTGGATGCAGTGTGTAACCGCTCTAAGGCACAGTAAGGGAATTGATTTATTTCGCCGTTTATAACAATCTTCGACCACATCATCGATTACCAGGTGAGATAGCGGTCAAGCGCGTGCCTATCAATAACAAAAAAAAACAACCACTACTTATTACTATGTGCCAACACTGAAATCACGAAAAAAAATCGTTGCCCCATAGATAGGTAAATTTCGTACTTAACTCGACAAAATATAAGTACCTACATTTTAAGCAACAGTTTTTTTGCGATTTCTGAGTTGGTCCCATGGTATTAGTACCTAAATATTCATAATTATGACTACAATTTGATTAACCCTTTTGAGGTATTACGTATGTTCTGTTACACGTTGTAAGTTGTACTTATATCACACTAGCTGTTGCCCGCGACTTCGTTCGCGTGTATGTATTGTAAAATGATGTGGCTAGGTAATGTTCATAATGTTCGTATATCTAATACGAACAGTCAATATCTATCATTGCTTGCCTCTTTTTTATGTATGGGAAAACATCAAATGACTCCTTTCGCTCTGGGCGGAATGGAAGGGAGTGTCATACTCTTACTGACTAAAACCCATCTGTGTTCCTCCTAATGCCCTTTGCGTTCCAGGGCCGCGGTGACTCTTTCGAACAAATACCGCAACCCTGGCAGGCACTGGCCCCAGTGGGCCTCGTCTTTATGCTGACATCTTTTTGTGACGCGCGTGGAACACAACGCGCCGTCGAGTATCACCTCTTCTGTTCAAATAATTTTTCGTGAGAAACGTTGTAATGATAATGCTTCTTTCATTTCATCGAAACTATTCACAGCAGTCCTAGAAGATGTCGTTAAAAATGTGGGTATAGATTGGGACTATAGCGGTATTAACCGCTCCAGACCCGACATGTGAAAATTCCCAAAAAAAAATTAAACCTTATGTAATCTATATGTTACTGTAAAACCCGAACTGCGGTAAATCTTAGGTTTTACCGGTAAATCCTAAGATTTACCAAGTCTCACCGGTAAAAGTCCGAATTGTTCTACAATAATCAAAAATTTCGGACTTTTACTGGCCATTCAGTCAGTAAATCTTAGGTTTTACCACAGATACCGTCAGAGTAAAAATATGCAGTTAATAATCAGAAATTACTATTTATTCAACAGTACTATAATTTATTTTTCTTATTAACTAAGTCTTAAAACATGTTTAGCATGCTTTAGAAAAATAAAATGCAGAAAAAAGTAACAAAATAAAATTTACGTCTCACCCGTTATATAAATAAAATTATAACACCTACTTTGGCTAAGTAAGCTAAACAGTCTTTTGATAATAATTTCGTTATTCGGCACAATCATTATTATTATTCTTTAAGTATTCATCTTTTAAACTTATTTTTTAAATATTTCTTAAAAATACAGGCAAAAAAAAACATTTAAAAATGTAAAAAAATACTAGTCCATCGGTATCGGGAACAGGGTCCAATATAATAGTAGATTTCTCCATTCTCCTCTTTCATTTGTGCAATGTGCAATCTGTTTTCGGGGGGATTATACACTAACCGCTAGTCGAGCGAGACACGAGTTGACACGACCATTTTAATCTTTGATTTCGGGCATTTACCGGTGTCTACGGTAAAACCTAGGATTTACCGACTGAATACCGGTAAAGTCCGAAATTAAAGATTATTATAGAACAATTCGTACTTTTACCGGTGAGACTTGGTAAATCTTAGGATTTACCGGTAAATCCTAAGATTGACCGCAGTTCGGACTTTTACAGTAACATATACATATAATAAAACAGTAACGAAAGAAAAACTGTACATTGAGAATTTTCGAGAAAAAATAAGTGGCTTTTGTTAGAAAAACGTAACTGATGACAAAAAGTGACTTTTTAGAATTTTTGTCTGTTTGTCTGTTTGTATGTGTGTATGGTAGGGCTTCACGCCAAAACTACTGGATAGATTGAATTGAAATTCAGCAAAAATGTTCTTTGTAAACCAAGGAATACTTTAGGCTACATCTTATCACGCCGTATGTTATGGGAGGTAAGCAATATTGATTTTAAAAGGTTTTTGTTCGTAATTGAATGCACAAAATAATTGAATGCACAAAATGACATGTTAGTTAGTTGCAAAACGATTTAGATAATTTTTACACATAAACCCGATAGGAATTGTAGCAATCTAGAAGAAATCAACTTATTATCTGCATAATTCAGATACCCGTAATGCCTTGTGTTGACCGAAAAAAGTACTAACTATCAAAAGCATGAGAATTACACCAAAATATATTTTTTAGTTACGAATGGTACTTTTAAAACGTTATAAACAGTGATTCTTTTGATACAAAACTTTCCATTGTACATTTGATGTATAACATAAAAAAAAGATTTGGTCTGATTGCTCCACTGACGTTATTTTAATTATTTTTTGAACGGTTAATTCTCTCCACTCAACCTGTAAAGCACCCTGGTTGCTTCTGTAGGTACACTTGGACGAAGCTAGGCCGGCAAACTTAGCCAGGACACCTACGCACAACGGAGTCCATACTCTACTCTATTCGTTGCGGGTTTTTTTATGGATGGGAAATCATCAAAATGACTTCTTCCGCTCTGGGTAGACTGGAAGGGAGTGTCAGACTCTTACTGACTAAAACCCATCTGTGTTTCTCCTTATGATCTTTGCGTTCCAGGGTCACGGTGACTCTTTCGAACAAATTCCGCAACCCTAGCAGGCTCTGGCCCTGACGGGCCCCGTCTACTTGGCTGACATCTCTTGGAGGTGCGTATGGAACACAACGCTTCGTCGACCCGGACCAGTGGCGCTATATAGGGTGTATAGCTCCAAACCTCCATCTCGCTCGAACGACTCACACTTTAACACGTCATGGTAGGGCCGCTGGTTGTTATCGGGCCGCGAACCACAACGCTCGCCGTCCGCGTCCCGTGCCTACGGTGGCCGAGAATCGCCCTTCGACTCCTAACGCCCGGGGCGTCTTCTTCTGTTTCGGCGGCTAAGGCGTGACGTTTGCTTCTCCTTCACGCGGCCCGCCCCTTCCTTTACTAGCATTACTGTTTCGCAAAAGGAGGTGACGGCTTCCCACGCCTCCGCGCTCTGGACCATGGAGTGAACCAGAGCCGGTAGCGAGAGGTCGCCGTCGCTGATCGCCTCGATGAAGCCACGGCAGTGCTCCGCCCAAGCAGGGCAGACCTTCACCGTATGCTCTGCCGTGTCCTCTGCGGGGGTTGACTTCTCTTCTGGTTGGTTTTCCCATGGACAACTTTATGTAGCTCTATCGCGTGTTAACAAACTTAGCAAATCATTATTCACAGTCCAACTTCGCTCACTGCTGAGCATAGGCCTCTCTTTTCGTGTGCCAATCCCCACGTTCCTGTGCCAGCCTCATCCAGGTTCTACCCACGATGGCAACAATATCGTCCGCCCATCTTGCCGCCCGTCGACCAATACTTTTCTTCCAGTCCTCGGACGCCACTCAGTCACTGCCTTACTGAACCTATCATCACTTGGGTTCTAATCTTGTGTTTGCGGATGAATGGACGAAGATTTTATTGGCATGTCAGAAGTACTGTGAGAGGGATGCATGAAAGAGTTGTTAACCTTTTTATTTTTATTCTTCTCTGTTTTGATTTTATCTCAGTTTGTTTGTATAATATGTATATTTGTGTTTTTCTTAGTTTTTGTCCTTTTTCTTATTAATAATATTTTTGTAGTTACTGTAATTGGTTTTTAACCGTTGTAATTAAATAAATAAATAAATCACTGCGCCTTGCCAAGTGTCCTGCCCAGCTCCACTTTAGTTCTACATTTCGTTTTCCGATGTTGATAACCTTCGTACGTCTTCGGATCTCGACGACGTACCTCTACCAAGCATGGAACACTTCATGGCTAAAGGCGGGAATTCAGACATTGCGGAATTTTTGCAGGCTTCAGAATGTCGTCCATTTTGATAAAAGCGGCCCATCCAAGGTGTGTTCCTCTCGATACCTCCGTTTGTTGATTTTCTTTGCCAATTGAAAGGATATGGCCAAGATAAACATATCGGTTAATCTTCTCCAACAATTCATTTCCAGATTCGAATCGCTGAAGGTGTTTGCCATAACCTTCGTCTTGGTTATATTCATCCCAAGACCACAAAGTCAAACCACAAAGTCATATGCAAATCTTAAGTGAGACAGTTGGGCAAAAAATTGACGAACCGGCAACACACCGGTGTGCGCCGAATTAATCGCGAATTTAATGTTTACTACCAATTACATAAGGTTTAATTTTTTTTTGGGAATTTTCACATGTCGGGGCTGGAGCGGTTAATACCGCTATAGTCCCAATCTATACCCACATTTTTAACGACATCTTCTAGGACTGCTGTGAATAGTTTCGATGAAATGAACGAAGCATTATCATTACAACGTTTCTCACGAAAAATTATTTGAACAGTACCTCTACCATGAGTTTATGCAGCCAAAACTCGCTAGCGTCTCCGTAAATTATTTGTATGACATACTGTACAGCGCCCCTAGCGGTCACAGAAAGAATTAAAATTCGTACCATGAGCACTATACATTTCGATAGGTTAAAAACCTAACGTAATCTATTCGATGGTCACTGACGTTTTTCGGCTATCACCATACATAACGGCACCATGAATCACTAATTTGACAGAAGCTATCGAACAATACGCTTACGATATTAGTTACGTAGCTCACTAGCATTTTGCCGTGTGAAACATAAGTTTACATTAAAATTATACACGTGTTTGAGTATTATAAAGTCAAAACAATGTCTGCAAGAGCTTATTTAGCGTGGAATATGTTAGTTGCCGCTGATTTTGAAGACCCACGACGTGAACAACGTTAATTTCAAGCCAAAATGAAATTTTATGTTGGATCTCAATTGGAAAATATATGTCAAAGATAGTTTATTAAACTTTACACACACTATAGAGAAGCGTTTGAGGATTTGTGCATTTATATTATTGAATAATGTTACGGATTTGACGTCAACACTGAACACAACGAGTTTCATTAGAACTAAAGGTAGTAGGTACCTAGTATGGTATGCAGCTATCTCAAAACAAAAACAATTATAATCTATTGTTGTAAACTTCTTTTAAACCACACACACACAACTGTAACACAACGCCAACAATCAAAACATGACATGTTATTGGATTTAAAAAACCACTAAATACCATAAGAAGTCCACTAACCGTCAACTTTTTTATTTGGTCGGTTTATTTTGTGATATTGACTATCTTAACATTTTTAGCATAGCGATATAACTACATTTTGAGCTTAAGAGCCGTTCTCTCTTCTTATTAGTGAGAAAGAAAGAAACAAAACATAAGTAGTGAAGCATTTTATCGAGTAGAGTGAAGTTAGCTAGAGAACGCGATCTATCGAGCTAAGGTAAGCTCGATAGATCGCGTTCTCTAGCTAACGAAGCGAATGCGAATGCGTAACTTAGCGAATGCGTAAGACTCCGTAAATCTCATGGTGCAAGCACTATCGAAATCTGTTCGATCCACGTTAGTACGCTAGCGAGTTTAACGCTAGCGAGTAATTTTTCGATGAAATCACATGGTAGAGGCTCAGAAGAGGTGATACTCGACGGCGCGTAGTGTTCCACGCGCGTCACAAAAAGATGTCAGCATAAAGACGAGGCCCGCTGGGGCCAGTGCCTGCCAGGGTTGCGGTATTTGTTCGAAAGAGTCACCGCGGCCCTGGAACGCAAAGGGCATTAGGAGGAACACAGATGGGTTTTAGTCAGTAAGAGTATGACACTCCCTTCCATTCCGCCCAGAGCGAAAGGAGTCATTTTGATGTTTTCCCATACATAAAAAACAGGCAAGCAATGATAGATATTGACTGTTCGTATTAGATATACGAACACATTGATCTTACCTAGCCACATCATTTTACAATACATACACGCGAACGAAGTCGCGGGCAACAGCTAGTTGGTAATAAACATTAAATTCGCGATTAATTCGGCGCACACCGGTGTGTTGCCGGTTCGTCAATTTTTTGCCCAACTGTCTCACTTAAGATTTGCAGATGACTTTGTGGTTTGACTTTGTGGTCTTGGGATGAATATAACCAAGACGAAGGTTATGGCAAACACCTTCAGTGATTCGAATCTGGAAATGAATTGTTGGAGATGATTAACCGATATGTTTATCTTGGCCATATCCTTTCAATTGGCAAAGAAAATCAACAAACGGAGGTATCGAGAGGAACACACCTTGGATGGGCCGCTTTTATCAAAATGGACGACATTCTGAAGCCTGCCAAAATTCCGCAATGTCTGAATTCCCGCCTTTATAACCAGTGTGTTTTTCCCACCATGACTTACTTACATACATGGACGCTCACGCAGGAGGCTGTTTACAAACTGATAGTTGCACAGAGAGCCATGAAGCGTTCCATGCTTGGTAGAGGTACGTCGTCGAGATCCGAAGACGTACGAAGGTTTTCAACATCGGAAAACGAATTGTAGAACTAAAGTGGAGCTGGGTAGGACACTTGGCAAGGCGCGGTGATTTATTTATTTATTTAATTACAACGGTTAAAAACCAATTACAGTAACTACAAAAATATTATTAATAAGAAAAAGGACAAAAACTAAGAAAAACACAAATATACATATACAAACAAACTGAGATAAAATCAAAACAGAGAAGAATAAAAATAAAAAGGTTAACAACTCTTTCATGCATCCCTCTCACAGTACTTCTGACATGCCAATAAAATCTTCGTCCATTCATCCGCAAACACAAGATTAGAACCCAAGTGATGATAGGTTCAGTAAGGCAGTGACTGAGTGGCGTCCGAGGACTGGAAGAAAAGTATTGGTCGACGGGCGGCAAGATGGGCGGACGATATTGTTGCCATCGTGGGTAGAACCTGGATGAGGCTGGCACAGGAACGTGGGGATTGGCACACGAAAAGAGAGGCCTATGCTCAGCAGTGAGCGAAGTTGGACTGTGAATAATGATTTGCTAAGTTTGTTAACACGCGATAGAGCTACATAAAGTTGTCCATGGGAAAACCAACCAGAAGAGAAGTCAACCCCCGCAGAGGACACGGCAGAGCATACGGTGAAGGTCTGCCCTGCTTGGGCGGAGCACTGCCGTGGCTTCATCGAGGCGATCAGCGACGGCGACCTCTCGCTACCGGCTCTGGTTCACTCCATGGTCCAGAGCGCGGAGGCGTGGGAAGCCGTCACCTCCTTTTGCGAAACAGTAATGCTAGTAAAGGAAGGGGCGGGCCGCGTGAAGGAGAAGCAAACGTCACGCCTTAGCCGCCGAAACAGAAGAAGACGCCCCGGGCGTTAGGAGTCGAAGGGCGATTCTCGGCCACCGTAGGCACGGGACGCGGACGGCGAGCGTTGTGGTTCGCGGCCCGATAACAACCAGCGGCCCTACCATGACGTGTTAAAGTGTGAGTCGTTCGAGCGAGATGGAGGTTTGGAGCTATACACCCTATATAGCGCCACTGGTCCGGGTCGACGAAGCGTTGTGTTCCATACGCACCTCCAAGAGATGTCAGCCAAGTAGACGGGGCCCGTCAGGGCCAGAGCCTGCTAGGGTTGCGGAATTTGTTCGAAAGAGTCACCGTGACCCTGGAACGCAAAGATCATAAGGAGAAACACAGATGGGTTTTAGTCAGTAAGAGTCTGACACTCCCTTCCAGTCTACCCAGAGCGGAAGAAGTCATTTTGATGATTTCCCATCCATAAAAAAACCCGCAACGAATAGAGTAGAGTATGGACTCCGTTGTGCGTAGGTGTCCTGGCTAAGTTTGCCGGCCTAGCTTCGTCCAAGTGTACCTACAGAAGCAACCAGGGTGCTTTACAGGTTGAGTGGAGAGAATTAACCGTTCAAAAAATAATTAAAATAACGTCAGTGGAGCAATCAGACCAAATCTTTTTTTTATGTTATACATCAAATGTACAATGGAAAGTTTTGTATCAAAAGAATCACTGTTTATAACGTTTTAAAAGTACCATTCGTAACTAAAAAATATATTTTGGTGTAATTCTCATGCTTTTGATAGTTAGTACTTTTTTCGGTCAACACAAGGCATTACGGGTATCTGAATTATGCAGATAATAAGTTGATTTCTTCTAGATTGCTACAATTCCTATCGGGTTTATGTGTAAAAATTATCTAAATCGTTTTGCAACTAACTAACATGTCATTTTGTGCATTCAATTATTTTGTGCATTCAATTACGAACAAAAACCTTTTAAAATCAATATTGCTTACCTCCCATAACATACGGCGTGATAAGATGTAGCCTAAAGTATTCCTTGGTTTACAAAGAACATTTTTGCTGAATTTCAATTCAATCTATCCAGTAGTTTTGGCGTGAAGCCCTACCATACACACATACAAACAGACAAACAGACAAAAATTCTAAAAAGTCACTTTTTGTCATCAGTTACGTTTTTCTAACAAAAGCCACTTATTTTTTCTCGAAAATTCTCAATGTACAGTTTTTCTTTCGTTACTGTTTTATTATATGTATAGATTAGGATTAGGATCAGATGAAGATAAACCGAATAAATGAACCGCGTTTGCTGCGATCGTACCTATGACCATGAATTGTTTTCACCATTCCAAAACATTAAGGCCTTAGATTTGGACCTCATACTAAAATAGTTATTAATGATATTAGTTCGGTAAGATGGTTTTTAGAAACGAGTAGACGAATGTAAGCCCGACACGAAGTCAAGGGCTTACCATAGTCACGAGTTCGTAAATATCAATTTCCGCACGTATGTCATACAACGTTTTTCTACACATTTGCCAGAAAACAGTACTTACAATAGGTAATAAAAAAATCTTTTTGTTTTTAGCAAGCAAATTAACGTAGCGTCTTTGACGTTTCTAATATGAAAATGGCGCGAATTTGCTAATGGAACTACATCTTTCGTCTCATTTTCTCTTTAATATCATAGTGAGACAAACGTATTGTGCAAAACCGCTTCCAAGGAGGTTCATCATTCAGCTTAGTTATTCTCATAGTGTGATAGGTACTCCTTGGTGGAATTCTTATATAGTTTTTAAGGAAATTAAAAAAACCGTAAAGGATACGCACGGCGCTATAAATCGGAATATGCGGTAAAATATGTACTTAGGTGAGAGTACTTATTTAAATGTGCGTAATTTTTAACTTTCAAACAATATATACAGCCTTCGTAAATGCGTTATTTGAGCAAATGTGTTGAAAAAACATTTACTTATTTACATAACGCATCCGTGTCTGGGTCACAAATGTACCTAGATATACCAACTTTCAACAGGTTCGGTCTAATAGATTCGGAAAAAATCCGCCGTGACAAACGGACACACAGACACACGACTGATCCTATAGGGGTTTCGTTTTTTACGGACGTGCGCAACCCTAAAAACGAAGAAATCAAACCAGTAAACCGACTCCCGTTACAACACCTAAGTTCTGCCCTTTTTGGATGAAATGATGCCATTGGTGTTTTGTTTTTCCTCGAGCACCGCCTCTTTGGCCAAACTCATCATCAAACTGGCCAAGTGCGAGACGGACTCGCGTCCAAAGGGTTCCAAATGATTTTTTTAAATTTGTAACGTTATTTTAACACAAATAATATAGACTTATAGGTTTTCCTGTAATCTTTAGGTAAAGAACTATTATCTACATTTTAGCATAATTTTAGGCTCAGTAGTTTCGGAGATAAGAGAGGGGAATGGTATATAATGTTACGTCTAATATTATCGGTTTTCGTTTAATAGTATTTTTATCTAAGACAATTTTTTTTTTGTCACGGTAATGTTTGAAGAAAGATATTTTTGTAGTTTTTTAATTTGTCCCCCAATATTAAACCACACCTAATTTATTTATTTACGTAACGCGGCCGTGTTTGGGTCACAGAAGTTCAAATAATGTGTACCAAATTTCAACAGAACCAGTCCAGTAGATTCGGAAATTAATTGTGAGGCTGTGAAAGATGGACAGACACCCGAGTGATCTTATAAGGGTTTCTTACGAAACCCTAAAAAGCAAACCAAACGTAAGGTTATTTCTTTTCGACTTTGTTTTAAGGGTTGCAATGTTGACATTTTTTTGGCTGGGGTTTTGCAGTACTGCGCTACGCTATGTCTTTACCGGCCTTTAGTATTGAGTCAGTTCATGGCTGATGGGAAGCGAAAATAGATGGTGGGTTTCGAAAAAAATGACTTACTTGCTAAGGCCTCAACTTAAATCCGTAGACGCGACGAAGATACCTCATCCACCACAACGCGCTACCTGTCGACCAACAAGCAGTTCAAGTCATCCACCAGGACGGAGAAGTGCGTCTGCTCGGCGTATTACGGCCCGGTGTGCGGCAACAATAAAAAGACGTACGTTAACTTCTGTGTGCTCTTATGTATCTCTAAGGAGAACGAACTCCTCAAGTTTGCTCATTGGGGGCAGTGCGGAAAATAAAATTAAAATAATAAGTACCTGGGTATAATATACCTATGTATTAAGTAATTTTTATTATTTTATTCTATCCTATCCTTCTGGGCAAAGGCAGGAGCGGCCTTTACCGTTACGCAGCCCCAAGCGGCAGATGTTTGCGCGGCCCCTGGCGGCAGACCATTGTTTGGTCTCAAATAAAATTCAAGTATGCATAAAATGAAAAATCAAATGCAAGCAACAAGTGTCCTAAAATCATTAATCAAACCATCATTCTCGCAGTAAAAAGAAAACAGGCCAATTCTACTCATTTTAAAACGTTTGCATTCACATGTCAGTCGCATCGCAATCTGCCATGCGAATGCAAACGTTGGCCGAAATGTGGGGAAATTGAAGCTTATATGATAGTTTGTGACTGACATTCTAATGCAAACGTTGTTTACTACTACTTCCCGTACGCGTTAACTTGGCACTTGCTGCTTGGTATGTACATTGAGATCTGGTAATGATGTAGGTATAAACTAATGAACTAGCTAACTCACCCCTAAACCTACCTACCTAAACAGGTAGGATTCAAACTGGCCGCCCGCCGCCTGCTTGCTCGTGTTTCGCCATACATAAAACATTAGCATATTACCGTATTCTTGGGCACTGTAGTAATCGTTAACTCCAGATTACATTTTTAAAACACACTCACAAAAACAAACAATAACAGACACAAACACAGAATCAGTTTTGCTAGGTAGGTATCAAACGAAAACTTATTGTCTCACGTCACGTCACGTCCCGAATTCCCGAATTTTGCAAAAATAACACACTCGTTCGCTATCAAGGTCTTCAAGAAACTGACATAAAAATCCATTAAAATCGGCTAAATGTAAAAGAAATGATTTTTAAAACGCCGCGCCCAAACAAAAAGGGTTCTTATTGAAACAAAACTTAGTAACCTATTTCCGACCTTAAGTTGTTAAAGCGGGGTAACCGATTTCCGACATTAACTATGTCGGAAATCGGTTACCCCGCTTTGTGCAGATACATATTTTTTTCGTATGGACGTTTTATTTTTTTTATTATCTAGACGGTATGTTTGACGTTACACACACATGCACACGGGTTAGTGTGTTACAACTAAGCAGGATGCGTTGACCTTTTTTACAAAACAGCTAAGCAGATACCTAACTAGTTTTATTTACATTGCTCTTTTTAGTGAAAGTAGTGAGTTAATTGTTTTTTTAATTAAAATCACGTTGTTAGGTAAGAATAACGATTATGAACAGTCTAAAGTAAAAAAAACAGCTGAAAAAATTTGAAAAATGAGGAAAAAGCCGACGAAAAATTCCAACGCGGGGGGTCCAGAATCATGTCCTGGACTCATGGTATTCGTTTGTGCGTCGATGTCCCTTACACGCTGTATATATAAATAAATATACTAAGACAGTTTTCGATCAAATATGACCGAAGTAGGCATTAAATAAAATCAACTCAAATCATTTATTTAAATTTCTTAATTCTAAATTACACTGTAGTACATAAAATAGCAAAAGGTATTAATATCACGGTCGCCTGAACTAGGAGGGTCCTGTGTTTCTGGCGAATATTTTCAATCTTGTATAAATTCTTAAAATAATCACTTACACAGTCTAAGCTTATCACTAGGTACAACAAGTTTATTTTTACATATAAACTAAAATAATATAACGTTCTATATAACGTAAATAAAGAATACTCGATTTACGAAATTAGATACTTTATAACTAACAATAGCTTCTCTGTTTCTTCGTAGTCCATGTTTTGTAGGACATCCTTTATGAGTTCTTTACAACGACTGTACTTAAGCGCATAAATGTCCCTTAGAGCATTGAGTCTATTGTACAGTAGTGGTCCAAGAAAAACAAAGAATTTGGATGTAAAGATATGTCTAGTAAAAATGTTTTGAGAGCAAACTATGTCTTTCCGTCTTCTATTTATGTAATCAGGGTTATAAGGCAGGGATATGTGCTGCTTTAATACTATGTTCATAATAAAGAGCTGCCGAACTGTCAATACTTTACAAGACTGATAGAGGAGGTTCGTGGGAAAGAGGAAAGGGCGAAAGGTAGCAACTTTGAGCACCGCTCTCTGAGCTCGTTCGAGGGGTAGTAGTAGTGTTTTTCCAGCACCACCCCATGAAGTTATACAGTAACTCAATAATGACTGGCACAGTGTAAACTTGTTTAATAAGTTTTGGGTCTGCAATACACCGTAACTTTTTGAAAACAAATATCAATTTGCGTACTCTGTTGCTTAAGGCTTCAATATGTGGTTTGAATGTTAGTCCTTCATCTATTATAATACCCAAATATGTTAGTTGGTTAGAACGGTTAAGTTCTGGACAAGCACAGTGGTTAGTATCTAATGGATTTGTACAATAATGAGCACGTAAGGATAGGTTAGTGAGGGCTGAAGTAGACTTGCGCATAGAGAATTTAATATATTTTGTTTTCTCGGTATTTAGCGATAATAAATTTTGCTGAAGCCATTTATTGACTACGTTAAACCCACTCTGCGCAACCTTGCAGGCCTCATGTTCCGAATCAGCAGAAAAGAGTAGCGCAGTGTCGTCAGCGTATGATATGATTGTGCCGTGAGTCATTATTAATTTACATAGATCGTTTATGTAAATCAAAAAGAGTGTTGGTCCCAAATTGGATCCTTGGGGAATTCCGAAGCAAGAGGTTATCTCGTCATCACTGACAACATTTCCTATTTTTACGCATTGAGTCCGGTCTTCCAAGTAGCTTGTAAGGAGTCTGAGTTGATTCCCTCTTATTCCTACAGATTCCAGCTTGCGCAACAGTATAGGAATGGAAACGGTGTCAAATGCTTCTTTTAGATCTAGGAATATTCCTATAGCCACACTATACTTACCACCACTATACTTACCTTTATCAAGTTTTTGAGCAAGATAATCGGTTAGATGATGTACGGCATCAGCAGTTGACAATTTAGACCTAAAACCGAACTGTGTCTTAGATAAGATTGAGTTATGCTCTAGGTATTTTATCAGCCTCGTATTTATAATTTTTTCTAATATTTTCGAAATTGATGACAGAAGGGAAATGGGCCTGTAGTTAGTCACTAGGTCTTTCCTACAAGATTTATACACGGGCACAATAACAGCTCTTTTAAGACATTTGGGAAATATACCTGTAGAAAGACATTGTTGAAATATATGGGTCAGTGGCTGTAACAGGATATATCTGAAGTTCTTAATTATTTTATTTGGTATATTGTCCCATCCTACTGCACTGTCATATTTTAAACTCATGATAAGACTTTCCACCTCATCTTCGTCGGTATCAAGCAAACAAAATGATGCTAAGGAGCTGCTATTCCTATAAGTGCTGTTTGATTGATGCCCCGATTGCCCCTGTATGGTTTCAGCTAAGCATTAACCCACATTAACAAAGAAATTATTTGCATTGTTAGCAGTAATAAGCGGCGATGTATTTGCTTGCAATAAACCTGATGACGACTCACGTTGTTTCGCGATGTTTGCGACTTTATTTACACATTTCCATATCTGTTTACCATTATTTCCCGCCTCGCGACCCCAAGTCGCAATCACACCATTGCATTGCTCTCGAAAAACCTGCATTCACACACATGTGGACCACAACCACTACGGTCACAACAGAGAACCCTACTCGCGTGTTTCCCGTCTCGGCTTGCTCGTCACCACTGTGACATCTCTTACTTTTACTATATACTTTCACTGGTACATGACTTTGGCATCTTTTTTTTTCACCCTTCCATGAGCGCACTCATAATAGTTTAGAACTTACTACGTACAGATTACCACCCAAAACTTCAGTTACCTTAAACGGACCTTTTAACTTCCCATCTTACTAAGTCTGATTACGATCTTCGTTTTCGAATTATACAAAATCGCCAAAAGAAAGTTGTTTAAGGTATCATTCTATTATTAAGTCGAGCTTTAACATATTCCCCACATCGTTTAATGTTCTGTCACTATCTGACCTAATTTACTCCTACTCTATAAAAGTCTCATGTCTTTGAACATTTTTATTCTAAATACAATTTTGTGTAACAGCATTGAAATTTTTTTTTTAGGGATGCATGAAGGAGCCTCCTCGTGTAGCGCAATTTGCTCCATCAGATACTCATCTGAACCGAGCGCTCGGCGCATCCTGGACAGTCTCACCTAACACCTTATAAGACTGACCAATCCATCCCTTGCGGTGGTAGGGCTAACACCCGTCTGGTTCGCGACCACCCTCCCAACGGAGTTCGGCGTCAAGCAGCCTACTGTGTTTCGTCGACGCGTGGAAGTACCAGTGCCTCAGGGCATCTTCTGGGCACGCTCGCTTTCATCATGGACCTCATCTATCGCATTCCATCAGGCGTGATCGAGGTCAAGAGCTAGCCCATTCATAAATAAAAAAAAAAAAAAAAAATTACACAAACAAAAATTAAGTGACTGACCATTGCTGCAAGATCTTCATGTACAACTCATGTAACAGTAACAAAGTCATCCCTGTGACTACAAGTGTTCAATGGTACTCATCCCTGTGACTCCAAATTATCAGCCAGTCAATCCTGTGACCATGCGAGCTCAATGATTTAGTCATCCCTGTGACTAATCAATCAGACAGTCATCCCTGTGACCATCGGGTAATCTTACAGAGATTGTAATCCCTGTGACAATAACAAACAATCGCAGAAAGTCATCTCTGTGACCATGAAATGTGAAACACACTTAAGTCAACCCTGTGACTACAAGTGTTCAATGGTAGTCATCCCTGTGACGAATCAATCAGACAGTCATCCCTGTGACCATCGGGTAATCTTACAAAGATTGTCATCCCTGTGACAATAACGAATAATCGCAGACAGTCATCCCTGTGACCATCGGGTAATCTTACAAAGATTGTCATCCCTGTGACAATAACGAATAATCGCAGACAGTCATCCCTGTGACCATGAAAATATGACACACTTATGTCAACCCTGTGACCATGCGAGCTCAATGATTCAGTCATCCCTGTGATTAATCAATCAGACAGTCATCCCAGTGATCATCGGATCATCTTACAAAGATTGTCATCCCTGTGACAATAACAAACAATCGCAGACAGTCATCCCTGTGACCATCGCACACAAAATCAACATTAATTGAACTGATTACCTAGAGTACCTGCAGCAATGTCAGGTGAAGGTTCTGAAACGCCTTAACGCTATCACATTTCGGTAAATCTCAATTGTCATCTAATTCAATAATTACTTTAGCATCTGGATCACTGCTAGCAAGCTCTACAGCTACAGATGAAGCATTTTTTTTAATGCATTGTATTGAGTGCTCTACTTTACCTACTGTGTTCCGCTACGATTTGCTATCGTACTAACGACGTAACCTCTACGGCAATTCTCTACAAAATTTTTAACAAACAGAGTTAATCTACATCTTCACTTTACTGACTAGTCGGTCAGTTAGCCTTTTGGCAGTTCATAAGTGACTGCAAAGAACTTTGCCTTGGGCATCTTCCCAATAAAGAGATTTTAAAACATACTAACCAGTTAGCTATGCACATCGGTGCTTGCGAAAAGAGAATTAATAGCTTGCGTCTAATAGCCCATTTTAATAAACCACGTTTACGAATTACTCTACGTTAATCTACGAAAATCACGGTCAATGCTGCACTGAATCAATCAATCTTATTTTAATCTCATCCGCATTAACTTACGTACCTATTTTGACATTGTAATAGCTCAGAATTCTGTGTACTTGTAAAGTTTTAATAAAAACTAACTGCTGTTATATAAGGAAAACTGTCCCCGACACGTTAACACAAAAGCCTAGGTTCAATTTTTCACTAAAAACGGATAAAGTCGGATCATGACGTGGCAACCTT
Source organism: Melanchra persicariae (assembly GCA_947386135.1). Lineage (NCBI taxonomy): Eukaryota > Metazoa > Arthropoda > Insecta > Lepidoptera > Noctuidae > Melanchra > Melanchra persicariae. The sequence continues at coordinate 3,772,178 of OX376664.1, read as the reverse complement.
ACGGTTTTAGACATTTATTTTCTCAAAAGATTTACAATCACTTACAGAGAAAATACAATATTATAACTTATAAATACATGAGGCCGATTTGCGTAGTGGGTTGGTACAATAGGTCAATAACAAGAATTACATTAAAATTAATCGTAACAGTTTTAGTAAAGAGGGTAATTGTAGAAAATACTTAGTAGAACTACGTGCACGACATCTTATGCGCATCGCTAATGCGGGTAGGTGTGCATGAGCTGAGGAGTACAGTCATAGAAAAATACAATACATGTTTATTAAAGCCTATGACACAGTGATTGTTTCACCGCGTTTAAAGTGCACATGGTTGTTATTGTTATGTTCGTAAATTTATATTTTTATCTTATTAGTAATATGGATGTTATAATTATGACTAGGTACATTGAATTTATATATTTTCATTACTTGAGTTTGTTTATGTATATAATTATGTATTAGGTAAAAGGAGGAGTGTGGTTTTAATATTCATGTATATAGTAGTAAGTAGGAAGTGTCAAATATGTAGGTTAGGAACCTTACCATCCAATATCTGCCAATGGTAAAACTCTTTAGGTACCTACTCGCTTTGTACTAAGTATGTAAAAAAACCTAGCACTATCAATCCAATCCAACCACTGAATTGATATGAATGACTTTAAAGCTTTGAAAGTCACAATCAAAATGAAATGGGAGCGACTCACTCTATATTCCAGTCGGCCTTGAACGCTCTTGTCCCCACAGATGTTGACATGATGCTCGGTTATTGCAGCCTGAAAACTTGTCGACCTTCGGCCTGCCACGCTCAGAATTGCTCAAGAGTTGCAGCTGCACAGCAGTTATAGCAGCATGCGAACCTCAGCCTCATGCTGGCTTCATCCACCGATATACGATATCTGAAACTGAGAAACACTGCGAGAGTTCAAGTTCAATCAAAGCTGTGGTGGAAATAATGGTTTCAGGTTAGCGTAGTAACCACATTATCAAAGTCAATCAAAATCTAAAACTAATCAAAACATTGACACAAGAAAGAGGCCTATGCCCAGCAGTGGGCAAAGTCTGGCTATGATTGGTGATCATAAATCAAAATATTGCTTTTGCAATTATTTTAATTTTCAATAAAGTGAGTACGGTGTGATGTTGTGACTATTAAATAATATAGCTCTTATGTCCAATCAACAATAGCTCTGAACTGGCACTGCACTTCATTACTCAACCTGCGATAGCAGAATATTACCGCTTCATTAGCATTATTTAAAACGCCATTGCTTAACCAGCAACACCAAAGCTATAGCGCCTAAACTACTACTAAACTTTACTAAGTAAAGCAATAGTCAACATGAAAATAACAACCTCACTTTAGCATAGAGCATTAAAGCCACAAGTCAATTATCAAAAGTCGATAATCGCCATTCATGAGACCGTGGCCCTTTGTAAGTCAGTCTCCACAGCATCAAAATGTTCACTCGTAAACAAAATAAATAAATAATAAATAAATAAATATCTTGTCCTTACTTTGGTATTGTTCGTCAAATCGTTGAGCTCCTTAAAGTTCTAAGTTTGAGCTCCACAATAACTGACAAATGCTTGCACTGTCTGGACAGGTCCACTCAAATCTGTGTGGCACTTTCCTCAAAAGGCCACCTCAGACATTAACCTACATGGTTCTCGTATGATTTGACCAGTACAATTTGTATGGACTTCAAAAGAGACTGTGACCTCTGAGTTTGTTTCGGTGTTTCTTCTCAGGGTAGTCAGCTAGGAAACACCGGCCTCATCTAGCTTAAAATGACCAAAAAATATTGACGTGTAAAAGTGTTATGTTTAACCTACTTACAAAATAAATATCATTTATCATTTATCATTCATTTATCATTTAGCTCATAGTGAAGATCACTTGGCAAAGTGTTTAACGATAAACTGTCAAACAGCTAGTTTCGCAGTGGCTATCTTCAGTGACTAACAAGGATGACGTCATGAGCACCCAGTACCGCCGATAGTCACCGTAATATAGGCCAGCTGTTATGAAGCTGTTCGCCTCTGGTTGGGTCCGACAATTCTTGGGTGAACAAGCGGTGGCTTCTGGCAAAAAGGTATGCGATTCCCGGTTATTATTTTTAGAATGTAATTTGGTGCATTCATTTGTTCCCATTGATCTCGAAACTGTAGGAGACGGCCCGCTCTGAATGAGTCAATACTTACGTCGTTTGTTGCCGTTATTCTGCTGGGGAGGCGATGTCGCGCGTCTTCGCCCGTACCTTGCCTGATTATTTTGCCGAGCATTCGATCGGCCTCGAAAGCTATTGCCATTATTCAGTGCGACCGAACTATATTGAGCAGCATGACCATGAGCGTTAGGTACAGCGTAATTAAACTGGTTAATAAAACAGCAAATTAAAATTAAAACTTTAATAAATATCACAATGTTTCATAGATCCAGGTTAGCAAGCAGTTCGTCATCCTCATCGTCATCTAAGAAGGACTTGCCTCCACCGTCTCCGTCGCCCGACGTAGACTTGTTGGAGTCAGTTTGATCCACTGACGCGTCCGCTTTCACTGAATCCTTCCTTATATTAGTTCCTGGGATGTAATCGTTCTTATTTTTCGGTATTACGCTTGTCGTTAGGTACTGGGTTATGTTGTTTTTACTTTCCTAAAAAAGAATACAAGAATGTATCACTATCATATAGCTACTAAAACAAAGTCCACCACCGTGTCTGTATGTGCGCGATAAATACAAAAATTGCCGAACAGATTTTCATGCGTTTTTCACCAATGGACGAAGTGATTTATGAGGAAGGTTTAGGTTTATAATTCATTAGACTGCTTGAAAAGTAATTTCTTCGGAAGTTTTTAGTCGTTTTTTTCTGGCCAAATTTTTTGAAATTTAAAAAAAAAAATACGTTGACATTTTTTCCTTAATGGTAGCGGGAGCCCTAGAAGGGATTTTGGGATTTACTCGAGCGCGGCAAATTAATATAAGGGAGGCTTTGAGCGTAATCTAAGGAGGCGGGAGGGTAACAGAGTTGCAAAAAAAAGCCGCAAGCCGCAGGTAATACAATCGTCAATTAAGTTCAGAGCGTGCAGCTAGAGTAAAGCATGTGTTCCCGTATCTTTGACTCTATCGCACCTTCCCTACACTGCTTTCCGACGCTATGACACCATTACAGCTGTTTATCATCAACTGCCTAGCCTTTTTCCCAACTATATTGAGGTCAGATTTCTTTTACGGCTGGGCAATCGTTAAATGTCTCCTCCCGCTCTGGGCGGAGCGGAAGGGAGTGTCAGACTCTTACTGACTAAAACCCATCCGTGCTCCTCGTAGTGCCCTGTGCTTTCCAGAGCCGCGGCAACTCTTTCGAACAAAATCCGCAACCCTGGCAGGTTTTCACTCTGAAAATCTGAAGTGCTCGAGTAAATTTTTTTAATATTTTTGTTCACCCCTCCCGCATGGCCACCCCCACCATGCAAATCGTCAGATTAATATCTATTTCATATCAGAGACATGTTTGAGCATGAAAAATATCAAAATCTGACACGCTTGAGTAACTCCATGTCATTGTTTTTTTTTTTATAATTTTGAAAATCTGTAGACGCTTCCGGGGCACCGCTGAAAGTGGAAACATGATAGGACCATTTATTCTTCCTATCATCTAATCTACCATATCTTTTAAGTTCCCGCGACGCTCGAGTAAATCCACATTAAGCATCATGGCCTCCCTACTATTATGTATAGAAAGAAAAGAAGAAAGAAAGAAAGAAAAAGAGTTCAGCAGCAGCAGTTGCAGCAGCTTCCCAACATCACCCTTAAATATGACCACACTTTTCTGGAACAGCCTGTATAGAAGTGGTTGTATATTCACCTGGTGTTTCATTGTTGTGTCTTCGAATGTGTCTCTACTTAATCCTACGTTGTTGAGCACCTGAAACAAGAAATCAAATAAAAGTTAAAACTTTTAAGTGTCTGTAGCTCGTCTACCTCTTTATGTATTAACAATGCTGAATTTTTAATGGAACTTTAACTTGGTGCGAATGAAGTTTATTTATTTGTTTGGTTAACCAACAATTGTTTAAACAGTACGTTAACCATTTCAAAATAGGTTTCAATATGTTGAGCTTGTTCTGCAGCATGGGCCACATGAAGTCGTCGGCAGTGCGAGCGGCGAGCAGGTAGCGCCCTTATCATGTTAGTTACAAGGTTGTTAGTAGTACGTACGTTGAGCTTGTCCTGCAGCATGGGCCACATGAAGTCGTCGGCAGTGCGAGAGGCGAGCAGGTAGCGCCCTTGTCATGTTAGTTACAAGGTTGTTAGTAGTACGTACGTTGAGCTTGTTCTGCAGCATGGGCCACATGAAGTCGTCGGCAGTGCGAGCGGCGAGCAGGTAGCGCCCTTGTCATGTTAGTTATAAGGTTGTTAGTAGTACGTACGTTGAGCTTGTTCTGCAGCATGGGCCACATGAAGTCGTCGGCAGTGCGAGCGGCGAGCAGGTAGCGCCCTTGTCATGTCTACACTAATATTATAAAGAGGAAAGATTTGTTTGTTTGTTTGTTTGAAATGAATAGGCTCCGAAACTACTGGACCGATTTGAAAAATTCTTTCACCAGTAGAATCCTACATTATCGGTGATGGTCATAGGCTATAGAATATTTTCAAAAAGTTAGGGATCCGTATGAAAACTTCGATAATGTGACCCAAGGTGTGAGAAAAAATCCTTATATCGCGTACGCTGCGGAGTCTATTGACAATAGAGCAAAGTGATGTACTACAGTTTTATAGAAGTCATCAATATCTACAGAAAAGTCCGCGATACCATATGTCTAACTATTATGGATAAGTCACCATGACCGCTTTTTGTTAACATTAGTCAAGCAAATCCCATGGTGAAATAAAAAATGGTGATTATAGTACCATGATATTAATTCTTATCCATTTAAATGGTTTGATAATTAAGGTTGATTATGTCCGTGTAAATTACACTTTAAATCATTCAAATCGGACCTTTCGTTCAAAAGTTACGACGGTAATAAACATGCTCGGAGTAAGAAAAATGTCGCGGCTTGAGCGAACTGGGGAGAATCGTATCAATGCTTGGTCCGATGAAGTTGAAACACCACGGCATTTAAATGTTTTCGATAAAACAATAAGAATAACAAATGTTTGGATTTTTCGAAAATCAACTAGGTACATACATAATAAGGGGTGAAGCAGGGGTGAATAAGTTTTTAGGGGAGGAAATTATAGCTTGCTTCAATTTACGTTGGAATTCTATGAACAAACTAAAAGTGGGATAATTGAAACAGATCATGTACCTAACAATTTTTGCATAATCAACCCCTGACGGGCTGAACGGGATGAACAGTTGCGCTGAACCAATAATGAGAATCGTTGTGCTTAATTTTCCAAAACTAACCTTTATAAGGGGATATGTATAGGGGCGTTGCAGTTTGTGGAGTACCTACTATCCCCACGCGGACGAAGTCGCGGGCGAAGTGCTAGTTAGTTATAAGGTTGTTAGTAGTACGTACGTTAAGCTTGTTCTGCAGCATGGGCCACATGAAGTCGTCGGCAGTGCGAGCGGCGAGCAGGTAGCGCCCTTGTCATGTTGGTTATAAGGTTGTTAGTAGTACGTACGTTGAGCTTGTTCTGCAGCATGGGCCACATGAAGTCGTCGGCAGTGCGAGCGGCGAGCAGGTAGCGCACGCACACGCCGCGCGTCTGCCCGATGCGGTGCGCGCGCGACTCCGCCTGCGTCAGTATCTACAGAGTCAGACGTACAAGATTATCTATACAAATAAATTAAATTGAAGTGTCTGTTGTAGTATTAAAATAACATTTTTTTACTAAATGCATATGAAAGCGTATATGATACTTATTAATCACAACACAATTTATAAACATTTTGTCAGTCTGTTGTTTGTTCCGGTTAATATCTGAAATGGCTGATCCTGAACGGCCAAAAAAATGAAAATTCGGGATTTTTTATTTTTTTTTCACGACGACGCCATCCACGGCCGTGAAGACACACTGCGCTACTTGTGCATAGCTCTGTGTTACGACTCACCCCGGGGTTCCAGTGCAGCTCCGCGAACAGCACGAGGTTGGCGGCGGTGAGCGTGATGCCGGAGTTGGCGGCCGTGATGGACACACTGCGCTACTTGTGCATAGCTCTGTGTTACGACTCACCCCGGGGTTCTAGTGCAGCTCCGCGAACAGCACGAGGTTGGCGGCGGTGAGCGTGATGCCGGAGTTGGCGGCCGTGATGGACACACTGCGCTACTTGTGCATAGCTCTGTGTTTCGACTCACCCCGGGGTTCCAGTGCAGCTCCGCGAACAGCACGAGGTTGGCAGCGGTGAGCGTGATGCCGGAGTTGGCGGCCGTGATGGACACACTGCGCTACTTGTGCATAGCTCTGTGTTACGACTCACCCCGGGGTTCCAGTGCAGCTCCGCGAACAGCACGAGGTTGGCGGCGGTGAGCGTGATGCCGGAGTTGGCGGCCGTGATGGACACACTGCGCTACTTGTGCATAGCTCTGTGTTACGACTCACCCCGGGGTTCCAGTGCAGCTCCGCGAACAGCACGAGGTTGGCGGCGGTGAGCGTGATGCCGGAGTTGGCGGCCGTGATGGACACACTGCGCTACTTGTGCATAGCTCTGTGTTACGACTCACCCCGGGGTTCCAGTGCAGCTCCGCGAACAGCACGAGGTTGGCGGCGGTGAGCGTGATGCCGGAGTTGGCGGCCGTGATGGACAGTACTGCGCAGCGGCACGAGGCAGTGTGCTGGAATGTGTCCACTAGCTCCTGTTGATTAAACAGTATGTCAAGGTTTCATGTTTTTTTTTTTTCTAAGAAACGAGGATGACAAAGGAAGTTTTGGAAATAAACGTGTAATCTAAGCGTATATTAATATGTGAAGCCTGCGTGGTCGAGTGGTTTAGGCGTTTGCCTTGTGACCCGGTGGTCGTGAGTTCGATTCCCACGGGAAGCATACTTTGTAAAGTTGTTTCCAGTTTGGCTAGGACATTGCAGGCTTGAATCACCTGATTGTCTGATAAAAAGATGATTCCGTGCTTCGGAAGGCACGTATAAGCCGGTGGTCCCGGCCGCCAAATGGCGGTCGTCAAATCATGTCAGAGGCCCTTGAGGCGGTTTAGAAACTCTGACACTAGGGTGTGTGGGGTCGTTAGACCTTAGTATCCACACGAAGAAGAAGAATATGTGAAGCAAAAACTTTGTACCCATTTTTACGAAAATTACGCGGACAGTGGAGTTTGAAATTTTGCACAGTTACAGTTTAAGGATAGCTGACCACGAGATCAACTATTATACCCAGTACCTATTATAGTTAAATTCATCATCATCAGCATCGTACCTGACCTTATCCAAACGTATGTGGGATCGTCGCATCATGTCTGCTTCCTCCATGCTTCTATTACATGTTATTTCGGTTTTAATAGTCAATAATGGACTTAATAACCAGTTAATTATACTTACGGCCCTATTGTTAGCCGGTGTAGATCCTACGATGGTTATGTAGTGTACCTCTGCCTCATCAAGAGTGAGACAGATGGCATCAATGACAATGCGATGGTGAGCGAATACGAGGAACTTGCGGGTGGTCTCGCTTTCGACCAATTGACGGATGTACTTGCTGTGGAAATAAGACGTATAGTGTAAGACACAGAGTTCACAGTCGATTGCGTAACAACATGTAGCTTTTTTGTTGTTGCTGTGAACAACATGACGTATTTTATTGGAGATAGGATTCATTATCGATTGAGGCATATCCGTCAATGATAGTGCGATAGTGAGCGATTACGAGGACCTAGCGGGTTCGTCTCGTTTTAGACCAGTTGGCGGATGTACGTGTATTTGCTATGGAGATAAGACTTTATTGTGTACAATGAAAGGTTGAGAAGGCGTGGGGAAGGATGTACAGTTTGGGACTGTCTTATGCAAACTTTTACCCTTTTTTAAAGGATGGAAAATCATCAAATGACTCCTTCCGCTCTGGGTGGAGCGGAAGGGTGTGTAGCGGCATTCATGCCGCCACAAAAATCAACGTAGCAGAATCAACATCACAACAAATGAGACTCGCAGCGCCATCTATCTCGACAGCTGCGAACTAACTACAAAATCCTAAATCGCGATATCAAAGTTTACCGTGCGATTAGAACACATGCAAAGCCCGAATATCAACTCTCGGGCAGTTGCCCACCAGACAAACCAACCGTCTGGTCGGAGGATCCTCCCTTTTCAATGGAGGTTTACGGGACTTTACTCTCTGTTCCGCTACCTCCAAAGGTGTATCAGAGTCTTACTGACTAAAACCCATCCGTGTTTCTCCTAATGCCCTTTGCGTTACAAGGCCGGGGTGACTATTTTGAACAAATTCCGCAACAACTTTTACCCATATCGATGTCGCAGCCAACTAGCTTAATCAGCCGTTTCATTAAAAGCCTAGCATTTTCATTGGACTGCGCCGTTTAATCCGCGACATAAGTGACATGGGCAAGTCATCAAACGATATTGAACAAAAAATGTCACTTAAGTCGCTGAAAAATCGGCACATTTAAATGAAAAGGCTAGGCCACCAATTAAACAGCTGATTAAGCTATTTGGCTGCGACATCGATATTATCTTGAGAATAATCACCATATTATCTTAGGCATACTATCCATATCGGCATCAACCTTGAGATTCCCAGTTCGTGCTAAGTGTTATTGAGTATTTCCAGGGATTACTTGGCAGCTAGGAGTTAGTGCTGTAAAACCTCCTTGCCTCGAAAAACCCGTTATGAGGGCCTGCGTGATCGCCGTTACATCGCACTATGAGAGTGGAAGAGAAATATATAGCACCGGAATATTGTAACTTGCGCATGCACTTATGCACTTGTTAGCTCCCACGTTCATGGCTATTCGCTGAGATTCGAAATCGGTAAGGAGGCACTAAGTGTAATAGAAAAACCTGAAAAGGGGCCATTGACTTATCATTATAGGCTTACAAGGAGCGCCACGCGAGTGTGAGTGTGGGAGCGAGACCAAGCGAGACAAAACACCATGGAATGTGCCGCGTTTTGCGGGTATAACAATGTTTGTTTTTGTCAAGATACTCGTGCTTGGTCTTAATCACATAATTAAATAATAATTTTAAGTAGTCTATTAATTTTATCTTACTGTATTTATTTTATAACTCTTGTATTTTCACATAAACGGCAGACTTTGATTTCCGTACGTCATGTCCTAGGCAAACACTGAAAATCAGTGCCGTGCTGAGGGTCTCCCACGGCACAGCAATATGCTGAGTGGAAGCCTCTTTGCCACAACCACGGCATGCATGCTTTATTTAAACTTATTTGAAATTTCATATTTCTTATTTTAATTGTTATTTAATTTTTAACTTATCTTTAAACTAACATAATTGAAGAACTACTAACACTATCGTTGTAATGTTACATGTCTGCCGCATCTGTGGGCCCTTAAAGTACAGGATTGGTGCCCTGAAACAGCGAGACGAGGCCGCGGCAGACCACGAAGGAGATGGCGGGATGACCTGGATGTCTTCCTTACGAATTGGAATGATGAAGCACAACACCGTGAGCTTTGGAAGGAATGGAGGGAGGCCTTTGCCCAGCAGTGGAACAGTACGGGCTAGTAATAATAATAATAAAATAACACTATCGTTTGGGTTTTGGTGCAGGATCCACTAATGTCATGTGTGTTGTTTTTGTGGCAATTAAATACTTTGTCTTTCTTCTTTCTTTCTTTGTATTATGAACATCTGTTTCTATCGGGCCTGGTGTTCAGTACATTTTGTCGTGTGTGCACACATAGATGTATCAGAACTTTTATATAGAAGGCATACTGGCCATAATTATAGGACTATAGACAGTATTTGGGCGTACTGACCATATCGCCGGTATCTTGACTCTCGCGGACTCGCTGAAGTACGTGATGAGCGCGGCGTGCTTGTCGGAGGACTTGCTGCTGTTGTAGGCCTCCGCCATCTCAGATAGGCCCTTGTCAGCCTCCTGACTGTGGTTCAGTAGTGTCTGGTCTAGTAGTACTGTCTCTCTGTAAAAATAAAGCAAGGTCAGACAGAATGGGCAAAAGTACAACCGAATGGGTCCCATAGCATTTAGCCAGAAGACATTGCGGCAGACCAACGCGCAGATGGCGGAACCAGCTACTAGTCTCCTACCGAAAAGCCTGACCCGAACTAGCAAAGTACAGAGGTGTGTGGAAACGGGAGAGGCAGGCCTATGGAGGAGCAGTGCGACAAAATAGGCTTAGATAGATAGGATATAATAGAATGCTATTATTATGTACACCACAAAAGTTACAGAAAATATGGATGAAGAAAACATTCAATTTGATAAAAAAAAAGCTTTTTTGAAGGATCTTGTTCTTCGTTCAAGGAAATAACATCATGAAGTCTGCCGCCAAGTAGTTGTGCTGCATTCCTGTTTGAAGGGTCTAAACGCCGGAGTATTGACATGCCCATAGTTGGCGACACCTCTGGTGCCGACATCTGGGTGACAGCAATAGTAAAATTGTTCAAATAAGCATTTTATTTTTTTTGTTATACTACAATTTTATATTTTACTAGCTTTTGTCCGCGACTTCGTACGCGTATATCCCGTTGTTTCTCGGTCCCGTATAGCCTATAACCTTCCTCATGAACGTGGCTATCATATACAAAAAGAATTTTCAAAATCGGTTCAGTAGATCCAGATATGACCTCCTACAACCTCACAAACTTTACCTCTTTATAATATTACGTATAGATTAGGTTTATATATAATCTACTTTTTCAATACTGCCAGCGGTTCCGCTCGCGTGCATGTCGAAAATCATCCCAGTGGAACATACTCCCATGATGAAAAGTATCGTATATCCTATTCCAGGAAACAGTCTATCCATGTGGCAAGCAAAAAATAAAAACCATTAAGACTGGGCCTCAAGTCTGCTATTACAATAGTGTCAGAATGGTCTATCATTGATTTCATATTGTTGATTTTGATAAGTTTGGTTATCTACTAATATAAAAGCGTCATTATGACTTTCCAATGGTCAACCACTGACACTCCATTGAAAGAAATGTCATAGAATGGTAATCTCGTACATAACGACAAATGAATGACAGACGTATGCGGTAATCTCGATTAGTGACCTACCATTAGAACGTTATTGTGCAGTCATTGCTTTTCAAAGACATTGAATAGAACCACGATTCTATTACGAGACCATTGACCGACCAATGATCGACCATTATGAATTTAGCAGATTACGAACTTATAGCAAAATGACAATGGGATCGTGTTGGAATGACGAATTTATAAAAATAGCAGACTTGGGGCCCAGGTAACAGCCAGGCAGACAAAGTTACTTTCGTATTTACAATATTAGTGTGGATATGGATTTACCTGGTCTTCTCCTCCAGCTTAGTGAGCACTTGTTCCTTGGTCCGTCTGATGAGGAACCGCTTCTGCAGGATGATCTGCAACTCGGGCAAGTTGGACTGGCCTGTCATGTCCCATCCGAAGTTAGTCTGCTTGCCGTCGCAGTACCTTTTACCTAAAAATTAAATCGAATGAATCCATTAATTCTTTGGAAATTATACATTGGTGTGCTAAAAACCACTTTATTAATTTAAAACTTACCACTTTTAAGTTTTAAATTAATAAAATGCATTTCATGTTAATCAATTGTTTTTGGAATGCACGCAATATTTGCAAAAATAACGAAAATCGCCGTTAACTAGTATTGTGATAAGTACTACAAACGGGGTAAATAGGAACGCAGGGGTAATCGGCACAAAACATTGAGGGGGATTTTTACGTTATTAAAATCTTGTTTGCAGCATTTTCGGTACCTCTGATTGAATTAATTTGAATAAAATAAAGTTGCTTTCTTAACCTTATCAAAGTTTTGTTTCTATTCACCCCTCGGTTCCTATTAACCCCGTTTGACGGTACCGCACAAGTTTCATTGCACTAGTAGAAGGTATTCCCTCTTCTGGCTCTAACGTGACCAGCTCATTAAGGTGGAAGCGCCAGGGTAGCCCGCGAAATTCAAATTTCCTTACGGTTTTTTCAATTTGCAGGTCAGTGTCAAGTTGTGTCTTGGTCAAAATATGATTCGCGGCCGTAGCAAGTATGTATTTATAGAATTATAATCATTAAAATCATAAATACAACTCCTTCAGTTAGAATTGATGCCAAATGTTATGTTTTCATGAAATACTACATTTGGCATCAATTCTAACTGAGAGAGTTGTATTGATGATTTTAATGATTAAAGTTCTGTAAATACGTACTTGCTACGGCCGCTAATCATATTTTGCCTAACATACAATCTGATACTGACCTGCAAATTGCAAAAAACGTAAGAAAATTTGAATTTCGCGGGCTACCCTGGCGCTTTCACCTTAAACAAACACTTTCACACCATAAGTATAACAGAGAGTCATCTGTACAGAGCATGCATGGAGGAGGAGGAAACAGTAGACGCAGGCGTCACCTTTGAATGAATATAAACGCATTCCCAACGCAAGCAAACCATAGGATCACCGAATTCTCTTACAGACATCCTGAACAAACTAGGAAACCTCTTCAGCTACTGGAAGGAGGTAGGCTGGTTACAGTGATGTCGCCACGCAAAATAGTCCAACATAAGGACTAGGTGCGGAAACCAAACCCCGATAGATAGATACATAGACTCTGACTGTACTCGGTGCAGACGAGAAGAGGCCGGGCTCTATCAGCGTCAGCTGAGTGTACAGCTCAGCGGGTCGGCTCAGTGTGACTGACTGTACTTACCGTACTCGGTGTAAGACGAGAAGAGGCCGGGCTCTATCAGCGTCAGCTGAGTGTACAGCTCAGCGGGTCGGTTCAGTGTGACCGACTGTACTTACCGTACTCGGTGTAAGACGAAAAGAGGCCGGGCTCTATCAGAGTCAGCTGAGTGTACAGCTCAGCGGGTCGGTTCAGTGTGACTGACTGTACTTACCGTACTCGGTGTAAGACGAGAAGAGGCCGGGCTCTATCAGCGTCAGCTGAGTGTACAGCTCAGCGGGTCGGTTCAGTGTGACTGACTGTACTTACCGTACTCGGTGTAAGACGAGAAGAGGCCGGGCTCTATCAGCGTCAGCTGAGTGTACAGCTCAGCGGGTCGGCTCAGCGCCGGCGTGCCACTCAGGAGGATCGCACGCTGGCACTGTCGAGTGATGCTGCCCAGGGCTATTGTGCACTGGGCTTTGTGAGACTTAAGGTAGTGAGATTCATCCTGGAATACAACAAAGATTGAATCAGATTCTAGCTTTTCCTGCTGTTTTACTACCGTAGTCTGACCAGCAGGAATCATGTTTTTATTCCCGGTATAAAGCCTTATGACAATTTGCTATAGTGAAGCTTTCTATTAGTAAAATAATTTCCGTAATTCTTTACCTTTTGCAAACCATTTTTTTGTTATTATTCTCGGAGCATTCTTGCATAGAAGTAACCTATTCACTCTTGACTTAAAAGTTGTAGCTATCAGGAAACGCAGACTCCGGCCTTTATAATATTAGTTGAGATTAAGATGGAGAATGTCGATGAAGATAAAGTTAGCCACAATATCAGAAAACTAGTTCAACTTAAGTACTTACTATAATAACGACTCCGAACTTTTTACCCTTCAGTAGATCTGTGTACATGCTGGTGATCTTGTAACTTACTATCACGACTTCAGTCTGAAAACAATACGTCATAAAACATTTATATATTCAATGCCCTGCTTTTGCAATAGTTATTCAACATAATGTATGGCTTTTACGGGTCTTTGTATTTGGGCACCAGATGTGTTGTGCAAACGTGTTGTGTGCCTTAAGTTTGAGGGAAAGGTTGCACAGACCCGACCAGAGTTGGTATGTCTGTCCAACCTTTTTGATTAGAATATCTTACTGACCTGTTTATCAGCAACGAATTGGGTATCCTTTCCACTGGTCAGTGTTGCTATGTTCATCATGGGGACTGATGGTAATAGCTCCTGTATTTTATTCTGCCAAGTGTCTCTGCAAGTTATCATACTTTCTTTAGCTGATCAATAGGCCATAGTATCAGTCTATGGTTAAGGGCCAACTTCTAACAAGTTAGGCAATATTCTGGGCGATGTATGCAAGGCCATGATAGAACCACCTGTTTCATCGCTCAGTACCACTCATTTCATAACTCAGTACTAATGAGCGGTACTGAGCTATGAAATGAGCGGTACTGAGCGACGAAACAGGTGGTTCTAGGCAATGATTTGGATTATTCGGAGTGATGATCCTGGCGATGCTGGGCCATAATTTAATCTATGTTGGGCCATGATATGGGCGACGCTGGACCATGATATGGGCGATAGTGGGCCATGACATGGGGGATGCTGGGCCGTGATATGGGCGATGTTGCACCATGATCAAGAAAATTCTGCAGTGCGATTCCGTAAACATGTCGAAGTGAACACCCGGGCGGAGCGCACGACGGGTGAGTTGTCAAACCATACAAATAAGATGGAATGACAGCTCTATTGTCGTTCACTCCGCCTAGGTGAATACCGTGAGATGTCGACAGAATCGACCGGTGTGACCATTGTCTAGGTGATGCTAAGCCATGAACTGAGTGACACAGACATTTCCTGCGAGACAATGCCCATGATTCGGAAAATCCTGGGCCACAATATGGGCAACATAAGGCTTACTTGTTACTCACCGCATAGAAGATGTGGTCACTATGAGCAGGGGCCAGTTGTGTCGGTAGTAGCTGGCGATGGCGAGCGCTTGGAACGTCTTCCCCAGTCCCATGTCATCTGCTATCATACAGCGACCGCGACGGGATATACCGAACCTAATGGAATGAAAATTTGTTTTAGTTAAATGCTTCTTTGACGTTTCAATACTAAATGTTAAAATACTATATTTTTTTGGTAAATTGTATGTATAAATACAGACACAAAATAATTAGTCACAGTATTTATTTAACACCCAAGATACAGATTAGCTGTCTAGTTTGGGGGCTCACTGGCAATTATATTAATTAAAATCTATGCAAGCTAGCTTTGGATAATTTTGTGATATCAACTTGTGTTTGGCTGTGCACCAGCTTATGTAACATAAGCTGGTGCACAGCCGAATTGACAAACAAAAATCATGTAATAGTTTGAGTAAAAACCATCTGAATATGATCATGATCATGCACATAAGTTTGAGAGCCTTGAAAATTCACATTGAACTGTGTTTTTGCTTGCCTTTTGTAAAGAATTAAGTTTAAAAACTATTTGATGACATTTACCTTACTCCTTCTTCCTGGAATGGCATGAGTTTTTGTCTCAAGGTCGTCTCGATGGGAGACAGGTCAACAGAGCTGGGGTCCGTGACATTCTCACGCAGCACCTACTTATTGACATGGTTATAAAAGGTGATGAGAACATTCAGAACATCAAGAATATACATACATTAAATTTAATACACAGATTATTATGGTAGTTGTAGCTGGACTTTTCTTTAAATAAGTAAGTACTTTTTGTTTAACATCTATCCTCCAGGGGAAACAATTATACGAAAATAAAAATAAATAAAAAAACCATAACAAAACATGGAATTTAAGTAAAAATCTGTTTCCAATATACTGGAACCGATTGGACCTGGACGTAAGTCGTTAACATCCTATTGTGTCCCACTGCTGGGCAAAGGCCTCCCCCATATCATTCCAGACACTTTTTTCTTGCACCACCTCAAACCAGTCTCAAGTACATTAAGAAAATAAAAATTCACTGTAGTATCAACATTTCGACACCTCCTACGTAGAGTATCGTAATCAACAAATTTCGATTTTTTTAATTAAATTAAATTTCAGTATTTCTAATAGAAAATTTTTATAGTTGCATACGTTAGTTCACATATTTAAAAGTATGAAAATAAAGAAAAGTAAAAAATCGAAATTTGTGATTACGATACTCTACGTAGGAGGTGTCGATTTAACAATGTTTAGTAAAACTGTTTACCCTCCGAACATATGGAGGGATTGGACCAAGCACTATGTGAGGTGCTAGAGGTGCCACTTTAGAAGTCAGCTGCTGATAATCATTGATTGAGAAGTTCCATAGCTTTGATTTTGAATCTGAAAAATTAAACAATGTTATGCTAACTAAAATATTGACCGTTTATGAGTTTTAACTGGAGGTGTTCCTACATGTAAAAATAGGCTTTAAGATTTAGTTCCACTAAAACCATAAGTGTATCATGAAAGGAGATGGGAATAGGTAGACTATAACCTAAAGTTCTAAGAAGTAAGTAACATAGAGTTGATAATACCACCTCTAAAATCCCGGAATCATAAACATATATGATAATACAACCATTGAATCCTGGGATTTAAGAAATTTGAACTAAATTATTATATTGAACAATCTTATTATGTTTTTAGAGTTCTATACTCAAACTGTTAAAATAAAGAGCTTTGTTTTACATACCTATAAAATTGGAACAAGATTCTTCAAATATTTTTTTTGTAACTATAATCAAGTCCAGTTCATGTTTTCATAATCTCGTGTCTTATTGTCATGTTAATGATTTTTCTGGGATTTTAGAGGAGGTATTGTCAACTATATGTTACTTACTTCTTCAAACTTTAAGTAAATACCTAGTCTAACTATTCCGATCTCTGATCATGAAGTGTTGATTCAAATAAATTTCAGAGGGTCATCATTACCCATCATTCATGTAACTCACCATAACTTTTAGACGGCAAGCTCTTGAATATATTGATGAGAGGTGAGCAAAACTCAGAGGGGTTTACTTCGAACCTGTCTTCAGATATCAAGTACACAGTCCCACTGACCACTTTACCGACAGGGACATGATTCTCTTCACTGGACCTGCTTGTTCTAGCTTGAGCATATGGGTGACTCCTATTGGAGTTGTGACTAAACGATTTATAACTACCATTTGATGATGAAGGTATTGGGCTTCCTATTTGAGCCGCGTTTGTTTTAGTAGGAGTACTTTGATTAGAGTTACTGTTTGACAACAAGTTTTGTCGTTTTTGTAGCGCAGCCAGGCGCTTTCTCTCAATTTCTTCTTTGGAACACGACATTATAAAGATTAACCGAGCATCTGTGGGAGGTAGTTGTTATTAACGGTGGGTACTTATTTATTACTAATATTGTTATTTATTCATTTGAACCAGCTGGTTCAAAACAAATCGCGTGCTCTGTTTACTGTCAAGTTTCCGTCAACGAGCTACTGTCAAAAGTACGTAAAGTCAAAGTTTAAAAATTTTGTTTTTCCGTTTTGTCAGAGCACATATCAGTAGCTAATCAGTTTAACAAGACTCACATTTTTCATAGTTTTCATAAAAGAAACCTAAGTCTACTGGTGGCAGAGAATGTTTTTTTAATAAACTATGTAATTCTGACATTTTTGTTTAGGTAGAATTTACATAAAATTCCAAAATTCGCCAAGTAGGTACCCAATAATCCGCACTCCGCATTAAAGGACTGGAACGCAAGTTATTGGTTAATGGAGAGAGATTTGGACTGATTTGGACTTTGACATTTTAGACAACTGTGAACTGTTGACTAAAATTTATTCTTAAGTGTTTCGACTGAAAACGAGTTTTCTAAGGTTACAATTCCTTTCTCCTCCGAACGAACTCACAAAACGAAAATGTCGGAAAACAGCAGCCCAGTAAAATATTTTTTAAGTGGTGGTTTTGGCGGTGTGTGCACTGTTTTAGCGGGCCACCCTATGGACACGATAAAAGTAAGATTACAGACCATGCCCGTGCCTCAAGCTGGAGAAATTGCCTTGTACGGTGGCACCTATGACTGCTTTAAGAAGACAATACAGAAAGAAGGCTTCAAAGGCTTATACAAGGGTATGTCAGCACCACTCACTGGAGTGGCCCCTATTTTCGCAATTAGTTTCTTTGGCTTTGGACTCGGCAAGAAGCTAATAAAAAGTGACGACAACCAGGTTCTATCAAAACCCGAGTTGTTTGCTGCTGGTGCTTTCTCTGGTATTTTCACTACATCTATAATGGCACCAGGGGAACGCATCAAATGTCTACTCCAGATTCAACAAGGTGGTAATGTGCCACAGAAATACTCGGGCATGGTTGACTGCGCCAGACAGCTGTATGCAGAGGGTGGCATGAGGAGCATATACAAGGGCAGCGTGGCCACAATACTGAGGGATGTGCCTGCCAGTGGTATGTACTTCATGACTTATGAATGGGTCAAGGAAGTGCTGGTCCCTCAGGATGCCAGTGCCAAATTGAAGATGATGGCAACTATAGTGGCTGGTGGTTGTGCTGGAATAGCTAACTGGCTTGTAGGCATGCCGGCTGATGTGTTAAAGAGTAGACTGCAAACAGCTCCTGAGGGAACATACCCTAATGGTATGCGGGATGTATTCAAACAGCTGATGGAGAGAGAAGGACCGACTGCCCTATACAAGGGTGTGGCACCTGTCATGATCAGAGCCTTCCCGGCAAATGCAGCCTGTTTTGTAGGATTTGAACTTGCTATCAATTTCCTCAACTGGGTAGCCCCTAATCTTTGATAACCATCAACTTTCAATGTGATTGTATAGAAAAATATATTGTATCATAGTTAGTTGTAAGCAAAAGTAATTGAAGTTGTAAAAGCCTCCATGATAAAATATAAGAATAAAATTTTATATTTTTATGATTATCACAGTTCTCGAGTTAGTTCTAAACAGAATTTATTCATGACATAGATTTTATAGTTATTTGTTGAAACTGTGCACAAAACAAATACCAATAAACCTCATCAAAGAAATGTATTGAATATAAAAGTATTACTGATTGTTATAAGAAAACTAAACATATGTGCAATGTACAATTGTTATGTGCAGTGCCTTTCGAAGTAAATAAATGAAATATATTTTTACAGTCAATTATTTTTCTTATGTAACCAAAATATCTATCTTTATCAGATATCTTTTGATGGTTTTATAACTATTTGACATCACTTTTTTATCATTACAAGTGCATTTTATGTGTTAAGTGGAATTGTAACATGAGAAAATAAACTATTCTATGATGATAATAAGTTATCTCAAAAGACAGACAAAGATAAGTGTATGATTGATTTGTTTTAAATCTGTCATAATCTTATATTTTTTATTTTACTTTTCAATTTTATTATGAACAATAAAAATGCATGTTGATTTTTTTCATTATGTAGATATTTAGAAATTACATTGTACATTGTTGTCATAGTCCTAAGGAAATAAAACAGCATGTTTCAGTAAAACTCTCGCCTAAACTTTATTTCAAATGATTTGTCACTGTGGTGATCTCTTGCCAACTTCAGTCTATTTTTATGTTTTACATTGTCTTGTGATTTGTCAATATGTTTTTGTTTTGGATGTCCAAGTCCTTTCCTGTCTTTCTTCTGTACAGTTTTGATAGGGTATAGTTTACCAGACCCATCCCGTCCTAGGCCTGACTGTCGATCCCATCCACCTTTTAACATCAACTGATATCCTCTGTTTGATGCTGGTAGCACATAGTTTGCTGGTATTTTCTTGCCCTTGCTTGCACTAATATTGTGTATTGTTGATGCTAAATGCTCTTCTCTGTCTGGGAATGTTTTATTACAAATCTCACATGTATACTCTTCTTTTGGTTTAACTTTAATTTTGGCATGTTTCTGAGTTTTTGGAATCTCTTTTTGTATGTATCTTAGTAAAATGTCAGCTAATATGTAGTTCTTGTTCTTAACCACTAAGCTTCGAGCTGAGTTACCACCTTTATCCCTCACAGATATGTCAATACCTCTCTTTAGTAGCAGTTTTACAACATCAGTAGAGTCTGCCTGGCAAGCAATCATAAGTAAACTCCATCCATATTCATCCTCAACATTTATCTTATCAGGATATCTATCTAAAATACATTTCAGCGTGTCAACATCATTGTTCTGCACTGTTAAAAACAAATCTTTGTTTGTCAGAGGTAATTCTTGTTCCTTATGTCTCACAACCTTTTTCTTATTATCTAACACAAGGGGCGTTTTCGTACTGCATGATGCTTTTGCGTGTTTTACTTCTTCAAGGTATATTCTTCGTGCTTCCTCTCCACTCAGTGTTCCACTATTTTGTACAACTTTTGTGTCTGGCTGAGGTGAACTCGCTTTCACAAAGTTACTGTACCTTTTGTTGGACATTTTCTATCACAATAGTACGCTTATTTTAGTTATAACTAAATAATCTAGAGATCTGTGTAAAAGTATCATCACAAGCATAGATCAACCATCGTATTTCGTAATTTATTGTATTATTTCGTATCTATATTTGTGAGGACTTGTCACTGACTGACTGACACTAATGACAGTTGATGCTATGAGACTCATTGCCAGCATGAGCAGGATAGTCATAATCAACTGTACGTAGGAATAAATAGTACAGAAATGATGGGATGCTCAAAATATTTAGTTGACAAAACTGGAACGCGGTCTTTTGGAAATGACTTTTAGGATGTGTTGCCAGGTCTGGTTAAAACAAAAGTTGCTAGTTTTTGAAGCCTACATTATTGCCCCGAGCAATAATATGTTAGGCAGAGTACAGTGTGATACCGTCACCTTTAAAAGATATTTCAGATGCACTGTACTCCCAGATAAGATATCGTTAGGTTCTAGTTCTCGCTCACTTGACCCCGCCGCCATCGCCTTCTAATTAGTCAGTTTGATGATGGAAGAAACGGCGACAGGTCACTGGAACAACTAGTGACCCACGGATGCCTCATGTTGAAGGGGAAACAGTACGACAGGTCTTATTACGGAGTTATAGATTCATAACTCCGTGATAAGACCTGTCGTACTGTATGGATCAGAATGTTGTTGGGCTGTGAAACGAAGACGATTGTAAATAGGTAGATTGCATATAATGAAGAGAGAATGTTGTTGAGATGGATGTGTGAGTAATGAGAATAAAGGATAAAGTGAGAAAATTGAGTCCATTAGAGGTACCTAGTTAAAAGGTTGCGCCAGTGACGGAAAAGTTGAAAGGGAACCGTTTGTCTTGGTATGGTCATGTGAAGAGGAGGGAAGAAACGCACGTAACTAAAAGGGTTATGAATATGGGGTTTAAGGGTTATGTGGAAAGAGGGAGGCGGAGGCCAAAGAAAAGATGGATAGATTGTGTGAGGAGAGCGATATGAAAGAAAAGGGAGTTAGTGTTAGCGTGCCAGCCTAGTTAATGTCCCGGGCAAAAGTCTATGATTTTGACCTTATTCGTTCATGTAAGTAATGTAATCTTTGTTATAGCAAATGACATCGAGTTGTCTTATCATCTCCTCTACAAGTTTTTATCACTACCGGTAACCCTGGGCGAGATTGATGAGGCGCCCGGCGCACTTTTCTGTTCTCGGAGGGCAAGCCAAAAGGGTATAAGTACCTAACTATGTCGAATTTTAAACCTGGTTTTGGTAATACATGATCGACTTAGCACATAAGGTAGAATACAGGAATCAA
Organism: Melanchra persicariae; assembly: GCA_947386135.1. Classification (NCBI taxonomy): domain Eukaryota; kingdom Metazoa; phylum Arthropoda; class Insecta; order Lepidoptera; family Noctuidae; genus Melanchra; species Melanchra persicariae. Next base: position 3,750,660 of record OX376664.1, on the reverse strand, counting down.
GAGCGAGCAAAGCTACAGTGAAATTTTTTGTACGGTCTCGTCTTTTCTAGGTTTTTTCATTGAAAATTGTTGCGCGCCACATATACACTCTTTTGCAAAAAAAACGGGCACCTAAGGAAATTTACGTTCTAAGGTCGATTTTAGTTAATTAAATTAAATTTATTTCTTTGACGTAGTCTGTATACTTATAATCGTGTAAATTAATGCGCGTGAAGTGAATTCAAGCAATTAAAAGAAAAAAAAACGATGGATTCCTTAAAATCGATGTACACGCCCAAACAATAAGAAGTGGTCGGCAATAAAGACAAGTTTTTTTTTACTTTTTTTAATTAAATAAAGTTACAAATGTAAAAACCTAATAACGAGTGTGACCTCCTCTTGCCAAAATCACAGCTTGAATCCTTCTGGGCATGCTTTCCACGATGTTTTTAATAACGTTTTGAGGAATACGTTCCCACTCTTCTGCAATGACTCTTTTTAGCTCCCTGATGTTTTGTGGAGCAGGTTGCACTGATCTTACCCGTCTCTTTAGAACATCCCACACATGCTCAATTGGATTGAGGTCAGGACTTCGAGCTGGCCAATCTAAACGACGGATCCCAACTTCTTGCATGTACGCTTCCACGTCGCCAGAACGGTGCGGGCGAGCATTATCGTTCATAAAAATGGAATCTTCCATAAGTGCAGTCAATGTGGGTTGTGCATATGGAATTAGGACTTCCATTATGTACCGGTGTGCATTTAATGTTTCATTTTCTATGAAAACTAACTCCGTACGCTCCGTCGAATTAATTGCTGCCCAAAACATAACGGAGCCTCCGCCATAAGGAGTGATTTCTTCGAAACACACTTCCGCATAGCGTTCCCGTGGTCTTCGCAGCACTCGCCGGCGTCGGTCCTCTCCACACAAAGAGATTCTAGCTTCATCAGAAAACAATACTTTATTCCAGTCCTCCAGAGTCCATGAAGCACAGTTCCGAGCAAACTGAAGTCGAGCAACACGGTGCTCACGGAGTAATTTAGGGCCCCGAGCTGGACGGTAACTCTTGATATTGGCAGCCAAAAGCCTCCTCCTGACCGTCCACAAGCTAACTTCTACTCCTCTTACTTCTTCAAGGCTCTTCTTCAGGTTCACACTTGACGCCTTACGATTACGCAACGCCTGACTCACCAAAAAGCGGTCATCTCTTGGTTCTGTGCATCGTTTTCTTCCCGAACCGGGTCTTCTTTTGACCGAACCAGTCTCTTGATACCGTTGCCAAGTCCTCTGGACAGTTGAACGACTCACATTTAGCCGCTGAGACACGTAAGTTTGCGAACAACCTTCTTCAAGTAGGGCTATAATTTTACCGGTCCTTATCGCTTTATCACTCATTTCAAAAAGTGGTATTTAATGTAAAAAGAAAGATTAAATTGTTTAATTTGCAGAAAATATCCAAAAAGTTTTAAAATATCGTAATCAGTTAAAAATCGTTTCAGCAATTCGCGCCATTAGTAAAGCAATTTTAGAATAATCCACAATAATCATTATTTTTCTTTTAATAATTTCAAATTTTAAATTTGGAACGTAAAGAATCATGCCAGGATGCTTCAAAAAACATGCCAATACATCGTCAAATTAACAAAACCTATTTCTTGTACTTCTTCATTGATGTAGAGAAAAAAATCTAAAGTGCCCGTTTTTTTTGCAAAAGAGTTTAATATAAGGCAAGATTAAAAAAAGGTTCCTCAAGATTTTGTGACTCCACAGGACTGGTGGGCCGAGTCTATCGTCTTTCTATCTACAGTTGGAATTCATTCAGAAATAGGAGTAGCATATTTAGTCGAATTTTGAATACCTAGGCTGTACGGCATGGTACGGCCAGGGCTAAGCGAACTCAGTAATTTTTGATCCCAGCAACTTCTACCTGCTCTTCTTTTTGCGACTCTCCGTATTCTTATTTAGCAGCAAGACGCCTTTGCCTCCCATTTCAGTGTGACACCTTCAGAACGTTTAAGAAAAACCTTAATTGTTGGCTTGGGTCTGGATCAACTTCTCTGCTCGCTTAAGTTCCGGAAGGTCCAATCCAGGGCATCTCTGACGCCCCTTTCTGTCAGGCGCTCCGAGCGGCCACCTGGCCTTCCCCCCCTCCTAACAACTCCTCTACGTCTTTCACTTGGCCTACCAGCATCATCATGCGCTGTGCAAGATCACCGGTGCGTCAGTTTTACCTTCTCGAGCACATCGTAACATCCACATGTTACGATGTGCTCGAGCCCTGTTTTCGTTAGCAAGAAACTTAGTCATCATTACACAAACCCATATTTAAATTAGGTAGGTAGGTATTCTATCAATTTTAATTGCAAGTTCACTTCCTTCGCGCCTATGCTTGTAAATTTTTACCTAGGAGCACAGAGGAGTTCCGCCTATTCTTACAATTTCCAACAACTGCTGCTGATCGTGAGCTGCACACTGCACCATAAGAAACGTGAGGATATCTTTCTACATGCATCCAAATAATGTTGTGAACTGAGCAACCGTAAGAGAATGCAAATTAGTCATTACTGCAGTTATAATTACCCGCAATATTGGTAGTGGATATAAAAAGTCGGTTTAATTTAGATGCGCTGTAATGCAACCCGCGACCTTGCAATGATGAGGCCACTGTGCCGTAAGCTGGGCCCGAGGCGTCCCTGCCAAACAGCTAGCAGGTTGTCCACGGCACGGCGTGGCGTAGATATTTAGGGTGTCGTCTGATGACGTGGTCGTCTTGTAATATTGTTTTATTTCGTCGGTTTATTCGCAGCGGAGAGGCGCGGGCGGCGGCCGTCAGTTGAGTAGCGACCGCCGCCGCGCTACTATAAGCTTGCTATAACAACCCCGGACAACGACACTCGAAACTTCTAAACACACTAATTAGACACAGTTCATCAATCAAAATGGCGTATTCCTGGGATAACAGAGTTGCGTTTGTTGTGAGATATCTTTACGGTGAGTTTTTGTTGTGTTTAACTGCGTGATTTCATTCGTTGATAGATTTTCCGGTCGCGGCTGGAAACTTGCGTCTGCCCACGTAGACATTTTGTTGTTTGTATGTTCGTGCGGTTAAATACAAGTCAGCTGATTAGGGAATGTGTTATGAACTATCTTTTGAACCTCAATTATTATTTACACACGGAGGTCCATCAGTAGAAGGTGATCGATTGTGTTGATGTAGGTACACATTATTTGTATTTATACTCTCATTTTCCGGGGTTTCTCCGTTGTTCATCGGTTTTGTCTAACAATGCAAAAATGATTAGGTAATTTAAAAACTACATTAAAATAATAAAATCATTTTGAGGTGAAATAAATGTCCTTTAACTGCGTCTTATTTACGAAGTACCTATTATAACAATCGCATAATTGTTTTGTATCGTTGGACTTGACCCAGCTACGTGTCTTTATTTTTAAAAAATCATTTATCTTCTGCCTGACGCGATAGATACAACTTTACGTAGTAGTTACTAAATAACAGATTTTGGACACTGATTCATTCATAACAGTCGAGAATCAACAAGACAGCTAGCAATTTGCAGAACCATTACTTTTTCTAATGACGCTTGCATTAACATTTGCTCTGTTTTTAAATAAACAAGGAATTATAAAAGTTTCCGTAGTTTATTCATGAACGAGAAACCCACGTTTCCAGTTCCTACTTACTTCCATAAACACAGTTAGGTACATATTTTACCCGGCTTTCTTTCGGGAAACTTTCACGACTTTTATTTTATTTTGCAATGGTTGGCAGAGCTGTACTCCTACATAGTTAGATCTAGGTACCATGAGCCATAAACGACGATCTCTGAATTAAGAAGAAGTTGAGTATCTACCTAATTGTAAACCTTACTTTATAATAGAGAAACGGGTCTTTGCGGTGTGCTAGCAGAAGAGGTCAATAGATACGCACACAACTTTTATATCATAACTACACACTACCTACCTATAGGTACTATTTTACCCACATTTCCTCAGCTCCTGGTCTGGCTGCTTCTGAGAAATTCCCTATAGAAGAAACCAACCTGGATGGAAACCTGGGACGCCACGCTAAGCAGGTTGCGATCAACGAGGCAATAGTTTTAGGATTCAAACTCAGACACACGTGATTCACCCCTCTAAGTGCAAATCACAAAACTTATTACCTAATATATGTATTTATTATGAATGAATTATTGTATCTAAGCCTAAATTCTTAAAAAAAAAATAAAGTTTCAAATCAAGACATCTTGTTGCGCATTTTGTTCGAAAGAGTTACCGCGGCCCTGGAAAGCAAAGGGGACTAGGAGGAGCATGGATGGGTTTTAATCAGTAAGAGTCTGACACTCCCTTCCGCTCCCAGAGCGGGAGGAGTCATTTGATGATTTCCCATCCATAAAAAAGACATCTTACATGCGTAGGTACAGGCGGTACAGTAGGTACCTTCGTAAGGATTAAATTGCCATGAACTTTCGAATAAACAAGTTCGTATAACTTAAATCTCTTATCTCCATAAACGTCAGCCCCGGATCTACGATTTTTCCGAACCGGGGCAGAAACTTGATAGTGGCGCCCCTCTTCCCTCCTCCCCTTCCCTCTTGTCTCCGCAATTAAAATGTTGATCAATGTAATTTAGTTTGATTACAGAGTGCGTAGCTTTGGGCTATGTTATGGGTCTTTTTACACCCTGTATTGTAAATAAACTCGTAAATATTATACTGCGGTGTAGGTACCTACTTAATTGTAAAACAGAAGTACGTGTAGTAGGTACCTAAAAACAATAAAAAAATATTCGGCATTTCTTTCAATTGCTTAGGATTGTAGTAAAAAATGGAGTTACGGAATCAGGGTGCTGGGTGGGATTTATAGTGACCCATAAAGAACCTTTCAATAATTATTATTAATAACGCCAATCACTCTCACACACGATTTTAGGTCTCCGCCTCTAAGCTGGAATAAGAAAACCCTACCCAGGACCCTACTTAGGAGTTACGTTTGTGCATAAATGCAGTAAATAGAGATCCGGCGCGACAACTTAGCCACATCGAATAAGTTTTTTATTCAAACATTTGAATTTGGCGCCCTTAGAATTTGCAGCCCTGGGCACGTGACCCGGTTTGCCGCCCTGTAGATCCGAGGCTGCTAAACGCAATATCTAACTTTATCTGACTATAATCTCATTTTCCTAGCCTAATAGACTTGCCCAAACTACGAGTAGGTATGTTGGAGTTTGCTACCCGTCTAACCAGACCAGATGCAGCTGAATATAAAAAAATACTATATATTTGAACAATGTTAAAACCATAAAAATATAAAAACAACTTGTTTATTACATCACTGCGTCGGAAGGAGGGTAATGTTTTTCGAGCTTATGTATGTAGGTATGTCCATTTCTTTGGCCCGCCCTACAGCCCAAACGGCTGAACGGATTTTGATATATAATTAGTCTGTGTTCCCCCGGCTAGGATACAGGCCTCTCTTCAAAACAATTTTGGTCATTAATGAATGAATGAATTCGTCAGAATTGTGGTAATGACATAGGCTAGGTACTTATATAAATTTTTAAACTGGCCCGCAAATGAAAAAAAAATTAACTCACAAAGAAAAGGAAATAAAAAAAATGACTGTCAAAAAACCCGACCGCTAAAAACGACTTAAAAGTTCCAAACAAGTCGCTTTCAAGCAGTCTGATAGTCGTTTTTAGCGGTCGGGTTTTTTTAGTATCTCTATTAGGTATGGTTACCACCTATAAAGATCAAACCGAACATGACAGTGACCTGTGCAGAATTCGCCGAGCAATGGTAGCCGGTCATCAATCTATTAACAACGGAACGCACCCACGAGATCATGTGTCGAGCCTGCCAAGATTTCACAATTACTACTTTACTATACCCCAGAACAATATAAACTAGTCTTTGTAGGACAGCTACAGTGCTCAATGAGCAATCTCTAACGCCCACTCGTCGATACCGATAGGTAATCAATTAACACTTGTTGAGACATCATTACAGGCTAGAATTCAGACGGAGTCATTAGTTAGGAACGAATCTCTTTAAATGCTTTCTAATGAGCTTTAATTAGATTCCGTTTTTATTATTTTCTAGTAATTTCGCTATGAAACATTGTGGGCATCGTCGACGACCTGGCAGTTTTATTTTAGTAGCTTTTGTTATTGTCATTATTGTCAACCGGTAGTAGGGACGGATTAATTTACAGTTCGATTCTAATTTCGATGCTGAAGGTGATGGCCCTCAAGCTTCTCAATTTCAATTAGCTCCCAGCCACTTTGTTGAATTGTTGTGTCTGTTGCCCAAATCATATCCCAGCTGGTTCGACTATAGACAGCTACCTACATATCGGTGTACACGTGCTTCCCAAGTTCCCAGATGTCTTCATCGACTATTTTAACATTGAATCTATTCATAAGATTGGCAAATTCTGTTATTGATGTACATAAACTTCCACTGCCCGTTGAACACCCGCGCACTCAATCATCGACATCAATTATATTAAGATTGCTGTTTGAAAAATCACTAACGATTGTGAAATGAAGGATCCCTGGGTTTTGGCATGAGTAGCCGCAATTAAATTAATAGTTGCCTATTGTTTACATGCTGTGGCAGCCAACTGGGCAGCGGCGGCTCATTGCTAACCCGTTGCGACACTGATTGGGGATCGGCATGTGCTGATACAATGTTAATGAACCTCGCACTTGTCCTCAGCGCAGGTGTCTCCTGTTGACAATGACATGATGATAGCTAAATCATGACTTGAGAACTATTAAACTGACAGCGTATTGACGACTGTATTTGGGAGTACCTATCTCAGATCTGACTGTCTCTCGTAAGTAGGTCTCTAGGATCTGGCATAGGGAAATAGGCCAAAGCCCTTGACAAAAAAGCTACGTAACTTTCTAAACTTTGTTAAACATGTCTCCAGATATCGACAACAACGGCTACCTGGACGCGCACGACTTCCACTGCCTGGCGCTGCGCACGTGCGTGCTCGAGGGCAAGGGCGACTGCAGCGCCGCCCGCCTGTCCAAGTACCAGCACGTCATGCTCAGCCTGTGGGAAGAGATCGCACAGCTCGCGGACTTCGACAAGGTGCCAGACTATGTCGGTTATCCACACAAGTACACTACGCGATGTCGGCAACGCTTCGGTAGACGCAATAACGCTATACCTTTGTAGATCGTAGAATGTAGATGCTAGAAAACTTCTGCATCCTAGTGATGGTCCGCTTTTGTGTAGTCTCGTGAATGTTTGTTTGAAAAGAGCCTTAAAAGTTCCAACAGTATGTCTCCTCTTGGCGGAAGCGTACTTCCAGGGTAAAAGTTTAACACGTGAAAATTATACCCATTTTCGAATTTTCAGATTACCTACTGGAGTATAGAAGTTGCCATCATGAAAAAGTTGTAAACTTTTTTTAACCACCCTCGGTGGTGTAAAAAATATCCAGTTTCCGAACTGGTGTTCGACATCGACACAACACTCACACAGTTTAAACTTTTACACTACTTAGGTACATGAACATTTGATATTATAGTTACGTTCAATTATTTAGAAAAGTATTTTTTTGACCTTGTTATATTAGTAGATGTTGTTTTGTAGTTAGTGCAATTTAATTTTAACACAATCTAAACCAATAATACCTATTACACTAGTTGTAGTCAGTAGTTAACTAACAAAACAGAAAACATAGAATTTTAATGACTCTAATTTTCACTTTACACACACGCACAGCCACGCACACGCTTCCCGCTTTTATTTGATCTTGTAGCACCGAGCAGCGTGTTCTCAATTACAAGTTTTTACAGGACGGTACAATAACGGTCGATGAGTTCAAACAGGCCGTACAGAACAGCTGCGTTGGCCGGAGGTATGAGGACTTTCCTCAGGCCATGAAAGCGTTCATAGAGACAAACTTCAGGATGATTGACATCAACCAGGACGGCGTCATCGGGATAGAAGAGTATCGATACGACTGTGTACAAAGGATGGTGTTGGAAGACATCAAAGTTATAGACGACGCATTCAATTCCCTACTCAATGTAAGTATTGCTGTCACCTAGATAGATAACAACTTAATTGCGATTTCTGTACAAATTATGTTTTTACGGGCAGAAAAGCAACGTAACCAATACTTAACTAATTATTTCAAGCAGGATGAGATTAATAAAACACCTTTCCACAACCCTTTTTACTCATCAGGTAGGTACCTACTAGGTACCTATCGTCAAAATATTGTCAGCCTAACCCACATTTTCACCAAAGTGAACCTAATTTATTCTGCGGCACTAACATTTCTCAGTTGTCGGAAATGCTGCTAATTCTGATTTAATTACTTTTCAGTAATTTCGTTTTAACTATCAATCTGAGTTTGATTTAACTAACGACCTCATAAATGTATCGTAAATTATTAAGATGCTGTAATCATTTGCTCCAATCTGTCGTTAAAAGCGGATAACCAGCACAGAAATTAATGTAGCATTTGCCATTAATCTTGACTCGAGATATTAGATCTATTGTACTGTCATAGTTACGTCCAATAAAACTTATCTTTATCGTTTCCCTGGGAAAAGACAATAGTAAAGTTCTTTTTGAAATAATATCACGTAGGTAGGTACCCAGGAAAATTACAATCACCCTTAATAACTGAACGGATAAATTTATAATAGTGGTCGTACACAAGACGCATGCCAATCACGTTCAAAATATAGATCGTGTTCTAATACACACCGTTCTAGAAATACTTACTACCTAGCTATGTGGCGTTGGCAACCGATTCTGATGTAAATTGATGACATTGACATGGCTGAGATGAATCCTCATTGCAAATGCTAAGATGCTAAGTTAATGGCTTTTAACACCTCCTCACCTATCTTAATTATAAGCCTATTGCAGCTATCCATTATTGGTGCAGGCACGAAGCCAAGACGCAATAAATTGGGATTTTTCGCGGCATTTGGTCTAAGAATTAGACGCAGATGCATCTGGATCTAAATGCAATGGTATTTATACAGCAATTCGGTACGTGCGTCTCTGTTCTTTCGACCTAGATAATTAATTCATGAATAAGTTAGATAACATCTTTGAAGTTTTACAAAATGTATAATTTTGCTATGATTTAAAGCGTGCTTAAATTTAACACGTTGTCCATAACTCGCAGTTACATGAAAATTATGAATCTAGATATTTAAATAAGAGTAATGCGTAAACATTGTCAATATTTTACGACATATCATCGTTATTTTTACTTTAAATTTTATTTATTTTACAGTGTTACTTTCTTGCTACACGTCTAGGAATTAAGCGATAAAAACATCATAAAACCTATTTTGTAGCATAACCACAACCACAAACCATGAACTAAACGTCTCGTACGATATCTTTAGAGGCTTAAATTTAGCGAAAACGCTACAGAAATAACCGCATAGGTAATATGCGTTATAAAAAGCGATAACCAGAAATAAAATTATGCAACAAGACGAATAAAACAATAAAAAGAGCTTTCTTCTTGGCGCCTCGCCAGTCATTGCGTACGGTGGTCGCGTAGGCGCATCTTCAGATCTTCTAGTTAACACTTCTTCCACGCTTCGAGAGTAATGACTGCCGGGATCACGAGTAAATTGGCAGGCGGAGGTTAGTTTATGCTCCCGCGCCTACAGGTGTGTCATGAAAGGAGATTTACCGTGCCATATGACGTAAAGTATGATCGTAAATTGGATGAGGAGAAAGGAACCATATATATACATGTTATATTTGTAGAATATTGGTATTCAGCAGCTTCCTCGTATTGAAATAGCGTTAGCACTGTTACAGAAAGTACAAGTGAACCAATTAGACCAGGGGCCCTACCATGACGTGTTAAAGCGTGATAGCTCCATCCCTCCTTCTCGCTCGAACTACTCACGCTTTAACACGTCATGGTAGGGCCGCTGAACTAGTGAAAAGGATCCCGGTGTTTGATAGACACAGCTTAGGCATTATTAAAAACAAATGCAAAGCTAGGGCACTTTAATTCCATAGAACTGTTAATAGGATTCAAACAATCCTTAGCGACAAAAGTCTAAATGGTTACACCGTGTATGAAACACGGTGTTATTATTTAGCATAATTATGTGCACAGTCACAGAGTAGGTTCTAGCTCGGGTTAGTAGAGTACCAGTTGAATGACAATGTAATTTTCTTCCAGGACGATGACAGAAGAAAAGGCGGTCTGACGCTGTCAAGATACCAAGAACTCTTCGCTCAGTACTTGGGTGACGTCAGCGACAACTGCCAAGCCATACACTTATTTGGACCACTAGAACTATAATCATAGCCTCACCTAGCTTTTTAGGCTTACAGTTATGACTGAGACACCTACCAAATACCACCTAATGTTAAATTCATTAAAAAAAAGAAAGTCTACCATCTATTTATTTCAAACATCATTTTATAGCTATATCAGCATCATTATATATCTTACCAATTAAAGTTATATCTCCCATCTCCATTACTATCTTTCATAGTGCCAACATAATTATATGTTTCATGTTTGTGAACACACTTCATTCGAATGCTTGTTTACAAAATAACATTTATATTTTCACGTAGCGATGCGGAAAACGCGCCAAAAATACACAAACGCTGAGTCGATACTGTTTAAAATAAACCATAATAATGCTGCTAGTCTAATATCTGTGATGCGTTCTGAATTACGTAAAGTTTCCCAACTATCTATTATTATTCACTTTGGTGATCTTATAACGTTTGTTTATAAATTTTTCTTGTCGTTTTTAGTCTTTACAATGCTAGAGATTACTTTAGATATTTTTATATTCCCGGCCTGTTCCTGTTTTCTAAATATAATTATATTTAATCAATGTAGGTACTTATTTTGTTTTACGTGAATTGTGAGACGTTTTTTTTAAGATTTTTGGAATGTTGTTATCCCCTTTGTCTTTTTTTAATTTACTGTATGGTATCATTATAATTATATTTAAGTAAAACGAACGAGAAACCATCGGGTTTCATGCGAATATAATTAATTATTAATAAGCAACGGCAGTTATTTTAATGAAGTTTGTGGGGAATGTGCGGGATATGTTGTGCTCACACATACAAAATGAATCTAGTCACCACGGTGTTAAAATGTATCCTTAATTAATTGTAAATATTTTTTTTTGTTAAAATGGAAATATACCGAAATAAATTGTTACGATCTAAATTATTGTTTATTTATTTGTATATTCACCTTTTTAGTTCCAACCCTTTTCCTTTCTGCTCGAGCACTGCCGGCACACCGGTGTGCCGCGAATTTAATGTTTATTTACTTATTATTTTTTATTTGGGAATTTTCACATGTCAGGGCTCGAGCGGTTAAGTGGAATTCTGACATAGATCGATAGACATGTCTATCTTATATCAGATGAGCTGTGGGCTCAAAGAACCACCAATTGGGTCCCTTTCAATGCTAGGCGACATCGCGGTAGACCAAGGCGAAGGTGGAGAGACGAACTCGACTCTTACCGGGAGGACTAGCCCGCAATGGCAGAGGACAGATGTGTGTGGAAAAGGGAGAAGGCGACCTTTGCTCAGCAGTGGGACAACGAGCTAGATTAGATAATTATAAATATTTCGAGTTCAGCCCAGGTTCCTGTTGAATTACGTAGGTACCGACAAATATGTAATATTTTTCGTTTACTTGGCCTCAGACCAATTAAATAACCCACTGTTAAGAATGATGATAAAATTTAAAATCAAGTACATATTTGATTTTCTCCTTTATTAAAAATTCTATTACACAGATTTTACATACATTGAATGTCTCGTGAAACTTGAGATAATACTTACAAATTAGACTATTAAAAACTTTAAATAGACATCAAACATTTTATTTACCACTATATACATTTACATTTTTATACCTACGTTAGTAAGTACAATTTACATAAAGTTCGAAAGAAAATAAAAAACCAAAGGATGGTGACAATTTGAAAATTCTACACGACCATTTAATTTTTTTATTCTTTCTACAAAACCTAGCCGACAAGATGGTCGAAAATACTATTTCATTGTGTGAGACAGATCAAAATGTTTGAAAAATCGAAATCGCAAGAATAAATAAAAAAGGTATTTACAAAAATGTTCGAAAAATAGATTCCACTGAGGTATACATAGTTGATAATGATAACAGTTATTCTTATAACTATTGAATAATAAGTTTTGTACACAGATAATATAGAATCTAAACTATGAGTTAGGCTGTTCACAGCAGTCAGCTAAAGTAAGGAAGATTCATACGATTGATATACTTGGTACCTTCCAACTGATAATTTAGTACAAAAAGCTAATTTTTATTTAAGTTACTCTTTCGATCCGCCTTTGTATGCAACATTACTATGCCGTTTAATAACTATGATATATCTTTTTCAAATAAGTTATTAATACACATTTTGAGAAATCTTTTTACAAATGACCTTTAATGGTTTTAATTTTTTAACATTCAATTTTAATTTATTAAATTTTTCTTCACGGTAGGTTTACCACGTTTGTAATTGCTATAGGTACATAATTTTTAAAACAACGCTTCCCGTTTTTACAATGTCAGCATTTGTCTAATTTTCAATTTAACACCATTAAAAACAAGTCAACACAACTCACTCTACAATAATTATTTTGCTCTGAATCGTCGTGAAAATATCTTCAATTTTATATTCGCATGGCAGTTTTCCATTTGCGTAATAAAGCGTAGTTTTGTATCCATGTTTCATTTTTGATGAATATTTCTTCTCGATTGTAGTACCAATATCGATATTCACAATTAAGCCTATGCTTTAGCGTCAATTTGACTCTCAAAGGCACAGCCAACAGAAAGCTTCGCTAACTTACACTACCAGTCAACACATGATTAGACAAGTCCATTCAAGCTACCGTTACAATCTTCTATATAAGTAATTTTAGTCCCAATAAGATATTTCAACAACGAATTGACGATTCCCTTATACTTTAAATTACCCAATTCTCCCACTTTTTGAACCACCTCTAACAAATCTATAGCTAAATTGTCAACCAATAAAATGTACACTTCTAAACATTGAAAGCCTTTAATAATATGTTTTTTAACTAACCTTTGGATAGGTACTCGAGTTGTATATTATAACTAAGACACACTAACTACGTGTTACAACTAGATTGGTTATAAACTGACTTTGTCACAATACCCTAATAATCAGTATTTTTACGATTTTCTACTAATACGTGACTATCAGAATTTTGTTAGATTTGAGAACCGTTACACATGCCTATGCAAGCGATTAAAAAGCACTACCGGATAAGTTAAACTACACGGTCGACCAATTCTCGCTCTTAGTCCGTCAGAAATAGGGTTGAAAATTACTCGATCGGGTAGTTTCGTTATGTATAGGTACATAATTACTTATATTTTCTAAAAAATGAATCGCTTGCCATACAAAGTGTATACAGGCTCTCATGAGAGGTGCACATTACTATAGTGCATAGATTAACCAGAATCATATTTTATTCTACAAGTACAGCGGAAAAACAAGAAATGTCACATAAAATTCATTTCTTTTTTATCTTTTTATTGGATTAAATAATTACCAAGGCTTCTTTCTACTAAGATAATCTCAGTGAGGTAAACTTGAGCACCTTATTCGCGACAATCTAAGACATCGGATTTGACAGCTGAGTAGAGAGGGATAGAAGATCGCTTTACCAATAATTGCGAAAGAGGTTTATTTCATGTCTCTTTCATACTTACTAGTAAAGCAATGTTGTACCCCGCTGTCAAATCCGACTTCTTAGATTGTCACGAATATAGTAATATCTAAGACAAAAGAAAGTCCATACTCTTTATAATTTAAATTGTAAATTACACAAAAATTGTGACACTTGTTTTGCCCCTGTAACCTTCAATTTAACCTGATAATATATATCAGTTACTATGAGAAACATAAACGTAATATCATACACGGTACACCTCGAAAAGCGTAGGCACTCAAAACGTCAAGTTTTAGACATCATTCAGATAATTTATTCTGAACCATCGATGTTATAATAATATACATGTATAAACATAATATACTCGTATTTTTTATTATTACCATAATCATTTGCCCTGCTTTTGGACGCATGCTAACTTAAGTAAAAGATAATTTTGTAGTTCTTCGCAAAGGTTTTATTTATCAAATTAATTGTTACTAAGTATATTTATTTGGCTACATTTTCTACACAATTATCTTTTACAATGTCAGGATTTTTAGGCGTATGCGTAAATTCCAAGCTTGTTATCAGGGGGCCTACCACAACCTCTTAAAACAATATTACTTTAAAATTACTTTGTAATTTCTGTTGTTGGATTTTCAACGCTCGGATCAGCGCCGAGAGTTGAAAATGCAACAACAGAAATTACAAAGTAATATTAAAATAATATTGTTTTAAGAGGTTGTGGTAGGCCTCCTGGGCTCAATAGTAACAGTTGACAAATATACACTAAATATTTATAGTGTTATCTGTAACCTGTAGCATAAAATAGTTATTTTTTGTTGATTGTGAAGTAAAATTACTCTCTTTACAAAAAAATTAAAATAATGTTTTAAATATTTCTATGAGTTCATTTTACTTTCATTTGACAATTATTAACATGGTTAGTAGGTATGCATTTTACTTTATTTCATATTTGATACTATGATTCCTTTAAAATATAATTTATAAAGTTACAAAGCTCCCAATTTATTTTATATATTCCCTAACGATTTGGTGCAAACTAAATACTTACATTTTAGATTCTTATTTCTAATGTACATATCACAAGCAAATAGCTATCTTGACGGGTACATTTCACCAGATTTTGTCCATAGCATAAAATTATCAACCTTAACCCTTACAACATAAGGTTGAAAATGTTTATTCGTGATCCGTCAAAACATATCCAGTCATTTTACATTCCTAACTTACACTATAATTTCGCTTCAAAGTTCACTGACGAATCAATTGTCTTTCACAAAAACAGGTCTAAGATTTACACAATAAGGCTCACAGCGCCATCTATATTATTCTCAGATCGACGTAACTAAATGACTCACCGTATTGTTTAAATCTTAGTCCGTGTTCACATTTCATCGGTGAGGCCGTTGACGGTGCCGCTGGAGGAGGCGCGCGGTTCGCTGGGCGTCTCGTCTAGACTGCCGTAGGTGACGCCGCGCCGCGACTGCACTCGCCAACGTCCCCGACGACGGGTTATGCCTGACGGAACATCAAACTCTCATAACATCCGAATGGACCACGGCCCCCTACCACAGCGTAGCAACACCCTAAACCTCAATGTATCTTCAACAGCTCGACTGAAATATATTCATGCCAAAGTTTTGAAAACACAGCAACATCTAGAAATGTGACATGAAACATTGCCAATTTATCATGCGGTACATTTAATTTCATTAGACGTGGAAAACAAGCATGGACGAATAGGTGGAGTGATTTTAGAGATAAGATATATACAACATCGTAACATCGTCGTTGCAAATTTTGAACCTCCTATGTGTAAAAAGTAACTTTTCGAGAAAAAAAAATAAAAACTTCCCGTAAAATGTAGGTTGGCACTTCAGGTTTTTAACAATGAAACATACTTTATCGATATATTAAGATCTCACAGTCACATGGGAGTTTTTGCTAAGTATAGGTATTCAAACTCGCTTTTCAAATAACTGCATAACTCATTTTCGACAAAAATGTTACATAGGAGATTTTAAATTTGCAACGACGACATGATGGTAAAGGAGTAGAACATATTGATAGAATACAGTCATGCATGCTTGCTTTACATATTTTAATTAATAAAAACTGAATGAATCCGGCTAGCTTTCATGGAAAGTGCCCCGGTGATGTGCGAACATAGGTGAATGACCAATGCTCTAAAAATGAAACATGGATGCGCCAGAGTGCTTTTCAGACGGAAAAGCAATATGGGATATTCCAAAACATGATTGTGAATTTGACTGTAGATAGAAAAAAATCAAACGTAAAAACCAGTTAGTTATCAAACCAAAAAAGATCATTTAGATTAAAAATAATTTAAATACATGATAACTACTGAATTATCATTAGATACCGATGTCACTACCCGGAATAATCGGTGTTATTATGTGATGAGTAACATGATGATACGGTATCAGCTCAAAACGATATCAATTACCCAGATAACGGTATGCAAGTGACTTCCTACTGGTTTTAATGATTAAAGAACAGTCAACAGGGCAACGCGCACCTGCGATCTAAATTCCGTGATAATTATTTGAAATTTGTTAATTTATTGTGCACAAATATTGTTTTAAATTCCATAACAATTGTTCTATTCTGGTAATTTAACACGTTAACTGTCTGCGTGGCAGAAGCAGTAATTAAATAGGTACTTGGCTTGCATATTGCATAATAATACTGAAATGCACTATAGACAGTGAATGTGTTATCGAAAATAGAACATTTCTATGAGTATGTGATAATTTTGTGCACTTCAGTCAGTTTCGAACTTGAACAAACTAAGTGATAGTGCTTTTTGTAATAAAAAGTAATCCTTACGTTGTTTTGGGTCGGGCTGAGAAGCTCCTTAGGCATAAGGAAAAAGTGATCAATATTAAATTTTGTTATCAGTTGTACATTGGACCTTTACTTCCTAGTTCAACCTAGTGATACTATTTGCCTACTTACTGCGTCTATTATGCTTTATGTGGTGATCGTAGTAAATACTGAATGATGATGCTGTCTTGTTAGACCATGCTTTAAGTGCAAAAGATTCTCAAATAAACTAATTATTTTAGCAATCTTTACCGTGTAACAGTGCAGTATTAATTTACTACATGTTTATGAAATGTTAACTTGTCAATTTGCACTTAAATGAGTCACGTGTTTCATGAGTCAACCTATACATGCATAAATGAAATGCATACCTGGCAACACTGAGCTGTGCACTCATACCATGCATAGGTGCTTTACAACTAAAAAATAAAACAAAAACAAATAATTAAAAAAGCATAATTTATTTTTATTATCACAAAATCTGCCTGACAATGTGGTGCCTTTAAATACAGAATTACTTCCCTCTAAATTAAGTAAGTACTAACATTAAGTAGGAGATTCCCATCGTTTGTGATAATTTCTTTAACAATTTCATTCAGCATTTGGCATTCTATAAGGAATATATTTGTTTAAATTATAACATTTTATGTTAAGTAGGAACTTAGAGGGGAGCTTAAAGTAGTCGAAATCTCTGAAGGATCACAAATTAATAATACAGATTGTACAAAACAAACAAAGTCTGAACTTGAACTAAAATAAATATCATTTGTTCTTAATTTCCATGTCGTTTTACAGTCGTACCTGTAAAGACAGATGCTCCTTGCATTTAAAGCTTTCTATTATTGAAGGAGCGAGTGACCAACACCAAGCGTCAGCTTCATACCATTAGTACTGTATCGTTTAACCCTTTTGTTAGTCAGAATTTAGGAGAAAAAAAATAATAAAAAAATTCACTGTGCTTTACACAAAGCCTAAGTTGTAATGTGGAGAAATTGACCAGAATGAATGAAACGGATCCCTCCGGTTGATGACACTGCCTTCGAAACAAGTCTACAACAGAATGAGTTCCTTTAAGTATATGATCTTAAATGAAAAATGTGTAACATTTATCTTATAAAAACGCTAAACAGAGCACTGGTGTTTTATTCAATACAAATAATACTGTTAACTACAACACAACACAACACAAATGCCAATGTAATGCCGATAGTTATACATTGGCAAATTCTATACACTATGAAGGTTTT
This sequence comes from Melanchra persicariae, assembly GCA_947386135.1. NCBI lineage: Eukaryota > Metazoa > Arthropoda > Insecta > Lepidoptera > Noctuidae > Melanchra > Melanchra persicariae. The sequence continues at coordinate 3,732,835 of OX376664.1, read as the reverse complement.
AGCGCGGTGTACTCTATACTCTGTTTGAGTCTAGTCTATACACACAATATATTATTAATTTTAGCATCCCTTCCACAAGCTTTCTTACGTAAACGTCAATTTCTCACACAAACTAAGATACAGGCTGATTGTCCTAACTTATTCTACCATATAAAGCGTGCAAATAAAATATTCATTTATTGATTTCACATTAAATGGAATTCTTTAGCGCCCATTTTAGATTATACGCCAATTGCAAACTTATGCAGGCGTAACTAAGGCTATATTGAAACTCGAATATTGCTTCTATTTGATGTATATTATTTATAAGTAAATATTTTTTGTTTCTAATTCATTGCTTGATATTCTACACAGAAGTTTATCCTATTTAATAAGACCTCTGAAGCCTGTATAGTTACGCCAACAGTCAATATTTAAAAAAATAAATATTAATTCTATTTATAGTTATTTGATATTTGCTACCTCACTGCCTTCTTGAAAGCCTTAAGTACTGTAGTTTAAGTACGGTATATTCTATGAATTATTTTATTTTCTAAGCCTGAACTGTAAAATATCCTAAGAAATTTCTATAAATTATCTATTTACTAGCTAAGACGTGTCTTCGCCTCCTTGTAAATATAAGTACTTTAGCGGTGTGCAAACAAAACAAAGGCAGTGACACAAACTCGTAGATATAAATCAATAAATAAAAAATAAAAATTTAAATTCGAAATCAATAGGAATGATCGCTACCGATACACAGCTAGGAATACAACGATCGATACATGCAGATTACAATAAAAAATATTATATTCGTGATATTTTTACACATAAAAAGGGTGTCCCCAAAACCATTTTGGTTAGAAACCGACCCCTTGCTGCGACATTTGCGATTAGAACACTTTTGACGAACAGCTACTACCTTTTAACATAATGATTTTGCTTAATTTAATAGGTAGGTAGTAAGAACTGCTCGGGTTAAAACGTATCAAATCGCAAACGTCGCTGTATACAATAAATGCTTTCAACAATATTAATGGGAAGAGAACCATACTCCCGCGCCGACATTTTAGTGACTGAGAGACTGACCAAAATTTACTCTTACCAAAATAATCTTTGGTGTAAGTAATAAAAATATATAATTTAAAATTTGGAACTAATAAATGGTAACATCTAATTCGATAATCTCTAAACAAATATACTAAACCCTGATTTCTGGAAAAAACATATCGAAACGTCACAAATTAAACGCAAGTATATAATGTATTGGCTGTTGTTGAAAACATATTCAGCCAATCACAACTAGATAACTTGCGTTTGACAATTTATCACAATTTCGAGATCATTTTCGTTCGAAAAATTGGGCCTAAATGTTTTGGTCGGTCGGAGTCACAAGAACGTCCCATAGTGGTAAGGGTAGCAACACTATAATACTATAGGAGGGTATCCTGTGCTACTTGAATGTCTGATGAGTCTACCGGACGCATCTGAGTCGCAGCACCTTCCCACTTTACAATACACCGATGCGTTAGTACGAGAACTTGTAACGAGAATGAACGGAACAAATTAATGGCTATCGATTTTTTTTTTAAATCTATGTGAAGGCATGGCGAACGATAGCGGATTACAGGGTATGCTATGCTTTTTTTAAAATTAATATTTGGACTGCAAAACTTAATTGAAATACCCATTTGTTTGTCTAGAAGACAATTTTCAAGGGGTATTTCAAAGAACGGACTATTCAAAACGCTAATGTATAATGAGCTCTAGTTATTGAATTAAAAACTAATATGTAGAATGGTCCATCACGATCGCTATGCCACTATTGCATGAGCTCATCGGCGCTAGTACGTACGTGTTCATTCTCGCTATGGTCAAGTTCACGCGGGAAGCGTTTCAAAGGTATAGTGGGTGTATGTGTGTCCCTTCGCATCTCTTACTCTCGTGAGCGACGTCTCGGCCACGGCCACGTCCTTGCCGCGCAGCAGCTGGTTGGCGAGCTTCTGCTTGTTCACGGGCGAACCTGTAACGAACACTCGGGTCACCTGCCTGACGAACTGGACGCTACATGCGTGTTGCGTGTTACGTGCTACGTGTTACACTATGTTATGTCTAGCAACCTTGTTGGTTAATGATGCTGTGTGCGATGAAGTGTCATAGTGCTACGATGAAATGATATACAAAAGCAATCGTGGATTATTGTTTCATTTGACTTTGCTCTCGATGATTACAAATTACAATATTGTAGTCATACTTGCAGCGAGAATATAAATGATACAAAATCATATTCAGATGTAAACTGATAAGGCATGTTGAAAATAGCAGTTGATTATATCATAACTGAGCATAATGTTTACAAATACAACACCTGTGACTTTGTACTGTTTATTGTATCCAAGTCATCCATTTGTAAGCGTTCCTCGCAAGCGTCTCATGAGATCACCTCCACAGTTAGTAAGGCACTACCAAAGTTAATGAGTTAGAAAAGGCGAAAAAAAAACAAAAAATAAATAAAAAAACAAAATATTCACTTAGGTAATGTCGCTTTTCAAAGCTATAGAATATTATGTCAAAACATCTATCGGCTGAAAAGGTCCAATATACAAGCGAAAGTTGAAATAAAAATGTGCAGAAACAATAATGTAATAATAATAATAAAAAACGAAGACACTGCATGCAAGACCGTAACGAAAATATAATAATAATGTCGTAAACATATCGTGTGCGGGTGCTGAACAGATGTTGTGACGAGGCCTAACGCTGCAGTTTCTTGATCGGAACGCATAACGCTGCGGTGCGCGGTGACGGACACATAATCATATGAAAAACGTCAAGAACTCTTCATCCGTCGTAGTGGGGAAGATTATAGATCCGTCACCGCATACGACAGCGTTGTACGTTCCGATTAGGAGACCAAAACTTAACACGTGATACTTTTGCTCGTTATTAGATAAACGTTCAGCTGAGCTTGACGACTGACTAGAGAAGCTGCGATTTGGTTGATTTATTAGAGACTATGTAAACTTGTTAGCTCAAGAGCGTCTTGATATCCGGAAGTTTCCTAAAAAAGGTTCCTCACTTCATAAACACTGTTGTATTGTATGATTACCTTAGTTGAGAGCGATGGTAATATCAGCATAGTATCACGTAGTTGGCCTCGCCACAGGCACTAGGTAGAACACTTACCGATATAGCTGAGCATGACGGGCAGGAAGATGAGTCCGTGCGCCGCGCCCAGCACAACGATGCCCAGGTACATGCGGAAGTAGAACACCTGCAATAACGTTGTTACTGTAGCATAAGATAATAATAATAAACGTAAAGTTTGCAAATAGTGACGTAGCTATACGACCAAAGTCTGCTGCACCAGCTTGGCAATGCAGGATCGAGCGGCGTATTGATGAAGCCAGGGTACTCATCGGCAAACTATACTGCTTCAGGGAGGGCAATTCACGACCACGCGTGATGCGCTTTGTGAGGCGGGCATTTTCGGGGACTGAAATCGGTCCTCAGGAGTACATGTCCCGTATTACAGAGCGCATCGACTTCCTGAAGCAGAAAGTTTGTGCATGGGCGAACCGTATTCGACGGTATAAGAGGCGGGTTGATCGATACTCGCAGAATCGTATGTTCCAGAGCGATGAAAGGTGGGTATACAGAGCGTGGGAGCGACCTGAACAAAGTGTGACAGACGTGTGCCGCCCGGATGATCTCGCCACGAGTACATTCTGGCGAAACATCTGGTCGGTGCCCGTCTGTCATGCCGAGGGTGGTTGGATGCGCGATGTCGAGCGCGTGTGTGAGGCTATACCACAAATGGAAGCTATTGCCATTACACCAATAGATGTAGCCACAGCAGTCCGTCCATTACCGAACTGGAAATCTCCAGGCCCGGACGGACTGCATAACTTCTGGCTTAAGTGGTATAGCAGCTCACACGCGCTCCTGGCATCTCAATTCCAGTCATCCTTGGAGTCTGGGTCGCTACCACAGTTTCTAACAACTGGCGTTACCCACCTGCTCCATAAGACAGGTAGTCCCGCGGAACCCAAGAATTATAGACCGATTACTTGTTTGTCGACGGTCTATAAACTTCTTACATCCATTCTGAGAGTAAAAATTAATGATCACATTGAGTCTAATTCAATTATGTACGCCTCCCAGAATGGATGTAGGAAGGGGTCCCGCGGCACTAAGGAGCTACTCCTCATAGACATGGCCATAAGCCAACAGGTTCGTCGATCCCGCAAGGATCTGTCGACATGTTGGATAGATTACAAGAAGGCCTATGACTCTGTGCCACATACATGGCTCATGAAGGTGCTGGAGTTGTACAAAATAGATGCAACTCTACGCACCTTCCTTGAGTCATGTATGAGGCAATGGAAAACGGTCCTTCGCTATCCAGGATGTCGACCGATTCAAGGGAATGATGAGCCTGTATGGATTAAACGGGGAATATTCCAGGGCGACAGTTTGAGTCCACTTTGGTTTTGCTTAGCTCTGAATCCTCTTAGCACACTGCTGGAGGATTCAGGCCTAGGCTATCGGTTGAGAAGAGGTGGTCAAACCATATCTCACCTCCTTTACATGGATGATCTGAAACTCTTTGCCCCCAACAATTTGCGACTGATGGAGCTACTGAAGGTAACTGAAAACTTCAGTAGTGCCATCAGGATGGAATTTGGTGTGGACAAATGTGCAGTCATGCATGTAAAGAAAGGGGAGATTATGGAATCTGAGGGAATTCAACTCTCGGATTCCATACAGGTTAGATCTCTTAGCTCAACCGAAACCTACAAGTATTTGGGTATGTCGGAAGCGTTGGGCATTAACGGTACTGACATGAAGCAATCGCTGAAGGAGCGCTTCTTTGGCCGCCTGAAAAAGGTTTTAAACAGCCTTTTGTCGGGCGGAAATAAGGTGCGTGCCTTCAACGGTTGGGTCATGCCGGTATTAATGTACTCTTTCGGCATACTCAAATGGACTCAAACCGAACTCGACGCCCTGGATAGAAGGGTCCGTACACTGCTGACTGCAAATCGGATGCATCACCCACGATCGTCGGTGATGAGACTGTACATCCCGCGGAAGTGTGGAGGTCGAGGCTTTTTAAATGCTAAGACTCTCCACAACCACGAGATGTGCAGTCTCAGAGAATATTTTCTCAAAGCCGATGTGGGTATGCACCGAGATGTGGTCGCAGTGGACAAGGGACTCACCCCGTTGTCCATGGCTAAAGAGAACTGGCGCAAACCTGTAATACTTACTACAGATGACCGCAAGGAGGTATGGAAAGGCAAGGAGCTTCACGGGCGCTTCTATCGGGCTCTTTATGGGTCCGACGTAGATTTCCCGGCGTCCGTGGCCTGGCTACGTTTCGGTGATCTCTTCGGAGAAACTGAAGGTTTTGTTTGTGCAATTATGGACGAAGTTATCTTGACGAACAACTACCGGAGGCATATTATGAAGGACGGGACGGTTGACGTGTGTCGGGCATGTCACCGTCCGGGTGAGTCCATCAGACATATTATCTCTGGTTGTTCTCGTCTGGCTAACGGCGAGTACTTGCACAGGCATAACCAAGTGGCTAGGATTATTCACCAGCAACTTGCTTTGAAATACAAACTTGTGGATTCTGAGGTACCGTATTACAAGTATGTGCCCGACCCAGTTCTCGAAAATGACCATGTCACGTTGTATTGGGATCGGTCTATCATCACTGATAGGACTATCATAGCTAACAAGCCCGATATAGTGGTGATAGACCGATTAGCGCGCCGCACAATGATAATCGATGTTACCATTCCACATGACGAGAACCTCGTGAAAGCTGAGAAAGAGAAACAAATCAAGTATCTTGACTTAGCACACGAGGTTGTCGACATGTGGAATGTGGACTCGGCTGTCATTGTGCCGATAGTCGTTACGGCCAATGGCTTGATAGCCAAAAGCTTCGACGACCACCTGTCGAAGCTGGCGTTACGCAGTTGGGTAAAGGGCCTGATACAGAAGGCAGTTCTCCTCGATACGGCTCGTATTGTGAGGAGGTTCCTTTCTCTGGAGCCCTAACCACCGGTAGCTTGGACCCAGCTCCCGACACCGGCGGACTACTATTTTTTATATTTTTAAATGTTTTTTTTATTGTTTTTATAGAAATATTTAAAAATGTAAAATATATGTGTAAAACTGAATAAAGGAAATAATAATAATAATAATCTTTATTTCAAAACAATTTACATTATTGTGTCACTATGTGGTAGACAGTTGTTAACAATCGTTTTATAAATTGTAAGTCTCAGTTATTAGAATCTCTGGCACCCAAGCTAAGATCAAACTTGTGTTATGGGTGCCAGGGCTCTCTCATATTATCACTAAGTAAGGTAGGATTACAATTTGGAGGTACATAGTGCCTTCAAGATCATCAGCAACAAAAAGAAGGGATAGTTTTTTTGTTTTTAAATAAAGATAGAGATATTAAAATGTATGACAATAAGATAAATCTAAATCTAAAGCCTCTTCCTTCCTTTCCTTCGTGTGTATGTGTGTATGTGTGTGTAAGATACATTTTCGGTAAGGCTAAGAACTCACGGAGTGATTTTCACCCGCGAGCGCCGTGGTGGTGGAACTGCGGTTTTATTTCTAAACTAACGAGGCCGGTTATTAGCGCCACGCAGCCGTCGCGGTTGCGATCATCGCCCGCAGATTAGTGTACCCCCCGCCGCCCGCCGGCCACCGCAGTCGCCCGCCAACCGACCGCAGAGCGCGCGAGCGCCACCCGCCTAGATTCTACTAGTACGATTCTACTAGTTGCCCGCCGGTGCAGCGGGAACCGCAAACAACCGCACACACCGCGGTCGCGGCGGTTGCGGCCGGGGCGGGAAGTCTCAACATAGTTACCGATCGCAGCCTTGCCGAGCGCATGAGCGCGGGCGCAAGCGGCTTCATTAGTCATACATTTTGGTAGAAATAATACCTACTAGCTGCCGTCAGACCGCGTGAATGTCGGAAATTTTCGCAAGGGTACATATTTTTCAAGGAGAAATAGTATTTCATTGTGTTATTTATTTAACACAATAAAATACTTATATAAGGGGTACTTATCATTATGAACAACTTTTCTATGGAGCCAACACCGAAATTGCGAAAAAAAAAAATCGACTGCTCCATACATTTCTGTGGCATAATTAGACAAAATGTACGTTGATGATGGATGTTTGTACGTCTTAAAACTTTCAACATTTTTACCTGATAAAAAATAATAACGTAAGCACTAGATGATTCTAACCTGGAATATCTGACTCTTGGCGGTGCCCAGCACGATGATGCCGCCGAACTTGGTGAGCGTGATGCCGGACAGCACGGACGAGCCCATGCGCGTGAGGGCCTCCGCCGCGCGCACCACGCGCGACCCTCCGCCCGACACGCTGAACGCGTGCACCACGTGCGAGCAGAACTCTACCGCGATGCCCACCGCCATCACCTGGGGGAACATGACCACAACACATTAGGGCGTCACTAGCACATCTGAGACACGCTGAACGCGTGCACCACGTGCGAGCAGAACTCTACCGCGATGCCCACCGCCATCACCTGGGGGAACATGACCACAACACATTAGGGCGTCACTAGCACATCTGAGACACGCTGAACGCGTGCACCACGTGCGAGCAGAACTCTACCGCGATGCCCACCGCCATCACCTGGGGGAACATGACCACAACACATTAGGGCGTCACTAGCACATCTGAGACACGCTGAACGCGTGCACCACGTGCGAGCAGAACTCTACCGCGATGCCCACCGCCATCACCTGGGGGAACATGACCACAACACATTAGGGCGTCACTAGCACATCTGAGACACGCTGAACGCGTGCACCACGTGCGAGCAGAACTCTACCGCGATGCCCACCGCCATCACCTGGGGGAACATGACCACAACACATTAGGGCGTCACTAGCACATCTGAGACACGCTGAACGCGTGCACCACGTGCGAGCAGAACTCTACCGCGATGCCCACCGCCATCACCTGGGGGAACATGACCACAACACATTAGGGCGTCACTAGCACATCTGAGACACGCTGAACGCGTGCACCACGTGCGAGCAGAACTCTACCGCGATGCCCACCGCCATCACCTGGGGGAACATGACCACAACACATTAGGGCGTCACTAGCACATCTGAGACACGCTGAACGCGTGCACCACGTGCGAGCAGAACTCTACCGCGATGCCCACCGCCATCACCTGGGGGAACATGACCACAACACATTAGGGCGTCACTAGCACATCTGAGACACGCTGAACGCGTGCACCACGTGCGAGCAGAACTCTACCGCGATGCCCACCGCCATCACCTGGGGGAACATGACCACAACACATTAGGGCGTCACTAGCACATCTGAGACACGCTGAACGCGTGCACCACGTGCGAGCAGAACTCTACCGCGATGCCCACCGCCATCACCTGGGGGAACATGACCACAACACATTAGGGCGTCACTAGCACATCTGAGACACGCTGAACGCGTGCACCACGTGCGAGCAGAACTCTACCGCGATGCCCACCGCCATCACCTGGGGGAACATGACCACAACACATTAGGGCGTCACTAGCACATCTGAGACACGCTGAACGCGTGCACCACGTGCGAGCAGAACTCTACCGCGATGCCCACCGCCATCACCTGGGGGAACATGACCACAACACATTAGGGCGTCACTAGCACATCTGAGACACGCTGAACGCGTGCACCACGTGCGAGCAGAACTCTACCGCGATGCCCACCGCCATCACCTGGGGGAACATGACCACAACACATTAGGGCGTCACTAGCACATCTGAGACACGCTGAACGCGTGCACCACGTGCGAGCAGAACTCTACCGCGATGCCCACCGCCATCACCTGGGGGAACATGACCACAACACATTAGGGCGTCACTAGCACATCTGAGACACGCTGAACGCGTGCACCACGTGCGAGCAGAACTCTACCGCGATGCCCACCGCCATCACCTGGGGCAGTGGGTCTAGTCATCCGTTTAGGCAACAAGGTGTGCCAAAGACCAAACCACAACATGCAATGTATACAGGGTGAATTTCAAAGAGTGCATGGATGGCCAAACAAATCCGATACTATGAGGAATATCGAAAAACACTAAAAGGAGTCTCGATTTTTAATAGTTTTTTTTTTATATAATTAGAAATATTTCATAACGTACCAGATTAACAAGAGACACAGCATTCAGACTGATTCCCCACCAGTACATCACTCCACCGAGATTCACCACAATCATGGTGATTGTGATCACCACCACCTAGAAACGAAATTTAATTATTACCACCAACAAAATAGTTTATTAACCTATCCTGTAAATTATAACCAGACAACTAAAACTATCAGTCTTATCAAAAATTCGGATCAAATATATGCTGCCGATTGCTTACTGGCTACTCTATAATAACATACATGCGTGAATGTAGATTTCACCTGCTAAATTAATTTTCAGAATTTTCAAAAATATTTAATAAAATGAAATAGGTGGTCCAAATTAACCAGTGGTCCAATTTGTCATACTGTTCCCTATGTGACTTTTATGAAATGAAAATTTACTATGGCGGACAGTAGTTCACCGCAAATTTCCGCGATACTAGATTGAAATTGCATTAATTGTCGGGCGCGGTGGTGAAATGTAATGATTTTATTTCAGGTTGAGAAAGAAAAACAATTTATCTTTTTTAGAATTAAAAATGAAGTAAACTCACCAAAGCCGAAAACAGATCGAAGCCCATAAGCAAGAAGGTGACAATGAAGATCGACAGCACAGAAATGCCCATAGACTTCAGCGTATCCGGCCACATCGTGAGATACTGCTCATAGAACACGTAGAACACTGAATACGGGAACACACTGACGGTCGTATTCTTTCCTTGTTCTCTCAGATTCCTGTTCAGAGTTTCCGTCAGGTTGGCGGCAACTCCTCTAGCTCCTTTGAGAGCGGAGTAATAATCGTGGCTGGTCTTGAGCACGGTGTGGTACCCTTGGAAGTAGGTGGCGCCGACCTGCGCCTGCGTCTTGTTGACGACGTGGTAGTTGACGGCCTGCCCGTAGGCCGCGTGGCCGCCCTTGACGCAGCCCGCGGGGTCGGGGATGTCCTGCAGGAAGAACGGCACGTAGCGCTGGAAGTGCGCCGCGTCGGGGCGCTGCTCGGCGCCGCCCAGCGGGATGCGGCACGCCTTGCACGGGGCGCCTTCTGTGGAGGGGGGAACTCTTACTTCTGTGCTTCATATAATGGTCTAATGTTCTAAATAAACAACAACTCAATGAGAACATTTTTACTATAAGAGCAAGTCTTATAACACGTTGCTGATCAATAAAAGAGATTGATCTCTCGATTCTCCTGTTAGCTTATAAGTTTAACTATCTTGTTGGTCTGCTCTACAGATTGAAGAGGTATCTGCTGAGCAAGGGGCTTCGGTTTGGTTCTCAGATTGGAAAATTTTATTGATTTTTTTAATAAGCTCTTTTTGGCGATAAGCTCACCCCATATCTCATAATACCGGGCATTATTGCAACAAGGACCTTGTTGCAATAATGCCCGGTTTCTGCAGTACTTTATCGGTCGTTTATCTTTTCGCTGTCATTGTAAACGCTATGACCAATAACGTTAACGGACAGATAAACGAGCAATAAAGTACCTTAGAAACCGGGCATAAATCCATCTATGTACCACTACTGTACATAAAATGACTTAAGGTGAATGGATGAATGCTCTCACTGCCATTTTGTCGCTAGATGGCGACACATCCACAATTTCGAACATTTTCAATTTTTACACCTAACATAGAAAGTTTTAATAGACAACTTTATTATAGGCGCCACCTAGGGCATTAACTTGATTTTTTTAGATAATCACTATGCTTGTTAACTGCTACCATACAAAGATTACAGCAGAATAAAGATTTAGCCGCATGAATTTACTCTTTACACACACATGCAAAGTAAATAGTTGTAACTTTCGACACCACTAGATGTCGTTTTATTCAAAAATGGTTGGAAATTAAAATGTCCAGAGGACCAAATTGTTATATTCCAATCTATTTCTTATTAATATAACCTTAGCAATGATTATCATCACGCTATACTTTCGGGAAGCTGAGCAGCTAAAAACCTTGACATAAATAAAATCGGCTATTTGAAACAGTCATCAACCGTACAAACAGACTGTCGGTTTAGAGACTGCCTTTCATTAGGCTTGGTGTGGGTTCAAATCTCAATAGTTGTACTTATTTTTGAATTATTTTTTATCTTTCTTTATCCTTATCAAACCTAATATTTTCAAATATTAATAATAATATAATTATTGGTCTATGCATATTTTTGTTTCTAGGCTCGATATCCTATCGGATTTGGTGGTGAAAAGGTATCCCTTTTCACCATAACAAATTATTCAGATAAATTATTTTGGGTAATAAACATTACATGTTACGCTCTAACATCGCAATCAGTAAACATGGGCTCGGCGTACGACTATGCACCGAAACTCACACATCTGTGATCAGTGTCATCACAGTCGCAATCTACTGTTACCGATAGACAAGGATAGAGATAGGAGACGGCGCTGTCGTGCGAGCGAAATCGCGTTAGCTGCCGAATGTTGACGAATGTTTACGATTATGAATGACATGGCATGTGGCAGCGTTAGCAAATAAAATAAAAAACATTAATTATTTTGAGGTACTTAAAAAAAGAAATATTGTTCGCTTGATCGCGCAAGGTTACTAAAGCTTTACTTCTGCCTTTGTTTTCGGACAACAACAAGCCACTTTTGTCTCCTTAATTCATCTTTAGGAAACCTGAATAAAAAAGAGCCTTAAGTATCACCATTATGCATTTATGTATAAATAAATAAAGAATATGGCTGCACATGACGTGCAGTTTGGGAGTTACGAGGAAGCCTTGAAATCATAACCGTTTGCTTTGCCACAGTCGCGTAATAAAGATAACTAAATATAGTGAAGTAGTGATTCTGCACTAACAATTAGGTACTAAAAACTAGACTTTGTCTTATAAAAACATTTTTTTTAAATAAGTAGGTACTTATTGCGTAAAACATAACTGTTATCAATTATCAATAAAATCGACTTGAATTTAAATAATCATGGTTGGTAAAACAATAATAATAAAAAACTATTAATATGTTTGAAGAAATTTGTGTTGCTAACCTTACGCAACCTCGGTCTGGTACTAGTCGTCGCGCGCGTTGTTTACAAAATCTCTCAACAACTCGCGAATTGTGCGTATCGTGTCTCTCACGCATGTTTTTAATATCTATCTCGCTCTCACAAACATGGCGAAGCAAACGATAAAATATTTTTGTTATTTTTAACAAATTAACATTTTTGGCTGTATTTACGAGTGGTGTGTTTTATTTTTATTCCTAGTATTATTAAAACACTGTTGAGCTGCAAAGATTAAAGATTTTATTACAGATTTTTTGTTTCCTATTTTTAGGTAGGTACTACTTGATACAGAAAGTCAAGTGATTTTTTTTCAAGTCTATGCAGTGAAGGTAGTTCAATTTACACGATAAATAGTAATAAGTACTACTAATTAATAACAATTTCCGAGATACTGATAAAAGCTAACATATGGGTAGAACTAGGTAAGTATATTTATTCATAGTACCTAAACAAAAAATCTCTAATAAAATTCTTTGCCTTAAAAATCTAGAAAAAATATAGGTATGTTTAGGTATCAAATAGGTACTAAATTTTTGTAAAGGCGAATTGAAATTTTTGAGCCCTTACGTGGAGATCCTAAATGTCGGCAGTCCATCCTGACATCAGAATGACTCCCCATTTTTTAAATTCATTTTCTCAGTTATTAATTAGGTACCAATTATTTAAACAAAGGTATCAAATAGTAGCAAATAGGTATTAGATTTTAGTAATATTTTTAAGCTGATCGGTCATTTTGGCCAGTCATTCTGAAGGTCACATCAATGATTTTCCGTGCGCGACTGAGTGCCAACTACGGGCAATCACTTAGTTGAGTAGGACCACTTGCTGTGACTAAGTCAAGATACGGTAATGGTAATTAAGGTATATTGTACCTACACAGGTTGTTGTAATGTGACTGAACCTAAATAGTACCTAACGTGTAAATAAATTGTGACGTGTAGGTACTAAATAAATAAAAGATTATTTATGCAATTATTCGTCGCGATCTAAGAATGTTTTCTTTAGGTGATACAGTCGTAACATTCAGTGATTAGTGTGATTACTGGCGTTCTTTGGTGGAATGGTTTTAGATGGCAAAGCAAAGGGTTGTTATCAGCTTAGAATATCGTGGTATTAGTTGGTTAGAGTAGGTACCTACCTATGTAAGTACTCGTATGTGTCACCGGATAATTCCAAACATCGTAAGATTGTAATAAATCTTGTTTATGTTTTAGACTATAATCTATGATTATGTTGAGAACAGATAATGGATTGTGGAGGTCTGGTAGGCAGCCGCACCACGTAAAATACTGGTATTCAGCTGGATCCGGTTTGACTGGAAGCCAACCCCAGTAGGTATAGTTGGGAAAGGGCTAGGCAGATGATGTGTTGAGAAGAGATAATTTCGAATACACTGAATCACACCCAAATTCAATAGTTTACAATACTTGTCTTATCTAGAAGAAATTATAAGTAAGTAGGTACTTGTAAATATACAATCTTACGCGACTTATAATATTACAATCATGCGACACAAATGCAAAAAAATACATCATCTGTGAAAATGTCAACTGTGTAGCTATCACGGTCCGTGAAATACAGTCTGGTGACAGACAGAGAGACAGACAGACAGACAGACGGACCGACAGACGGACGACCATTGCGTAGGTAGCTAGGAAAAAAATAGGTAAGTTTGCCTACGCTGATCGCCTGATTTAGGTATAGGTACCCTAAGTATACCTACATGAACTTCTTTTCTTTGTTTTGATTCAACCCAAACCAATGAATTAGTAGTTAACCGTGTCAGAAAATGTTTTATCAGTACCTACTTACATACAGTGGAAAGATTTTTAAATCTTTAGGTAGGTAGGCACTATTTATTTAAAGTAGATTAGTAATACAATAATAACATTAGTATTGTATCTGTGTGAACCAAAGGCAGATCGCAGATAATTGTTTTCACTTTCTAGCATTATTTCTCATTCCCTAAAAAAAAACATTTCATCAATCATAAAATGTAAAATCCGCGGGCAAACCCGCGCGCCGGCGCTAACTTGCTAGAAACACAATTTTGACACACAATCACGCATGGACTGGAACAATTTGGCAATACGCGTTGTTGCCAAATTGCGTCTTGAATGGCAACGTCGCATCGCCGCGTCCGTCACTCGACAACCTTGGCGCTTGTTCGAATTTTCGAACAGCGCCATCTACTTAAAATGTTCACCGCACGTAAACTCGTAACACAACAGCAATGAACTTTTTCTCGGTGGTTCTATAAATTTCTGTCAGATGGCGCGATTCAGGTCACTCACACATGTAAAGATTTTTCGTTTTTTATTGGGTCTAATTCTCATAGAAAGACTGTTTTTTTTCTAAAATTTGGGCGACAGGCGATCACAATACATTATAAAGTCTCATTATACTTGCTTTTATTCTGCAGAAACTGTTTATTTACGGAGATTACAGCTCCTGAAAAATGTATGGCGAGGTCTCTTTAGGGATCCCCCTTAAAACATTACTAAGGAAGTGTGAGTATACTATAAACCACTGCCTAACTCTTCAAGTAAAACAAGCATATTGTTATGGTAATACTTAATTACTTACTATTGCTGGGACAGAAGCTGGAGTTAGACGGGAAGTACTTGCAGCAGTCGCTGAGCGACGCCCAGTCGAAGAAGTCGTCCAGCCAAGAGTTCGGTGGCTGTGCTATGTACGTCTCGTTTGGATTTTTGTACGCTGTAACAGATAATCTTAATTAATTAAATGAACTGCTTTATCAATTATTCGTTTAGCGAAATTAGGTATATAGGCTGTTGCTCCGTGTAAAATTGGTATTCAGCTGCTTAGGTGAGACTGGAAGCCGAAGATTGATAGCGCGGCGAATGTATGTAGGTACATATTTAATACCACGAGCGCGTCTATTAGCTATACTACGAGAATGAAATTAATTGATTGAAATTATAGTGATACTGATTATAGGTCCTGTTTTAGCTTATAGTCACTAGGTACAGTTCTCGTCAAATAACTGTGCCCCTCTGAAGTTGGCTACGAGTGGCTGCGTAGTAGTCAAAATTACGAACAAACAGCAACTGCGCATGCGCAAGAGACATGGGGGCGGGGATTATGGCGGCGCGATTTTATGTCTCAGTCTTACGTTTACGTTCGATGCATGCTTGCGTCCCGCTTGCTCCCTCTACGTGACTGCACCAAGCGATCTTTGTAATTGACTAACTTCAGAGGGGCACAGTTATTTGACGAGAACTGTAACGAAAGTTCACCCCAAATAATATTACAAAACTAGGAATTTTATGATGATTAAATGTTTGACATTCAATTGCATAAACGCAAAGACTATTCCACGGACTTTTATGGAATTTAGCAACTTGATAAGAAAAGAGCACGGCGAAGGTGAGGACATAACTCTTTATTCGGATATATAAATCAGTTTCCTTAAAGATTCATTAAAACACTTACCGGCATATAACTGCATAGACACACTGTCAGGTCGACAGAACCTCGTTCCACATATCATATTCTGCGTTTCTAAATCCGAGTAATTGAGTCCCTCCGTGACGACGAAGTAGACTGGCGGACCGATGTTGAGGTAGCGGTTCAAGTACTGGAAGTATTTCAGCTGGAAGCTGTCTTGAGGCATCGACAGCTCCTGGTCGAGCCCGATCTCTATGTGAGGTGCCACCTGAAAGGAATATTTAGTTAGATGTGTGTTAAGGTGATTTAGATTTTAAATAAGGTTTGAATTTACAAGAGACTGCCAAAATTAATTGCGACTACATTGGGAAGGGCTCAGGTTACTGTTATATGGGACTTAAATATAATTATAGCGCACAAGCACCGGCGACACACCAGCGTGTCGCGAATTATAATTTTTATTTACCCATTACATTAGATTTATTTTTTATTTGGGAATTTTCACATGTCAGGGCTGGAGCGGTTAATGCAGTTGTACAAAATTACTAATACTAATAAAGGCTATATTCCTCAGTCGAAGGGGAAGACAGACGTCTTCTCCTTCGACTGAGGAATATAGCCTTGCATAGAAACTCATAATAACTAACACTAATTTCCTGCATCATATCTGGATATTGTGTACTTAGTAATTGGGTAATGGAGGTCAGGTAGACAGTTACTTCATGTCAAACACTAGTGTTCAGCTGCATGTAGTTAGACTGAAAGCCAAAAGGTTAGGAGGATGATGATGAAGTGATACTCACAGCGACAGAGGAGCACAGCCAGGCGAAGAACACGATCATGACGGAGGCCCTCACCTCGCGCTTCATGAGGAAGGGCACGTACACCTGCTTGAACACGTTGTACAGCGCGCCCTCGCCGCTCTCCGCGCCGCTGTCCGCCTTCGTGCCCTGCACGCAGCAGAACACGTCGAACCTGCACCACGCAATATACTTTACTTACTGCTATCTCTATGCGGGTTTTCGTAGAAGGTGTAAAGATTAATCCGCACCAATTGGGGTCAGATCGCGACGGTTAATGCACACAGCATTAACCTTAAAGATGACCGAAATGATGAGAGAAAGACCATCCCGATGGACTTAAAAGACAGTGGCGTTTGTAGTGTGTGGTACAACCTTCTGCTAAATAAGGGGAACACTTTGTTTAAAAAAAATTGTATGCTCTCGGACACAGAAGTTGAGAAAAATATCCGTTAGTCATTAGGCTAATGGTAACAAGCACAATTGCTGAACATGGTCCTAAGTTTGAAACGTCAGGAACATACCTGTTAGCATTCTGGCGGTGCGTGTCGATGGCCAGCAGCGCCACGAAGCAGGTGACCTGCAGCAGGAAGTCCACCAGCAGCGCAGCTCCGGCGTACAAGGCGAAGGCTCGCACGGCCGGCATGTCGGACAGCGCGCCCAGGAAGAAGCACACCGACTCCGACGCTGATGTTAGGAACATGGACGGACCCACTTGACCCAGGCTGTAAGAAAAAAAAGATAAATTATATTACGAGCTGCAGCCGATTTGATTTACCATCGGTAAACTTAAAACTCTATTCTTTCACACACGTCCATGTGCATACGATCACGGCTGTTTTCTTGTTTCATACTTTTTAGAACGTGAATTTGTATAATGAGAATAATGAGCCCTTAGAGGGCGCCACCTACAATTTATTGAACTTATCCTAGCCAGCGGACAATTTAGACGCTTCCAATGACACCTCATTTGTCAAATTATAATAAATGGTTTGGAAATTATGAGGGAACAGATGAACATACATACATACCGGTCAAATTCATAACCCTCCTTTTTGCTTCGCCGTATTCGGGTAAAAACCTTGGGCTATTCTCTCGTTTACGAGTGTATTGTGTGTTAGATAAATAAAAAATAAAACTCACGTCCTCCCAATATGCTCAGCGACAGTTTCGTTGGGGCGGCGTCCCTCGCGCTGGTTGGTCTGCACCAGGATGAAGATGTTGTCGACGCCCACGGCCAGCACCAGGAAGGGGATGACCTCGATGATGATGAGCGTGGCCGGCACGCCCGCGAACCCGAACATGCCCACCGAGCACGCCACTGACGCTAGCACGATGAATACACCTGTGAGGAAGGTTTCGCATTTTTATTTATTTATTCTATGTAGGTAGAACATTTTTATTTGTAGGAAATACAGCCCTAATGCAAAACTAGATAATTATTATTAATTGAGATTAGATTGGCTGTTGTACGTAAGAGCTCCTGCTGCTGCCTGTGATACAGGTTTATTGCAGTACAAGCATCTGACATAGTTATTCATCTGCCTAGTCTTTTCCCAATTATATTAGGATCGGCTCCCAGTCAAACCGGATTCAGCTGAATACCAGTAACATGGCAATTAATTTGTAATTATTCCAGATTTGATGTCAATATTTTACCAACTTCTAATTTTGAGTCTGAATTTAAATCAAATATTGCAGTACAGACAAGTTTTTTTTAGAAATCCATCTGATGTCTGTCAATAAACTTGCAGAACATTTAGCATCAGTCTTCCGAGTTTTACATTTTTTCCAAAAAAATAAAATAATGTTACTGCATCAATGTGCGCAACTCATTTACGACAAATGGGGCTTGTCTTATAGCTAAAACGGTTTCTTAATCTGTTATGCCCCAATATTATCTCAAATGAAAAACTCGGACACAATTTGAAACCTTCTCTTTCTTTTTAGCATTAATAATCTATCTTGAGTATTAAAATAAAATAGCTCAAACGCACCTCCAAGTCCCAAAGTAACTTTACTATCGATCAGCAGTCTCGAGAAGCCAGTGAACCTTCCGAGCGATATCGCGATATACGCAAACATGATGAAGTAGGACACCAGTATCGTCGAAATATCGGACTGCGACTCCCGATACAGTTCGTCCTCGATGGAACGCTCCGAAGTGTAAGCGATGTCCATGTACGGAGGCATCTGTGTCTTAGTGTAGTTCTCCATAAAGTGAATGAACTCTTCCTCCCATTCTAACGCTGGTTTTAGCTGGAAATAAAAGGAGGATGTTAATATTCGTTCATAAATGTTTGTTTTAGGATTAACAGTTTCCCTCAAATAGGCGCGAAGCAACTTTTGCTAGCAAGACGGAATGCCAATTTCCGTCTCCGAGTCAACCTAGATATGGCGTTACTCAATACATGCCGATTTCATGCACTCTTTAAGTTGCGAAATATACACCCCTAGGTATTTCGACTAGTTCGCGCGTACGATACGTAACAACAACTTGCAACACCTCATCTAAAAATTATTAAGAAGTCGTAAAGTGACGTGACGCGAGTTAAGTCACGCCTATTTTAGGGAACCTTAATATAACTAAATGGGTGAGTTTTGCGATGGAACTGCAGGACCAAAACCGAAGATAAAGAAGTAAAAAGCGACCAAATGAGGATTCAGCTTGATGCCACAGAAAACTAAAACAACGTTTGAAAAAGAAAAACATTTAGTAGGGGCTGAGATTAGAAAACCCGGTGTTTTCACGATATAATACCATGTTGTATTATTGCACCAGTCGATAGTCGCTGACAAGGGGCTCCGTCAGCGACTTCCTGCAACAGTATTACCGAGATTAATTCGAGGAAATGGATGTCGTTCGTAATTCTCCTTATGGCTACGTAGATGTCTGTTTACTGCGAGAAATCCATCGCATTATTTCTGGCATCCTTCCAGGGGTTAAAAGTGCTTAGTAGTCGTATAAAGACAACATAACCGTGAAATATCGAAAATACATTTTGTTCCTAAAACTGATATATTTTTAGAATTGCTCCCATCGCAAATACTTTTCTACAATTATGAAGAGTTGTTTCTGCCCCTGGACGAATGCCTTCTACTATATCCTTACATTTTGGCTCAGTGAGTACGAGTTATACCTGTTCGACAGTGTGTTTGTAAACCTGTCAGGTACACCGGTACTATAACAATAGGTGTAGGAGTCATACCTGTTCCTTTTCGTGCTTGTTGTTGACGAGGAAGGTGATGATGAGCGCGTTGGCCTCGTGGAAGCGCGAGCGCTTGCTGAGCGCCTCCCCGGGCGCCAGGAAGCCTCCCAGCGCGATGGCGGGCAGCACGGGCCCGCGGTACGAGCCCAGGCAGTCCGGGGAGAACGGGTTGCTACACATTCACATTCAACTCTATATCAATTATGTAGGCTAGGAATACTTCGCGAGTGGCTGCACAGAAGCGGATTCATGTGCAAGTTTCAGTCGACCTAAGCATATCAAGATAAGTAGAGATCGTCTGAATTAAAATTTATAAATGACGAGTACCAGGTGGCAGCACTGAGGCGTCAGGTCCAGGCACTTGACAAAACGCTAATGTTTTGACATTTTAATTTGTAAAATTGACATGAACGTCATGTTTACCTACGTCAAAGTTACTTTTTTAACGTATAGGAATACTCGCCAATGTAGTGCCAACTGGTGTCCTAAATATTCCTGGAAACCATCATTGTATTTGAGCACACATAAACAGATCATCATTTCAGACGGGTGGGTCTCCTTCGGGTGGAGATCCAGGACCTTGCACTAAAAGTACGTGTCTAAGCTTTCTACACTTAAAAGTGGGCATACCTAGAACACTTGAGTATGGTGTCAAGATATTCGTTGTCCTCCTCCACGCTCTCGAAGTTCTCGAGGTCGTTCTGCCACCAGCCCCACACGGACTGCACCACGCAGTCGTTGGGCTCGATGGGTCCGCTGAACGACGACGTCAGCGGCGCGTAGCAGATGTCCTGGATGCCTGTCTTGTTGCCCAGAGCTGCCCAACATCATTAAGAATTAGTTTGTTTCTGGGCCGATCTCGGCGGCGCAGAACGGTCACAGTGCTTAGGACCGCGACTTCGTTCTAGTAGTGGATTTGTTAGGAATATTAAGAAACCACGTCAAGCTTTTAAATCCAACGAAAACCAAACGTTTTCGTAGTGTAAGGCCTAGATTGATAAACATTACTTAGTTCGTGCTTTGATTTAGTTATGTTGCTGTCTCTGTCTTCCAAGTGAAGTTTGTATTTGTCAGATAGTGACAGGAATAACTCATTAAAATGCTCATATATCCATCTACCGCTGTTACGTTTCTTACCCATAATTTTATTCTGTAAGTCCAGCACATCCTTGAGGAAGGTTGCGTTGAAGACAGGGCCGAAAGTGATGTCTCCGTTCGGAGTGCTGTGCTCGATCTTAGGCAGGCCTTTGGACGTAATGATCAACATCTCGTTTCTAGGGGAAAAAATGTAAAATGAGATCACAATAGTAATAAATTATTAACAGGCTTTTGTTAGGTAGCTGGATCAAGGACTTGATTCAGAAAGCGATACTTCTCGTATTCTTAAGAGGTTCATCTCTCTGGACCAGCAGGTTGGACCCTGATCAATATACTGTTAGACTTTTATATGAAAAGGTTTTTTTTCTTGATATATTTTAAAATTAACTGACTTAATTATTGTATATGTAGGGAATATACATGAAAAAATATTGAAAATAAAAGGCCAGATGATTCACAAAAGTTACCCTGTTTTGTATCCAAGGCTATCTCTATCCTTTCCAGGTTGCCTGGAAGAGATCGCGGATTGCGGTGATTGTAAGATTTTTTTTGTTTATATTTCGTCTCGGTATAGGTTTAGGTACAATATTGAAATAAATAAGAGTAAAGCTCACCTGTAGAAGGGTTCAAAGTGCGAGTCGAAGTATTCCCGCTCGAGCCGCGAGCGCGAGTTGGGCGCCGCCCACAGCTCCACGGGGTTGGTCGTCACGATCATGGAGCTGATGCCGTGGCCCAGCCCCACCACCACGCACAGGCCTGGGGGGGGGGAGAGGGCTTGCATTTCATTTTCACTTCAGAATTAGGTTGTTAAAAAAGTCATGAAATGATAGATCAGTTCTGTCTAGTACCGTAAATACTTACTATAATTAACAAAAGAGAGGGCCCGCCATTGACCTGGTGGAGCTCCATGTAAAGAGACCGAAAGCCCGAATGCACGAAACGACAATCCAAAATCGTTTGACTTGGCACAGGAAAGTGAGGAGACCCACCCCAAGTAATGGGATAAGGAGAGGAAGGAAAAGGGCAATCGCTGCATGTAAAATCATTATATTGAATTGTCATTTGGTTAGAATGGAAGCAGATTTTACGACCAGACTCCAGAATCAAGCACAAACGCATCATGGAGAATACCGCCAAGCGACAACCCATGATGATATCACCCAGTGACAAAGCTCAAAAGGCACACCATTTCCAGAAGCACTATAACATAGTGCTAACACAAGAATTGGATGACTACTCAGGTCTCAAAGAGTTGAAAATATACATTGACAGATCTAAGACAAGCACCGGAACTGGAGTTGGAGTTTACTCCAACGACCTCAACATAAAAATATCCAGGCCGTTAGGAAAGCTAAACACCGTCTATCAGGCGGAATGCGTGGGTATTATCCAAGCCGCTCGTGCCCTGGAAGCCAGGAGGGTTACGGATACTCATATCCGTATACTCTCCGACAGCGCATCCGTCCTCCAATCCCTAGAAAAGAATAACATCACCTCGAAACTCCTACAAGAATGCCACAATGCCACAGTAACCAACACTGTGACGTTGCAGTGGATAAAAGGACACAGCGGATCACTAGGAAATGACGCGGCGGATGAGCTGGCCAGAAAGGGATCTGGTGCTATGGTTGTTGAACCCGAACCCATAGTACCACTCCCTTTATTTAAGACGGCAGTGATTAGGAACTGTCAAGAATCAAACAGCACTTACCAATAAACAGCACGATCCACGGTCTAGACGCCATGATGGTGCCCCACCACTGGAAGAAGTCTTCCATCCTGGTCTCAGTCTCCGCCCCGAGCCGCTCGAAGAACGACGCGTCGCCCGCGCCGCCGTCCGGCTGCTCGGCCCAGCCCGCGGGGGGGTTCGTCGTCATCTCCTGGTTGTTCTCCGATGCTACACCTGTATGTTAAGAAGATTAGTTTTTTTTATTTGTGGCTGCGGTGATATAAGGCTCACGAAAAGCGGCGTTTTGGTAACTAACCCATTTACTTTAATATATCCTGACTCACTAGTCAGAATTTAAAAAAAAAATTAACTATATTTTTGATAGCCACTTTCGCAGGCCGCTATAACTGACCGCGATGTTAATACACGAAGTAAAATCTTAACAATGAAAAAAGTCCATGCATTGATAAAAACCCGCTTAGTTTTATTCTTCCTTACTGTATTTTTTTGTTATTTTTCTTATTTCAATAAAAATTTCCAAGCCTCTGAATATTTTATGAATGCTAAAAACACGAACAACACTCAAACAAAATGACTACAATCAGAATCGATTACAGTTTTTTAAAATACCCATTAGTAAAACATGCATAGACTTTTTTAAACATATAACGAGACATCACACAAGAACATAAAATGTACAAATACTTTTACCTACAGACAAATACTGTTCAAATAAAAAACGCAAACACGTTAGGACATTACATACAAGTACATAAATAAATACATGAATAACGTAGAAGTGTATGTGAGTAGACATAGATACAAATAAAGCATGCGAAGTATTAACTGTATACTTTCATCATAATATTACATAATAATAAAAAATATAAAGTGACAAAAAATTTGTACCAACCTACTTAATATATTTAAATTAAAAAAAGTAGCTTTGAAAATTTACAGAGACAAAAATAAGCTTTTTTTGCAAACGGTTTACCAATTTTCTGAATTACGTTTAAGTTTTTTGATAAGACGAGAGAAATTTAGACCTGAACTACTGTTACGCTTTCATTCCAATATTGCTACATACCATGTATAACTGTTACAAATTAGGGTAGTTTTGGTAAATTGGTGTGGTTAGTCTAATACAGTTTACATAAATTCCCGATTATTTAGTAAACTTCGATGGTTTTAATCCCTTGAGAACTCGATTTTCCAAGACCGTTCAGCTGGAATAGCCCCTGCGTATTACATGATGATCAGGGTGAAGGATAAGCCACGTGACAGCCGTCAAAATTACGTGCTATTAAAACATTACGCACAACAAAATAATTCCAATACACTCACCTTTAAACTAATATGAAAGGGCATGGTATGGTCAGCAACGAAAGTCGATCAAAATATCACTCCATCCTCTGTTTTTAACATTTCATAGTTGGTGATATTTTGTAACAGTTGATAAAAACGGAATCTTTAGCCGACTTTCATTACTGATACCCCAAATCTCTAACTAAAAACTTGCAATGGTGATACATGCATTTGTATGAGTGTTGCATGATTGTGCCAAGTTGATGATAGCCACAAAAGTAGCAGGAACTGCAGGACCAAAGATACGTGAGGTGATGAAAAACAGTGTATTTAACCAAATTCTACATTTTAGTTCCATCAAAATTGCATTATCATGCTTCACTGGCGTCTTGTAATGTGAATGGCAAACGACTGTGTGAACCAACGTTCTCATCATCATGTTATCCAGTCCATCCATTTATCATTGTCCAGTTTATTCTGCCTGATGATGATGCTGAATACAAACTGAGCGACTGCTTGTCTGACCACAACCCAATCAAGGCCCTTTGATAAGACTGCTTGTTAGATTTTTCGAATAACCAAATGGCAATAGGGATGATTCCTGGTTAAAAAATATATATGAGTGTTGTCATATTTAGTCCGTCAGAAGGATTATCGAAAAACGTATTTTATCTACACTCACAACGTAATGTTCCAAATATGAGTTCAAAAACGAATGCATAAACACATACTTTTTTTTCGTGGATAGGTAAAATTAAAAAAAAAAACCATTACAGTTCAACATTTTCCTTCGATTTTTAAACAACTGCATCATAAAATAACTTTTTAATTTTTATAGCACACTTTTTCTTTTTAATTTTTGGCGCGGTCTCATTGACTTAAGTCAATGAGCCAGCTTTTATCTTTGTCTATGTTTGAACGCGCTGCGCAGTCATTCGAATACGCAATGAGAATATCCGCCATATTGGAATTAACTATTTTTCCACTTATTTTATTTCAACTGTATGAGTGAAGATAAAATAGTGTATGCAACGACATATAATTAGGTATTAAAACACTCGTGTGATGCTATTATCACACTCGGCTACGCCTCGTGTGATAAACCCACACTCGTGTTTTAATAACCCTTTTTATATGGTCGCTGCATAAACTACTATTTTGCTTTATCAAATCAATAAAAAATTACGAAGATAAAACGCAACAAAGATCAGGAGTGGGGGCTGGTGACGTCACACGAGTTTTCAACGCACTGTATCTTTTTCATTTTTTGTTTACGTGAAAAAAGAAAAAATACGTGTCCAAATTTTTTTGGAAATCTATCTGACCTGTTTTGATTTTTTTAGTCATCTACTACCCTATTCTATAGGTATGGTACGTACATTAGAGACAATGAAGTTTATATGCCAAATAGAGTAGGTATAGGTCTATCTATGTTAGAATCGTTTGCCATCAACAGTGCACAGTCGAGCGCGTGAACAAGCACAGAAGCTGCGTGTACTGCAGTGCGATTCTGTAAACATGTCTATGTGAACACCCGGGCGGGCCGCACGACGGGTGAGTTGTCACACCATACAAATAAGATGGGATGACAGCTCAGTTGTCGTTCACTCCGCCTAGGTGATCACCGTGAGATGTGGACAGAATCGACCGGCTGTATGAAGGTGTTGAGTGTTCAGTGTGTGCGGTACGTACTGGAGCGGTGCGAGTGCAGCGGACTGGTCTCGGGCCCGCCGCGGCGCCGCGCGTCCCCGCCGCGCCAGCCCTCTGTCCCAACACCACCCAACGTTATGTGCGACCACCATACTGCTGCTGCTGCCCTGCCCACTACCTTACTGACTCACCTACTACTACTATGGCAGACGCAAGATTACCTACATTTATTGACATTCATAATGTAAACCTCCGGTTGCAAACTTATTCCGAGTTACTACATGATTTTTCTTTTTTTTTTTTTGTTTACGAAACGGAAATAAAGACAAAGCTGTCCAGAATCCTATGATCCAATCCATGATTATTATTATTTTTTTTACATTAATGATGATACTTACGTGAATCATGTATCATCATGAATCGGGTTGTATTTCGGCAAAAATTACGTACCCCCGGTTTCAATAGTTTGTTGTGGCTTGTTTGTATAAGTGCTTCTTAACCATGTGATTATGGGGAGCTTACTGTCCAAAATACTTGTCACTGTTTCCCTTTTTTTTCAATTGGAGGTTTATTATATGAGAGAGGTCAAAACTAATTAATCAATTTTATAATGTCAATAAGGTAGTTTAGGGCGGCTTCATAGTAATTACCAAGAGGAGACGGCAATACACTTTCCATTAATTAGTTATGATAATACAGTAATTATGATAGGTTAAGTCTGTGTTGATATGAACTCAAAATAAAATAATTATTTTATACAGTCACAACCAATTTCCACCTATCTTTAATAGAAAATGTTTCATTCTTCACAAAAGAAGTTTCACTACAAGTTAGCAAAGTTAAGTCATACAAAGCTAAAGGTACTTAAACATCATAACTAATTTCTGTAGAAATTGGCCATAGACACCACCAATTACTTAAAATGAGTATGTCATTTTAACCCTTAATGCTATAACTTAAAGACGACATTAGTAAGAACATTCCAGAAGAAACTATACATTATAACATGATAAGAATCCTATTATTTGTTATTATTTATTAGCTACGCTCCAACACCTAATCCATCTTAATAATGAAATCAAATGAAGTATCTAATATTATAAGAAATAAGTAATTATGTACTTAATGTATTAACAATAAGACTTTTATTGTTTCGAATAGAATACAATAGAAAAGAAGAGATTATTTATATATTATCAGATTATTTGTATTGTATAACTGTGTAAAAGGATGACTGTTTCATTGAAATAGTGTATTGTAATTTTTAAGGTAATATGGTTAATAATATGCTCAAAAATAATTATGCTACCTACTCCTTCATGGGATTCACTCGCAGTAACAGCATTCAAATGTTTGGAGCTTTGCACAATATACAATTAAATCAAACCCACAATTCACAACACGTTTAAAAAAAACAAGGACGAATAAATATTGCGCTTTCCCGGCCTTTGTACGGAATCTATATCAAACTGTGAAATTTATCTCCAGATAAAAGTTATCAACAAAATATCAAATTAACAGCTGTAACCCAAATCAAGAACCTCCAAACATCTGAACGCCAGCACAGCGGCATCTTACCAACGTAAAAATCAAACCGTACTGACCGACAACATTCTCCTGCGGGGTACAGCAGAACACGCCGCTCAGGAACAGCGTCGTGAAGATGATGAAGACGATGGCCATGATGACCGCGTACCCGTCGGCGCCCAGGATCGTGAAGGGCGCCAGCGGGGGCGGCGGCGCGGGGGGCGCGGGGCAGGCGGCGCCGCAGTCCAGGCACGAGCAGCCGGGCTGGCCCTGCGGGGAGGGCGGGCTAAGCTCACTGAGGGCCGAACTACTATTTTTCTAGACTTTACTTTTTGCTTGTTTCTGCCAACTACTGCGCTCGTTTGATAGTAGGAATTTATCTCACGGTTACGTACTCCTGGGTTAAAATGTATCATGTCCTTCTTATTTCAAAATTTAACTAAATTGGTTGAGCGGCTTAGAAATGAAAACCGGCAGATGGAGTACCTAACTTTCGCATTTATTATTTTACAGCTGTATTCATTAACCATTATTTAGCTAAAATACTGATAAGCAGATTCTTTATTCAAAATTTTCTATGGAGAATTTGAATGTTGAATCTCTTTATAATTTTTTTATGAATAAGCCTGTTAGTTTGGATATGTGATTTCCTACTGGTCCCTGCAGTAACAAAATACAGGCTACGTACCATGGAGTATTAATACCATTATGATTCTGCAGCGAAAAGAGGGGTGGAGGTCTCAGTTGTATAGCTTTGTCCCTCTCGTACTGGAAAAATGATGGCACAAAAAACGGCCTCAAGCTAAAGGCTCCTTCAACTTCTCTCTATTTAAGGCTTCTAAAATAGTCTTTATCAAGTAATCCAGTTTGCAGTAAGCAAGTTTAAACCGCTCGAGCACTGACATGTGAAAATTCCAAAAGATATGTATATTATTTCTTAGGTAATAATAAACATGAAAATTGCGAAAATCTGGCGGCACACCGGTGTGCTGGAGCGGTTAATACATTGCCAGAACATTGACAAAGACGTCAAACATAAACACAAC
The DNA here is from genome assembly GCA_947386135.1 of Melanchra persicariae. Taxonomy (NCBI): domain Eukaryota; kingdom Metazoa; phylum Arthropoda; class Insecta; order Lepidoptera; family Noctuidae; genus Melanchra; species Melanchra persicariae. The sequence continues at coordinate 3,704,890 of OX376664.1, read as the reverse complement.
CAATTGAATATCATATTAATAATTTGTTAACAGCTTATGTTTACACGAGCTGCTGTTTTCATTGGAATATTCTTATTGTATCTTAAACTCCAATAGCACCATCCCATCACTTCCCGTGGGTGTCGTAAGAGGCGACTAAAGGACTCACCAGAGAATGGGCAGCAGCATTCTCTGTAGGTACATTGCTACAGCTACACTGCGATACCCAACCCGCCTGCCAAGCCTGGCGATTATGGCAAACCCTCCCATCTGGGGAAAGCCTATGTCCAGCAGTGGACGTCTTTCGGCTGATTTGATGATGATCTTAAACTCGCTAGTTTGATGATGTTGAAGTCATTATAATGGTGTGTCGAAGATTTTTTTTTGATAACAATCTTCAATCAACGTTTGATATTAGTAACGCCACATCAATATGATTATCATTTACAGTCAACTAAAACTCTATTATTCTGATCATTAATTTGATAAGAAATCGTTACATTGATAAGAATCAGAATTATGAGATTTGTGCTTATAGGTACGTGTAACAGAATAAACGCAATACCTCTTAAGGGGTCATTGAACTCATCATTATGAACAACTTTCACTATGGGACCAACACTGAAATGGCGAAAAAAAATCGACTACTCCATACATTTCTGTGCGCAGCACTCGACAAAATTTACTGAACAGCTGATTTTTTTTCGCGATTTCGAGTTGGCTCCATAGTAAAAGTTGTTCATAATGATGAGTACAATGACCCCTTAAGAGGTATTGCGTTTATTCTGTTACACGTTGTATAAAGGTCTAGATGGTGATCATGTGTCGATCTACTGATATAAAGTGATGGCAGTTGTAAAAGCTAAAACTTGTATACTTAATCGGTTGTCCTTGCTTCTGCGAATCTGTGTCCAAATTCAGGGGAAATTCTATGAAAATCTCCCTTTTTATTAGGATGAAATTGTCGAGTGGGAGGAATTGTCAGACAACTCTTACTGACTAAAACCTATCCGTGTTCGAACTCTATCGAACAAAACTCAGGCAGCATGAAGAATCATTGAGTTCCTTCATTAACCAGTTATTACTATGAGCCTGAACTGTGTCACCGTAGGGAAGAGGTCTTCCTGTTACGACTTTTTGTGCCAGTCCTTTGAGAACGAGTACAACGCATCCCACCACCCATCTCTTGAATACCAAGAAATTAAAAAAAAAAAAAATAACTCACGGGAGGTCCTTGATTGCAGGGTCTCGTCGTAGGATCGTACGGCGTCAGACCATGTTCGGGCACAGGATCATTGACGTAGTTGATCTGGAAGGGCGCGAAGTTCGCCACGTCGCCCATGAACTTGAACCAGCGCTCGGGCGTGCAGTACTCCGCTCCGTACTCGCCGCACATCAGGTCCAGAGCCAGCTGGTTTGTCGATGGCGCTTGAACCTTTTTGTGGAACACAGAGTTAGTTGAACTACCGGTCTACTCTATCAACATATCATAGTGTACACTTATGTGGAGTGAGCATGAAGTGAACTGTCATTCCATCTTGTTTGTATGGATCAGCTCACTTCGTGTTCACTTCACCTAAGTTTACACGGTGAGATTTTTACAGAATCGATGTTATGTGTAATAGAAGATTTTCGGGGTTTTGCTTGCACCTTTTTGCAAAATGCAGCATACAGTTACGTTTTTGGAAGTGAAAACTGCTTTAGCGGCGTTGTGCACTTTTTGGCATGGGTAAAAAATTTTAAACTCGCGTTAGGACATGTGACCGTCAGGACACGTGACCTGATCGAAAAATCGTAAGACGGATAATGTAATATATAATATAAATTGTCATTTTTGTGTACGATAGCGCAATAAATGAATATTGTATTTAACCACATAAATGATAGTACTTTTATACTGATAAATAAAGCAATTCGTTCGAAATTATTCCCTAACCATTCCAAAATATTCAAAAATGCACAACGTTAATGTTCAAGTTTTAATTTTAATTGGATTTGTTCGGTAGATGACCTCGCTCTTTGGAATATTTCAACTACAATCATAACAACAAGAAATTTTAGCAGATTAGGTACCGCATACGTCTGTCATTCATTTGTCATTATGTACTAGATTACCATTACTTACATTTCTTTCAATGGAGTGTCAGTGGTTGACCATTGGAAAGTCATAATGACGCTTTTATATTAGTAGACAACCGAACTTGTCAAAATCAACAATTATGAAATCAAGGATAGACCATTCTGACACTATTGTAATAGCAGACTTGAGGCCCAGATTCCATGCTTCTCCAATAAAATTCTACACGGAACGATCATCACAGTTACAAATAAACGTCCAATATTGAACGCTACAACATTAAGTTGCCCTTATTTTTTAATTGGATCTCTTCAAGTTATTCTTACGTAAAGGAATTCAATACTTCTGATAATACTCAAAGATGACAAGATAATAGAAATACGGCACGTTTGTGGTTGTTGCTTTCGCACGTGAAGCTTTATTTATTTTGCCATTTCTAAGATAAAGACTTAAATACACACAGATAAAGTTGAGAGTATACGAAAATAAGATGCATCATGTCATTGTAACATTCATATATACTTTAAAATGGAAACAGACTTCGGCTTAGGTTGTATAGGTATCTATTAGTGTAAACGACTCTTGGATATTTGCCTCGCATAATAATTTATCAAACAAAGAGCATTAAACCAGTTGTCATTTAATGAGTCTGACTCTGCATACGACAATAAGGAAGGTCAACAAAAATATATTATTTAGCAAAAAAATATAAAATGAACATTCTGAAATTAAAATATATTTTAGTACTGTTAACTACCTATAGGTACCTATATAATATTTAGACGATGTAAGCAAATTACATTTATATCGATCTCAGCCGTTTACCTGGCCTACATTTTATACAAAAATCATTCATACCGCGTCAACTCATTCATGAAGTTATCATTATTATCAGTAAGCATTCGGCGATCGATATTCTCGATATCAATTCATCATCAACTATAGCCACGTATACATTCATGGTAAACAAACGAGAATGGCGTTACATTGACATGAAAACATTGTAAATCTGTTTAAAATTATTTAACCGCGTTTGTATTGTCCAACATGTTGAACATTTTTAAATTCTATTTTTGACGATAAACAAGAAATCGTTGGTTCCTTGATGGGTCAACGTAACACGTTTTCTTCGTTCATTCTATTCTGTTAACCGTGACGCTTCCATTCCCTATTCGTTCACATCTTTATTGTGTACTTTACCTGTGAGCAGGAGTTGAAGGTAGCGTGCATATACCTCGAGCTCAGGTCGTAAGTCACGACAGAGACCTTCTCGTGTGTTGCTGAAAAGAAAAACGACAAGTGAAAATCTATTATGACATCATTATGAAACAGGCATTTAACATATCCTTGAACCAACTCTTTGGGAACCTGTGACTAAGGCTTTCAAATAGAAGGGTCAGAGTCTCTTAACAGTGAAAACAATATTATATGCTGATTATGGTATGCCTGAAACTTACCATTGAACGGTTCAATCGACGAAGGATACAAGAACTCGCTCTGATTGGGCGAGCACGTCATCCCACAGATGTGAAGGAGGAAGTTCTCGAAGCATGACGGACATCTCTGTAAGAAGTTCTCAGCAGGTACGATCTTCGAGGCTAGGCCGTCCAACTGTTGGTCACTGCAGCAGGAGAAGCCGCCCTCGGCTATCGCGGGGCAGTACTTCTTGAGTGTCGCCTGGAAACAAACAAGAAATATTCAGTTAGTCTTAGAACAGCTGTATCTTCTTCTTTTCGAATAGATGGTGACCCTTAAATATTTTGTGTACAATAGGCGGCCACGTTTATAGTCTCATTATTGGTTCAGCGCAACTGTTCACCCCCCCGTTCAGCCCGTCAGGGGTTGATTATGCAAAAATTGTTAGGTACATGATCTGTTTCAATTATCCCACTTTTAATAAATTTGTTCATAGAATTCCGACGTAAATTGAAGCAAGCTATAATTTCCTCCCCTAAAAACTAATTCACCCCCGCTTCACCCCTTATTATGTATGTACCTAGTTGATTTTCGAAAAATCCAAACATTTGTTATTCTTATTGTTTTATCGAAAACATTTAAAAGCCGTGGTGTTTCAACTTCATCGGACCAAGCATTGATACGATTCTCCCCAGTTCGCTCAAACCGCGACATTTTTCTTACTCCGAGCATGTTTATTACCGTCGTAACTTTTGAACGAAAGGTCCGATTTGAATGATTTAAAGTGTAATTTACACGGACATAATCAACCTTAATTATCAAACCATTTAAATGGATAAGGATTAATATCATGGTACTATAATCACCATTTTTTATTTCACCATGGGATTTGCTTGACTAATATTAACAAAAAGCGGTCATCCATAATAGTTAGACATATGGTATCGCGGACTTTTTTGTAGATATTGATGACTTCTACAAAACTGTAGTACATCACTTTGCTCTATTGTCAATAGATTCCGCAGCGTACGCGATATAAGGATTTTTTCTCACACCTTGGGTCACATTATCGAAGTTTTCATACGGATCCCTAACTTTTTTGAAAATATTCTATAGCCTATGACCATCGCCGATAATGTAGGATTCTACTGGTGAAAGAATTTTTCAAATCGGTCTAGTAGTTTCGGAGCCTATTCATTTCAAACAAACAAACAAACAAATCTTTCCTCTTTATAATATTAGTGTAGATATTTGGATGATCTACTGTTGTGCCAAAGCGTTCGCACAAGTATAACCATCTTACATCTTCATGTTTACTAAATTATCTCCTATGTAGCTGTAAACACAACGAGACTAATATCCATCAAAGCGGAACACAGTACGGCTGCTTGACGGTAGATATTGTAGATAAAGCTATTATGATGGAAGTAGGTGCCGACTTCCTCGGATGAGCCTTTACCACTAACCACTGATTTGAGAATTTAAAATATGAAGTTGAGTATTTGTCTCGGTAGCCTGAAAACCTGTAAATGTTTGTCATGAACATAGTTTGACGCGTTTTCAACTCCAAACACTCAATTCAGAAGCTCGCCTCCTTTATTATGCTGGGGTCAACTTCCAGCCTCACAAAATACGGATGAATACACACACAAATAATCACCAAATAAGTACACGGCTAAGCTATTTTCGGCCAGTTCCCTGACTCGATATGGGCACAAAAGTTCAACAGGTAGAACTTTGAACTCAAAGTTTAGAATGCCCGCCAGTCAATGCCCCAGACGTCGGGCTATTCGTTAAATTCTTCGATTTTATAACTTCTCACTTTAAATAACCATTTATTTAAAGTGAGAAGTTATAAAATCGAAGAATTCAAATAAAACCAGAGGTTAATGTGAGTAGGTAACTTAATCTTTGGGTTAGGCTTAATCCGAAAAAGGTATCACTGAAGAAGGATAACTAATAAAAAAACAGAACGTTAGACAAAAATAAGGCAAACCACTGGACGCTATTGTTTTGTTTATTATACTAAAAAACACTGAATTTGTAGTAACAAAACTATTTTAAGCTAATGGGGTAAAATTCAATATTGTCACCATTTTTTATCGACATTATTATTTAAAAGTAAATATATTAGCCTAAGTTATCAAATAAACAGGAAAAAGAAATAAAAGTTTTTTTCTTTAAATGGTCGGCTGTATTTTCCGGAAGAGTAGGCAGTAGTGTTTCTGCACAGCATAGGTTAGGTACACCACATCAAGCGAATTTTGTGGTTTTAATCCCAAGTAGGCGATCCTATTGTTTTCCCCTTACCAATATGACAATGGAGCCGATTTCTAATAGGAAAATGTTAATGTTGCTTCAAGAATCACACCTGCGCCGCAAATAAATTGCCACGATGGCCCACAATAGAAATTCCAAAAAAAAAACAAAGCAGATGGGAGCAATGGACATTCATAAATGGATCACACGAACGTTTTATTACGAATGTCGCTCTTGTAGTATGTAAAATTAAGGCATGTTTTATTTTACCGGACAATAATTATTGTCAAATTAGTATATCATATCCTTATCAATCTGCCTAGCCTTTTCTCGTCTATTTTGGGGTCGGCAGATCGAAACGAATGCAGTCGAATACCAGTATTTTACAAGGAGCAACTGCCTAGCTAGTATTCAGAAGTAGCTAACGATACTCATTATATATTATGGCAGCCTTTTAATTGGTGGCCTAGCCTTTTCATTTCACTGCGTCGTTTAATCAGCGACCTAAGTGACATCTTTTTATGTTTGATGACGTGCCCATGTCACTTATGTCGCTGATTAAACGACGCAGTGAAATGAAAAGGCTAGGCTTTTAATGAAACGGCGGATTAGGCTAAATGGCTGCGACTTTACACCGTCCGAGTTTCGGGTTTCTGCCCGTAACGACTGTCAAGACACAGGTAATACATGTGCTCAACAAAGATTTTTCAGCTTACAGTCGGTCGTTACAAAGAACTATTGCATGGCTAGCGGAGCGAAAGGGAGTGTCAGGCTCTTACTGACTAAAACTCATCCGTGTTCCTCCTAATGCCCTTTGCGTTCCGGGGCTGCGGTGCCTCTTTCGAACAAATTCCGCAACCCTGGGCTATCAGACCCTAGTTCTATAGTAAGGCCCGATTTCCACCAAAGCAGAGGTTGAACAAACCAATCAGATAAGCTAAGCGGAGAAGAGATGTGGAAATAACGAAATCGCTTAATCCGAAAAAGGTATCATTGAAGAAGGATAACTAGTAAAAAAAACAGAATTTTAGACAAAAATAAGGCAAACCACTGGACGCTATTGTTTTGTTTATTTTACTAAAAAACACTGAATTTGTAGTAACAAAACTATTTTAAGCTAATGGGGTAAAATTTCAATATTTTCACATTTTTTTAAACAAACAGGAAAAAGAAATAAAAGTTTTTTTCTTTAAATGGTCGGCTGTATTTTCCGGAAGAGTAGGCAGTAGTGTTTCTGCACAGCATAGGTTAGGTACACCACATCACGCGAATTTTGTGGTTTTAATCCCAAGTAGGCGATCCTATTGTTTTCCCCTTACCAATATGACAATGGAGCCGATTTCTAATAGGAAAATGTTAATGTTGCTTCAAGAATATTCTAGTATTTACCTTAATGAAAAGCATTAGTAACTGAATGGTAGTATCAACAAATCTACTGTTCCGGAGTTCACAAAGGAAGAAAGGAGGTGTGGAACAACGCCCATGCCACCGACATCGACGGGCGGGCTTGTTAAAGGTCATTCGACTCACCCTTAGAACATTATACTAGAAATAAAAAAATCAAACAAGATATCAATTCTACCACTCTTGTTTTGTTTTAGTTGTGGCTTTATGGAGAAGTCCAATTCAAATATACTGGAGCAAATTGTGGCTCTAATTTCAGTACTTACCTTACCAAAAGACAGCTAGACATTGAAGTAATAGGATTGGAACGTATAGCATAGGAAGCATACAGTAAGCTAATTAGAAAACAATTCATAGGTTATAATGAAACACCACGAGCTACTCATTTCCGATATAATAGAGAGGAGATAGCGATTACAGGACAAAGGCAAATCGTATCATGTATATAAGCATGATCGAATCGATTCCACACTCGTTATCGGACGATACGTGATCAAAGAGCGTTCATTGTTTGTATGGCGGCGGTCAATCTAAACATACTACTCCAGCTACTAATTAACCGTGACTCTTAGGTTATCGGCAGGTCTGGAAGCTTTCAACATCCGATGAATCACTATATTGTTGACAATAAAGCCAGTTTGTTGCAAGAAATTCGCGGTACTGGTTGCGGCGCTTGCGATAAGATGACCCAGTTTACTGTCGTAAAATTGCAATTGATGAGATTTCTTTTTTATAGTTCAAGTTTTATGGTAATTAAATTACCCTTTTAAAGCGTAAAAGTAAAAAAATAATCCCAAGACGTACTTATCAAGGAATACGTCTGAAGGCACGATCAATAATACTTTCATCAGAGGCATAATCAACTGTATTGAAAGTATTAAAGGAAAAATAATTAAACAAATAGGTATTTCACCCCGAACTGTCACATAATAAAAAATAACAAAACAAACGTAGCAGTTACGATAAACAAAATTAAACGATGAACAGAATAACAAATTGCGTAAGAATCTGTGATCAATACTGTCATAGTCATCACCTCATCAATTCGCATTGATGCGCTAAAACTTGTCGTTGACCAAATATAAATAAAACATAGTAAGTACATTTTGTCGCATAGGCACGTTTCACCGACACGAGGAGATGTGACGTCACTATTCGGGAGTCCATTCGCAAGCTTGCTGCCGTTAATTAAAACATGGTTTCCTCGGCTTTCATTCGTTGCCAACATGTAATCCTCTTTGTTTCATCCATGTATTCCGCTCGGAAAATTCAATGAGATTGAAGAGTCAAATTTAGAGATACATGCGTGTGAAAACGAAACAGCTATTTGTTTGTTAAAATACTACGTTTCAGCTCATTCAGGGGGCTCAGATTGGGAAAATATGAGCAGAAATCCGATTAAAACCGTAAGACGGCTCGTAAGAAAATATTTTGTTATTTAATTATATTTCATCACAGTTTCTGTCAGCGTCCACATTACTTCCACTTGAGGAAACAAAAGCCGATCAAACACTGTTATTTCCAATTCGCTGAATAAATTTTCCTTTTATTTTTATGACAGGAACTTTCTTATTGACTTGTCGTCAAATACTCCAAAGGGGCATCCCTTTGGAGTCGTTGACCTGCTCCAATAAATATTGTGAGTCGTCACACCTGCGCCGAAAATATATTGCCACGATGGCCCACAATAGAAATACCAAAAAAAAAAACAAAGCAGATGGGAGCAATGGACATTCATAAATGGATCACACGAACGTTTTATTGTCGCTCTTGTAGTATGTAAAATTAAGTAAGGCACGTTTTATTTTATCGGACTAGTCAAACTAGTACCTCATATCCTTCTTAATCTGCCTAGCCTTTTCTCGTCTATTTTGGGGTCGGCGGATCTAAGCGGATGCAGCCGAATACTAGTATTTTACAAGGAGCGACTGCCTAGCTAGCATTCAGAAGTAGTTTACTATACTCATTATACAATATCCGTCTGACTTGGGCTTGTGGCCGTAAATACTGTCAAAAGACACAGGGTTGGCTTTTACCTCGGACAGAGGTTTACACATTGCTATGTACAACGTTGCAATGCCGCCAGTTCTGATTAGGTTAGGTAAGATCATTTTAATTTATTAAGACGTCACCATATTTACAAACTGATTTCGGTGACAAATGATAACACAAACTTTCTCTGATTTAATATAACTCTAAATAATAAAAATATAAGTAACAAGATTACAATTATAATAATTTGATGAAATAATCAAATTAATTTATATAAATTCATCATTTTCATAAAAATTCAGCGACAAGGAAATCGGTTTTAACTAAGCATTTATTTTTCAAAATAATCATATAATTTAAATCAATTAAATATGATCAGATAAGTGTGGATTTCTTTCAGAGAAAATAAATTATACATAAACGTCCGTTTAAGATTTCGTGAAATGCATTCAATGCTAATCGTACCGTACCCTGAATTAGCCGGCAAGGTTTGGAATCCGGTGGACCACGACCAGGTAAAGTCACATTTAATTAGATTTACGTGGATACGGGATGAAGAAGAGAGAGACTAACGTAACCATTAATGATCATGTTCCAACAGTGAGCATCAGCCTAACCTAGTAGCTCATATAATAACATGCTCAGAATCTAAACGTCAACTAATCTAAAACAGTATCATCACAGTATCATATTTGGAATGGACGCCACTCGTGACGACTGTGCTAATGCATAGGTACCTATCGCATCGCGCAGAGGATAAAACCCTACCAGATAATAAAAAGGTTGACTGGTAGAGAATGCCTTGTTGCATTAAGTCCGCCCATGTACCACTATTGTACATAGAGTTTAAATAAATAAATAAAAATAAAACGAAATCTAAATAAGTAGGTATACAGCTGTATGACGCTTCCGGTATTTGAAACATGAAATTCACTTATCTAAAAAAATCGGCCAAGTGCGAGTCGGACTCGCGCACGAAGGGTTCCGTACCATGATCCATAAAAAAAAAAACGGAAAAAAATCACGTTTGTTGTATTTAAATATTTATTTTACCCTTTTGGTACGGAACCCTAAAAATATATAGTGTTAAAAAAAATACGCATTTCCATGGATATAATATTACTCCTTTGGTAATGTATAGACAGACTAGTGTTACCCCGCGGCATCGCTCCCGTTGACTACCTATCCCACCCACAGGAGCCATTGTTGAGAGAATTTTCATAATCGGATTAGTAGGTACTTCCTGAGATTTTAGCTCTACTTAATTTTACATCTTTATTAATTTATTTATGAGTGCAGATTGTAAAAAAATAACGCATTTCCTTGGAAATAATATCCCTCTGGCTATGTATTATGACAAACGTAGTTAGTTAAGACATCAAAACTTGGGAAACATCTAATTTATTGACCTATTATGTAATCATTCAGAGGATTCCGTCTTGTTTAACATTCATCCAACTACCAAACTAACACTACCCTATAACCACTTGAGTCTACAAGAGGACATAATTATATACATAAGCGCCTTACATAATGTCTGTGAGGCAAGCTATGATGTTGATGGCAACTGGCGACACCTAACAACAACGGGCTTCAAAATTTCATCATGACACTATAAAGACATTCTAGAAAAGTTGTATTTGCAATGCATTTAAAATAACGAAGTACTAAAAGTAATTAGCGATTCGTTTTCCACGTGTAATATTTAAATGTCATTTTTTATCTGTTTTTAGCACTAAAACGCTAATAAACGAGACAAGTTTGCTACCAAAAAAAGATAAGCCAAAATATTGGCTCAGAGTCCATTACATTAAGAAAAATCTCTAAAACAAAAAGGTTTATAATAACACTTCCTAATTACTCGTATTTACATACTAATTCGTCTAACCAGTTCTTAATTACGTGTATTCTCAGCATGTTCTCCGGAAAATATTTCGTTGGAGCTGCGATTCCGAGACTCGTGTATGAAAACATTAGTGAACTCGTTAATTTGGGCCTTGGTGCAGCCTTCACCTACAACATGTTAGTAAAATTTAAATGGAAAATGGGTTTTCTGTGATCTTGAACTACTTTACCCAAACCACTCAAAATTCAAGTGTTTTTCCCCACAAACACATAATATCATACTTAAAGTTGTCAAAAAGGCCCGTTTTGACAGTAGGATACAACATTACTTTACTAGTAAGTATGAAATAGACATGAAATAAATCTTTTTGTTGTATCCTGCTGTCAAAACGAGCCTTTTATTTTTTGACAAATGTACTATTTCGTATCGTAACGAGTACCTACTGTGAAAATCAGGCAAGGAAATTATGGGTAATAAAATAATAATTCGAATCATTCAGTATAAGTATTGCTAATCAATTAATCATAAATTGATAATTAAAACCTCTGTGAAGAATTTGTTGTGGGCAACATGTGTGGATTGTAAAAATATGTTATCGGGAATACAAATAATTGTAATAACTAAGGTGATTCCTGATATAGCACCTGTGTTCATATCTTATCAACATTATTATGAATGACTAATAAATGTTTTTACTATTATTATTATAATGATGTCGCGCTAAACACTTTTTTTATGGGTCATAATCATAAAGGATGTTTGTTAGAATTTTGATATGTTGGGTTTTTTTTCTCTTTGTATTTGGGTTGACGCGGACGTTGTAAAATGTATAGGTACATTAGTTTTAAGCTGAATTTTATTAAAAGCAATGCTTTATTTGTGGTCAGATAGAAGTCACCCGTAAAAATCAAGTAGGATTTTGTATAAAATAGTAATGTGGATATTAATTCGACCGTTATAAATCAGAGACATCGAAGAAGTGAGGAAATATACCTACCTTGTTTACAACTTGTTGACTAAATAAATAATATTAATACGTTCAGGAAACAAAGGGTAGTATTTAAACGAGTGACTGTAAATTAATGTTTTAAGTGACAAAAATAATTAATTTACGTTATAGTATTACTAAGTGAGCGACTGACAGCGAGTGACGAGAAATCAACAGAACAGCAACTTACAAACATTAATAAATGAGAAGCTTTATAATATTTGAGCGACCTAATATTTGTTTGAGTGTCAACGTTACATCCTGCATTTTTTTAAATATTTGGCAAATGATATTTCTGGGTGGTTTAAAAAAAAATAACCACAAAAGGGATGGCGGGGTCTGTTCACTCGCTTCGCTCGCTCACTTGACCCCGCCATCTCCTTCTAACCTAACCTGTCCAAGTCGGGGGCCCCAAATCCCGAGCTCGCATTACTCGCTCTTGCGCATCAAATAACATATTTGGTGCGCAAGAGCGAGTGATGCGAGCAATAATAATATGTTAAAACCTCAATTGGAAAAATCGTCTCTATCTTAATATTGAAGTTGCCCTTTCTGTATTTCTAGTCGCTCACTTAGTAATTTAGTCGCACGGGTAGAATTTTAATATCTGAAATGGATTAATCACAACCCACTTTTTGTAAGCTCGTTCTGGATTTTATTATTAATCAATATTCGTCGTTAGTTTAGTTAATTTTTCGCTTACTCAAATTCATACCGCTCAAGTTATTAAAACAGTATCTCATCATCAGTCGCTACGTTATTATTTATTTCGATCGTTTTATAATTTCCCGGAAACAAATGCCTGCCACAATTAAATTACCTACTAAAACTAATCTAAAACATGGCGTCGAAAAATTCCTCCGCATCGCAGGCCACTGGTAATGTACCCAAAAGGCTGGCAGCATTGCCACGTTGTATGGCAATGCTTATCCTTTGTCCGAGGTAAAAGCCAGCCCTAGGGTCACGCGAAGTGTCAACTAAGCGTCTTGACAGATCTTTAAACAAGTAATGAGCACTCGGACCCCACGACCCGAGAGTTTCAACCCCAAACGGCTCGAAAATATAACTACCTACAAGGTTATTATATTTCCGCCGCTTGAGGTTCTCCGCAGCCGCAGCGGCAGCGCCAGCGCAGCACGAAGAGCTAGGAAGATGGGATGGCGCAAGAGTATCGACACAAGTAGCGTCCCACACTAATGGCCTACCCATCTTCCATGGAAATAATGACATGCCGTCCGGTCTCTTGCCATCGTCGCGTGCCAGGCCATTGGGTTCTAATACAGCCGGAATTACCTACTTATATAAAATAAATTACCTTGTGATATATATATTTCCCTAATGACAAATTCCTTTGATTTGTGACGAGAATCGGTGCTTCGCGCGTAAAGACCACAAATAAACGCTAAGTATACAACGATATCTTGGTACTTATGAAAAAAGATTCACTAGAATCACAATAATTAAGTGCGTCAGCGCAGGACTATGAACTCATTGGTCGTCGTGGTCTGATGTCATAAGTTACTATCCATTGCTTTGTTTGTTTACAAGAAGCTCTTTTGAATGGTAAATTAATCAGAGTTGTTTTTACATGGTCCGTAATAACAGACTACAGACAACAGACTACTAGGTACTAGTAGAAATGCGACGCAAGCAAGCGATAACCTACATCAGCGCTATTATTATTATTACTTACTTACTTGTATTTAGCATAAGGCTGACGACGTTTATAAAATTAACTAGCTTATACCCACGACTTCGTACGCGCATATCCCGTGCTCCCCGTTCCCTTCCTGCCTTCCTCATGAATGTGGCTAATCATATACAAAAAGAATTTTCCAAATCCGACTGATAGTTCCAGAGATTAGCGCGTTCAAAGAAACTCTTCAGCTTTGCAAATTAGTACTTGTAGATATTTACCGAGAAAATGCGTTTCATAGTTATAATAATTATTGTAGTAGTCAAAAATTATTATATTAATAATGATATTATTATCTAGCCCGAACTTTCCCACTGCTGGGAAAAGGCCTCCTTCCATTCTTTCCACCATTCCCGGTTCTGTGCTTCTTCTCGCCAAGAAGTCTAGAATTACCATAGTATTTTTAATTTTCCTCATTTGTTTAGGAAACTACTAGCGCCTATACCAAAACACGATGACGTAACTGTTCATAAACTCATAAATACCTCGAAGTCCTTTTGATTTCCTAATATCAAATCTAAAATCTCGAATTCTCGACTACTCAGAATGTGCAAAGGATGTCTTGTGGTCTGGCATCGCATAAGAAAAACGTTTGAGGTTTTGTAGCAGTCATTAAAATTCGTATCGGACGTGTTTATATGAAAGCCTCACCAAGGCCGTATCGACCAAGGCCCGACGGTGTTTCAAACCAACCTAGACACCAAGCTCAGGGTCACAAGCCTCGGGGCTACAAGCTCTAATTTTTAAACTACCACGTAATATAGCACGCGATAAATAACCCCTAGCCCTAGATTATTTTGTTATCTAGCTTTGTTGTCTAGGGATTAACTTTCCACGATAAGAGATATTCAATGCTGTGAATAATCTCTTAAAACAAAGGATCCTTTTGCGTAAGTCTGCACAAGATTTTTCATCATTTGTTGTATATTCAGGACACGTCCCTTTTGCTAAGGCCTCCTCGCTTGTATACTGAATCGATCGGTTTTCCTAATGGACTCTTCTTTTTTCAGGACCTACTGAAGCTACAGACACGCATTTTATACGTAGGTATGCTCCTGAGTAATCCCGCCATCGAACTAATGCATGATTGAATTCTAGTCCCATAGGACTAGTCTACCATCATTCACCAAGCCAGTGATTGCGGTATCGTTTTCATATCACGCCACGGTCGCCGCTCATGCATAATAATAAACCAATACCACTTCATATTATACGTTTTAGTGTATTAATGTCATCCACCTGATTAACTTTCACCGTTCGTGTGCCTAAGTGTTGGTAAGTTTTCCTTTGTTGATCCAAGTAAACGATAGTGAAAAAGTCGCGTGTTTCAACATAACATATCTAATCTATATAGATGTCAAGTACGCGCCATTTCGAAAGTGCTTCAAATTCTTTTATTCAATAATAACAAGATTGAAGCACTCGCATTCTCACTTTTTGGGTAAGGTAGATGACCTAGCAAGGTTATCATTAACAGCTGATGATATTATACTTATGCTATTTAAATGCGAATTTATATTACCTAATGCATAAATAGCTAAATTAAATCATAACATCGTGTATTTCCTGCTGTTCATCACGTATTATTGCAACTCATTAAATATAGCTACTAAACATTTTTTTTTTCAAGCTTCCGGAACAGACAACATTTATTTTTGATGTTAATGTTGTTTGAAAAGCGGAAAGAACATTTATAAAGCAATAAATCCAAAAAACAATATAATTTACTTATAATGTAAAGGTGTACAAAATAATACAGAAGGCAATTTAAATAGCTCATTACGTGTACCGCCGAAATTATACCTTACGTATCGCTATCAGCCGAACATCGTATAATTTTTACGATATCACAAAAATGATCGCATATCTTTACTTCCTGTCAATCTATCAGTAACGTGTATCCTGAGACCAGCACCATAAACATGGCAGTAAAGATACGTAATATATCATTATTAATTAATATCTAGCCGACGAGTATTTAATTCTAAGTAGATTAGTCATGTAATATCTAATTATTAAAGGCATCACTTATTTTTGCAAGGCTTTACTTTGAGAGTTATGAAGACCTTCAAATACCAAGCAACAAACAAAAATGTAACCATAAGAAACAAACAAGATTTCCTTGAAAACACAGGAAAAGTTTATCAGCGTGTTGCGAAACTGCCTTGGTGAGTTTGGCCGTCCAACTATTTGCGTACCGAGATCAAACATTGGTAATACGGATGTACACTAACCAAACTACACTAGCGGTTAGCACCACCTGTTGGATGGGTTGCCATAATTACTTACCTAAGATAAAAACGCTGTTGTATAGCACGACTACACTGCCAAGCAGTTCGTGGGTCAAGTTCATCGCAAAAGCGTAAAAATATCCGCAAACCTGTAGCTACAGTAAGAAATGGATTGGGTCCAGAATCGGACTCACTGCTCCAGTTAATTTTGAAATAAAACATTGCAGCCCTCTGCGGAATACAAATTGTTAGTAAAGAACGATCGATACGACCAAACGAGATAAGGTTGTCTGAAGGTCGAATATCAGTTTTAGCTCGGAGGACCCTCGAAGGTCTTATAGGTAGACGGTAATAAAAGTATTCAAACACTTTCTGACCAAAAGGCAAGGGTTAGCGCGAAATGAACATTGAGCTCCGATAATAACGGCGTGTTATGAGAGACATTCTCAGATGTAATGTAACCTTATATCGTTTGGGTATTGTGAATAACGAAATACAATTGACATTATTGGCATACAATCGTGTGAAATGGTACAAGTGGAATAAATTGGCTCTGTAAAACATTTACAGCCGACGCGACGCGTTGATTTGATGTTTTATGAGACGCTATCTCCAGGTTGATATCGCTTTGATACACCTGCGGCAAGTCCTTCAGAAATGTTTGGTAATCCTGACTATTTGAGCAACTTGATACTTAAGTACTTCTCTAATAACCAATACCAAAGTTCACTATGCTTTGAAGATTTGTAAAGCTCTAGAATCTATTTGAGACGCAAGCAGTAATCAACTTCAATCATGTTGAGCGCTGATCATTTGCCGCCAATTTACTCCCATTAGTGCTGTGTTACCAAGCAAGTAACACGAGAGCCAGACATTGTTGTGATCCGAGATGATTTTACCACTTTACGAACGTAGCACTGTCACAACTTCTACAACCGAGAAAGTGCAAACTTTCACTCAATGTTGACTCGTTAATTTTTTTAACGGAGTAATAGCAAATGCGTCACCACAGCCACAGAATGATGGCCAAAACATTATGCTAATATTTTTTTGCTGTGCTATTATAATTTATGACACGCCAGGAAGTAAATTATTGATTTCGTTCAAATACTCCGTATACTAAATACGTTTATGATATTCGGAAGTGGTTCGTGTTTGTTGATATTTGATTCGCGATCAACACAGGAAGCAACTTCATGAACTTCATCATGAGGAACTTAACGATAATCTCCATCATTACTAATTCCCTCATCAAGTCTCAAAATCAATACGTGGTTGTCTTCTTCATCATAGAAACTCATGGAACTTTCGTTTCTGTATACTACAATCTACATAGTTACTTTCGAATTCAAAGAAAACTTTACTTTCTGGCAGCCAGCCCAAATGTCCGAGTGTGAATTCAAGTCTAGATAACTGGTTAGCTTCAGGCATATTTTCTTCCACATTTGTTTGTATTGAATTTAGTATACGAACGAGCCAATCATAACACGGTGTTTGTCTGTGTGAGCCATTCGCGAATCTCTAACAAAAACATCAGTAGTTTCGTTCGTATCCATGTTTTGATGCAATAGTGAAGTCATTCGCCAATTTGGCATCATTTCGAAATTAACGCAGACAGCGACACCATCATGTTTTAAAACCACTTTTATAAGTTTCAGCACATTTCCGTGTCGATGATGTTGATGGAGCTGGTTTGTGACGTCAATTCGGCATTAATGATTTAATCTTATCTGATGTTAATATCTACTTGGATGGGCACAAATAAAGCACTTACTGCACAGACTGACTATAACCTGAAGCCCGTAGAGGTAGGAAACACTTTCCTATTTTTAGCTTATACATTCTACATACATACATAGCCGTCTTCGAAGCAGCGGATTATTCTAGGCTTGGGGGTAATTATCTAAATTCCTACTAACATTTCGTATCTCGTCGTTCTGGCGTCGCGTCGTCGAAATTTTGTCGTTATTTACAATTTCTGTCACGTCAAAGATGAATTTGCATTTTTTTTAAATTTAAATTATACAAAAAATATTTAACGATTTGTCCTTAGATTGAACCTTCAGTTAAACATTCACACGTTTTTACATAATTCTGTCAATTTGATTTCCTGCGATCAGTCTTTTGGTTCTTGCATCTAATTGACAGGTGCTTCCCGTTTAAGATTCATATCTTTGCAAAATGTTAAATAACTCAGTAATGATAAATAATTACCAGTTCCTTTGTGAGACACGATCCCACATAAAATAAACTCATTAAAATCTAATTTGAGATTCTTTGTCCTTCTTCATTCAAAATATTATCTGTTCGACTTGGACATCTTCTGTTCCAAGTACAATGCCGTTGATAAGCTCATAAGCATTCGATTTTCGTTCGCTGACGTCATTGTCAATATGTTACTTGAACTGAGTCAGTGTTTTATTCATAAAACTGATATCAACAACCTTTTGTCGTAAAACGTTAAATATGTTTTGTAATCATTATATCTGGGAAGGTCCACCTGGCCATAGAAATGTATATTTACGATTAACCATTTCGCAGAAACTTGAATTGCTTGGGGCATTAAACGCATACGTGGGCTGCATTCCTTAGGAACTTTATGTCTGGACTTGGAAATCCAACGCTAATGCCATTTTGTTTAGTCGATTCTTTACGACGATCTCAAAATTAAAGCCATAGTACCTCTCTTACTAAACGATTTCGATATATCCGGATGTTTATTTAAGTCTAAGGAAGGATGACGATATCATTAAAAAAAATATTTAAGTTCATTACCAAAGTTCAAACTGAGACTGAACTCTACAAACAAATTCAAAATTTCAAATTATTCAATCAACTTCTCAATGATAACTTGTGACCAGACGTAATCCTGTTTTTAGTTAATGTTATGTACATAAGAACAATGGAAATCTGCGTTTATTTTAAATATTATTTCGGCAATACTTCCTCATTTAAATGGATATCTAAGGTTAAATTATATGAGATGCCTCTAATTTTTTAATGTTTCCTTAGAGGAAGTAGGTACCTGCGTTATGAATTTCATTCTCACTTTCTACAGTCTTGATGGTTTGGGTCGATAAATAAAAATCCAATCTGACATTATCAAACTTGAAGTCAAAATGAGTCTTTAAAACTTATGCGATAGGAATCATCATCATAAGTTTCGGAATGCAGGTTGCAGACCAAGACTCTTGCCTCAGCATGCGATTAAAACTTATGTAAAGAAAGAAATAAAACAATAACCCTTTTTTATAGCTTGTTATTGCCAGAGAAACCAGTACCTACCTATTTTTTTTAACAAATCTTGTCAAGTCACTGTGAGATAGCAATGACTGCACCGCAAACACGTGCAGACTAAAACGTGAAGATTAAGAAGAAAAATAAAACGTTTAAAATCAAAGGTAACGTTTAAATTTAGGTGCCACATAGAAGCTACAAATAAACATAAAACCAGTAGGTAAATAACCATACTCAAGATTAATCAACTAAAAAGGAAGAGAAAAAAATAATATTAAAAAATAACGCTAGATTTATAAGATGACATTAATAAATAAATTTAAAAAAATATTTATTTACTTAATTAGAAAGAAATAATCAAACTCGCGATACGTACCATATTCAACAGGAAAAAAAACAACTGAAATAATTTCAGTACCTACCTAAACCACAAAACAAGACCTATATTTGGGAGGACAATTATTATTATTATTATTATTTAATTAGAGTCATAGGTCTATGTTCCGCAATTAATTATCATTATTAAAAGTTTAAGAGCCTATCGTGTGACTCATTCATTAAAATGTAAATTAGCCAACAAACCTCACGAGGGCGTAACTTGTTGGTAATGAACTACTGACTGTGATGAGACAGATATAAATGATAATTCGGTAACCAATTTGTAAGAATTCCATTTGGCATCTGTCACACTTATCTGCGATATGGGAGACGATGTTTGGGTCGCTGGACTCGTTCGACTTAGATATAATTATGCTATACTAGCACATCGCCCGCGATTTCGTCCGCGCGTATTTAGTAGGTACTACACGAACTTCACCGCTCTCCCCCTTTAAAAGCTACCATTTAAAGAGGGTAGAACGTTTTAAGTTTTTGGAAAATTATCCAAAACAATTTTTATTTATTACATCATCTTCATAGGTCAAGCAGTTTTCGAGATTTCGTGATTAATCAGGTGTGCAACTTCTTCGCAGAATATGTCCCACCTCCTTTTCTATACTTCATGCCCAAATACTTGTATCTTCCGGAATTTGAACGTGCAGATGACGATGATATAATTTTGGAAGTCAGAGGGGTGAATTGTCATCCAGGTTCGGTCGAGCAGCTGAACATACTGGTCGGATAAAATTTGAAAATTCGAGTATGGATTAGAAGGAAAAAACTACAAGCAAAGCATTCCTCTGACGTCTCAAAATATCATCAAACCACGTTAGTTTCTAAACCCAAACACAGCCGAAGCCACTCTGGAGGAACGATAAACTATACAGATTCAAAACAAAGGGAGCAGTTTCGAATGTAAACGAAGCTAGCTCTCGGCACGTGGCACACATCGGGCGAAAATTAATTGATAGCAACAATGTAACGCCAATTGTTTCCATGCGTGCCACCAGATACTAACCAGAGGGTCCAAGGTGAACTTTAGCTTTGATAAATGGATAGCAACCAGTCCAGAACAAATTTATATCGGGACACAAAAACAATTGCTTGCAACAGTTGAAGTCTACGTCATCATAAACGCAAGGCAAAGACGCAAGAACTGATAGCATGCTAGCCATACAATTGCTCTGATTCATACAGTTAGCTTCATCTAATTGGTATTTACAACTCACAAGGATATTGTTATCACTATCACACAGAGTGCCAAGGGGTACAGTTTGTGAGTCAATATGGACATTTTGTCATATATTTATAGGTAGCTATTTCCAGTAGCAGCAACATAACATTATATTTCCTGTGATAGAAAATAAATAAATAACTTGAAGTAGGTTAAAGGCAGATGTTTTTAGTTTATCCATTGCTGAAAAGAGAAAATACTGAATCTGTACTTAGATGCAAGCAATCCATTTACTACAAAGTGACTGACCGCTGGTTAACCAACTGCACACAATACAACTATCTCCTATTAACGACAATCGATGCAGCTTTCATTTAACCTGAACGTAGCTATTGTTAGACACACGGGTCAAGTTCCGCCTGAAAACTAGGACTTGTGTGACGTCATCAGTGCATGCACATGCTAAATATAGCACCAAGAACACAAAGTAACCTCACCCGGTGACCCAGATACGTGTCGCTCACAAGCCCTTGGGGGTACAAATAATTTTCCGGATATCAAATAGTTTTTATAAATTCCTGTTTAAGCACTTTTAGCATAGAATTCACATCCTGTGCTAAAAGTGCTTAAACAGGAATTTATGTTGATTTATCAAAGAAAAAAAAGAAAAAGCTGCCAAGTGTGGCAAATGGTGTAATGCAGCAAAAACGGCTCTTAGAAATCGACTGGCCTTCAAAAATACAGCAATATGACTGCAGAATACGAGACGACGACGAATGGCAATTAATATAAGTTTTTGATATATCTACTACACGTAAAACAGTTTTTCGGTATAACTTCAGTATCAAAACACGCCACTCATAACCAGTTTAACTTTAAAATAAAACCTGATTTAAAAATAAACTAAAGACAAAACCTAAAAACCAGTCCGCGAACACGAAATCAGAAGTTGAAGAACTAAAGAATCACACGTATTAGTGAAAGAATGCAATGTGAATATTCCAATTGGAGAAAGCAAATCCAAGGAAGCCGCATAAAGGAGTTAGTAGCCGACTGCCGACAGCAGTAGCAGACGACGTGTCTCTGCGACACTACTGGTTTCTATGAAATACCTTTCGTAGCTAGCGAAACGTCGCATGCGGCCTTTTTCATAGAAATACAAAGATGCTGTCTGCATTCGGCGACGAACTTGTACCTTAACAGTGATAGACAAAGAACAAAAGACGAAGCAGATAAAGCTAGTCAGCGTAATCCAGCAATACGTCAGAGGATGTGGTTTGTTGTGATGATTAACAACCAATCTGCATTGCTCACAGGCTAACAGGCTTAACTTTACGTAAGTGCTCTACTTACACATCTTTAGTGCTACTAGAAGTTCTTTAAATGTAAATTCTTGGCGCAGTTCCGATTTCAAGGGAATTATAACATAATTTTGTAGCGAGGACACCTCCCATTTATCAGCACATCTCTCAAGTGATCGCTCTATGAGTTAAGAATGTTCTGGAGGCTCTGATATTTTGACAGGTGTGAATAACACAATCATTGTGTCGCTAACTAAATATTAGTACTCACCATTGCTGTGCTCTGGATGGGCTTAGCTGTTCCATTGTACGCGCAGTTTGTTGGTCTTGACGAGTCGGAGGCACACACGCCATACCAAATGCAGTGACCTTCAGCCGATGCCGATGGTATCTGCAATAAAAAATACATAATTTAAAAACTTAATTAATATAATTATAAAACCGAGTTTTTGTTAGTATTCCAACGACAACGTGATCAGAGAACTGGTTTCTATATTATTAGATTGTATAACATGAACATTTATGTGTTGCAAACTTTTATTTAGGCAACGTTTTATATGGTGCATGTGCTGAGTTGCTTTTATGTTCTTAAAATTGAGCAAGAGAATTTTGTTTTTAGATCAAACGCCAAATAATATGTTTTAGACTGAACTAACTTCCTTAATTCAAAACGGATAGCTTGTGAAGTATTTGTTATGATGTGGAAACCTGATGTTTTGTAATCTGATACTGGCTTTGAAATATCAAGGAAAACGATGTAAGGAAACCCTTACGTTTTTCTAAGTAGCGTCAGCCGCATGTCTACAAGCACTCTCAGGTGGCACGCCAATGACGCACGGCTGAGATGTATCAGTACGTGCTTGTAATTATTGTGTCTTTGGAGAGGCGTTTCAATACACTGCTAAATACGCCTTCATATAGGTTGCATGAATCTTCCAGGGACTAAGTGCACCTCTATGCAAAATACACGCATTTGGAGGGTATGATCTGGATTAATATATGTGGTGATAGACAAGCTATGTAAGCGAACAAAAATCACGTGCTCCGCAAATTGAATGAACGGAAACGTATTGAACTAATCAATTATTTACCGTAATAGTGGAAAACACGCCAACTTTACTTAGCACACAATATATTGCTAAACACGTGTAAAATAATTACTTTACGAAATTATTTTCTATTGTTTAATTATCTGCTAACTTATTATTAAGCATGAATCATCTGTTGGTCATACGATTCTTGTCATTAAAGTGATAGATATATTCTAGGATGGACAAAGATCATCAAAACTACAAACGGATAGTGGATGTTTTTTGTTTATCGATAAGCTAACATGTGGCTAAGTGTTTTTAGTCCAACTAACATAATTGTAGATTGGAAAGCAAAATCTTATCGTTACAAACCATTGCCAAGAAATGCAACAGTGAATTTCGCATTTCACCAAATACCAACTGATTGCTATGTTTATCTACATAGTCTTTATTGTTCAAGTAGTCATTTATGATTATGTTATGAATACATCCAGACGACGACACGATCCCAATAGACGAGATCTAAATAACAATGATAGTTGTCTACATCTGGATGAACGTTTCTACAAGTAAGATGGTCAACAAGAAATAAGTTCGCCATAACATGGTGGTGTTGCCAAGCGTGCACTCGCAAAAGAATGTAGCTATGAAACACGTCGCTATAAATAAACTTGTAAATAATGTTCTGGAAACGCGTCATGCATTCACGATAAACAAACATAAGTAGATGCTAATGTTTATGATACATGTAACTCTCTCACTTTGTAGTGAGAATCTGTAAGAAATTGTTAAATGTTTTTGCTTCGTTTTTGGTTGATTATTTGAAGTGATTATTAAGATCCAACGCATGTGGAGCAGGCTATATCAAAAAGCCAAATAGTGCCAGTGCCTCTAAGAATCTTTTTCCTCGGGGTCTTGATTGATGTATCTGTCGCAGCCAACTATCTTAAACCGCCGATTCATTAAAAGCCTAGCCTTTTTTTGAACTGCGCCGTTTAATCAGCGACATAAGTGACATGGGCATTGGGCAAGTCATCAAACGATATTCAACAAAAGATCTCACTTAGGTCGCTGAAAAATCAGCGCATTTAAATGAAAAGGCTAGGCCACCAATAACACGGCTGGCCAATAAATAAGCTGCAACATATCCACCAAAGCAGCAGTATTTACAATGTTGGAAATGAATATAAGGACACCCTAACTAAATGAGGTAACAACACAAGAATAACGAAATTGAAAAGACTTGATAAATTACTCCAGTAGATCGGGGGACAATATGACGTCCGTACACACGCAAAGACGCAAACTTCGATAAATTGAACATCAATATATTTGTAATTCAATCGAATAGAACGGATGTTGACGATGAGATTTGAATATCATTCAAAGGACAGCCATGTGGGGCATGGGAATAGTAACGAGCGGGCCCGTTACACATTACAATGAAATCGACAATATTAATGTTACTGAATAAGAGCCGAGCTGTTTACAGATTCGCGAACAAACAACAGTGGTGGAATGAAGGCAAAAATAGTTCAGACCTTAGAGCTTGCTACTTCATTAAAAAGCAAAAACCAAACAATTGCTTGCAGTTCCTACTCTGACTGCAGTGACTACTGTTTTGGCTGTAATTCTGCAGTCAATTTATATTCTGGTGTTGTGATTTTGGTTCAATGAAATAAGCCAGTAATTAAATTATACTGAGCATTTAAAATGCTTAAGACTATTTTGCATCTAGGGATTTTATTACTGCACTAGCTCAATTAGTTTTACTATAGTTTATGAATGGATATCATGATCGGTGAATAAAATGAAACATTGAAATTTCTTAAACGTACGGATCCAAAATGGTCGGTTGATAAGCGGTTTTCACTTTAAAATATTGGGTCGCCATCATGCATATAACATTGACTTCAGAATTCAAAATGAGTTTAAATATTTAAGACACATGTGATTTTTGAAATTGAAAAACAAATTCTGACCCAATATCATGTTTTTTTCCTCAGCCAAATGAATATAACGGTAGAATAAATCTTGAATAACACTGAATAATTCACGTGCGTATCATGAAATACATCGATAATAAAAGTTTAAAATAGCAAAATCTGAATTTGTTGAAAAACAAATCATCAAACCAAATTCAAGAGAAGCCTTGAATAAAAGAACATTTTAGCCCTATTGCAATTTTTGGATTATGGTAAAAGCCGGGGACACAAACACATTTGATGGATGTTGGAGATTAACGGCCGCTTTCTATAATATATCTCAATCCCAATCTTGATCCCGATCCTTGTCTGTAACCAATCAACGGCCGAGTTTGTGTCCTTCACCACACAATCCTCACCTTTGATTGGTTACAGACAAGGATCGGGATCAAAATAGGGATTGAGATATATTATAGAAGGCGGCCGTAAATCAATCACACTGAATAATGTTCAACGAACATGAAACATTCTAGGACTCTCAAGAATTTCTGTCTACGAAATCTTCCCGGCGACTTTAAAAGGAATTTGCGCCATAATTGGAAACGAAAAAGGACGATCAAGTAAACGTCGGCTTCGCGCGTCTGCCGAAGTTTTGCTTCTTCAACATAACAATCAAGTAAGCTATTCATTTAGATAAGAATACAAGCAACCTCAGGTTCTTTGAACCTTAAGTTATTGCCCTCAATTCAGTTCACTGTCAAATTCAGCCCTTTCAACTTTCAAGTGATTGAAAGAACCCCTTACTCAAAACCTTTTAAATTGAAAGGTTCATAGCCCTGCTCTAGAATTTTGTTGAATGTTTACGTTACGCCCACAATCATGTTTCTTTGAATGTGCTCAGATAAACCACATTATGTTTACACAAAGGAGCTAAGTATTACCTTCGGACTCGTTAATCATTCACATTGAAACGTCTAGCAGCATAGCGGTATTGGGTAGATGTTTTATACTTAAATCACGCAATATTCAGGAGCCTGCAAACGTTTCCCAAAAGACGTTCTCCTTGTAAAACTTAGTATTACAGTATGACCTAAACTTGTGTATTGGGAGTTCGCTACAAATTAAATGAGAACACAAAATGATTTAATGAAGTTAACATCAGCGCTAAATGCTTTCAAGGCAACGTAAGGGAAGGGAGCAATAAAGTATACAGGTATATGGCAAAAACCAGTCAACAAATAACACGGTTCATTAGTAATACTAGTTACAGTATATCTTCCTTTGAAGAAATTCATATTATAGAATAATCCGCCAGCGTTTGGTGAGATGAGATTAACACTACCTTAGCGAGACCTACTTTTAGCCTTTTGATGAGCTACGACCAGCGAGCGGAGCGCTGTTTCGAGCCGAGGTGAAGCCTCTACAATGTATAGACACAACTCTCGGAGGCCTATCGATCCTTACCGACTGCGGCTGAGTCATTGACTCATTAAACTCTCGCCTTTATAATGGCTTCTGGGCGGTCGATACTTAATTAATAATCTAACTGTTCTATCAGTAAGCCTCTTAAAGCCTGCCAAGCCTGTAAAATACACAATCAAGAGAACAGTTCTTGTCCTGTACATTGAGAAGTCAATCTGGGATTTTGAACCGAAACATGAACTGAACATCAAAAAAAATAAATCAGTGATCCGAGATGTGACCATACGCCGACAGTGACTCAACTTCCGTGACAACAAGCTGTGGGCTGCAGGATTGTCAGCTGAGTCAGTTATTATGACCGGCTTTCGACTTCCTACCGAAACTGATATAACTAGTTGTAAATCCACTAAATTACCCTGCGAAATGTTTCGGAGCATTCCATACATTTTTAAACCAGTTGATAATATAATTTGACTGGACTGTCGGTTCTGTCAATTCGCGTGTCGCCGCGTCGTTCCGTAGGCTTTGATCAATATTCACTGCCTATTTTCAACCCCTAAACAAAACCATACTTCAAAAATACAACCTTACTGCACTCATGGATAAAGCCTAAACTCTGAACTGGAGGAAGGACTGACCGAGCTCCGTAATTACGTCACCCCAACCTGTCATTAGTAAATCAGGCTAAAATGAAACTTTACACGTTTAGTAATAAGGGTTGTCTTCTGTGATTGACGCCTGTAGTTGTTAAACTTGAATCAGGACTTTCCGGTTTGCAGGTGAGTCATTGCAGGATCATGACGTACCTACATAGCGGTTATAATTGTGTATGTATAAATAAAGACTGGTCGGTCGATTATATTATAACACTGGTCAACACCACTTTTGTTTCCTTATTTTTTTTTACTGTAATTGGGTATTTCTATGGCTCTGATTATGAAAAAAAAAAAACTGGAAGATTGCTAACAGCTTTACCTACTTTTTCAAATATATATACGGGGTTATTTTTTAATGACCGGCCAAATTTTCACTGGGTGTTCTACCCATGAATATGAACAACTTTCACTATGGGACCGACTCTGAAATCACGAAAAAAAAATCAGCTGTTTCATACATTTTAGTCGAGTAGGTATTGAACTTTTGTAGGTATTGAACAGATTGAACTTCGGTTAGTGTGCCCAAGAACTCCACGACCTCATCCCACCGGCCCCCTTCTACCATCGGACATCCAGGCGCACTGCATCTTACCATCCCTACCTTGTAGCTATTCCACCAATTCGCACTAAGCGTTTTCAAACGTCTTTTATAATGCGCACAGCAAAAGAGTGGAACTCTCTGCCTGCGTCTGTGATTCCAAATGCTTAAAACCCTAAAAGTTAGAGTGAACAGGCTCCTTCTGGGTAAGCTCGCTCCATCGTAGACTTTGTCTCTGTCATCTCTGACATTGACTAGAGTCAAGAGCAAACCCATCTCTAATAAAAAAAAAGTATAGCATAAACAATCTGGATTATGCTTCTTGACGAAGCCATATCGAAAACAACAACAAAATATAATTTAGTGTCTGGCAAAACACAAAAATCTAAACAAAACTGGTGAATGAGGGTGGGTAGTTTGTTGTAACTCAAAAACAAAAGCTGTTACAGGAAAAGAGTTGCCATTTTAAAAAAAAATAGCGGCGGATGAGCTAGAAACAAAAAAAAAAATCACAGAAAACATTTTTTTTTTATGACCAGTGTAATTTTGCCATCACAGGTTAAAGAGACGTAAATCTGTGACAGATACGAAATGTTTATGAATACTCAATCCAGTTTGAACAAACAAGGAAGTCTGAAGTTATAAACACGTCGGTATTCTGATTCTTCGCATAGTAGTCTTCATATAGCGGACTTCAAGAAATAAATGAATATAAATTTTCAATTAGATTTTTTTCGAAATAAATACATAGAACACATGGGGAAAGGTCAGTGGGTATCCTTAGGGGCGGAATTTATCCAAAAATATTATTTCTTAACATTGGGGTTTACGACACAAAATGACTGAGTTTTTCGTATTAAAAACATTCGTCACTGCATTTTTTTTTGCGTAACTTGCAGTGAGGTCGATTTGCGACCTTCAGTCAGATGTCATCAATTTTCGGAACCAGTGTCCGTTACGATGCGCAAACTTCATGACGAATGTGAAAACTTTAATTCCTGTTCTTTGTATTTATGATTGATTTTAATAAATCATGTAAAATAACCTCCATCATAAAACATTTTCAAACGCTTAAAGTGGCGGTCGAGTCCAACCCAATTCCGAAAATTTCGGTATTTATTTAATACTTTACGCACACAGATGTACAGAGGCGGGCTTATGCCTTAGGCATTTTCTACCAGTCAACCTTTGGGTGATGCAGAGAATAATTAAATAGTGCCATTATGAAAAAAAAAAACCAGAAACGCGATTAAGAAGGCCGTTTTATATTGTAATCGGCAATTTCCGTTTTTTATTCCTATTAAAACCTGAGTTCGGCCTCTACATGACGGTGACAAATTGCCATGTCGTCAAATACCAGTGGAAAGTTGTTAACTTTTAATCATTCCTAACAACCCTGAATGAAATCTGACAATGACATACGCTATACAAACCCTCTATGAAATTAATTCCGTAAAAAAACATCGAAATCACATTCGCTACGATCTCCGAAGCTCGCCAAGGTTCTCCAGACTATCCCAAATTATGTATGATATACTCCGACCGAATTATAAAAAAATTGGACGTGCGCTGGCGTCAGAGCCGATGTTTGCAACACAGACTGAAGTCGCCAAAACATTGCGCCTTAAAACGATGCGCTATGGACTATGATGATGACCTTTGCGCAAGGATGTAAGTGGGTATAAGTACATTGCACACGAATTAATTAATGTTTAGTGCGAAGTTTTAATGAAACGCTAATCATCTGTAGTTTTCTTGATAGTGGAAAATATCACGTTGCGTACAGGGCGCTCTTAGTCACAGTTTGGTGGGCGGTTAATTGAATCTTATGGCACCCGAGACTTTGTTCCAGTGTTGAGAACCAGTGTTCGGATGGGTAAACATTTTAGTAGTTATACCAAAACGAGGCAACAGAAACGCTGACTAATTAAAAACACGCTCCAAATTACAAAATGTTGACCCAATTTTTAGGGCGTTCAAATTCATAACTTCCAAACCAAGCGCAGTTTCCTTTACATTTTCGATTTTCCTACTTGAAAGGATTCAGCAATTAAGAGCATTATTTTCTCTTGGACGGTCGCCTTGAATAAGTGGTATAATGAGGAAAACGAAGCTAGTTATTATGTGCCTCACGCACGCGTGACGAAGTCTCGAAGTACGCCGATGAACCTTGTCGCATTGGCAGTCGTAACCGTGCTGTCCCTGCATCGGGCACGCACGGAAACAACACCACTGCTTATGGGAAAACCTTCTCGAAAGGCTTATTTGAATTCAAATAAAATCTGGTTTAGAAATTTGTTTTATTCGTTTTCTCTAGGAGGATGAATGTGGAAAATAGTTGGCTTTATCATAAGAGTTGAGAAAGCCCAAAAGGCTAGAAATAATTACTGCGCTAACGGTTAATATATAAATGCGCGGAAGAGGACATGCTACGCAGACCCCATATAAATTGGGTTAGAGCCAGGGAGGTGTGTTGAGATTGTGGTAGATGTTCATTTCGGCTAATGGCAAGAAACCACCAATTTTTACAGTTTCCGGAACTATAGGAATCTTTGGGTCATTCGGTAATTAGCATAATTATAACGCAATTTTTTCGTAAAGATCAACATCCGATATTTCGATGGGTTTGAACTTTGA
This sequence comes from Melanchra persicariae, assembly GCA_947386135.1. Taxonomy (NCBI): domain Eukaryota; kingdom Metazoa; phylum Arthropoda; class Insecta; order Lepidoptera; family Noctuidae; genus Melanchra; species Melanchra persicariae. Next base: position 3,674,703 of record OX376664.1, on the reverse strand, counting down.
CGTCATTACAGATTCCATTGGTAGTCTAATAATAGAGGTTTTATTGATAGCCTTGTCAAAACTAGTTTTGATATGCTTTTTCTTTAAAAATGTAGAGCTAGTGATGATTTTTATGATCGGTCATGACATCAAATTGAATCCCAAGACATATTTTATGGTTTGAACGTGCACATGAATGCAGAATGTTTGCAACACCCTCGTAAAATAGTTAACATGCTCAAACGACAAACTAGTACTGGCCTTGGTCTAGAAAATACCATGGAATTGTCCTTAACATTGATGGTAGGAAGTTTCGAAGTAAATTGGATTTAGACAAGGATTATTAGTTTATTGCCATATTTTGACACCCGTCCTTCCGTAAGTTTAGCTAAGGTCAAGGTTACGCGTGTCGTGTTATTCAAATCTGTTTATTGCAAGTATTCCGTGTGGTCGTTAATCATTACCTTGCGGGCTACAAAACACCCGGTACAAATAGGTGCCGAATGCCGACTTACAAAAACAAAGAATGTAGGTAGTGAATTTAAATATAGCTTGTCTATGTCGAAAAACATATTTCTATGCACATATTTCTTCCTTACATGTTTCGGGCGTAATAACGTCAATTGGGAAATGCGGGACCGGAAATGTGTAATGTAGACGGCCCAGAGATGCTGATAAATATTATTAGACCGGTACTGTTTTGTTTCTTATCAAGGAGAGATTGTTAAAATCTGAAATGTGTCATACCCAAATAGCCTACCAACATGTCAAGAACAAACTAACACAGTTAACATTATTATCAACTAGTGTTGTTTATTACTTCAATAAGTATGTAATTTACATAGATAAAACAATGAGCTTGGCTACAATATTGTTGTGATTGTAATTGCTCAGACAATTCTTTGATTAAGTTCTAATATACACAATTACTAGTAAAATACATATCTAAACAGTAGCTCAGCAGATGATCAATAACAGACAATAAAATTCTTCATAGAGCTTTATGGACAATGCAGACCCATTTTAGTAAGCTTAATTCTGTATCAATTGAAGTGTACAAGTGGTTATTGGTATAAATTAATCTTAATTGGACCATTTGAGTTCCTGATTGACATATATCAGTTTGTGTCATGTCAAATTGTGACCACTCAACATGTTTATGGCCCACTTAGAAATTCTTTCTAGAATATTTTGGTACAATGATAAGGCAGTAAACAAATATCATGTTAGTATGTATGTTGGTCAATAATTACTTGCCTAGTTAAATAGCTACCTAGTTTGGTTTCATTTACCATATCGATACCAGAAGTATCAATTAACATAAGCGACATTTTAGAATTTTTGATAAATGCCACTTGAAGTAATCGCTGTAAGGTTCATTTTGGCATTTTGGGTAAATGTCCCTTACATTAACTGATACTTCAGGTATCGATATACCTTACTAACACATAAATTATTCATAGCACAGATAGTTAATACTAGTTTTGGGTTTTCCCTTAGTGAGAGGGTTGGTTTCTGCATAATTATTTATAAGCATTTTAAGTAAATAATTCAAATCCTACTTTAATGGCGACATTTAGCAGAATTTCAGGCTAAAGTAGAGATTAAAAAAATACTTAATTTCAGTTTCTTAGGTTCAAAAGTCCAAAGTGTTACCCTATAATAATTCCAATGCATGACAAGCCTTTTTACATTTAAGTATTTGTAAATTTTGTAAAATACTTAATTTAATAGTGAAATACAATGGCACAGCGTCTGTAAACTATTGTAAAAGGCAAGCTTTAAAGGTTTTCCAGTGATGCCTCTACATTTTAATAGTAATGAATATGTTACCGGGAAAATTGCAGACTCCGTAAGATTGTAATAAATCTTTATTAGATAATAATTTCTCAATATATTATGAAAAAAACATTTTTAATACAATTAATTTCATCCAAATGCAATAGTTTTCAATATACCTGTGTCTTATTGAGAAACAATAGTTTACAATTTCATGCAATATTTTACAATTTTACAGTGTTGGCTATTTTCCGGTAACAAATACATTATCTAGCACATAGATCTTTGTCTAGTAATTATTCAAATATTGATAAGAAACAAATGATTAAAGCTAAGCAGCAACACACATAAGAGATGTATTATAACAGAGTGTGAGATAATAATGATGTAAATAAATAACAATAACAGTATTCATAGAAATATTATTTTATCTTTTTCAAGTACTTAATGCAATGATGATAGTTGATACTAAATAGTGCTTTGGTTCCCAAATTATTTTAATAATATGAGGAACAACACATCAAAATAACAATACAATATTGTAAGAAACCCAAATCAAATTAAGATTCTATTTTTACAATTTTAAAGAGTATTATTGACTATGACATTATTATTTGACTTCCTGCTTGTTGATAATGATCACCTGATGCTTGACTAATGTAAAACAATGGAAAATATAAACTTATCAGTCAACCTGACTTATGCTCGAGTTACTTATCAAATTCTGTTATCAAACATTCTGTTTATTATGGATCTAATTTATCTACCTGTGTTAATGACGGTGTTGGGCAGTATAATAAAATTCTAACAAGCATTATGAACTCGCAAGTTTTCATATAATATGAAACTACATTAAATTAAGGAACATTCAGTAAAAATCAAAGATGTTTGATCTATTCTTTAACCATTTGATACCAATTTCATAATGCAAATAATTTATGTAAGTGTTTTTAGAATTGCAGGAACTGTAAGAATGAATTTAAGTGCTTAGTTATAGTTGGTTAATATGCTTAAAACCTACTGGCATGCAAGATTTTGCCAAATGAAGTTACTGTGCTTATAGCTATTTTGCAGCTATGATATTAATTTAGTCACATTTGGACTCAAACACAGATTTGGATATGTTTGCGGATGAATGGAAGATAATATACTGTCAGAATGTTTGAATTTTTGTGAGAAGAATGCATGAATGTGTTAAATAAAAGATATTAAATAGTGTTATATTAATTAAATAGTGTAATTGGTTTCGGTCGTTCTATTTAAATAAATAAATTTATAAATAATAAATAAATTGACTATGAATTAATAGTACTAGTACACGAAATAGTAGGTTCCGAAAAGATTGATTAAAAAGTTACACATTGATTTTCAGCACTACAAGAAAACAAATACCAGTGTTATCAAGAACCGTACTAGTAAAAAAATTAAGTCACGCGAGTGAAATTCAGTACAGGTACTAAAACTCATTGTATTATGTTCAACGCCTTAACTCCCCTGAGATAGCAAACAAATACGTAGAAATCCACTACTATTACATTAGTGGACTTATTAGCGCGGAACAATGAAAATGTAACATTTTTTAGCACTTACGTATTGCGCTAGTTGAAGCAGAAGTAGGCAATCCAAGAAGACATGTAGAAATCGACGCGAAATCCCTACAGCACCTGCCATTTTTCCACACTTTATTTCACGAATCAATGTAGAAGACACAATTATTTGTCATATCATAATTTCACGAACAAAAGATACGCCTTCGAATAATGATTACACGAATTTTTTGTTTTACGGCGCACTTTACTTCCACGACATTCGGTGAATAATAAATGAATGACAGTTCGTTCGTCGGTTCGTCTGCGTTCCACAACCGATAAAAAATATAAAACAAAATGGCCGACCGACGTCATTACGACGTCTCCTATTGTTGCCATGTTGAATATCTATTTCTACCATTTTTCCTTTTTAGCCTTTTCTCAACTCTATATTAGGCGTAGACCAAGGAACTTTTGTTACAACCTGGAATGAGCATTTTCAATTTGACACCAATATAAAAATAAGCCTTATGTTTATGAAGCTAAGTTCTATTACAGACAATCACTTGGTCAAAGAGAAATCCGGTCCGAGGGAGAAAGCGCTTGGAGAGCCCTGTGTCCCTTTCTAAAGTGTTGCCAGGAGGATTATTCCCGAATTTAGTAGGAATGGTAGGAAAAAATAATGTTGTCGTGTCTTATTAAAAAAACGTTAACTTTCGTTCTGATATATTTCTAATATTTTTAAATTATCTGTTAGAATGAGAACATTTTTTTAGCAATAATTTTTATACTGTATTGAAATGTAATTAGAAAAGAAAAGATTATTAGTAGAATATATAATTATATAAGTTAGACTGGTAACCCACCAGCCATATTTATTTGTTGTAAAACAATCAATTTCTTTATTCGGATGTAATAAAGATGGTTAAAAAGTGTGCGATTCAAAAACCTGTTCGGTTGCAAAAGCGAATCCTATGCAGGATGCGGTGTTTCTTTCTTCAAGTAAGTATATTGCAATTCTTGAAGTAGGGTGCCCATAATGAACGAAATTATAAGATTATTTACACAATGCAGCTGCATATAAATAGGAGGTAGTCTTCAACGTAAGCATAATAAAACTTTATATGGAATGGTGTACCGAATACTTAAAAGACGTGATTATGAAATTTCACATTTCCCGAGAAACATTGTAGGGAAATGGCAAAAAAGCTTCAACTTCCCATATTAATCGCTGATTTAGGTGTGTCACTTCGTGTTTTTTAAATAAATTAAAAAAATATAATTTCAGACTGCCTGGAGAAGAATCAGGGAGAAAAAATGGCTTGATGTCATTCCAAGTCATTCAAATATCAAAAATTATTCCGTTATTTGCAGTCTTCATTTCAGGCCCCAGGATATAATAAAACATAGTTTAATGCGTTTTACTTTAATCCATCCTTAAAGCATAATTATTATTAACTTATGAAATCAAACTATTGGGTAATATATTATATCCTATTATATTAGTCTCAACCTACATTATATTGGTTGGTCACCCTAATGAAAGGGACAGAGGGCTCTCGCGAAGCTATCTCTCTCGGACCGCGTATCGACAGCCTGTGCACATTCCAGGTTGTAATAAAAGTTCCTTGGCGTAGACAGGATATTAGGAATGTCTATTTCTACCAATTGGTAGAAAAATAATCAGAATAGGCTGAGCTTCTGTTATTATTCCTGTTTTCTTTACTGTATGTATGTACTAAAAGTCCATAATTTGTCTTAGCGTGTCGATGGCAAATACAGTTTTGTTTAGCCCAGATCCAGCAACGGTAACACCATTCGCTGACGCAACCATAAGGTCCTCATATTATGTAGGTACACCGGGCATGCGGAGCAAAACGAAAGTGAAGACGAAAGACAGAGACAAACTGATTGCGGAGAATATTTATTTAGAGTTTTCCTGGTCGGACACAGTAACGCGTGCCAAGTTGGAAGGTTCTCCGCGGGCTCGATGAAATAATCAGGAAGCTATCTATAATATCCATGTACTTGCATGGATATTATAGATTAGAAGCTCAAGCTTCCCTGCTGCTTTAACAGCAGTAATCCCCCGACCGAATTTCGAAACGATAGTGCGCAAGTCTGCAAACGCATGTGCACTCTCTATTATTAACTTATTTTCACTATTTTAAATAAGAAATGTAAAAGTAACTGATTGGACTTTGGCGAGGATATAGGATTTTATTATTTTTATCTTATAAGTTCCCTTGGGACAATGTCCAACTTTCACGCGGGCGATGCCGGTCTGGCAAAAGCAAGTACCTATGATACAGATAGAGCAATGACAGTTAACACGATGTGGGTCAGTACAGCTCTTTCAGTTAGAATTGATGTCAAATGGAGTAGGTATTTCATTAAATCATAACATTTGGCATCAATTCTAACTGAAAGAGCTGTTATTTATAATGATAATAGTTCTGTAAATACGTACTTGCAAAGGCCGCGGCCGCGAATCATATTTTGACTAACATACAACCTGAATTTCGCGAGCTACCCTGGCGCCACACCTGGCGCTTTCATTTCACTTTTCACCTTCAAAAGACCACATTTTGTAGTACCTACATATGAAGTAGTCACGTTCCAGTCACCGAGCATTAGCAATTTAGCATTCTTTTATTTGACGTTTGGTTGTGTTCAGTTGTCTCCCTCCCTAGTATAAGTGTTCTGTGGTTGTCTCTCACTCTCGGGTTCTGGAACTGGAATCTTGTTTTGTTTGTGTATTTTGCTTTATTGAAAACTAGATAATAATAATTAAAAGCAACTTACTGTTACACAGGACGAAATCATGGAAATCATAAAAGTAGTATGATAATTATGGTAAAGTACACTTAAAATATCTAAAACAATTTTTATAAAAAAGGTGTTTGTGTCATGCGAACTGAAAGCATTAAATAATGGATCGAAATAAAAGACAAAGAGGAATTTATGTGACTGTAAAACAGAAAAAGAAGTTGGTGGAGTTAATGGCAAAACACCCTGAGTTGATATCAGGCAAAGTGACCCAGGACTTCAACTATAGGGATTCACAACAACTGTGGCACACCATCACGAATGAATGCAACTCTATACCCGGCGCGAAGAAATCTTGGAGGCAATGGAGAAAAGTAAGTATACTTGCTAGTCTAATTAGTAGCTAGTATAAATAAATTGAAATTTCATGAATGATTACTTACCTATACCTAATATAACACAGAGAGCTCTGTGGCCATCCATTGAAGCAAAATCCCTCCAAAAAAAAGTTAAGTTTAAAAATAAACTTATGTATTGCTCATTTCAGACTTGGCATGATTTACGATCAAAGACAAAAAAACGACAAGCAGAAACAAATGGTCAGCTACCTAGTTTAGCATCAATGCTAACTCCAGCCGAGCAGGAAGCCCTAGGTCTGAAAAATGTATCATCAACAACAAATCAAAGTACAGAGTTTATACCTCTTGAGGACCATAATGATCCAGACAGTTATGATATTGTTGAAGAGTCTAATGCCTCGTATAGTGACCCTGAATCTGTACTTGAAGAAAAATTATTCACAGACCCCCCTGAAGTAAACATAACAAATCATCAAAATAACACAAAACAAAACTCAAAGCACAAAAACAATGAATGTGCATTCAACTGTGATATGTTAGCAGTACAAGAACAACGAAAGATTCAAATAAAAGAGGACTACTTAAATTTTAAAAAGGATTATTTAAGACAGAAAATAAAATTGTTAAAGGAACAGACCGAGGCTCTAAAAAGTATTGCTAAAGAACTGTGTGTGAATAAATAACGGAATTAAAAATGTAAAAGAAGATTGAACCTGGTGGATCCTGAATGGAAGATGATTCACATCATAAGGGACTGTTCAAGTATTACGTAAGCACCAAAGGGGGTGGGGGGTCTTTGCTTTGCTTATTTTTGATGACATGGGCGAGGGGAGGGTCTGAATGGTTATTACGTCAGCAACATTTATTTCTCTAATTACCTTGTTCCACTCCTTCACTTCTTATTTCCTAAATTCCTATTTCATTATTATAGAGATTGGGCAAAATAGTTTATTGTTGCTTACTGGCACTCATGTGGTGGTCTAGTTAAGTAGAAAAAATCGAAGTAGGGTAAGGAAGTATCTTCGGCACTTTGACCAATGTTTACATCAGCATAGGAGGGGGAGGTAGAAACTTTGCTTACTATCGCTGACAATGGGGAGGGGGGGATTAAAAATGACTAGAATCCTGCTTAAGTAATACTTGAACGGCCCCTAAAAACTATGGCAAAGAGCAGTCGGATGGATGCTTTCTTGACTGAAGTCAGCTGTGGATTACAGATGATGATGTTGATGATGATGCGAGGTGGAACAAATGATGATGATTCCATTGTGATACTTTACAATTTTAGATACTAGTCAAAGAATAACAATAATGTTCTTAAAATTCAACCAGAACATTATTTTTAAGTTTATGCTTTCAATAGTTTATTAAAAGCTTATGATGCTTATTTTAGCTTATAATAAGTAATGCTTATTTTATTTTTGGTTTCCAAATCACATATCTGCAAGTTTTTAAAACACCAATGTGCAACTGAGGACTACAGTGGCTACACAATTGTGTGTGTACCTAGTATTTTTTAGGCGTATTATTATTTTTAAAACGTATAGATAATTTAAAATTTTTTGAAATGAGTTGTGACTTGATTACATAAATTGTTAACTGTAAGATAATATTGAAAAGTGCAGCTGTGACTTTGATTGATTCAAATTACTAGGGATAATTTTTCTTAGAAAGCTGTATTTGTTATCTTGCCATATGAAAAGAGATATATAGTTATTTGTAGGATAAAAACGAATATTAAATGGAACAAAACATTTAAGAGGAAGCTTTATTTTGTCACAAGCAACCCCTACGGCCCGATTCCCGGCTTCGTTTAAACCCTATCCGGCTTCGCATGGACAAGTGTTTGCGCAAACACAGGAACAGGAGTACACTCTTCTTTCAATCTAATGGTTCAATGGGAGCCGGTAAGAACCAGGTGCAGGACCAAAAGCGTAACATGCTTTGCTTTCTATAGTGTGGAGTTGACATACCGCCAACTTCTAAGCCCATACTGCTCGACTCGGCAATCGAACAGGGAGCCCCTGCTCAATCAGTAGTCGCAGTTGCGACCGTGAGACCAACGAATGAGGCAGTTAAAAAAAAGTTGGAAAGGAAAGCAGTCATTTTATAATAATCTGTGCCTCGGAAAGCACGTTAAGCCGTTGGTCCCGGCTGTCATTTCTAGATCTTTGGCAGTCGTTGCGGATTGTCAGAAGCCAGAAAATCTGACACCAGTCTTGCCAAGGAGTACCGACGTGTTACCCAGTAATGGGTTGTGGAGGTCTGGTAGGCAGCCGCTCCACGTAAAATACTGGTATTCAGCTGAATCCGGTTTGACTGGGAGCCGACCCCAATATATAGTTGGGAAAAGGCTAGGCAGATGATGTGTATCTCTTGAGGCTCTACCACCACATTTCTAAAATAAAATTGAGGGTATTCTAGAGGCGCGTGCGTAATCATCGCATTCAGTTACATGCTCTGTGATCGCATTGGCAAAAGCTCAGTGATGACAGGGCAGAATTATTCTGCCCTTTCTTGGTTATGTCAATTGATCAAAAGAAAATAAAGAGGTGAGATGCAAAAATTTTGAGCTCGCTTAACTCGCTCTTTTCTACCTGCTCTTAATTCTTGAGTTTATTTGTTTAGATAATGATGAAAAGAAAATCAAAACTATCTGAGGCGAAGTGCACAAAGGAGATGGCTAAATAGAAGTATGGACGACTGCCCCAGCCATGTATAAACATGGTAGGTACCTAGCAATATGTAATGCTAATTTTAGTTTCAGGAACTTTTCATAATTATCTTCACAATCCTGGAAATAAAATCGTTCGTGTGTAACACGTGTACGTCAAGTTAAAGAAAACTTCAACCAAATGGCATTGCTGTGAACTTTTACCTAGGCGTACCTATGCATGTATCTGCGATTTATTTATTTATTTATTTATTTATTTATTTAGGGAAAACAAACAATTGTACAATATCTGTTACAGTAAATATTACTACAAATTAAAAGTAGGCTAATGTACAATCCACGACGTTTCCACGGATTACTTAGCTTAATGATACAGTGTAGACACAATATTTTAAAATTACAACAGCATGAATAGGAAAACAAACATAATAGTAATTTAAAACAAAGAAAGGAAGAGACAAGAAAACAAATTAATGCTATAAACAAAACAAACACTAGACAACACAAACACTACTAGTTACACAAATGCAAACTATCAACTAAAAGTTTTTTAAATTTTTGGCGGTCCAAAGCAAAAATGTCTATATTTACAAAATGTTCATTGTAGGTTTTGACCATTCTATGGAGAGGCGATGATATTGATAATTAGATTATTATATTAACTAGCGACCGACCCCGATTTCGCACGGTGGTAGGTACTTGAATAATATCTAAAAAGGGGTAATTGCACTAAACAATGTGATAGAACGGACTGTCTACAATCCGCGCAAAAATCGCTTCCGCCCGCGCCCGCTCCCTTCTTATCCAAATGAGTTGAAATAAAGATAGTTTTCACAGATAATTTAAATAAATAAAACGAAAAAAATGAATGAAATGATGAACGTTTTTAAAAAGATACGGATATTATATAATTAATTGGGTGGGGGGAGGGGGGTTTAGTTGTGCGGCGACTCCATATTGTCCGCATCGGGTGTCACCCGTGCTTAGCGCCACTGATGTTGAAAATTTTTGTTTGAATTCCCAAAATTAAATATTTATGCAGATTTTTGTAACCAATAATTTCCTCTCTCAAGGTGCATTCCGAGATATTTCTCATCATCAATTCATCACTATGTGGTAGAGTATTTTGTTCAAGGCTTACTGGTGAGCAGTTTCCTCGTCTCAGTGTGAATGTCACCTGAACGGATTTACTTGCGCTTGCTTGGATTCTCTACTTTCTCAGCCACTGGTTTACTTATTTGTATATGTTACGGCTAATAGCCGAAGTGCGGCTACACCTAGTTTTAGCCGGGTCATCGGGCACCCCGACTCGGTCGGTCGAATTTTTTTTTAAACCACACACAAAGTGTTTTGAGGTTAGGTTAGAACTAGTTGTAGCCGGGTTGCACCTATTTGTAGCCGGCTAAAACTAGGTGTAGCCGCACTTCGGCTATTAGCCGTAACATATATATTAGGTAAAACACAGGGCCCAAGACCGAACCCTGAGGGACCCCTGCCGTGATTTCATGAAACTTCGAAGTTGATCCACTTTCCTTTACATGGAATAGCCTATCTGACAGGTATGAAGTCATTAGTGGTAAGTATTGTAAGTAACTGTAGAAGAGGACATATTTTCTAAGCATGACAATATTAGCCCCTTGTGTTTGACTTTATCGAATGCTTTCTGTATTAATCCAGCCGGTTGATTCTGTCGACATCTCACGGTGTTCACCTAGGCGGAGTGAACGACAATAGAGCTGTCATCCCATCTTATTTGTATGGTTTGACAACTCACCCGTCGTGCGCCCCGCCCGGTTGTTCACTTCGACATGTTTACAGAATCGCACTGCAAGAAAGCCGATTTTAGGGTGCAATAAACTGCAGCCAAAGAGAAATAGCCACATTTATCTTCCACCGCAACAATTGTAGCTTGGATGTGGTTTCGAGGCGATCGGCGGTTGCGACCTCGCGTCCGGCCCTGGTTCAATCCATGGTCCGGATCCGGAGCGAGGAGGCATGGGAAGCAGTCACCTCTTGTGCGAAGCAGTGATTCTAGCGAAGGAGGAGGCGGGCCCCTTGAGGGAGAGGCAAACCTCACGCCCCAGACGCTGCAATAGAAGACGCCCCGGGCGTCGGGAATTCGGGAGTCACAGGGCGATTCCCGGCCACCGTAGGCGCGGGTCTGCGGACGGCGAGCGTTATGTGGCTCGCCGTCCGATAAAAACCAGGTCCGGGTCAACGGCGCGTCGTGTTCCACGCGCGCTTCAAAGAGATATCAGCATAGAAGACAGGGCCCGCTATGGCCAGTGCCTGCCAGGGTCTCCAAAATTCTAACGCCTATACCTCCACCGCTCCAAACTCCTGATCCTACATAAAGATATTTACCTACATTAAAAAAACTGCAAAATTGGGAATTTTGTGATCACTGTGGGTAAGTACCGGTGGGCCAAAAGAAATCACCCTATTGCGGCCAATGTCAAATCTGTTTTCACATTTGTGGACTAGACAGATGTAGAATATAAGTGAACAAGCCATGGAGTGATACACTCCCCAAGAATGCGGAATAATCGTGTCTATTTTTTGCGTAACAATTCGTCTGTGGTGTTGGCGCAGCGTGATTTCCGTCGTCCGACACCAACTGCGCAAACACTGCGCCGTTTGGCCACCAACCTTGAAGAGTATGGGACCACACGAGACGTTGCCAAGAGTGGCCGGCCCGCGCCGCTGGTCAAACGACAACAGTGGACGGTGCGCGCTATAGGGCCATGTTAACCGAGTTTTTTCTTCCGTAATTGGATGAATTAGGACTGGAGGACATGTGGTTCCAACTGGACGGAGTAACGGCACACACTGCGCGTGCCACAACTGATATTCTGAAGGCGGCGTTCCCGGGTCGCCTCATCTCTCGTTTTGGCGATTTTCACTGGCCCGCAGGATCGTCCGATTTAACCGTTCTAGACTTTTTTGTTGTGGGGTTTTTTTGAAGTCCCGTGTTTACGTGAACAAGCCCGAGACCCTGGAAGCCCTCAAGGACAACATTCGACACGAGTGCGAGAATCTGTCGCCCGAAGTTCTCACCGAAGTGATGAAAAATGCCATAAAACGAGCCCGTATGGCAATCAATTGTGTCGAGAAGATAATATCGGCCAAATGGGCGCCATTTGGCTGATATCATATTATCTTCTCGACTTGACCAATAAAATTCTAAAGGTTCAAATAAACATAATCAAAAAACAGAATCGAAGTTTTTCAATTAGAAAAAAAAAATGAGAGCCAAACAACATCGGATGACTTATTTTGGCCCAAATATGTGATCTAGCTAGGGTGTTGATTTTCAACATTTAACCTAACCATGTTTTCCATGTAACATGGGTTTTTTTTTAATTTTTCCAAAACTGGTATCACCTACTAGAGCTATCGCCCCGACACGATTGACGTTGAGTTTCGGGGCACCCTGTATATTACAGTAAGGAGCTGTACTGCATCCCTTTGATTTGATCCCTCCCACATCCCATTCTCTACTCGAGTACCTACTCACCCTGTCGGCTAGGCATGACTGGTCATTAACCGATCATCATAATCTCCGCCTACTACCACTCTTGACCTGGTTTCCCAGGCCTGACGACCATCGCTCTCACTAGCGACTTCTTCACCTCCACCCTCTTCGGCTTGAGTGACTCCGTTATCTTACCGGGCGATCTTAATGCCAAGCATCCCACGTGGAAATGCAATACGATCAATGCCAGAGGTAGGGTAGTTTTCAACCTAGGTGCAACCCTTAACTTCGACGTCATCGCTCCGATGACTCCGGCTCACTACCCTCACGATTAGTCCCAAATTAGATCCCAACCAAAGCCCGATGTTCTCGACATGGCGTTGCTAAAGAATATAAACCTCCGTTTCTATAGATTCCCAGTTATCATGCACCTAAGCTCCCTTTCAGCAGTGCGATTCTGTAAACATGTCGAAGTGAACACTTAGGCGGAGCGCACGACGGGTGAGTTTTCAAACCATACAAATAAGATGGAATGACAGCTCTATTGTCGTTCACTTCGCCTAGGTGAATACCGTGAGATGTCGACAGAATCGACCGGCTGTAAAGATGTCGAAGTGAAAACTTGGGCAGGGTGAACGAGGGGTGGGTTGTCAAACCATACAAATAAGATGGAATGACAGCTCACTTGTCGTTCACTCCGCCTAGGTGAACACCGTGACATGTCGACAGAATCGACCGGCAGATCAGCTCGATCTCGACCAGCCTCAAGTGACCACCGACTGGAGGAAAATAAGCGAAAGACTGAAATCCACCACGTCGCGTCGACCATATCGACGTGGTTATAATATACTCTAAGATATCGACCTACTAGACGACGCCATTTCCGACCATTATAATAATCATCTCAGTCGCTGATACTAGGGATGGGCAAAAAATATATCGATATTTTTCCAAACAATTATTGAAATAAATAGGTATCGTCGATATTTTTAACGCGTTAAATCGACACTCGATATTTTTTTAGAGTTTCGAATTCGTATCAATTTCGATATATTTTTTAACGCTACTCTGGTTTCGTGTTTAATGTTATTAGATGTTCCTTGCATTCTCCTCGCGCATCGTTAACTTAAAAAACCCGCCACAAATTTGATGAAAAAATGGAATAAACCAGTAAGACTATTGGCTGCGTGCACGAAAATACTAACTAATATTATTAAGCCATCAGTGTGAGACGTATATGCTCCTGTAGTTAACAGACAACAATTACCAAATTTTTTTTTTGCAACTGTTCAATTACAAAAAAAAAAGAAATGATGCACACGTAGAAAATTTCAAAAAACTATAAGTACGTCTTTAAAATATTTTTTCCTATGTATGAATAATTATGCTACTGACCATATTTCTATATTTTTCACACGATAATTATCGAAAGTGTTTTAAAATCCCATCCCTAGCTGATACGACGGCGGCGATAAACGTCACTTACGTTACCTCATTGCTGCTGTAAACCAGAAAACGAATTTTAAGCATCGCATTATTGCTATCTCTGTTAAGTTAGTGCAATCAAAATATTTCCATTTCGCTCGCACAAGGTTTTTGACTATATAGTGTACTCTGTGTTTCTGACATAGCCAACGTCAAAATTGATTTATTTACAAAAATGTCTTCAATAGAAACCGAGTAAAAACATTATAAATTTAAATTATATTGTATTCAAATAAGCATTTCAGTGGTGTTTCGAATTATTCTGTTGCCGAAAGCGGTCCACTGCTTCCGTCATGTATCTACGAATAAGTAGAAATTTTGGTTTTGTGATATTCATTGCTCTTGGTAAGTTTTGTTAGTAAATTTTCTTCTTTCGTTTTTTGTTTGTATTGGACAGCAACAAAATATTCCACACATATCTATGTAAACAGTACAGTTACTGATACAGTCTTTTCTTTCACATTGGGTTGAAATGGCGGCTGAGATGTTTATCATGATAAGGCCGCCCATTGTATTACCCTGTGTAATGTTTTCTTCATATTGTTTTGTAACTTATATGGTGTGCATAATAAAGAGTAGGTACTCTATTCTATTCTCTTGAGCCCCTAAGACGACCCACTGACCAGGGACTCAGTAAAAAGAAAGTAAATTATTTTCTGGTTGTTTCTCCTACAATAATATTGTGATAAGGAAAAACCAATCAATGTAATCATTACCATTTCAATATAATTTAGATGTGTAAAGAACATAATATCACCTGTTATAATAATGTAGTATCATATGATTTCCAGTAAACATACAGGTAGCATAAAAGTATTCAACAGAATATGTTTCAGTGCATTGAACTCAAAACTAATACCTAAATGATTAAGAATAGTCGGCAAGTTCAATACCTACCTATATGAATAATTACTAACTGCTAATTTATTTTAATTTCTTTGTTGAGGTTATTAGCCACAATAAGAGAGTAATAAAATTGTAATCAGTGTTCTATTGTTTTCCTCAAAATACTTTTTTTTTTTTTTTTTTAGTACTTACTGCTCTTAGTTCCCGACTAACTTCATATAGTAAGTATTAATTAAACATAATTGACACAATAATTTAATATGTTTTCAGGGCTAGTAACAGTTACCACACAATTTGATATTCAGGAAGAAGTACAAACAGAGATAAAAGAAACCATTGATGTCAATGATGTTCCCAACGTTGATGAATCAGAATCACTACTCTCCAATGTTGTGTCCGATGTCAACAAAACTCTCACCAATCTGTACAATACTGTAACTTTGGCCAATGTCACTGCAGAGAACAAAACAAACACAGCAAATGAAACTCGAAAAATAATAAGGTGCAAAGAAATTGTCTATGACCCAAATGAGGAAGTGGAGCCAACAGTTGAAATAGTCAATGCCCCAAAGTTAATTAAATTATTACATGTAAACCCAGAAATAACAAGCAGGGATATGGAGGCAGACTGCCTGCTTGTCTTCTTCTATGCCAGGGCTTGCCCTTTCAGTGCTAAGGCAGCTCCACATTTTAATGCCCTTGCAAGAGCATACCCTAATGTGAAGATGGTAGCTTTGGATGCTTTGAAATATGGTGGAACAAATACTGTCTACGGAATTGTGGGTGTGCCGACACTAAAAGTATTCCATAACGGCAGGCCCTATGGAAAGTTCAATGGCACAGATTATAACATTCAGTCTTTCAGTAAATTTCTCCATGCTGTTACTGGGAAGAGTGCATTAAGTCTCCTAGTCACATCTAAGGACTTCCAAGGTCCAGTCTCAAGTGTAGTTGAGACAGAAACAGATTATTTTCTAGTCTTATCATGGTTGTTTATTATTGTATGTGCAGTTTATTATTTCATGCAGTCCAAATGCTGGACAATGATTGTAGAAATGGTTCAAAATAACTGGAGAGAATCAGAGGCTCAACATGAACACAATGATTAGTTTGTTCTATTTATTTATTTAGGTGAGAAATGATTAAATGCTTTATTTATCATATTTATATTGATTTTTATTACTTAGTTGTTTCACAAATCATTATCATCACATCATATCAGCCAAGACTAGCTGTTTTTAGGGTTCTGTACCCAAATGGTAAAAACGGGACCCTATTACCAAGACTCCATTGTCTGTCTGTCTGATCTCATGAACCGTGATAGCTAGACAGTTGAAATTCTCATAGATGATAAAAAAATACTAAAAACAGTAAAATAAATATTTAAGTGGGGCTCCCATACAACAAACGTGATTTTTTTTGCCGTTTTTAGGGTCCCGTTTTACCCTTTGGGTACGGAACCCCCACTTAATTAATTATTTATTTTACTGTTTTTAGTATTTTTTTAACATCTAGGAAAATTTCAACTGTCTAGCTGAATTTAGGGTTCCGTACCCAAAGGGTAAAACGGGACCCTATTACTAAGACTCCGCTGTCCGTCCGTCTGTCACCAGGCTGTATCTCAAGATTTCATGAATCGTGATAGCTAGACAGTTGAAATTTTCACAGATGATGTAGGTAGGTATACCAAATACTAAAAACAGAATAAAATAAATATTTAAGTGGGACTCCCATACAGCAAACTTGTTTTTTTGCCGTTTTTATAGATAATGGTACGGAACCCTTCGTGCGCGAGTCCGACTCGCACTTTGCCGTTTTTTTATATTTCTATGACTGTTGGGGTGTCCCTGACACTGGTAAGGCTATCATCAATTAAAATTCAAGTAAATTTTGATCATCATCATCATCATCATATCAGCCGAAAGACGTCCACTGCTGGACATAGGCCCCCCCCAAGTGTCGCCACAACAACCGGTCCTGTGCGTCTCGCATCCATCGGTTACCCGCGACCCTCACCAGGTCATCGGTCCACCTTGTGGGAGGCCTTCCAACACTGCGTCTTCCGGTACGCGGTCGCCACTCCAAAACTTTTCGGCCCCATCGACCATGTTCTTTTTATTTTATTTTTTATTTATGAATGAGCTAGCTCTTGACCTCGATCACGCCTGATGGAAAGCGATAGATGAGGTCCATGATGAAGCGAGCGTGCCCAGAAGATGCCTTGAGGCACTGGTACTTCCACGCGTCGACGAAACACAGCATGCTGCTTGACGCCGAACTCCGGTGGGAGGGTGGTCGCGAACCAGGCGGGCGTTAGCCCTACCACCGCAAGGGAAGGATTGGCCAGTCTTATAAGGTGTTAGGTGAGACTGTCCAGGATGCGCCGAGCGCTCGGTTCAGTTGAGTGTCAGATGGAACAAATTGCGCTACACGAGGAGGCTCCTTCATGCATCCCAAAAGTTCCCAGTCCAGTCCCAGTTCTGCGAGCAATGTGCCCTGCCCACTGCCACTTCAATTTGGCGATCCTTCGGGCTATGTCGGTAACCTTGGTTCTCTTGCGGATATCATCATTCCTGATTCGATCACGCAAGGAAACTCCGAGCATTGCCCTCTCCATTGTCCTTTGGGTGACTTTAAGCCTTCTGATGAGGCCCATTGTGAGCGACTACGTTTCGAGTCCAAATTTTGATAACACAAAAAAATTGTCGCTAGTTAATCATAATTAGGCGTCAAATATCATAATTATACTTAGTCGGTCACTGGTTCAAAATTTATATGGGTTTCTAAGTGGCCGATCTGAAGAGAGTTTCCCCAGCTCTACCACATCTATCTATTGGGTATGGTTTCCGCGGATCATTGCGCTTGCTTGACCACATTTGTGATTATTTAGATCTGCGGCCCTACCATGACGTGTTAAAGCGTGAGTAGTTCGAGCGAGAAGGAGGTCACGTCATGGTAGGCCCGCTGATTCTTCTTTTTTACAGTTGTCGCGCCACTTTTGGTCGGCCACGTTCAATCGTATGCGCAAGTCAGTTTGCCATCTTCGTAATGTTTTATCTATTATATTTCTACCCAAACATATTTAAATAGGTATAGGTATATTGTTTATTTATTTCGTTTTAATTACTTTGCATAGGTACTGCTCCGATCGACGTCATTCTGTCAGCGCCGGCTGTCGCTGAAAACCAGCGCTGTGGCTCTGTCTCGCACATGAGTTCCAGCATTATGCTGAGCGATGGCCGTTTTGCGCGAATGTGACGCATATCTTCCCAACTTGCATAACTTTTGTAATTTTGTTTATTTTTGGTACTTATGCGTCATGCTTGGCGCAAATAAAGTTTTTTTCTTTCTTTCTTTTTCTTTCTTAAATGTGGCCCAGATGGGAGAATAAATTAGATTTTTGGGAGAAAACAGATCCTCGCTAGGTGCCCTTGCTTTTGAGATTATAATTGGGCCAAGCTGGGAGACTCTCCAGATCAGCCACCTATAAACCCTTATAACTTTTTCTGATAAACTTTGACTGACTAATTCTGATATTTGGCGACTAAATATCGACAACTTTTTGTGCTATCAAAATTAAAATCCCTGATGGTGGCAGTGCCAGTGTCAGGGACACACTTTAGTGTTGGGTCCCGGATCCCAGCAGGTGTTTGAGTTGAGGCGACTTTGTTTTGGTGATTTTAAAATCGAATCAGAGTGTGACAGAAAGTTTTGGGCAAATATTTTGGTTCCATTTCGGTTCTGTGACGCAACATTGGCCACTATTCATTCACATTATGCTTTTCGATGAAGCCTCCTCCTCCTCCTATCCCATAACGAGAGGTCGTGACGTTCAAATCAAAACTGTGCCTTTTTTATGGATGGGCAATCATCAAATGACTCCTCTCGCTCTGGGCGGAGCGGCAGGGAGTGTCAGACTCTTGCTGACTAAAACCCATCCGTGTCCTAGTGCCCTTTGCTTTCCAGGGTAGTGGTAACTATTTCGAACAAAATCCGAAACCCTGGCAAAACTGTGCCCTTGATTATGCGTCCGCCCTTTTTCAGCAACATGCTGGTTCGAAGAATTTCTAAACGTTTTTGAAATTGACATTTCGGCTAGATGCTTGACAGTTCGTCATCGTCTTGCAATAGGGATGTGCAATAAATAAAACGCTCGATGAATGTTTTTTTTTATCCTGAGGGCTTAGTGCAAGGTACTCGATCGCGTTAACCTAAACATTCGCTTACGTCAAATTGTATAGAAAAAGGTTTTCGTCTGGTACTCTGGGTACGTTCCAGACGACGGTGTATCAGTTTCAATATTTCAATACAAATTTTATTGACGTTTACGCTAACACGATCGAGAACGTTTAAAAACTCGTAAACTGATGCGGGCTACGATGGAGCATGCGATAACGTAACCCGTATCTGCATCTGCATAAACTTTTGAAAGAATGGTCAGTTTTTCAAACGTTTATTTTTCCAATTTGGATTATCAGTCTATCAGTGCATTGCTTTTAATTAAGTGGTGATTGCAGTTAATTCTTACCTACCGATTGTTGAAATTTATGCCAGGCCTTATACCGAAAAATCAATATGGAAAAGTTTCACATTTACTTACAAATGTCGAAAATTCGAAATCGACAATATAATTAGCGACACAACAGTGCTTACAAACACAACACTAGTTAATTGTCGTCATTGACCATGTGAGCGATGATAACTATTATTATTATCACATTTACGTAAAATACTTATGAGTTCAACAGCAATTTTACGTAATAATAGTTCTTTGATAATATGAGCGTCGTAACGTCTTTTATAAGTTCAACTAGAGGCAAGGTTATACTTGCTACGGTGGCTGCGCTTCACATGACAATATACTTTGCGAAACCTTCGCTTTTCAAGGGCGAAAGTTCAAAAAAAAGCGAAGTGGCTGCGCCTAGATACCTACCAGAGAAGTAAATAAACGGCCTTGTCTCGCCTTTGAACGAGGAAGCCCGCCGACCGGCTGGAAAACAACCTATTGATTGATGATATATAAAAGAGTAGCGTTGTTTGCGCCGTCTTTAGTACGCGGCGTTGTTGTAAGTGTGAGGAAGATGAGCTCTGGAAGATACCAGGTGTTTGTGTCGCGCAGTGACATGCCACAAGGTGGCGTAGATCTGCTGAAAAAGGAGTAAGTAAAGTTATAATTATTAGTTAGCTGTAATAAGTTTAGTAGGTATAATAAGTCCGACACAATACATTAGAATGATGAGGAGAACCTACTCCTAACAAAACAGCAAGTTTTGGATAGTAGGTACTTTTAGAGCTGATTAATTAGCAGAACTTCATTTATTTGTGACCATTTGTCCATATTTTTAGCTCATGTCATACATAAGTGTTATCATTTCGACCTATGATCACATAACTAACCTTGTCCATATGGTGCAATTTTTATTTATGTGGTAGGTACCTAGGTATTGGAAATCACAAAACAATTTGACATGTTTGTTTAAAATTGTTTCAGATTCACATGAAATATCAAATTTTTCATTCTAGTCTGTTTCATAATCTTCAAATCAAAATAATTTTTTTGACAGTTTCAAATTTTTATGGAGAGAGATATGGACCTCAAACACATCCATAAAATACTCACATGTGTCTGATCAAAAGTAAGCTTACAACTATAAAAAAAACCTTTTGAATTAAAACTTTAATTTTCAGATGTGATGTAAAAATCTCCACCCATCCTTCAGTGATGCCAAGAGATGAGCTACTCAAAGCAGTAGCAGGGACAAATGGCATCTACTGTTCTTTAACTGACAAGATTGACAAGGAGTTGCTGGACGCAGCCGGGCCAGGCTTGAAGGTGGTAGGCACCATCTCAGTGGGCCATGACCATATTGATGTGGCAGAGTGCAAGAAGAGAGGCATAAAGATTGGATACACTCCTGATGTACTTACAGATGCCACGGCTGAACTTACTGTGAGTACTAATTAAGTATTTTTTGGTTATCAATATACAGGGTTAAGTTTGTAAGTGTATGTGTATGGACAAATCCGAGACTATGAGGATTAGCGAAAAACACTTAAAGGAGTAACAAGCCCGATTTTGATGAAAACTAAAGCAGTTTCATTGGGTTTTTGAAAAATCAATATTCCTAGCCAGGAATCAATAACATTGATTTTGAAGAAAAAAACAAACCTTGTGGTACTTCCTAGAATTTGATCTTTATCAGCTACACTTTCGTATGGTGTAATAATAGAGGGTGTTTTTTTTCAACTCAACCGGTTTCATTCCGGTCAAGCAATACCGATTTTTCATCAAAATCACGGTTTCGATTCCCGCACGGAACAAATATTTGTATGGCCTATAGATTGTTGTTCAGGGCCTGGCTGTTTGTGTATGTGAGTTTGTATGTTTGTAAAAGCACCCACAATACAGGAGAAAGTCCTAGTGTGGCCCAAAGTTAAAAAAAAAATACAAAAAAAAAGAATCAGCCTTGAAATTAAGCTCTTTCAGTGTTTCTCGATATTCCCCATAGTTTCGGATTTGGCCATCCATGCACACTTTAAAAAAATACACTGCATATAAAACTCTTCCGTTACTGAATACCTGACAGACAACACACAGCCACACGTAAAGCTGCAATTTGGCATGTAGGTTCCTTGGGGAGTGTCCCCTACACTTCCTAAGGAACCTGCATGCCAAATTTACATTGCAATAAGGGAGGATTTCCCGAATTCCTACGGGAATGGAAGTACCTACGAAGTCGCGGGAAAAAGCTGCTTTGCTGGTAATGCTAAGTATAATAGTTCAGCTGAATAATTTTTTGTGTTCATGTGCTTGACCAATTCAGGAACAAGACAAAGTTGCTGTATCAATAAATGGATGAACTAAGAGGCGACATTAAGTTTATAACCACCTACCTAAACCTGTTATAATCTAAAATAAAACGTTTTTTTTTTTCAGCTAGCCCTTCTTCTGTCAACATCCCGCCGTCTCCCCGAGGCGCAGCATGAAGCGCGCACCGGCGGGTGGAAGTCCTGGGCCCCCACGTGGATGACGGGCCCGGGCCTGGCGGGGGCCACCGTCGGCATCGTCGGCTTCGGCCGCATCGGGCAAGCCGTAGCCCGACGCGTCAAGGCTTTTAATACCAAACAAATTCTCTATTACAACCGTAGTGAACGGCCTGAGGCTAAAGAAACTGGTGCTATCAAAGTCACCTTTGATGAGATTCTAGCTCAAAGCGATTTCATAATTTGCTGTGCTGCACTAGTACCCGAAACGAAAGAGGTATTCAATAAAGCAGCGTTCGAAAAAATGAAGAAGACTGCTATATTTGTAAATACTAGCCGTGGAGGTACGGTTGACCAGGATGCATTGATCGAAGCTTTAAAAAACAACACTATAAGAGCGGCTGGGTTAGACGTGACTACTCCAGAACCCTTGCCGTTAGATAACCCACTTCTCAAGCTGCCTAACTGCGTGGTATTGCCTCATATTGGCAGTGCAGCAATAGAAGCAAGAGATGTAATGAGTGAACTCACTGCTAACAATATCCTAGCGGCGCTAAAAGGCTGCGTAATGCCAGCGGAGTTGAAGTGAAAATTAGCACAATAAAAGTTTTGTTGTAAGGATATGCTCATGTTATGTAATTTATTTAAGTATTGAATTTTAAATAAAATATTATATTATATTATGGTTAGTTTCAATTTACCACAAAACTTTTATTTATCAATTTTAAAACTACAAAACTTGAATGTGTTTTTAGTGTTAGTCTGATGCGACGGATGGCGCTGGTGACGTTATAATCGAGTGTCTCGGACAATCGATTTGATTTTGGTTTAAAAGATGTAAATAACTATTTTAGTGATTCCTTTGCATTCGCAAGCAATTAAGTCTTAAGATGTATTGTATCTCAGTCTCACTCAGTGGTTGAATACCGAAGCAATAGTAGGTAGGTAGGTACTGTACCTACATAGTTACTTCAATCAACAAAAAGTTGTTAATTTGCAACTACGACGCGGATGATCAACCGTTTATCAATGAGTTTCGTTTATCTCAATAATTGGAATTCGAAGCTATTAACAAGTATCATAATGAGCAAAATGATTCGGCATTTTTTGTCTTTTCTAGGCAGGTAGGTTTATATTGCGTTAGTATAAAATAAAAATATTTAAAAACGGACCAGTCTACGAACTTGCCACAAAAGGAATTTTGGTGCATATTCTAAAACATGAAAACGAAACATACATGGCGGTTCGTGCATCAGGCGTGTTAGAAAATAAATACGAAACGTTCTGGAATAATAGCAGGGTCTGCCCCTCTGTCCCCCAAACCAAAGTAATCGGAGACCTGAAGGCAGCCGGGTAGGTACCTTTAGTAGACTGGATAATAAGTTACCATGCCACACCAAATGTGAATCACTGACAAATCAAATCAAATCAAATCAAATACGTTTATTTGTGTACACAGGTGAAAAAGGTGGAACAATTACAAGATTAATGGGTCTCTGTGTCCTGCCACAGTAGGTAGCATACAAACATTAAATAGGTATTACATTTCAAATGTGCCAAAATATTTTAAATTATATTTAAATCAAATATAATTAACATAAGTGAGTACAAACTTCAAAACATAATTCTAGGCATAATTTTATTGGCTACTATTTAATTTTTTTTTTTTTTAAGAAATTACTGAATTTCTACTTATACCTCTGAGATATATCATAACTATCAGTCTCATAATCTAGTAGAAATTCACTGATTGAGTAATATGCATTTTTTAATAAAAACAATTTTAATTCTTTTTTAAATAATCTTATGTCACTAATTTCTCTAATAAATGCTGGAATTTTATTATATATTTTTGGTGCCATACCGATAATATTTTTGTCATACAAAGCTGTGGTATGACTGATTGCCTTAATTTTGTTACGATGACGTCGGCTGGTAAATTTTTCAAAATATTCTGGATGGTACTTGATAAATACTGCTAATTCAAATATGTATACAGATGGGAAAGTTAGAATTTTTAGATTCTTAAAGTGTGGTCTGCAACTATCAGGTAATCGTAAACTACAAATAGCTCTAACACATTTCTTTTGAGCCTTAAAGGCTTGTTCCCAGTTAGTGGAGTTTCCCCAGAATATGATGCCATATCTTAAAGTAGATGAGACATACGCATTATAAGCTGCCAAAACTGCTTTTTGTGTTACAACCTTGGAAAGCATATACAATGCATAAGAAAACTTACTAAGTTTCTTACAGATAGCATCAACCTGTGTTATCCATGACATTTCTTGGTCAATCCATAGACCCAAAAATTTTGTGGTATTGACCTCGTCTATGTTTATATTTTCATATTTTACCTTTATATTGTCTAACGTTTTTGTTTTTTGTTTGTAATGCACAATTTTAGTCTTATCTAAGTTTATCTTCAGGTTGTTTTCTTTGAGCCACTTTATAATCGATTTGATTGAATCATTGACTTTTCTTTCGTACATTTCTAAATGTTCATTTTTATCAATAGAAAATATTACAGTACAGTCATCGGCAAATAGAACTATGGGATAATTTACGACTTTAGGAAGATCATTTATATATATAAGAAAAAGTAACGGCCCCAATACGCTACCTTGAGGTACACCAAAGCGAACTTCACGGGGATTTGAGTTGAAGAATATCTCAGTTTTAGACTCAGGACATATTTTCGTAATTTGTGTAATCTGTTTTCTATTACTTAAGTAAGATTTGAGTAGGTCAAGGATGTTACCCCTTATTCCGTATGCTTCAAGCTTTCTTAACAAAATACTAAAATCTACATGGTCAAACGCCTTGCTCATGTCCATGTACAGGGCTGAAACTGGTGTTCTACTATCCATATTATTCAATATCCTTTCGATTAAATAATAGACAGCAACATCCACAGAAACATTTTTCCGAAAGCCTTTCTGTTCTATCGTGAATAAGTTATTTTTTTCAAAATAATTGTAAATAGCCTTATAAATAAATTTCTCGATAATTTTGGAAAAGACAGATATTAGTGCCACAGGTCTGTAGCAGTTTAAATTATCCTTTTCGCCCTTTTGAAAATAGGCTTAACAATGGATATTTTTAATAAGCTTGGATACATTCCATTTTCAATACAAAGGTTAATAATGTGGCTGAGTATGGGAGAAATTATTTTGGAAACTGATTTTAAAACACTGGTATTTATTCCATCATCACCTGTGCTTTGGGTATTTTTAAGTGATTTAATAATTTCATAGATATCAGGTGGTGTGGCAGGTGGCATGAATATTGAGTTGGGATGACTAAAAGTAAGAGTTGTTTTAATAATGTTATTTTTTGCGATCGGTTGTACTAAATCGATATTAAAATCATTAAAAACTTGAGCTATTTCTTGAGGTTGGGTTATCATTTTTCTATCTGATTTAATTTTACAAATGCTTGCATGGGGCTGTTTTAATTTGTTTCTTTTTATCACGTTCCAAGTAGCTTTTGATTTGTTTTGGGCTGTTTTGATATAAAAGTCATTTTGGGATTTTTGTGTAAGTTTCAGGATATGTTTCAAACGTACTGAATGCTGTTTCAATGATATTTTGTTTTTTCTGTTGGGATATAATCGGTACTGCCATAGTAATTCCCGTTTACGTTTGCAACATTTTTTGATGCTATCAGTAAGCCAGATTGGCTTATTATGAAGGGAATTTTTTACTTTAATTATTGGAAAGCATAAATCATAAAATAACTTGAACAACTCAAAGAAATTATTAAATGCTTCCTCAGGATTATTGTTCTCGAAACTTTCACAAAATGATAGGCTTTTAATGCAGTCTATAAATTTTGTTACATTGTCAGTGCTATAGTCACGTCTGTATATAAACCAATAATTTAACGTAGTACGTTTTTCCTTTGTAGGACATTTCAGTAACTGCGCTGTGTGGTCAGAGAGTGCAAAATCTAAAACTTCTGATTTAGCTTTTGAAATGTTATGAAAAATGTTATCAATACATGTGCCGCTACTGATACGGGTGGGCTTGTTAATTTCTATTTTTATATTATAACTAAGCAGCAAATGTTCTAATTGTAAAGACCTTAGAGTTTTATTTAATATGTTAATATTGAAATCTCCAGTAATTATAATTTTGCTATTAGGATTTTTACAGAACGATTTTAACAAGAAATTCAATTTTTGAAAAAAAATGTTAAACATATCATTCGTTTGGTTCGGTACTCTATATATGCAAATAACTATTATATGTTCATCTATAAGTTCTATACCGCAACATTCAACAACATTTGGTACACTACACTTAACAACGTTATCAAGAACTTTGTATAAACTACTGTTTCTGACTAGAATACAAGAACCTCCGTTTCTATTACTTCTACTAAAATGTGACACAAGGGTATAGTTTGGTATATGCAACTGGGATTCATCTCCATCTTTCATGTTGTGCTCTGTTATCGTTATTACGTCTACCTGTTTACCTTCGTCGGCTAGTTCGCATAATGACTTGAAACTCGGCTAAACTGACAGGTGAAGTAAGCGAAATCATGTCCCGAAGTGGGGCGAAAAAACGCACGGCAACGCGGTGCTCTTGCGCCGTACCGTAAACAAAACAGGGCGTAGTGAAATTTTTGTTTTCTTGGTAAATTGGTCTCTAACGTCCATTGTCTGGCAGCAGTGGCTAGCTGGTCAGTGAACACTGATCAGTCGGTGCGCCGCCGTGCCCGCGACCGGTCGCGAGCGAGGCAGCTGCTTCTTGATTGTTTTCTATCGAAATCAGTCTCGGAACGTGTTGTGTATGCCTTTGGATGCAGTGGAGTGAGGTGAGTTTACGGATGACGATTTAAGCATAAATCAGCTCGACTGTTGGATTCTGATTTTTGGAGCTTAAGACTCGCAAAGCCAATCAAAATTAGGAGTTTCGCACCAGTGTGTTGCGTGAATAATTTTCCGAAATGCAGTTAGTCCTTATCAATATTTTGTTATCGCGTCTGCTGGTCAAATCACCGAATCTAACGTAACGTTTTGGTGTTTGACTACAATGTTAGCGATAGTGCATTTCTGCGCGTTATTATCTTTTACCAACATAAATTGCACGAAGTTTTAGGCATTCTTACCTTGGTATGCTTCAGTGCAGTTGCAGTTTCAATGGTTAATTAATGTAAGACAATTAAGACCGACTTTTGCAGCCGTGTCTGGACCCTGTTTCAAACGTGAGGATCGCTTTTCCCGGATTGCACCAATAACCGAGCCAGGTATGTGTAGGTAGGTAACAGCACAACACTTTCAGCAACATACCTACAATCATCCACTGAAAAACACGAATGTATCAAAAAGTCCAAGTTTTGACTGACCTGATGGGCTGTCAAGGTATGGATGCTGGGATCCCGTATCATTATAGCCCAGAAGTCAGCTTTAGGTACATGAGAAGCTTCAGTAGGTCTTGAGTACTAATCACCTAAATGTTGAAACAAATTTTAAATTGATGCAAAGTTTTTGCTTGTCTCAACATCTCAATACACTGCCATTGTATTTGTGCAGCTTTATGTTGTTGGTGGTGCTAGGAATGCAATGACTGCTATTTCAAAATGCAACGACTACTTTCCCATATGATAGGCAAAATGGTCTTCTTGCAGTTGATCTCACCGCATCGTCGCAATCCTCACTTCTCTAGAAGTCTTTTTTGTGGATTCCCTTTAGTTGTTCTTGAAAGAACAACTGAAGTCAGTCGGTCAGTCTTTAATTCAGACTGTAAGTAGGTATTTTGTATTTTTTCTCTGGAGATTGGATGAAGCTAGTCGGAACCCATTGCCGTATTTAATGTACCACTATCAACTACCGTTACGGCCACCACGCGACCTAATTGCAAAGAAACCTGAATTTGGCAGTTAGGTACCTACCTACAGCAGAAAGTACCTAACTTTTTTTTTTTGGATGGGGAGTCATCAAATGACTCCTTCCACTCTGGGCTGAACAGAAGGGAGTGTCAGACTTACTGACTAAAACCCACCCGTGTTTCTCCAAATGCCCTTTGCGTTCCAGGGACCCCGTGACTCTTACGAACAAATTCCGCAACCCTGGCACCTAACTACCTAGCTGTTTAAATATTTAGGAATCTACCTGTGTATTAGATAGAAATGTCCACATGTCAAGTGCAATTAGGACCAACCACTTAGATCATAGTAGCTTAAAGAGACAGCTTCTCCGAACTCCTTGGTCAAAGAAACTTGGGAAACGTTGTACCTATCTGTCCGCAGGCTAATTAGTTTAATATCTTACACTATTAGGTAGTTTTGCATTTATATGACCAACTAATCGTAATAAAGGACCCAACTAATTAGCGAATTTAACTACCTAATTATCGACTTTCGTGAGCTCTAAAACGTGATTCACTTTCCGAGACCGCTTGCAGTCGTCGCGGGAATGCAAACGGAATTCATTAAAAGTGTGATCAGACTTTCATCTTGTTAGAGAGGAATCTAAACGTAATAATAATAAAGTAAAGTAACGCACAAAAATCATACTGCCGGAGCTCGGAAGCACTGAATAGTTTGATAAAAAAACTGCCGCGATGACTTTCTACCGAGCAATTAGAAGATTCACACACGAAAGTGCAGTATTTAGCTACGACAGTATATGCGCCCGCGCCGGGAAATGCGCGATTTATGTTCGCGTCAACGCGTACTCTCGCGAAATTTTTGACGAGATTCTATTAAAATTGTTTTAAGATGTTGCAATGGTCGTTTGAAATAATAAGATTATGCTAGAACGCTAACATATCACAAGTTGTGATTCAAATGATTTAGTAAAACCTTTTTACATAACATTGATCAAAATACTAGCACCTGCTCTATAAAAAATATTTAAAGTGCCATAAAAGTTAAATAAAAAGTAATTTATTTATTTTTAAGTGAACGTTTATTTTATGGCTTTCACTGCAGTTTTTTGGCCGTAACGGCCATGATGTAATCAAATTGACGTTTTATTATCAACGAAAATAATAGAAAGAGTGAAAAGGTTCTATCTAGGAACATGGAAGGTGTAGTTTTTTTGCCTTAATAAAAGGTAGCAGGAATTTAAATACCTAGAGGATACCGTTCAATAATTTAGACCACTCATCCTTAAGGAAATAATTAAGGTTAGGTAAATGACTTCTAAAACCCCAAAATAGTGAGAACGACACGACCATATTAGTGATCTCGATACATGTTATGTTACCTACCTACCTAAAAATATTCAATCGGCGCATGCAGTCTATTGTCATTTCACATGACGAGGATTTCTACTTTTGCTTTTTCTAATTTGACTGAAATGTCTGCTTATAAATTTTAATTAACTCAAAGTAGGTATTAATTTTGATGCGTGGACTGTTAATACTAAAGTTATGCCTCATTACGTAGTCAAATGCGTATTTTAACATTTTGATTTATCCATTCGTGTTAGCTTAGTCATTAATTAGGTAATTTTAGTATCTATTAATTTGAACTTATCTCACTGTGGGGATAAGATTTTTACCATCATGCAGGCCGTTCTCGTTTAGTTCTGTGATAACATGAGTCTTATGGTGGTCTTATGCGAGTCTGAAGGGTCGAAAGGGAAATCGTGGAAACGCTGAAGGCAAAATATGCCCAAACCGATGGTGCCACGGTATCACCATCGAAAAAAGTTAGCTATTAGCGAAAAAATGTTTATCATCACCTTGGGTGGTGAATAGTGGTGATCAAAGAGGTCCAAGATGATGATGTTTTTTTTTTAAACACATTAAGTAACTATGGGGGCTTTGAAATGGCCATCCCAATCTTCTAGAGTTAATTTGCCAGAAATATTCCATTTGGAATTTAGGTAAATTTTTCGATAGTGTTTGAACTAATCAAAATCGAACAAATAAGTTTCGAATAGAGGCGCTAACAGGTGCACTCCCTCTCCCATCACTCTCATATCCGATGGGACGGCAACCCGACACGACCGGGGAGAGAGATCCGGCGCAGAACCAACGGCTTAACTTGCGCTCTGAGGCACGGGGGTGTCACACCACCAATTTCCAAACTCCGGGCTGTGGCAGAGAAATTCGTAATAGAAAAACCCAATAACACTTTGCCCGACCTGGGAGTCGAACCCAGTTCTCCACGCTCGGCAGTCGTGCTTACGACCGCGAGACAGGGTATCTAGGTAGGTACTTGACGGATAATGCTAGGGTTAGTTCAGGAGACAGTTTTACAATTCAGATATCCACGGAACAGACATGGCTACCTTTTTTATTTTTTATGGATGGGAAATCATCAAATGACTTCCGCTGCTCTGGGTGGAGCGGGAGGGAGTGTCAGACTCTTACTGACTAAAACCCATCCGTGTTCCTCCTAGTGCCCTTTGCGTTCCAGGGCCGCGGTGAATCTTTCGAACAAAATCCGCAACAGACCTGGGTACCTACCTACCGATGTGTAAAGTTATAGGTAAGTTTATTAATATAGTCTAATGTAATTTGGTCTTTATAGATCTACCTGCACAAAGGTCTGAAGCCAGCTTGCCAGGATATTCGTGGGCGTGAGTTGAATCTCAATTAAGTCAGACACCTATTAAACAATAAATCGTACTGTCGCCATACTATGCAGTCCGTGACGACAGTTTATGGAATAAATTAACCTTTTCAATATAATTCTCATTGTTTGATATGAAACGTATCGCTATAGAGATGCGTTTGTGGGAAGAGGAGCATAATGAAATTTCTTTTGTTCACGAGTTTGACCGTGTCAAGTTCGGTTAGCGGATGTTATATTTAAATAAAAGTAGGTAACCTACAGCATTTTATAATGGGATTAAATATAATGACCACCATAAAATGCTTTGATACCCTTAGTTCTTTTACCAAAAATATATATTTGACACCAGAAAAATGAAGTCTAAAATTACAATAGTACTAGCTATTTTAGTCACGACTGCACCTCAAATTGTATTCGAACACCAAATGTAGTAAATGATCACCAAATCTTAGCGAGCAAATTAATGCGCTATTTTTGCCTAAATAAACTACTGTGACTGCCATAAAATGTAGGCTTGGGGTTACAAACTGGATAAAATAGGTTAGGTTAGGTTAGAATTGTGACCAACCGCGCGCGAGCCGAGCGAGCGAAGCGAGCCGAGCGAGCGAAGCGAGCGGTGCCGCTACAGCGGCCGGCGAGCGCTACTTTTCGAATATTTTTTTGGAAAAAGTTATTTATTTCACACTTTTTTAACTCCAAACACCAAACAATAGCTGCCAATAAAAATGAAAGAAAGCTTATAAATTAAAATAAAGCTTTATATTTACTTAAAAGTTTTGGATTAACAATGATTTGTTTGACATTAGTTTGCTTAAACAGGATAGCAAGATGTAAAAACTTTGATTTTAATTTTACATTGCTGGTATGATTTTGGTGATCATTTACTACTTTTGGATTAACAATGATTTATTTGGAGTCATTTTGCTTAAATATGATAGAGAGACGTTAAAATTTTGGTTATAATTTTAAATTAAAATGCGTGTTTAATTTTGGTGATCATTTACTATTTTTGTCTCCTAAATGTTACTATATCTGGTGGTAAGTTAAACATAAGCCTTTTATAATACGTGTGAGATTCGGAAAAACTTTTTTTTTGGGTTCGGATTAAAGAGACGGAGCTATATAGGACGTATAGCTTCGTCTTTTTCCCACTGGAAGTAATATTAAAGTAATACTGCTTTAAGAGTTGGTGGTTTAGGCCCTGTACCCGAAATGTAAGTAGTGTAACCAACGGAACCCTATTACAAGTCTCCACTGTCCATCCGGCCGTCTGTGTCACCGGGCTGCATCTCATGAAACGTAATTAATAGCTAGACAGTAGCTAGACAGACGCAATTTTTCTATTGCCCCTATAACAATAAAATAAAAATAAGATAGAAGAGAGAAATAAAAAGGAGAAAGAGAAAAAGAAGAAAAATAAAAAAAACTGTATTTAGTCATTTGATGGATCATGCGTCCTCCTGGATAATACTTCTGGATCATACGAAAGTAGACTGAAAATCCCGAATTTTGGAAGGAGTAACACCCCAACTTTGAAGTCGAAGATACTAAATTGGGCTGGCGTGAACTGTGTTCAAAAGCCCCTTAAAATATAAATAAATAAAAATAAAAGATACTAAATTAGTGGCTTAGGCGATTGTGCTTACCCCATTTTGACAGAAACGGTGTATTTTCATGTGGTTTAAAGTATCAATATCATTTCTTTCGCTCGGGACCAACCACTGCTGGGTATCATCATCATCCACAGCCAGACTTCGTCTACTGCTGGGCACAGGCCTCTCTTTTCTTGTGCCATTCGCCGCGCTCTTGTGCCACCTTCCTACAAGTTCTAACCGCGATGGCGATGATGTCGTATGCCGATCTCCGTTCTCTTCTTTCCCTTTCTTCTGATTCTGACTTACAGTAGGTAGGTACGTACTTTTCAGTTCCGTTTGACCCTCATTCCGGTATTTCCCGCGATTTTGACGATATCCTTAACATATGTCTACCGCGGCATTTCATCCGCCTATCCTTTTCCCAACTTTATTGGGGTCGGCTTCCATTCAAACGGGATTCATCTGAATACCAGTATTTTACGTAGAGTGGCTGCCTACCAGACCTTCACAACCCATTAACTGAATAACACGGTACTTCTTGGCAAGTCGAGTCAGATTTTCTGGCTTTTGACAATCCGTAACGACTGCCAAAGATCTACACATGACAGCCGGTACCAACTTATCGTGCTTTCCGAGGCACGGAGGAATCTCGGTATGTTAAGATGGTCACCCATCCATAGATCGACCCCGGCAAGCGTTGCTTAACCTTGAAGATCGACCCGTGCAGTTGTTATTATTTAGCCATGAGCTCCTCGCTTTAACATACCACGGCATATAAAACTTAAATAACATTTAATAACCTACCCACTTATTAAAACCTAAATCACATCCTCAACTGTCACATTTTTTGCATCAACTTAACTACATTGGCAATATGGCGAACACAAGAGCTCTACGATCCGGTCAAACAGGTCCTACTAATATGGGCGTATCAAAGCTGCAACTTCGATACTATAGCCAAAGAATATAGAGGTACAATAGTAATAACGCTAAGGCCATTGTGTAAGCTCGGTCTAGCTTTATATGTAGGTATGTGGTACCTATATGGCACGGTCTAGTTTGCCAACAAGTTGAGCGAACTCTTGGTTTCGTTCAGATTTAAAACATACATTACCTAATTTGCCGACGCCGGACTAAAACATTAAAAATCACATTAATAGCGAGCGAAGCAATTGCGAAAATTTAAGAAGCTCTTAGGGTTAGTTTTTTTCACCATTTGCAGAGAAACAGGACTAAGTTGCGGCTAATGCGGAAAGGCTATAACAATCAAGCGAATTCGAAATTGAGGGAGAGCGAAGCGAGCTCGCCAACTTTAGCATCCCGGCTCGGATCAAATTAGAAATGTCTCTTAACTCTCACTCATATTTAGGATTAGATACCCTATTATTAAAATTTAAAATAATTATTTATTGGAACTTAAGTTTATTTATCAACTTATGCGTAAAAAACTGAGAAACCATGATGCAAGCGAAGCGAGCTCGAAAAATTTTGACGGGTGTAACAAATCGAATCTACCCCAGCCTGATTTTTTACCAGTTACACCTATAATTACTAGAAGTTATAAAGTAGCAGGCTGGAAGATTAGTAGGTACTAGTGCTTGTCTACTAGTGTTATCAAGCAACGAAAAAGCCGTATACTTAGCTTATGTCCAGCTTACAATTTTACCTTTCAATCAATCGAGATTCCCCGGGCACAACTTTTTGACCGTTTTTGGAAATCCCTCCCGGACGCTCCCCAGACGCCCTCCGCTCCAGCCCCGGTGTGTCGCGTATTTATCGCGAATTTAATGTTTATTTACTATAACGTAAGATTATTTTTTTTTTTGGGAATTTTCACATGTCAGGGCTGGAGCGGTTAAACTAGGACAAATCCGAGGAAACCCGGATGGATGGCATCCCTAGTGTGGTGGAATGTGGCATAAGTACGTGTAAATTGCAAAGCACGCATAGTCACTCCCTTTATTTGTGTGTTGTCTATCTTTCTAGTCAGCCCACATTACGCGTGTCCCATTGCTAGATACAGGCCTACTACCACTCCCTTTTCCACATGTCTCTCCTATGTCATTGTGGGCCAGTCCTTTCGGATGTAGTCATGAAATTCCCAAGAACACTTTTCCTGAAACCATAGCAGCCTAAGGAGTAGTGCTTGTGATCAATGAGGCAATTAACATAATTTAAAAAAAGAACGATGTCCAAACGTCACTGTCAAATTGTTTTTTTTTTACATGCAACGTTAATGTCGAGACATGACATCTACGCAGTCAAAACATCGATACCGTCATGTCATCGATTATTATTAAATGACAACCAATTTGCATACTCGCACAAATAAAATTTAAAAACGAGTTTTACGTTGACTGTCGCCTCAACGAAAGTGGTTGTATTAATGTAGGTTACGTAATATGTGGAGACTTATAATAAATTTTAATTTTAAATAATTATGATTGTGAAGTAAGTAAGTTATTTTTTACTTTATAAACATGTTCATTATGTGTAGTGAATGGGATTATCTAGATACGATCTTTCTTTTTCATACACCATGTTAGCTGGTTTGATGTGGATGCTGATCACTTATATATCACTCTTCATTTACAGCATTAAGATCTAATTAACTTCCTACATATAGATCTTTCTCACTAGGTCGTGTATCGTATAACCTAGGTATATCCCATTTTCATAACGTAGTTCCTTATCAAAAATCCTCTGTTATTCACTCTAGTTTAAGACAACCTATAACTTAAACTAGCCGGATAACAGAGACAGAAGTGTTAAACCAACAAAAAAATAAAGAATTCAGTTTCCTCATACCTATATCAGGCAAACGTTTCTACAACGCGAAAAAACCGGATTTCAAACTCAAAAGGTCACCTAACTACCTCATAATAACAGACAAAAAAGTATATACTTAACCGAAAGCGAAAACCGTAAAACCTAGACGAAATATTGGTCAAACAATGGGCATCACTTTCGAACAGTGATGTGCAGTAGTTCCCACGTACCGATTACCTGTTCCGTTTGAGTGCCTTGGACTCGAAGTGATAACGGTGTCCGCAACGGACAAGCCTACATACACACGCTCACGGAATAATCTGAGACACTATTGTATCGGGAGCGTTGGCAAGAAACTAACCACCCATTGGCACATGATTGTGGCTAAACACCACTGTAACAACAGAGCTTCTCCGAGCGATCATTATTGTTTACATCAAGACGAGGGCTTGCAAATGAAACTCAGGACAAATCAGTTCATAATGGCTCTATTGTAAATTCAAGAAAACATTAACAAATAACAATATATCAAACAAATCTCCATTTTAACATCGCAGTATCGTCTTCAGAGCACAAGGTTCGTTTTCCGTCTTCAAGGCTTCTGCTGGCAGATGATGAACCGCTCGGCTTCATTCTGGATCAACTTGAAGATTGCGGCGATGGCTTCTTCGTTCTTGCAGGAGATGGGGGCAACACCAGACCGCTTCCCACCGCCCCAGCTGGAGGTGAACGTCAGCTGTGCGTCGGCGAAGAGGCAGAAGCAAGCCACGAAGACGAGGACGAAGAAGATCTTGTTCATCTTGGACTGTTTTTGGTAGTACTGTTGATTGACGGAAGAGTGGTGGATGTGTGATGTCTGTGCTAGAATTCTGGGGCTTTTTATACTCCCATCCCCTAATCACCCCATCATCTAATAATGTCGGGAGTAAGAAGCCGTAGATATTTTAATTTGAATGTAATTTGCAATGACCGATGACGGCTGTTGATTACTTGGAGATTTTCAATTGAGTAGAAGCTTGATTGATTGTGAAACCTTAGGCTGCCTATCTGACGAGAATCAGTTGAATGCCTACTAAAAAGTGATGACGAAAATGATAGAGGGTGTTAGTAGATAGATATTATCATCGACACAAAAATAATACCAGAGTGTTTGATGAGAGATTTCTATGACGATTCGTATTGCGAATGGTAACAACGTTAGATTGTCAATAAAGTTCTAAGTCAACTGCTTTACCACGAGAACAAACCATGTTTCACCTAGTGAAGGTATAATATGTACAGACATATATATATGTGCCTAACTGCCGGCCCATCGACCCGTGTTTCCACTCATAGAAGGTCTGTAGCAAGGCCAGCTCATCGCTTGTCGGATGAGTGCTTTGCGTATCCGACTTTTTGACAACTTGAATGTTGCTATTTACATAAATGACGGCATGGCATTGCTGTCATGTTGGCAACTGGATGGAGAAATCACTCGGGAATTTTTCCCTAATATTATGCAGATTTTGGTTGCACTCATATTTATTCGTTTTAGTAGCAATTATTATCACTAAGTAATCAAAGCCCACATTAACAGCCGAAAAGGCAAAAATATTCTCGCAATCTAATATTAGCATGTAAGTACCTATTGACAAATACAGATTTCGAAAATAATGTGCTGAGGAGCTTCACCTTGGCGAGCCTAATAAATGGCTTATTACAATAGCTTGCAGTGCAGTTAGCGTTAAGTACATCTTCAGTTTCACAACAGGTGTTGCATTTTCAAAAAAGGCATTGAATTGTTGTTGAGCATTGTAACTCCATTCCTCACCGTAGAGCGAAGTCAGGTGCTGTCAACTAAATTCTGAAAAAAATTAAGGCTAGAATGAGGAGTTCTTTACACGGCTGTGTTAATGTTAACAGTTCACTCCGTACCAATAATCATTTACTACCCGTACGCGTTGACTTATGGCACCTGACTTGACACATTTCGAATGACGTTTTGAGGTTTTAATTTAAGTAGGAACTCAAATTGAACAATTCGATTTCGATGAAAAAAAAAACGCGTTAGCATTACTGTTACCATTGCATTTATATTATTTCCATCGAAATCAAATTGTTAAATTTAAATTAAAACGTCAAAAAGTAATTCGAGCCAGGTGCCAAGTTAATGCGTACGGATATAGTCAATGCTTTTCCCAGGTGCTACAGGGCTAACAATAAACAAATTTCTCTCCTCGATGCTCCTTGTAAAAATATTGAAGAAAATAGCTACCTTTCGTCATTTAATAATCTATGCAGAGAACATATTGTTGATGTATCTGCATTTGTTATTAAGAAGACTGGATATATTGATGATAAGATATTGGAATCTCGAGATAACTTTGATAAAGTACCTACCTTTCATTGACAGATATCTAAAGTTCATGATCAATGTTGAAGAATAGGCACCGATAAGGTTCACAATATCTCCAGGGATTTATTCTTCAAGTTATTGTTAGTACATTTCATCTTTGTTGGTAATAGATCTTCAATTAACAATTCGACGCGACGATTAGCGTTTGTTGTTATTTAGACCTTTTGTTTCTAAACGGAAACTTTCTTTACAAGCTGGCTAAATGTTTTGGCACATTTTCTTTGCTAAGGTTTACGTTTTACCATTCCATAATTAGCAGTTCCTTAGTACATATTATGTGCTTGCTCATGATATGGTTCGTTGGTGGCGGTGGTTCATTTTTTTTTAAATTATTTAATTTACATAAGTTACATACATAGGTTATACACAAATCTTCTGCCACACAGCACGCTGCAGTATGTACCTACAGTTTGTCCGCATCTTTGCCGCATAAGTTCACCTTCATCCATAGTAATTATAGCAAAATGAGTGAGTATTATTACTGGTATTTCATCCATCGTCTTCGTCTGCTTTGGATATAATTTTAAACTCTTAATAAATAATCTTCAATGATTCTTTGCTAATTTGCTTAGTATCATAGCCACTTAAAAGAATATCATCGGGTTTCAATAAAAGGCGAGGTCTGTGTGATACTGGCAGGATCAG
The DNA here is from genome assembly GCA_947386135.1 of Melanchra persicariae. Classification (NCBI taxonomy): domain Eukaryota; kingdom Metazoa; phylum Arthropoda; class Insecta; order Lepidoptera; family Noctuidae; genus Melanchra; species Melanchra persicariae. The sequence continues at coordinate 3,636,885 of OX376664.1, read as the reverse complement.
ATTGATCGGAACACCTGTGCAAGCGATTATAGTCGGTGATCTCACACCTGCGGCGTCAGCGCGAATGTCGGATTTTCGACCAAAACGATGATGTAACGATGTAACTGGTTCCGTAGTCATCTGGATGTTCGCGGTCAGGGTTATCGAAAACAAAACAAAAAGTTATTATAAGCTCATGGGGAAATTCTCGCTGTTTGCTTTCCAGTTGGATGCAATGAAAACTGTGCTGAATGTGTAGGTACCTATATGATCCTGAATTAGATTAGGAGACGAAAGGCTGGTGATAGAGCTGAACTGAGCTCTGCCTATTCAATGTAAAAGGAGAGAAACTAAGGAGGGAGACAGTGATAGCGTGACGGTTGACAGACAGGATGTGAGAGAAAAACGTGTTGCGACGGCCCCAAGTAGACGAAGATGATGAAAAAAGCGAGACAGAACAGCAGAGACAGTAATAGAGTAGAAGGATCCCGTTAGTTACCCTTCAGGTATGAAATCCTCAAAAGTAGAGAAGCTTATTTTGCCATTCAATTTAAATAAACGTCTTAAATTCTGCACAAGTATAGCACAAATTGGCAGCCCTGGTGCGCCCGCGCAGTCAGCCGTGCATCCAGTAATTGGACCGGCCGCCATGATGTTACAAAATGTTTATTATACTTATTGTTTTATATGGTGATGTACCTACTCTTCCGAGCCTTCCGCACATGACATACTATTGACATTGTGATTGAAACTTGTCTCGAAAAACAACGGTTGCAGTGGCATGTTTTTAGAAAAGTTTTTTTTTTTTTATCGTTATCTATTGTTTACCATCTATTGGCATCAGATTCGCCCGCATGACTGTCGGAAACTCCACATCATCATGATTTTTGCCCTCCTACTCTAAGAAGTTTGCCAGCGGCTTCATCCTCGTGAAATCGGAGTTTTACATCTTTAATTCTGGCTTCCTTTTTTATGGATGGGGAATTTTCAAATGACTTCTTCCGCTCTAGTTGGAGCGGAAGGGAGTGACTCTTACTGACTAAAACCCATCTGTGTTCCTCCTTATGCCCTTTGCGTTCCAGGGCCGCGATGACTCTTTTGAACAAATTCCGCAACAGTTCTGGCTTCTAGGGCTTTCCCAGGAAGCCAGTATTGTTTTTAACTCTCATGATTCCAGCTAGTCTCCGAGTTTTTGCTTCCTCCAAAGTCCCTGTTAGCCATGTCAAGTACGGGCTTAAAAATATTCTGTGAATTAATCCAGGTTATAATCTATCTGTGTGCCAAATCAACATCCAAATCTATTCAGCTGTTTTACTTCATTGAGTAACAAACATCTAAATATCATAGATACCATATTTCATTAATTTAGGTAGGTACCTATAATGGGGACTGATAGTGTTAATGTCGCAGCCATAAAGCTTAATCAGCCGTTTCATTAAAAGCCCATCCTTTTCATTGAATCACGCCGTTTAACCAGCGACATAAGTTACATTATTAAAAAAGATGTCACTTAGGTTGCTGAAAAATCGGCGCATTTAAATGAAAAGGCTAGGCTTTTAATGTAACGGCTAATTAAACTAGTTGGCTGCGACATTAATATTATGATTTACTGTAGACTAAGGTCCTGTTTCACCACTTATGATTGAGTTTGCGTTAGTTAGCTTGACAGATTACACACTGTAAATTATAGTCTTGAGTGGTAGGGGAAGTCCGGGAGAGTTGAACCACTTTTAATATAAAATATCATAATTACTTGTTTATTGGGTTTAGAGAATCGATTATACACTTATGCGATGCCTTACTTTAGTAGGTACATTTGTGCTTAATTGTATTGCTAATAAATGCCCAGGTAAAATTTTATTGGCATTTTACTAAAAAATGAGAAATGAGTCAAGTCTCCCCACCTGCAGGGACACTTGAACCGGGGTATGGGGAGAGTTGACCATATTGTTTATGTGGAAAATAAAAACCATTTTCAGCTTCAATCATAGTTTTATATATCTTGTCTTTTACAATAATTAACTTGTTTTTAATACTGCCATCAAAGAAAATGTTATTAACATAACATTTTTTTGTAAAATTGTTCCAAAATAAACAAAATCACAACAATAACTTTTTATATAAACAATTAAAAATAATTAATTTTTAGCAATGTTTTTTAATGTTAACTTTTTATTATTATTATTTACTGTCGCATATTCAAATGCCAACTGCATTGCTTGTTTTCTTGTCAAACCATAATGCATTTTACTGCATGTCAACAAATAATTGACAAGAAGCTTTTCCTCGGCTGTTGTAAATACCTGTGATGCTTTGTATTGACTGTTTTTTTCTTCAAATTTATGAATTTTATCTTCATTTAATTTATACCGTCTCAAAGTACTCCTATCTATGCCATATTTATTTGAAGTTTGTCTAGTAGAAGCGCCTCCCTTAATTTCATCTATGGCATTTTGCAACTCCACTTTTGTGTTTTTTCCATTTGCGTGCATTTTCAGGAGGCTTGTATTGAAAAGGCATCATACAAGTTGGCACTGCAAATACAATAAATAATATTAAGACCGAAAAAAAAACAATCAAACAAAATTAAGTCTAATTTCCCTGCACAGGGAGACATGAACCACTGAGCAAGTCTCCCGCAACCACCCTGGTGCAACTCTCCCGCTCACACTAATTCCCCATTTAGGTTATGACAAAGAAAAACCTCCGATCGTAGAGAAAAAACACTTAGCACACGTCAAACTACATTTGTCTGGCAATATAATAATAGCAACAAACAATACGTACCTCAATAAATACGACAGCAATCACAAAACTACTTAAAACATAAAAATATACTCCGCAGCAACAAAAACACGTTTTACATTGTCATTGACAAACCACACTGCTAAGGTGCAAAATCGCTGCATACTTGTGATTGGCCTCTTGCGTGCAACCAATGAACGCTTTGACGGTTTGTTTGCGCTAAATTTAAATACAATTTTGAAAGGTGGCTCAACTCTCCCACCTGGGCAAGTCTCCCGGTTTTCCCCTATATTTTCCATTTCGTACAATTTATTGTAATGCTGCAGGCAGTCCAATTAAAATGACTGTTGCTTTCTATTCAAATCTGAAGCAATATTCTATAATTAGGTTATTTCCAAGCAGTACTGCTCACGACTTTCCGGCGCTTATTATATTCCAAATGATTTAATTTATCAACTAATTTACGTTTACTTCATTCGAGAGTAAATCGTAAAGTTTAGCTATAAGGTCTATTTTTGGTTAGTAAGTAAATATGCTAAGCTAAGATAAGGACGATGTGTGGTGTGGGGGCAGTCAGTGACATGGGCATCCTGTGATGAAGTGGAACTATAAAAAGTTATTGGTATTGTGGTAGCTAGAGTTTTGTGTAGAGCTATGTGATGAAAGCAAGTAGACAGCTAGAATCAAAACGAATGGTGGCCCAGAAGACTGCGCAGTAGCAGACTCGTGTGACAGCGGCGGCGGCGCGCGTTGCGAGGTGGGGTACTGCCGCAGCGAATAGCGAACTTCACAGACGCTATTAACTAAGAGCGGATTTTACCAATGAAACTGCACGCGATCAGTACATCTAAACTGCGTTCAAGAGCTGTCAGTGTAAATATTCCATAGAAATAATAATGACACTGGCAGCTCATAAACTTGGCTTATTCGCTGATCGCGTTCAGTTTCATTGGTGAAATTGGCCCTAAGAGTTAATCGAAAATAGGGTAGGTGACTAAAAAAATCTAATTAGTCCGTTAGATTTCCAAAAAATACCATCAAAAAGGTACCTATCTAAACCAAAAATGAAAACGAAACAGTGCGTTGAAAACTCGTGTGTCGTCACTTGAAAGCACAATTTTTACTTCCACGTGACGTCACGAGCCCCCACTCCTGATCTTTGATGCGATTTATCTTCGTCTTTTTTTATTGATTCGACAAAAAAGATCTTTGATGCGATTTATCTTCGTCTTTTTTTATTGATTCGACAAAAAAGATCTTTGATGCGATTTATCTTCGTCTTTTTTTATTGATTCGACAAAAAATAAGTGTCCAATATTTTTCGATAATCTAACTGACGGACTAAATAGAATCATATATTAAAAATATATGATTCTATTTGGACCAGGAATCATCCCTATTGAGATATTTGACAAAGCGAGCACCATCGTTGCATCGACGCTTGCCTAGATAAACCTAGGCCTTTTCACTCATAAAAATAATTTCCGCCCCCACCAATCCCCCACTGAATGCTGAATATACAACTTGTAACAGAATAAACGCAATACTGACAGAATAACGCAGTAATAGTAGTAGCATTAATAGTAAAAGTTGTTCATAATGATGAGTACAATGACCCCTTACGAAGAATTGCGTTTATTCTGTTACACGTTGTATGTAAGCCTTCGCTTTCTTTTGCCATAGGTACCACTCCCCATTTCCGTGTGCCCATCATCCAGGTGTTTATTTATTTAGACTTCTTGCACAGTACTTATTGTTATCGTTGTCTATGGCGACTTCCGCACGTAACGCCATGCACCATAATGTGCGGTGCAGCAGAGCAACGATTGTATGGTAATGTTCAACGTTGAATTTATATTATAATCCTCGATGGTCGGTAATTTTAATATAATGCATGATAATATTAAATTGATTATTAGCAATTCAGATTGTAGATTGTATTACTCAAGCAAGAAATGTAATGTATGTATTTATGTATTTAATTTACAGAAGTGGTACATAAGCGAACTTAATGCAATAAGGTGTTCTCTACTGATGAACCTTTGGGTCCAGTTACGAAAAAAAATTAAAAAAGTACTTTTATGCTGCTGCAAGACCATATCCAATTTGTTTTTTCAAGGTCTTGTCGTTGATGTCTTTTGAGTTAAATGCTTTGGAGAAATCCACAGAATACTTACTATTTTTTATAGCCTCAAGTTGTGATGACAAGCCAATATGTTGTGATCGACGAACTCTTTGCTTGATATGCGTACAAACTTCTAATCAATCACTGGCATGCAAAGTGAGTCCCTATTCTACTCATTTTTAAGCAACTATTATGGCAGTTGCATCCAGTTGCATCTCAGTCGCAATCTGTCAAAAATATATGGAAATTGAGGCTTTTTTAACAGATGCGAAGAATTGGCACTCTGTTTGCCAGTTTTATGTGGATAGGGAATCATGGAGATAAACTATAGGTATGTAAGCTACATTTGAAAGAAAAATGTAAGTGTGACATAATCATTCCCTTACCTACACGTCTTCATATATTTCTTTAAATGATCATATTCCAATAATTCTTTAATGTTCCCAACACTGGGGCACCGGACTACTCTGTGTGAGGAGTGGGTCACATGCCTTCGATATTTTTAGTTCTAGAACATGCATTTTTCTCAATTTCAACATCACCTATACACACACGTATCACGAACCGTATCATTATTCAAATTGTTTATCACAGTAAAATCACCAAGAACTTTGACTTGCTCAACCTTATCATTAGCCAAATCACTTAAATCTGCAAGATTGATGTCACATTCAATTAAAACATTGTGACATTGATCGGTGTCCCCTGCGTGATCCCATCTTCATAGTGATGTCAATTGGACGAGCATGTGACTCTTCGTGTATGTAAGGTCAGTTCAATAAGTTTGTAGATTGCTGGTTATTAATTCATGTCTTCATTATTATTTTGTTTGTTTTTGGCGTTGTTACGGAGATTGTGGTTAGTTGGTACCTACTGTTGGTAGTATATACAACGTGTAACAGAATAAACGCAATACCTCTTAAGGGGTCATTGTACTCATCATTATGAACAATTTCACTATGGGACCAACACCGAAAAAGCGAAAAGAAATCGACTTCCCTATACATTTATGTGCGTTTAACTCGACAAAATGTACTGCAGTACGATTCTGTAAACATATTATTATGTCTATTATTATGTCTATGTGAACACCCGGGCGGGGCGCACGACGGGTGAGTTGTCTACACTAATATTATAAAGAGGAAAGATTTGTTTGTTTGTTTGTTTGTTTGAAATGAATAGGCTCCGAAACTACTGGACCGATTTTAAAAATTCTTTCACCAATAGTATTGTACATTATCGATGATGGACATAGGCTATAGAATATTTTCAAAAAAGTTAGGGATCCGTATGAAAACTTCGATAATGTAACCCAAGGTGTGAGAAAAAATCCTTATATCGCGTGCGCTGCGGAATCTATTGACAATAGAGCAAAGTGATGTACTACAGTTTTATAGAAGTCATCAATGTCTACAAAAAAGTCCGCGATACCATATGTCTAACTATTATGGTTAAGTCACCATGGCCGCTTTTTGTTCAAATTATTCAAGCAAATCCTTGGTGATTTGAAAAAATGGTGATTTCGGTATCATGTTATCAATCCTTATCCATTTAAATGGTTTGATAATTAAGGTTGATTATTTCCGTGTAAATGACACTTCAAATTATTCAAATCGGACCTTTCGTTCAAAAGATACGACGGTAATAAACATGCTCGGAGTAAGAAAAATGTCGCGGCTTGAGCGAACTGGGAAGAATCATATCAATGCTTGGTCCGATGAAGTTGAAAATGATTTCGATAAAACAATAAGAATAACAAATGTTTGGATTTTTTGCAAATAAACTACATACCTACATAATATGGGGTGAAGCAGGGGTGATTAAGTTTTTAGGGGAGGACATTATTGCTTGCTTTAATTTACGTCGGGATGCTATGAACAAACTAAAAATGGGATTATTGAAACAGATGTACCTAACAGTTTTTGCATAATTAACTCCTGACGGGGTGAACGGGTGAACAGTTGCGCTGAACCTGAGACCATAGAATAAGTAGAAATGGCTAAGTAATAAATGTAAATTAATGAAAATCGTTGTGCTTAATTTTCCAAAACTAACCTTTATAAGGGGATATAGGGGGCGTAGAAGTTTGTGGAGTACCTACTAAATCCGCGCGGACGAAGTCGCGGGCGAAGTGCTAGTCAAACAATACAAATAAGATGGAATGACAGCTCTATTGTCGTTCACTCCGCCTAGGTGAACACCGTGAGATGTCGACAGAATCGACCGGCTGAACAGCTGATTTTTGTTTCGTATATTAATAATTAATATTTACTTTTATTTCTTTGTTTCTTAAACTAAGCTAGGGTTTTGGATGTGCTCTTTTGGAATTATTAGTCAAGACCTCTAGTCTAGAGTGTGGTTATGTTGTGGTCCATATTGTAAATTTTCATTAGAAATGGCTTGAGGGATGTGGATATGATGATCTGAATGCAGTACTCCCTTCAGATGATCATAACTATATCCCAGTAATGCCATCGTCAAGTCAAGCTTTACTTTTTCTGTTTAAGAAACGTGTTGTCTATTAGTCATTTCATAATTACTGTAAAATCAGCTTAAAATCTCAAACAGGTTGACAGTTCTTCACATTCCTAAACATCGCTTTAATGTTTTATTTGCGTTTCTATGTTGCAAAGAAATTCAATGGAGCATCAAAGAGACCTGTCGAATGTCAGTGACGCGTGACAATCAAGTCAGTATCCCATTACATTCGCTAGATACAATCTAATTACATTACTTAGACTATTTTAGTTCGTTATGTCTGCTAGGTAGGTTCCTTCGTGTTTTTAGACTAATGTGCGGAAACTGAATAATTAGCTAAAACTATGATGACAAATGACACAATATTTTGAATGCGCATTTAAAAAGTTAAATAAGAATAGGTAATAGAGGTGTAATCAAAAAAATCTTAATTGCAGTATTCTACTTGGATTTTTAAAAAATTCGCACGTCACGTAACTTAGCCTTTATTAATAAAGGCGTACGAGTAAAATGTTGTTAATGAATTGCAGTAATTAGTGTTGCCCGCTTCAAATGTTTAATGATGTAACCGCTTTCGCTGACTAACAATACACGTCTTCCTACAGTTACGATGCAGTTTTTTGCTGTTTTCATCTCTTATTGCACTCTTAAACAACAATTAAACTTTTTGAAATTTAATGGATTCTAGTGGATTGAAAAATAGTATAATTTGTGTCGTTATCAATCAGGAAAGGGAAGAAATAAACTACTGACGCAGAATTAAGTTGGCAGGTAATCCCTGATTATAATATTTGAGTGCGTTGTGGTACTGACCAGCTGTGCGATTCTGTAAACATGTCGAAGTGAAAACTTAAGCGAAGTAAACGACAAGTGAGCTGTCAAACCATACAAACATGAGAAGAAGACCATACAGAGAAGATACGAATGACAGCTCACTTCGTGGTCACTTCACCCAAGCCTTCACTTCGACATGTTTACAGAATCGACCGGCAGGTCTAATTGATTTATTCACCCCAAGTAACAATTACTTAGTTATGAAAAAGCATGACGAATCGATGTTTCGAATCGATTTGAATTGTGATATTCAGTTCATTATAGAGAAAAGGGGTATTTTCGTGTTGATTAGTGAACGCACGACACCCATTAGTTCTATGGAGCTTTTGCCCTTTGTTTTTCGTTACTATGCTACTCGTGCGGGTAAGTAAACAACCCGCATGTTATGGTAACACCCCATTGTTTACAGTATGAGGGCCCCCATTAAACAGAGTAAAGACAATAAAATTGTGTTTCATAGTAATTCACGGGTAGTTCGGTGATGTGTACCTCATAAATCTTTATCGCTATGCATAAAATTGTGGCGCAGACCGTACACTGGGTAAGCTGATTGATAGAATCCCGTCATCGTGGGCCCACTTTTGAAAGATAATCTTAAAATGAAACCCTAAGGATTTTGGCTAAGTAATAAATGCCAGACAGTTCGGTTTTCGAGGTTAAGCAATGCCTGCCGAAGTTAGGTCCACTGATGGGTGACCACCCATTACATGCCGTGACTTCTGTGCCTCAAGCAAGTACCGCCCTTAATACCAGCTGTCATTTAGATCTTTGTCATTTGTTTCTTTTTCTTTTTTTTTAGATCTTTGTCTAGTCTATTCTATATTTTAATATGGCAAACAAAGCCGATGTCGACTATTCTGCCAATGTCTAAAGTGGATTGGTAAAGCAAGTGTGTGATATATTGAACTGAACGGTAGGCAGAGATTAGATCTTTGTCATTCGTTACCTACGGTTGGGTAGCTGTCTGAAAATATGAGACAACTCTTCCCAAGGTGTTATTGTGTTACCTAACTAGGTTGTGGAGGTAAAAATACTGGTACTCAGTTGCAACCGGTAAGACTGCGTTACCACCAGAGATATGCGAGGATGCGTAGCAAGGGATGTCTTTGTTAAGAACCAATAGAATCGCTTCATTTACCTAGTCTATACATATATAGCGGGGCTATGGGTAAATGAAGCGCAAGCGCAAGCACTAGCACATCCCTCGCTACGCATCCTCGCACACATCTGGTGGAAACGCACCCTTAGACTGGAGACCCGCTCCAACATAGTTGGAAAGATTGATTCAACGAACTGAAATTTAGTAGTGTTCTGTTACCCATATAGCTATCACAGGCATATTGCAGTAAGTGTCGAGTAGTACCAGCAGACATCGACCTCCATCGATCAAGTGATGTTTACTGCGCCGCCCGTAGGTACCTACCATGACGAAGCGCTAACGCTGTGACTGCTGACCCACTTATGCGACATGTGTCGACATGGCAATGGACTGTCAGGTGACAATTGTGATATAAAAGGTTTTTAAATGAGGCTGTTGTAAACTGTTGGGTTCTAATATTTAATGTAACACGGTAGTAATGAATGAGGGTTCATACCCTTGGACTTGACCTCATTAAGAGCATTTAGTTACGCCCTACGGCTTTTCATATAAACTTTCAAGTCCTTGGTGTTTGAAATAAATGAACCGATTTCAATTTAAGTTGATACCCATATACGCTAGATATCCTGGTCTAACTAGTTAGTAGAGAACGTTTTCGAAAAAGAGTTTTGAGGGAAAGATAGAGTGTTTTTAAATCACTCTTACAATCGCTCTCTCTCTCTCCCTCTGAACTCTTTTTCTTGGCTTGGTTGTGGAGGTCAGTTAGGCAACAGTTCCATGTAAAACACTGGTACCAACTGCATGCGATTAGACTGAAAGCTTGACCAGGCAAATGGGTAGATAGTCTTGAACTGAAGTCTTCAAATTAGATACCTACTTTTCAATTTGACGAGGCTATTTGAAGTCATCCTACTTCAACTGGGTTTCAGTACTTTAGTACTGGGATTTTCGAGCTACTATTGTTAGACAGCCTATATTCTGACAGTGGTCCAGAAAAAAAGGTGAATGGACTACACTTTCTCGGAACTGTCAGACATTTATCTTCTTCTCTCTGGTCTTCTTGAGCTTCAAGAGAGCCGCTCATTCTATGGAAAGAAGAGAGACTGAGCAGTCAGCATAAATATCTAGTCTGAACTAAGACTGAATGACTGACCAGTCTTTCGCTATGTCGTGCTAATAAGGATGATTGTTGAGTAAAAAAAAAAAAGATTCTGTTTAGTCCGTCAGTTAGATTATCGAACAATATTGGACACGTATTTTTCGTTTTATCAAATCAATCATAATTGAGTGGGGGCTTGTGACGTCGCTTTCCGTTAAAAAGTGTACCTACTGAAATGTGACGTCACATTAGTTTTCAACGCACTGTATCGTCTTCATTTTTAGTTTACGTTAAAAAATACGTGTCCAATATTTTTTGGATATCTATCTGACGGAAGGACGGAATTAGATTTTTTTAGTCATCTACCGTATTCCTTCACGATTCTGTTGTGAGAAAGTGACGGAGCTATACAGGACGAGTAGCACTATCTCTTCTCAGAGCGGAATCATGATGACATTGACACATCACAGTAGGAGGGTTTTTTATGGGTAGGAAATCATCAAAAATTACTCGTTCCGCTCTGGGTAGAGCGGGAGAGAGTGTCAGACTCTTACTGACTAAAACCCATTTCAGTGCTTCTCCTAGTGCCCTTTGCGTTCCAGGGCCGCGGGAACTCATTCGAAGACAAAATCCGCAACACAATAGGAGGGCTGATGTATTTATCGAGACCATATTTATGAAGGTGGTTTCCCTCACTCAATACTCGTATATAATAGCTCTTCACAACGTACTCCGATTTTCGTTAGAAATCATCAAAGTGTAAATGTCTAATGCACTATAGCTTATAAGAAATGACGGGCATTTCTCTATCACTCGTATGTTCTCTGATGAGTTGGGACATTATCGTATTGACAGAGTATCGAGTATCGATGGTGAAAGTGGCCAGTGTTAGAAAGTTACGTAAGCCCTCATTCATGATCTTTTGTGAGCAAATAAGGTACAAGTTCGTCGTGTAACACGTACGTGTCAATTTTTTATGGGTTTTGAAACTTTTTTCCATATGATGTTAGTCTGAAGCTCTATGTATTTTTTTGAGTATTCAATTTAGAGGTTTCTCAGGAAAAAATCCTTTTTTTTAATAGAGAAAGGTTTTGGGGATATTTTTGAGAGAGAGAAGGATGAATCAAAGGATTTCCCAGTAAACATTTTTTTTCTGACAGAGAAAACGTAGGCATCGTCGTAATATGACTTACCCATATTCCATGGCAAGTAGGGACCTTGAAAGGTACCTTGTTATGTATCATCTAACCCATGTTACTATTCTCACTCATTGTCAATCCATATTTTTATAAAACAAAAATCCTAAGAATGAGAATGTTTATACAGCGTAATAACAAAACCCTATTGTATAAAGCACTGTGTTTAGTTAAGGTAGACCGATTTAGTTTCGTGCTACAACACGGGTCAGTTCTCACGGGGGCTTGGCATCCGGGTCCAATGGCCTTAGACCTTTGATATACTTGGGTACTATTAGGAGATACTACAATCTCTCCTGTAGTGCAGATTTTATTTCGGGCTGCATTTAAGTACACGCATTCGTCACCATGACGGATGGACGTTCTCATTGCATATGGAATCGTGTTTTTTCACGATTCGTCAAAATACCGTATTCGAATTAATGTTCACATTCATTTCATGATTCATAGTCCAGTCTTGGATGAACTACCTACAACTACTACCTACTGAAATATGCGGGCGCAGCCGGGGGGGCGGGATCCATCATAAAATCTTCATGATTCATGTTTCAGGACGAACGTGATTTTAAAAAGACGATACTTACGTGATTTAACGTATCAGTCATTTTTCACAATTCGTGGTGCAAAAAGTATTGCTGTCGTCAAAAAAATAAAGAATCGTGAAAAAAGACGATCCGTCAAAAAAGATAAATCGTCCTCGTGTGAATGAGCCCTCAAAATAGATTTTCACCACGGATCTGCTTCCGTGGCTAATCCCACCGGCACTATGCATTTTTCCGGTATTCCCGAAAATGCAATAGCAATAGTTTGTTATGGCATTCAGCGATAGAGTAGTTTTTGACAAGTGACATTCTGTCTGCATAGCGTGGCGAAGGCGATTGTCAATACGTCAAAAATGTATGGGATTGACAGATGCTATCGAAATGTCACGTGATCATATTCCTACATTTTGGCATTTCGAGAGTCGCATTCGCTAATTGAATGGCATATTGTCTAGGGGCCAGGGACAACACTAGATAACATCTTTTCTGTGTTGTGTCCAATTTTTTTTGTAAATAGCGGTTCCAAATTTTTTCTCCAATCATGCAAACATTTCAGCACATAGGTAACTTTTATAATTATTTCGCGGCTTTGCGTCATGCACAGCTATAGTTTTCGACGCACGCCATTTAATCCGCGTACAGTTGCGAGCCCAGTTATTACGCAGAAATGTTTTTTGTTGCAATACTGGTCAATAGTGCGCACAATGGAGCATGATTGTGTTGTTAGGCTTAGGGTTAACTTACACGGAAATGCCGCGCAATGCGACGGTGCATGAAGTTTTTATTAAAATAGCAATACAATACAATAGAACTTAACTTAAGATAATATTGAGTTAACGACGTACCTATTTGCCTATTTTAGTAGGAAGCTTTAAATAGAAAAGAAAACGGAGAGTGAGACGGACGGGGTCGGGGGAGTGGTAGGGAGTAAATTTATAAATTACGATATCTTTTTCGTTTGCGTTCCAACTGATTGATTAACAGATTAACAGTGCACCTGGCAAGGTATCTCTTCACCCTTGGTTGACTGGTAGAGTATGCCTAGAAAATTAAGTCCACCTTTGTACCTTTGTGCATGAACTCCAAATAATTAAATACACAGAAAGTCGTAATACCTCTCCATATCACAGTCATTCTGAAACGTGCTCAAAAGACTGGCAGCATCACAACGTTGAATAGCAATAGGTAGGCACTCATTTTTTTGAAAAACAATAAACGTGTCAGCCCTTTGATAATAGAGTTCTATATTGTAGGTATATCTTGAAAACTGCGCGCAGTGTTGGTCTTAGTGTGGGCTGACCCTAAAAGGGAGGGTTTGATTATCATAATGCCAGTTTGCGACACAATTCGATTCTTGATAGGCCCGCGGAGGTGTGCACAGCACTACAATGAGATTCTACAAAAACCTATTTGCATAAGTTTGCTTCATGTTTTTTTTTCTTTGTCGTAGATTGGAGAGACAAAAAAAGGACGTTTTTTTCTAAATCTGCAATAAGTTTCTGTCACTTGCATGTCATTGTGTTAATCGATTGAATTCTATGGTTGACTACATTCCTTATTTTGGTAGAGGATAGGTTAACGAGTTTTATTCTGCATTTTAGGTTAGGGAAAGAACCATCAATCATGTTATCATGATTTTGCCAGTTTATATTTAAAAATATTTGAATAACTGTCTGATAAACAAGCAAGCTGATAAATTGACCCAGTTACTAGAATTAGTCCTAAAAATAGTTATTTAATCATTTTGACATTATTCTAGCAGACGCGACGTTTAATATTTTGTTTCTTTGTAACAGAATAAACGCAATTCCTCTCAAGGGGTCACTGTACTCATCATTATGAACAACTTTTACTACGGACCAAAACTGACCGCGAAAAAAAATCGACTGCCCCATACATTAATGCGCGTTTAACCCGACAAAATGTACTGTGGCCTTAGAGTGAGTTTTTTAACGTTCTCGATCGCGTTAGCAGAAACGTCAATTTGTATTGAAACTGAATAAGCGCCGTCTGGTGACACTCACGGACAACCTGTTTTTTTCTATACAAATTGACATAAGCGAACGTTTACGTTAACGCGATCGAGTACGTTAAAAAACTCACACTAAGCCCTCAGAACAGCTGATTTTTTTTTTACGATTCGTGGTTAGTCCCATAGCAAAGTTCATAATAATGAGGACAATGAGTCATTGAGAGGTAAGTATTGCGTTTATAATGTTAAGTACACGTTGTATAAAAAAATGCAATATTATATATTTATGTAATATCATTTTCTTTCAAAACTTAAACTTTTTATGAATAAATGTTTGTCAATCCTGTTTGAAATTACACAATTTTCGAGCTTTTATTTGTTTTATTAATTACTTATTAAAATACCAAACTAAGAACATACCATTAGCAAAAAAAAATAAAATAGGTATGTATGACCTAAGAGCAAATTCCAAGCAGGAGTCATCATTATTTCGGTATTTTTCAGCTGCGGTAACGTTATTTTCCGTGAAATAAAATTTTATAGCCAGCACTGTATTAAAGTGAGTTTTGTTCTCATAAAAAGAAATGGGACGTAATGCTAAAAAACCCATTTCGCTATGGAATAAAAGATTTTGTTGGCTGAATACTCGTAACGAGAGTTAATGTGCGTACCGTACCTACTCGTATAGGCGCTGCAATGCAGCTGCTTTCTTGCTGTGGGCTGTAGGCCTTTTAAATAATCGGTAGCGAGATCAGCGATGTTTTTTCCCATTTCTGTTTTATAGGCTTTGTGGCATCTATTTTGGTATTCATTTTTTACCAGGTTTTATGACAAACATTTATAAAAAAAAAGGTAGGGAGATACCTACATGGAATAAGTCTATTCATGGTATAAATTATCCAAATCTGAATATACCTACATATCAAATTCATTCTTTACATTCATCCTGGTCTCTCAGACTTTTTGTAATCTGAGATTTTACAAAATTTTGCTTTCAGCCAGTGCAATAAATACAGCGCGCAATTCAGCCGCTTCGAGAGCTACAATATCGCTGGATTGCGTTGCGCCATACATTCTCTCGTTTCCGAGCTCCGTCAGTCGGTCGAGAGCGCGCAGCCGTGGCGTGCGTTGCGCATCGAACGTTCTTTATTCAAAAACTGCGCCAATTTGAAAGTTGACTAAAAAGTTTTTAATTGTGCATAATCTGTTCAGTGACCACGTGACATTTTATAGGATTCGAAAAAGGAATTTTTACTTTTTTGTTTTTTTGTGTAAGTATTGTGTTTATTGTGCGCCACATTGTGCTTTGTTATAATTTATATTTCTTTGTAAAAAATGCTGTATGATATTAGAAGCGGTTGCATATAGTATCGCGGAAATGTAAACTATGTATATATTGAATTATGAACTCTACACATGATAATTTTCTGCTCTATTTTATTATAATTATGCCATGTAAAGTTTACTCAATTTTCTTTAGCAATGTCTAGTGAAAATTTCAGCTGTTAGGTGTATTTAGTAAAATAGAATTCACTATACTTATCTGAAATGAATAAAAAACTTTAAAGTTTTTATTAACATTGACACATTTGAACAATACCTTTTTAAACGGCTCCTTGACAATAATATTTTTTTTATTGTTACCATCTCAAATGTTTCTAAATGTCAAGAAACAAAGTTTTAAAATAGTCAAGGTTAGTACAAAATATTTTATGAAATAGAATACGAGGAATTTTCTAATTGGACATGCAACGTTTTCATTTCACATTAATTGCATTGTTTTTGTTATACTTGCTCACATAATTTAAGGTTTCTTCCCATGTTGAACACATTTCAATGAGCATTCATCGTTTTATTTTTCCTTTGACAGTGATTCCTTAAAATATCAAGTGAACAGTTGAACACCCTGGAACGCATCATTAACAATGCGAATGTCCCCACTGACACTAGTGTCAGTGGGGACAAATCTCGCATTGAACGGATCATCCTTAACAATGCGAGAATTGCCCCCTCTGACTAGTCAGAGGGGGCAATTCTCGCATTGTTAAGGATGATCCGTTCATATTCGCATCGCTATCGCAAACTGTCTAAAATACCACTAGTTTGGCTATATTTGTTTTTTTTTTTTAATGTCTGAATTCTGAGATGAAATTGCGAAATTAAATTCGAACGCTAATACATATACCTAAGTAAGTACGAAAATTCCCCCCTGCCTATAATAGACAAGTTGAATTTGACACAAAACAATGAGCACTAAGAAAAGTATATCTATATCCGGTACAGTAATATACTTATAAAAATAAAAATATAAAGTTACGTACGAAATGCGCATTTACTTTTATCTTAATTAATTTAATGTCGTGATGCTTGCATAAATGCAGCTGAAGCAATTAATTTTAATCTTTTGCGGAAGCAGCTGTAGGTACTCTGTGGTAGAACGTCTTACAAGAAATGTATTTCTTTTTGTTCAACTGTCGTCATTAAAAAGAATGCGCCGGTTACTATCTTTTACATGTTATTTGTCGTTTAATAATACTTCAAGAATTTTATTTCACGTTGAGGGAGATATTCCATTTGTATTATACTCTATTAGATGTGTCAACTTCTATCACGGCCTAACTAAGGCACCTCGCGCACTATATTAACTAAAGAAACGTTCATCGACCAGTGGCTGTCTAGTGCGCGAGGTGCCTAAGGGCGTTAATTTCAGCGTTGTAGTTGCAAGAAGTTTAAATAAATAACAGTACCTACCTTTATAAAAAAAAAAACACATCGGCTTATGTTAAAAAAAAAAATACAAACATCCGAATTGAAAACCTCCTCCTTTTTTAGAAGTCGGTTTAAAATGTCAGGGAACGTAAACATTTTTTACGTTATGATAATATTTAAACTATTGGGTATTCCACAGTGTGGACTCATTGGTTCACTCGCCATCGCCCTGAGTTCCTGACTCATCGAGTAACGTTCATCACAAGGTCTGTGGGGCTTGTATCTAACGTACTGATGTGTCATATCCCTACAATGAGGTTATTATTTATCTTACACATACTAGTAGAGTCGGTACATAAAAAACGAATGATATACGATCATTGTTTCCTCATGGTGAAGAAAAATCTTACTTGTCTTGTCTTTTTTCTTGAATGGGGGAAAATTCAGACGAGCCTTTAGTGCTGTTGTGTGAAAATCTCACCGAGAGAACTTAAGTGAAGTAAGTTGTAAGTCCATCAGCCAATCAATTCTGTAAAAAAAACTCATGAGTAGTGAAAACTAATGTGAAGTGAGCTATCGTTCTACCTTTCGCTGGACAGCTCACTTCACGTAGTTTTCACTCCTCACTGTGACAGATTTTTGCAGAATAACACTAGTGATTGACAGCTCATTTCAAGCTCTATTATTATAAGTTTGTAAGGTGAAAATTTTACAGAATTGACCGACTGTAACTACAGCTACTGTAAAAAAAATGAAGACCATTTAGCATTACTTCTAAAAGTTACCGTATAAAAAAAGATATTATTAATAAGTAGCATGTATTCGATAATACTTCGTAAACTCGACGGTGACAAGTCAACAAACTTGACTAACAAGATATTTTTTTAATTTGTTGACCAAGGAGCGGCTGTTTCCGGTCTATGAAGATTACGAGCTAAAAAAATGTGTTTCTTTAAACATTATGTCACTAATCAAATAATGTAATCGTTTGACGTTAAGACGTCAAGTTATGTTCGGAACGGCATTTTTTACGATTCATTCTGAGTGCAATGCTTTCTCTTAACATAAACATTTTGAATTTTAAACTTGCGCTATTGTTGGCTTTTTTTCGTCTTCTTAATTTTTTTTTTGTTTTTACTATGATTTATTAAAAGCCGACAGACTTTTAAGAGGAGGGAGGCCTTTACGAGGTGTCCCATTGTAGGGCACCTCCCTACTCTGTCCATGCCGTAGCATGTCCCTTATGCTACGGCCACGCTACCCTGATATGGCAACTATTATGGCCATAATTGAAACAACACCTACGTGTAGCCACGATTTATAGTCATCATTTTACAATGTCAATCAATATGGCTTTGACGGTTGGCAATAGCTCCGGTGGCAGTCTTTTTCGCATATCAAAGACGATTACCGCAATAATTTTTGCGTGAAGTGGCCACACTACAGTTTGTTCAGTGTTGGACATCAGTTTAACGGAAGCGCACGATGAACGCACGTGCCGACCGACAAGAAGTGGTCAAATGAAAGGGTGTTCGAGTTTTTGGAAGCATTCCAATCGGAACCAAGTCTATAGGATACCTGACTGAAGAATCGTAAAAAAACACTATAAATATCTATGTCTAGTTTATTGTCATATCTAGGTAAACTGTAGTGTAACCACACCACTTCACACGTTAATTTAATGCCATAATTATTTCGGTAAACGGGCGGTAAACGGTAAGGTAGTGTGGCCGTAGCATTAGAGATGGTGGGATGTGCTGGACTGGACTCTTTCAGTAAGAACACGGTCACTATGATTGTAAAGAAAAGAAAATGATTAAAATTAACAATAAATTATTAATTAAGAAGGATACTACGTCCTAATGTACGAGTTTCTTTTACTTTGGCCATTTTTACATATCATATTTTTTCTATTTCTACTTATATAATTACAGTGTTAATTTGGATCCTGTGATAAATTGTACTTAGCTAATAATTAGATTGGATAGTTAACCTAGGTGCACTGGCATTCGAAACAAGTCCATTTTATTAAAAGTTGGTACACATTGCGTTACTGGACTTGGACTGTTCTAGTAAGGCCTGATTGCACATTCTTTAGAACAGAATTTGGTACGTTACCTTATACATTTATCTGTTATTACTTAGATCCAATAATAATTCAAACTCGATACGGTATATTCTACTTCGAACCCAATAAGAATTGTATGACGTGGTGTTCCGTAGTTTGTCATTGAATTGATATAAATATATTTAAGTGTATGTACGTCTTCAATGTGAATTATGTGGTCTACACCAAGGAGGTGGATATCTATGGGCTTGGCAAAATCTCGATAATTCCGACAAGGGGCTGGTTATTTTTATCGTTAGTACGCTTATCTGTTCAGCAGTCACATAGTAATTATTTGTAAATGATATCTTTTAGTGACTTTAGTAGTAAATACACATTTAGAAGTAACATATACATAAGCTCGTGATGGCACATCATTCATCAGTGCTTAGATTTTTAATAAGCGATGCTTGCCTTGAAGTGATTACTTGATTAGCTATTAATTGCAATATTACCTACTTGTTAAATAGTGTGACATTTTATTAAACGTGCATAATTTATTCGTGTAAGTTGTGTATGTAGATCAAGCGATAGCAATAAAATGTTGCTTACCTCTGACTTACAATGATCTTGACGTGAGGAAAAAATAATTGCAATGTTTATAAACACATTATGATATCCGAAAAATATTAATTAATCCTTGTCAAAATACAGAAAAGTTGATTAGATAATGTATTTGTGTGTCAAAATGTGTAAGGATTGATAAGATAGAGCGAGATTAAGGTGACCTTAGCAGTTTTCTTTGGGTAGGTACGGACAAGCAAATATGTTTACATTTTCTGTTTTCCTGTTTCTTCTTTGGCGTCGTTTAAATTCGGGTTTATACTGCTACGTATTTTAATGAAGTATTCACTTACGGCCGCTTTCTATAATATATCTCAATCCCAATCTTGATCCCGATCTTTGTCTGTAACCAATCAACGGCCGAGTTTGTGTCCTTCACCACACAATCCTCACCTTTGATTGGTTACAGACAAGGATCGGGATCAAGATTGGGATTGAGATATATTACAGAAAGCGGCCGTTAGACAACCTTCTTAGTGAATACCTACTTCGTTTGACTTGCTGAATTTCAGAAGGTGTTATATAAAATTCATAAACTTATCGCAAATCGCCACCGATCAGGGTTTTTCAATTTATTTTTGACAAGGTGAATCATTTAGACTATCGTAATTCGACTATGAATAATCCTTTTTATTGTAGGTTTCTAATCTGATTATAAGAATTTAATGTAGGGAAATCAGTCATTCGGAGATAACACTATTCAAGTATTATACTCACTACTTTATAAGGAAACTAACCAGCACGTATCTAAAAATCGGCCAAGTGCGTGTCGGGCCACGCGCAGTGTAGGGTTCCGTAGTTGTACGTCACAATATTGCCGACTAAGAATTGTGCGTTTTGTTTGATTCTATGAATACATATTATATATTAATTGAGTTCATGGTTTAACTGTTAAGAACGTCTAAAAACAGCTGTCAACAACTTTATCTAACTAATTGTCACTGAAATTTGAAATTAAAACCATGATTTTTATCACGACTCCAAAAACAACCGCTTAGCTGGTACTTGACTCTAGCAAAAATTAGTACTGTAAAGCTTAATATTTCGCAAACAGATCCTTGGATGCAAAAATGGTGTCGGCAAACCCTCAATATTTTTTAACGGCTCATCCAACGACACCCTACACCATATGAGAACCACACGATAAAAAAAAATCATCGCCACATTGCATAGCCAACAATTTTTTTTATCAAAATTTATTTTACGACTGTTGTCGTGATTAATATTTTATTACCCATACAAAATTTCAATTTTCTAGTGTTAAGCGTCTCTGAGCTAAACCGCTGACAGACAGACAGACAGACGAACATGGCGAAACTATAAGGGTTCCTTGTTGACTACGGAACCCTAAAAAATAACACGCAGTTCCTGTACCTACAAAAAGTATCTACTTACGCACTTTCGAACTTCGAAGATCGTATCGAACGTTACATTATGGTCATACATCACAGACAAGACCTTATCGACAATTCCAGTCTATTAGAAAAAAAAACAGTACTAGTCAAGAAACATGCAATTTAGAACCTTATCTCGTTGGAATACCAGCTGTTCAACAAAATTAAGGTGAGGCAGTAGTGTTGTGAATTCCTACATTTTATTTACAAAGAAGCCAGTTCCGTGATAGGTCTGAGCAGCCATTTGTATGGTAATCCGATAGAAATATTTGTGTATGTTGTGTCGCTGGTGTTTGCTTAGCCTCGAGGTTATCTTCAAGGCAAGTTAACACCAAGTTATAGTGACAACATGACGTACCTACATAATTTCTTTGATATATCGACTGTACTTTACTGGGACCTCATTTCGTCGCGAAAAGTTGGCATTTAAAGCCTTGAGATTGCAGATGGCGTGGTTAATGGCACACCTGTGCTTACCCGACGACCTATTGTAGTGGTATTTGATTACCAACATTATTTTAAATACCAGAATTTACTTTTATATTCGGTATATAATAATATAACTAATTAAGCAAACGATTAAATCAGTAACACTTTTTTATTCAGATTAACGTCAATATCTGTAACAGTGATTTATTAAAACAAAAAAGATGGGAAAACATTTTCATTTATCTATTGTTATGTTGCATAATTGAAATATCGAGTGTGAGGAATAGGTCGCGTGACCTTGAATGGCAGTCTTTAATTTGTGTTCTGGGAAAAAGTGAAAATTGTCTCTGACATTGACGAATTTTGTAGCGGTTTCCACGCTTAATCTTGGAATTGTGCGCGAAGAAGCTAGATCATTGATCTTTAAGGTAAAAGTTAACAACAGTTACCAAACGTCAGCTCGTTGCCAATCTATGAGCATTAAAATTTATTACGTACCATACGTGCGTTTTTTACTAACCCAACATGTTCAACTGTATCAATCGTAGATTTTTGTCTACACCTATCGTAATTTTTATTAATACACTTTTTTTCAATTTACTTAAGTGAGACTGACATAATAGTCGATATTAGTTCTACTTACCATTAATAAAAAATAGTCACCTGTTTTGTGAGATTAGATAGGTACGTAATTTGTGAGACATGGCATGGTATCATGGTATCTACCATGCCAGAAGTGAAAAAATGGAATAATAATCATCTAACTATTATTCCATTGTGTCATTCATTATTGACCGTTGCACACAAAGGAAACAAAAAGTCTTACCAATATTACAATTTTGTAATAAAAACGTTAAAGTAAGCAATTGGTATTAACATCATCACTAATCACAACAAAGAAAACAAAGCGAGGCTACTCAAAAACTCATCTCAGAGACCCAATTCCATTGCATTGAGCTCTTGACAAGTGATGCGAAGAGCAATCAAATGTTACAACACATTTCAAAAGTAAGAAGATTATATCGATCTCACGATTGATCGTAGCTTTGTAATTAGGTTAATATGGGCAGACCTTTAGCATTACAAACATACATTACATATGTCCATAAACGACACAGATGCCTTAAGATGATATGACTCATACAATTATGATAGTCAGAGTGGAAACGTGGCTCTGGTGCACATGGGAACATTAATGTCGGTGTACAATCAAAAGCCAGAGCGCCAATTGTTATTTTGTTGTTTTTCACATTGTTAAAAAGTATCGAATGTATTATTTAGACATGTTATCTTGTCATCTACCTTTTCATCATCAATATATCGACTTCGGGAAACAGTAGACCGTTAAAGTGACCAATAAGTATTATGTGGCATTTTTATAAATATAAGCACATACAAAAAGTATAGGCATACGAACCCGGCTTCTTATTGAAAAATTCCTCCACGTCGCTGTCCACCGGAAACACGTCCAAATTCTGGCAGCATTTATGAATATTGTTCGGTCTTGGTTCATGGGCGTTTTTCAAGGAATGGCATGGCTACCTTATGCATGATAATGTTCAAGATACTTAGCCCAAAAAGGCATATTGGGTGAAATGAAAAGTGTCAACTTATTTGATGAAAGTACAAATTAACTAAAGTTATACCGTAGATTGCATCGACGCATTTATTGAAACAAAGAGTAAAGTTCCATTGATGTCTAACCTCTTTGGAATCTATGCTGGCAGCCTTGAACCCAAAACAGTGGAATGTTGACGAAAACGAAAGTCAAACGGAACGCGCTAAGTAGGCCCAGCGCGACCTCTATGGTTCACTGCTTCCATGGCTTTGTTTTATTTCTGGCCTGAAACTGACACGGAAAATTTCTTAACATGGAGTTATTTTTAAGGTTCCATACCTCAAAAGGAAAAAAACGGACAGAAAGAGAGACAGACGATCTTGATGAAGACTATGGTGTTCAAAAGCTTTGGAAGGTCTAGAAAGTCTTATTTTTAAGGAGCTGATGGAAATGAAACTTGACATAAACATGACTTAGGTAAAAGCACACATCGTGAGAAAACCAGCACACTGTGTACGACCCATTTTCGACTCTTAACTGTAGGAGAATAGGCCTTTCAGCAGGACAGTTAGAGGCTGAAAATTTTAGAAATAAAACGCCTACGGTTACTGAACTAGGTTTACTCTCTTTCGAGGCCTATCCCGTGGGAATCGTGTGTTTTCCGGGATAAACGAACTAGCCTATCGATAGTGTGGCTCACTATTAGTGAAAAAGTTTTCGTAATCGTAATAATTTATTTATTAATGCTTTAATAAATAAACATTCCATGAAATTAAAACATTTTTACCTTCACTTATAATATTCTAAGATTACTTTTACAATAGGTATTCATGACACGCTTCTGATTATTTTACGACATTCCATTGTCCAAATTTTCATTTTATTTATGAATTCAACACCAACACTGTTATTTATTTCAACTTACCTACGATAAAAGCGTCGAGTACCTATTTTAGTTTCTTTTGTGACAGCTTGTCGTCAATTTAAAATCAATAACGGTACCTAAATTCAACAAAACTTTACGGTATCCAGTGACTGTTTCAAAGTGGACAATAGTGTAAACACAAAACTTTGTGTATTTTCTGTCTTAGTATATTGGTGATAAATAATATAGATTGATTTAGGACATAGAGGCGTTTGCCATGAAAAATAGGCTACGCCGTGCCCAGGGTAAAGCCTTGGTTCGTTTTTTGAGACAAATCGAAACAGAAGCGCGAGGTATAATAAGTTAGGTACAGTGCCTAGACACTGCTTGGCTTACAAGACAGACTTTACTACCCAATAGTAGTAATAGTTCCAATGTGTTACGAAAGATTCGCACACAATTGAAAATTAGAAACCACGACAGTGCGCTACTCAATCATTCGCCACATGTATTGTGACAACAACCCGCATTTAAACAGCAACGAAATAATATACAAAACACGTATTTCCGTATTTACAACAATACTGGTTCAAGCTGGTTATGATAGTCGTAAAACTGACAGGTTGGCCACGCTTTCTCACGGGGTTACGTAATAGCCACAGTTTTTGGCGGCTGTGGGCTCTTGGACAACGGGAAGTGTGCACTGTGCATACAAATCAGAACATTTGGAACACAGTAGACATGTTGCATCAGGTATGTATTGACATGTTTGAAGGGTTAAGGAATGTTACAAAGGATGGTTACACAAAGGAATGAGATTGTTACAAAAAAAATCTTTGAAGTAAAATTTAAATGCATTATGGGTTTAGGTATTTTAGGTGTCTTAATTTGTTTGGAATGATTTGATATACCCGCATATACACAAACAAATGATGTTTTAAAGATCTTGTTTTAACTTATTTCTTTTTTGTTGCAATATTATGTAAATCAACGGAAGCTGCTTTAAGAACAATAAAGAACACGGTCAAATGCATTGTCGTCATATCAAAAATAATTGCTAATGATGAAATTTAGTTTAATTTTACGACAAAACATTTACTGGAAAACAACAATTGAATCATCTGTCTGTCGCTCACGTTAAGATTATTTATCGATTCAAGATACTAATTTGCAAAATATTTCAATTTAATCAAAAACGTTATATAATTTAATATCCACTTATTTTTTATGAGCCGTCTGGCTATTATAAACGACGAATAAAAGTATGCTGAAAGGTTAATTAAAATATTTTATAGTTTCACTGCTTATCTCGCTCTAAGAAACAACTTTAGATTGTAATGCCTAGCGGTATACGCACATGCAAGAATTTAAATATAGAAACTAGCTTTGCCCGCAGCTTTGCTCGCGTTGATATAGATTTTGAAAAAAAAAACCGATAAGTAATCCAAAAACCGACTGCTGGGTCCCGTCTATCTAAGTGCCAAATTCATCAAAATCGGCGATTTTGGTCTGAAAGCGTAACTAAATAAAGAAATAAAAATAAAAAAGGTTAATTGCTCATGTATACAAGGAAGGAACTCTTGACTTCCAAACTAAGTAAGACTTGTATTATGGAAGTCAAGTCGGTCTCTCATTTTGTGTAACTAACACACAAACTCACTTTTGCCTTTAAACTATCAGTTAGAATTAGGATTACAGTAATTTCTTTGTATCGCATAAATGTCACCTTCAATATCTTTTTGAGCAAACGGATAAAAGTGGCCACTATTTTCCGTTTTAGTGATTATAATAAAACTGAAAAATTTAAAACTACCGCTTATAATAATATTAACGTATAATCTTGTGGAGCACAACTTAAATGGCATATTTTCTGCATTTTCATTCTAAAATAAAAGAAATAACCAAACAAACGATGAGGGCGCCACTGCGCGATCGACGTTTGGTCGGCGCCCTCTTAAAAAAGGAAAATAGGACATCGGAGAGAAAAGAGACCTCACTCAGTATTCAATCAATGAATCCATGCAAATGTAATTTTGAATCAGTCATCTCCTTCTGCTAAGCGAAGCAGTAATGCAAGCGAAGGAGGAGGCTGGACGAGTGAGGGAGGACGAAACCTCATGCCCCAGCCACCACAACAGAAGAAGACGCCCCGCGCGTCGGGAGTTGCAGGGCGATTCCTGGCCACCGTTGCGCGGGTTTGCGGACAACAACTGTCACTCGTTTGAATTTAGAATGACATAATTAATTTTTAAAGCAAAATCCACATTTCTATTCAGCCTGTTGCTTGTCATGCGATCGGAAGTAACATGAGGTGTGAATAATCGATTTAAGTGTTAATGTATAAAACTGATTACATTGTCCGTACGTGACATTTGTTCAAATTGATCAGCATTAAAAACAAAAGCGAAGAGAAGTATCATTTCCCTATGTTAATATGCTAATCTCTTTACAAGATCATTGGCAATGCTAATTTTGTGCGAAATTAAAACCTCTATGGAATGTTTAAGATCCACAGTTTTATTTTTAAACTGCGTCTGTTGTATTTTTTTGGTAAATATTGTGACAGTTTCGCACTGACACATATTTTGTTAAAGAAGTCTTTAAGTAGCCATAACTTTTTTTTGTTGTTGATTGGCAGTTCAAATGACAACCGTTAAAGTACCTTGAATCATTGTTAATTTTAAATGACTCAGTCCCTGTTATACATAACTGTGCTTACAAAAACACTAACTTCGAAATAAAACCACTATAAAGTACAAAATAACTGTCATAAAACAAAGAAACCACACCAGAAACACTGACTTCCAAAACGGGTGTGGTTTCTTTGTTTTTTGACAGTTATTTTGTACTTTGTAGTGGTTTTATTTGGAGGTCATTTGTATTTTTTTGTAAAAAAAAAAATATTTTTCACTTTGCATTGTAAGTAGTGCTGGTACTCCCCAAAAATCCCAACCAGTCTATGTCTATAGAAATGTCTATCTCCGAGTTCTTCACCAGTGGCTTTAGTGCGAGGTTTTTAACGTTCACGATCGCGTTAGCGTAAACGTCAATTTGTATTGAAACTGAATAAGCGCCATCTGGTGACACTCACGGACAACCTGTTTTTTTCTATACAATTTGACATTAGCGAACGTTTACGTTAACGCAATCGTTAAAAAACTTACACTAAGCCTTCTGATCTTTACGGTATTTAAATGGGACCATTTCGAAAGAAACCTCTTTCGAACAAATAAAATAATTTTGAAAATCCATCCAGTCATGCATTGACGGAGTTATTCCCGAACATAGGTACATAAAAAATGACATTATATTTAAACATCCGAATTGATAACCTACTCCTTTTTTGAAGTCGGTTAAAAACATTACTCTGCGGTCAGTTGAATAAAATTCGATTGTTCCACATTCACCCCAATTTTAATTTATATGGAACTGTGCAGCGAAAAATTGGGGCGAATGCGGAAATTTCATACCAATTAAATATTTATTAAAATACAACTGTAGATTTGATGTTTCCATTTTCTTAACAAGTACCAATGAAACCTAACACAAATGACAGTTCTGGTATTACTCATCTGAGTAACAGCACAGTGTGGTAACAGCATCATGTTTTACTGTGTAGATATTCTAATAACAGCAGGCGCCATAATTCGCTATACTAATTGGAATGACAGCATAATTAATCCCTGGAATCGGTCATATTTCAGCTAATATTTAAGTCGTGTGCACGTACGATCTCGGACGAGAATTTCTGAATTATGATGGTACAGACATGGTGATCTCTAGCATAGATGGAACCATGGAGCCGGTTATAGACTACTTTAAGCTAAGCCGCGGGCAAAAGCGAGTACCTACTTTAGAAAAATGAGAAATGCGGGTAAATGCGAAAGTAACTCTGTCTGTTTATAGCTTTTTCTGGTCTTAACGATTGAACGGATTTGAATTTAAAAAAAAACTTGGCACACGTGTACACTATGCTTTGGATTAGGACATGGGATTATCTTTTTATACTAGGAGTGTGATTTTTGCCCATAGAATGATTTCCGACTTTCATGTGGGTGAAACCACTGGCTAATTATACATACAAAACAATAATAGACAAACAATCAGTAGATACAGCTATCTTATACATATTTGTCGATTCCTATCAAACTGAGACATAATATTTATTGAGCTCTCGTCAGATAATATCAAACTGCCGACATGAGATAAAGACTAGCTACAAACATGAGACAATGCTGGTAAAATCCCTGACATTGTCGTCGGCGTAAGTGAAATTTTACGCCATAAGTGCTTTGCAAACAGCTATCGTGGATTAGATAGCGTTTACCGACTTTCCCTCTTAAGAGTTAGTGACTCTTTCTCTTAAATGACTTGAGTAAATTGTGTGAGAATCTCTCCTGCCTAGGAAATGGTAACCGCGAATCACTTAGGAATTTATGAATATTGACCCGAGGGGCAATTCTCGTATTATTTTAGAAACGTTCGCAGTCTCAAAATCAAAGTCAAATTTCCCTGAAAATTGACAAGATTTAGACAGTCTCTGAAATTTGCCTTCCAGAGTCCAGATGACATCTAGTATATCAGCAAAATAATGTGAATGAAAAAGTCGCAGCTGATAATTTTATTATTTTCTGAATAAATACGAGATTTATGCAAATATCACATGTTTATACGTTCGTTCAAAAGATAAAAATTGCTGAGATAAGTATGAATGGAAAGCTGAGACAAATTTAACCATTATTTTTGTTACAGGTATTGATGTCTTACTACGTTTTGGTCTAGCCCCGTGGATAAAAAAGGTAAGACAATAAATTAATGTAGTTTTTCTAACAAATAAAATACTCTTCGTTGTATACCACAACAAATGTAAAGATTACCTTAGTATTTATTTAGTATTTGTTTGTTAGAAATGCAGATCTTATGTTAAATGAAGTGTGCTATGCTATGCCAGAAGGCGTACAAATATGGTGTGCAAAATTAGCTGAGGATTACAAATTATAATTGACTAAAAACTAATTTATTTGAAAACCATGCTTAATTATGATATTAAATTAGGAAATAAATTGAACAATTACATATTATAATGGAGTGTAATGAGTGGCGGCCTTAGACCCTGGCTGCGATCGGTGAAGGCGTTATCACATGACATTTCAGTAGCGCATATTATGCCAATCACACATTTTTGACTTTCCAACAATCGATATCATTGACAGAAAATCGTGTAGTATAGAGTCACCTTATCGCTGATACGATCCTACGACCTAATTCAGAAATTCATGGCAAAATAATAATGGGGCAACCCCTTATCTCAGCCATATTCTTCGTGGCACGGGGCTTTACTATCAAACATCCAGGATACCTCTATCTCTAAAAAAAAAAACTCCCTGACCGCTCATCCGGCAGATAAGCAGCTCCACTGTATTTCCTGAGCAGCTCATGAATCGCAATGAGCATGGGAATCTATAAATAGTGGTGTTTTGAGCGACACCGTCAGGCAGCCATGTTTCATTTCTGCTCCAGTTCCGAAACACAATGCTATCGTGCATGCGCGGCGGTGTCGTCAAAGGATGCGTACGCGCACCGATTATGGTTATTGAACTCGGTATTTATGTTTTTATTTGTTCTCTCTTGTCACTTTGTTTGTTTTTTGATATTTTCGGAGAATGGGAAAATAATGTCGCGTTTCTTTCTGTTTTATTTTACCTTATTAGGATATTGAGAGTGTAGACAGACATGTCACTTAATTAAGTGTTACGATCATAACATTCACAACACTTACCGATGGTATAAGTTCAAGCGTGATGCCAATCAATTCTTACCATGTCTTCTTAACGCGCATGTGTATTTTATTACTGGATATTATTATCAATTTGTGTGTGTTATTTATTAGCTCAAGTTAAGTAGGTACCGTATCTAATCGTACAATAATATTGACCAAGAACCCAGTGCGAATTTCCGAGAAAATACTCAAGTAATAAATAATCAAAAGCAACGGATGATTCAACCAGTTTTTATGAAAACCAAAACAACAACACGACAACGGTACATTCGGAAGAAAAACTATCTGTTTATACAAAAAGAAAAGTTCAACACCTACTTATAAAGATTTTCGTAGAACTTCTACGTCATACAGAAAAACAAAACAGGAGAGCAATTTAATGCGTCATAAGATGTTTTTATGCTGCCAGAAACCGTTTTTTTTGTTTTTTACCTTTTTTGTGTGTGTAGGTACCTCTGCCTGAGCCTGCATAGGAACCTACTAATAAATACAGACGTGGTGTTCATGTTCTTTGTAATTTCAGTCCTTTTCCCTGAAATCTAGTGAGAGCAATGTCAATCCTACAATTCATTTAGAAAACAATTTTACCTATAAATCATTCATCATTGGTTCATTAATGGTTTTTGTCTTGAGTATTTTGAATTAAGAACGTGTGATGCTGTAATGCCAAAGACAGGTTTTCTGATTGAAAAGAGTTTGTCAAATCTAAACTTCGAATTCTTCGATACGTAAACATTAAAAAAACCTACAACCGTACAGTATTAGGTACCTAACTAATTCTCAACAAAATTATTTTAGATCTAGTGCAGCAATAGAAATGGCAAAGTCAAACTTTTTTAATTAACTCTATCCTCTTCTTCATCCTAGGGGCCAGCTAAGGGGCCAGCATACGTGATTGAATTGAACGAAAGATTTCCTTGTCTGCACCACAAAACCACAAGGAAACGTAAAAATAACCATACATACAATCTAATAAAAATACGATGCCACATCAATCTGACAAGCACTTTACGTTAACACCTATCAAATTAATAAACATTACTTTCTACGTAAATTATATACCTACAAACACAGCACACCTCGCTACACGCAAAGTGGGTCACAGATTAAAAATGTTTAATCTGCAGGCATAGACAAAACACATTTACAATGTGTGGTCATGGAGATGTGCAAATTGATACGATTATTGGCACTTGATATCGTTAACACAATCTTATATCGTTAAAAAGAGTTGCTTTATGTTACGATTTTCTGGTGTTTAAAACTCTAGTAGGTAAGGAAGGTTATTTTCAAAAGGTTTTAGAAGAGCTTGCAGGGCAAAGACAAATAAACTTAATATAACAGCAGCAGTAACTTACGTAGCAAATAGGTATCTACTAATGAATGTACTAAATAAGCGACTGAAGCTTACTCAATATTCATAATCATATCATAATTATTTATTTTGTTATTTATGACGAACAATATGGTAATTTTTATGCATAAGTATACAATACAAGCCACTTCTTACACTGACCCAGAAATAGAAAAATAACATTTGACTATAACATAACAATATTAATAAATATTACTGTACGAGTGTTCGAGTAATACATAATATGATGATGCTTTATTGTGTTATCGCTTACACATAACACCCTCATTATTCTTACCGGGCCCCGGGGTATATAATTAATCTGAATCATTTACCTACCTGGCTGCCTTCCTTATTTCCCGCGATAGAAACTATGTACTACATAGGTATTACATACATAATAATCATACGTAGGTACTCTCGTTGTATAATCTTGTTTGCTGCCTGATTAGGTATTACAGAGAATATTCATTTTAAAATCAACAACAGATAAAATTAATTGACTCATTATTGTGTAAAGAAAGCATTCATTTTAATTATTTCATCCGTTTCCTTAATATATTAACGTTTCCTATTTTTTTCTTATTAGGTACTATAGTATTTTTTAAATATTTAACTGCTTTTTATTTGGGAATTTTCACATGTCAGGGCTGGAGAGGTTAAGTATCATTTTGTTTTTTAGTTGACTTGTAGGAAATTTGTCACTTTTGGATGGTGATACAAATCAGTTTGTGTAATTTTTGACGGTGATAAAATAGTGACGTTGTATAAATAGTTAGCGAATTTATTAGGGTCTATGTTTGTTAGATTAGCCCTATTCTGAAATAGCGGTCAGTGTCGGTCATTGCACATAGGATTATTGATTTTTTATATTGTGTACGTTTAGTGCTGACTACATAATCCTGTTACAGTGCATTTGCAAGGTTTTACTAGTCTGACACGAAACACCTTTGTAACACCTAACTTGTTATTAGTTGTCTAATATCGAAACCTATTGGAACCGTTGAAATAAAACGGTATAAAAAAGAAAAATGGCAAAGGCTTCGACAGACAGGCACGATGCGACAATGCGACAACCCGTTTTAGGGTTCCGAACACCCGTATGAAAAATGGAACCCTAGAATCACTCTTGTGTCTGTCTGCCCTTACCTTTTACGAGAAATAATTTAATATTTTTTTATTTCACGTAAAAGGTAAAAGTATAAGGGTGCGTATCCATTGACGCGGAGACCTGCACAATTAACAGTTTATCATACATTGCGATCTACATGCTAATAATTGTTAACAGGTTAAACAAAGTTACAATAATTAGTATGAAGACAGTAATGGAAACCATATTTGGCACAGATAGGTATGGCCTGCTTTTGTTATGAGGCCGAATCAATATTGGATTAAATAGGTTAACCAAGCAAAAAACAAGAGATGTGTTTTCAGAAAGCACCTGAGTACAAACATGTGGAATAAACAATGAAAGAGTTCAGGGGTTCTTGACAAAGGGACATTTAATAAACGATAAAGATTCCTAAGATTCTCAAAAGGCTAAAAATATATGAAATAGACGACGTGACAATTCGGTCGACATATTAATTCATCAATCCCATTAATTTTGGACTTTTGAACAGCCTTTATGTTATTATGTACATGAAAATGCCAATTTATTGTTGCTCTCTTCAGCAGCTGCTTAGCGTAGAACAACTAAACGGATCTTTCAAAATAAGTACACAAAATACTCTCAGTACTCCTAAAGAAAGTGAATATAAGGAAAAATCTCATATTACAACAGTAATTACATTAACGTGACGTGTAATCAGTAGCACGTAATTAGTGCCAAATTATCATCTGTTACGATAGCCCCAGTCTTCAACGGGCGAACACTTTTAATTGGTAAAAAATGAAAGTGAGCCACTGTCGAGATGTTTAATTGTCAAGTTTAATATGGCGGCAATAAAATGTGCGTTTGAAGACTTGAAATATAAAAGTGAAGTTAAAGAATTAAGATGAATTTATTGTTTTAGATTTATCTACTAATTTATTGAATAGTATATGTTTCTCTATCCTAGAAAAAGAGCGCTACACTTTTGCTGCTACGCTATTTACTATTAACTGTGTTGTGGGAGTCTTTAAGTCAAGATTGAATAGGTTATTTATAAGCAAGCTTGCCCCATCGCAAACCACATAATCGCTTACCAACAGGTGAGATAGTGGTCAGACGCGAGCCTATCAATAGTAAAACGCAACAAACGATTTCAGATGTATAAACAATGAATTCATTAAAATCTGATATCAGCTCTCATGTTTCAAAATGTCCTCGCCCCTGACAGACACACATACAAACAAACACAATTGCGTATCGTGTTTCACTACAGTAGGTATCTATTTATTTTATCACGTGGTTACTCCGGTTACATCATAGCAATAATTGAATGTACATGTTCATATACAAGTTTAATTAAAAAATACATAATAAAAAAGATGTTACGTTACCAAACAGTGGAACAACCGAGCGGTGAAATGTTTTTGGTTTTCACCAAGTAGATCTTTTAACAGAGAAAGCATTAAAGATAGACTATTGCTTAGTAATGCTAAAGTAAATTGTCACCTTGCTTTCTTCACAGTAAGCTGAAGTAAGGTCTGTGATTATTATTGTTCGAATTAAACACATCTGCTTGAACGAATTCTTGTCTGCCTGAGTGTACTTTATGAGGCTGGACGAATTATCATCATCAGTAGTTATAATCTTTAGATTTTTATAAAACTATAATCGACGATTTCGTGAATATTGTGTTGTGAAATAAATTCCTAACGAACATCCAGTAGGTATTGTATGAAACAACAAACTGCTATTAAACGTACCTGCGCTATATACGCTAGTATGTATTATAATATCTATCTGTGGTTATTATAGTCACCAAGACCAGCACCGAGACTCTCAAACATTTTAATATGAATTTTGACCTAAATCCTTATCTAAATCGGTTCACTTTTTAACTAACGTCAGAATCACAAAAATGCATTACGTTTTATCTTAATTGCACGAAAATGTAGTACCTTATCGCTAACAAAACAGTCGCTTACCGATAGGTTAACCAATACACAGAAATTTTCAAAAAGGGGACCGCGTTTAAAATTGTAGTGCTTCCGCAAAACGCTGCCGATGTCAGTGGAAACTTTCACCGTCTTTTCAAGGACAAAAGAGTATTGTTTGCAGTTGTCTTTAGTACAGTAGTGGCAATTGACATCGCCTCTAGTTTTCGCAACCCAACATTGTTTGGCCCACGTACTGCTCGCTTATTGGCTAATCAATTAGTTTAGCCATGAATCTGGTTCCGTTCTGTCTGTCTGTCTGTCACGGTAGTTTTCAAGTTCCGTCCTATATTCGTTAATTGTGTGTTGTTTGTGCAATTGCGTTTCCGTCAATTATTTCTGTGTGGTCAAACGTTGGAACGAGGGCCATGAATGGTCAGCATTAGGTAAATGTTGATACAAACAATATGAATGTTTAATAATGAAGAGTTGTGTCGACAATACAAGATTTTTGTTTAATGACTAGGAAAGATCCTGAAAAGTCTTGTAAATGGATACACCGCATTAGTAGGTACGGTAAAACTTCTGGTGAACATTATGTTTCATGTAACGGAAGAATTTACTCACACAACACTTTTCAACCTGTTAAGAAAAGCTCTCATCAAACAAATTTCTGATTTGGGATCATTTGCCATAATTTAATAAACACATGCAATAAATCTTAATAAATTACAGCGTAATGGCGGCAACATGGCCGCGTTTGGTCGCAGACGCCATTACGTGCAAATTGGCGCAAACGTTGGAACATTAACATTCTAGAGCATGCGCCAATCTAGTAACTGAACATCGCTCCTAAGAGGTTAGAAACTTTGTTAGTAAAGCTACCGGTTCATTGAAGCAAACATTTCATGACGAAACGAATTATTTAACTTGCACATAAGTAGCTCAGTCAATCAAAGCCTTTCAAGCAGTCTGGGAAAGTAAGTTTTCTGTTCGTACTCTCGTTGAAGAATAGGAGAAATATTTTGAAGGAGTGCTGTTAAATCAATATTATAGTCATAGATAGATTATACAAATACATAGAGCAATAAAATATCGGTTGAATTATGATTGTGAAAATCCAGTAACAATCATGATTCACCCATTATCTAAGGCGTAATAGTAAAATATGAAACTGTTTGCCAAGGTTTTCAAAAAAAGTTAATGCTTTAGTTAAGTAGACATACCTATTACGGGGATTTCATATATTATTACGGGAATATAGACAAGGTTTAAAAGCGGACACAGAAAATCATACTTTCAACAATTTGCAGCAAGTTTGTAGACCTAGACCGTTGACCACGCGCGTAAATGAATCGTGGCCTTAACATTTTCACTCGATGACCGATAGCGGCGTCGATTTCGCTTCTTCTCGGGAACGTATTTAGAAAACGTGGACTTTATAAGAAGAAAATGGGAATGTGTGAAACAGTCGAAAGCAGTCACTACCTCGTGAAAGGAGGAAATCGACGTTTACACAGCATTTATTTTTCGTTTTGTGATTCTAAAATGTATGTCTTTTGCGTTATTTATAACTTGTACTAGTTGTACTGTATGCGATTCCGGTTTAGACGTACATGGATAGAGCTTGGTATAAAATAAGTAGATTTCCATAGTTTCAATTTAATCTGAGATAAGTTATATAAGTTTATGGTTAATCTTTCGTTAACAATGTTTAGTTAAATCCGTGTTTTATAAAATTTCAAATCATAATAGCGTGTAAGTACCTAACCCAAAACCATTTCTAAGCCTAGGAAATAATTTGCTTTCATGATTTCGGTTGTAAAGTTATAAAAAAATCAAGGGTTACTAACAAATTATCGCGTGCGAAAAACTTTAATAACAGAGACTTAGTTATTAAAGATTTGTGTCGAATAAGAATTACAAAATGTAAATTCATAACAGCACATTCACCGACTATTCGTAATAAGAAAAGTCTGTGAAAAAAAATTAACAATTCAATACTTTTGTTTGGCAACATCTAGATTATTCTTGACCGGGTTAAAATTCACTTAAAAAGATGTTCGAGAATAAGAAGATAATTTTGCAACTGTTGTTCCAAGCTGGTAGAGTTAGGTAACATGGGTATAATAAAAGATTTCATTTGACTGATTATGTATATAACTCAGTTTTTTTGCGAATTATGTACAAAAAGTGTAAAAAACAAATTGATCATTGGGCATCAAAAAACTCATCCACATCGCTGTCGATGACAAAAGTGCCCAGAACACTGGCAGCATTGCCACGTTGAATGGCAATGCTGATTCTTTGGCCAAAGAAAAGCCCAGCCCTCTGGTCACGTGAACAGTCGACAAGTCGTTATGTATATTAAATCTGTTCTACTGAGTTTGGTTTTATTAGAAAAAAAAATCCTTATATGAACGTCATGCTAGATGATTTTCCAAAGGGTTCAGTGAAGTCAAGGGACAGGCTAATTAAAATACTTGATTAAGTAGTGGTAGTCAGCCAGCCAGTCCATAAAAGTAATGACTAGAGCTTTTTTGCCCGTCAATGCAATGGCGTGTTTTATGAAAGTACCGTGCTGGTACATCTATTATGTAGATAATAGTTAAAGGCTGATTTTATTGAAATTAAAATTCTATAAAAAAAACCAATGGAATTCCATATCAAGATAATGAGTCAGCTTCATAAGTCACACACAATAAAGATGAAAAAAAGAGTTTATTTTTTTGTTTTTACTTGTGGGCCATGCATGACCGTATTTTCTACAACGTGTAACAGAATAAATGCAATACCTCTTAAAGGCTCACCGTACTCATTATTATGAACAACTTTAACTATGGAAACAAATTCAACATCGCGAAAAAAATAATTGCTGTTGTCATTTTTCTTATCGCGATTTCAGTGTTGGTCCCATAGTGAAAGTTGTTCATAATGATGAGTACAATGACCCCTTAAGAGGTTTTGCCTCATTCTGTTACACGTTGTATACTTATCCTTAAAAAAGTTCACATAATTTTGCCCCATGCCGTGTAGCTGCAGATGGCTAAAAAAGTCCTACTAACCTACTTGAGGGAACATAAACTCCAGTTATATTAAACTCTAGTTAACAGTAGTTTAAAAATAAAAGCACATGTCAAAGTTTTTTCGCACGAACGTCAGGGGCGTCGACCTCACAGTAATTTTACGTTTTCAACACTCACAAACTGTAATTTGCGTAATTATAGCATAATTTCGTTGCGAAAATTAATTGTAGGTACAGTAAATTAATTGGATTCTATACTTAATTTATTGTATTGCGTGCTTCTAGAAAAGGTGGGTGTGAAAGTATTTGACTGTTTTTTTTTATTCAGTAATTTACCGTGCCGCTGCTAGGCAAAGGTCTCTCTTAATCCTTCCAGGTATTCTTTCCCCGAGCCACCTCGAACCAGACCATGCAGTAGGCGTCTAGGTCATCTCTCCATCTTTTCCTTGGCCAGCCTTGGCTATCTTCAGGCACCTTTGTGAAAAAAAAATGGGAAATCATCAAATGACTCTTGTCTGGGAGGAGCGGGAGGGAGTGTCAGACTCTTACTGACTAAAACCCATCCGTGCTCCTCGTAGTGCCTTTCGCTTTCCAGGGCTGCGGTAACTCTTTCGAAAAAAAAACCGCAACCCTGGCAGGATCTTCAAGCACCTACTTTGTGGAGACCATTGACTGGTAATAAGTAAATAATAAATGGTAGATCAATTTTTTTTCTTCAACCTGTCTATTTTGTAAAAATCCTTTCTAAAAACTTAGATCAAATGAGCTCTTGAAGTGAACTGTCATTGCATTGTTAGCAGAGCTACATATTGATATCTTTAAGTTTTCGCGATGAGATTTTACAAAACAGCATTACCGATTCATAGGTCAGTAATAATTTGTTGCGCAATAATAGTAAAACGTTTAATTTAGCACTGGTCTAATGTCTACTTATTGATTGGTAGATTGTAATGAACAAGGACTTTGTGTGCACGAATGTGTCCTATACAAAGTGTTTAAATCATCAGACTTCGGTGGAGGTAGATAGTAATTTAATTTCAATTAGGCAAAAGTAAATAGACATGGCTTTAAACGTACAATATGACACCTTCAGGCTTAAAGGTGGAACGACGAGTTTCGTAGCGTGGTAGGGTGTAGCTGGATGAGAGTTACCATGAATCAGGAAAAATGGCGTACAACTGCAGAGGCCTATAATTTTGTAGTCCTGGCAAGAGTTTTTAATTTTAATCAAGACACCACAGGCAATTCCGGTTGAGCGGACGACAATTTTCTAGGTTGGCATACGAGAGACCACTAATTAACAAAAATAGCCTATCTGTAGGCTAATGATGATGGTGAAATAGTCACGTTTGTTGGTATTTCACCAAAATCTACATGAATGAATGCTTATTTGAAATACGTTACAACAATTGTACGATTTGTGAAAACATGAATAAAATCGGTGGAATCTGACCTTGAGATGCAAAACGTCGTTTGTACTGAAAGGTGAAAAATCACCTTATGTCGATAAAATTTCCTATTTCCAAAATTATGCTCGACTTAGTGTTAAAGTCGGTTTCCCTCGATTAATGGCGTTACTTGCGAGTGACGTCACCTGTAATTTGCGCTGACGCTGTTTGTCATATTATGTAGATTTTAAAAAATAAAATTCCGTCATTTTTTGAGATTTTTTAGTGTTTTGCTACTCACCAATGTTGTTTACGGGATACATTTGTTTTGACTTCCTTGGTGTGAAATGGTGGGTTATTTTATTGTTATTTTTCTTTAGTGTTTATTTTTATTTTCGTTTGTTTAGTGTAAGTTTTGTTTTTGGGATAATTTTAAAATTTTAATTGTATGGGTTAATGAATACATGATTTTTATTATTAAAAAAAAATCATGTATCTATTGATTTATCGATTAGTTCCAGTACGGTTGTCTATAGGCTATAAAAATGCCTGCACCGGTTACACTGTCCTTTAAACGTAGTTTAGCAAACTAGAGCTATAAACAATTGGGTGTATAATATGGTAAGTTATATTATTTTAACACGGTCACTGAGCATTAAGGTTTGACGTGTGTATGGGTGAATGAAGTTGAAGTTAAACTCTGGTGTGAGTCTAGAAAAATCCATTATTATTGCAGTCTTATTTAAAATTGCACTGTAATAATTATAATTCTGATGCAAAATAACTATATCTTTTTAAGTAGATACCTTTTATTTATTTTCCCGGTTATTAAAATAGAAAACGTTCGGTGACTTTTAGAATAACCAGGGGAAAAATGCTCTCTTTCCTAAGGAAAGTTAATTTTAGCTAATACTTATTGATATTTTTTTATAGTATAGGTAAGGTATCATAATTATCACTATCCCGAAACAATGCATGATTCCTGTGGAATACGGTCACGGGAGCGAAGCTTAGCTGGAAACACAGTTGGACCCGCTGAAGACTGTTATTTAGCATTGTATAATTTCATGACTGTATTAACTTAAACTACCATTTTTGGGTATGTCTTTGACTTGAACGGTTGGGAGTGTCACGCTCACTCAAAAGTCTCTCTGATGGTGGCGCATGTGTTTCATCATTTGGCTCCGTCAGCTGCCAGCAGTCATCTGAAGTCATCTCTCAACTGCCACGATTAATTTATTTTTTTTGTTCTGTTATATTTTGTGTTTTGCTCCGGACGTTTTTGTCGTGTGCGTCTCTACATCGTTCTGCACATATGTATAATTTCGACAAAAATAATGTAAGTAACCACAACTTTGTAACAAACGATTGATTTAAAAGAATGTCCGTGGAGTTTCTCGCACGGTCTTCTCCATAGATATCTACGCTTTGGAACGTGCAAATAGCTTCACCTCTTTGACTGACCAACCTTGACAGAAGTGCCTGTAATTGGTTTAATTGAAATAAAAGCTTTGATTTGAGTTTTAAAGCCTCGGGAAAAAGCTGGTTAAAATATAAATACAACTACTTCAAGGAAATATTCCAAAAGCTCTAACTAGCCAGACACATGCTTATTCATCTTTTAACAAAGCTATACTTAGTCATATCGCAACGGACTAGGTTCATCGACTCGGAGACATACAGTCAGTCGCACGTCTAAACAACAGTTCGATTTTGACAGCGACTTGGTTTTGTATCAGCAAGGGCGATTTGTGTAGTTCAAATGTGACAACGAAGTGTGGTTGACTGTACTTGTACAAAAACACGCATAGCGTGACATTACGCCTGCCGAGCGGCCGCGCCTGCGTTTTTTTTGCGCACACGTGTTTACTTGTTCTGCCCATGGGCCATGTCCAATTGCCCGCGGCGATAAGATTTTAAGTTTCTTATAACGAACAGGATTAAATAGGGTCAAATTTAAATAGCTGGCAGAACTTCGCAGACGATATATATTCTATGGGTGTGAATATTTAACGACTATCGACACACGACAAACTAAAAAAAGATTAACAAAAATAATAAGTTAAGTGTTGCCAAAAAATGTTTTACTTTTAAGAAAAAATAAAAGATGGGGTGGGGTATACTGGTTTATTATTTCTTGAAACGTCAATCATGTTAGACCATTTCCTTAATAATAATGAACTGTAGACTAGCACGAAAGCAATTTATTTGCCTCCTAGTCAAGAACATGGAGGAAATGATTTTCGTGTTAGAGTACGTATCTAAGTACACGCATTAAAGCTATACTTTTACATAATTATGTTGTATAGAGAAAGTGATTTAATAAAAGACAACAAAGAAATCTAAGCGAACTCCATGACACGGCAAGGTAACCTCTAATTTGTCTGTGCAACCCACTTTCGAGCTCTCTTTGTTTCCCGCGGAAAGTCATCTTACATACGTCACTTTGACATCTTATTGTTTTAAAACCGTTGCAAAAACTCGGGCTATTGACAAGAATTTGAATTATGCCTCTACGCATTGACAACTTTTCACTGTTCTCGATTTTTACATGCAAACTTTTTTTGTTTTGTGCTTTACAATATGGTCAAGGTGTTCGACATTCCAAGGCTGCCTGTATTAAATATATTGGAATTCGATAGTACCTAATTGATCAAATAATCTTGTAAATAAGTCTGAGAAATTTTGCAAGGTTAATTTGATTGGCTTAATTAGCTACTTTGCCATCACTAATTTGCTAGCTACCACTGTTACGAGTACCGATGGAAAGTACAACCTTTTTTTATCAAATAGGTGTAAAACATTTGATACATTTTCAGCCAGTTCTATATACCGCACGCATTTGAGAGTTGTGAAACCTGAATAGTCAATATTGTAGGTTTGCAGCGTAGCTTGCGCAACGTGTGTGCATAATCAAACAGCGAAATCAATGCTATTAGTTGTGACAGAGATATAATTACTGTTATTATACACAGGAACCTTAACACTGTTATTTTGTTGACAGAAGAATTAGCTTTAAAGTTTTAAAGTGCTTTCGTCTTCAGCGTAATTATTGTGTTCAAGGTTTGAATACAATTTCGAAATTAAGAAACAATGCTTGGGTGGAATTCAATTAAAGTGAATGAATAGTCTGAAATGGTGTATTTTACGGATTATTTATAAAATTCGCTTTTACGTTTATGAGCGTTTACGACGTACGGCATTTAATACAAACTTTCAAGTCCTTATTTTTCCAAATGAATAAATCGATTTTAATTATTCTTTTTATACACATTTTTGAAAAAAAAAGGGCTCTCAGGGGATGAAAGAGATTTTTTACTTTCTATAGGGAACTTGAAATCGCTCTCTCTCTCTTTTAAACCCTTTTTCGAAAATGTTCTCTACTAACTATTTAGACCTAGATATTCTAGCATAATTATGCATACCAAGTTTCATTAAAATCAGTTCATTTATTTCGAAAAATAAGGAAATTGAATGTTTGTATTAAATGCCGTACGGCGTGGCGGTGTAAACGCTGTTATGGCTTCGGACAGCTCAATTATTTCTCAATATCCTCCCTTCGAGGACCTCAAATACACACACATGACTAATGAACTCATTCTTATAAACTTTAAAAGCATTTCATCGTCAATTACTGATAAGTATGAATGTGTGTTTAAATGTTTTGAGTTCATGAAATTTTCTGAATATTTCTCACAATACAATGACGTAGTTGTCTCTGGTGTTAATTGACATCAATATTATTTTGTGAAGTGGGTTGCGCCAGATTGGTTGATGATGTTGACCTGCCAGTCCTGTCACCGTTTGGTCATTAGTCGCATTCTCGGTCATTATCATTAGTGAAGTTTTCTTGCTCAAAGAAAACCTACAGGGATTTAACTGCCTCTTAGAATATTCTATGTGGGGTCTCAGTTTGTAAAAAATCCGAGTTTTTTCTAGTTCTCGTTGTGACATATTTGTTTCCAGGTAGGTACGGTGGGGCACGAGGCAGCACGGGTGTATTTAGCTCAGCCAGGGTAAATAGATAGATGGGACCTGAACCGTTGCAGTTACAAAAATAGCTTCTTAGAATTCTATCCTTAACTTCGTGAGTTATTGGTAAATGCATTAACAGATTATGGAAATAATTTACAGTCTGAAAGAAAATGATCAACAAGACAATGATTACACGTAACATTTTTGGATGCCACCCGATCCTGCCTTACTCTCGCGCCAAAAAAGAATGTGTTGTAGTGCTTCATGGCATATTCTTTGCCCAGTGCACTAAGTAAAGCTCACAGCGTGAACTTTGAGCAATCCTTGACCTCGCGCGGGGTCACGCCTACTCTGCGCCGCCGCATACTTTCTTCTTCATCGAGCAAGCTGCACTTATTGAAGGTTAACATGACGTAATTAATTCAGTCAAGGTACATAATACAGGTTTTTGAGATGTATTTTTAAATACTTACATATTTTGCTGTATGACATAACTATTTAAACTACCTATTGTATGGAACTGGGCTGAATCCCATGAAAAAAAGGATTGTGTTTTTAACTCATTCTAGCTGTTCTATTTTTAAAATTTATTTCGAAAAATCGATCATTAGATTTGACATACATTTTTTTCAGCAAGAAGCTTCAGCGATTGGTAAACTTTTGACATTTATATTAGCTCTTCATCTAGAATGCAATGTGTTTTACACCATGTAAAATGACTACCTAATATCTCTATCGTACCCATGCATAATTTGATAAATCGTGAATATAACCGCCAGGCAACGTAAAGCTCCTATTCCGACGGCCATGACCAATCAGAAGTGATCGTAAACTCAATTAGGTTTCCGTTGATTTTATCTCATGTCTTCCGTATAGAACATGATACGCTTTAGAAACTATGGTATTTTGTAAAGGTAGCATGAAAAGATCATGAACCCTCCATTAAAAGGGAGGATCTTCCGACCAGACAGATCTTGTGTCTGGTGGGTGTTTTGGTATCTGCTCAAATCGCACAGAGAATTTTAATAGCGCGATGTAGGATTTATGTGACGAGGTTTTTTTTGCAGTTCGTATGTGGTGGTATTATAGATGCCGCTACTACAATGGAAGATGATAATAATATGTCTAGACAAGAGATGACTACTACTTTGACGCCTTTTAAGACAGAAGATAGACAAAAAAAAACATGTTGCGAAGAAACTTAGTAAATTGGGGCAAGTACAAGAGAATTAGCACTGCTAATAAATCATGATGATGGAATTAATTTATAATAACTAAAAAATGAAATAAAATAAATTAATGACGATAATTATAATCATGATAACTATTTATTTAAACGTTATGAACAGCAGTGGTACACACAACAAGGTGGACTTTGCAACAAGTTAGCCTCTACTCTTTACCAGTTACCCCAGACTACATTGAGGTAGGTACCACACCTACTTCAGTGTAGAATTTTTAAAGTTCTTCGTTCTTCGCAATAAGTTCCACCCACCTTACATTGCTACCACAAGAAAGCTTTGCGAAAACAATCCATTGATTGAATCATTGCACCTCGTTACATTGTGTTAGAACTGTAGTATTGTCTTATAAGACTTGTTGCAATAGCTGCAATGGCTTTATAAATATTAAGGCCCACGCCATTGCTGTCGTGCCCAGGTGTCTTAACTCCGGCAGCTTGACGTGTTTCGAATTGAAGATTGAGATTTGCATTGACAGGTTACTGGTCCAACGTTCTACAATGAGCAAATACCTGGTTCTTGTACAACGATTTGCATATAACAAGTTGTACAAGACTTGATGTCTTTTGTACACCTGTGGGGCAAGATAACTTGGAGTACTTAGTAATCAAATGTCTCAATTAAATGGGTTTCATATTATTTGGGGTTGAATTCTAATATAAAATATCGTAATTAAATTTGAAGACCGCTGTGCCCTTTTTTTAAGGATGAGATATCATCAAATGACTTCTTTCACTCTGGGCGGAGCGGAAGGGAGTGTCAGACTCATATTGACTAAAACCAATCCGTGTTCCTCTTAATGCCCTTTGCGTTCCAGGGCCGCGGTGACTCTTTCGTACAAATTTACAGAACAACCCTGGCAGATCCTCTTGCCCAATATATTTTGCGGGTTGACGAAGCATGTCTTCTTCTTCCATACATCTCTCGTTGCCATCGTTTCAAAAGTCACCTCCCTTCTAGAAAAATCATCTTTCACAGAATCTATTCATATTTTTTTTACTCCAATAAATTTTTTGTATTTATTTTGTTTGAAAATAACACCGTTACACGTCAATCTTTCTTGTCAATTTGAAGTAGATGAACCCGGTATCCTATCTCTCGAGAAGAAATACCGACACTCACGAGCTCAAAGTT
This sequence comes from Melanchra persicariae, assembly GCA_947386135.1. Lineage (NCBI taxonomy): Eukaryota > Metazoa > Arthropoda > Insecta > Lepidoptera > Noctuidae > Melanchra > Melanchra persicariae. The sequence goes on along the minus strand of OX376664.1, from coordinate 3,592,270 downwards.
TTTACCCCTATCACCATCCGTATCGTCCCCAGCACAACTTCGCAATTCATACGGGCTGCTGGAAATCCTGCCCATCCAGATTATCAAACAAAAGTAGGTTGTAGGCATCTTGATACTTTATACTTTAGATTCAAGCACAATACATTTATTGTGCTTGAATCTAAAGTAGATCCTTAACAATACGTAACTTGCAAGCAAGCCCAAAGCTCTGGCATTTGCTTCACCTTCACTTTTGAACTATAGCGCGCCGTACTTGTATCCATCACGACTCGAGTGTTGCAACCTTCGTCACGACGACGGTCCTTTGTCAGTGAGTTACTGCATAAGCGTTATGTTGCTATGAATATTCATATTTGTGGAGTGTGCTCACTTTTTCCCTGTCTTTGCCTTTGAGGCGAAAAATATCTGTCACTAAGTTTTTGTGAGAGTTGAGGTCTTCAATAACCGTCATTGTTTCTTTTGTTGCGAAATTTTAGTTATCTTGAAACTTAGAGTTTTTAAATCTTAGTGATAACATATTGTAACGTCCATCTTTCGTCTAGAGCTTTAGATGATAAATGCCAGTAACAATCAATATTTCTTATTGCTGGACTACCATTTTCAGTCATGAATTCTTCTTCTGCCAGTAAATTGATTGTGATTGTGTTCCTGTTTTTTTCTTGCTGATGTTCTTAACTGTTACTTCTAAATTACTCTTTTATTCTCGTCATTCTTATAGCTAATGATTTAATAATCGTTCATATACACATAGGAATCTTACGCAAAGTGCAGGCCTTCCATTTTTTTCTTTTTGCAGCGGACTGACGCGCATTAGCATCGCAAGTCACTGCAATGGCCGACAACCATCTTAATGTCGCCGGCAAGGGCAACCTTTTGCCGAATAGAATAGGTGTTATTTTGTTCTGAAGAAGGTCGGTAGACGCAAGTTATGTCGGGACTTACGCAGATATTTCAGAGTAAAAAGTTGTTGTCAGAAGGTTCAGTTCTAACTCCTAACAAAGCAACATGCCTATATAAAAGTAATTTATTTAATGTTAAACCTAACTTCTAGGAAATATTTTGCATTGCCAACAAAATGGTGGTGTATTGATTGTTGTCGATGCTGAGTCTGGTAGATGTGATACAAACAGAGCAATTCTATTATTTTTTTAACAACGTTCGCATTCGTTATTCATTGTCAAAAAAGCCTTAATCTTCATAGATTTGACAGTTTGCGATTGAGATGCGACTGCGATCGTTGCTTGAAAATTAGTGGAATTTGCGCTTAGATTGCCTGCTGTCATCCTAAGTATGACAGCTCCAAACTGACAGCCTTCCGTTTCAAGATTCAATGGGGATTAGTCAGCAGATTCTCTGTGTTATTTTACACAGACTACCTATCTTCTTGTACTTCTTTGGCTGCACCCACTAAGACAAAAAGGGAGGAATTAATGGATCATGATTGATAGACTGCAGTAAACCTTCTGCACCTGCAGGACCGCAGGCAGAGTCGCATGCATAATGTATGTCGCGCACGGATCGCGATTGTTATGCGGCGCGGACGCACGACCGCCTTTGCAAGAACTCTTTGTTCTCGATGCCGAGAACGACACTAAAAGCACCGCGCGATCACGTTTGGTAACGGCTGTTTTTAAATTTTGAATTAGTATTTGGAATATGGCAGTTTGAAAAAACTGTTAGGTAGGTACTTACTTATCATGAGTAGGGATAGCAGTTCAGTGTCGTTACGCTGCGGAGTTTTATCCTCAACGTCTTTTATACATTAGACAAATATCGTACCTATAGCAAGTACCTATAGGTGACAGTTCATATGCCCATAACTTAAAAATAATTTTTTTGCGGTATTGAGGCTTGAAGACAGTTTGAAGCCTTCAAAAACTTTAAAGTATAGGTAAAGCTCGTGACCAACGGATGTCGGGAAAACCACACATATACTTCAAAACAGTTGTCTTTAAAGAGCATATTGTTTAAATTAATTGCAAACTCCTACTGTTTGGTTTGGGCTTGCAAATTCATAAGTTTTAGTATCATCCGGGTATATTGTAAACCTATGCGCCTACGCGTCTGTCTCCCTGAATTAACTTAATATTTAAATGTTACGATAACAATTGTCAAAAATTCTAGTACCTATGTATGGCATGGCTACCGAAATGTCACGTGGCCATTTCCAAACTTACCTAGAATCAACCTAGAACGAAATTTTATCTAGAGCCCTAGAGACACAGTTCTTTTTCGTAATCAGAAATCCACCACCACGTTTTGAGGCCCCTTTATCATTGAGCAAGTACAGTTATTAATATCAAACAATGTTGAAAATAAAAGTACAAGATCGTGGGCTCTGCAATGATTACTATGCGCAAACAGTAAATGATAAGATTCCACGTTGATAATAGTTCTGACTGTTGATCAAACAAGCGAGTAGGGGAATTTAAGAAGCGGTGGAATTTTCCAAACACTGCAACGTCGCGTTTATTTGCCTGGCTGTTCGGCTTTGGTAATCCCAGGTTTTAACATAAGCCTCGTCGTTAGTTTTCGTGAGTTGTGAAAACAACTAACTACAAATAGTACATTTTGACCCATGTCAAATTTAAGACTAGCTACAGTTCGACTGAAACTTAATAATGGCTATGAATTGCGGTAGCGGCTGCGCCGAACCCCACCCCTCAACCCCGTTGTCTCATTAATTTGCTACTGCGCAGCGACTTGTCTCGTATTCCAAGAAGGCAATAAGTTTGATTCAAATTGTACACTGGTACTACAACTCTAAGGTAATAATAACACCTAAGTCCTGTGATTCCAATCGGAAAATAACCTAATTTTACCAAATTGTTTATAGAAGTAGTTGGAAAACAAAGGAACTGCGTAAATTGCCAATACCGCTGTTCCAGTGTTGAAGATCTTAATATGGAGGAAGCAGGTTGTTTGGGATATCTGAGATCTTTATCATAACTTACATCGTTCAATTGCTATGTAAACTCAACACTGTTGCAAAATTTAACAATTGTAATAACTTAAACAACTCCATAAAGACTCCTGCCGACAAGATCGTCGCGACCGACTGTTTGTTTTTTCATCTGAATGATCTTCGCTTCATTGTCTTGTCGCACAGGTCTTTAATTTGTACTACAATTTTAAAAACAAGTGATTTCATACTCAGACATTAGGTATATGTAGGAATCAGGTTGAGTTGTGGCCCAGTCTTACAATTGCAACACATTGCGAGGTTACAGATTATTGAGTCGTTAGACAAAGATTATAAATCTATTACTAATATAATCTGAACAAATAGTTTGGCAAATAAATTCAGATTTAAAAACGGATTATAGACATTATGCTGTTTTTGAATAAGAAGCCACGATAGACAGCATAATCCACACTTATTTTTTATGTCTTATTTATGTATGTACCTACTTTAATCTCACAATATGAGTTATAATTACACAACACCATCAAAGTTTATTACAATAAGTATAAGTAACAAAATGTCAAGCAAATCGTACATCAGTCATCCATCATAGTCAATAATACAAACCTACCCAGAACAGGAACATAGATGACGCCATCTTTACGATGTTTTACAATCAAACACTACTACTACTACAAATAACTACATATTATTATGCTATGATTGTATAGAATCTAAGTATGTAAATAAATAGATTCCAGTTTGTTTATTTTTCTATGTTTACTATTTCTGGGCCCCGCACATTAGGACTAGACCGAAGCGTTTGCCACGCGATCGGCTATCTTCAAAAGTTCCTTTGTTTCTATGTGAGGCTACCATCAACAGAGTAGGGTGTGGATATGAAGCCGAGTTGTATACTGTGCTCCACCTCCTATCCTGCCCTCTGTGCCCAAAAACATGCAGCCAAAGTGACCTATGCGCTGCCACTAATGATGCTGTAAAATGGTGAAGTTTTGGGCCAAACAAATCTGAACTACTGTCATGCTAGCTTATGGGTAACGCGTTTATACCAACGATCGCCTGATCTCTCCTGTCGTTTCGGATTGCCGTTCCATCGGAAAATGAGAATAAAGTAAGAGAAAGATAGGGCACCAGTTTGAGAGATAGAAAAAACTCTGTATTTGGATTAAAATTAAATTTGGATCAAACAATAAATTAGTAGAATTGATGATCCCAATACAACTTCGTCATCATACATCTTGAATTCTTGACTGAGTGTCTTGCGAATCTGGAGCACAGGCGAGCAGAGTTCAAACGAGCTTGTAACACGGATTTTAGGACACGTCGTAACGTAACATGCTCGCTGCGAATGCTACATTACAGCCCGTAACACCGATCAGTACCCACCTTTAGATTACGGGTTTCCTCGTCTCATTAGCACATGTCTCCGATCCCTTTGTCAGCTAATCTGTTGACTTCAACAAGTTTACATTTGCACTATTATTGTAAGGTCAACGAGTTCCACGGTCTATGCTATGCGGAACTGTTGATCCGCCATGACAGTCATTGCAGGTTGTAACGCCGTGTGTTCGACCAGCACTTGTAGGAAGTACACTAATTAGGTGTAATTTGCTTTCACTGTCGATGGCTGGTTGTTTTGGTTCTGGCAATGCCTTCAGGGGTTTGGTACTTGGAATTTGTAGTTTCATTTTAGTTCTTGGATTTAACTTCATTTGGATATGTATTTGTATCAAGTCTTGTCATTATTTTGTTTACGATATGAAGTTTTTTTTATGAAACATACATCCATTGACCATTACTTAGTTTTGATGAGACAGCAAAATTTATGATGAAACAGAAAAACATTATGATCAAAGAGAGAAAGCTCTTGTCATTGCTATGATTTCAATCATCCTCATCACTTACACTTTCTTTCATCGTGTCATCATTATTGATTCTTTTTGAAGCTCGGAACGTGGAAGCGTGGAACCTTGATTGCCAAATCGAGCAAACGCGAAATGTTCGTTGCCTTGCCTCCTTTTTGTTTATCTTTAAGCAAAGTTAAAGCTTTTCACGCTTTATCTTTCTGACATACCTAAGACTTAAAACCTACCTAAACAGCTTTTATCTTGTTAATATTCTTGATGTAATAAAACGGTCTAAGTTACTATCAATATCTGTATTGGCTAACGCAGTGTCTACGTTTATTTCTTTTACTGCATTCAGGGTCACAAATACCACGATCTAATTGTAATTGCTTTGATACTCTGCAGGGTTGTCAACTACACTACGTTGACTACTAAGATACTATTCGCTTTGAGATTATCATGAGAGGATTTTTCACAGAAATATATTTTTTTGATGGTCCATGGGGCTATCAATGTCGCCTATATTGATTTCCCTTTCCCTCTGCCGCCCAGGGTTATCACCTCGATATTATTTATTTGCATTTTATGTGCAACTATATCCTCTTTTTTTTTGGATTAGAAATCATCAAATGACTCCTTCCGCTCAGGGTAGAGCAAAAGGGAGTGACTAAAACCCACCCGTGTTCCTCCAAATGCCCTTTGCGTTCGATGGCCGCGGTAACTCTTTCGAACAAATTCCGCAAATCAACTACATCCTACTCTTTATGATTGCCTATAGCTTTATAATCTACATTATTTGTTTAGGGCTACCATACCTAAACTTGGACGGCTCACAAGGTTATCACCTCTATAATCATTATCATCATCATCCTCCCCCCTCCTTATCCCAATTTAAAAAGTCAATGCAAACGTCTTTATACCTAATCCTTTATTAATTGCTAACTTGTTATCTTAGTAAGTAGTTATATTATTTGTCGTACGGTCAACATAGTTTCATCTCTACAATATTTGTTTGTATTGTCTGTAGGGCAACTTGCTGCTATGACACTACACTTTATGACTGTCTAGAAGATAATCATACCTATAACCTCTGTTTGTATTGTCTCCAGGGCCGGCACCATGTTGCAGCAGATCCTGCGCGACATGTGGGTGGACCCCGAGATCCTGGCCGAGCTCGACGAAACGCAGAAGCAGACGCTCTTCTGCAAGATGAGGGAGGAACAGGTAAACAAATCAGCTGACATAATTATGTAGACTAGGTACTGTTGGAAAAATTGATGTCAATAAATCTGTTAACTAATGAGAAGTCACAGTAATTGAAGCTGAAACAAACAACGTGCACAAAAAATAAACCTATTTTACTGAACAAAATTGTACCTATCAAAAACTTACATTGTAACATCTATTCTACTAAAAGGATAGTAATAGGATTGATAGGAACACTTTCAAATATCAGGCAAGCTTCCTGATATTTGAAAGTGTTTCTATCAATCCTTTGATTTTTTTTTTTTGACCTTTGATTTTATGACGTGTATATAATCAAAGCCTTCTTTATTAGTAATCAGAATTTCCTCATCCACGTTCCTGGGTTATCAGAACAGTTTCTACTTAGAATTAGAATTTACTTAGTAACTAGTAGGTACCTTATCTCTATTTATACGCATGCAGTCATTCGACACGCCTTCGCTTCCATTAGTTTACGAGTTTTAGCGTCGCCATGACACGCTGTGACAATGAATGCCAATTGATGTTTTCGTCAGTTGCTAGGAACTTTTAATTGAAGAAGTTTTATGGAAAAGCGTGTTTTTTATTCAGGAGTGTTGTAACGCAACGTTAAAGATTTGAATTACTTGTTGGTAATTTTTTTATTTTAGTATTTTGTCATATAAACATGCACTCGGGTAGTTGGATGCTTTAGTACTAGTAAGAGCTGTTGGAGTAAAAACCATACCCTATTTCCAAATAGATACTCAAAGGACTTAATGGAAATTGGATCAAGGTATACCAATAGAGGTGATAGTCCTAAATCATTGGTCTAAGCGTACCTAACCCCTTCGAATGTCTATTAAGTCGCATACTCAAGGCCTCACAATCAATTCGATATGCAATTATAGCATGAAGTCTTCTAGTATATCGAGAATCGGCACCGTCACGTCTGCAGATAAGTTCCGTGTTCATGTTCACTGTTTAACCATATATATGGATTATACTCGTATTATTAATCTAACTTTTTCTCTTTATGAGACTCAGTTATAGTCACACTTTTGGGATGCATGAAGGAGCCTCCTCGTGTAGCGCAATTTGTTCCATCTGACACTCAACTGAACCGAGCGCTCGGCGTATCCTGGACAGTCTCACCTAACACCTTATAAGACTGGCCAATCCTTCCCTTGCGGTGGTAGGGCTAACGCCCGCCTGGTTCGCGACCACCCTCCCACCGGAGTTCGGCGTCAAGCAGCCTGCTGTGTTTCGTCGACGCGTGGGAGTACCAGTGCCTCAAGGCATCTTCTGGGCACGCTCGCTTCATCATGGATTTCATCTATCGCTTTCCATTAGGCGTGATCGAGGTCAAGAGCTAGCTCATTCATTAAAAAAAAAAAACACTGGCAATTACTTGTTCTACTTTATGACAGTATCTCATCTCATTTAGTAGCTGAATTGAGTGTCTTTTTTATGAATGGGAAATCATCAAATTACTCCTTCCGCTCTGGCGCTCTGGGTGGAGCGGAAGGGAGTGTCAGACTCTTACTGACTGAAACCCATCCGTGCTCCTCCTAGTGCCCATTGCTTTCCAGGGCCGCGGTAACTCTTTCAAACCAAATCCGCAACCGTGGCAGATCCGCAACCCTGGTAGGGATTGGGGGCCTTGAGTGCGTAGTACGAATTTAAAACCACGGCGAACGCGCGGAGGGAAGTGAGTTCCTGAGGCATGTAACAGGCGTTGCACAGAGGTGGCCCGGAGTGGTCTTTTAAGAAGTAACGGGGACCTTTTCATGTGCTGATGGTGATCACCGGGGTACTTTTAGTGAGGTAAAACTCCCACACTCCCTGGCCTTTTCCTCAAAAGTCCAGGCGCCATTTGAAGGTCTCCCCTCGAGAGCAAAACAAAGGCCACCTTAAAGGTAAAGTGTTATCACTGACGTGCGGTCGACTGTACTATGGGAGTTCCGTGAGTCCGAAACTGGCAAGTCATCACGGATATAGACAATTAGACTATTATTAGGAGAAGTGGAAGAAATAGAGCGTTTTTTCTTTTTGTGGCAGTTCTTTTAGAGCCTAACATTATGATTAGGATTTGATTAGGTACATTAAGAAGGAAGGTCATTTGAATAAATTTATTTATAGCTTCTGTTTAGCTATGAATGATTAGCTTTTTGTGAGTTATATGTCGACTGACTGTCTAGCTTTATGGTCAGGTTGAGTAAGTTGTGTAGTCTGTGGTGTTAAATCATTTGTTGTTGGATTGGTTTGTCGAGAATCGAACCTAGGATCTAGGTATCGTGTTTTCCCAAGAATTTCAGGAATTAAAGTTAAAAAAAAACGGGCCAAGTGCGAGTCGATCCATAAAAAAACGTCAAATAAACCACATTTGTTGCATGGGAGTCCCACTTAAATATTTATTTTATTCTGTTTTTAGTATTGTTGTTATAGCGGCAACAGAAATACAGCATCTGTGAAAATTTGAACTGTCTAGCTATCACGATTCATTAGATACAGCCTGGTGACAGACAGACAGACGGACTGACAGACAGACGAACAGCGGAGTCTTAGTAATAGGGTCCCGTTTTTCCCTTTGGCTATGGAACTCTAAAAACAATAAGAATACCGACTGTAACATAGATTTCCTAATGAATCAACTGCGTGTAATTACAAATTACTACAATCTGTTACTCTTAACAAAGCCTTTGTTTATATTTTTGCTTACGGTTTTTGCGTTTTACTATAGATAGTATGGACGAAAATACGAGTAAATTATCTATCTATCTACAGTTCGCGTCAAATAACTGTGCCCCTCTGAAGTTGGCTACGAGTGGCTGCGTAGTAGTCAAAATTACGAACAAACTGCAACTGCGCATGCGCGGGGCGGGGATTATGGCGGCGCGATTTTGTCTCAGTCGCTCGTTTACGTTCGATGCATGCGCGATCTTTGCAAATGGCTAACTTCAGAGGGGCACAGTTATTTGACGCGAACTGTACCCTGGCTATTTCACCGTATTCCTCAGCTACACAGTCCTAAAAATGTTAGCTTCTATATCCAGCACTTGTTCGCAGTTCAGTCCGACTTTCAATTTGGCACAAGGTCGTTTTTTATTCAGCTCCTATGCTGAATGGACAGGCAATTCGTGACGCCATAGATTGCATCTAACAATAACACTGCTTAATGTGCTTACTGTTACAAATGTTGATTGTTTTGTTACACTTCGGCTTAGCTAACCGCAATGGAGTTATTGGTTTATGTAGATTAGCAATGCGGATCTTAGATTCGGATTTGATTACGTGCAAGATATGAAGGGCGAAAGGTTGTGTACGATTGCGTACGTTTTGTTATATTAGAACTCATTCTAGTCTTAAGTAATGAAGTTAAGATTCTTTTTTAGCATGTTTAGTCCCACTGCAGATCACTTGTATGACAGAATAGCCTAATGAATATCTTATTATGATTCCTCACCAGCACTATCCTTCTATTCGATATTTGGAGTTAGGGTAGAGTATCGTTTTTAACAACTTATTATTTTTTTCTTTTTTCGCTTCGTCTTGTGAAACTCCCTCAAAATGTAAGGCTATTTATTTTTATGGAACAGACGAATTCTCCATACATACACAAACAGTAATTCTAGTCAAGTAGGGTTAGTTATAACGCCAATTATGCGGAGATGAAGGAATGAAACTTGACAAAAATATCGTTTCTTCGTTCCAGGTGCGTCGCTGGCAGCTTTGGGACGAGAAAGTGGGCAAGGAGGACGAGCGGCCCAAGTTCCAGAAGAACGGCAAGAAACAGGTGCAGTTCCTCACGGGAGAGGACGGAGAACCATGGGTGAGGAGCATTCAAACGACCCACTTAATGTGGAAGGCTGTCAAAGTTTACACATAGAACTTGCAATGAGTCAACACTCTGCAACATTTTAATGACAAACTAAAGTGGTACTTTATGGGGAGAAGCTAAAATTGAACCAAATATAGATTTGAAATTTCATGGTAAACTAACTTTTGCCCGCGACTTCATCTGCGTGGACTTCAAAATTAAAATACATCTTAAGGTTACATACATCTTAGTTGTATCCCGGTGATTTTATCCAATGTTTCTCTTCATAAGAACCTTCCTCGAACTTCTACGAATATTTGAAAAATATCCCGAATTGATACTCAATATTATATTGATAATCAAAACTCGAGATGGGCTGGACCCATCTCGAGTTTTGCGCTAAGCAACACATTAACCTATTCATTTTCATCGGTAGGTCAAAATGAAACCAGATTAGAGCCAAATGATGGCTTTGTAGATAGCAAATACCTAATTGTCTAGAAATAAAGAAATGGCATGATGAGTTTGATTCTTATTTTAGGGATTCGCTAGATAATTCAATGTATCGAGAATAATGCAGGGCGGACAATACGTTCAAATAATGCTCATGATAAGATTTGAAGATTAGTCAGTAATCTACACTTGAAAGCACTAACAACCAGCAATTATGTTTATTTCGAAAACGTTCAGAATTATTGACACAGAAGTCAGCTGTTAATTTATCTTTGCATGATTTATATATGCATTTATCAATGATGTTATAAAATTGCCAAAATAACTTACATCCGAGTACCTAGCTCATTGAAGGCCTTCAGACGGATCATTTGGCTCCAATGTTTGAATTGAAGGTTGCTACCATTGTTTGGTCAAACATTCGACCTTTGCAGACAATACCCAACTTACGATCGTTTTGACGATTATTATCGTCATCAATATTGTTTTGTCAATTTTATTATGATTTTGGCGTAATATGGCATGTTTTGTCTTGCCAATAGCTTCGTCTACGTTATTATACTTCAGCAGTATTTTTTAAAATATCATATTTTGTATCAACACGTGAACCGTATCATTGTTTGATGAATTTTATTCATTCATCGTCGTATCTTTTGTTCGATAATACGAGTAATCAGAGTTGTCGGAATAATTTACCAAAGAATCGGGGTTACCATCACCAACAAATGTTCCCAAATTGTTACCTTCTTCTAATTGGCATTGCCGGAAAGCTTTTCATCCAAATCATAATAAAAATGGTTTATTTGGAAGAGATGCTAACTGGAAGCTTTCACTCGATTTCAAAAAATTCTTGAACTGATAATTCAGTTAAACTATTGCTTACTATCACAAATGTTATGATGAGACATATCGCTGCTTTGCAAGAATACTGTATTATTACAAAACAACATCTTTTTTTTACATTTTTGTTTTACCGTGTGCGTCTTTAGAGGCGAAATCACGTTTTCATCTTTGTTTTTCTTTCATTTTCACCAAGAAAGGTGCAATGGGTCAAACGCAGAGGACGCTGCGGGCAGAAAATAATCACGAATCATAATTATCTATCTATCTGGTTTCCGCCTTAGTCCTTATATTGAACCATTGTGCTTGATCATCAAGTCGCGCACTAATCACGAATAATATTATAACGTCCGTTTTTCACCGTTTATTCGTAACTCTCACGTTCCAGGTATGGGTGATGGGCGAGCACCCCGACGACAAGTCGATCGAGAGCATCCTGGCGGAGGAGGCGCGGGAGAAGGCCATCGCGCAGGCGCGCCAAGAGGTGCAGCAGCTCAGGAAGTCCGTGGAGAAGGAGCTCACGCAGCTCATCGAATACAAGCCCCTCGATGATTTGGAACAGGTTAGTTTACTTTTTCAATGGTCCCTTTTATCCTGTCCACTGCGATGCTTTTTGAGTGATGCATTTCATTTTCTTAGAAAACTAACTCTTAATCTGAGATAAGTAATCAAATAACATACAACTAGGTACTAGAAATAAAACTTACCTGTAAAAATGTATATGTACCTGTCTAATTGTTTCCAATGAGTGGAGGACCCAAATCCAAAATTATTTGCAAACGTCTCAAGTGGTTCTTCAAGATGAAGCTATCCGGAATAATCCACTGGAGAGTCCGCAGCCCATCATTTTATGTTAAGGAAAACCACAGTGAGGACTTTGCTGGTAGGATACCCACAACCATTGGCCATCAATCGTTCGCTTAGCGAAGGATATCCAAAGGACAAGAAAAAGCGCTTTAGGTACTCTTGAGATCCTCAGAACTGAGGCTCCATAAATGTCAGAAAACATAACTGGAAATATAAGAACCGTTATAAGTAAACACGAAATTTAAACAGTAAACTCCCACCCTTTCCAGAAATTCGACCTATCCCCGAAAACGATAGACCCGTTAGAAGACACCCTGGAGATCTACTGCACGGTGGACGAGTTGCGGCAGAGGATCGAGGCTCTGGAGCCCGACGTGAAGCTGGATGACGAACTGGGAGAGAAGGCGGACTTCAACGACTCCCTGAAGCTGGACCTCAACAAGAACACGCTGCATTTTAACTTTATCGAGGGCAAGAGAGACGTACTGCAGGTCAGTTGAGGAGTAGATAGTTGTGCTGTTGTCATACTAAGTCTTAGTTCGTTTTTAGGGTGTGGTGCTATTTTGTTCGTGTCAGCAAAGCTTTCTGCATTTTCTCCTGCTCCTGTAGTGCTTGTTTTGTACTCAATCTCTGGTGAAGGCACTTCGTCATGAGTTCAATTGGCGACGAGGTCACTCACTTTTTGGACAGAAAATACTTTTCTATCATATATCGCTTTTTAAGTGCCTAATGTTGTGAAGTCATCATTCATTGGAGCAGTTGCAAATGCGGAGGCAAAATTTATTTCGCGAACAAAGTGGATGCACACAATTAGATATTTAAACCTGCCTTGGAACTGCCCTAAAACTTATAAACGCTGAAAATTCAGTCTCATATTGTTTAATTTCGAATACTACACTTGTACTTGTTTACTTAGCCTTTCTCAATTCTTTTCTTGACTCGCTGCTGGTTAGAAGTAGGTTTTATAAAACATTCTAACCTAGGGACAAAGAACGATTGTTAATTGGATGTAAACATGCTTATAATGTGCAAAATATTATTGTAAAAAGTATTCTATGTAAGAATAACTTTCTGTATATTGTACGAAAGAATTATTATACTTAATTATAGGTTTTTGTAAAAGTACTGTCGTTTTAATGCACTATCCCTGACGATATCAAAATTAATCACAACGCAAGATATCATAACCATTTTCATTTCGCACTAACAAATCAAAGCCATAAGCTCAAATATTATAAAAAGAAACAAGAGCAAAGAAACTTTAAAATCAAGCCAAACGGATTCTTCTAATTTTAGTTTTTTTTTTCTGACGTAAAAGTATAAGCATTATTCTTAGCAAGGAGGCCTAAAGTTCATTCATTCTCATAGCACATCTTCAACCATTTCTAACATAGCTGTTTCTTTTCATCTAAGCTCCAGAACTTCTAATTTCATCACGTTTCTAGCAAACTGTCTAGTCCTTACGAGTGTCTCCAAAGACGCCCCTGTGTGTTCAGGACATGGGCGTGGGCGCGGGCGGCGACGGCGTCAGTGTGCTGGTGGCCGCCTGGGAGCGCCGAGTGGCCGCGGCCAGGGCCGGCGACATCCTGCGGGGGCTGAGGGCCAAGCGAGCGAGGGCCATGAGACTCGCGCACCATGCTGCGCAGACGCATGACGCCACCTGGCGGGACCAGGGTGTGTATTAATTTATAAATCTTGGCGGATCGCAACTTTTGACAGGTCTTTAGTCCATCTTTTGGCCTAATCAGGCTTCTGGATGTGAAGAGCACAGTACCAAATAAGTGGATTCTCCCAACCTTACCAGGGCCTTAGCATATCTTTACTCCATAACGCTATGTTATAACAATGTGGTATTGCCTTTCCAGAGCGCAAAGCAAAAGAAGCAGAAGCAAGCATGAGGGAGATCGCTCGTGCTGCCAGGGAAGCTCATCGGCGGAGTGCTAATCTTCCCGCACCACCAGACACAATACAAGGTAAATTAACGTACACAAAATTATGCATGACTTCAATAGTGGGGACAGAGCAGACGGCACGCATTTTAGACGCCATAAATGGGCCGGCCTTGACCGAAGCGAACTCGCCACACGGTTGGCAATATTCGGCGGTCGTGTGCCGTCTATGATGGATATCATATTAGTGGGATAGAAAAATCAGGTGATTTTCTTCCTTCTTGAGAGACTACAAAAGCAAGAAGGTGCCTAATATGTGTGTAATCTTCTAGCGGGTAAGCCACCCAACAGAGAAGCAGTGTTGGAGTGGTTCCAGACGCACGAGCTGAAGCGAGGGGTTGGACTTGATGAGAACAACAAGCCCGTCGACTGGTTCCACGGTAAGACTCATTTATTATCTCAAGTTAAATTTGTCGTATTCAAACAGATTTGTTGGAATCTTGGAATTATCTTGCGTTACTGTAACAACTAGGTATCAGGTTCAAAATCCATCCATTCACTTTGATCTTTAGCGATTAAGAAGTTAGTTCTGGGCTCAGCAATGTAGACCGATACACTAATAGATAGAGAGCTCACTTTTACAGGGTCCTAGACTAACTCTAAGATTCCGCCTTTCCAGGTCTGATCAGCCGGTCAGAAGCCGAGGCGGCTCTCTCTGGCTGTGCTGCCGGCAGCTTCCTAGTCCGTATAACGGAGCGCGTGTGGGGCTACGCCGTGACGTACCGCGACTCTGCGCGCTGCAAGCACTACCTGGTGGAGGCTGCGCGCGCGTACCGCCTGCTGCCCACCGGACACGTCGCGCACGCCACTCTCGGTATGACATCGTCATCATCGATAGCTTAGCAGAGGTTTAGCTACCGGCTTATGAATTGAAAAAACCACTTCCTCAAGTCAGAACCCAGCAGAACAAAGCTCTGTTCTATCCCCAGCTCCATAAGGAAGGAAGTGGAAATGATATTTTTCTTACTCCTCCGCTGTTCTTTACAAATGAGCTTCGTTGCAGGATCCAAGACAGTTGAATCGTCTCGCCGGGGCTCGTCGAGCTTCATTGACTCGGCGTTTTTCTAGTGGTCGTCACTGTTGATTCTGGCTTTCAGAAGTTGCAGTGGGAGTGGTGGGCCCTTAAATCCCAAAATATATCAACAGATATCCTTACATTTGATTTTCATACGTCGACAACCCAGAAAAACGGCTAATTTACAATGTCGCTTTCCAGCTGATCTCATAAACTACCACAAGACGGTGCCTATCACGGAGAGCGGTGGCGAGCTCCTGGTGGCTGCCTGTCCGCCAACACAGACGCCAGACATATTGTGCGCGCCGCCATCTTGAATATGCGCCGTGACGTCACGTGCGCTCGCGCAGCCGCTGCGTTAGTCCTTGTACTCACTTAGCTCGTAAGCTGTACACTTTTGCCGTTTGGTTCAAGCAGATGAGGAGACAGAATATGCACATGAACAGGTTTGAACTTGTAGAGAGTGTGAGATAGGAAATAAGCTTGTATTGTGCCTTTCGCTGCGTTATTTATTTTGGAATATGGAAACTTGAAACTATTTTCTGAGTGACTGGACAAAACAGTAGTTTTGATTGTACATTTTCTTGTAAATATAGTGTGAAAAAATCATAATCATTATTGTTTTGTCCTAAGAACCTAGAGCTTGTTTGAAAAAGAAATACAGAGAAATTAACGGCAACAGTGAAAAGTGCTTTTGAGTCGAATAGCGTCCTAAGTAGTCAGGCTGTGAAGCTGACTCATTAAATTTTTCCGTCAAAGCCCGAATATTTAGAGCGCAATTTACGTTTAAACGTCTTTAAATATCAAGGCACATAAGCAATACAGTTATCACATAGTGTAAAAACATTCCAAAAGTATGCAATCAGTCATTGTTCTACTAACCAACCTGCACTGTGACGACTTGAGCCAGAAAAATTGCAAGTCTTAACGGATTCCAAAAGAGCCAATATACTTTGTGTTTAATTAAAGTAACACAACATTGGTGCTAATTACTCGTATATTAATTAAGTTGATCTCGATAGTTCGAAAACTCTAATATTTAAAACATGCATTTCGTTAGCAGTAACTAATTAATGAACAAAATTGTAAGTTAGTTGTCGTGTAGGCTAATGTGATATTTATCAGTCCTTCAAACATATAGCGCTTCAGTATTACTGCTTGGTAACGAAAATATATTGTAGCTTGTTTAACCAGACTTTTTATAACCAGGTAAGCTGTTAAAAACCACTGTTTTGTTAGTAAATATACTCAAGTCACCATATATGTATTGGTCTATTTGAGTATTGGTCTGACATATTGGACTATATGTATGAGTATTAATCTGATATATTGGTTTAATTGAGTGTTGGTCTGACATATTGGACTATTTGTGTACTGGTCCGACATATTGAACTATTTGTGTATTGGTATATTCAAGTATTGGTCATTTATAAGCTAAATATATTTTCGTGTTATGTAAGTCCGAATTCTGATAAATTAAGCCAAAGTAAACTTCAACGCAGAATCGGAGCCTTCATGATAAGCTGTTATTATTTTATAGCAATTTTGTATGCCATTTGTATCATTCATAGGTGACGTACGTCTATGATATTATTGTACTATAGTCATTAACTGCCAACTAGAATAAAATTATAATTATGGAAATTAATGAGCGTATTTTCATTTCACTTTTGTTAAAATGTCAACAGTCGGACATATTTGTCCCCCTTAGCAACAAGCGAAAATAATAATAATAC
Source organism: Melanchra persicariae (assembly GCA_947386135.1). NCBI lineage: Eukaryota > Metazoa > Arthropoda > Insecta > Lepidoptera > Noctuidae > Melanchra > Melanchra persicariae. The sequence goes on along the minus strand of OX376664.1, from coordinate 3,575,674 downwards.
GCGCATGATAATACCGGTCAAGCTCTGGCTTGACCGGTATTTAACACGCGCGTAAATCGGGCGGCACACCACCGGTGTGTGTTATGTTTTATTTCTAAAACATTATCATTATTATAACGCAAGGTAGGTATAATAATATGATGTTGAAGTTTGACATGTCGGGAGCTTGACCGGATCATAAAAAAGAAGAAAAAAGGTAGTGGTCAAACCGGAATTTTGACCACTTTATTACATAAACGCACTGTTAGATTATTAACTGCATTTGATAAGCCGCTAAAAGTTTAACCGCGTGGTTTTATGGTCTCCATACCATTAACTGGTATGAAAGACAAATACGCAGCAGCTTCATGTAAAGCAATGGTCTTCAGGTGCGTCTGACTGGATTCTGACCCCAAAATAGTTGGGAAAAGCCTAGGCGGATGATGAATCAACTTTTGCTCCTAACTTTGATGTAGGCGGCTTCACAGTACTTATGAAAACAAAGCTGTTATTAATAAAGTGTTTATTGCGTGTAATAAATTGTAACACTATACATATTTACAAATAACGTTCCCTGTCACCGCTCGTCGTAGCGGCTAAACTCGTCAAAATAACAAAATTCTATTCTCTAAAAATCCCTTTGGCATGTCCGTTTGCGACAATACGATCCGTTTCAACCATGTTCAGATATCAATTAAACAATTTTATAAATTAAGTAACAGAACTGGTAATCTAATCTAACTATTCTAAGTTTATAGCGAAAACGAATATAAAAATCGATAATTCAATCGAGTTAAAAATCGTGGGCTTATCGATTCAAAAATCTCAAAATTTTGATAGTCTGAAACGGTTCAGAAAACCATTGATTTATAATCCGTTCGATTATAAAATCCGAAAGTCTGCAAAGAATCGATAAACCGTAATTTTCTAATCGATTGAATAACGACATAAAAATTTAGAAAATTAAAAAGATACCTAATTTAAAACAATCCAATAGAAATAATAGTACACTATTGATTTGTAGGGTTCGTCACGTGTGATCACGATAACAGCAGTCTTAGTTCGCGGTGGTGACGACGGTTCCTGATACCCGGTGGTTACTGGTGGTTGAGCCACCAGTAGCTGTGGTATGGTCACATGTACGGCAGGTTAGTCGGCGATCTGGTGCTCGAGATCTCCATGCCGCTACGCTGTGATACGAGAAGAAGTCGTTTGAGCAATCAGTGATATTTTTAAGCTATTAGAGCAACCAGTTATATTGTAAGAAGTTATTTGAGCAACCAGCAGTATTGTAAGAAATCATTAAAGCAACAAATAATAACCAGTAATATTGTAACGACAACCATAAAACTTGCATTAAAAGAAAAGAGGGTTAAGTGTGATAAAAGAGAATTGATCAAGAGTTTGGTTGGAGCAAACTGAACCTGATTTACTACATAGAACAGAGATACTGATCTGGCTTCAGAACAAAATTGACTATGTCAGAAAGCTAGTGTAAAGCGTTTATGCTCACAATCCCGTCCCAGTTATCGTACGCCTTCGAGACGGAGTGATACACCTGGATCGGCTTCTTAACTTTCTTCACTGGACTGTTGCTTCCTGGAAAATATAAGTATGGTTCATAAGCTTAGTTAGATTGGGAGCCAACCCCAATATAGTCAGGAAAAGGTGAGAGAGATTGAATGGTTCTAAAGATCTCTGTCGTCCACCAATTCCGCGTCAGGGGGTCTACTCTCTAAGCGCGAAGTCCGTAGTTTCGGCTTTAGTGTGGGGCGTTTTCTACTCCGTATTACAGACCTACGGACTTACGATACTAAGAATGAATGACAGTACGATTTGACATTTGTTCTTAGTTCGGGTGCGGGACTAATCGTAAGTCCCCCTCGCTTGACCGCTAGTGCGTTAGGGCGCTTAGGCCGAAACTACGGACTTCGAGTTTAGAGAGTAGACCCCCAGGGGCTTTCTTGCTCAGTGTTCGATTACGAAGACCATGGTCCGAAATACATATTTGTATGGGCGGTCTGGGTTTCTGACAAGTGCGTTCAACCTTCTTCTCGTTTCTACCAGACCGTTGAGCCCTAGGGGCTCTAAATCTATATTTCTCTGAATATGTGTAGTGTGGTGGTTCAAGGAATTGTTAAAAGTTTTTTGGAATGACAGCAGAATGTTATCAACCTCGGTTTGGTCTATGTTTAACTTACGTATCCTAACAAGAATAGCTAAAATAAAACTTACTACCAATAAATTGTGATTTTATACGTTATTAAATACCTTTATGCAACTGGCTTTTGATATCGAAGACTAGCCAAAAATACTGACTGGATATGAAAACTGGCTAAGATTTAATACGTTAACGGTCTGATAGTGCACCATATGGGGTACAGAAACTCAGTATAACTGAGGGCTAAGCACGAATTTCTGCGTAATTGCATCGACAGCGTAAACGTATCGCCTTCGACAAATTTTGTATGCAAAATTGATCAGCGCCGTGTGTGCGTATTTGGAACTAACTAATCGGTAGCACGAAACATTGACATCCACCTTCGTATAGTTTTTACGCATTAACGTAACGTAAATGAACCAAATGTATGGAAATCGATAGCAATCGGTAGCACGAATTGTGTCGTTTCGACTTTCTCGCTAGCTGGGACGCTGTCACGTAAAAAAAAATCTCACTGACATTTTCTTGGTGAGACAGTTTACGTCAAAAAATATTCCGTATTTATTTTGGAACTAATGCAAGAAAATGCAATTTATTCATGAAAACAAGAGGAAGGCATGCTGCCTATTTATCATCCGGTCTCCTGGATACATAAAGAGGCTAGGAGAAGATGTGAAACGAGGTAGGAAACATTTCCATTTTCTTGGTAAACACACGTAATAGTTTCTCATCAAAAAACATTTTTATAAGTGTTATTCATGCAAATCACACTACAGCTCCCTGCGCCACCCGCGCGCCTTGGTGAAGTTCGTTTCTGTGCGTAATTCGCCGCAACTCCGCGTTGTTTTTTGGTGCTCAAACTAATTTATGTTATAACCACGCAGCATCGTGATAGGTGTTACAAATACTGCCCCCAAGACGACCCACTGATCCTGCTATAGGTACCTAATACAATGCACGTGTTTGTACTCGTATGTAGTTTGTTTCAACGGGTCCATACCAACGCAAAATTGGAATGTAATAGAACTTGCAACAAACCTCAGTGAGCAAATGATGTAGGTACTAGGCAACCGTAGCTACTACTACCTTATGCTCGACAATATAAGATTTAACATTTCTTAATGTACCTATAACATCTTCTTCAGCAGGTTTGTGAAAATGGTTGCAGCACCTATTCAAATGGCAAGAACTATACAATAAGCCGCATTCTACAAGTCTATCGATGATGGCTAGAGACCCGTGCTTACCAAGGGAGAAAAGCAGGACGAATATGAAATAGAACACCTTCGCAGCGTGACGATTGGTTTATTGAAAGAAAAGACCTGCCATCGTAACCGGCGTCTTATCTACTGTCGGTACCTACACCGTACTGCTAGCGCACTGTGAGAGACTCCTTCGAAAATAGTTTATCAAATCCTAGATCAAATCATCCCGCATGCAAGGCTTGCGTACCGCTACCTTTTGTAATAAATGAAAGGCTTGTTTGTTAAATCAATTTCTATTTTGGATCCGACTATTAATGTAATACATTAAGAAAACCTGAATAAACAGAAATTAGAAGGTAAAATTGTTTGTTTTTAAGTTCCTTTGTAAAGGTAGTCTCTGGAAGTCAGGTCCGATCTTCGATCACTATTAAAGGCGATCGAAGGGTCTGATTATGATAATTCTTTTTCTGCTAAAAAGCTACACTAATGTTGCTTTTTTATCACGGAAAACAAACAGTTTTTTTGGGCTAGCCTCGTCAGCAAAGCAGTGGAGAATGACGAGTTCTTGTTGTAAATAATAAATCCAGTAAACGGCCCCGTGATTTGACATAGGTCGATGTTCCAAACCCAAATGATTGGTGTTATTTATTTTATCATTGCTAATCTCAAAGCAGCTAAGGACGTCGCGTCGTGAGGACACTGTTATATCCTAGAAGAAAAAAATCGAAGACATGTGAAATCCAGCTAACCCTCACTGGGTCCGCGTGATGGATTGTGGCCGACTCGCCCTCACAGAGAAAGCCTGTAGCCTAGCAGTAGTAGGAACTTGGTGTGCTGATTAAGCTTATACCAGATAAAATTCTAAAAAATCTTTTGCAATTAGAAATTACCATTCACTATGTATATTATAAGCATAATGCATTGATGAAATAAAATATCGATTTACATTTAAACAAAACTTTATATTTCATGTGTCCTAAATAGAGGTACCTACACGGATCTTATTGAATTGGTAAAGCTGTTAGATATCAAACATGTTTGGAGCACCTATGAGCTATGGCTTATAGACCGTGCTCCAAACACCTGAAATGGCAGGAACAGCAGATATTCCAAACATGGTTGACATCTTAGCAGCTTGAAATTAGCACTTTTGAATCATCAGAAGTTACAAAAGATTCCTCCAATCGCTTCGTTGAATGCCCTGTTGTCGTGGTCTTTGAAGAAACTCAGTCACAGACTAGTAGACGCTCGTGTAAGTGATTGGAATGGTTTGCCTGCTCTTGGTCGCAATGCTGGATTATATTGTTGCAATGTGGTGCCGGCAAAGGCTCTTGGCTAGAATCTGAAATAATCTACTTTTCATCTCCTGTTGATAAAAGAAGTAGTTATAACAAAAATCAAAGATTGTGAAACATGAAAAAGAATTGGTCTTTCTCAGTAACAGCCCTACATGAAGTCTCATTCTGTGTGCTGTGTACGGCAATAGGCTCACCTCATACTCCATAGGAACCAGCATAACAGGCGCATTTGGCATTGCTGCATGAGTATGAGCAATAAAAGTGTAGATTACAAAATTTTATAAAAATGCTTACTTTTCTATGAACTTCACCTTAAGGACGGTTTGACTAAAGCTTGTTCTTGTTGACTTTGTTAATTATAACATCTTGGTACCGTACAGCACACAGTTTGCTTGTATAAGCTGGTGAATTACAATTATTATTTGAAATGACAACAAACAACAATAGACGTTACGCCTTATTAGGGTAAACATACACCGAGACGCAACGTCACCACCACCATTTACAAATGGCGCTATTAAAAATTTCAAAAGTAACCAAATCCTCCAAATTAGGAAGAAATCATTGCAAAGTATATATTTGTGTAATAATATAACTTGTATAATTATTATTTCTATCAAGTGAATGATTATTTGGGAAATTTTGGTTCGTAATAATATAGGTAGTATTCCATCCAACTACCATTACTATGTCCAAAGGAATTAGGTACTTACTAAGGCCTGGAAAAGTTAAGGTGTGAGCGTGCTGCAAGCGCTTTTATCAATTTTTAAGTTCGCTAGCGCAAGAACTTCACAGCTCCACGCGTTCGCATCAGTGTGCTAACGGTTTTATATTTTTATCATTTGCAGGAAAACGTCAAACGTGAAATGCAATCTGTCAAATATCATGTGTTACACCGTTCGAAATCGAACAATTTATCATTAATTTCATCACTATTAAACTGAATTTTTTAATTTTATATGAAAAAAAGAATTTATAAAAATGATAAACTTGTTTTAACATTTATATAATATTAATATTTTTTTTATCTTTAGTATTTTTCAGGCTCTAATTGAATCAAAACAGAGTTATCGGTTTTTTGTCTTCATTTTCAGAACGCACCATTCACTTTAAACCATTCTAATCGCTCTTGGATTCTCGGCCTAAATTAACCATCGTTCAAATAGTATCTTCGAGTTGTCGCAAGACGTTTTTTGGAGTTCGTGCTACCAATATAACATGTCGCTGTAGCGAGTACGTAATTGTCTGGTATTTATTTACCATATCGATACGATTTCGCAAGAATTTCGTGCTTAGCCCACTGTACGCGTTCTGGCGCTACGGCACGGACTAGTGAAATTAGTGTGTTATGGATAAAGGGGGTGTTAAAGTGTTTATCTACACCCATGACATAAGTCCTCTATAATAGTTTCTGAAATAGCTTCTTGCCAACATTAAAGTAGGATATTCGAATTCACGTTGTATTCCGCCATTTTTGTTCGACATTAGTATTGAAAAAAATTACTTATGACTTTGTTGTTTACAAAAATGACTGATACAAGGTTTGATAACACACCACCAGATATTTCTAATGCAGCAAAGGACGTTTCTCACCAATTAATTACCAGAAAAGTCGAGAAAACAATATGAAAAGGCCTACCAAGATTTCATGAGTTGGAAAAGAACCTTTTATAGAGGATTCATATCATAGATGTAGATAAAGTCTTGTAGGTATGCAACTGTATATAATTAGGTACAACCCACATTCGTATTTTAATACCCCTTATTATACAATAGTTGCATAAATAACTATAAAATTATAGTACCCACCTCTGATGCTACTCGTTCTGTTTTGCTGCTTGCCCCCTGGAACGTAAGGTAGCGAGAGCTCGGGCGCTGCCTTCTTGGTGCCCTTCTTGGCAACCACGCGCGGCCGCAGCAGCTCCTCATCCATAACCAGTTTGTTGTTCACCCTGGTGAACGAAAGGAGACCTGAGGTTAAAGCAATACAGTACCAAATCCAGCTTGATGTGCTTGAGTCGGTTAAGAAACGAGCCAAGAAGATTGGTAATCATGCACTGGTCGAGTCAAAGCTCCAAAATCCTGAACATCGACGCCGAGTTAGGTAACATAATAATTTAAAAACTAATCCGGTTATGGTTCAAATTGGTGTGTTTCCATCCCAAATTGGTAAAACATAGATTTTAAAATATTTTGGATTACTTACTTTTTAATATAAGGCGTCCTTGGGTACGTGTTCACAGGTACAGGAAACGTCTGAAAAAAACGCTAATGATATGACTACATAATAATTTTATTATTCGGGATTGAATTTTATTGTCAGTTATAAGGGTATTTTCTGCAAATAAACAAAAAAGTTACTCTGACAGTTCTACCTAGGTCTCCAGCATAATTAATAAATTAGGCAAGATATTGCTATAAAGTTAGTTATCATCACAAAACAATAGTTATCCACTGTCGAGCATAGACCTTTCCAATCGCACATCATTTAGTTTATTCATAGCCACTCTCATCCAACTGCCAGCCACTGAAGCTCACAACTCCAGTTTGCCTGAATCTTCTCTGAAGGCGTACATTTGTATATACCTTCTCTACGGTTGCTCATTCATGAATACACCATTAACAGGACTTTTAATAAATGTAGTGGGATCAATACCGTCACAAGAAAAACTAAGGAACGAAATTAGTACGGCAACAAAAAGGACCGCAACGCCATCTATCCATCCAGCAGCGAACTACTAACGGAATCCTGCATCGCGTTAGCAAAGTTTTCCTTGCGATTTGAACATGTACAACAATCCGAATATCAACTATCGGGCAGTTGCCCGCCGGATACAACAACCGTCTGGTCGGAGGATCCTCCCTTTTCGATGGAGGTTTGCGAGACTACTCTGTGTAACGCATACCGCATTATAGTGAACAATATAATTTCTTCTTTCCCCAGAAACTCTCAATAGGATTTGCTCGCTATTGTATTATTTCCCTGCGATATGTTAGTATACATGTGTACCTGGAAGGTGTCGTTGATGGCTCTCGCGAGAGACCGCGGCAGCGCGGGCCTGGACGCAGGGGGAAGCGCCGTCACAGGCGGAGGGGCCGCGTGCTGAAAGCAAACGTTTGTTCAACATTATAAATGGGATCACTAAGAGGCAACGTGGGCAGGGGCTCCAGGATTGTCGTTTGGGGGAGGGGGGGCTGGGGGGCTTGAGCCCCGAAGTCTAGTAATATGTGCTGTGTGAAACTTGAAAGTTTCAAGTTGGTGAGTAACAACTTGCAGCTTGCTTGCTTGATTTAAGGAACTTGATAAGCAGTTTGGTCACACTTACTAACTCTCTAACGAAGCCATTATAAAGAATTTTGCTTCCTTTTACAATTATATTTTTGGTGTAGGTACATTTTACAACAATAGGAGGTATCGCTTCGTCTCATCATTTTAGACTGAAAGAGAGAGAAAGAGAGAAATTTTCAATGGTTACCTCTGTGGTGTCGTGCGTGGGGTCACCGACAGGACGGACAGGCTGCGTCTTCTTCTCCATTGGACTCGTCTCCATTTGTGCTTCCGAATCTATAAAAATACAAGTGATTAGATAGGTGGTGTTTTTTTGTCGTTCCGGTAAAACTGTCGGTCCGACCTAATGTGAACCAGAGCTGGTTACCCAACTGGTTGGTGGGTGGATGCTTCGTTTTCACTGGAGGTAGCGGGACTTTCCACCCTGCACCCTGCACTGCATTCCTCCTTGTTCCTAGTACGACTATTCGGGCGATCAACCAAGCGCGGATGGCACCCTGCAGTACATCTACCTCGACGTCTGGTAGTAGAAGGGAGATGGTGGGATCAGTACATAGAGAAAACATAGAATTACAGAATTAGTACTTACTGGGTGTCGTATAGTTGTAGTCGATCAGGGACTCACCCGCCGTGCTGTCTGTCCGCGACCTGGTGGAATCCTGCAAAAAATGAAACAGATTCAAATTAACGTAAGTTTTAACAGGAAGATTATAAATCTAACAAATTATGAATGAAAAAGTTCCGAATTCGAGATAATCATAAAATTTTGAAACAACCAACACTACTCTACACACTACAAAGATCAAATTCTGTTGCAACCCATACTATTTTATTGGGAGTGGATCTCTATCCAGCACTGTTCATTTTAATCCAAGATAATTATTCAATTATAGAACTTTTCTACGTAATACAAGACAGGGGTTCAAATTCCATATCTGCAAATTTTTGTGTACGAATGATCACTTAAAAAACAACTTAAAACACACACAGTTAAAGTTGAAACTTAGGTTATTGGCAATGGATTTAATTATCATATCTAGTAGGTAGTTATACTTAGTTACCGATATAATGTTGAGCGTCCATTGTTGCCGCGGCTTGCCAGCCACGCGCGCCGTACTGCCTTGCTGCGACTGTGGAGACAAAACATTTCCCTCCATTATGAACAAGACGCTATGCTGAATTCCTCGAAGGGCTAAACAGGTATGGTGACTATAGAGTTCGTCTACGTTTCGCCTGTTTTGTTTTAGTCTCAAGTAAAAGGGCGAGCCGATAATACACATAGATATGTAACGCCAAAAACCTTTTGCTGCTATCGAGTGTCGAGTGTCAGTGTCGAGCTGCTGTTAGATCATAGAATATAGAATAGATAATAGAATCATGACTTACCTCAATCTCTTTGCCCAATTTCTTTCTCAGTTCAGCGTTGAAATTCTCCGCAAAATTATCTGTGCTAAAGTATCTGAAAAAGTAAAAACAACGGTTATTAATAATATGATCAAGACACCGGAATGATCTTTAAAGAAATTAGTTCAAAGTCATCTACCAACCGGCACTGGGTGCCACGGTACGGATTATGGCACCCATCTCACGGAGAGGTGTTCTGAATCCCAGTATTCGGAACATTATATGAACATTTTATTTTGTCACTTGTAGATCTTCAATAGTCGTTACGTGTGGTCAACAGCTCTAAAATCTAACACAGTCTTGCCAAGGAGTATCGCGTTTCCTAGCTACTGTTGCGAATGTCAGAGAAAATTGCTTCTTTGACCACCGCAATGCTCCAGAAACTGCTATTCAGCCACATCCAGTTCGACTAGCAGCCGATCCCAAATAGTTGGGGAAAGGTTAGGTTGGCCATTTAGGCCCTAATAAATGTCATTGGTGCCGCGTATAAATATGGGTAAAATCTGTGTGAGTAAAACCATTGACTCCTAAAGAAGAAGATTTGGGATGCATGAAGGAGCATCCTCGTGTAGCGCAATTTGTTTCATCAGGTACCTACTCAACTGCGCTCGGTGAATCCTGGACAGTCTCAACTAACATCTTACAAGAATGGCCACAATCATTCCCTTGCGGTGGTAGGGCTAATCCACCTGATTCGCGACCGGACCTTCCCACCGGAGTCCGGTGTCAAGCAGCCTGCTGTGTTCATCGGCGCGTGGGAGTACCAGTACTAGGCATCTTCTGGGCACGCTCGCTTCATCAAAGACCTCATCCATTGCTTTCCATTAGGCGTGATCGAGGTCAAGAGCTAGCCCAAGCAACACTAGGCCCATAGATATACCTACGATGTATGTGTGAATGTGCGGTGCCAATGTTTATGATGCTTACTTGTGTCTGAGCAGCGCCTGCGCGGCGGGCCGGGCCCTGGGCTCGGTGCGCAGACACGCGGCCAGAAGGTCGCGCGCGGCGCCGGCGCCGGGCAGTGCGGGCCGCGCGCCCACGCCCGCGCCTGCCAGCGCCGCGCCCCCCGCTAGTCGGGACACTACCTGCTGGTGGCGCGGGGCCAGCTTGCCTGGGGAGGAAACAGAACAGATTAAGCTGTTTTTTTAACCACGTATCATGAATGATGATCCTTCTGATATGGTTCAGATTCGCAGTACAATTTCTTTCCTTTTCTATGGCTTACCAAAGCTCGCTTCTTCTCGCTCTTTTGTGAAGATAGAGGCTTTGAACAACTTAAACCATCCTCGGTTTTAGTTATGATCTTCATCTTCTTCGTGTCGCTGAAATATTAACAACTTCGCCAGGGCAATTATAGTCGGTGGAGTCGGTGGAGTCGGTGGCAGTAAAGAGGTCACTTTCGCTCCATTTTTGGAGCACGTAGGAGAGGAACAGCCGGTCGATTCTGTCGACATCACCCACGCGGAGTGAACGACAGTTGAGCTGTCATTCCATCTTATTTGTATGGTTTGACAACTCACCCGTCGTGCACCTCGCCCGAGTGTTCACTTCGACATGTTTACAGAATCGCACTGCAGAATAGGAGGTGAAGTATAGTTTACAACGCAGCTATCATTCTGTCAAGGTCACTTGTTGAGGTTATAGTTCCTACTTAGGTTCTGTTGGCTCTGAGATTGCCAATTGGACTACAGAAGACAATTAAGTTAAAGTTTTGGTAAGCCAGGAAAAAGGAAAATTACTGGCTAGCGAACCTTTATCATGGGTGTCCCAAAATTTACGCATAAATGTAGTTGGAATTCGTTGATTCAGCGTTGAATCTTCGCCTTCAATGCATCGGTGCTTGTGGGCTTCTTTGCATAGACTTTTGTTTTCAAATAACTTCAAAAAAAGAAATCTAGTGGTGGCCAATTCTGCAGCCATAATATACCTAATATCAGCCTTATACAAAAAGCTTGGAATGTAAACTGACCGACAATCTTAATGATAAGTGCGAGCTGGTCGATGTCAGAGTCTCCGGGGAACAGCGGGTCTCCTGTCAGCATCTCCGCGAACAGGCACCCGATCGCCCAAATGTCCACCTCGGGACCGTACCTGAAATGAGAATAAAAAAAAATCTTTACCATAAATGTGCCCAAAAAGATCGGAAGACGGCCTCATATTCCTTGGATGAATTGGGGATATTGCCATTGAATTCCTATGGTGGGAACGCAGGATTCCGAAGCAATTTAAGATGCTTCTCAGCTGTCACGTTTGTTGAATGTGTGTGCAGTCTTCTCTTTTTACTACGACAAATCTGAATTTTTGGCAGGTGATACTAATTCTTCTCAGTCGTCTTGATGGTGCATCTCATCTGTGACATGCACTGGTACAACTCAAAATTAAGCCCCTTCTTTATGATCTGTTCCAGGCCCAGGTCAGGGCTATTATCTTCATAAGCTACTTACCTATGCTCAGCCACGAGTAGCTCCGGGGCGCGGTACCACCTCGTGGCAACATATTCCGTGTAGGGCTCCCCGGGCGCCGCCAGTGCGCGCGCGAACCCCAAGTCACACAGCTTCACGATGCCCGCGTTCGAAACCAGCACGTTCTCTGGCTTAACGTCGCGGTGAATTATCTAATAAAAAAGAATGAATAACATTTTTAATGTTACATAATTTATTAATGGCACACTGGATCCTACCTTCTTTTGTGATCTCACTCTTTGCTGGGAGAAAACTCATTTGAATTAAGCTCGCCTCTGAACATGAACATTACTTACTGTTTTTACTAAAACTTTAATATTACTGTACGATAAGTTGTTTTGGTGTACAATAATGAATTGAGAATTAATTGACTGTCTATGATGATGATGAAACAAGCGTCGGCATCTCTTGTATGGTAACACAAGAGATGCCGATTCACTCTTGTGAAACTGTTGATGTACAAAAAGTCATACGGAACAATCAGGCGCAGAGAGAGATGGGGGGAGAGATAGAGAGAGGGGGGGAGATAGAGAAGGAGGGAGAGATTGAGGGAGAGAGAGAGAGATAGAGAGAAATTCTCATATTTGAATCTTCTTGCTATCGTGAGCATTAAATTGGGCTAGAAACTATAACAGTTATACTAGACATGGATCTCAAACTATAATAACCTGAGTACAGCATCTATGTGTATAAATCTTCTAAGCATGCGTGTTAAAGCGAAGATAAACCATTTTTCCTACTCAATGATCTAAGCTTAATTTATTCTCACCGAATTCTGGTGACAGTAGTCAATGCCCTTGAGGAGCTGGTACAGGTGTTTCTTGGCAGTGTCCTCGCCCAGTCCACCTGAAGCAGCCTCTAACTCGTCCAGCAGCGTATGGTCCAGGTACTCGAACACCAGGTAGAACCGCCGCTTGCGCCGGAACACCTCGATCATGTTCACTAAGTGGTCATGACGGAGTTTCTGGAAATTACGTCATAAGGTTGATTCACACGTATCAGGGAAATGCCCGGGACTTTGACGGACCATGGTCCACCATGAGCTCAAAAAGATATCGGCGATTTTAATCGCATTTGGTTAAAATAATAATATTATCAATAATGGCCGGTAGCTGTGCAAAGGTAGGATAATATTCAGATGAAGACTATTCTTGCTTATGGCTGTGACTACTCCAGACCATGCATCTTCTAAAGACAGGCCTAGTATTTGACCAGTTTAACAGCAACAGCAAGCACGTGTAATTATAAATTTAAGATTTTTATTGTCTTTGTCGATACGAGATGAGCACTAACAAAATCTTACATGGTCTAACAATTAAATCACGCTGGCGTCCCTCACTCACCTTGAGCATCCGTATCTCTCGGAGCGCCATCTTTCTGACGGCGGCATCCTCCTCGGTTTCTAGGAACTTCTTGATGGCGACGAGCTGGCCGGTGTCGCGGCGTCGGCACTTCAGCACCACGCCGTATGAGCCTTCGCCCACCTGGACAAACCATAGAATCGAACAGTCGATAATAGTGACAAGTCCTGACTTAATCTCATGGCAGCCTACCTTAGCGGGCACAGGACGTAGCCGCTTTTTTTGTGGATGAGATATTGTTAAATGACTTTTCCCGCTCTGAGTGGGAGGGAGTTTCAAACTCTTACTGAATAAAATCTACCCGTGTTCCTTTAGATGCCTTTTACGTTCTAAGGCCGCTGTAACTTTTTCGAGCTATTCCGCAACCCTGGCGCTAGATATTGACTTTGGAAATATTACTCGTATAGTGCACAAGTCTTGTCCCTACCCTCACTCGCATCGTCTGATGGGAAGTAGCTGCGACATGACCGAACAGTGTTTTCCGTAGCACGGGGTGGCACGGGGTGTCACACTGACATCTTCCAAAGTCCGGGCAGCTACTGAGAATTTCTTCGTAGAAAATCTATGTTACTATGATGCAAGTTCTTTGAACGTCAACGTGTGTTCACTTTGTTCGTAGCTTGGAAACTTGCTATATCTGTTTTCTTTCTACAGGCTGTTTTATTATAGCCGTCCTCATCTATAGAAAAATGTTGAATGTTAATGTCTTAACTTAATTTCGCAAACATCAACGAAACCGTTTGATCCTATTTTTAAAACTAATGTATCATTCCCGAAATAGGAATGCCAATGTACATAATAGCCAAATTAATATTGTTGCAAGTATTTCGGGCAGTTACAAAATAGCGAGGCATTCTTATAAGTTGGGCCTGACACGGGCTGTTACTGACGTAGACGTTTGAATCACTTCTTTACTCAGAAATATTCACCAGCTGTATTAACTTTACGAACTTTCAAATATCAAATAAGTAAACAAATTGCTGAAATTACTCTTTGAAATGAAATGTTTTTTTGTTACTTATATTTTAATTCAGTAAATAAATTTTAATTTTATAATCTTTTACGACTGACTACAACTTTAACATTGGGTTAATTAGAAAAAAATATTTAGGTTTACATAATTTTTTAGACGTGCTGCTAACATCAGAGGAGCAGTTGAAGTATTTTAGATACCTGTTACTAGATTCACAAGAATTGCAAAATCACATTACTTTCCGTGGGTGTCGTAAGAGGCGACTATAAGGGATTTACCAGAGAATGGGCAGCAGCATTCTCTGTAGCTACATTGCAATCGCCAACACGGCTGCCAAGCGTGGCGATTATGGCAACCCCCCTCCATTTGGGGGAGGCCTATATCCAGCAGTGGAGATCTTTCGGCTGGTATTATGATGATGATGATGATGATGATGATGACATCAACGCAGACGATATGATGTGTGGTGAATAACTGCTTAGGGTTCATCCATTTTCTTTTTTAATTTTACAATTTATCCGCCAATTTGGAGAGTAGTTACTACGCACTTAACAAAGGTTTGTCATATTGTCGTTTTGCTGTTCTAGGGTATTTCCTTCTTTCTTTTTTCCACTCACATCTGCATTCTAACTACCTTAATAATATGCATAGCTGGAGACTCACCACCGCCAGCTGCTCATACTTGTCCATGCCGCGACTGCTAGGCGTCGATGGCGACAGCGTGGAACAGCGATCCATTCTGACCAGCATCCTCGACGAGAGCAGGCATGTTAACAACTATTCACGGAACAACTGGAAAAAGCACAATGCAGGATTACCTACAGCTCACTCAAATACAACATACGGCAAATATCTTATTTAAAAAAAGCCTTGGATACTCTGGACCCCGAGGGCTTGCTGCTAGTCATGAACGAGTGTGGAATACCAGGACATGTAAAAGGGTGGTTCAGGCAATATCTTATTTACTAAGCACATAAGAAAAGGATTTTGAATATGGATCCCTGGTACAAGCGTTTCTTTTTGTCCGTCATTTACTAAGGCCAGGTTTCTGAACTTATGAAACCCTTCTTTAATGTCATAGTTGGACCGGTTTTAAGGCTAATTTAGAATTTGACAAAAACTCAAGATCATATATCAATTCAGAAATCGGGGGTGTTCCTAAACACGTTTTGAATTCCATAGAGGATTTACCGAGATTTCGACGCCGATGCCAACAATCCACTTTATTACAACACATTTTTTCTTGCGAATTCAAAAGTTCAACGAACATAAAACGATGCATGAATAAATCAAATCATACTAGGCATTACCTATTTGACAAAATAACAAAGATTACCCATTGAGGTTACCCATGATTGCAAATACATAAAACCTTTTCTTACAAGACAATTCTATGTATAATAGACAATTTCCGCAAAGAAACTACAAATAGTAGGGCACGTTGTTCAATAATTCATTAAGGTGGGCTATAAAACGTCGTTCATCAGAACAGTTCTAACTAATAATTGCGGTACACAGAAGTCGGTTTCAGAAAATAACAGGGCTGTCATGTTCGATCGAGACTGTCATTGCTAAGAAATTAATGCAAAATGTGGTACGAGTTTAATGCGGCAGCAGGTTGAAAAAACGCTTGACAACTTTTCGATTTCGTGAAGAGAAATAATGTGACTGTTCTTCCACATATTCTTATGGATGCTAGGTGATCACAAAAAAAAGTATTTCAGCTTTTGAGCCCTATTGATTTACAGAACACGGTTTGTTTATGTAGATGAAAATTGTAATTTTGATTGAATACTTACTTCCACAAAATAAAAACAATTTTATTTTTTAGCTTGATGCATGAAACACTTTGAAGCACAAAATCATTTATTCATGCCACTCGCAGCTACGAATTTTGAAGCCACGCGACAAAGAAAGTTAATAAATCGCTATCAGCTTATGAATTGCATCGTCACACACTGGTGGAAAACATTCACACGGTACAGCACTGTAATCAGGACTTTCTTAATATTGTTATATAATGGATGCATATTTAATGACAATGTGTTATGAGACGTGGCACAAAGTAGCTGAATAAAAAATCAATGTGAAAACAGTATTGTTTTGAGGGCAATACTTGAAAATAATAAATATTATATTACCTTCTTTTGTGATGTCATCGTTAGTAGTATAAACCCGTGGGCGTCAAATCATTATTATATTGTGATTGTAAGTCACAAAAATATGATAACTGTGTATTTTATTATGATAACCAAGCAGACAACACTATTTCGTGGTACGTGATCACCGTTTTATTTTTCGTTTTCGTGGAAAGTGGTACAGATTTGCAGGCAAGTTGCCGTCAAAGGGACAAGATTACTTTATGTCTTGCTATAATAGCACAAGGAAACCCTTTCCTTTAAAACAGTACAGTAACGTAGCTTGGCGGGAGAAATAGTTATGATGTTGACTTCCCTAAGTGGAGAACCTAAATTAGAAAAGACAATATTGTGCTCATTCACAAAAAGCTCAATAGCTTCTGAAATTAGATTCCCGAATCAAAAACGATACCAATCACCAACGGCATTTATGTCGGGACCCATTTTTATTATTGAGTAATGGGCTAGCTCTTGACCTCGATCACACGTGATGGAAAGCGATGGATGAGGTCTATGATAGGGCGAGCGTGCCCAGAAGATGCCTTAGGGCACTGGTACTCCCACTCGTCGACGAAACACATGCCTGACGTCGGACTCCGGTGGTAGAGTGGTCGCGAACCAGGCGGGCGTTAGCCTTACCACTGCAAAGGAAGTATTGGCCAGTCCCATAAGGTGAGACTGTCGTCCAGGATACGCCGAGCACTCGGTTCAGTTGAGTGCCTTATGGAACAAATTACACTACGCAAGGAGGCTCCTTCATGCATCCAAAAAGAGCCCATTACACAAACGAGATACCCTAACAGCTGTCATTTGTCGATCCATAGACAGATCCAAACTATCGCGTGTATCTACACCCTATCTTTTACCAATTACAACGACATTTTAATTAGTTAAAATAAAATGGAACCCCGTCACGCCAGCCAGGGTCAAGGTCGCCAGTAATTACTGCCGGTAATGATGATACATTTGTAAGGCTAAATAAAATTATAGTCTGTGGTACGACATCGTAATTTGAGTAAACATTTTGTACGTAAACGGTTCACAAATAAAGTTGAGGTCGTTATTTGCTGTCGGTATTGGGTTAGGGATATTTATAGCCATGATGAATGAGTTTTGCTGGCAATAAGATATAGCGACCATATATGGAGTTGACGGGTGGTTTGCATGTACTTCGCAGTTCGAGGTTAGATAATGATGGGGGGTTTCAGAGGCTGGCCACTTAAGCTTTTGCAGATTACTCTCGACTACTTGCGAGATAGACGTTCTACATTTCCGGAGTCGGAGTATAAACGGTAACTTGCAAGGCAGCGTGCCAATAATAGATAAGTATCAGCTTCTTCTTCTTTTTAAGTCGATGGTGAATTCCTAAGATTGTTTGGGCCAGTAGGTGGCTATGTTAGTTGCAGTATCGGTGGCATTAATAAAATATCCCCAAAGGACAGGTGTGCCAAGTGCAAATTGACAGTTAATTATATTATATACATAAGACTCGACGATATATTCGGGTACACTCTTAGTGCAGTCATAAACGACACTACTTCTTTATGAGCATTTTTTACAACCAACGAAGCAAAAATACTAACAGGTTAACTTTACCCTCAGCCGCTGGACAAGCAGAAAATACGTAAGACGAGGACGGGGCGCGGACAGGGCACAGACGGGGAGCCGTCGCGACTTTTTAAAACATATAGAAAAGACGAGGCACGGACGTACGTGACGTGGTTAATTGTGGTGGTGTAATTGTGTGTGACAGCGACGCGCGAGTCCCGGCGCCCGCGCCCACCTTCGCACCCCTCTTCTCGCCCGTCTCTCGTCTGCTCGCACCCGTGCCCCGTCCTTTCTGTATGTTTTAGAATAGGGTGCAGACGAGCAAGCGTCGTGTCCGCGCCCTTTCCTTCCTATATGTTTTGCATTGCGACGCTCATTTTGTATGAAAAAGACGCAGAAGAGACATTTGTCCGCGCCCCGTCCTCGTCTTACGTCTTTTCTGTGTGTCCAGCGCCTATGCGGTACCTGCAGCATGGTCCTGCCAAGTCTGTGTGCCGTATGCGGTACACAACAACCACCCCTTCTTGCTGATCAATCATAACAAACAACGCACCACTAACCCAAGTAAAATTGTAACGGCCCAGCAGCAGTTAAACCACCACATGTGGTCGTTTCGTGCGCGTAATGGAGCGGTCTCAATGTCACCGGTGCCTCATTTATTGTGTATCAGCGTGGCCCTGGTGACACGGCTTTTACAAGTTCAATGTACATAATTAATTAGTTTTTATAAACAAACGTTTACGTTTACGGGTAGGTTCTGGATTGTCGGGCGGTTATGGTTTTGTTAGTTTTTGCTGTACTATACCTATAAACAGACTTCTTATAAAAATATTACAATACAAGAAAGCTTGTTGTTGACCGTCCCTTATTGACTGTCAGTCACCCTCGATACTTCATAACCCCAGCAGAATATTTAGTCTCTGAACGCAAACTTCACTGGCCATTCTGTAACCGTAATCTTTAACCGATTGCGGACTCAGGTTGGCCGCTGTAAAAATAATAATCTACCCAATTTGGGCATCCTCCACCCATCCCAAAAACAGTGCCACTGTGCATCCCCTTAACAGGCCACTTCCTTTGTTGCCCGTCGTGCACAACCACCTGCACCTTCCAGGATTTGAACGAGACCAATGACAGACGTGCCGTATGGTGTCGGACGTTATCACCATCCCATCACTTCCCGTGGGTGTCGTAAGAGGTGACTAAGGGACTTACCCGAGAATGGGCAGCAGCATTCTCTGCAGATTGCAACAGCTATCGCGATCGCCAACCCGCCTGCCAAGCGTGGCGATTATGGCAAGCCCGCCTTTTGAGGGAGGCCTATGTCCAGCAGTGGACGTCTTTCGGCTGATATGATGATGATGATAGTACCTACTGTACAGTTTACTTTATTCGTGACAATCTAAGAAGTTGAATGTGACAGCAGGATACAACATTGCTTTACTCGTAAGTATGAAAGAGACATGAAATAAATCTCTTTCGCACTTAGTGGTACTTAGCTATTAAATCCGACTTCAGATTGTCACGATAGTATGAGCAGAGAAACACAAGATAATTTCTTATGCAACGGTCGGTAGGACTTAAGCTTTCGGATCAATGTTTTTCGGTGCAGTATATGTATAATAGTATTTTCATAATCGCAGCAAACTTCTTTTATGTGTAAGTTTGCTTTGCCTGGTGTGAGTGTTTAAATATCAAGCCAGAAGCCAAGCACTAACTGTTTATTGTGAAGGTTTTTTTAAGGATGTGAAGTCATCATATGACTCCTTCCGCTCTGAGCGGAGTGGAAGGGAGTGTCAGACTTACTGACTAAAACCCATCCGTGTTCCTCCTAATGCCCTTTGTGTTCCAGGGCCGCGGATCTTTCGAACAAATTCTGCGGAATTTCACAATGTTGCGACATTGTGAAGGTCCTAAGGACACCTTACGAACTACAGAAAGACCTGACGTCACTCAAAACCCTACATCGCGATATCATCCTCGCGATTTGAACATTACATTAGCCTAATATCATTCATCGAGCTGTGGCTCACCAAGTACATCACCCGTTTTGGTGATGGGCGGTGGCGCTTTTCAATGGAGGTTTACAGAACTTTAGACCCTGTATCGCATTCCACTATTGCCAATTTGCCATGGCATTATGGTTATTCAAGTTATTTATGACGCAGGTACCTATGTTGATAGCTGATTTAATATCAATGATATCCATAATAATTTAAGTATAGAGTACTAACCTAACCTAACAGGTGAAAAATTAATTTCTTTACTGAAGATATTTTATTATTGATTGAAGTTTTTCGAGGTTTAATCTATTATTAGTATGTGTATACTGATATTAGTATGTGTATACTGATATTAAGGCCTTTTAGTTCGACCGTGAGAATAAATGGACACTAGGCCATCTGATAAAGTATTCTATCAATCAAACTTTGTTATCCTCTTTACAGTTTTTTTCCTCTATTCTCGTAGGTTTTATTAAGCTACGGAATGTTTCAGAAAACAGAACTACGTATATCTAAACATGTTTTCAATAGTTGAAATCTGGGTACAATAAAAAAAAACTTGGTTTGGTCAATTACTTGACAACCTTGATATACACTTGGTTTTTGAACGAATAGCTCTGGTTCTGAATAGAGAATGAAAAACTCTACTTTGCCTGAAAACCTGTGAAAGTTTAGTTTTAAGGTAGAGTTTGATAAGTTCTTTAATTAACAGTTTCAATTCTGAAATCAGGCGCGTCATTGTATAAGCTTTTTAGATCATTTGAGATCATCATATCAGCCGAAAGACGTCCACTGCAGGACATATGCCTCTTCTAAATGGGGGTTTGCCATAATCGCCGCGATTGGCAGGCGGGTCGCAGTGTAGCTGTAGCAATGTACCTACAGACAATGCTGCTGCCCATTCTCTGGTGAGTCCCTTAGTCGCCTCTTACGACACCCACAGGAAGTGATAGGATTGTGCTATTCTTTTACGTCCGACACCATACGGAACATTTGAGACAGAAGAGTAAAAATAAGAAATGCAATATCATTGTACCCAAAAATGAAGAAAAGCTTGCATACTTTAGGTATCCAAATATGCACCAATACAGTTTAAAAAAATGAAAAATTACAATACAAATGAAAAATTGGGAACTTTGACCTAAGTTTTATTTTATATCGTGTCTTCTTAATGAAGCAATAAACTTTGCATTCGAATTCTAAAACATGAAAATATTCAAATAGATTGAGATTTATTACTGTTTTAACTAAGGTTTATAATATTGACCAAGAATCATGTCGCGTGAAGTCTGTATGTTTGTGATCACACTGCAATGGCTGAATAGATTTGGATATATTTTGGATCACAGAATGATGAACCATGGCCTATAGAAGTTAGCGGCACAAACATGTCTGCCGAAGAATGAAGAAGAATAACAAACAAGTCTAAACGTTAGGATTTGTAATTGGCTTTCTGATAACTATGGTTTCCTTTTTTGTTTGTTTTATTAGCTGTAAGTCCTCCATGTAAATAATGGGATAAGGTTAGGCAAAGAGGGGAGGTAGACTATAACCTGTGATCTACTGGTGGGATTTCCGATTACCAAAAGCTAGTCCATACTAAAAAACATACTAATATTGTTAATGCGAAAGTAAATCTGTCCGTCTATTTGTTGAACCGGGTAAACTATATTCGAGGATTATAAGATCGGCAATTTGTTCCCATGGGTTAATTAACTCACACTTCTCACGCGGGCAAAGCTTCGGCCAAAAGCTAGTCTGTTATAAATTATGCAAAATCCATAACTTTAACTAAAGCTATTCAATAAACTAACTCGTGATTCGTGACCAAGAAATGGCGGAGTTTGCACAACACAGTCATTAAGTCATTACTTATTGATTTGCAATTTGTTTCATCGCAAACAGAATGCGACAATGTGGACGGTGTGCAAAGAATATCGTTTTAAAGCTATGTAATTTTAATGTTTTATTTTTAGCCTATTCCGTCCCACTGCAGGGAAAATCCCTTTCTTCCTGTTTTTCTTCCCGGCCCTGGGCTAGTGAGGACCAATTCTGCCAATAGGCGTCAAGCTCGTCCCACAATCTTTGCCCGGGTCCGCCGCCATGCCGCCGGACATTTTCTGGACATTTTTAAAACCTTCTTCGCTTTCTTTCTTCTAATTTCCCGTCTTCACAAACTTCTATCAGTAAAAATCTTCATGATTTCTTCAACAACAGACATCTTCGCTTTCACGTAAGTTGCAAAATTTTAATTGCTGGCTAAGGGTCGCCATGCACTTATTAGAGTGATGTAGGAAAAATAAAAGAGAACTGTTCAATTCGACGATCCATGTAATACTCGTAATGCCAATAATTAGTGTGTGCAGTTACAAATATAAGGTTAGGCGAGGTGCACACTAGAACATTGCCATGTCATGTCATAAGGTCTCTCACTTAACAGACTTCCAAAAAACGGAGGAAGTTCTTAATTCAGTTGTTTTTTTTAATGTTCGTTACCTCATAATCACAGACTGTTTCACATAACTCCGTCGTTTATGAACCGATTTGAAAAAACCGAAAAAACCCGATACAAATTTATTTTATGAGAAAGTTTGTACTTTCCGATTGGTCCTATTAAAATTTCATCAAAATCGGTTCAGTAGTTTGGTTTCTAAATCCGAATAGCTGGACAAAATTCGTCATCCAAGTAAACGAAATTGCGTATTTTGCTTTGTTACCACTAAAAAGTGAAAAATACTTTTTTAGAAAAAAATTCAACCGACTTCCAAATAAAAAAAAAACAATACAAATTTATTTCAGAAGTCGGTGTTAAATTACGATGAAACAACCAAAAACACCGACTTCGAAATTAAAGTTATTTTGAAATTTGTAGTTACTAGTCTTTAAACTAACATAATTTAAGATCTACTAACACTATCGTTTGGGTTTTGGTGCAGGATCCACTTAAGTCATGTGTGTTGTTTTTTGTGGCAATTAAATACTTTTTCTTTCTTTCTTTCTTCTTTTCTTTTTTTTCTTTGTTACAGGTCCGGAATTATTGTTACAATATTGCTTATCAGAAAAGAAGATCCCAAAAACCTTTAAGAACAGATTGAGGACCTTTTGGTTGCTTAAATTAATGTTAGGCTGCAAATACTATAGAGCTCTTTTCTCCAGAAGCCTGTGAGTAACTTGTTGCTAAATAATCAAGTTAAAAGATGATGAACCATTTTGATTTTTTCAGTTTGATTTTTAAACAAGAAGGTTAGAAAACAATCGATCTTTCATGAAAACAATCAGAAAACGAGTCACATTGACCGTAAGATCAAAGAAAAATCCGCCAGCACTTATCTATTTCTTGTACAACAAACATGATATGACAACGCGTAGTTCAAGTTGCATAGTTGCGACAAAACAAGCATGTTATTGATTAGTAATTCGTAACATCGGGCTCAAATCGCGGGCCGCACGCGACCGACATTTTTGTACGGAACCCAAACTCCAGCCCTGTCTGTCTTAGGGTCAGCTCACACTGAAACGTAACGTTACGCGCACTCTTTAATTACAAATGCGAAAGTAAGTTGCTTGTTTGTTACGAATTATGTCTGAATTGCTGGATCGATTTTGATGAATCCTACAAGAACAATTTTAGTTCTACAGAGATAGCTGGAACCCTGGAGACGGTTGGCTACTTTTTTGCGAAAATCAATATTAACGCGAGTAAAAGCAAGTGCATTTTTAACTTTAATAACTTTCAGTGAGAGGATTCCAATACATATCCCCCTTTTTTTTTTTTTTTTGATGATGGGAAATCATCAAATGACCCCTCCCGCACTGGGTGGAGCAACAGGGAGTGTCAGACTTTTACTGACTAAAACCCACCCTTAGTCCTCCTAGTGCCTTTCTTTTCAGGGCAGCGGTAACTCTTTCGAACATATTCCACAACCCTGGCAGGAATACATATCCCCTTGGAATTTATTCACTGATGTGGGTAATTAATATGAAAGCGATGGGGTGGTCGACGAATGTTGACGGTAGTGTGACAAAGTTTTTTATTGAAAAAGCATATTGTATCGCCTTAGGCGTCTAATGCTTATTCAGAACGATTTCCAGGGGGTCTGCATATTCAACACATCGCCACATACACTTAAAACGTAGGTACTTGAGGAATAAAGAAGAAGGATGCAAGAGCGAGCGAAGTGAGCTCGTAAAGTTTAGCACCTCGTCGGATATGCTAGGTAGGAATAATATCTATGAGATTTCTAGGAATAATTTTTAAATCATTTTGAAAGCCAGAAGGGTGCAAGTGCATCCCTTGCACACCTGCTCGGCACTATCACTATCTTAAAAGTACGTGTAGCGTGAAGCGTCGCATTATACCGCGTCAGCCCGTGTCGCGGTTCGGTGTGAGCTGACCTTTACCGGCTTGTCTTAGAAACTTTTTACATTTATATGAAGGTCGACAAATTGCACCGCCTAGAGCTTTGTCTAGATTCGAGATTATAATCGTAATGAATAAAGTTTTTCTCGCTTTGGGAAATTGCATCTCGATTGGAGTTTTGTGCTAAATTAGGTTGGCAAAAGTGAGGTCAAAGTATAGGTAATTTATTACTAATTGTTTTACAAAACTTTTCTCTAATACATTTGTCGTGTCAATTTTCCGCCTATGTATACCTCGGTTTCCACAAATGAGTCTGCTATGAAATGTCCAAAAATAACTTTCCCAGTAGTTGTTATAGTCGAGTTATTTAGCTAAAGTTTACTAAGTACAGCCTTGATAATACTACAAAACCAATCCAAATAATGCGTTGTAAACAAGGTCGGTTTTTGGACTTTAGAATGAGTCAAAGCCTAATTTACTGCAAAAGTTTGACAGTCTTTCAAGCAGAGATTGACAAAAATAGTCAAGTTCAAATTTTTCATTCCAAAATCGGTGGTATCTAAGTGCCATAAGTAGATAGAAGTCTTTCATTCGTATTTTCATAACATATCGTGAGTTCAGTGGATGAGTACAACTGACATTCTTTATTTACAATCCTACGCAACAAAACATGAAATTCTTCAGCAAATTCTTTTGCCCCCTCGGTTTTGCTCGCTCAATAACTGTAATTATCTATCTTCATTCATAATTCACGATCAAGGCACGCACTGTCATGGCGTCCTCATTTTTGCGTCTCCCCTTTTTTTTTGTTTAACTAAATAGCTTAATAAGCTGCGCAGGGAAGCTAAAGCTAATACCATTATGAGTCTGGTTAGTCACGGCATGTGACGTGACGAGGTGGACGTTTACATTTGTGGACGACAACAATGTAGTCTAAGAACTTTCCCCTATCTGCCTAGCCTGCCTTTTCCCAACTATATTGGGGTCAGCCCATTCTAATCGAATGCACTACACTCTGACAATAGGGTGTGTGGGCTCGTTAGACCTTACTGCCCACACGATAAAGAAAGAAATCGAATGCACACGTTTTTGGCATAGAGCGACTAATAAGTAACTAAATAACACATTCCCACATTGACAAGACTGGTGTCAGATTTTCTGGCTTCTGACTATCGGTGACGACTGTCAAAGAGCTTCGAATGACAGCCGGGACAAATGGCTTTGTTGCGTTTCTACCAGAGATGTGCGACTCTTTATCGGTTTCTACTCTTCAAGCCGAAAGGGCATTTGATACCCATATTAAAGGGGTTGAGAAAAAAATATGTAATCTGCCATCTTGGAGCGGCGGCCATATTGAAATTATTACAATATGTATTGAGTATTGCACATTGTGTTGTCACCAGAACTAAAGGTGCAAAATTTCAGCTCAATTGGATTGGATTTGCAAATTTTGACGGACAACTTACAAACATACATACGAACAGTACAAGTTATGTTTACTTAAGCTTGTAAAAAAATGTTTCCCCGTCCATGGCATTGACATCGGTCTGTGGATGGGTGACCATCTTAACATATCGAGTTTCCTCCGTGCCTTGGAAAGCACGTTAAGCCGTTGGTCCCGGCTGTCATTTGTAGATCTTTGGCAGTCGTTACGGATTGTCAGAAGCCAGTAAATCTGACTCCAGTCTTGCCAAGAATTACCGTGTTACCTAGTTAATGGGTTGTGGAGGTCTCAGGTAAAATATTGGTATTCAGCCGAATCCGGTTTGACTGGAAGCCGACCCCAATATAGTTGGGAAAAGGCTAGGCAGATGATGATGATGATGGATTTAAAAATATTGTATATAGTTCTCCTGACTGATTTCGGCCATGGCGGCCAATCTCAACGATGACTACCAACCACCGGCGCGGGACATATTATAGTTTTTTTTTTTTTTTAATTGTTGATATTCAAGCGCTTGACCACTATCTCACCTGATGGTAAGCGACGATGTGGTCGAAGATGGAGCACGTTTGCCTAAAAGTAACCAATTCACTCTTGACTTAAAGACTCCCAGCTATCAGGGAACACAGACCCCGGCAGGGAATTCCACTCCTTAGCTGTACGCACAATGAATGTATTCCCAAAACGCTTTGTGCGTGTACCCACACGCACAAAGCGTTTTGGGAATACATTCATTGTGCGTACAGCTAAGGATGGATGGGATGTGTATCGTATCGCCGTATGTCTTGTGGTCCGATGATGGAACGGGCTAGGCGGAATCAAACTATGCAATTCCGTTGCATACTCTCCAAAATGCTACCGATAGAAAACCGACAGGCTAGCAACTCGGCGTCGATGCTCGAGGCTTTGGAGCTTCCACTCGACGAGCCTATCAATGCCGATGATCCTCTTGGCTCGTTTCTCTATTGACTCAAGGGCATCAAGCTGGTATCTGGCAGATCCGTCCCAAAGATGCGAGCAGTACTCCATATACGATCGCAGGCTTGTGTACGCAAACACAGCTGCACTCCCTCTTCCATCACTCTCATATTCCGATGGGACAGCGACAACGGCTTATCTTCCGCACCGAGGCACGGGGGTGTCAACACCACCTACTTCCAAACTCCGGGCTGTTACTGAGAAATTCCTATTGGAAAAACCCAATTACACTTTTTGCCGGACCTGGAAATCAAACCCAGGACTCCAAGCGTGGCAGTCGCGACTGCGGCCGCGGGACAAACGGAGCAGTTAAAATGTTGTACTAAGCACCTAGACATAATTACATATCCCAAGAACTAACAATACTGTACAAGAATGTGAACAATGCTAGGTATTTTAGCCATTTCATGTTACAGGCGTCAACATTGGTAAGGCGGTAGTTAACATGTCAAGAATGGCTTCCATGCGGTTATGAAGTAACGTAACTTAAAACTTAATTATACGTAATTATACGAAGTAGCCATTATAATTATTATACCAATTTACAAAATGAATTGCGTTGTAAATTAATATGGCTGTAAAATACGTAAAGGATATAATTATATTTATTAGTTTATTGTTTTAGCATATTTATATATGTATTTTACTATGTTATTTACTATGTTTTCTATATTATTCTCCAAAACAAAATTCTATTTAAAATCATTTTTTTGTTGTACACCTACCACAGTGTAGTCTTTTTAACCCAAAGGTTGACTGGTAGAGAATGCCTTGTTGCATTAAGTCCGCCCATGTACCACTATTGTACATAAAGTTTAAATAAATAAATAAAGTACCTGCTAATATAAACAAGAGCCTATCAATATTAAAATACATAAATTGATTCGTAAAAAAATTGTCTTAAAGGACGATAACCCTTTTTAAGGCAGAGGGAATATTTTTACCAACATATTTCACAGTTCATAAATCGATGATATCGTTGCCATTTGGTATTCTATTGTTTTAAAATGGATATTTAAAGACATCAATCACCCATTAAATATTAATAAAAAATATAAAATATATTCTATCTGGATAGGTATGCCTATTATTTAGCATACACACACGCATATTGGACATATGACAATTATTAAGCACATTTTATCAATTTTCAAATTATTATGCCTGTTACAGGGTTAACGGACTATGGACAAGTAGACAACTAACAAAAAGGCTAAGACAAGAAATCTACTATCCTATCATCACAAACTTAACGAGAGCATGGCTTTTGCTTTTAAAAAAGTGTTATTTGGCTTGCCAAACCAGGGTTCTGAGGTATAAACCCCACTTGTGGAGGCTAATACCTCATCGAGTTAATTTTATAAACGGGTAAATTGTATCTTTGTTTGTAGGAGATAATCTCTTGAACTGGAAGAATTTGATTTTATCGCTGAATAAAAACTACAGTATCGCAAAGTTGTGAAACTTTTCTGGTTTCAAAAGTTTCTGTAGGACAGACGACGAGAGAGAAGCCGCGGGAAAACGCTATTGTGACACAATAACATATACATATACGAGTATCGACTAAAAGACAGAATAACCTGGCCTATTTTTTTTAGACAACTGTTTCATTCACACCCGACTCAGACATGACCATGGCTGATACAACAATACTAACGCTTCGTCACCTCACGACCCTGAATGCGGTAATAATCACAAATACCCTCACACACAGTCGGTAAACTAACTTATTTTCCAACAATGTCTAGTGTGAAATAGCTTATAAAATCGGCCTTGGTATGAACAAACACGTTCGGGCTCAAGATGTGAGGTTGTGATAATATGGCGGTGTCCTCGGCCGTCAATACTGGCTGCCTGATGAATATTTTTTATTTATTAATGGGAAATCATCAAATGACTCCTTCCGCTCTGGGCGGAGTGGAAGGGAGTATCAGATTCTTACTGACTAAAACCCATCCGTGTTCCTCCTAATGCCATTTGCGTTCCAGAGCCGCGATGACTCTTTCGAACTAATTCCGCAACTGCCTGATGAATGAAAATATTTATTTTTTACTGATGTAGTGATGACACAGATAATGTGATACGAGTGTGTTATGGTCGTGGCACTCCTGGCTGTCATTTATAGACCCTTTGACAGTTGTAAATTGTATTAAAAAGCCCGAAAGTCTATCAACCTGCTTTATCAAGAGATATCATTGTAGCTGTGTCTGGGTTGTGGAGATCAGCCGGTCCATTCTGTAAACTTCTCACCGTGAAAACTAAGGTGGAGTGAGCGCGAAGTGAACTACCGGTCGATTCTGTCGACATCTCACGGTGTTCACCTAGGCGGAGTGAACGACAATAGAGCTGTCATTCCATCTTATTTGTATGGTTTGACAACTCACCGGTCGTGCACCCCGCCCAAGTGTTCACTTCGACATGTTTACAGCCGGTCGATTCTGTCGACATCTCACCGTGTATACTTAGGTGGAGTGAACGACAACTGAGCTGTCATTCCATCTTGTTTGTATGGTTTGACAGCTAACTTGTCGTTCACTTCACCCAAGTTTTCACTTCGACATGTTTACAGAATCGCACTGCTGAATCGCATTGCTGATAGGTAGTCATGTCATGTAAATAAACTGGTGGACAGCTGCAACCGGTTAGAATGGAAGTTGATCACAATATAGTTGGGAAAAGGCAGGCAGACTGATGGCATAGACAATTTGACACAAAGAGCTCTATAGTATACCGGTCAAAA
The DNA here is from genome assembly GCA_947386135.1 of Melanchra persicariae. NCBI lineage: Eukaryota > Metazoa > Arthropoda > Insecta > Lepidoptera > Noctuidae > Melanchra > Melanchra persicariae. The sequence goes on along the minus strand of OX376664.1, from coordinate 3,546,331 downwards.
TCGCATGTAAATGAATCCAGTTTTATTAAATTATTTTTGAAAGCTCTCAAATTACCTTATATTTCTACACACATATATAATTATATATATATATTTTGTTCATTTATTTCGTTTTAATTTATAAATTGTTCCGATCGACGTCATTCTGTCAACGCCGGCTGTCGCTGAAAACCAGCGCTGTGGCTCTGTCTTGCACATGAGTTCCAGCATTATGCTGAGCGATGGCCGTTTAGCGCGAATGTGACGCATATCTTCCTAACTTACATAACAATTGTAATTTTGTTTATTTTTGGTATGCGTCATGCTTGGCGCAAATAAAGTCTTTTTCTTTCTTTATGAATCCGGCGTGAATAACCAACAAGCATCAACATAGTAACGCGAAGACACCAAGGAAAAAATATCACCACCTAATTGGTCAATTGATTTTGACACTTCCTCTTTGGTTGAAACCGCCCCTAAGAATTTTGGAATGACGTCACCAACACTTTGTCTATCAACAGTTTTGACTATCATAATACTGAAATAACGAGTATGGAAGAAGAAGAAAAAGACATATATGCGACGACTCCAAATAAATTGGCATACGGCCAAGGAAATGATGATGCGTTTTGACTATATCATGAGAAATGTTGAAGTTTTTCAATTGTACAAATAGACCCTAAAGATACCGTGTTTCCGCGAGCATGTTTGAATTATTGGATAACGTCGATACGTGACCTTTACGGCTATCAATACTGCCGACTTATGACACATGTCCACGCTAAAAAAAGTTATCGTTCAAAACTGAATGTCATGGAAAAACGACGCACCTTAAGCGGTGTTCTCACTAACGAATTTAGGAAAGCAACTCCTGGGCCTAAACCTTGAGAGTTGGTGGTTAGGCTCCTGTACTTTTAAGGTCTCCTACATTTTGAAATTGGCTGTCACTGGGGCGAGATTGGGCCATGATGTAACGTTTCTTAAGTACGATAACTGGCCTTATACAATCACAGCTCTATTCGTAAAACTGTTTAACCACAATATGCTTAGTTTTAAACTGATTGGTAGATTATAAATTCAAATTAACCATTATAAAAAAAATTAAAAAGCCTGCTATAATTCGGATTGGTCAACTTGAATTTTATTTTCCAAATTGCCACTGCTAAATGAGAATAACAAAGCAAAAAATGAGTGACAGACACAGTTAGCTTATAAGTATTAAAAAAAACTTGCCTTTTATACGGAATACACGAAATATACAATTTCTTACAGTACGGGTGAGTCCCTTAAAACACGATCAGCTAATGAGCCTGAGTTATTAATTATTAAATCGTGACATAATCACCAAGAAGATCAAATAAAAAATAAATGAAAGCGAGGCAAACATGTCAACTGCCTACCTCCACAACATTAATGTTTATTCCCTCCAAAACGGTAACAGTAAAACCCAACTTCAGAGTCATTTGCAAATTACAAAACCATAAAAAAGACGATCCACAAACCAATAATTAGAAAACATTAAAAAGCAAAAACAAAGCTGTAAAAGTTAGTAAAACTTACCCCATTTTGTTATAAAACATGTCCATGAGGTTTGAATCCATGATAACCAACAATAACTTTTTGAATATTAAAAATGTTACAACCAAATTCGAATGTAGTAAAGTGTAGTATTTTTCACGTGTTTCGTAGCAGCTACGGCGTAGCAGGTCTACGCGGGTGGCTACGGTCGCGGGGAGGCCTACACTGACGGATGGGGTCGCATCGGCCACTGCTACGGCGGTGCGTCAAACCTTAACCGGAAATATTTGTACTGTCATATTTTTTATGAAATATGGGACTTTCGAATTTGTTTTATTGCGTCGGGGTTAGAATAAGTTTTGTGGGGTTTCAAGGTGAGGGTTGTTTGATTAGCTTTAAAGGGGAGAATCAAATTGAGCCAAGTAATACGAGTACACATAACAAAAAATGCTGTACCTATTCAACACATTCGCAGCAATTTTCTTCAAATAACCTATCCAAAAACCATATCCCGTGGTTATATAACCCTTAATTAGCAATAAAATTGCGGGCGATATAATTCCGAGCTGGCATCTAGTCAGGCGACGCGGTACGACGCACCCGCCGCTGGGCCCGCGGCCTACCGCCGGCTGGCAGGCTCGTAAATCAGGGCGCGCACGACAACACGACAAACGCAATCTGCAGCCATCCGAGCGCTGTACGGGAAGTATGGGGTGGGGTCATACTGAAAGCGATTTTAATATTTGAATACAATTTGTTTTAATTAGTTTTCATACTTTTAAAACGTAAGTGTTGTTCTGCTGCGTTCTTCGGTTTGAGTTTTTTTTCGTTAGTTTAATTTTGTCTATTTTTATCTATATTTGTGGGAAACATAAAAAAATCGGTGTTTTTGGTTCCAAAAAAAACACAAGTCCAAAAACACCGACTTCCGAAATTATAGTTATTTTATACTTTGTAGTGCTTTTTTATTTGGAAGTCGGTTGTATTTTTCTGTAAAAATTTTTTATTTTATTTTACGCTTTTAGGTACTTTTTTCTTAATTCTTAAACACCACTGGAAAGCCACAAGAAAGCAAAATACGCAATTTCATTTATTTGGTTAACATATTTTTTTTCAACTTTTTTTATTTAAAAACCAAAATAGCTGAAAAAATGCACATAAACAAAAAAATAAATAAAAAATATACAACCTCTTCCTTTTTTGTGAAACTTGTGAAAGCCTCAGGCTGGAAAGTTAATCACATGCGCAGATAGCGAATACTTTAGAAGTGAATGAATGATTGGGAAACTAAATCAGAGTAATTTATGACAAATGTGAAGAGACTGAGGCTAAATTACGATTGATTTAGCCGTGGTCCATATAGCATAGGTTGGTATTTGTTTTGTCCATGGTCGAAAACAAAATTGAAAAGTGCCTGTGTGTGTGTTTGGTTCCAAACAATGACATAAAACACATACAGATATGTCCGAAATAAAAATTACAGTACTGCCCATTTTGTCTCCCCTTGGCTGGGGGCCTTAAATTCATTTGAGGCCACCACAGGTTAATCCGGTTAAGCAGTTGATATCCCATGTGTGTTAACTTGCTAGTGGTCATACCTAAAAAAAAAACTTGTCTCCAAAATATTTTAAGTACCGATTATTAAAATGATAAGTAATTGATAAAATTATAATTTTATCTTGTAAGTTTAGTGTTGATGAGTTGGGTGATATTGGTATCGTTTATAGTTGTGAACAGGCTAGGAAAATTGATTGAATCGAATCTATCCTATCCGCCAACACAAGAACGACACCTCACCGCCAGAGCCGAGGCATATCTTCATCAATAATACAATAAAGACAATGTTTTCGCAACGAGCCCGCGAACCACGATGACAGACCAATAATATTCCGCAAAGTACTTCATCGTGAACGAAACAACTACCAAGAAAGAAAAGAAAGAAAAACTTGTCGTGCAAGTCACTTATCGTGCAAGTCACTTGTTCGAAATAAGTAATCTTGGATGTAGTCAGGCAAATGGGTCATTGGTCCCGGTTTGCTGGCATGAGCAACTCACTTTGGTTCTTTTGGTACAATATTTTATGACCATTTATTTTAATTTTTCTATAGGTTTCTGGAAAGAAAATGTCCACGCCTGCAGTACCTTTGTGCTCATTTCTCTGTGTACAGGTTGACTGGTAATGAGTGCGTTCTGTCGAATGGGATGTGAACAAAAAGTTATCGACATTACAATCTTTGTACATTAGTACAAAGATTGTAATGATTGTAACTTAAAAAAAATGCTCACATTTTTGAACATAAAGCGTTGTAAAGTTCCTGCCAGGGTTGCGGAATATGTTCGAAAGAGTTACCGCGGCCCTGGAAAGAAAGGCACTAGGAGGACTAAGGGTGGGTTTTAGTCAGTAAAAGTCTGACACTCCCTGCCGCTCCACCCAGAGCGGGAGGGGTCATTTGATGATTTCCCATCCTCTAAAAAAAAAAAAAGCGTTGTAAAGTTCAAGAAATAAAAAGCCGAACATTGATAAGCCTAACTCATATTTTTATTTTTCCTAATTAAATAGGCGTTGATTAGGGCGCATAACTCGAGAAAGATGTTTTTATTGTTTGTATGGAAGTACTCTTTTTTATGGATGGGAAATCATCAAATGACCTCTTCCGCTCTGGGTGGAGCGGGAGGGAGTGTCAGACTCTTACCGAGTAAAACCCATCCTAGCTGGTTCTAGTGCCCTTTGCGTTCCAGGGCCGCGGTGAGTCTTTCGAACAATATCCGCAACCCTGGTAGGATGGAAGTATTCTACACATTAAAAAATAGCGTTAGTTTGCCTTAAAAAAGGCACGATTTTAGCATAGCCTTTTCTGGACGAACTCACTTATTTTACTCTACCTTGATTTTGTCGTTCCAGATACTGGGTGTGGGTGGGTGACTAGAAAGCCTTTATCAGCCATTCAGCATGCAACTTGTGACGGTTAGACTACAATTTATTATCCTTAAACAATTCAGCTTTCCGAAATTCGAACATTGTACAATCCTATATCTAATTCTAATGTTATAAATGTTTAGACGTTTGTTAATCAATTGCGCCCTAACGGCTGATGGAATTTGGATGAAACTTTCAAATCAAATCAAATTCTTCAAGTGTACAGAATTTTGAAGATGTTAACAACAGGTATGTTAATAATTTTGTTGCCTGTTAAGGCATTGCAATTTAAATTGTTTTAATGGTTAAAATAAACTTGCCACACGGATTAACCATGACCTGGATTTATGAATGATGATGAATGCCAGCGTAATGTTTCCGTAGGATAGTTTTACGCTGGTGAAATAAATAATCATAAAAGAATATTTCAAGCAATCGAAACCCTACAACTCTGGCAACTCTAGAACCATATAATATACAAGTATTGACAATCGTTAGTCAATACAGGTCGTCAGAAGCCAGAAAATCTGACACCAGTTTTGCCTAGGGGCATTCTAATACCCACTGGGCTGAAGAGGTCAGATAGGCAGTCGCTCTAGGTAAAATACTGGTACTCAGCTGCATCCGGTCAGACTGGAAGCTGACCTCGATATACATAGCTGGAAACAGGCTAGTGTTAGGGACCTAACTAAGGACTAAACTAAAAAGCAATGGACTGTAACTCAAAATAAATATAATTCAAACAGGTACAATAATTTTGATGTTAGTCGATCGGTAGATATTTAACGTTGCGGATTTTATTTGAAAGAGTTACCGCGGCCCTGGAAAGCAAAGGGCACTACGAGGAGCACGGATGGGTTTTAGTCAGTAAGAGTCTGATACTCCCTTCCTCTCCGCCCAGAGCGGGAGGAGTCAATTGATGAATTCCCATCCAAAAAAAAAAATGTCTAACAAATGGTCCTTCGAGCCGGATTCCAACGACGAAACGCACGCATTCACTTATATTGTACCTACTGGAGACTTTAATACAGTCCACTGCTACTATTGAAAGTACTTACTTACTTAGTACCCCCTAACCACTAGGCAGATTGATTGAGGTTTGTTGGTTCTTAATAAGTGGCAAGAGGATACCAGTACCACTTTTAAAACTTCGAAAATCATACACTGTTATTAGACTCTTTTGACAGTTTTTTAATAACTTCGTCGACCTACTAAAGTGGGGCGTAATGATATGAATAGTTAAAAGACAGGCCGTGTATCTCACATACATACCACCATGTTTGACCTACATTCAGACACTTTTTCATAATTATGTAATTATTACGGTCACTGTCTAGTTAAATATTCATCCCATTACCTTATTATAAGGTTTGTTATCATTTTTATCATTAGGAACTTAAGTCGTATCGCATCTGTCTGGCGACATTGCTGAAATTAACCTTTTTGGTGCAGCCGTGAGCAACACTACGTTTTTTGTTACTATTTATTTTCTTAGAAACACTTAATTTTATCAATTCTGAAGCAAATTCTGCAGAATGTTTATATACGTAGAATTGCTTATACGAGTATGTTTAATCTCTGGAAGTACTGAATACGATAACGTTACTTTATCGTTGAATGCGATAGACTAAAGAAGCGCAATAGGACAAATATTATACAGGATACAATACAGGAAAAATAATAATTAACGGAAAACAGATTGACGTAGAACGGGTATGTCATGAGAAGGACGAAAACAGCACGTTGTGTGAACGGGCTCTGGGCCTAACAGAAGACAAAAAAAGGCCAAAAAAGACCTCCTTTGCCATGGTGGACTAGAATTACTACCTCCATAAAGGACCGTCACACGATACCGACTTTTCTCTGCGTAGACTTTGAATTCTGAATTAAAAATGGTATTGACTGTCTGCGCAGAGTCGCAGACTTGCAACAAACACAGTCTGCGCAGACGTCAGTCTGTATAGTGTGGACACACTATTAGATATAAGGAGATAACCATCGACGCGGAAATCTAAAAGTAGGACTAAAGCTTCGTAAGAAGAAACTCCCCGATGCTACATAAAACACCCTTGATAGAACTTCTTGGCGCCTAGACATACGATAGCCGACCCCACCAAAAAAGGGAAAAGGCTAAGAAGAAGAAACCAAAGCCTACTTATTATCCCGAATATGCAAAATTCCTGCATGATAGGCCACGGAAGCGAAGCCGCAAGAAAAAGCTAGTGTGTACTTTAAATCACAGCTCATAAAACCAGTGAAATTAGTTCTAAAAAAATCCTAACAAGGAAAGAGGTATAACCCAAGTGCATTGCACTTTTTCAGCACTAGTCATGCAATCGGACGGTTATTGCTAAAAAGCTACGCATAACTAGCAGTTACACCGTCTTGTGGTGGACCACGTGACCGGGGTTAGTGACCCCTCGCGTGTGGCGGTCAAGGGGGTGACCAGAAGTGGTAGAAGTCTGTCTGGAAGTTTGGCCATGAAGGTATTTGTATGTTGGTGAAATCGTTTTGATAGGGAAGTGGGAAAATGTGTGGGATTTATGGTGAGTTTTGTTGTAAATTGGAAGAACCTTTTCACACATAATTTTGCATATAGCTATACCTAACGTGTAAACGAGCATTTTTCACTGAAAATTGGTCCAGTTTGACACCAAAATTCTTTTGCGCCTCTTGGGTTGACTCCCTCTGCAACGGAGGGGAGGAGTGGAGCGGAGCGGAGCGAATCCGAACCAATATTAATCACTGGAATTGCGAACGATTTTAAAAAATCATACAAAACCGTGAAGCAGAGCAAGGCAGCGTAGCGGGGAGGCGAAGTGAGGAAGTGGAAAAATCCCGGCCACCCGTTTAAATTACTCGTCGCGTGAAATCGCTAACAAGCTCTTTTCAGTCCGCAACTTCGCTTCGCACTACCTCACCTCGCATCAATGGACAGGCAACCTTATCCAATATTTTAAATCTCTTTCTGTAAAAACCCGACCGCTAAAAACGACTAAAAAGTTCCAAACAAGTCGCCTTTCAAGCAGTCTGATGCAGTTCGTGGTCTCAGATCTGTGATTGAACTGTATCAGACTGCTTGAAAAGCGACTTGTTTCGAACTTTTTAGTCGTTTTTAGCGGTCGGGTTTTTTGACAAAGTCAATTTTTATTTCCTACATTTTAGTGAGTTACATTTTTGGAATTGTCTGCTCGTGTACTTTATTTTGATACCCCACTTGATATGTTTTGAAAAAAACCTATCAAGAATCAAATTTTCAAAATGGTGACCGCAAATGAAATAAAGGGGTTATTTCATTTGCGGTCACCATTTTGAAAATTTAAATAGCTTATGTCACCACAATTCTGACAAATTCAACGACATCTCATTGGGCTGTAGGGTGTGCCAAAGAAATGGACATACATACATACATACGCTCGGAAACATTACCCTCCTTCTGACGCAATCGGGTAAAAAATTGCCATTTCTGCACTCTCAAGTCACAAGGGCCTCTAACCTTAAGATTTTTTTTTTTTTTTTTAGGTATGACCACTAGCAAGTTAACACACTTGGGATATCAACTGCTTAACCGGACTAACCTGTGGTGGCCTCAAATGAATTTAAGGCCCCCAGCCAAGGCAACAAAACTAGCTACAAGCTAAAAACTACTGACCGCTCGCTAAGGGCATTCCCTGTGGAATACGACCTCGGCTTAGCGGTGTCAGTTAGGGACAGCAAGGGACAATCAGGCTGGGTCGTTTCATTAATTAGGGGTTATTAAAGCTAAAGGCTCAGCGGCGCGGGCTGGCTCGTTAGGCAAAAGTCGGGGAACCTTAAGTATTTAAAAAATGTGCGTATAAATACCATAATAAATGGCACTACGTCAGGAGCGTGGCGCAAGGATATTACGTGAGCTCCTGGACTATGATTAAGTGGCCGGATAAGATCGACCCCGGATCGAAGTGCAACGACCGAAACACGTGGTTTTACGTGGAAAAATAATAAATGCTTGGAACCACGTAGAATTATTTCTGTAGTAATTATGAGCAGCTGCATTTCTATATTTTACGAATATGTATATCGACTCCACGTGCAGTCGTGCATTGTATGTTCGTAATAAAATGTCAAAAAAACAAAGCATTTACGGTCTCAAAAAGCCAAAATAGTACCTCAAGAATGATGGACAGGAGAAACAAGGGTTGTCTCTCCTCTGTAAGAGTAAGAGGAGCTTGTGGTTAATTAATAACAGCCGTACGGGTCAATAATCAAAAGGAAAAGCAATTCTTGCCGAGGTTGGTTCGTGGATGGGTAACCATCCATTACATACCGTGCCTCGGAAAGCACGTTAAGCCAGTCCCGGCAGACATTTGTATATGTCACCGGATTTATTGTAAACGCTGTAAGATTATAAAATATCGCGTTAAATTGGTAAACTCTTTTTTTTTCAATAAGACATGGATATGGCGCAACTCGCTGCCAATTAGCCTTAATCAGCTGTTTCATTAAATGCCTAGCCTTTTCATTTAACTGCGCCGTTTAATTAGCAACAAAGTGACATGGGCCAGTTATTATACGATATTGAAACAAAGATGTCACTTAGGTCTGGACGCCCCATTTTATGTCCGACATTTGCTGTCCATTCCAGGTTGCCTGGAAGAGATCGCGGAATGTGATAATGTGATATTTTTTTTTTAAATATCGCAGCTTATGCTGAGATAGGGACCTTTTTGGCCTCGCACAGAATTGTGATGCTTTTGTTATTTTTATTTTTAATTAATTATTATTACCTACCTACCCATTGTTAATTTTATTTTATTGTTTTACTTTGATAAGAAAAACATTTATTTGGGATGTGTTTTAGTTTGTAGTTTTCTTTTTATGTTATTCTCGGTGTACAATTTAGTATAAAATAAATATTCTTATCACGAATCTCAGTTTCTCAGTTACCTGGAATTATAGCTACAACTATCGTGAGGAGCGAAAAAATAATTACAATAACTAATTCCAGACTCTCGCGAGAATAAATTAAGTGCTTAGGCTAATGAGGTCACGAATAGTCACGATCAGTTCCGAAGAGGCGGGAAAGCGGCGAGATAACTCACATGATGATCATTCATATTGATGCTTCAGGAGAAACACACCACAAACATACCACGTGTTCTGAATTGTTGATAAGCACGACAAAACTAAGATGGGACGGAATTCGAAAACGAAATATCTATTACGAGAATTTGCCTCTTTTAAAAATTAATCAAATAATGTATTTGTATATATAAAAGGTATATTTTAACATTTATAACCTAATGAGGTGTGCAAATGAATATATTAGGTATTAATCGTATTAAAAGGGGAACATATATAATTACGTAGTTATAACTTGTCCACCAGGTTACTGTTTTGCAGATGACTAGTGATTGCAAGCAACGTAACATTACGATTATTGTTACTCTAATTGGTATGTAGTAACGATACATTTACGGTGTTATAATTACTGTCTATAAGAAGTCTTTCACTACCCAATATTATTAGTGGTAGGGTTGGAACAGGCAGTTGTAAAAAAGTGATCACTCTATTTCTATAGCAGCTCTATGAACATGTCTTCAAACGGCGAGTTATTGTGGCGGTTTGGTAATGGACGTGGCGCCTAACGAAAAGACGATGCAAAAGTTCTGCTAGCCATTGCGATGTGGTAAGCAGGTACGGGCATAATGTCAGAAACTGATCGGTGATCGAGGTCAAGAGCAAGCCCATTCCTCAATAAAGAAAAAAACTCAGACAGTTATAACGTGTGGCCCATTTTAATGCAACAAAATACAATGAACCGGACCCACGGAGCTACGTCAGGAAAAGCGGAGTCCTAGATAGAAATCCGGGTACATTTCCATAGCAAGTAGCAGGGACGTTAAGCAGTCGAGTTGACTCGTAAAACTAAGTTTATGTAAGTTGATGGCGGTTTTAGTAAACCGCTAAGTGTGGTATCAAATGCATGTTTTTTTATAAGTGGTAGAGTTGTCATGCTTGTTTTAGAAAGAGAGTAACTGTCGTATGTATGTATAACGTTTAGAGTATAGGCAGGGAAATATGTTAAAATGTATCCTGGTAAAAGTTAAACCCGCGTGTTCGTTTTTTTTTTTATAAAACGTCTAATTTTCAATTAAAGATTGTAAAAATATTTATTAGATTATAATTTCTCGATATTAGATTATAATTCCATCCAAATTTCATAGTTTCCAATACATCCGTGTCTTTATTTAGAAAAAATAGTTTACAATTTCACGCGATATTTTATAATCTTACGGCGTTTGCCATTTTCCGGTGACATATACATTATTTGCACCCGTCCAAAGCCGGGGTGGGTCGCTCGTTTACAATATTTTATGAAGTAAGAAAGGATTCTGATCATTGCGGTCCCTTTTACACACCGGTCTACCTTCTTACAACCAGCTTTCATGTCCGTTGCATTACATTGCGGGCTACCAAGGTATAATGTGATCAATCGCTCCATCGTGCTCCGCAATGTTATTAAACTTATATGCGAGTAACTTGCAGATAGAAACGCGGAAGTACGCACTGACATCGGGGGTTAGGACAAGATAGTTTTTTTAGAAAACAACGAAAGTAAATAAGTTTTCCTTTATTTATTTATTCCTTGCCTTGTGTTTATAACCAATGCTAATTCTACTAATTTTTAAGCAACTGTTTGTATGATTCGCATATCAATCGAAATCTTTTAAAAATGCACGCAATTGGAGGCTTTTTTGACAGATTGGGACTGAGATGCGAATGTGAACATTGTTTAAAAATGGGTAGTATTTAAACGAGTGACTGTAAATTAATGTTTTAAGTGACAAAAATAATTAATTTACGTTATAGTATTACTAAGTGAGCGACTGACAGCGAGTGACGAGAAATCAACAGAACAGCAACTTACAAACATTAATAAATGAGAAGCTTTATAATATTTGAGCGACCTAATATTTGTTTGAGTGTCAACGTTACGTCCTGCATTTTTTTAAATATTTGGCAAATGATATTTCTGGGTGGTTTAAAAAAAAAATAACCACGAAAGGGATGGCGGGGTCTGTTCGCTCGCTTCGCTCGCTCACTTGACCCCGCCATCTCCCTCCTTCTAACCTAACCTGTCCAAGTCGCGGGCCCCAAATCCCGAGCTCGCATTACTCGCTCTTGCGCACCAAATAACATATTTGGTGCGCAAGAGCGAGTGATGCGAGCAAAATGTTAAAACCTCAATTGGAAAAATCGTCTCTATCTTAATATTGAAGTTGCCCTTTCTGTATTTCTAGTCGCTCACTTAGTAATTTAGTCGCACGGGTAGAATTTTAATATCTGAAATGGATTAATCACAACCCACTTTTTGTAAGCTCGTTCTGGATTTTATTATTAATCAATATTCGTCGTTAGTTTAGTTAATTTTTCGCTTACTCAAATTCATACCGCTCAAGTTATTTAAACAGTATCTCATCATCAGTCGCTACGTTATTATTTTATTCGATCGTTTTATAATTTCCCTTTAAAAATTAGTAGAATTGGCCCTCTTTCATGGACTTTATCCGATAGCAAAATACTTCTCATCACAAATCAAATAGTAAGCAAACAAAGGAAAAGACATTTCCGTCATCCTACAAATAAACATTAAAGGAGCTGAAAACCGAAGTTTTCACAACAAAATTAGAATACAAAGATATTCGGATCACGTGATCGTAAATATTGTGTCGTCGAGTGTACCGCAACGTGCTTCAAGTACTGAGCGACTACCTATAGTGTGCTACAGTCGTCGACAGATGCCTGAATTTATTGTCGTGACTAAGTTGTGCTGCAGAAATAGACATTATCTTTTTACCCTTTGCGTAAAGGGTAAAAACGGGACCCTATTACTAAGACTCCACTGTCTGTCTGTTCGTCTGTCTATCTGTCCGTCTGTCCGTCTGTTTGTCTGTCTGTCACCAGGCTGTATCTCATGAACCGTGATAGCAAGATAGGTAGTTAAAATTTTCACAGATGATGTATTTCTGTTGCCGCTATAACAACAAATACTAAAAACAGAATAAAATAAATATTTAAGTGGGGCTCCCACACAACAAACGTGTTTTTTGCCGTTTTTAAAAGATAATGGTACGGAAACCTTCGGCCACGAGTCTGACTCGCACTTGGCCGATTTTTTTATATATAACTTTTTCGTTTTCCGATGTTTTGTTTGTGTTTTGTCGTTGTAAAGTAACAACACATTTGTAGGAAATTAAATCATTACATTGCTCTAGTTACACTTGCTGCCAACTGCAGAGAATGACTTAGTGGCATAGTTTCCATTACTGATATGGCATAGTGCCATAATTAAGTTCTTGAGGTAGTTACTAATACCTACTTGTGCGAGTAGTGCGTAGTAGTGCGAGACCGATACGCCGACCATAGAAATAGAAGAATAGAAATCGCATTAAATGAATGATCACTTTATTTGCTGGAAAGCAGTTATCTACCATATTAAATCTTATTATAAGTATTTGTAAATATTTATAATAAGATTTAATATGGTAAGAGTTCACGAATGTATATAACCTGTAGAACATTTTCTATATTTTTTTCCGCAGCTGTCTGCGAGAGCCTTAAATTACAAAAATTCCAACTTTCCCACTACGGTATAAAGTTTTTACTTAAAGTAGCTGTAAATATTCCTGCCTGGGTTGCGGATCTGCCAGGGTTACGGAATTTGTTCGAAAGAGTCACCGAACGTGAGGCCCCTGGAACGCAAAGGGTATTAGAAAGAACACGGATGGGTTTCAGTCAGTAAGAGTCTGACACTCCCTTCCGCTCCACCCAGAGCGGAAGAAGTCATTTGATGATTTGCCATCCTAAAAAAAGAAGCTGTAAATATTATTAAAATTAGCATAGCGTACAATTATACAATAAGACGAACAATCAGCATTGTAAGCTGTAAGATTGTAACCGAACCCGGTCACTACGTCTAAACACGACTGCTTGAATGCGGCGACTCGACAAAATCTTATCACTTCTCGGTAGAGAAAACGAACTGTTTTCGACGTTGAGGCTTATGCAGGCTTCTGTGAACTAGTGCGGGATAATGCTGAGCTATACTAAATAGCTGGATTAAGTAGGTACATAATTCTTCTTTCTTTGTTCCACTCTGTCAGAAGACCCAGCCGACGCTTGCCACAAATTGTGGCGGGTCACTTTTCCCCCACTCTTATATTACCAAGATAGCATCACCACCTTCAATCAATTTTATCTTGTATAACTAGATTATCGATTGAAAATAATATTTTTTTAGTTATATACGGTGGAACTTATAAAAATGTCCGAAAATTAACGCAAGATTTGACGGTAACTGAAAAACACAGTTGTTCTTTTTAAAATTGTATTTTATTATTAAATCATATAGTACACAGGATATTGTTATGTATGGAATAACACTCCAAGGCTTTGCATAAATACTCACTATTTTATCGGAATTTTCCGTTATCATTTTGCATAAATTTGGCTGAATCGTTGTTTCAGCATTGAATCTCGTCCTTCAATACTCTGGGTGGTTGTGGGCTTGTTTGCATAGACCTTTGATTTAAAAAAAATACCCCTTAACCACCAAAAAGGTTTTTATATAAAATGTCTAATTAATATTATGTATGATGTTTGTACACTGACCGCCCTTAATCTAACTTCTTTCATTCAGTCCATCCAAAGGTTGTCTATAAGAAATTGCCCTGTGCGATAAGACCGAACATTGTACACTTGTTTTTATAACCGTCTTTCCATGTAATTGTTATGAGGTGAACAATAAAGAATATAGTAAATAAATAAATAAAATATTGTTTAACAAAACCGCTGCTCCCTCGAGTCGTACTCTATTTTTAAAAACCCATAAATATCAGCTATCAAACTGTAATATTTTTGGGGTGTCCAACACTTTACTGCACAAATGACAGCAAATTCAAATCTGACGTTAATTTGGGACACCTATAGTAAGTAGGTACCTATTTATTAGCTACCAACATAACAAAAGTATAGGCACCTGGTTTTATTTAGACTTTGTAGAGATTCTCATTTTCTCAAACTAGACACAATATTGCTTAGGAAGTTGAGGTGGCAACCAATTAAGTATTCATTAGTTGTTATTATAACTCACTTCATTAGCAAATAAATTCATGACCGCAGAAAGCCCACAGAATATCATCTACCTACGCCAAAAATTCATGAAAAGGACAAATCCTTGCACAGCTACAAATCAAGTCTCTATTAATTTCGCAATTCGAGCATAAAGTGGATTCCCTGTCCCCGAACACGACATGGTGCCCAAATCCACCCCGAACTTCACCGATGAAACCCGAACTTCCCCGAAGATCGTCGCTCCCGACTATTCACCTACTTCGGCACAACCGGCTACAAACTGCTCCGGCAGTAATTTACTTCAATTATTTTGATAATCCACGATAACATCGAAGTAAGGTCGCTATGCGTTTGTGATTATTGAGGACAAGTTTAAAGTATAACTTGCATAATAAATAAGCAACTCAAACTTAGGTCACCTTAGGTGATAATCTAACTCACCTAACCCTGCGAAGGAAGGTATAGAACTGTTAGTAGTACAATCAATAACAATAATGCATTATCATTTTGACAATCAAGGACCATCAGGCGTGATCGAGGTCAAGAGCAAGCCCATTACTTAATAAAAAATTAAACAACAATAATCGCGTTATTTTCGTGATCGAGACATTTAGGAATTTCCGTCAAAATCGTTCTGATTGTGACAGAAAGTGTATGACAATTAGGGTGCTGTACTGACTATTTATAGGTGTCATATTAAGCGTTAGGAGTGTTAGGACAGTATGTTACAACAGTAAGGATACGTTAATTTGATATGAGTCTAAATGAAAGAAATGACCCAATTTTTTTACTGAAATCGTATTTAATAACGATTGAAACAAAACTTTACGAGATTGTATGATTTGTTTCGCAAATATTTATCACAGATTTAAAACAATATCAAGCAAAACTCAGCTACAAATAGTCTTGTCGTTATCTACGCAGGAATATTTTTTTATTAAAAAAGAAACTTTTTAGAAAAAAAGTTTGAACAAGAAAAGGTGTTTTGGTTGTTGCTTCGTTTTCGACACCGATTTCCGAAATAAGTTATTTTAAGCTTTGTAGTGTTTTTTTCACACAACCGACTTCCAAACGGAAGTCGGTTGTATTTTTTGGAAAAAAAAACTTTTTTATTTTACGCATTTAAGTACTTTATCATTTTAAGTACCTACATAATTCATAAACATCTCTGGAAAGTCACAGGAAAGCAAAGTAGGTAAGCAATTTGTGCGCGCATAAAAAACGTTAACGTTTCAGCTATTTTTATTTAAAATCTACTCTACGAATTTAGATGAAATTTCTCTGGGACTAATCGGATAGTATTATTTATCCTTTCACATAAAACATTTTTTCAAATCGGTTCATAAACGACGGGAGTTATGAGGTAACAAACATTTATAAAACACAACCGAATTTAGGACCCTCCTGTTTTTCGTCGGTTCAAAAGACCGAAACTATGGTCGCCCTACAGTCGACTCCTGCGACCTAAATCTAGATTACAACGATTTCACACTTTTTCAGTGGCTTTATTATGCGTCGTTACAGGTTACACACTAGCCTTCATTTAGTAACGAAGTTTTAATGACACGCCTGGGCCTGAAGCCCTGAATTTATACATATAAATCATACTTTATGAGTTACGGACTGTTGTAGCTTACGTATAGGTGGCTGAGTACTAAGTAGTCTGTGTTTTTAAGCCTTGTGTGGTAGGTACAAAGGTGTGTATTAGGCATTACGTTTGTTTTTTTTATATTTCTATTACTTACTGTTTTTTTTTTGTTGTGTTCCATCTATAGAGCTCATAATAAAGTTTTCGCCTTTAATTTTATTATTTCTTTACCTAAGTATATAAAAGTGAAAACTCAATTTTTTTTCCTTTACTCTTTTTCGAAAACATACCTTACTTACTTTTTAGCTCCTAGTTAGGTCTAAGTTTTTAGGTATCTTGCCTAATTATGTGTTATGTTGCATTCAATCAAATTGATCCAATAATTTCCAAAATCACTTGAAAGTTAAACACCACCTACTAATCGCTATCAAAAATTAGTTTCAGTACAACAAAGACAACTAACACCGAAGCAAATCCATCATTGAATCTAGTTCAGCGGAAAGCCTGGCACAAAAAGAGCGTTTGCACAGGCATTACATTGACCGAGTTAGCAGCCCATGACACACGTTACACTTGGTAAGTAATCAAAACACGCAAAAACAACAGTGTGGCATCACAACCCGCTGACCGGGTGACACCCCTTGTGACCCCCAGTCCACCACCCCCGCCCAGTCAGCTGGGGGGACACTTTTTCAGCCTGGACAAAGCATAATATTAATTACAGTTTCTTGCCTGAAGTCCTTGTAAGGTTGGGCAGAAGGAAACATATAGACCGTGCACTCATATTTCGGTAAAAGTATTGGATCCATTTATTACCTACCTTAATCGCAATAAATAATGAAATAAATGGATGCGCAGTCAATCGCAAGCGTTGTTTTATATTTATTACTCAGATGTAATGAACGGTACAGATATGTAAAACGAACGATATATAAATAAAATAACGGTAAAGGTATGTGGATACGGCATTTAAATAAGCACATATAAGTAACCTCTTGTAAGGACAAGGTGGACCGCAAGTTTGACGCCACAAATTAGCCCGTAATTGTCTCGTCTAAACCGTAGCGAACTCGCCACACGGTCGGCAATTTTCGGGAGCAGTAGGTAGTGTGCGCAAGGCATAAAAAAATTTATGTTTTTGTATGGTTTGTGAACGCGTAATGCAAACGTTCGGACGAACCTTCTTTGTTTAACTTTTGTAACCCATAACTGAATCCATGCTATGGCAACTTAGAACAAAATTAAAATTCCATTTTTTTATTGAAAACAGCGCCATCTAGTTTTTAGTTAAGGCAAACAAATTGCGGTGTTGCTACGGTTAAATATATATTTTTTTTTCTGCGAGTTACTTTATAACATTAATCAAGAAAAATAATATAATTTCATGATCTTATATAAAATAATAGAATATATGAATTAGTACATAATTAGGTTTTTATTATGAGCTTTAATAGTGAAGAAGTTATATTTTGGTATTTAAACGTGCAAAAGTTTGTTTTTGAATGGCCACACTTGAATTGCAAATGGCTGCGTGAGAGTGTAACTACTCGTGCGCATTTATTTTCCTTTTGCAATAGAGTTTTTTTGTTTCGCTAGTGCATCTGCAGGTTGAGTTGAGCTTTCGTTTCTCCATATTGTTGAGCCGCGTTACAATTCGTTCGTACGTTCGTGTTGTGTTGTGTTGTGTTGTGTGTGTTGTTGTTGTTGTAAACAACTGGTGCAAATATATCAATAATGTTCTCACTGGCAAAATAACCTTTTGGGATATTAACGATTCAATGAAAGAAAAGGCTAATCAGCACTACCCTAATCATAAGGGACGAAAAGGCCAACATAAAATTTTATTGTAAATGTGTGATGTTTTTCTAAATAAAATGGTTTAATATTCAATTACGTGATTTTTTTTCCTTTATGTAGTACGTATGTTTGTAGTATATAGCGGATACACTCATCTCTCTACCTAATATCATAAAGGATCAGACAGCAGCTATATACCTACCAACCTATACATTTATTTATATAAATTAGTTCCCTTAACTAAAAACTAGATGGCGCTGAGTTCGACCACTTCCTAATATTAAAAAAATAAGGTAGAGTTGCCTGTCTATAGCCAGTATACTATTGTAGTCTTTGACTGTAACGGAAGTTTGGTACATCAGTATCAGATCAGATCAGCACAGCATACGACAAAGTCGCTACGTCAAATGTAAGTCAAACGTGAAGCTAAAAAAGTCTTACCTTAAAGAAAATCTGCATGCAACGATCGAAGGGACTTCTATCGAGAATACAATTTGTGCTGTGGAATTATTGCAAAATGTTTTTTTCAGTTGAAATATAACAATCTTGAAACATACAGAAACACGGCGTGTCAAATATCTACTGTCAATTTTGGAACATTTTTATTTCGTTTGTCAAATAATTGTGGTTTTTCTGTACGCGTTGTAGATTTTTTTATCCAGCCAGCAATATTATTGTTTTAAGAGTTTAATTGGGAAGTAATACTCTGATCATGAACCTCTTTTATCGGGAAACCACTAAAATTCCTAATAAGGTCAGCTCACACCTTTTTGGAGTTTACTTAAGGTGATATGTCTATTTCTTGCACATCCTGTAGCCTGAGTGTAGCCTATTCGGCTTGATTGATTTGTGCAAATGATTCGTCTTGACACCCCTCTATCGTCCGGGGGGACTTATTTTATGAAATTAAAAACAAATGAAAATTAACCGTAAAAACATGGGATTTAAGTTTAAATTAATTCGCGGTATACTGGAAGTGGAACCAATTGGTTTCACCCGGAGTGACATAATTATGCTGAATGGATGGCGGTCGCATTAAGTGTAAGAATATTTTTTGATATGGTATTAAAATAAAGGGTTCCAGGACATGATTACAAAAATATAGCAATGAACTCACTGAAGCTGAAAACAATAAATTCAATGTTTTGAAAAACTTGAAGAAAAATTATTTCAATAAAATGGCGTTATATTACAGAATTTTAAAGTTCTAGATTGCAACTTAAAGCATCGCGTCTCGTTAATGTGCAGTTTTATTTTATTTGAGATATTTTCAATAGGAAATATTATTTCGGGCAATAAAACTGCATGCATTGTTCTCGCTTTAATTAATATAAAACTTTTGAAGTATGAAACAATCCTCTTACCGTCTCTCAACTGTAATATTTAGTTTCTGTAGTATAATATTATGTTCAAGAGTTTATTTACCTACTTTATCATTTATATTCAACAGAGTTTTACCATACCTAACTTTTTCAGTGACACGCAACACGTCAGTCATACACGAGATTACCTTCGAAACCTGAGGTTTATTACCCTACATGCTTTAGGTACCCTTATATTTTTCATAAAACTAGCCCTAATTTAGCAACTTAGGTAGAATGTAAAATTATCATTTTAACAGTTAAAATAACACCCAATGCGTTGAACTTATAGATGACTAGTGGCCCGCCCCGCCTTCGTCCGGATGTATTACTTTTTTTATTAACTGACAATTACAAATATAAAAAAAATGTTTATTTAAATCGTTCAAGTCATTCTCAAGTTATGCGCGTACATACATTTCGGCTATTCATTTTTATTTATATAGAAGATATATGTATATCTGTGGTTATATTGCACATGTCTGCATTGTCATTATCATTATGTACCTACCAATAGGCTGCAATTCTTGAACATCTAAGGCTTAATAAGACAAAGTATTTTCAAAAGTCTCTATGGCCAGTGTCAAAACATTTACCGAATTGGACATCATTTACCTAACTCTAACAGTCACTTTATTGAATACTTACTTAAATAACATAGTTTAAAACATAAAACAACGTACCTACCACAAAAACACATAAAAATGAGAAAGGTTAAGTGCTTTACATCAAGCATTGTGTCAAAATGGTCAGGCTGAGCAGATGTTGCACAAATTAATAAAAAACAATGGTCCCTAGAAACAAATGAAGGGCCAAAACACATGTTGGCTCGCTTGAGAAAGTTTTTGTTAACTCCTGGTCGAAACAGTTTTGGAGACATCGAAGTCATAAATCTATTAACGGACTAAAAAACAATAAAACATTACGCTTGCAATTCCTTGAAAGGGTAAACAGTACGTATTAGAACATAACATGACACACAATCCATTTTCAATGATTTTTAAGTCCCGTGTAATATAATGGCTGCATTATTGAATAGTGAACCTTTTTCCCGACAGCGGGACAATTTCCGCACTTTTAAAAAATTTTCACATTCGTATATCATTCACAAACTGTCAAAAACATTACCCTCCTTCTGACGCGGTCGGGTAAAAACACCTCTAACCCTACATGTTGATAAGTTTCTGACCTTGATTGTCGCCGAGATTTTATTGCAAGTTGAATGTGAATGATTGTTAAGTAACAGACTTCTTCAGGCAATCGTGTAGGTAATACTTAATTTTTTGCTTCATTAGAACTTCAAGTCGAAAGTGGCAATAAATTTAGGGCTAAGAAGAGAAGTGGCCATGGCAGTTCTGTGGTTAAACTAACTAATGAAGTCAAGTTGGGGCGATAGTTTTGTTTTTTATTTATAGGTACCTACAATACTTTCAAGTAAGTACTTCACATTTTATCATCCGCTTTTATTTTGAGTCAATCATGATTCATGAAGGTAGTTCTCTCAAGGAGTTGTGTTTTTTAAAGTAACGTAGTATGTGAAAAAATAATATCCCAGTTCACTTTTTTTTTTTTTTTATTAGTGATGGGTTTGCTCTTGACTCTAGTCAATGTCAGATTATATGACAGAGACAAAGTCTACGATGAAGCGAGCTTACCCAGAAGGAGCCTGTTCACTCTAACTTTGAAGAGATTAGGGCTGTAAGCTTTTGGAAACACAGACGCAGGCAGAGAGTTCCACTCCTTTGCTGTGCGCATTATAAAAGACGCTTGGAAACGCTTAGTGCGAATTGGTGGAATAGCTACAAGGTAGGGATGGTAAGATGCAGTGCGTGTGGATGTCCGATGGTAGAAGGGGGCCGGAGGGATGAGGTCGTGGAGTTCTTGGGCACACTCACCGAAAACACTTGTTTTCTTTGACCTGCAGTGATAGCAGCAGAAGAGGAAAACGTTGCATTGTAAAAACGTTTAGAGTAGGTATGGATTCGGATGGCTACAAAATAGAGGAAGATCAAATAAAATATGGAAGGAATGTTTGAAAGATCATGTGGCCAGCAAGGAGGAGACTATACTGAAAAGTTGTATGACTAATTTATGTCATCTCTGGAACACCCTTGGTTGACTGGTAGAGAATGCCAAGGGCATTAAGGGCAATCTTTTATCCTTAGTTAACACTACTAAGTCCACCTTTGCAAATGTGCATGAAGTCTCAATAAAAAATATGGAAGAAGACAAATTGCGCCCACCCCTAATTTTGGATACGACAAGACTCCGAACAAGAGAATGTTGACGATAGCAGGAACATGGCAGCGATACGGTCTTAAACCCACAAAGAAAGGAATTAGAACTTTCTCTTAAATGTCTAATCTAAAAGAACAGAAACTAAACGGCGAAGAAATATACCAAATGGACCAATTCAAACTAAAAAAATACTCGAACGATGAAACAAGCATAAAATTGTAGTTCTATTAACAGTTCATACAAACGCTTGGGTATCGTAATAAACTCAATTGGACTGCATGACGCTCCTTAATTGACTACAATAGACCATCCAATAAACGGACAATTTGAAACGTCACGCCAAAGTGTCATGGCGCACAAACATTGGCGAGTATTTGACATACATTGCTGCATCAATACTGATAGTATTTGAGAGTTGTTTTACAAAGAAGTAATGGATGATACTGTTGGGAAAATGTTGGTCAAGACTCAAAGAAGTCATGATGATGAAGGAACTTTTCTATTTAATAGTGTAATGAGGAGTCTTCAATAGATATTGATACTCAAGTTGACCTCTTTATGTGTGATTTCAATGCAAGATTCCGTGATACCTACGTACCTACATAATGTAGGTACGCTCAGAAGGAATCTTGAAAATCTAAATGTTCTACTTGCCTGCAAGTTCACCCCGATGGTAGACTTATACCTGATTTGACACATAAACGGTATGCATCCAGTAATGTGTCAAATCGGGCATAAGTCTTCGGTTCAAATTGATAACTGTCGTTAGTTATTTCAGCGTCGAAAATACAACAGTGCATTTTTATTTGAGCAGTCATGTAGATGTGAATCAGAGAACTGCACAATTATGAAAGATAATCTAATCTGTATGTTTAACCTATCAAAAAGCTTCTCAAAATTATTGTTCTTACATAATAAGCAAATACATCAAAATGTCTTCAAATACATTCCACTTCTGAAGCCATAGAAAGCACACATGCATACATTGTAACGCCAGCAATAAAATGTCTTACGTAAACAAAACTTATTGGAGACCTCTCGAGAATATTTCAAAGCACTCGAGGGTGGCAGCTTAAAGTGTGAATTATAAGTCACTACGAAAGCTTTTAATGGCAGGGGTCTCCCTGAAGTGATTTCCTAAAAACTTCATGTTATAAATACATATACATGTTGTCTGCCATTACTGGTCATAAAGTTAAAATTAATACCTAAGTATAAAATGTGTATGTTTTTGGTCACGAGCCCATAAATTATAAGACACTTCTTCCACCCGATTCAACCTCGACTCATCAAATTAGTAGACTCCTTTTTTATCTATGGAAAATCATCAAATGATCCCTTCCACTCTGGGTGGAGCAGGAGGGAGTGTCGATCAGACTTTTACTGACTAAAACCCATCTGTGCTCCTCCAGTAGCCTTTGCTTTCCGGGGCCGCGGCTACTCTTTCGAACAAAATCCGCAACCCTGGCTCCAAAAGAGCCTGAATTGGTCCTTTAGCGACATTGTCGCAGCCAACTGGCCGAGCAGCTAGTTAAACGGTGCCATTCAATGAAGAGGCTAGGCACACAACTAAATGGCTGATTAGGTTAGTTGGCTGCGACATCAATATCTTAATTAATATTTTAGTTGGCGATCTACATCATCGCGTTGCATTCACACATTAAGAACATTTTAGTAGTCTATCTGAAACAGGCGTAGCCCGATCTTGTTACCCTAAACTTGCAGATAAACACTGAAACTTCTAGCAAACGAAACAAGAACCAACACAAGTCATAACAAATCTTCATCAAGGATCTTTTTAAACGGAACAGACTCTCCACTCCTCATACGTCATACTTTAAAATACATTACAATTCGGAATCCTTAGCAAATGATGGTTCGACCTATTTAAACTTATATTAGGACAGAATCATGGCGGGAGGTCGAAGAGTTGACTGCTGACTTAAAACCGGCAAAGTGCGAGTCGGACTCACCATTATCTATAAAAATCACGTTTGTTGTATGGGAGCCCCACTTAAATATTTATTTTATTCTGTTTTTAGTAGGTATTTGTTGTTATAGCGGGCAACAGAAATACATCATCTGTGAAAATTTCAACGATCTGGCTATCACGCTTCATGAGATCCAGCCTGGTGATAGACGGACAGACAGACGGACAGCGGAGTCTTAGTAATAGGATCCCGTTTTACCCTTTGGGTACGGAACCCTAAAACGAATTATCTCCGGTTTCTGGAAGGATATTTAAGACACGTTGCAAATTAAAAGCCAGTCATATGAAGCGATTGGCTGTTGAAAGTTAATTTAAATGATCAAGCTGTTAATTCGCTTAAAAAATATACAATTGGTTTTCGTTCCAAAAAGAAATGTGTGTCACAGGAAAGTTTCAAACTCCGTAAGGTTATAAAATATCTGGAGACGTTAAAAACTCTCCATAAATTGATACGAATCAAAATACGATAGTTTATAATCTCTCCGTGTCGTTTCGAGAAATTGTGAACTGGCAACCAATCAGTTTATCGTAACAAAGTATCCGTTTTGATGTGATGTTTAAATTTCAAACATGCCTCATCATTACTTATTTACTAGTCAGTGTGTCACATCAAAATGAAAACAATTGTTAATATTTTACAATCTTACAAAGTTTTCAATAATCTGGTGACATAAATACCCAGAACTGAGCTTGAACTACGAACAACAGTAGGATTGTATTTCGTTGACTGTAACATTTAGTCAATCGTAGGATAGGTCGAACTCGAATAGTGTTGAGAAAGACTTCTTGTTAATCATTCAAGTATAGCCCTGCTGTGATATCAACCGATTTCTGTATCCGATAAATAAATCATAGCCGTTAACCACTAATTCAATACTGTTAAAATCAACAGAATGTCATTTGTTTGTTTGCGACCAAATCAATCGCTGAAAGATGACAACCGCTACCAAGTAACAAAGCGATAACTGCTTTCGTTTAATGGTGTAGTGGTACAAAGTGAACCAAAATATTGCTCTCCTGACTGCCCCGGCGCGGACGGGTGCGCCCACATGCTCGCCACTAGAGATGTCACCCAACTATCGATATCGGTGCCGAGATATTGTCTTAGGAATATTGATGAGATGTCGTAGTGGGTTTAAGACAGGTATCCAAATGTGACTGTTCATAAAATACCCTAGGCTGATAAAATATTCGTTTTTCCTAAATTATCCTACATTTAGGGTCGGTTTCCCTAGACGATTATTTGGTTAACAATTGTTGAGAAAGAAAATCAGCCCATTTTCTTAAGTTTGAGGAGTAATTTTATGAGAAAAAGAAATGTAGCGGTTGGACATTTTTCTACATCAGTAGTTAGAAAAATCATCATCCTGCCCACAGCGCCGAACCTAAATGCAACATGAGCAGGAGTCCATATCGCATTTAGAGTCGGCCCGGCGATGTCTTTTGCACATTTATAATTATACTGTAGTTCGAAACAGAACAGTAGGTATATTATTTGTATCTGAAAAGAAACAAACAAAAAAGTATTCTTCGACTCCTCATTATTCTACAATCGAATTAAATTATGCCTAATTGTATGTTTTCCGCCACCTGAATGTTCTTTTTCAAAGAATTCCAAAAATTGAAGTAAAACTTTATAAATATCCACACTTCAATAATAACACAACTTTATTCATTTTCATTCAAAAATCTTAGAGCTTCGCAGCTCTTACACACTTATTTCCACTGGAATCGATATCTAAACAATATTAAAACGTCCAGACGTCCCTAATAGCCACATCTCCCGTCTTAAGGAGCGGCGGCGAGCGCTAGTCACATCGTAGCCGGCGCAGACGCATCCCGTGGA
Organism: Melanchra persicariae; assembly: GCA_947386135.1. Lineage (NCBI taxonomy): Eukaryota > Metazoa > Arthropoda > Insecta > Lepidoptera > Noctuidae > Melanchra > Melanchra persicariae. Next base: position 3,520,981 of record OX376664.1, on the reverse strand, counting down.
ACCGAGCGCGTCCAAAAATACCCGCCGACCGGGCCGCGACGCGATGGCCTGACGTACTAAACAAAGACTACCAAAATTACAAGAAAAAACCGTGTTTTGGTGTGCTGTGATAGTGTTATGGTGCCATGTCGCCGACTGCGATCGGTGCCGACCTGCCGCAGTGGTGCGGCAAGACCGAGGGCTGTCCCCAAGCCCTCCTCGGCTGGCTGTACTTGACTCATGACCAGAATGATCAGGTATTCACTTCAGTTTCTCCAAGTGTTTTCAGGCTAGGTAATGTAAGACGCAACATTCTTGTCAAAAGCTGAAAAGTAGTAAACCATCTGGATTAGTACAGAAATAGAATCATTATTTCGATTTTTCGTTTCATAATTGCAACGTTCCATACTTTTTCTCTCACGGAGAACGACCACATTTCTTGGAAGAGAAAAACGAAGTCTAACCTAATAGCTGTGCAATCAACAATTTATCGTGATGTATTAGCAATTTCTCCCTGATCCATATAGGAATGTGACGTCACAGTGTAACAAAATAAATCGACCAGTTTCATAGTAAGTATGAATCAACCGTCGATTACCTATTCCAATAGTTTCATAATGTAACGAAACAAACAATTACGACTACTTAAAGGAGTTTTTAGATTACAGTCATCATGTAAGGACATAAAGACCAAGTTGTTAATGTGGTCCTAATTGCCGCTAAAACGTAGGTTTTATAAACAAGAGCTAAAATATTGGTGCTCCATAAAGATGCTGATTTGTTGTCCCGATTGGCATCAGAACAGCTTTGGAGTATCTTTAGAACCGTTCTTTAATCGATCAAAAATTAACTGAAAAAATAATGCCATTTTGAACTCAAACATTCAGCCGATAAAGGACATTTTGTATCGATACCAAACATTCAAGTGCATATCCGCAATACCAAAGCTCAGTAGTGACCAAACCATGGCCGGTGGAGCGATCAAAATAGTTCTATACGGTATATAAACTAACAGCTAACAAATCGCGCCTAAATCCGGCAACAAGGGTCATTGACATAAAAAAATTAAATACGCGATATTTACGCATATTCCGTGCGACGATTAAATTGGTGCTGTTCATTTACTCCATGTAGTGATGTACTTGGTTTCTCGAGAATCCGGTATCCTGTTATAATAAATGCAAAAGTCAGTGTGATTGCTGAATTTGATGACTTTTGGTACAGAGTTGAGATGGAACTCTGGAAACGTTTAAAAGCTATTTTTGGGAAAATCTAAGTATAATAACATGAGCGAATTCTCGAGCAAAAGGTAGTGAATTATGTCTAAGCCGTTTCATTCTCGTTACTATGAATTTTCGAATCTACACCTCCTTTTGTTTCTTCTCCGATGTTCCTCCCTGATAAATTTCGTTGCGGGATCTAAAACAATTCAAGCGTTTCTCCAGGACTTATCGGGCTTTATTGCCTTGGCGATTTACTAGTAGTCACCACCAGTTGATTCTGGATTCCAGGATGCCGTGATTGGGAATTGTGAGGGGGGCTAATTTGTTTTTTTTTTTAAGGATGGGAAATCATCAAATTACCCCTTCCGCTCTGGGTGGAGCGGGAGGGAGCGTCAGACTCTTACTGACTAAAACCCATCCATGCTCCTCCTAATACCTTTTGAAACAAAATCGGCAACCCTGGCAGGCTCTGGCCCCACCTTTTTGCTGACTGCTCCATTTGGCCCGCGTGGGACACAGCGCGCCGTCGACCCGGGCCTGTTCTGATCGGACGGCGAGCTACCCATTGCTCGCCGTCCGCAGGCATCAGTCACTGCGCCACATGGAGCATCAGTTTCTGAGCGGCGCAGTGGCTGACGGTCGTCTGGAGGAAGCGAAATGGAGCCGTTATTGGCACTTCATTTCAGCCCCCCCCCCCCCCCCCCGGAACCCCCTGTGGGGGCTGTGAGGGGGCTTGTGACTACTCCAAAGTGCTTACCTCTTCCTGGAAATCTACAAATGAGAACCGAGTTCTGGGGCCTAACCACCAACTCTTAAAGCAGTATTACTTCAATATTACTTCCAGTGGGAAAGAGACGGCGCTATACAGGACGTATAGCTCCGTCTCGTTCCCACAGGAAGTAATATTAAAGCAATACTGCTTTAAGAGTTGGTGGTTAAGGCCCTGTTCTTAGAAGAGTTGTGAAATAGTAGAGGAGACGTGGAACATCGACCTTCACCCATCTGATAACCCGATGAGACATTATTTTTTATCAAATTTTATTGATTTATAAACACATCTATGATATCTTGGCTATCGGACATTGTTCATAGCTATTTTTAATTAAATTATTTTTTATTTTTATTTTTCATTAAAAAAATATTTTATTTATTATTATTATTTTATGTATGTAGTATTTTTTAATGGCGACCATATTCATCGTACCTACCTCTTGGTCATCATCATCATCATTGGCTCTTAGTAAAGCCAGTGTTAATGAGAATATAACCCTACTATAGTAGCTAAAAGATTTATAGTAAAGAAATAAATAAAAACACAGAAAGAAAGACAAGACAGAACCAGGAACAAACACAACAAGTTCTGCAACTGAAAGGAAACATTATGTGCTAACAAATGGGTTCTTCATTTACAACACTGAAAAACTAATGCAGTATTTGAAGAAACGTGGTTTAGCGCACACTTATTCCTCACCATGTTTCTTTCGTTTGACTTTTATATCTTACGAGAGAAAATAAACAGCTGCGCCTCGTTGCAGTTCGAATTAATGTTTTCATCTTTTGGCCTTTGTATTTGACCTGGAAGAGTCTTCTTTGGGGGAGTTTCTTTGAATTCAAATGTAAACATAATCGGCTAGCTTCCACATAATTGTTAAGATATCTATGTCACCGGATCATTGCAGACGCTGTAAATTGTATCCGTTCACAGATTGGTCATCAGTTCATGTATGTTAAGAATTTTTGGTGATCGAGTCGGTCAGTTGAATTTCGAGAATTTCAACTTACCCCAACTCCTTGACAATTCAATAGTGTCTGTTAATAGTGTTATTGTAATAAATGCTTTGACTTTAAAATATAAATGTTACAGAATCATTCCATGTTTGCAGGAGTCAGTTATGGTAAACACCATATAAATGTGCAATAACGGTACTTAATTGACCCACATACATTTATAGCTGTCCTGAATCGACTTCTCAGACCAACAAAAAAAGGTAGACGGCGCACTGCGAACATCAAAGATGAAGCCATCTTTTTATCTATGTGTGTTTCGAAGGGTTGCCATTTTTTATTTTTTTTCCCTATAACTTGGGAAATAATATTTTATGGGTAAGCTAATGTTGTGCAAGTCAGCACAAGTAAGATATTGTTGAGTATGGTATTGTAACTTAATTTTTTAGAAAGATCTATACCTAAAAAACAATTTTTTACATCACATGCCTACATTCAACTATGTAAGATAAGTTATAAAAGGTTGTCGAAGCGTAACAAGCGTAAGTCATTATGTAAATTGTTTTAAAATAATATAGGTAATCATATTTTTAATCAACTTTAATTATATTAAAAAAGACCACCATAACAAAATCACTGACTAAAGAAAAAGTAGGTAATATCAAGATAAAACATAACAACAGAACAATGACGTGTAAATGTTATGTTTAACATTTACACGTCATTGTTCTACGTATCCTTTACAGTTTTTTTTAATTTACTTATAGGAGTATAAATAAGTACGAGAATAAAATTTAAGCTGAATGATTGAACCTACTTGGAAGCGCTTTTGCATAATACTTTCTTCTCAATTTAATGAGAGGAAAAGAGACGAAAGATGTAGTTCCATTTGCAAATTCGCGCTATTTTCATACTACAAACGTCAAAGATTGTTGCGACTTTCCGACTATCTAAAAACAAAAAGTTTTTTTCATTACCCTATTGTACTGTTTTCTCGCAAATGTGTTGAAAAACTTCAAATCTAAAATATTTTATACATTAAAAAAAAGAAAATAAGAATATAACTCGAAGAAAGAAATCATATATTTTTGTTTAATCGAATGGGGAAATATTAAATCGTATTATGGCAACCCTCACACTTAATGTCACTGCTTTCGTTTGTTGACGTTTTTGTTCCAAGTAACCTAAAATTCGTAGTTAATTTATAATAAAAACGATGTTATTTCAAGTACTCACAAGTGAAAAGTGATTCTGTGAGATTTTTTATGTGATTTGCTATTGTTTTTACAAATTTTTACTACACAGGAAGGCATAATTATATTTTTCTATTAATGTTTTCTAGACGACGGCTCGTGACGTACTAAGAGCGATGAGCATGGTTTTAGTGTAGGTGTGTGGGTGAGCTTGTGTATTTACTTGAAGGAGCACGGTTTTGTGGCTTCATTTTTGATGTTCGCGGTGCGCTGTCTACCTTTTTTTGTTGGTCTGAGAATTCGTGGTTATATTTTTCGGTTCAGCGTCTTCGTTAAGTCCCTTCCTGCTTATATGACCGTCATACTATAGTATCACTATAGAATGATACTGTGTATAGTATGACGGTAATTTTCATTCTTCCGGTCCTTGTATCACCACCTTCCTGCCCCACCTACTACTTGTTTTGCGTTTTGTTAGTAGAGATATCATATCAGAGCTAATAAATAAATGTATGGATCTTTAATAGTACACACACTTGGAACGCTTTAAATACCTAATATAGATTATATTCTTAGAACAATTGTGGAACAGCTTAGGTGTGGAAAAATTAATCTCTCGAGCATCATTTCTTTTTTCATTATCTTTCCTGAAACAGCTAAGCATTATCGTAAACAAAACTTTTTCAGCACTAACCTCCCCTGTCTTGATACTACCCAGAACTGGTTTAATTCCATCTCACAAATTAACATTGGAATTAAGTACACAAAAATGTCCCCAGAGGCTACGATCTTCAAACCAGTGTCCCGCTAAACGACACAACACAACAACAGCGTGCGTCCAAGAGTGTTTAGCTGACAAGGCGTGATCGAAACCAGGCAGGTAACCGCGGTCTAAATTTAGAGTTATGGCTGGTCGGCACCATGCACCCTACCTTAATTGTGTTCGGGAATGCGCGTAAATTTTACTGTGGTATGCTAGGAAACCGTCACTGTACAGTTTCTGGTCCTTTTGTTCGGAAATTTATATTCGACTAGTTACTTCGACAGTTTCATGAGGTTTTTTTTTGTTTGGGACCCTAATACTATTCCTTAATTTTTTTTAATGTTGCTTACGTTACGCATTATTTATAACATTAGCATTAGCATTAGTGAAAAGTCCCGTCAAAATCGGTCGCGCCGTTTCGAAGATTAGACGGTACAAACAGACAGAAAGATTTTGTCAAAAGCATCGTTTATACTTTTGTATGCATTTAGCTGTTATTTTTATACCTAATATAAACAGATACTTAAATATTTACTTATTTGTAAAAGTGGAAGTGGAAACTACATAATATGTTGTTCCTTATTCTCCGCTGTTCTTTTCTGATTAATTTAGTTGCGAGATCCAAGACAGTCGAATTGTTTCTCCGGGACTCGTCGAGCTTCATTGACTGGACACTGTTATTTTTCTGGTGTTCTGCCACTGTTGATTCTTGGAGTCAGGAGTTGCAGTGGTTGGGAATTGTGTGGCCGGTTTGACTTTGTTAATATCTAGTAATATTCACTAGATATTAACAAAGGAGTATTCTATTCTATTCTATTCTATTCTATTCTAGCATATTTTTTGTTGTTGTGTATATGTTACGGCTAATAACCGAAATGCGGCAACATCTAGTTTTAGCCGGCTACAACTAGCCGCCCATTGGGCACCCCGACTCGGACAGGTTAGGTTAGAAGGGGATGGCGGGGTCTGAAAAACTAGGCCATCCTCTTCGAGGTTATTTTTTTTTTAACCCGACTTCGCATTTTAGGCAACTTTAAACTGTTTTGAGGTTAGGTTACAACTAGTTGTAGCCGGGTTGCATCTAGTTATAGCCGGGTTGCACCTAGTTGTAGCCGGCTATAACTTGGTGTAGCCACACTTCGGCTATTAGCCGTAACATAATTATACAAAAATAATCGGTAAATAGATACTATATATTTCATGAATTTTATCGATTTAGGATACGCCATGGTCTACCTATCACTGCCATGTGACGAATCCAGTTTTCATATATCAGATACCTATTATATCGGAACTTACAGAAAAATACATCCATGATGACGATGATGACACACAACTGAAACATAACCCAACACTTAATAATGACTCAATGGCTGACTATAATTAGTGTTTACAATCAGGCTAACAGGAGAGGCATCAAGATGATCAAAGCGGCGAACAGGATGTCAATCGTAAAGGTAACTGGACACTGATAGTCGCCGACGATCTTAGTATGCCACAGTTGAAAGAGTTATATGAAACAAATGGTGCTATTAACAAGTTGGTGGGTAGCATTAGATGACGCCGCGGAAATGATAAGGCAAGTCTACTTATCAGCCATTAAGTATGTAAATGTCGCAGCCAACTAGCTGAATCAGCCGTCTCGTTAAAAGCCTAGCCGTTTCATTGAACTGCACCGTTTAATTAGCGGCATAAGTGACATGGGCAAGTCATTTAACGATATTGAAACAAAGATGTCACTTAGGTCGCTGAAAAATCGGCGCAGTTAAACGCAAAGGCTAGGCTTTTATGGATCGGCTAACTAAGCGTGACCTAACTCAAAATTACTGTAACTTCTGGTTTATCTTAAAAAGCTTACTCTAAATCCCTGTGGAGGAGAATGCTTGGCATAACCTGGACACAGTTCCGAACCAACGTCTCAATCCTCCAAGAACTTCGAATCAAACAGCATCTTTCTTCCATCGTCCAATGTCGTATCCTCACTTTCTTTGGACATGTCACACATCAAGAAGACACATCTGTGGAGCGACTTGTAGTACAGGGAAAGGTTGAAGGCACAAGAGCGCGCGGCAGGTCACCAATGCGTAGGACCGATCAAGTAAAAACTGCACTCAATGGTCCACTCCACGAATGCACAAGAAAAGCCACAGTACGGGAGGAATGGCGACGGATTGTGAAGCTTGCCACCACCCCTGATGTGACGACCACGACCACTCTGCCAAGAGTGTGACGACGAAGAAGAAGATGAAGAAATCCCTGTGGTGTATTAGACCGAATTCTGAGTAGGCCAGGCAAACCTATGTTATCGATCACGGGAGAGAAACATATATTTTAACTCACACTACTTTTTTAAAGACTTTCCTGCTCTTTGATCATCATCATCATATCAGCCGAAAGACGTCCACTGCTGGACATAAGCCTCCCCCAAGTGTCGCCGCAACAACCGGTTCTGTGCGTCTCGTATCTATCGGCTACGTCAGCGACCCTCACCAGGGGCTCGATTCTGCTATTGCAATCGTGTCTCAATGACCGGTCAGTGATCGAATATTTTGACAACTTTGACAGTTTTCGTATGGGAAATGTGTCAAAAGTTTGACGTTATACGTCAAAAATCGATCATTGACCGGTCATTGAGACACGATTGCAATAGCAGAATCGACCCCCAGGTCATCGGTCCACCTTGTGGGAGGCCTTACAACGCTGCGTCTTCCGGTACGCGGTAATAATTCCATTGATCACAATGGAATTTTTTGTTATGTAAGTCACGTTAATTCTGAAGAAAAGATTAAGTATTTTGTTCAGTACTAGAATAGGGAAATAATCATTGTAGACAGAGATGATATCTAACAATATTTTATTATGATAAAACAGATAAGCCTATAATTGAACACATTAGTAAGATCTTGTACACAAAATAGGTACAGTGTAACGAAGTCTTATGAGGAACGACATTATTATTATTTCCATAATTCAGCAAATAATTACATAAACGTTATATTTAAATATTTGTTTTTGCAAACATTTAAAATTGTAGGCTTAAGGCAGGAAAGACTTCTATTATTATGAAAACTAAACGTCACAAATAAATAAATGGGGCAAATAAAGGAGAATTTGTGGTTTGGCGTGGGGGGTGTACCGATGTGTTTATGCCCTTGCGATCTTGATCTCCAGAATCAACAGCGGCTACTACTGAATGAAGCTCAAAGAGTCCTGTGAAAACGACTTAACTGTCTTTGATTCCTCAACGAAATTAATCAGAAAAGGAGTCAGAAAATTCATGTATTTCATTCATTCATTCAGTTCTGTTTTTTTTTCTAATTTGTTGTCTGTAAGAGATTGCCCTGTGCGATAAGATTGCCCATTATACACTGTATTGTTTTTATAAACGTTTTTCCTGTGATTTATATGAGGTTTACAATAAAGTATATAATATATTAAATTATAACAAATTTCCACTTTCCTTTAAATAAAGCAAGACAGGAGCATAGGTTGGGGAATCATTCTCGAACTGTAACCAAGTGCTCTTTCATTGATCGCAACTATTACTTAACTAGGAGGAGGAGGAGCTTGTGGCTAAACAGTGGCAGACGCACGGTTTGACCTTCCTGGTTAAGCAGCGCTTGCCGGGTCAGTCCATGGGTGAACATCCATTGCATAACCGAGACTCCTCCGTGCTCCGGAAAGTGAAGCACACTACCTAAGTCGTTGGCCCCGGGTCTCTTTTATAGATCTTTGACATTCATTACGGATAGTCAGAAGCCAGAAAATCTGGCAGCAGTCTTGCCGAGCGGTGCCGTATCGATTGTCCAGTTATTGGGTGATGAAGCTCAGATAGGCAGTCGCTCTATGTAATTTTTTTTTGTTTCAGATTGAACGGTTACTTAAGGCGCTTTCATAGCAAAAACTCGGTCACTCTCGGACTTAGGATAGAGAGTTATTTGTTAAACACCAACAACCCTTCAGTGGGTGAAAGTACTCATGACTTTATACAACTTTTGTTATGAGAACAACCCTGATTAAGTAAAAAATACTGTTCCATACATTTTCTTCGGGTGTATATTGGATTTTGTATGAAACAGCCGATTTTTTTTTTATATTTTAGAGTTGGTCCCATAGTAAAAGTCGATTATGAGTATTTTCACCCGCTGAAAGGTTGTTGGTGTTTTACAAATACCCCTATACGGGTAAGAAAGAAAAGCACGACGACACAATGCTTACGATTTATTACCAAATATGAAGCATTTTATCGATTTACTCAAAACTAAGTTGAGCTATTAAAAACAAAAAACAACAAAGTTTTGCATTAAGATTCGATTCATTATTTGGTATAAATTTTACTGGTACTAATAATAAATTTTACTATTACTACTTTATTTTTTAAGTAGACTAGTAATACGGGATTTTTTTTCAAATGTCAAAGTAAGAGGTAACTTTGACGATCAGTTCTATCGAGGATTTTATTTTTAAAACATGTTTCGGAAACAACACTTCTTGGAAATATAGTTAAAATTAACAATATAATATTATTTCTGCAGAAATTGAACAGATTTGGCTAAAATTATTTTAGAAAACCAGCAATTTTGAGATTTTGCTTATGACAGCGCCTTAACTAGTAATAATATAACCAAAACAAGCCCCACATTCTAAACACTTACATACTTATTTATTTCGATCGGCATCCGACAAACTGCACTGAAAACTGAACATTATAGTCTCCGAAAATGACTCCACCCACAGCTCGCCGGTATTAATAGCTAGCCATCTTATTATTAAACAAACGTGCAATATTATGTCTGTCTTCGCATATTTCCCCGCGACTGACTAGCTTTTACCCGCGACTTCGTACGCGTATATCCCATTGTTTCCCGTTCCCGTTGGTATTTCCTATATCCTATAGCCTTCCTTATGAATTGTGGCTATCATTCATAATTCAACAAAAGAATTTTCAAAATCGGTTCAGTAGGTCCAGAGATTACCCCCTACAACCTCACAAACTTTACCTCTTTATAAAATTATTATACACAGATAAATGCTAAGTGAAATGGCGGCTTTGGGCATCGCCTTGGATGGAAATGTGTGTGTTACGACCTAGCTCTTTTACGCGGTTTGGCTACCGTGGCATTTTCCACAGGAATTGGTGAATTTTTCGGGGACATTTTTTTTCCAGTCTATTGCTAATAGATACTCAACGGTTACTATATAAAGTACGGAATGTATGTTTTGCCTTCTCTAAAGAGCTAAAAAAGAAGTAATTGTTTTTTTGTTTATGTTTGTCAAAGATAATCTCTAATCGTACAGATTCGAGTACGAAAATTGTTTAAATCAACACTTTCGCTTCCGGGGGTAGAAGCTATACATACGATAAAAAACCGGTAAAGAGCGAGTCGTACTCGCGCACCGAGGGTTCCGTACCATCATAATGATTTCTGAAAAAAAAGTCGTTCGTCATCGTTTTATTTTTCCTGTAATCTTTACATTTACTTGTATCATATTGAATAATTTCTGATTTTTCTCTATGTAAACTTCGGAGAAAAGGGGAGGGGAACGGAACGGTACTTTTTTTACATATTTCGTCAAAAGGGAAAACTGTTTGAGAATGTTTGAAAAAAGGAAAAATGTTTGAGAATGTGCAAATGCTATTTAAGAATTCTTTTCAGTCCATGTTGCAAAAAAAAAAAATCTTTTTTATTTGCAAAATAGTTGGGGGGCAAACGTCATCTAAAACTATTTCAAGTCAATCAACTTGAAGTAGTTTTAGATAACGTTTGCCCTTGCATTGGTAGTTCTTGAGATATCCAGCTGTGATAGATGGACAGACAGACAGACTGAGGGTTCGTTTTTACCATTTTGGTACGGAACCCTAACAAGATACTAATTTGATTATAATGAAGTGCCGTCTACAACGCGTAGAGATCAAATCATTTTATCTAGGTATTCTATACAAATGGGAAACCCAAAATCAAGATAACATAATCTAAATAAGAACATCATACAAAATATTATTACATCATTAGTTTTCAGCTTACGAAAGTCAAACAAGTTAAGACGCCATTTTATTATCAGAATATTCTTGCACGTTTACGCTCTTCATATTTACTCTTCATAATTTGCCCTTCATATTTGCTCTGATTATGTCAATGTTGCCGTCTATAGAGTGCTTGTGATTAATTAAATCGTCAGGTGTTTGCAATAGTGGAAGTTAAGGCTGGGGTATTTGGGCCTGTTGGCATTTAAAACGCTAACTCTGCCTGCGACCCCTCATGTTTAACACAACGATGTTATACGATGTTCGTCTGATGACCGCCGACCTCTCCGCAGAAAATCTACGCCACAGCATAAAATACTTGTAGTTGATCTTCCTGACTTGTTTTTCTTTCAAACATTTTGCCTGTAGAACATTTTATCGGAACTGTTTATATTTTACTAGCAGCACGCCGCAGTTTCACCCGCGTAGTTCCCGTTCCCGTGGGAATACGTGGATAAAATATAGCCTATGTTACTTCCGAATAATGTAGCTTTCCATTGGTGAAAGAATTTTTTAAATCGGCACAGTGGTTTTTGAGTTTATTCATTACAAACATACTTACATACAAATCTTTCCTCTTTATAGTATTACTATAGAAGTATAGATGATACTTAGTGGCCAGTCCTGGCTTTTCCCTGGTTGAATAATTGAATAAAGTTCATTGCTATGTAGAATTTTAAAGCTGTCCTATCGTGTGTGGCCTATCTTTTTCCCAACAATGGGGATCGGCTTCCAGTCTAAGTGGATGCAGCTAAGTTCTAGTATTTTGCATGAAGGACAACCAAGTAACAGGGTTAACACGACACCCCCTTCTCAAGACTACCACCTTCACGTCTAGTGAGATGTCCTGCCCAATTTCACTTGAGACGTAATCTCTGTCATCTATGTCGTAGAACTCGTAGACTATCGTCCGACGACGAGTTTCGATGTTACGCAATCGGTGTAAGGTTTAGGATTGCTTTTTGGACTGGTGTCTTGCAACTATGCAAAGTATGGTCATCTGTACTGTACGTGTTCCTATTACAGACATAGTAGAACCTGTATATCTTCCTAATTGAGCATTTGCTTTCAGACACAGGCTTACTCCGCATTGAACTTGAAAGTCCAACTGCAAATGTGAAAAGAAATCCACAACTGGCAAAATTGACATAATTTTCGTCTTGATAACTCTTGATCCATTAACCAAATAAACAGTATGACATTCCGTCTGGATTTAAGCCGACGAAGCCGCTCTTATATCAAAGTCCCCCATAAGACTGTCTAACAAATCAATAAGGAACGTTCAAAAAACACGCATAACCATTTAGCCCATTTGTGTCCGCGCGTGATTCAGAGCGTCAACGATTCGAAATTGGAACGAGTGCGCGGGCTCAATAATTCGTTAAACAGATGCGCGTACGCAACCCCGCCGACCAATCGCGTTGCGCTACTCATTATTTACTGCAATTTCATTTGTCTAATCGTTCCCGCATATTAGTCGTGATTAAGGACGTCTAGGAATGTCATGGAAACTTAATGGCGCACTGTAATGACTTGATGGTTAGTTCTGATTTCATTAATAAATGGCATGATCTCAATTTTAGTAGGTATAGGTTATTTTAGATTTCTTCGTTGCTTTAAGCAGAAAGTTGAGGTACTTATGTGAAACCTGATTTTTTAGTTTTTACAATTTATCAGTGTCTTTTCAGTTTTGCTTCTCTTTTAATAGATACGTTTCAGGTTTAAGAAAGTAAAGACAAGTCTCAATGGTTCGGCCGAGAGCCGCGACTCATCTGGTGGACTTTATCCGACTCGAGGGACCACAATTAATTTTGCATTTGTATACTTCGTTAGTGTTATTGTGTGTTGATGTCACATTTCATAAAATACCAATTAACTGCGGGTTGTTGCGTGCAAGCTCTTTATTATTATGCTAGTGGCAATAAAAAACCAAATTCGCGGCCTAAGACATGGCTCTTGTTTCTTGGAAATCAATTATTTCTTATTACAAACAAATTGTGTCCCAGTGATGGGCAACGGCCTCCGCTTTCTCCTTCCAAACCTCTCAGTCCTGTGCGACGTCTGGTCAAGTTTGCCTCAGGAGGACTCTTGTGTCAGACTTTTTACTGACTAAAATCCACTCGTGTATCTTCAAATGCCCTTTGCGTTCCAGGGCCGCGGTAATACTTTCGCACTGCAACCCTGGCAGAGCCAAGTTGGCCCTGCAAACATGATCTTGGAGGTAGTGTTTTTATCGAAATATTTACCCTATAAACTAATAAATTGTGATGTCAATTTACAGTGGGTGCCCGGTTCCGTATGGGGTCCGCTACCGACTGCAGCTTCAGGGCCGGCAGCCCCCCCTGCCGATGACAACAGTTCCCTGGCTGAGCAGCTGGCAGCCCTGTCTCTACGGAGACCTCCTCGGCCGCCACCACCAGCTTACATGTGCCATCTGTGCTTCAAGAAAGGACATTATATCGGGGACTGTCCGCAGGTAAGGTTTTTGTTCATCATTCCTAAATTCCATTATATCAATTCCTGCCGCACAAAATCTCTACAAATATATTTTCAATGTATCTTTAAAAAAATCAATTAATACTTCTCGTTACCGGTATTTCCGTATACGAACAGTATCGTCTGATGTATCTAGGCAAATTGCCAAATCATTCACACGATTTATTTTTAACATTTTACTTCTATACTGAAATTATTGCGCGGTCTTTTTTATTGAAGAAACGTGGTCCCACGTCGTGGTTGGTTTGAGTAAATCTTTTAAAGATAAAATTAATATAAGATGGAATTGAAAAAAAAGATTGATATTTGAATAGGTTTCCATCTACAGTAGACTCTAGATGGAAAACTTATTACACTTACCTAGAGCACCCACATTCTAATTTTTCTGGGTTTAAATTCGGGTCTGGCTGTTTGTGTATGTGAGTTTATATGTTTGTAAACGCACCCACGATACAGTAGAAATTCCTAGTGTGGGGCAACGTTTAAAAAAAAAGAATTCCTTTAGAAGAAAAGGACCTCCACTCCACTCGATTCAGCCGCCATGTAGACGGAAAAACTTTCGCATAATAACAAGCTATAAATAACTGACAATTTGATTGAGGAAGGCTGAGTCGAGGTTGAGGCAAATATATGAAATGATTGGTTTAAAATTCTACAGAAAACAAATCATTTAGAACCAATAGGTGATGGTCTATCATAGGGCCCCGAAATATACACCTCCTAATTCTGAATCGAATACATAATCAAAATATTTAATGTTGACAAAAAAAGCTCTGAGTCCCACATTTACGAAATGCTCACTTTATCACATTTAACGTATCCTTTGATCCCAGAAATCAGTACAATGTTCTAAGTAAAACAATGGCGGTATTCATTGGCTCTCAATTCTAAGAACGGCCGAGTTCGTCGGTAACTCGGGTGAACTCGTGCTCGCATTCAAAACACGAGTGTTGTGCTCTCTATCGGTTTTGTATTACAGTGCTAGCTCTGTGAAGCTTTTAAATGATGAATTGGCGATAAATACAGTTCACACTCATTTTGATTTAAGAGTTCCAGCTTTTAAAAGGAATGCATAGTTACCTACATTTTTATCGAGAACAGTCCGCCTAATCGTACTTACTTATTCAGTTAAATCTAACCGTGGAAACAAATGTGAGGTGGGCTCTCATACCACCTTTTGCTAGGGATTGACAAGCTCACTTAGCTTTATATTTTTTTCTGTATAACACAAGTGTAGCCTGGATTACTTAGTTTTTTTTTTCTAAACGATAATAGTCATCATGATGTAATGACAAAGACCTGTGACATCCACCAACCCGCACTGAGCCCGTGTGGTGGCTTGCCTATCATACAGAGGCCTGTGTCCCAAGTCGCAACCATAGAATTATATCTATGGTTCCAGCAGTGGGAATGCCATAGGCTGGTGGTACTATGCTTACAATAAAGTCACAAACTTCTGGCACTAGTCATAATTCTGTTTCTACTTTTGATTCAATTAAAGTAGAGAACATTTTAATTACAAAATAACTGAACTCCCGGTTGCTGCCCTGAAGAACTTGTTAAACCATGAATGCAACATTTAAAATTTTCAATCTAATGAAGTTTTGACAAGTTCTCAATCACAACTGAATGAAATTTCATCATTCAGAAACCGGGGTTTAAGTAGGTACACTCATATGCATAGTGCATAATATGAGTGGGTATAATATTAGAGACTGCTACATCAGGAAATAAGTATAATGTATCAGTTCTTAGAAACTGATAAACTGTGACTATGTGAGAGTGCTTTGTAATTATAATTTGTATGTACATACAGATTAGTGGGTGGACCGGGCCTACGCACATACATTGTAGATACCTAATTATTTTAATCTACTTGGGCTTTTGCGACCTCGGTGACCTGGTGGTATTAGATATATTTAATGTAGAAGCGTGAATTTAAAATACCTGAGCATCATCAGGCTTTTATTCCGGGGACAGGCGAGCGAATGTCAGGGAAATAATACAGATAAATTCCGAAAAAGGGAGACGATATCATAGCGAGATAGTGGATCGAATGATCAGTGCCCGAAGGTTTCTATCTATGTATAATGCGGATAACAATTTCATCTGATACTTACTAAATATGATGTTACGAAAACAGAAAGTCAGCTTAAAGTAATAGGTTCTGTTTTAAGTGGTGTCTCCAGACCAGACGTGGAATAGCTGACATAGTTGTAGCAAGACCGATAAACAATAATACATATAAAGGTATTACTAGTTATCTTACGTTTAAATGTCTTGTTGCAGGCCCGTCCCAAAGGCGAAGGCCTAACCCCGTACCAGGGCAAGAAGAGATGCTTTGGCGAGTACAAGTGCCCCAAGTGCAAGCGTAAGTGGATGAGTGGCAACTCCTGGGCCAACAACGGCCAAGAGTGCATCAAGTGCCGCATAAATGTCTTCCCTCACAAACAAGTAAGTTGTTGTAGTATTTATTTCATTCGTTTCAGTCCTATTTAAAGCTACTTTGGTTCTACTGCCAAAGCAGTTGATGTAGCCTAGCCCGTTATTTTCTTTAGTTGTCGATTGACTCAAATTATTTTTTCCGACCATTACTGAGCAACACTAGTTGGTGACGCATGTCCTCTGAAAGGCCTCCACACTGGCACTACGTTTGGGATGGGTAGAGGCCAGATTATTTTTACAGTGACCAAACTGGGTCCCCAATCGGTTTAGAAATTTCCAGACTGGCCACTGACGTTCGCGTCCAGGGGAGAGATGTTCTGCCGGGCCCATATCCCACCACCCGGGGTGATGAAGTATGGAAGGATAGGGTGTTTGTGCCTTCACAATGCACATTTCTCGTCTGCCGCCTTGCTCTCCAACGTAGTCGCATATCTCAGGAAGCCCATTGAATAAACCATAGACATAGAGAACGGACTGAGCGTTCCCTTTTCAGGTAAAAAGTGAATACGAGCAAAAAAGTGTGAGAGAAATGCTGGTTGCTATATTTGACTAGAATTATAATTGAGCCATGTATCAGCAAGACCAGATGAGTTCAGCTGTAGACATGTAGAATATAAAATGAGCTGGATATTGGCCGTACAGTTGCGTTGTTTCTTTCATATTTAATGAAAGTAGGTACTTCTTTAATTTATTTAGTTAGTGGTGGTACAAGTAGCAATCGGAGGCCAGCCAGTCGGTCACAATATCTAGCTGATGTTAACCGTGAATCGCATGAAATGCAAGACTACCAGACGAAAATGAAAATAGGAAAATGTATGTACAGGTTGCTCATCAATTCAAAGTATCATTCCAATGCATTTCTATATCCAGAGAGAGAAGACTTCCAGTTTGACCGACGTTTAGAAATTGTTGCTTAATTTTCAGAGGCCATTGGAGAAACCAGACGGGCTGGACGTGAGTGACCAGTCCAAGATACATCCGCAGCATCTTTGTCAAAAATGTCGTTCCCTGGGATACTACTGCCGCAGGGAATACTGAATAACTCACTACACTACTCAAAATAGTAGCGGTAAAGCTGTGCGGAAAAGCATTATTTTCGCAGTTATTTCCCTATTCAGATCATAGATGGCGCTGTTTTAAACTTGCTGAAACTTGGTACCTACTCGGTACCTACTCCCGCGCAGCTTGAAAAAACTTGTCCCTGAAAAAGACTAAGTAAAGCAAGCACCTTCTTTATCTTCGATTATTTTAATGTTATAGCTACTTATTTTAGATGTAAGATTTTTATTACTATTAAAGTTAATGAAATGTATATTTCGAAGGTTTCTTTCAAAAAGATTTTTTAATTTCGTTATACTTATATAATTACTTAGCTGTAAGGGTGGTTCCAGATTAAATTGTTATATTGATTTGAGTGCACTAATATTATAATACTTACCTTTATTATGTTACATAAAGAATTAAATGTAAAAACTCTTACTGGTCATAGCTTGTCACTAGCAATGATTAAACCCTAATTTTAAAATAATTGCATACTCCGTAAGATTATAAAATATCTTCAGAGATTATAAACTCTCGATAAATTGTGAACTGAACATTTCAACATTGATATGAATTCTTTAGTTAATAATCTTTCCGTGTCGTTCCGAGAAATTATGAACATTGACTGTCCTTGTACTTTGTTACCGACAAGATTTAATAGCAATCTACAATGCTCCGTTGAATTTATCTCTCCCCACGGGTTTCATTAGTGCACTTGATTCAATAAATGAGATCTGTACCCACATTAGCGTAGATATTATACTCCAAATGGCATTACAGTGACTTACAGATTTCTATATGTATATTTAGACATTAAAATGTGCCTTATTATAGTTATATTACCTATAATACGCCATTATGAGAGAATGCCATGTTTAATAAATGTCCCAAATATTTGTCTTGTTAACTATGTTTTTGCAATGTATATTGTGGTCATAGGACGTACTACTAACTCTAGATGTTATTGATTAAGTACATTCAAAATGAAAAGATATATTTACATTTATAGATATGCATTTTTTTTAAATATAATACTATTCTTATAAATAGATTGATTATATTAAATTATAGATGAGAATAACTAATGAAATAGGTAGTATAATCATGGAAATTGTACGCGTGACTTAATAAAGATGTATTTTTTTCCGGCATTGGATGTTAATCTAAGGACGACTTTATGCAATTAACAACTTATATTCAGTACATTTTTGTGTTTGCATTAATCGAGAAATGTTTAGGATTTTTTTTAATTTTTTTTGTATATACATCGAAACACCTGGAAAACATTTGATTGCTAGCTAAAAGATCAGGCAGTAAGTACATATACGTGGAAAAATTTTATATTGTTTTTCAAGTTATTTTTATCTACTTATGATTATAAATCCTAAAACACCACTTTTAATCGATTTTTTTATCAAGAAAAGAATCATAAGAATAGAATCACTAAATGTTACACATTTACCTGCCAATGTGCTTATGGCGATATGCCAAATTAATTATAAGAAACTGTACTAAAAACGTAATCCCAAAGAACAAAGTGAATTCTAAATGTGCCAAAAACATTAGTTTTTAAGTGTTGTACCTATACCTTTAAATTAGAACGTGCCATAGTGTAGCTTGATGATTTAATTTAGTGCTTTCAAGAGTTCTTCAATGTGTTACATAAATAACGCAAAACATTTAAGCAGTCGTTATACTCATCATTCTGAACAAATTGTACCTACCTTGGCACTAAACCTGAAATCACCGAAAAAATCAATCAACTGCCATCATTTACTTATGTTTGTTTGTATAGCACGACAAAATTGATTTTTTTCGAGATTTCTCTTTTGGTCCCACAGAAAAAGTAGTTCAAAATGATGACTAAGTAAAGGAGTTGTTAAATGCCTTTTCAGGAATACCTATACAAGGTACAACTTGGAACTTGGAACAAGGAACGACACAACTCAATTGCTGAAAAAGCTGTCCACAATATCTCAAAGGAATCAATAAATTATGTTATTTATAAGTTTCTTTTAATATCACATATGAAATGTTGATGTTTAATTCTGTTTTTGAAATTAAGAATGACATGGGAAGGTCAATGACCGCTACCGCCATGTTAAAACTCAACAGCTATGGTCAAAGTTTTAACCGCTGCGGCCCCGACATGTGAAAATTCCCAAAAAAAAAAAATCTTATGTAATAGGTAAATAAACATTAAATTCGCGATTAATTCGCGACACACCGGTGTGTCGCCGGGCTGGACGTGACTGCTGAATTCTGGACAGATCTTGATTTGAAAGTTTAATTTTCAGACTTAATTAGAGACGTAGATAAAATATTTACGTAGTTCTGAATACTTACAATAAGATTCACATACCTAACATATGCAGTGCTATAAATTAGAATTAAGTAAATGACATTCAACTACATGTGATGTACAGTCGCGGAATGTAAAGTTAAGCATCTTGTGCATTTCTTGAACAGTTTTAAAAACAATCTTAACACAAATGATGAATAAAAAATCTCAGGTGTGGTGAACTGGAAACATCACAGGATTAACAGCAGTGAGATTCTGTAAACATCTCAACGTGTAAGCTTAGGTGAAGTGAACATGAAGTGAGCTGTCAGCTGTCAGTCCATTCAGCCGGTCTGTTCTGTAAACATGGCTTGGGTGAAGTGATCACAAAGTGAGCTGTCATTCCATCTTGTTTGTATGATTTGACAGCTCAACTGTCGTTCACTTCGCCTAAGTTTTACAAAAAAAAGAGTAATTTCAATGTATATGTCAGCAGTGACATATACATATACTTATGTCGAGTAATAATGGCGAGTTTTCGCCATAGGGAATGGCGATTAATCGGTATTCGCGGCATCTCTAATCCATACAAATAAGATGGAATGATGGTTCATTTCACGCTCAATCCACCGCTGACACGTGGAAACATTGTCAGAATAGACTTCTCTTCTTCTCTTACTTCAAGTTTGACGGTAAAATGTTTACAGAAATGCACTGCATTATAGCACTTCTTAATGAGTTTAAAATGGCTAACGCATTCGTTCTCTCACTGTACGATAATGAATGACATTGTGCATTGACATTCCGTTTTGTCATTTACGTATTCTTGTTTACAAAGCATCAAACATAGTACTAATCTAACCAAATAAATGATAAGAATAACGTCGCTGAATCAAAGGTGCTTATATTATAAGTAAATCATTAATTTGTCTGTGTGTTTCTGTTTGTATTTTCAGTTGTAATGTAAATTAAAGGCGAGAAATGTAGGTACCTACTTATTTCAGAAGACGTGTATGTATGGAACTGCAGGCAGCTGCAAGATTTTATTTTTGTTTCATGAGGCTGCATTTAAACTGCATGTCTTCTTAGATCTTACTACGAGAACAGTTATAAAAAATTAAACGTCTTTTGTACCTACCTACCTACTTTTTTTATCAAAGAATTGCCATTAATTTTTATAATTAGGTCATAATTAAGAATAAAAAAACTGTAATACATAGGTTTAATATATAAAAGTACAACTGTAATGGAATTAAAAGTATTTGCATTACAAATAAATTTCGTTACTTATGAAGGTTGCTACTTTTATTATTTAGATATTATTAAAACACTCTTTTGTGTATTGATTGCTTATATCCAAAAAACTAGGGAAATGGTACCTTTTTATGAAATTATTTTTGACATAAATGTTAAGTATGTTTATGTTGTAGGTTTTCACTTTAAATTCGTTAATTTTGAAGTATTATTTTAAATGTTTTGCTTAAACATTGTTGATGAACATATTATTGTAATCTGTTACTTAAATAGATTTATTTGTATGCCAACAACTTTTTTAAATTTTTAATAAACTTTATAATAATCACTGCCTTTTCACTTCTCCTGCACTGGTGCACAGAAATAAAAAATAAGTTTACCTAATGAAGAAATGTTAAAGAAAATCACTTTGACATTAAAAAGCTTTTTAATTACAGAGTTATAGGTTACCTTAAAAATAATCACTTTTCACACGAATTCATTGCACAATCCCTTGAACCGAAAAATAAAAATCTAATGGAGAAAACCGGGCAAAACTCGGATCCTGTGAGGCCTGTCAAAACTGTTGTACTCAGGTCGTTTGAAGTCGTCGTCTCCATCTTCATAATCATCAGCGTCTCTCTTCACGAAGTGATGACCCTTATGGACATGATGACCTTGACCTGATCCTGGTTTATTCTGAACACGAGTCTTGCTTTCCTTAGCCTCAATGAGACACACGAAACAGACTACTAGAGCCAGAACTGTCAGTTTACCAATTGCCGCCATCTTGCTTCCTTAACGTTCTGAATTCAAATTGAATGTGACAGCTGCGAATATTTTTCAACTGTTTTTATAATCGTGCTTTTTGTGTTTTTGTTTATTAACGTGTGAATGTTAACATGATAAAGTAGTCACTATAGTTATTTGTCCATTAGCGAGTCATGTATGGATTTTTCTGTAAGGATTCTTATTTAGCGATACGTTTCTAATAAAATAATCTTGTTTATACATTTTGTTGTCATTAATAAGTATTGTAATGTTGCTTGTTTTTTTTTATTTTTTTTGTATCAATGACGCACAATGGTACGATGTCGAACTTAATGCCTTAGGCATTCTCTACCAGTCCATACCAGTCAACCGACGGTAGTGAAGACGTTAACATGCCAGGTGCATTGTTTTATGCAAGGAAAGCGAGAGAAAAGTGAAAACCTGACAAGAGAGAAATGTACCTAAGCACAATAATATACACCACGACGTGACACTGATAGAATAGTCGGAACCGGCTCAGTTGCCAAAAAAGGAAAAAAAATACACATACAATACCTATGTACAGGCGCTGCCGCTGCGGCTGCTGAGGCCCTTAAGCGGCGCAAATACTGTAACCTTATCGGTAATTACAGTTTTGAGCCGTTTGGGGTCGAAACGCTTGGGTCATGGGGTCCGAGTGCACGTCTCCTTTTCAAGGATATATTTCGCTGACTGATCGACACATGGGTCAGGACCAAATTTTTGACGTAATCGCACAACGGAAATCACAATGGAATGTGTCACACTGGAAAATACATGTAGCACAATAGAATTATTAGGGTGTATGTAAATAGTCGTATGATTTTGGGTAGGTAAGTGGAATAAATAAAAAAAAACATCATATTTCGAGAAATATTTTTAATAAGTAGTACAATCAAAATAAATTATATTACAAAACGTTCAAATAGAATCCAAAACAGTTTGGTAAAACACTAACAACCATAGGCCTGTGTTACTTAATAATTATAAGCTTTTGCTTATGATGTTATTAAGTAACTTCTTTTATTCTTACACTTTTAAAAATTCAACAACAAAAAAACAGCTTATCTATATAACATTCTGGATCAGCAGAATTTTTATGTTGAAGTTTTAAATTTTATAAAACGAAAATTGTTGTTTATGATGTTAGTAATGCAGCCTTGCAAGGTTGTTAGTGTTTTACCAATAACCCAAGTAACTAAAAAAAAAATACTTTGTTTTTATCATTTGTTTTTCGCACATTTATAATGTCACAAAACATAAATTTAAAACATATCAAAATCTTTACTAATAAGCTAATCAGTCGTTGGTTTACATAAAATTGCTATAATTAATAATATTCACTTAGCCTAGAAAACAAAAAAAAAATTGTACGACTGGGCGGAAAATCGTAGATGAAACGAAACTGTCCAACTTTTTCGTTTGATCAGACAGGTTATTTTCAGTAAAAATTAAAATTTAAAAAAAAAAAAACAAAAAAATTACTTCATAGCCTACAGCTACTAGTGGGTTCAAGTAACAACTTTTTTTTTTATTATTACTGCAAATTATCCTAACTATCGCCCTGTTTCGTTTGATGAACGATTGTTCACCCAGCCTGTAGATGTGGAAGTTAAAAAAAATGCCACTGCCTATGAGATATTTTAAAAATAAATCAAATTTATAAAATAAAATTATAGCAAAACAAAATTAAATGATAGCTAAACAAAATAAACTTCGTCAAAATCATCAACCAAATAGTAATCTTTGGAATCTTGCAATACTCTAAATCAAATTTATAAAATAAAATTATACCAAAACAAAATTAAATGATAGCTAAACAAAATAAACTTCGTCAAAATCATCAACCAAATAGTAATCTTTGGAATCTTGCAATACTCTTACTTTTTTAACAAGCGAATCGCTTGTAATAACATCGAGATCAACTTTTTTTGGTAAAAAAAATTTTAGCTGAGGGGCTTTTACAGTCTTCAGGAAGGAGATCGTAAATAATGTTTTGCCATCTTCATTATGAATTTTCTGAACAAATCCTATATAGTACCTCCATATTTTTCTTACGTAGTATCTAACTAAAACAACGTCATTTATCAAAAAATCATTATTTTCCACTGCTTGATTCATCGCGGTATTTACTCCAGAACAGGACGGAATAGGATTTAAATATATATTTTCATGATTTTCTTTCTCCGATTGACTACTATTAGATGATGGTATTTTTCCTGAACTTATATCGAAGTTTAAACCTATTTCTGTGAGCTTTCCAGATGTTTTAAAATCAAAATACCTACTGTTTTCAGGCGTATTCCTTACATCGGCGAGGATTTTCACTCCAGAGTTCCCTTTCTTTTTCCCTTTACTTCCTGATCCTTTTTGCAAGACACTATCTAATTCTATCTGTAACAGTCTTTCTTCTTCTATGTTTGTTTTTAATATTATATTTTCTTTTGTTAAATGGTTTTCAATCTCTAGTTCAGTCTTATTTTGTATTTTTTTTCCAGATAACATTATTTTCTCTGTGTTTTCTCTACAGGTTTCCTGTTCTTTAGGATCATTATCATCAGAATATTCAGCTTCTATCCAAACAGACTGATCACTTTCGGCATATTCGATCTCCGTATTAGTATCTTCGGAAGATGAATCTGATTGTATATTTTTTTTCTTGAATCTACGATTCTTTATAAGAATGTGAATTTTAG
Source organism: Melanchra persicariae (assembly GCA_947386135.1). Classification (NCBI taxonomy): domain Eukaryota; kingdom Metazoa; phylum Arthropoda; class Insecta; order Lepidoptera; family Noctuidae; genus Melanchra; species Melanchra persicariae. The sequence continues at coordinate 3,497,092 of OX376664.1, read as the reverse complement.
GAGAAAAACAGTCGCAAATGCCTCGCATACAGAAGCAACTTAGAGGTCTGTATTTCACTGTATTTTTATTTTCAGTGACGATGACTTGGTGAATTGTCATTGTGGATGGTATTGGTAAAATTGTTTTGGGATTAGATATTTTAATTTTTTCAATGTCTTGGTCAGAAACGTAAAATGTCTTGACTGATATTTCTGATTTTAATAATGTCTCAAATACAGACTTCGCATCAACAATATCTTTCCCATAGGCAACTCTTGCATCTAATGTTCGTTTCACCACTCCACCAACACCATCGGCTGCACCTTTACCATGAGACGCCTCGAAGAAGGACCAGGTCGCTTGATCGAATCCTTCATTCTGCGTTATTTCACAAAACAGAAAAAAGTTGTATTTTTGACGATATTGCGTCGTGGGTCCATCAGACCAAAAGTGGATGCGGCGAACCGTGGGAAGTTTTTCTTTAATAAAATCTATGACTGGTTTTAAATGGCCCCATATAGCTTCAGGACCATGCTTGAGTGAAGGTGAAACGGTGCAAAAACATAAAGGTTTCTCATTTTTTATATATAATAGGCCAGTATGCAACGTGACTTGTGTTTTTGAAGCTCCAAAGTGCATGGACTGCACTTCTTCTGCCATTTTACACACGTAATTCTCCGAAAAGTCGCAGTGAAGAATAACTTCGTTATCTTCCAGTTTTTCTATTGACTCCTTATATTGTATATATTGATGGTAAATGTTATAATGATGAACTTTAAAACTTTTGAGGTCTCGTTGTATCAACTCGGCAAGATAATGTAGTACACCAGTTTGTAGTAATTTAACCATTCTTTTTGTAATTTTTTTTTCACCGTTCTTTTCAAATTCGTGACTTTTACTAATAAATTCATACCAAGATACTTCATCTTGATTTTGGTCAGCGGATATAGTAATTTGAAGTACTTTATCACGGCACAGATTACATTCCGAATACATGCAACTTTTTGACTTTACGTCGCACACCATTTCAGAAACTAACTCTGTTAAATCTGTTGTTTTTAGTAAACCTAATTTCTTTAAGGCTTCAGCCTTAAAAGTCAAATTGGAATGCTTAATACAAGCACATGTATTGCGGGTGCTCAAATTAGGCGGAACTATATAAAATGGACGGTAGCGTTTAAATGTCGTGAAGGATACAGTTCCGCCTTCATTTTTGTATTTTTTATACAATTTCAGTAGCGTATCAAGCAAGAACCGTTTTTGTTTTTGTATTTTATTTTTAGTGACATACTCTTTCTTTCCTGCAGTCATACGACTGACGTCATCTCTTTCGAAGAATTTTTTCAATTTACATGCTGTTTTTAGTCTCTTTTGTTTAATACTGTAGTACCTTTTAATACCACTCTTAATACCTAAACATTTTGCCAGGTTTGTTTTCATGTTATATTTCTTGCCTGTTTCAGTTTCTGTGAGCTTCTTCAAGATTTTTCTTTCCTGGAATGATTTACTAAGTTTATAAGTTTCTTTTAAGGACTCTTCAAGAACATTCTGCTATAAAAGTCTTTGCTTAACTCTCTCTTTAGCTTTCTCTGAAATATCTGGAAGTTCTTTCTCAATGAAAATATTAGATTTAGTCATAGGAGTAAGTTCATTTGGATTCTGCAGTTCCTCGATTTCAACTGATTGTGGCTGATTTATAAAAAAAATTCTCGATTCCTTTTGTGATTTAAGCCTTTCCAACTCTACAGTCAGTCTTTGTACTCGGCTTCTTGAGCGTTTTAACATTTTTCTTAAATTCTCATTTTTTCGCCGCAGAATTCCAATTTTTTCTTTTAGTTTTTTATTTTCTCGCCCTACTTGGCTACGATAGCGACGACGTGCTCTTTCAGCTTCGATTACCACTGGTTTATTTTCGTTAACTTTTTTACGTTTAGCATCCCTCCATTGTTTTCTCACACCTTGTTTTTCATTTTCGCTCATGTCGACTATTTTTCGTTTTTTAGCTTTCGTTCTTTCCAAGTTTTTCTTTTTCATTTCTTCATATTTTTGTGGATTTTCTCTTTTTAGTTTTTCGCGGTACTTGCGACATCTTTCTGCGGATGATAAAGGCATCTGAAAAGAAAAAGGGTACACGGTCTACAAAACAAACATCAACACTAACAGCTAACTTGGAAAAGCTAACATCACAAAAGGTTTAGATCTAGGATTTTCACTATTTAAATGAACTTATTCCTAAGGCTAAAAACTATCCAAAACGGCAGCTCCTAGCTAGAATAACGGCTAGCAAACGCGCTAGATCATGTACTCAAGAAACGAAAGAGTGAATGCGAGCACGAGTGGCTGGACGATACGATACGCACAGACAATACATAGGACCGCACTGACAAAATACAGGACCGCGCAAAAAAAGAAATGAAAAAAGAGCAGGTAATATAGAGACAGGCATACAAAACCAACCTACTAAAGCATTACCCTCTTAAGCTTTAGCGTAGAAAGTTAAAACTATTTTATAAATATTTAAACAATAATCTAACTATTAAAGAATCATATAATACACAGGTAGCTAATGAGATTAGAATGATTGTAAACACAGCTTTATAAGTTTCCCCTGTGACACGTCGCACAATTTCGTGTCACAAATCGCACAACGGAATGAAAATGATTCACGACCTAACCTTAAAGATGCAACAATTCACAAATTTAGTCATTAATCGAACACTTATGCATCCCTTTTAACAATAAACTTAAAGTGGATTTATAAATATATATCAATTTCTAGAAAATCGTAAAAATATTACAGTTTTACTCACCTAAAGTCAGGAAATCTTAACGACACGCGCTGACGACACAAACACAATCTCAACTGACAGTAAAAAAACATGGCGGTTTGTATCCGAAATTTTGTTGCCAGCTTGAAACCAATGTTGCCGTTCTAAATAATCAAGAAACTTCCACACACGTTTATTAGTTTCGAAATCATGTTGTCGCACAACAGGAGTATTACAACGGAAACAATTTTGGGATGTTTGTAAAATTACTTGTAAAAATTAAAACAGCAATGGTTTTTGTGGTATTATTTATAAAAACGATTAATGGTGTTTATAAGGCTTTAATAATATTAAACTATAAATGCTAGGTTACGTTAAAAAAAAACAGCGGCAAAATATTCTTAGGTAGTCAAGCAAGGACATGCGTATTTTACATAGCGTAAAAAGACACCGAGCTTGGGAATATATTTTATTTTGAAGAAATTAGGCTTCTAGTTTAGTTATTTGATGAATGAGACTGTTTATAACATATTAAGATATTATTAGCAAATATCCAAAATTATTTTAAGGCATGTATTGTACGCAATATTTTGTCACAAATGAGTCGGACACCACAGCGTGTCTGTCTCCGTCAAAAATTTGGTCCTGACCCACATGGCGTGACCAGAGGGGCTGGCTCGTTCTTTGCCCAAACAACAGTTGCCACTAAATTAAAGCTTGACTAAGCTTGAAGAAAATTGTCATGTTTACATATAGACCTTGTAGTTTTATTACAAGCAGTGACATTCAACCTAACATGACCAAAAAAAAACGGCCAAGTGTGAGTTGGACTCTCACACGAAGGGTTCCGTACCATGAACCGAAAAAGAACTCGTTTCTGGTATGGGAGCCCGCTTTTATTTTTAATTTTATTTAATTTTAATATTTGTTGTTATAGCGGCAATAGAAATATACACTGAAAATTTCAACTGTCTACCTTTTACGGTTCTTGAGATAAAGCCCGCTGACAGACGGACGAACGGACAGACTGACGGACGGACAGCGGAGGTTTAGATTTTACCTTTCGGATTCCGTTGGTTACCTTTCGGGTAAGAAAACCTAATTATTTTACCGACAGTACCTACGCATGAAAAGAGGCACATTTTGCCTAGGTACATAATTATCTGCCTATTGTTACACTTACCAGTTCTTTTTTATGTGAACTACTGAAAAACAAGTTAACATTACCACATTTTTATTTTCAGTGTCAAATAATTCCCCGACTTTACCTAAGCGAAGTGTAAATATATACCTACTAATGTATACATAGGCAATATTAACCTAGATAGGTACCTATCAGCTGGAATTTCATTAAACTTAATGTTCTGTGTCAATTAGTATGTATTACAGAAAAGAGGCATATATTTATTTTATTTAAGGAGGCTTATTTATCACCTGAAACTCAAAATAATATATTGTAAATTCACTCGCATGCGTAGTTAGTTCTTGTATAATTTTAATATGTAACGTGTGGATAACGTTGTGAGTTACACATACACTATTCGCTTTTGATTCTTAGGATTATTTGTTAAGAAACTTTTGTGTAACTGTTTGTTTTCCCAAAGAAATAAATAAATAAATAAACTCATTAACAGTCGCACACAACTGATAAAGTGATAACCTAACTATAATTTATACTAAATTTATATAGTAACATTATAAAGCTGAAGAGTTTGTTTGTTTGTGTGGTTAAACACGCTAATCGCAGGAACTACTGAATCGAATTGAAAAAATCATTTAGTGTTGGATAGCCCATTTATCGAGGAAGGCTATAGGCTATAATCACGTTATACGACCAATAGGCGCGGAACATAAATGAAATGTGATGCAGACGAAGTTGCCTGGGTCTGCTAGTATATGATATAAGCAAAGCGGCACTTGTATTTTAAAGGAGGCTTATATATCACCTGAAACTCATTAACAGTCGCACAAAACTGTCCTAATTTATTCCTCCTATCCTCCTCCTAACATCTCTATCAGAACTGTAATCATTTATTATAAGCTTGTGGCCCGCCCCGGTTTCGCCCGGATATGTAAAAACCGGTCAAGTGCGAGACGGGCTCACATGCAAAGAGATCCGAATTAATTTCATATTTGTAACATGCTCCTTTCAAACCATATGTCTTTTTTTAGGTTTTCTTGTAATTTATAGACAAATAACTGTTGTCTTTGGTTTTTTGCAAAATTTTAGACTCAGTAGTTTCGGAGATAAATCCCCCCCCCCCTTATCTCCAAAACCACTGAGTGTAATTTTTCATATGATTTCTTGAATAACTCCAAAACTATTTCATTTATAAAAATATATTCGAAATCCTCACAATACGTGTAATGTGATACGATACACGGTAGTTAAGGTTATTTTTATTTTTCTAGTTGTCCTCCAAAAAGTTAAACCCATTTTCAAAATATATTCCATAAAGAGGTTCGGAGCATATCCGGGAGAACTCAATGTCCTAACATAGGGTACTCCCGGATGTTAGTATTCTTTGGGATCATTTCTGATTGACACACAAGCGAAGCCGTGGGTGGCAAATAGTATACATAATTATGATGTTTGTGTGCGATTTTTACCTGTGAAGAATAAATATGACCGCTTGATATATTTTTCATAGAAAATCTATCAGAACGCCATATTTATTTCTCAAATATACCTTATTATTGGTAGACTAGCACTTCGCCCGCGACTTCGTCCGCGTGGATTTAGTAGGTACTCCACAAACTTCAACTCCCCCTATACCCCCTTATAAACGTTAGTTTTGGAAAATTAAGCACAACGATTTTCATTAATTACATTTATTACTTAGCCATTTCTACTTATTTTATGGTCTCAGGTTCAGCGCAACTGTTCACCCCGTTCACCCCGTCAGGAGTTGATTATGCAAAAATTGTTAGGTCCATCTGTTTCAATAATCCCATTTTTAGTTCGTTCATAGCATTCCGACGTAAATTAAAACAGGCAATAATGTCCTCCCCAAAAAACTTGCTGCAACTCCTGCTTCACCCCTTATTATGTATGTAGTTTATTTGCGAAAAATCCAAAAATTTGTTACTCTTATTGTTTTATCGAAATCATTTTCAACTTCATCGGACCAAGCATTGTTATGATTCTCCCCAGTTCGCTCAAGCCGCGACATTTTTCTTACTCCGAGCATGTTTATTACCGTCGTAACTTTTGAACGAAAGGTCCGATTTGAATAATTTAAAGCGTGATTTACACGGACATAATCAACCTTAATTATCAAACCATTTAAATGGATAAGGATTAATATCATGATACCGAAATCACCATTTTTTCATATCACCAAGGATTTGCTTGAATAATTTAAAAAAAAGCGGTCATGGTGACTTAACTATAATAGTTAGACATATGGTATCGCGGACTTTTTTGCAGACTTTGATGACTTCTATAAAATTGTAGTACATCACTTTGCTCTATTGTCAATAGATTCCGCAGCGTACGCGATATAAGGATTTTTTCTCACACCTTGGGTTACATTATCGAAGTTTTCATACGGATCCCTAACTTTTTTGAAAATATTCTATAGCCTATGTCCATCATCGATAATGTACGATTCTACTGGTGAAAGAATTTTTCAAAAAGGACGTTAGTTTCGGAGCCTATTCATTTCAAACAAACAAACAAACAAACAAACAAATCTTTCCTCTTTATAATATTAGTATAGATTTATCCCTATGATAAATATAATTTAAAACGTTATTTTGTTGTTCGAACTGCAGTGCTAACCGGTGTGCGTCGAAACTGTTCAAACAAGATATTTAATACATACATTTTCAGCAAGATCACAATTGGAATCGCAAATATTAACATGAAGTTTAGTGAGTACCTATTTATTGCTTATTCTTTATTAGATTACAAATATACCATTTATCTGTCGCAGCCAATTTTACTGGCTTAACCAGCCTTTTCGTTGGTGGCCTAGCCTTTTCATTTAAATGTGCCAATTTTTCAGCGACCTAAGTGACATCTTTTGTTCAATATTGTTCGATGACTTGCTCATGTCACTGATTAAACAGCGCAGTTCAATGAAAAGCCTAGGTTTTTAACAAAACGGCTGATTAAGCTAGTTGGCTGTGACATATCCAGATTACAAGCCAGCGTAAAAGGTCTGATATATACCTACATAATTGATGGAGTAATTTTGGCTCAGAGACAGGTTTTTGTTTTTATCCCGGGGCCGCGCGGGGGAGTCAGGATTCAAAGGGAACATTCCCTTTGAATAATTTTCGACATTCACGCGGGCGCAGCCGCTGGCGGAAGCAAATTGCAAATAATTGTAAATGTTATTATTTTGCCCACGACAAGTGAATGTGTTCATGTGCCTTCATTCTTGATGACTACATTTGCATTTTTAATTTGTGACTATTGTAGGCCCCAGATAAACGTGCAATAACGGTAATTGAGCATATCAAAAAACAGAAATAAAGACATAAAGCTGTCCTGAATCGACTTCTATCGTGATCCTTTACGTTCTCTTGAAATGAAAAACGGTTCATAATTTATTGTTCAGGTATCTATCTACGAAGGGATATTAGGGAAAGGTACTTTATTGCAAGTTTACCTATCTTGCGCCTACCATTAGTAAAGTAATGTTTTTTTTTATTGTTCATATTATTGTTTAATTTTTTTATTAATAAAAAAAAGATTTTATCCACAGTAACTCCTCTCATCATTCTATTGGCCGTGACATCAGCAGTTCCTTGGCAAGGGCTGAGCCCTGCCGACGTGGCGTCCTGCCCTATGTGCCAGGGTCCCCTGACGCCCGTCTGCGCTTCAGATGGCCACACCTACTGGAACGAGGAGTGCGCCAAGTGCTTCAACCCTCAGCTGACTATCTCTCGTAAAGGATTTTGCCCGAGACTCGACTTGGAGTTAGAAGGATGAATTAAATGGTTCTGCTATACATAATGTATATTGTGTTTATTTTTGGTGAATCTATACTTCCTATCCACTTGACAGTCCTCGGCTAACGCAGATGCTGAAGTAAAACTGCTTTCAGCAGTCCAAGGTCACCCTGGTTACCGATTTCACGCGCACGGACTGTCAAGTGGCTAAACTATTTCTTACTACTATGTGAAAGTCTATAGGTATGTTTGTTTCTCTAAGTATGTTTGGATTTCTCCTTAGGCGTCGCACAGAGAAGTTTCCGGGTGGTCTTTTAAGAGGTCACGGAGTTCCCTCTACGTGCTGATAGTGGGTATCAACGGGGGTATCGATGTCAGTTTAACAATCACGCCTCAACGATTCAACGAATTTAAATGACATTTTGAAACACGGGTAGGCCATAGACTGGATTAGGAAATAAAATTCTTATCCCTATAATACCTACGTTGCCAGGATAAGTAAGATAATTATGTCTTGCAAGGGTTGCGGAATTTGTTTCTGCCAGGGTTGCGGAATTTGTTCGAAAGAGTCACCGCGGCCCTGGAACGTAAAGGGCATAAGGAGGAATACGTATGGGTTTTAGTCAGTAAGAGTCTGACACTCCCTTCCACGCCACTCCGACCGGAAGTAGTCATGTGATGATTTCCCATGCATAAAAAAAAGGATAAAAACTTACCTATAAGTTTTTATTTAAACTTCTTTGAAATCGATACCCATCACGTACTTAGTTCCACCATTTAATTCAATTTGTCACCCTGTAAGTATAGCTAGCTCTATGATGACTAGGTGGAACCCTAAATGCCTGGTGACATAGAGTGACATGTTAAATCCATCATGGTTCCAGTCTTCTTTCTTCTTCTTTATCGTGTGGGCAGTAAGGCCTAACGACCCCACACACCCTAGTGTCAGAGTTTCTAAACCGCCTCAAGAGACCCTAGACAATGTGCCAAACAATTACCGAATGCGACTGTCAAAATGCCAAAATGTAGGAATTCGATCACGTGACATTTCGATAGCATCTGTCAATCCCATACATTTTTGACGTATTGACAATCGCCTTCGCCACGCTACCGCTGACAGAATGTCACTTGTCTTGTCTAGAGCCGAAGGGCCTCTGACGTAGTTTTATTTGACAACCGCCATTTGGCGGCCGGGACCACCGGCTTACACGTGCCTTCCGAAGCACGGAATCATCTTGGTTCCAGTGACACACAGAGACGAAACTATAGAGGACGAATAATCCCTTTCTCACAACGTTGAAAACTTGTACCCAGCTCTCGAACCCGGTAGAATATTATTACTGTACTGTGTGAATTGCCAAATTCATATTTAATATAACAACGTAGTACCTACAGTTATAAATTATTCAGAGAATTATAACTATAAGGCAGTAAAATGTCTCAAACGGCATAATGATATTAATTGCCAAGACAAATACAATTTCATTGTTATCTTGATTAAGAACATTAGATGTTATATCACTGTCTACAAATGTTCTACAAATGTTACCTATTGTTATTTCATGGTTTTGCTTAAGAAAAAACTTATTTATTTGAAGAGACATAACACACCGAATATTTTCTATCCATTGGATTTTGTTTCAGCGTCGACGCATTCTGGGTCTTATTTATAAAAACTTTCTAATATGATCATACAACGTGTAACAGAATAAACGCAATACCTCTTAAGGGGTCATTGTACTCATCATTATGAACAACTTTTACTACGGGGCCAACACTGAAATCGCGAAAAAAAATCGAGTGCTCCATACATTTCTGCACGCGTAACTCGACAAAATGTACCAAACAGCTGATTTTTTTTTGCGATTTCGGATTTGGTCCCATTGTAAAAGTTGTTCATAATTATTAGTACAATGACCCCTTAAGAGGTATTGCGTTTATTCTGTGACACGTTGTATAGGTATACTGATAAGTAAGTAGATTCGAAATATTTTAGAATTAAGAAACTTGTAGTCAGTGTTTCAACTACATACAGGGTGTTCCAGAAGTGCATGTGTGGTGTTCTGTAACTGCTATAGAGCAAAAAAAGAAATACTTTTTAAAAAAACCCGACCTCGTAAAACTTATTTTTTATGGATGGGTGTGTGGGGAATCGCCCTGCGACTCCCGACGCCCGGGGCGTCTTCTGTTCGTAAAACGTCTAATAAGATGCACTTTTCACGCAGTCAGAGCATGTCAGTCAGTCATGCAGGCATCGAATCTGTGATTGAACTACGATAAACACCACGCATTGCATCAGAAAGCTTGAAAAGTGTTTTATTTATTTGATTGTCGTTTTTTCAGGTCGAGTTTTTTCATAAATGACAATATTATTTTTACTTTGATTTTTTTTATCTTAATTTTTCAACAGATACAGAACACTACCCTTAATAAAATATGACCACGCACTTCCTGTATAATCCCAGGGTTATTTTTATTTCTTAGGCCGAAAGTTTATAATATCTATGCGATGTATTGACTCAATACAAGATGGTATGTAGCCGAAAGCAGTTCAAAGCAGCACTACAATCCGGATAAGTGCCGAGTTATTAAGTACTTGATCAAAAACTGAGCATGGGATCAAAGCACTTGGCTTTAATTTAGCCTGCTCCAATAGAATCCAAGATGGCGACCACGTAGTTATTTATTGGCCATGGGTCTCATTTCCGTGGGTTTCACAGACACACAGACAAACAGAAATATTTGTCTTAATTGATATGAAGCGAAACTGTGGCCAACCAATCACATGCTAATATGTCGTAGCATTTCATTCATTGTCGTGCACCATAGCGTTTTACTTTCGATGTGACAGAAAAATACGCGGCATACCAATTTAAATGTTTCAAAACATTATTTAGGCTATGTGAGTAAAAATAATAGGTATGTAGCTGCAAAATACGATTATTTTCAGCATCAGTTTTATTCTGTGACAGTTTTACGGTTTTTTTTAAACAGTTTTAAATTGTTCGTATTTAAAAATGGAAGACAAAAAGTGTAAAGAAAAGGAAGTTCGTGAAATTTCGAAGTTAATGGAAACTTTTGGACGGTATCAGATAATTCAGTACATTCTGATATGTTTGCCAGCTGTGTTCGTCACTATGATAAATATTAATTATATTTTTGTAGCTGGAGATATTAACTACAGGTGAGTGAAAGTGAAACATGAACGCCATGTTTAAGTTTAAGCCACGTGTAAGTACCTAGGTAGATACCTACTACCCGTACGCGTTAACTTGGCACCCGGCTCGAATTACGTTTTGGCATTTTAATTTAAATTGAACCATTCGATTTCTATGAAAATAATATTAACGCAACTACTGTAACAGTGATGCTAACGCGTTCATATTGAGTTAAGTAATTTTTCAATTTAAATTAAAACCTCAAAACGTCATTCGAAATGTGTCGAGGCAGGTGCCATGTTAACTCGTACGGGATATACATTCAGCAGTGCGATTCTGTAAACATGTCGAAGTGAACACCCAGGCGGGGCGCACGACGGGTGAGTTGTCAAAACATACAAATAAGATGGAATGACAGCTCAATTGTCGTTCACTCCGCCTAGGTGATGTCGAAAGAATCGACCGGCAGTAGTGCGATTCTGCAGTGCGATTCTGTAAACATGTCGAAGTGAACACTTGGGCGGGCTGCACGACGGGTGAGTTGTCAAACCATACAAATAAGATGGAATGACAGCTCAGTTGTCGTTCACTCCGCCTAGGTGAACAGCGTGAGATATCGACAGAATCAACCGGCTGTAAACATGTCGAAGTGAACACTTGGGCAGGGCGCACGACAGGTGAGTTGTCAAACTATACAAATAAGATGGAATGACAGCTCTATTGTCGTTCACTCCGCCAAGGTGAACACCGTGAGTTGTCGACAGAATCGACCGGCTGTACAAGATACTGAACTACAATATTGAACACTAAATCTGTTTGAATATTAAAATATCGTATTTACCTACAGGGTGTAAGACACATTGGTGCACAAACGGATACCTGGAACTCAGTAAATAAAATTTTCATAAAGAAATATGATGTCTTTTTCAGTCAAAAACACCAATGTTAATTTGCTGAATTATTTTGGCTTCTCCTAGTTAATAATAACTGAAAAAAGTGATATCATATTTTTTATGAAAACGTTTTAATTTTTTTTTAGTTTAAATAAAAAAAGGCAGTTTTCCGAAACTTCCACCTTGGCCTGGAGTTTAGAAACATGCACTGAATCCATTGCATCCGTTTGTGCGCCGCTGTATCTCATTCCCTATAATATTCCTTCGGCTCTCCATCATTTACCATCTCATCTCATTACAAGCATAGCCTTCTTCATACTTCTCTATTGATCATCATTTTTTTATGAGCATTTCTTGTTCTTGTAATTCGAACTATCTAGTTCGAATTTGATGTAATTTAATATGAATTAAGTAATTATCATATTTTTTTATGAAACAATTACTTATTACTTATTTTTTCGTGATTTTTATTTCATTCATATTATTTTTTTCACATGTAAATAAACAAATATTAAAATTACCATCATCTGCCTGGCCTTTTCCTAACTATATTGGGGTCGGCTTCCAGTCAAACCGGATTCAGCTGAATACTAATATGTTACGTAGAGTAAGCTGGCTTTTACGAGGCGTAATGTAACATGTTACAAAGCGAGCATTCGTGCAGTCAGTACGTGGCAACGAGCACAAACACGCGCATGTTACTCGGATTTTAGTATACGGCGTATCGTAACATGCTCGCTGCGGCCATACATTACCTACGTACGGCCCGTAACACCAGTCATTACCCACCTTTAGAGAACATAATTTTTCGCAGATGTCGAATCAACGAATGCGAAGGCCAAGACTCAACAAGTTTCTACCCAAGCTGGTGGCCAAATTCAACCATAGAGAAATGCTCAACTCCAGTGCTCAGACAAGATGCTGAGCCCTTCTGCACAAATACCAGCTTCACTGATAAGCTGGAGACCTGCACCGATTGGATCTACGAGACGAACAACACTGTTATCGCTGAGGTTACATCTTATTTTATCATTTTATTTGTTTGTCTTTTTATTGGTTGTGCAAGCAAAGTGGAAATCCTACTAAACAATCAGCTGACTGTTGTTAACATGTTGCTTAGCACTTCGGAGTTTGTTTGTCATTGCAAGTAGATTTGTATAACACAAATCTACTTGCAATGACAAACAAACTCCGATACTCCGATAAGGCGTTTAAAAAACCCGGGTGTGTATGAAACTTACAAACTTTCCCATAAGACGACCCAAAGACTTTAATTTCCAGGGTCGCGGATTTTGTTCGAAAGAGTTACCGCGGCCCTGGAACGAAAAAGGCACTAGGAGGAGCATGGGTGGGTTTTAGTCAGTAAAAGTTTGGCACTCCATGCCGCTCCACCCAGAGCGGAAGGGGTCATTTAATGATTTCCCATCCTTAAAAAAAAGACTTTAAATTGGGATTAATCAATCAAACATAACTGTTTTATTGATTAATCCCAAATGAAATTCTAAATGTATATTAATATAAACTTACATAAAATCCTTCTGTTTCTGACTGAGCGACTGACAGACAACGCTCAGCCAAAACTACTGGTCGTGGAAAGCTAAAATTTAGCATGTAGCTTCCCTACACTCCGAAGGGGACGCATTGCATCCGATCCCAATCGTTGAAAAATCTTTCTGAAGTAGTCATCGAACTATTTGTATGGTAGTTAACGCACTAGGTCCGACTTCCGTCGTCAGATTTCTCTCTGTCATCCGTGAGTCTCTAATTCGGAAGAAATATTGACTAACCCAAGTAGCCGTAGTACTGTTTGTATGAACGCTTTCGCATTACCTCGAATTCAAATCGGACATATCCGCGCGGCTCGACAGCGGGGCTTAGATTTGGATCAGAGATCGGATAATCGAATTAGTGCGTAACCAATACCTACTTATCCGAATTCAGTCCGAGTTTTTTAGACTCTAGATCCGTATTTTCACGGATTCGGATCGGATGCAGTGCCTAACCGCTCTAAGAGGGGACTTCACGAAGTTCCTACGGGAACGGAAAAAAACGATGCGCGTAAGATGTCGCGGGCAAAAGCTAGAATTATTATAAAACACGTTAGGTTATGGGTTTTAATCACGCCATAGACGATGAAGCCAACAAAGTTTGAGTTAGAGCAAAGATAAATAATACTTTGGGCCTTAATTACAACAATCTCAACGCTGTTTAGCGCCTCGACTTTTTTATTTAAAGACATTTAGAATCTGCGTAATCAGTTTTTATGAAAAGGTGGATATTTATAAAGTATGCTTAGCCTCCTTTAGCTGTAAATTCTCCTACTCTTAGTACGACCGCTTGAATCTCAGATTCCTCAGTGATTGCTAAGCAAAATAATAGATTCTGACTCTGACTACATAAGGTTATACTTCCGCCAAATTGAACTATTGAAATACCATTTATGTAAAAAATAACTGCGCAAAAGTATCAGAACAATTCGTTTCAACTTACACTCAATTAATCCTATGAAGATTAGTTTCCTATGCTAATCTCGTCGTTATCATTTATAATACGCGTTTATAAAAAGGTATGCGAATAATTTGAGAAGAATCGATACTTCAAGGTATTAAATGTACATAGGTTATACTGATGACGAAACCTTGAAACTATGTCCCCTTTTTCTCTAAAATATTGTATTGTAGAACCTGCTGACCGAACACCAAGGCCATTGTAAAACGTGTATCAGAATAAAACTGCGAGTTTTTCTGTTTCATACGTCTGAATGAAAAGCGAAACCAAACTCCTCCACTCGTCTGTCTCAAATTGACTCCAAATCCGCGGTTGTAACACATATGTAACGTAAATAAATAAATTCTGAGTGTTGGGAAAACGACCCAGCCTGATTGTCCCTTGCTGTCCCAAACTGACGCCGCTAAGCCGAGGTCGTATTCCACAGGGAATGCCCTTAGTGAGCGGTCAGTAGTGTTTTTAGCTTGTAGCTAGTTTTGTGCCTTGGCTGGGGGCTTTAAATTCATTTAAGGCCACCACAGGTTAGTCCGGTTAAGCAGTTAATATCCCACGTGTGTTAACTTGCTAGTGGTCATACCTAAAAAAAAAAAAAAAAAAAAAATTCTGAGTCTTGGGTAACTTTTGGGAAACAAATTATAAAAAAAGACTATTCGGTGTGATCAAATGCCATATTATGTCAGAATCTATATCGAACTTCTCTTTTTAATAATGTTACTTTGTCGCTGATGATGATATTTTATCAAACAAATTTATTAAAAAATCTTTGAGATTGGTTACATACAAGAGTTGATCTAGTTACAGCTTAGCACATTACATTGAGCTAAGTAGTTCTTCTATAAAAGTTCTACGTTCTGTGAAGGTTGTGCCGTCTATAGCCAGATACAACTGTATACTTAGGTATGCTTCCAAGCCTCAATCTTACCTGGCCTAGTAATAAACCTGTTCTTTCACATGTTTCAGCTGGACCTGGCGTGTCAGCCATGGAAGATTAACCTGATCGGCACGATCCATAGCACAGGCATGCTGTTGTCTATGCTAGTGTCAGGCTGGATGTCAGATAGGTGAGCTTCTTCCATATTTTCCTCTCTTGTTGCTTCAGTCAAATATGTTACAGTCTCATCGTAAGTTATACTACCTTAGGGTCATTATCATCATAGTAATTATGACGATATTCATCTCTGCCTAGCCTTTTCCCAACTATATTGGGGATGGCTCCCAGTCAAACCGGATTCAGCTGAATACTAGTAATTTACGTGGAGCGGCTGCCTACCAGACCTCCACAACCCATTAACTGGGTAACACGGTACTTCTTGGCAAGACTGGTGTCAGATTTTCTGGCTTCTGACAATCCGTAACGACTGCCAAAGATCTACAAATGACAGCCGGTACCAACGGCTTAACGTGCTTTCCGAGGCACGCAGGAGTCTCGATATGTTAATATGGCCACCCATCCACAGACCAACCTCGGCAAGTGTTGCTTAACCTTGAAGATTGGTCCGTGCGGCTGTTATAATTTAGCCACGAGCTCCTCTTATGACGATATTCTTAAGGTTAAAAATCTTTTAGTGAAAGCATGTCTAGTCTTGAGTGTTCGTGCAAACCAGATCCTTTCTTTTCTTGTCTGAAGTTTAAATTTTCTTTGTATGTAAACTGTTCCAGGTTCGGTCGTAAGCCGACGCTGATATTCTGCGTGGTCGGAGGTACCATCGGACATCTAAAGACGTTTGCCACCAAGTACTATGTCTACGTCATCATCGAGTTCTTTGAAGCAGCAGTCACGGGCGGATCCTATGCTGCCGCTATGGTCATATGTGAGTACATCAGCTTAGCTACCATTTTCGTCATCATGCATTTATTTATTCACCTAGTCAACCAAGAATTTTCCATTTTCCTACTCCTTCGCTGTTTTTCGTTGCGGGATCCAAGACAGTTAAATCATTTATCTCCGGGACTCGTCGAGCTTCATTAACTCGGCGTTTTTTCTGGTGGTCGCCACTGTGGATTCTGGCTTTCAGGAGTTGCAGTGGTTTGGGAATGTGGTGTGGCGGGCTTGACACAAAAAAAATCAACCAAGAATGGTGAAGAGATAGCAAGGCATGTGCATTCTTTTAAGCATCTCATTATCATTTCAGACGAAAGACTCTAGATAATGTGACATTATTTCAGCAATAACAACGGTTACGGTGTTTTTTTTTATAATTAAACAAAACGCATGTCTATCCCATTCATTTTTTACTTTTCAACAATCGTAATCGCTAAAAGTCTACTTGGCTAAAAAGTATTAAGCCTAATAAAAATGTATATATAAGGTGGTAATGTGTGTTGTTTTATTATAAAAATCTGGAAAAGTACGTCAATATGAAGGCAAAGTAATGGCCGGTTTCTAATTACAAGTGAAACAAAATATTGACTGCCGTAACCCGGGATTGAACCGGGGGGACCTTTAGATCTTCAGTCTAACGCTCTCCCAACTGAGCTATTTCGGCTTACAAATATCACTATTAAATCGTTAATTCATCATCATCATCATCATCATATCAGCCGAAAGACGTCCACTGCTGGACATAGGCCTCCCCCAAGTCTCGCCACAACAACCGGTCCTGTGCGTCTCGCATCCATCGGTTACCTGCGACCCTCACCAGGTCATCGGTCCACCTTGTGGGAGGCCTTCCAACGCTGCGTCTCCCGGTACGCGGTCGCCACTCCAAAACTTTTCGGCCCCATCGACCATCTGTTCTGCTAGTAATGTGCCCTGCCCACTGCCACTTCAATTTGGCGATCCTTCGGGCTATGTCGGTAACCTTGGTTCTCTTGCGGATATTATTATTATTATTCTGATGAGGCCCTCGAATCGTTAATTAAAATGTGTTATTTAATATAACCACTTCTTGATCGAAACGGCACATACGAAAGCCAGTTTCTCTTTTTTTTCTACAACTTTGTAGAAACTGGCTAAATAAAGTCTTTACTCTTTGACTGTATTATTAAGCCATTAGGTCTATTGTTATTTTGCCAATTTAGTTTTGCTCAGATGGACCTCCCTTTAGGGAAATTCCAGATACGTTTACTTATCATAATTGTCTGTCGCTTTCAGTACTGGAGATAGCAAGCACGAAGCAGCGACTGCTAGCAGGAGTCCTATTTGCCTACGCGATCTACATCGGCGAGTGTTTATTCGCTGTCATCGCCATGTTCGTGCCCTACTGGAAGACGCTCATTCGCATCATCAACGGACCCCTCATCATCTTCATTGCCTACATCTTCATAGTTTACGAGAGCCCCAGGTGGCAAATCGTCAACGGAAAACACGATAAAGCCAAAGAATCATTTAAACGAATAGCAAAAATGAACAATATCAACATCGATTATGATGAATTAGATAGAATGACTGAAGTTGAACTTAAGGATAAGTTTGATATTGCTGAACACCAGATTAAGGAAAGCTACGGAGATATATTCACGTCGAAAAGTATTCTGAAGAGACTGTTAGTGGTTGGGTGGTGTCGGTTCACGTCCACTTTCGTGTACTACGGCTTGATGATAAACTCTGTGTGGCTGCCGGGAGATAAGTACGTGAACTTCTTGCTGTCCACAGTGATGTCGTTCCCAGGAGAGATGATCTGTTTGTACCTGATGAACAAGTATGGCAGGAAGTTTCCACTGATGGGAGGATATATAATTTGCGGCACAGTATGCGTTATATCTGCGTTGGTACCAGATAGTGAGTATAGCTGTATAGATTTGTATACATAGATAATTGAATCGTCCACAACGCACTCATAGAACGACTACATCAGCTTAACATTATCCACAGCACAGCAAAAACCATAATATGAGTTCTGTCTTTCTAGGATACATATGGGCGAAGATCACGCTGTTCCTCGTGGGCAAAGTGATAATCTCGGCGTGCTTCACTGGCGCCATCACCTACACCATGGAGCTGTTCCCCACCAGCGTCCGGGGCACGTTACTCGGGCTCGGTTCCTTCGCGTCCAGGGTCGGCGGCATGCTAGCACCACTTTCTCCTATACTGGTAACCACTATTGTTGGTAGCCTATAGTTGATATGGCTTGCTCCTATCCCTTTTCTAATAAAATCTCTATCGTCTATCTTTCAGAACACTGTATCAACGGCCTTACCGTTTACATTATTCGGATGCTCCGCCATCGCAGCTGGCATTCTCCTCTGCATAACTCCTGAGACGAAGGGCATGCCCCTCTTTGACACCATCAAGCAAGTTGAAGAAAGTGACAGAATTGGGAGAGTCAGAAAAGCAGAGGAAAAAGAGAAAAAAGAGAAAGCAGCAGAGTGTTCCATGGAAACCGTAGTGAGCAGCATGTGACGTATTTTATTGTACTTAGATATTGTTAGTTAGGAAATAAAGTATTTAAATTAAACATGGGAGTGTTCTTGCGATATGTCTTGTTAAGAAACCCATCGCCTATGGCCATGCCATCGGCAAAACGTCGCCTATACTCCATCCGAGTAGGTAGTTAACTAAAGGTAAACAAAAAAACCACGTGACTTAGTTAACCGACTAAACGTAATACCAGTCTATTCAGTTGTTTAATTGAAGAGTACAACTGTAACGTTACGTAGTTCTAAAAGGGTTAAACGGTGGTACTGCATCAGGCTTTTGATTTCGTCAGAGTATGATAATGGACGGACTATGAGTCTAATAAGGTCTTGCACCCACAATATTTCAACGAAAAAATGCGGTTACCCACAATATATCGAAAGAGTGAGATGAAAACTGGAAATAATTAATATTGTACAGTTTAATATCTGGTACAGGTATGTCAAGGCACTAATCTGAGTCCACTTTTTTCCACATTTTAATATCTAGATACCACTTTCCAAAAAGTCTAGGTGAGATGTCAAAACAAGAAATTAATAATTTATTAGATAAGATAAAATAATATTTATTTTGTAAAACATGAGTACTTACAGTATGAAGTTCTTAAAATTAATATGAGGTGGCTACATATTTTGCCATATATGGCGTACAATATTAATTGCACTTGACTTGACTAGGCAATTTAATTATAAAAAATACAATGTAAAAACTTAAATTAAATTGAATACAGTGAAATTAAAACAAATGTTCAATTATTTTTTTGTTTATAATTAATGTAAGTTACACGTAACACGTCATACTCTTAAAACCTAAAAAATGCTTGACAAACTATCATTTATATCAGGTAACTCTCGTTAATCAGCTTCACATGCAGATTGTTATACTCATGTAATCTTAATCAGATATAGATTGCATGTATTATAAAATATTATGTTTCAGTAGGGCGTCGGTGGGGCTTTATCCGCGTAGACCTTAACCTGAGGAATGGAGTACACGTTGTCAACGACTTGCTGGAAGGCAGGGTATTTCTTCTCGAGATCAGGCATCCGTAGCATTGCCTTCAGGTAGTCAAACATACCCGCGAAAACAAAATCTGCCCATGTCAGCTGAAATGTCAAAAATTTATAAGGTGAATACTGAGCGAGAAATCCGAAGCTATGTTATAATCATGAACAGTTGTTTTTTTCTTCGTCTAAAATAAATCATCAGTAACATGTTATTACGGCAGATTTATGTATGTCCCTTTAAGGTTTCCTTTGTGATGTTCTACTCCAAATCGATGAAGAATAAAGTATTTACCTTTCCAAGTGCAAAGTGTCCATTATTCTTAACGACAATAGCGTTAAGTTTCTCCAGGTAATCTGGGAACACGTTCTGGACATATTTAGCATATCTGGCTTCTTTCACTGCGGGATCTCGTTCATACTGCACTTCTCCAGCCTCTGAAAAAATAAAAGAAATGGTTTTGCCTTACATGTTGCATGGTTCGGTACACATTTTTCTTTAACAATATTATTATCATCATCTTTTCTCATCATAGTTAAGTATTTTTTATGCATTTTCTCAGTTTCTATAAATCCTCTATTGACGATTTTATTTTAATGTAAACATCAATTAAATCCAGAGAGACCTTTATGATTGAATAGAACTTACTCAAACGGAAGTCGTTGAGAAGGTCGATGTTTTGGTCGATCTCCAGGGCATCCTCAGGAGCGTCTCCGACCAGCCCGTACTTGCGACCGAGGTACCGCGCGATGGCTAGACTCTGTGCGTACTGCTTGCCGTCTATCTCTAAGATTGGCATCTGCCCATATAGGGTCTCTGAAAGTTAAAATATATCACTTGTAAATATCTTCAAATCAATATAATTTTATTTGAGAGACGTCTCCATTTAAATTGGGCTATTACAAAAATGTATCTTGTTGACTCGAGAAAATTTAAATTGTCACTTATTGCTGCCAAAGTACCAACTATTGGAATATCTATCATTCGATCGGGGCCTTTGTTAGTATTGTAGTTATTATTACTATATATTTGTAGTATTGTAGTAGTTAATGAAAACATGGAGATTCAAATATTATGTCGTTTATCGTGCGTTTCATGTAAACGTGATTTAGTTACGATGGTAATTGTTCTGGGGAAAAAAGATCTCAATTATTACTTAAATCCCTATTTCAAAAGAGCAGGTATTTCAAACAAACTCGCAAGACCTTAACCTTGATAATGAGTATTAGATTTAAATCAAACTTGTTATCCAAAATGTACATATTTTGGATAACAAGTTTGATTTAAATCTGGGTCTAATCAGATAAGAACTTTTTCAGCAGTGTCCTTGGTGACAGCGAGCCTGAGTGACCTGAGAGCTATTTAATTTTGTAACATAGCATACCTTAAATGATGGAGACATTACAAGAGCACTTACTTGGTTTGAATGCAAGCCATTCATCATAAGTAAAGCGGATGTCGTCAAACTCTTGGCCACCATACGCCATCAGAAGTCGGCTTCCCTCGGCCAGAGCCTTTTCTTCAAAGAAGTAAAACACATGTTTCGGCATGATTCTGGAAAAAAGATGACAAAGTCCGATTTAATGATGGTGCTTATTTGTGGATTTCTAGTTGTTGTAGTTCGTTTTTTAGTTGTGGACTTTTCAATTGTTGGTTTCTTATTTTTATTGACAAATGAAGTCATTGAAATTATAATTTTCTTTGGTGCTTGGTGGGTAAAAGACAATAATATTCTTGTTCTTTTGATAATCTTAGGGCGAGATTGACAGGTTACGTTTCTTATTCGATGGATAAAGAAATGTACTTACCTATCGTATTTCTTTTCCACTATTATCAATTTGGCATTTAAGTTAGAAAAGTACTTAAGTAAATAAACAAATTATTTTTTCAATTCTTTTCTTTTGCTTAGAACATTGTCTGAATAATCTATTCATCCTTGATGTAGCAATGTGTGTGGCAGCTTATAGTTTCGTTTTGTTTGATAATATTATAGGCCTGCCAATTTCTATTCCTATTTTGTTTTTAACAAGACTGTCACAGTCTTGTTAAAAACCAAATGTTTTCTAAGTCGAAATAATTATTTTCCTTGTATGCCAAATAACACCTTCACTTGCTGGCTTTATAGCATTCGCTCTTGGATTCAGATTATTTCCTTTAAGTAGTACAGCATTGATTGGATGAGACAACTTTTCTTCAATTGTGGTACTATTGCTAGCTATCATGTTTTGTTCTTTCATTGGACTCATTTTAGAACTATACTTATCTATTTTTTTTTTATACTGTTTCATTTCTTTTAATTCGGTATGTATTTTTGATAATGTGATAAGAGTTTCCGTTGTATGATGATTTTAATTAAACCTCTATTTGACAACAGATGGCTCTATTAGAATTGTTCTTGATATGATATCAGGTGGCGCTACACAACTTTGTTTTTCTATATCCCAGTAGATGGCGTGAGTTTTTCTCCTATTCAGCTACAGATGGCGCTGGTTTCAAGCTTTTATGATCATCTTGGTGTTTTTTTTATCACTTATTTCCACCCTTATATAGTTTCGTATAAAACAACGGTCAATTTATTCTGTCAATGAACAATGTAATATGGTTTAATGTGTACCTACAGACTCCTACAGTTACTGTTGCTTAATCAACCGTTTCTCGTACGTCTCGGCGCGGCGTATAGGAAAGGCGTAGCACGTTATTGTATGTAGATATTTATGATCTTATTTAAGCATTTTTACACTATTTTACGAAGTCTTAAGGTTACAGTCTATTGTTTTTAATTTATATTTAGGTACAGTATAAAATATGTTTTATTAAGAAAAATGGAAAAGCCTATACCTACTTAATTTAGTGTACCTAATAAATAATAGTCTTAAAGCCTTCTCCAAAAAGAGGCTGAAGACTAAAGAGCGATATACTATAAGTATATACACTGGAAAATCGTTGGGAACAATAAACATCCGACAGCTGCGTAAATTGAATGAGGCACAACAAATAACCTGTTAGTAAACTTCGCCCAAAAATAAAGTCAATATTAGCATAGTAAAATTATCATAAATTAAGAGATGCAAATCGTTGTGTGCAATACCCATAAATGAATCAGTTACATTAAACAAAAGATTTATAAAATCTGCCGGTACCTACTTACGGTTTGTTTATGGTTTGTTTAGACTTCAACGGGACTACGTATAGCCGATTCGGTGATCACACAAATACTGACTTGCTTTTGCCGCTTGCCCCCGCCGGCTGTTACTTTTCAGAGAACTGTCAAATCATACCGTTACCATGTGTTACGTTATGACGTCATATATGTCGGTGTATTGATAATACAGGCGATTGTTCACGATGACCGTTTAAGAAAATAGCTACTTACTTACTAATAATAGAAATATTACCTACTTATTGTTTTTTTATCTAAAATTGAATTTCAGTTTTCAAGTAAGTACAATTTTATTTTTAAAATTTATTATTGTACTATTTAGGTTTCTGTTAGTAATACCTAGTTATGTATCAATCAAACAATACCTTTTGCTTTGCTGTGCTCGAGTTAACATCTTGTTTACCTTGTGTAATGCAAATAAATAAATATAAATAAGTACAAATAATATATGTTATCTGCATTCGGAAACTAACCTACTGCAAGACTCAGATGGATGTGTATCATTTAATGGTAGTCTAGAGTATCATCTCATCTTTCTTAATTATCATTAATTATTTTTCATAAAATGAGGCTTCTATCGACTCTATATTTCATGCCATACCTAGTACGGTGTATATCATGACGTCATGATATAATAAACGCCTCACTTACATCTCTTGCTATTGTGGTGAGGACACCACCTCAATAAAAAATCCTTCTGAAAGTCAAAGTTCACTGAAGGTTTGTATCAAATGCCGTACGGCGTAATCGCTCGGCTCTCGCGTCTCCATAATACAGACAGACAAACAAGATTCATGAATAGGTACCTAAGGAGACGGAGCAAAAATTAATTAGTTGGGTGCGGAACGATATAAAAGGGAGTGGATGACAGCGTGACACACTGTACACATTTTGGTATGCTATCGTACGGTGACCTTGTATGATAAGCAAAACTCAGGCCACCTGCCACTTGAACAGCATTACTCTGCAATTCTGCATGTTTTGTAACTATAACTGTAGATATCACAGGGCCCGTTGTACAGGCCTATGTCCAGCAGTGGACGTCTTTCGGCTGATATGATGAGACCTGATTATAAATATGTACCTATTAGGTAAGTATGTGCTTTGTAGGTAGGTATACGACAAGTATACTGGGTATACGATGTCAGTGAAACATGTCAGGTCTCAGGTCTCATCTGCTTGACAGCCGCATGCCGTCTGCGCACATTATGGTATTGGAGAGTAGGCGTCTGCAATGTTTTGCCGCCAGAGTGCAGCACTAGCGCAAACAGTAAACAGATTTTTGACAAGTCGATCAAAGCGAGATTGAAGTTGCAAAAATAAAATAATAATAATAAATAAATAATTGAAGTTTAATGTAGGTAAAAGAAAAATATAATACACTTCAGGGGGCCTACCACAACCTCTTAAAACAATATTACTTTAATATTACTTTGCGTTCCGCTCTGTTGGATTTTCAACGCTCGGATCAGCGCCGAGAGTTGAAAATGCAACAACAGAAATTACAAAGTAATATTAAAATAATATTGTTTTAAGAGGTTGTGGTAGGCCCCCTGGACACATCTATTGGCCCACCTTGTATTTTCAGTTTCGTTTGGTCCTAGCTAAAATTTTATATTAGGTCGAGCAAAAAGTTTTTATGCAGTTTTGAACCTGGCACATTCACAATTTCATTCAATAGTCTTTTTTTGAATTTCGAACACAGAATTTAAAGAAACAAAAGACAATTTGGAGCCTGTTTGTTGATATCAAACAATCGAATACTAAGAAAACTTGGTTTTATTGGTTTACTTGGATTTAATTCTTGAAAAAGTGATTGATATCTTTGGTTTTGCAACAAACATTACTTATTCTTAACATTAAGGTGAGGTTCTATCAATAATCTATGGATACTTCACCTGAAGTCGCCGCCCAAGCTGTGGCACTTATTCAGGCCGGACACAGCCAAAGAAACGTGAGTGCTCAACTTAATTTAAGTCGATCTGCGGTCCGAAATGTTTATCGGAGGTACCTAGAGACTGGCGGCTTTGTTCGTCGCCAAGGAAGGCCACGATCTCGGGTCACAACTGAAAGGCAGGATCGATTCATCGTGACGACCAGCTTGAGAAATCGTCATCTTACCTCCATTGAGATACAAAACCAACTTCGCGACTTCCACGGAGTATCTGTGAGCGCTCGAACTGTTCGGAGAAGGTTAAAAGAACGCGATATGGTACCACACAAGCCAGCTAATGGGCCCAAACTAACGCGAGCCCACCGAACAGCGCGCCTTCATTTCGCACGCAGTCATTTAAATTGGACACAGCAAGATTGGAGCCGTGTACTCTTTTCTGATGAGTCTAAAATTGTGTTACATGGCAATGATGGAAGGAAGAAGGTCTATCGACGTAAGGGAGAGCGTTTCGCACAATGCTGCTTTGAAGAGAGGGTTGCTTATGGCGGTGGCTCATGGACTGTCTGGGGCGGTATATCCGCGAGCGGCAAAACTCAACTTGAGGTTGTTACAGGACCACGGCTGCCAACATTAAATGCTGAAAGGTACATTCGTGAGTGCTTAGAACCTCACGTGATACCATACGCGGACTATGTGGGCCCAAATTTCCTTTTTATGCATGATAATGCAAGAGCCCATGCGGCCGGCATCGTCAGGGAATATCTTCGGGATGTGAACATCACAGTTATGGACTGGCCAGCCAGAAGCCCAGACATGAACCCCATTGAGCACATGTGGGACGAGCTAAAAAGACGTGTTAGGGCTCGTCAGCCAGTTGCCCAGACGATGCAGGAGTTGAAAACTGCCATAGAAGAGGAATGGGAGATGATCCCTCAAAATTTCATAGAGCGGTTGATAAACTCTATGCCTAATCGTATGAGAGCTGTGGTAGATGCCTAAGGAGGCAACATGCGTTATTAAATTAAACCTTTATTTGATAAAACATGTTTTTTATTCAAAAATCAATTGCCTTTAACAAGGCGCATATCCGACTTGTTAGGCGTAGCTCCATGTAGTATGGTATTCTGAATTCAAATTTAAAACAATACGATCGAAAAAGATGGTAAAATGTATCAGGTTTAAAACTGCATCAACAGTTTTTGTTCAATCTAGCAATCATATTTCGGTAGGGGCCATCGAAACCTAAACTCTAAGGTGGGCCAATAGATGTGTCCAGAAGTGTAGTTACAATAATGCATTAGTGGAGCGTTTTTGGATGTAAGAAAGACAAAAATGTACGAAAACTCTAGGAAGCGGCAGCACGTTGTAAAGACTTAACAGAAGACAACACTCAAAAACGTTCAGCACATTTTAAATTAGAAAATTTCATTGAGGTTCAAAAGTTTTTAGAAAAGATTTTTTTAATACTTAATTAAACTTATAATTTTATTCTGAGCACAACCTAAAATCTTGTAATTTTTTGTTACACATTGTGTAACATCAGAAGTATTTCAAAACAAATTTAGATAGATTTTTTACCTCGTCTCACTGTACTTCGAACCTAAAAACAGAAATAGTTATGATGTTACATTGTTAGCACTTACGTAGGAAAGTTGTCTAAATAACTAACCTCTATAAAAAATCTATATTAGCCATTTGTCATTGGTGGTAAGTTAGTGCTTGCATTTATTGTACAGTTCTCGTCAAATAGCTTTGCCCCTCTGAAGTTGTGTCGAGTGGCTGCGTAGTAGTCAAAATTACGAACACACTGCAACTGCGCATGCGTAAGAGACATGGGGGCGGGGCGCGATTTTATGTCTCAGTCTTACGTTTACGTTCGATGCATGCTTGCGTCCCGCTTGCTCCCGTGTACGTGACTGCACCTGCGCGATTTTTGCAAATGGCTAACTTCAGAGGGGCAAAGTTATTTGACGAAAACTGTATATCTAGTGAATAAAAATTTGAGTGTATTATTGCTTTCAGTGTCACCACTTTTTATTATACTACCAAAGTTATTGTTTTTGTCGTATAGTTTAAGCCTGAAACAAGACAAGTTAGTGAAAATACATTTATTAAAATTTAATTAGGTATATCTCGTACGAGTTAACATGGCACCTGGCTCGACACATTTCGAATGACGTTTTGAGGTTTTAATTTAAATTGAAAAAATCTATTTCAATGAAACCAATATGAACGCTTAGCATCACTGTTACAGTAGTTGCGTTTATATTATTTTCATCGAAATCGAATGGTTCAATTTCAATTAAAATGCCAAAACGTAATTCGAGCCAGGTGCCAAGTTAACGCGTACGGGTAGTAAATAGGTTTCGATTTGCATATGTAAGTTTTTTTATCGTACCTTTCCACCAAATACCTTTTTTTCCTTTAAACTCGCCCTACGTTCTCGAAGCAGTTTTTTTTAATGTCCATCACAGTAGGTACCTACCTACAGTATATTTTAATACCGTGAATACCTACTAATAAAACTAATTCAAATTTAAAACGTTTTCACAGATTATTTGTTAGGAATTATGACATGATGCATCATGGCGGTTTGTTTACCGTTTGTGCTAGTGGCGCCCCCTATGCAGAGTTTTGTTTAATGTTCCCTATTGAGTTAGTGTACGCCAAGGCACTGCTCTGGACCCACTTTTAAACCACCTTTGAATATCTTAATATTATTCAAGTTATAGGTATCTACATTATTATAATATTATAAAGAGGAAAGATTTGTTTGTTTGTTTGTTTGTTTGTTTGTTTGTTTGTTTGTTTGTTTGAAATGAATAGGCTCCGAAACTACTGGACCGATTTGAAAAATTCTTTCACTAGTAGAATCCTACATTATCGGTGATGGTCATAGGCTATAGAATATTTTCAAAAAAGTTAGGGATCCGTATGAAAACTTCAATAATGTGACCCAAGGTGTGAGAAAAAATCCTTATATCGCGTACGCTGCGGAATCTATTGACAATAGAGCAAAGTGATGTACTACAGCTTTATAGAGGTCATTAATATCTACAAAAAAGTCCGCAATACCATATATCTAACTATTATGGATAAGTCACCATGACCGCTTTTTGTTAATATTAGTCAAGCAAATCCCACGGTGAAATAAAAAATGGTGATTATAGTGCCATGATATTAATCCTTATCCATTTAAATGGTTTGATAATTAAGGTTGATTATGTCCGTGTAAATTACACTTTAAATCATTCAAATCGGACCTTTCGTTCAAAAGTTACGACGGTAATAAACATGCTCGGAGTAAGAAAAATGTCGCGGCTTGAGCGAACTGGGGAGAATCGTATCAATGCTTGGTCCGATGAAGTTGAAACACCACGGCATTTAAATGTTTTCGATAAAACAATAAGAATAACAAATGTTTGGATTTTTCGAAAATCAACTAGGTACATACATAATAAGGGGTGAAGCAGGGGTGAATAAGTTTTTAGGGGAGGAAATTATAGCTTGCTTCAATTTACGTCGGAATTCTATGAACAAACTAAAAGTGGGATAATTGAAACAGATCATGTACCTAACAATTTTTGCATAATCAACCTCTGACGGGCTGAACGGGGTGAACAGTTGCGCTGAACCAATAATGAGAATCGTTGTGCTTAATTTTCCAAAACTAACCTTTATAATGGGATATGTATAGGGGCGTTGCAGTTTGTGGAGTACCTACTATCCCCACGCGGACGAAGTCGCGGGCGAAGTGCTAGTCTACAAATAAAGCAGTAATTAATACATGGACATGACGACAAAATAAAAAATAAACGTAGGTAAATGTATTTAGGTATATTTAGGTACTTCTTAACATTAATGTAAATATTAAAAATAAACTTAATATCTAAAATTCATGATCAATTTACAACTGGCAATGTTAGTTATTCATTAGGGTTAACCAAGACATTGTGACACAGATGTTTTATTTGACTGATATTATTTGCACAAACCGTGCGTAGCCAAATAAAAAAAAATTAAACTTATTCATCAGTAGGCGGCGCGACATCGGCGTAGGATTTGACCTTAGGTATAGAGTACACGTTGTCTATGACCTTCTGGAAGGCAGGGTACTTCTTCTCGAGTTCGGGCATGCGCAGCATCTTCTTCAGGTAGTCGAATACACCCGCTAAGACAAAATCTCCCCAATTCAACTGTAAACAGATAAATGTGATAAATTAATAAGGTGAACTATGAGCGAAGGTATTCGATATTTCGATCATGAGCGGTTAGTCTTTTTTTTCTGTATGAAATAGACAGTACCTAACATGCTATAATTACAAACTGAAAGAGCGCATTCTCTCTCTCTGGTACCTACTCCTGTTTAATTCCATACGTGAAAGAGAAACCCAGGCCCTCTTGTATACCTTCAATTCTTCATCAACTATTGCATCATATTTGATAACGAGTATTAAAAACTAAATTCGGTCTAATGAAAGAAAGATAGAAAGAAAGGAAAAGTCGCCGTTATTAAAATCGATACGTAGGACTAAATTAAGTAAATAAATTTTATATCAATGAAAAAAACATACAAATCATTTTTTTCTCACTCAATGCAGTACTTAAGGAAGAAGTTTCATCTACCTTTCCGATGGCAAGGTGTCCATTATTCTTAACGACAACAGCGTTGAGTTTCTCCAGGTAGTCTGGGAATACGCTCTGGGCATACTGAGCAAATTTGACTTCTTTTACAGCTGGATCTTCTTCATAATGCACCTCTGCAGCCGCTGAAGAAATAAAACGAAGTATATTATGTATGACATTACATGGTTCTGTTAAAAATGTTTGAACAACTTTGAAAGTTAAGGTATGTGGAACAGGCTGTAAAGTTCCGCATCCTCTCTATACACCCTCCCTGTTCTACACAGAGAGGGGTGTTGTACCTGGTTGGCAACTGCCGATGATCACTGTCGAGCTGTTGGAGTATAAACCCTTTCTTTTTTAATTTTTTATGCAAGTCACGCGGACAACTTTGCATGCGCGATGCAGGATTTGTGTGACGTCGTATTAAGTCGTATACGATGTCGTTCGGATGTGGCGCTAAAGATACTTCGACAATTCTGTAAAAACTGAAGTTTATTTTACATGAAGAGAAAGTAAAGCTTACTCAAACGGAGGTCGTTGAGTAGGTCGACGTTTTGGTCGATCTCCAGAGCATCCTCAGGACTGTCTCCAACCAGCCCGTACTTGCGGCCGAGGTACCGGGAGATGGCCAGACTCTGTGCGTACTGCTTGCCGTCGATCTCTAAGATTGGCATTTGTCCATAGAGGGTCTCTGCAATTTTAAACATATCACTTGTAAACATCAATGTGAACTTATTTCTGAAGTGTTTTCGCTGTGCTAAATTTTTCATGTGAAACTAAGACAAAGATTTAAAACTGTGAATTATTGACTCACAAATACTGATGTTGCCACTAATTCCTACATACTATCTTTTATTCGATCGGTGCCTTGACGATTAACTTGCGTAATTAAAACTCGTAAGCAACAGGTATCTAATCTAATACACATATTTATATAGAAACACGGAAATTATGTACAAGTCGTTTATCTTATCGTGATACTCATACATTATTTTCATTGTTCATATCTGCTTTTTTGGGGGGCAACATTTTTCGAACAATTTATCTCACATCTTAATTCCTACTGTATCCTTTATGCTGAAAGCCCAAATGATTTTTGACATCATGAGTTCAGGATACCTTTCGGAGGTCTACTGCGGTCTAAATGTGCAAGGTGCCATGCAGTTAACACGATTGGGGGGATAAGCCTAGTAGGTTACCACAAAGCCAGTTCTATTGCACCTAAGATAACCATAGACGATGAAGATTTTCCAACAAAATTAGAAGTATACTTACTTGGCTTGAATGCAGGCCATTCGTCATCAGTAAAGCGGCGATCGTCAAACTCCTGGCCACCATACGCCATCAGAAGGCGGCTGGACTCGCCCAGAGCCTTTGTATTGAAGTAGTAGTAGACAAATTTCGACATGATACTAGAAAAGTGATAGAAAAATGTCTGATTAATGATGATCCGATCTGTGCCACTTGCTACAATATCTAAAGTGAGTGAAACAATGACCTCCTTTATAAAAGACTTACAAAATGGTAGAAGAGACCACAACACACTTGAAACGTTAAAATCAATAACTTTCGACAATTTTATTGCGTTAGGTCTGTACAGTTCATCCAAAGTTATTTAACCTCCTTATATTATGGCTACGAGAATAAAGGTCATTGCGATGAAAATCAGAGGTAAAATAACTGAAAGGACTGTACCTATTCTTTTAGTTGAATTAGACATAGCATATTACAGGGTGATTGTAACTGTGCGTGGATGACCAAATCCGAAACTATGAGGAATATCGAAAAACTGAAAGGAGTCTCGAGCCCGACTTTGATGAAAACTTGAAATGCACAATTTGATTTCGGTATTCCTAGGAATCCAACAGGTTAATTTCGAACCATCCGAAAGTGTCAAATAAGTGTCAAAACTCTGGGAAGCAACAACACATGGCAAACTAAAGGAAAGTACAAAAATTCACCCTGTAGGTATAAAGGTAAACAACACACCATAAATAGCTTTTCTACGTAAATGAATCTTGTAACATGTCAAAGTACTCCAAAAAGCAAAAGTTAATAAAGTCAACCGGTACTTACAGCTGGTTTTGGCTTCCACAGCAGTAAGTACGGTCAAGACCGCGAACATACAGATACTGACGATTAACAGACGGCTGTTAGAAATACTTATAAAGAAGGTTAAAAAAAAACCAACGATAAGAAATCAAATGTCGATAAACATTGATAGGTAAGTAAATCTATTTTTATGTTATCGACATTGGGTAAACTTAGGTGATTTATTGGCCCCAAAAGGTTTAGTTGTTTGTGTAGTTTATTACTTTACAATTTCCATAGAGTTGTCATAGGACTCAGAATATCATTAGCGTATCAAGCACCGTTTCATATTTATTTATTTATTATTAATCATCATCATCATCATATCAGCCGAAAGACGTCCACTGCTGGACATAGGCCTCCCCCAAAAGGGGGGTTTGCAATAATCGCCACGCTTGACAGGCGGATTGGCCATTGCAGTGTAGCTGTTGCAATGTACCTACAGAAAATGCTGCTGCCCATTCTCTGGTGAGTCCCTTAAACGCATCATCATCATTACGACACCCACGGGAAGTGATGGGATGGTGGTATTCTTTTACGTCCGACACCATACGGAACTTTATTATTAATACATACACATATTTCACAGATCAGGATGGTCGGTGACCCCCAAACTAGACATTTTCGTGTACCTTGATGGATAAATATTTCTCTTAACAGATTTGTGTCAAATCTTAGATCAGGTTTGTACTTACCAGTCAAAAATTTACTATGGTTTCTTTGTCTTAAACCACCGTCACACGTTCGTTCACCACTGGCCTCAGTTACGAAGAAAATTTACGTCCATAGTGAATTTGGTTTGTCACCATACGATGACCTTGTATGATAAGGAAAACCCAAGCTACCTACCACTTGAACGGCATTGCACTACATTGTGTAACTCTATATTTTACAGATACCTAATGTCATGATAAACCTTTTATCATAGCATCGCACAGTAAGCAGCTTATACTGTAACGCATTTTGTGTAACATATGGATAATCCTAGTATGAGTCATTTCAGCCTCTAACGTTTCACTGCTCGTATGTACAAGGTTTCTCTCTGCAAGAAAAAGGTATGTAATTCACATGTGCTAGTTCGAAGTTTTCATGCTAGGTTCCAGCCTTCCAGGCCTTCCACCTTTTGAAAGATCAGATTGTCTTGGGGCACCCTGACTCAGACAGTATAAAGTGTTTTGAGGTTAGGTTTTAAAAAAATCTATAATTCCTCATCTTGTTTTTTATTTTTTATACACAGAAATATAGTAAAAGATAGCATTATAAAATTATTACATTACAAATAAGAAGTTCCTTTGTACTCAAATGAGTACAAAGGAACTTCTTATTTGTAACGAAATTTC
Organism: Melanchra persicariae; assembly: GCA_947386135.1. Lineage (NCBI taxonomy): Eukaryota > Metazoa > Arthropoda > Insecta > Lepidoptera > Noctuidae > Melanchra > Melanchra persicariae. Next base: position 3,464,410 of record OX376664.1, on the reverse strand, counting down.
TTCCAGCAGACCTCTTAAATAGTTGTGATTTGTCGTTTACCATCGGCCTCAATTACGCGACCAATTTACGTCCATAGAAAATTTGGTTTGTCACCATACGATGACCTTGTATGATAAGGAAAACCCAAGCTACCTACCACTTGAAACACATTGCACTATATTGTGTAACTCTATAATGCACAGATACCTATTGTCACGATAAAACTTTTATCATAGCATCACGCCCTAAGTAAAGCTACTTAGGTATACTGCAACGTATTTGTGTAACATAATGAAAATTCTTAAATGAATCATATCAGCCTCCGAGGTTCCACTCCTGAAGCCTTCTTTCTGTGAGATAGAAGGCTGATCCACCTGTGCGGGTTCGAAGTTTTCGTGCCAAGTTCCAGGATATGCTGGTTTCCAGTCGTTGCTTGCATTCACCGCTTTGAGAGCATACATTGATATGTCGGAGTTGGTTATCAATTAAAATTTTGGGTAGTTGACAAAATTTGTTATATTACTTATGCAAACATTTGTTGACTAATCTATACATAATAATGAAACAGTAACGAAAGAAAAACTGTACATTGAGAATTTTCGAGAAAAAATAAGTGGCTTTTGTTATAAAAACGTAACTGATGACAAAAAGTGACTTTTTAGAATTTTTGTCTGTTTGTCTGTTTGTATGTGTGTATGGTACGGCTTCACGCCAAAACTACTGGATAGATTGAATTGAAATTCAGCAAAAATGTTCTTTGTAAACCAAGGAAGACTTTAGGCCACATATTATCACGCCGTATGTTATGGGAGGTAAGCAATATTGATTTTAAAAGGTTTTTGTTCGTAATTGAATGCACAAAATAATTTAATGCACAAAATGACATGTTAGTTAGTTACAAAACCATTTAGATAATTTATACACATAAACCTGATAGGAATTGTAGCAATCTAGAAGAAATCAACTTATTATCTACATAATTCAGATACCCGTTATGCCATCTGTTGACCGAAAAAAGTACTAACTATCAAAAGCATGAGAATTACACCAAAATATATTTTTTAGTTACTAATGGTACTTTTAAAACGTCATAAACAGTGATTCTTTTGATACAAAACTTATCGTTAAACATTTGATACATAACATAAAAAAAATATTTGGTCTGATTGCTCCACTGACGTTATTTTAATTTTTTTTTGAACGGTTAATTCTCTCCACCCAGCCTGTAAAGCACCCAAATTGCTTCTGTACACTTGGACGGAGCTAGGCCGGCAAACTTAGCCAGGACACCTACGCACAACGGAGTCCATACTCTACTCTATCCGTTGCGGGGTTTTTTTTATGGATGGGAAATCATCAAAATGACTTCTTCCGCTCTGGGTAGACTGGAAGTGTCAGACTCTTACTGACTAAAACCCATCTGTGTTCCTCCTTATGATCTTTGCGTTCCAGGGTCACGGTGACTCTTTCGAACCAATTCCGCAACCCTAGCAGGCTCTGGCCCTAACGGGCCCCGTCTACTTAGCTGACATCTCTTGGAGGCGCGCATGGAACACAACGCTTCGTCGACCCGGACCAGTGGCGCTATATAGGGTGTATAGCTCCATCCCTCCTTTTCGCTCGAACGACTCACGCTTTAACACGTCATGGTAGGGCCGCTGGTTGCTATCGGGCCGCGAGCCACCCAACGCTCGCCGTCCGCAGGCCCGTGCCTACGGTGGTCGAGAATCGCCCTGCGACTCCTGAAGCCCGGGGCGTCTTCTTCTGTTTCGGCGGCTAAGGCGTGGCGTTTGCCTCTCCTTCACGCGGCCCGCCCCTTCCTTTACTAGCATTACTGGTTCGCAAAAGGAGGTGACGGCTTCCCACGCCTCCGCGCTCTGGACCATGGAGTGAACCAGAGCCGGTAGCGAGAGGTCGCCGTCGCTGATCGCCTCGACGAGGACACGGCGGTGCTCCGCCCAAGCAGGGCAGACCTTCACCGTATGCTCCGCCGTGTCCTCTGCGGGGGTTGACTTCTCTTCTGGTTGGTTTTCCCATGGACAACTTTATGTAGCTCTATCGCGTGTTAACAACCTTAGCAAGTTTCATCAAAATCGTGTATCATCATCATTATCCACATTCCAACTTCGCTCACTGCTGAGCATAGGCCTCTCTTTACGTGTGCTAATCCCCACGTTCCTGTGCCAGCCTCATCCAGGTTCTACCCACGATGGCAACAATATCGTCCGCCCATCTCGCCGCCGGTCGACCAATACTTTTTCTTCCAGTCCTCGGACGCCACTCAGTCACTGCCTTACTCCACCTATCATCACCGCGCCTTGCCAAGTGTCCTGCCCAGCTCCACTTTAGTTCTACAATTCGTTTTCCGATGTTGAAAACCTTCGTACGTCTTTGGATCTCGACGACGTACCTCTACCAGGCATGAAACGCTCCATGGCTCTCTGTGCAACTATCAGTCTGTAAACAGCCTCCTGCGTGAGCGTCCATGTACGTAAGTAAGTCATGGTGGGAAAAGCACACTGGTTATAAAGGCAGGAATTCAGACATTGCGGAATTTTGGCAGGCTTCAGAATGTCGTCCATTTTTATAAAAGCGGCCCATCCAAGGTGTGTTCCTCTCGATACCTCCGTTTGTTGATTTTCTTTGCCAATTGAAAGGATATGGCCAAGATAAACATATCGGTTAATCATCTCCAACAATTCATTTCCAGATTTGTATCGCTGAAGGTGTTTGGTCATATTCATCCCAAGACCCAACTTAAAAGAAGCATCTTAAAGATGTTGAAGCATTTTCTGGGGGTCATCGAAGTTCTCAGTGAAAACCACAAAGTCATCTGCAAATCTTAAGTGAGACAGTTGGGCAGAAAATTGACGTTAATACCGCTATAGTCCCAATCTATACCCACATTTTTAACGTCATCTTCTAGGACTGCTGTGAATAGTTTCGATGAAATGAAAGAAGCATTATCATTACAACGTTTCTCACGAAAAATTATTTGAACAGAAGAGGTGATACTCGACGGCGCGTTATGTTCCACGCGCGTCACAAAAAGATGTCAGCATAAAGACGAGGCCCGCTAGGGCCAGTGCCTGCCAGGGTAGCGGAATTTGTTCGAAAGAGTCACCGCGGCCCTGGAACGCAATACATTTACAATACTTTATACTACAATATTTTACAATACATACACGCGAACGAAGTCGCGGGCAACAGCTAGTAAAAGTAATAAATCACAACATAATTCATTCTCGATGTACACACGCATTGATTTTTGGCAACTTATTTCAATATAGTAACCGTTTGTATTCTTCAATACAAATAATAACATTTTATTTTGATTTACTTTGTCAAACCACCATTTTTTATTTACGATAAAATTGTACAAGAATATTGGGGGAATTTCAATAAATGCCATTTTTTATCATATCGGTGAATGTTATATTACAACAGGGTCATGAGTCATGAGCCATCACGTCGAAGTGGCACTCCAAAATATATGTAGCTATCTTTTTTTTCGAAACCTTTGTGCTCTTCTTTACTTGTATAATTCGCTCATAATTGTATTAGGTGTACATAGATAAATAAATGATGGAGAATTAAAATAATTATATTTTTTGTATTTTCCACTAAACCATAACTCATTATTACAATAGTTTGTACAACGTAATATACAGCTAACCAACAAAATACTTTCTTAATAAACAAAACATAAGTATTTAATTTACTTTTATTGTTATACACTTTCTTAATGTACATGTACATACATTTCCCGTTCGTAACATTGACTTGTGATTACTTGGACACGTCCGAGTTATGTCTCTGAATTTTCGATGATACCATCAAACACCCTGATTCAGAGCTGATTCAGTAACACGTCTACTGCCAGCTTCTGAAAGGGTCGGAACGTTTGAACTCTTGCGCTTCGACTCTCTGTTGAGGGGATCTGTCCTCTATCATTAAGGCTGGGCTATTTGATGTGAGAGTTCGGCTTTTTTGCGTCAGTAAAGCTTTATCTTCTTGACCATGTGTTTAAATGGTCTTCCAAGTTCTGTTTCGACAGGTCGCAGTGGGTTCTAGTTGCGTATTCGTGCAACCAATAGGTAACATCAGGGCCGCCTACCTTTTGTTGGTCTGAGCACCTACCCTATATTATATTGTAGTCTGTAGGGCCACCTGTATTTTGGTTTTTCGGGTTAGCTGTTTTGATGTGGCATTGCTATTTAGTGTGTGATAGATGGAATATTTGTAAAGCATGTTACAATTAAATACAAGAAAAATCTTTGATAGTCGTGCAGTCGATTTATTTCTGACAGAAGTCAATTACAATTTTTTTTTAAATATAATTTTATGATAAGAACTAAAAAGAGGATTTACATAAACACTAAAAAGTTTCTAATATTTTTGTGTGTTCTCCAGACACGAAAATTTGGTTCCATCTGTCCGGTAGCTGGCTCTCGCCCTTGCTTCATGACTTTCAATAGTGTGTGTCGGATCCTTTACCATTGAAGAAGCTGGAGTATGATGAGAATTCAGCTGCTTGGCTCTAAGGGAAAACAAATAGAAGTAACATTTTGTTCATAACTAAGACATGCCTATGGAATAATATGCTAAATGGTGCAAGGTGCAAGTTGAATTATGAAATGTTGTAAAATATTTTTCTTGTCACTCACACGTATCAGGACCAAAAGTATTAAAATTTTGAAAGTACACATTTGAATATGTGTCCCTCTCACATACTGTCGTGTTTGTGGGACACAGCTATTGAAAAAAAAATTGAATATGGGATCTAACTTGTGGGATGCTTTTAAACTGAGTCGCCTGTTTTATTTAATACTGGCTTCCGTCCGCGGCTTCGCCCGCGTGAACGTAATAAAATATCACAAGGCAGCATACCTACTCATAGTCACCCTTTACAAAGTTTCATCCGAACCCGTTTAGCCGTTATGACGTATATACATCAAGAGACCATAAACAAACAAAATAACTTTCGCATTTTCTGAAATTACCTAGGGTTGGGTTTAGTATCGTTTGGCAGGAGTTGAGGGCTAAAAAAGGTTAAAGCCGGTAGGGGTTGAGTCCCCGATTATAACGCTACCACTCTTATTACAAGGTAATGCATATTAATTTTCGAGAAATGTTTCTAACCTCAAATCAGATAGCGAAAACGAAACGTTAAACTGGGCGATTGACAACCAAATCTGTCATAATAATATTGTCTGTGGTGAATAATATCGTGCAAAATCGATAAAACGGAACGTAAAACGAAAAAAAAGGATACTATTTACTTCATGTGTCACTGTCATTCGTTTTCGATCATTCCATTTCTCGAGTTTCGTGAATTTCATGTTTTGTTTTTCTTGGTATTATTGTGACTTCTTTCGACCTTGGCTTCTCCCCTGGACTTGAATTGTTTGCCATTATGATTGACCTACGCTTGCACACTGGACACCGATTTTCTGCGTAATCGACTGACTTTTACCCCCACTGATCATATGTGTGTACAAAAGGCAATGTTACTGCTGTTACCAAGAGAACGGATGCAAGAGCGAGCGAAGCGAGCTCGGAACTTTGGGCACCCCGACTCGGTTATTTTTTTTTAAACCCGAATACGCCTTTTAGGCCACTTTAAATGTGTTTTGAGGTTAGGTTAAAAAACTTGTTTTTCTCAGAAACGGTGCGATACCTTTTCATGGGAGTGATACCAGAGGACAGAACGCACTCCCCCCTCCTTCCTCCTCCTGCCAAACGATACTAAATTTTAACCCGGTCGGTGAAGTACCGCATTCGACTCCTTCTTTCTTCTCCAACTTCATAAGTCTTAATTGTGTTGTTGACATCAGTTACCATTGGGCTGCTTGCATTTAAGTAATTTTATTATTTGTGCTAGTAACGTATGTTTGTAAACAAATTATAAAAAAATATGACTTTAATTTAACGTGACAAATATCGCTGTCATTGTTATCGATCTCAGTGCTCGATTTCTACGAGTGTTGGTCAGAATTGGGCTCCTGATGGAGAATCCGAAATAATAATAAGATTCTGAACAGTTGTAACTTTCTTTTTAATTTCTTCTAATATTGGGACAAGGTGAGCCCAAACGGCGGCAGCATCATGTCACAGTGAAGAACTAATAGTGCAGAAACATTGAGTTTTATATTCTCTTCCTTAATTTTATAACAAGCGAATTACAGCAGTATGTAATGTAAATTGTTGACGACTGCCGCCAAAGTGCACAGATTGTATGTCGGACCCGTACTTGGTGCTATAATTCTCACTGAAGTCACTGAAGTCACTGAAATCAATGTGAACAACGCAATCCTTTTCAGTCATGTTTTGTTTATAGTGCTTAAAAGCTTGACTTTGATTTCGTATATTACTGCAATGTGCTAAGAACGGTTTCAGATTATCTTCAAATATCTTGATCAGTTCTACATTAATGGCTATTTTATCGATTCCATTTTTTTTTATCTTCTTCCAAGTCCTTTAAACAACATCTTTGGAGTTATCAAATTCCTGATAATTTAAGGGACGATGTCTACAGATAGGACATGTTCTTTGCAGGCATTCTTACTTAAAAATATCACAGCAAATACTACTAAGAACTTCAGTCGCGGTGTTTTCTTTTATGATCCGATTTCGTTTTAAGGATGTTATGAGAAGGTCCATGTTCTCATGTTTCTCACATAGACATGTATTTCTCATGTTTAATTTTGGCTGTGTGACCCAAAATGGCCTCATTCTTGTAAAATTGACATAACTGATTGGAGAATGGCCCGAAGTCAAGTATTTTTTGTGTAAATTTTTAATTGTGTCTTTCATCAGCCTTTTCTGTTTTTTTACTCCATTTTGTGTAACAGTATCCTTTTTACCTGGGCAAAGATTCGAATTGTCATCATCCTCATAAATCTGAACGACAATCTTACGGATAGGTATTTGGCTTCATCGGGATTTGTCTCACTTCTAAATTACTCTGTTTGAATTTCTTAAATTCTTGATGTAGTCTCATGTATCTCTTTTTGTACATCAGTTTCTCTTTATTAGCCTTTGCCAATAGTTTTTTTAAGTCGCATATTTGCTGATATTTAAATTTTGGATATTTACGAAACTTCATTTGAATGTCTCGATTCAATTTAATAGTTGCAAGGGACGACTCTAAGTTAGGACTGTTTGGGCGTAATGTTGATTCTTCTGAATATATTGAACTAATACTTGGCGTTCGTAAAGGAGATGCTATTGACAAATCTAGAGGACTGCTTTTACGTAAATAGTGAGAACTACTTGCTACTATGGCATCAATACGCAGATTAGGACTATTACATCGAACATTCTGTCGCAATAGCCGTGGGATATGAGGTCTTATTGGTTCTTGAGAAATACCAGGCTTCTTATCTCGATTTTTCGGTACCGATTCTGTTACATCATTGGTCATTGAAACACTTGTTTGGTTGTTTTGGGCAACATTTGCCTTAGCTTTTTTCCTCTGATAATATGCACGCGCACTGATTTGGTTTTTTTTTTGTGCAATGCGACGTGCAAGTGCAGTCATTTGGCTTCGGGTTGGGATAAGTCCGGCTGCCTTTCGTCTAGCTAAACTTTCTCTATCTTTTCTTAAATGCTCCTCTCTTAACACAGGATCGCTTTTGATTTTAGCTTTTCTTATTCTTTCCAGCAACCTCTTTCTCTCTTTTTTCTCCTCCTCTTTTAGTTTTGGCCTCGGCATTCTTAAACAAAATTAAGCTATTAAGATGCTTTCTTTTTATCTATTTATTATTTTGTTATTTATTATTATGTACTTACTTACTTACTTTTTAAATAGAAAATATTTTCTAGAGAAACCTTTAATGCGTTCAATTGCTCCACGTCACCATCATCATCTCAGCCTATAGACGTACATAACCAAATACAGACCTCCCCAAATGAATTTCTCCCCTAAAAAATTTAAACATCTACTACCCAGTGGTATCGTGGTAATGATTTTGGCAGTCTATGTAGGTAAGTATGTATGAATGTTTGTATGTAGGTATATATGTATGTATATAATGTATGTGTTTGTATATAATAATATGTTTGTATGTTCCATTGTTTCTTTGTATACTTCACGAAATGACACGGGATCTACCGATATGATAAAACGACTCACCGAGATGATAAAATGATCCACCGATGTGATAAAGCAATCCACCGATGTGACAAAACTGTGCGTTGATCATGATTTAAAACACCGATATTAATATAAAACACCGATTGATTTTTTCTTATCATTTCGGTGTAAATTATCACATCGGTAGTAATAAAGACCACCGATTACAGCGATATGAGAACAGCGACGTGAGAAATAACACACTTTTTAGAAAATTAGAAAACATGCATAATATCTACGATAAATTCAATAACAGTCAATGAAGCTAATTACTTACTACCTCTGTTAGAACCAAATAACAATAATAAAACTACTCATTACACTAGAAAAATGCAAACACCGATAATATAAAATAATTTTCCGGGAGCAACTGAAATGGCGTACTTACGTTATTGACGGGAATATGCAGCGATTTGGCACACGTCCGTCCTGACTGCGCACTAGCACACACTAACACAGATAATACACTATATATTATATACAAGACACACTAATGAGGGAAATAAAATTGGGGTGGGGACACTGTCGGACTCGTCGATGTAAAAGGTTTAAATTGCTTTTGTCCAGCGATATGAGAACATTTTGCAGGACAAGTACGTTTGTGCCTCTCAGTAATAATAACAGACAGGACCAGTATCCAAAATACTGCTCGACGGAGTCGTACCATGACCATGATATTGGTTACGAGGCTCCACAGCTCTTTAGGCTTACTGATAAGCGAACAAACCATCTGAAATCATTTACGTGAGATGGGTCTGCGTTCCCGAAGGCCCGTGTGAGTTCCACTTATAGCACATTATGAAGATCATTCATATGGAAGGGGAAAATAATGGTTTGGGCCGGTATTTGGATCGGTGGAAGAATCGATCTCATTTGGATCAGGGGTAATCTCAATGCTCTGATTTATGCGAAAAGGATTGTTTCAGACGTGATTATCCCTTTGCGAAGCCGGTTGCGTGATTCGACTAATGCACGACAATGCACATACGGCTAGAGTCCTGACATGCACTCTTGCCGATGCTCGTAACCAAAGACTATTAATACTCTATGCTCGTAACCAACGTTCTGCCGTGGCCTGATCATGCTAAATCGCTGTAACTGTGTGATTCGTGTAAAAATATTCGTAAAAATGTAAACTATTCTCTTATTTTGCCATTGCCATTTAGTGGACGACAACTTAGGTTAATTTCCCATAATTTGCAAAAAAAAATTTTTTTTTTCTTAATTGTTACAAAATAAAGGGATAAGTTGTTAACTTAAACATAGGAATTAAAGTAGGCGATTTTTCTCACATCTTACCTTTTGTAAGTCGCCTTTCATTCATCCTCACCACAGCGTACTTTTCTTACATATCTTTTTAAATGGTGCCTTGTAAACACTATTTTGTCAATCTACTCGTATCATTCATAAGTAGTTAGACCACACTATACATCAAGACGAACCAAAACACCACGTTCCCTTTCCTTTTTAACATCTGCATCAAACTTTTCGCGTCTTGTACGAAACAAACTCCGCTTACTTGAACCACACTGTAATCACCTATATTCACATCACTCACTGCTCTAACCTCTTCTATTACATTCATCGCTTTCACCTTAATGTTTCATTTGTCACAATCACCAGGTCTTGCAATAGTGCTACTGTCGATGCAATAAGAACTTAATCATCTGCGTAGAGAAGGCATTTAATAGGCAACTTATTCATTCTCATTCCTTACCCTCTCTCTCCTTCCAATCGTTCAGACACTATCCAAGAATAAGTTAATCTGCCATAGTAACGCTCACAGCCATGTCACCCTTGAAACGTAACATAACCAGCCTGTGTATGACCCCATTTGTTTTATACAAGCACTAGAATTCCTGTATAGATTTCAGTATTCTTGCCAAGCATCAGTCCACACTTTACTTGGATATTAACCACTACAGATCTCAAGTTTTTAGAACACACATGGTTTCTATAGAAATAAGAAAATAGCACTTTTATTTTTGAATATTCCTTTTTAATACTTAACATTAATGTACTTACATAATAATAAAGTAACTAAAACTTAAAATATAAATAACTACATAACAAGCATAGACAGACTGTTAATTATTCGGGATTTTTCCAAAGCCAAGTGCATGTTCCACATTATTCTTCAGTGTAAGGGGCGGCATCGGCGTAGGCCTTGACTTGAGGAATGGAGTACACACTGTCGACGACTTGCTGGAAGGCAGGGTACTTCGTCGTGATATCGGGCATGCGCAAAAGATTCCTCATGTAGTCGAATGAACCCGCCAACATAAAATCAGCCCATGTCAACTGTAAACATAATTAATTATAAAAGTTATTTAGATACAATACAATACAACAAAGAGATCATCACGCTTGAAGTATTACCCGGGGTTCGAAAAAGGTGTTTACATAAAAGGTATAAGAACAGATTGCACCAGTTATGTTTAAGGGCCATACGAGTAGGTATAATATAGGGCGAGCCTATTGCCGTAAAATGATCAGAAATTCCAGAATAGGACACAGTACAACCTGGGACCAGTAGATCAAAGACGGTCAGACATTCAAGTTCGAGGGTGATATCTGATACCATATTACACTCATGACTGTAGCAATTTTTTAATCTTAAATTATATTTCTCTCCAAATTAGTGTGGGTTAAGAAATTGGTTAATTTCTTAGATTGTGTTTTCGGAAGACAAAACGTTGGAAGACCTCCCCACAAGGTGGACCAATACCTTGGAATCTACTGGATGCGAGACTGGTTCGATCCATGTGGCGACACTTGGGGGAGGCGTTATGTCCAGCAGTGGATGTCTTTCAGCTGAAAGATGAAAATAATGTGTTGTACCTTTCCGAGAGCGAGGTGGCCGTTGTTCCTGACGATGGCAGCGTTGAGTCTCTCCAGGTAATCTGGAAATACGCTCTTAGAGTAGTTAGCGAAGTTTCGTTCCCTTATAACTTCATCAGGCTGGAGTCTTGGACTTGTCTCTTCAGCCTCTGTAAAAATCAATAGAGTATAATAACTTTAGATGTGTGACTACAAAATTCAAAGTGGATATAGTAAGATCCAAGTAATATATTGCACTGCGGTGAAACTTTTGGAAGAACTCGTAGAAGTTCTATTAAATCACACAGTTTAAATAAAAAAAATAACAGTTCAACTTTATGAGAAGAAATAGAGGTAATAGTGTTACATTTTGAAAATTTTTTCACTATCTATTATCCTTTGTGTAGGTAAGTACATCTGAGAAGTGGAATCCCTTGTCAGAGTCTATGCCTCCCGACAGCATTAACTTGGGAATCATTTACTCAAAAGTGATCAGGGGCCGTACCATGACGTTTTAACACGTCATCGTATGGCCGCAGGTTACTTCTTGTGAAGCGCGGTCAATCAAAAAATGAGATTTAAACACCAACTCATCGACAAAAAAGAAAATTTAAAACTTACTCAAACGCAAGTCTACAAGTAAGTCGACGATCTGGTCGATCTCCAGGGCATCCTCAGGAGTGTCTCCGACCAGCCCGTACTTGCGACCGAGGTACCGGGAGATGGCCTTACTCTGCGAGTACTGCTTGCCGTCAATTTCCAACACTGGCACCGTTCCGTGAAGCATCTCTGAAAATTAAACATACAAACTTAGAACCTTACATCTTTATATTACAATTTGTTTGACGACGTCCCCGAATTCAAGTTTTTATTAGTGGAGATGAGGAATCATAATGTCAATATAAGAAATCATCGGCTACTCCAGCGGCCCTACCATGACGTGTTAAAGCGTGAGTCATTCGAGTGAGAAGGAGGGATGGAGCTATACACCCTATATAACTCCATCCCTTCTTCTCGCTCGAACGACTCACGCTTTAACACGTCATGGTAGGGCCGCAGTACTTACTTGGCTTAACTTCCGGCCATTCTTCATCAGTATGGCGGCGGTCTTCAAACTCCTGGCCTCCATACGCCATCAACAGACGGCTTGATTCACCCAGAGCCTTTGCATCGAAGTAATAGATTATATATTTCGACATTATTCTGAAAAAGTCAATTAAATAAATATACATGTACTTATCGAAAGTCTGTTGGCATATGAAACCAAAAAGATGGTGAATAAAATGACAGTGTAATTATTAAAAATAAGTAGGTAAATAAACATACCTAAGACAACTCAAAAAACTCAAATTATTTATTTCAATTAGATCCTCACAGGCATTTTTGAATGGTCACGGTCGGTCAGACAAAAGAGATGAAGGTATTTGCTCGTTCCTAAGCGTAGATCCCTATGGAGAAGAACGTGCAAGAAACTCCACGGACACACACGGACCAGCATTGAGCTCAGTAACATACTATTGTAGTCTTTGCATTGAGCCAAGCATAGTGCGCGTTTAATACAATATTTAAATTTTGTTTCATTGAGTTCTATAATCTGGGGAGGTATTATTGTAACATTTTAACAGTACCCCATGAAAGATGTGGCTACTTTAGCAAGTCTGAAACCTGGTTGAACTAATTGGTCCCTATTTCTAGTGACATAGCTGTATGCCTGTCGCCTCGTTTATTAAAAAGATGTAGATTCTTTCTAACATACATGATGTTTTCATAGATAAATTGACAAGGTACCGTCATGATGTTAATATTCTTAAACAGTGCCCTTAGAGGATCGCGCCGGCGGAGATAGTTTAGAGTTCTTATGGCTCTTTTTTGCAGAATAAAAATTGACTCGATGTCTGCAGCCCGTCCCCATAGTAAGATACCGTACGTAAGCCATGATACTATGAAAGTAAATTAAATAGACTAGTCTCGCGGCTCTAACATCCGTAAATTGGCGGATTTTCCTAACAGCATTATGTCCTACAAGAGATGCTAAATGAAGACCCCAACCGTAATCCCCAGGAAAACCGTTCTTTTGACGAATTGTCGACTGTGACATAGCACAGTGCTGAATAGTTTCTCCCTGTTCAACACTATGTCACAATCACTACTTTTGACATTTGGTAAAGCAAAACTTATACACTTCGTTTTTTTCCCATTTAAAACCAAATTATTAGCAATGAACCAATTTTGGATATGCACAAAGGTGTTATTCATGTCGTCAAGATTATTACTATATCTATTTATTTTAAAAATCAATGTAGTAAAATTATACTTACATTGATTACTATACAAGATTCACACAACTTAGAGATACAAAGATTCACATGAAATACGGCCGGTTAACTCATGTGAATCAACAAGACACCACGCTGGAACGCGAACTCCCTCCCACTTCCCCGCGCGAAGCCCTGCGTCTCGTCCAAATGGAATAGGATCGATACCTAGCCAATGGGATCTCAGCACTATAGCCTGCTGACAATTACGTCCTCAGTTCAAATGTCTAGTAAATTTTGGTCGGTTTCTACGGTTCTACTTACAATTTAATCTGCGAGCTTCACAGTAGTATGTGTGACGGCGTGCACGATCACACTATACTAACAATTGTCTGTCGCCTACCGGTAACAATATTTATATACTAAGTAAGTTGTAAAAACACAACAAACCACGTACCTAGTGATAAGATTCAAAAGTCGATAATTTGGCTATGTATCTCCATTGAGTAAAACACACAGAGGGGACATGTATCCAATATTAGTCATAACGATATGAAATGTTACATAAGTATGAACTGATTGAGGAAAAGATGAAGCGAAAATTAAATGGAAAGGCAGAACGAACTTCATGAAACTACTGTAGGAAAAATAAAATTGGGGAGACGTACAATAAATTAGATCTTGACAATGTCCAACTTTTGGTCACTAGGTATTGTATTGAACGGATCCCAGATTATATTCCAGAAGGACTTTAACTTTTTAATATTTATTGCTTAAATTATAGTAGAGAACATTACCTACTTTCATTCAGCATCACTCTCAAACATAATAACTCTCAAACATAATTCTTCTGCTTCTAGGTCGTACTGTATCTTCGTTAATATTTTGGGATTTTAGTTCCATTTAAAAAATAACCTAGTCACGAGTTCACTTGGCATTTCATCGTACATTGACCTTGTACGATACGTGTAGTACCACGCTACCTACCACTCGAACAGAGTTGCACAATATTATGTAACGAAATATTTGTGAAGTTATAAAACCTAAAAATAGCATCGGAAGACCCATCCGAGCCATGATACACATTTATGTTTATTTCATTGATTGATTGTTTCATTTCATGCCCGTCGTTCCGCAGTCACGTAGGTACTGCTTTTTTTTATATTGATATGCTCGTGTTTGATTGAAGCGGCATCTATTCTCCCAATCACGAACTACAAAATTAGTAGCGCGCTATAGTGATTTGGACAACACCCGTATGGTCAGAAAATCCTCCCTTTTCAATAGAGGTTGCGGGACTTTACATACGCATACCTTTGACCGCATTATCTATTATCTTACCTGATGGCAAACGATGATGTGATCGAAGATGGAGCACGCTTGCCTATAAGTAACCTACTCACTCTTGATAAGACTCCCAGGCTGTAACTATCAGGAAACACGGACTCAGTCAGGGAATTCCACGCCATGTGTTCCAAAACGTTTTGTTCATGTGGGTGTGAGGTCCACCGTGTACCGATGGCGCACCGCCGGCGCCGTACGTCTTGTGGTCCGATGATGGAACGAGCTTGGAACGAGAATTAAACTATGCAATTCCGTCGCACCCTCCCCAAAATGCAACCGATACAAAACCGACAGGCTAAAAACTCGGCTTCGATGCTCAAAACTTTGGAGCTTCGACTCGGTGAGCCTTTCACCTCTTGGATTTCTTTCCTAGGATCTCCCTCATTCCTAATTATTTTCTGTTTATTTTGAAACAAAACTGTTCAATTCCCAGTCAGCTGGTGATTCGTCGTGACCAGCCTAGGGCCAGAAATTACCAGTAGCGGGTTTCACACTCCAGAGCTTCAAGGGGAACTGTGGATCCCTAGGCAATGACGCCACAGAAGAACTCGCGAAGATAGGTTTCGAGATGGTAGTGCTGGACCCGTACCCGCTCCTCCTACTTTCTTTCTTTCTCACAGTTTCGTGCATGAATTTGCCAGAGAACAACTGAACTTCATGACAACAAATGGTGAAAAAAGTGAAAAATGGCAATGACAAGTCTATAAACTTGACTAACTAAATGACTTCTCAGCTTAAGTAATAATTACCTCCGTAATAATAGGGATTATTATTACGGATCATTGCCCTTAAAATTCTTTAACTTATGCACCACAGACAGCCCAATTTGCGGAGGTTGTTTCGACGCCGAGGAATCAGTGGGCTACGTCATCCTGGCCATGACTTTCCGACGTGAAAAAATCCTCGGAACGGTGAGGTGCAGGTTTCAAATCAAATCGTTTATTGCAATCCATAATGTACATATACAGGTGGTAAATATAGGTTTGTGAGTGCTAAGTGATTGAGCTGACTTTTATCTCAGATTATCACTCCCTTGCGGCTTGAGTATTGTCGGTCGTCTCTCCGCTCAACCTGTGAAGCACACTGGTGGCTTTTGTACATTTGGGCGGAGCTAGGCTTGCAAACTTAGCCAGGACAACGGAGTCTCTACTCTACTCTATCCGTTGTGGGTTTTTTATGGATGGGAAAACATCAAATGACTTCTTCTGCTCTGGGTGGAGCGGAAGAGAGTGTCAAACTCTTACTGACTAAAACACATCCGTATTCCTCCTTATGCCTTTTACGTTCCAGGGCCGTGGTGACTTTTCGAACAAATTCCGCAACAGTAGTTAGTGTTTGGACAGTGAGCCAACCTACGCTCGCCATCTGCGGGCCCGCGCTTAGGGTGGCTGGGAATAGCCCTGCGACACTCGACGCAACGCCCGGGTTGTGTTTTTCTGTTGCGGCGGCTGAGGGGGTCTACTCTCTTAAGCCCGAAGTCTGTAGTTTCGGCCTTAGTGTTGGGCGTTTTCTACTCCGTATCACCTACGGACTTACGATTAGCCCCGAACTAGGAATAACTATCAAATCGTGCTGTCATTCATCTTATATTCTTCTCCGGACCATGGAGTGAACCAGGACGCCGCAGCCGATCGCCTCGACGAGGACACGGTGATGCTCCGCCCAAGCAGGGCAGACCTCCACCGTATACTCCACCATGTCCTCTGCGGAGACTTATCTTCTGATAAGGTTAAGGTTTCGGCATGACCATTAATCATGCTCAGAGACAAACTATTAGTCGTGTTGGTGTGGATCTGCGGTAGTCCTGTATCTCGCACGGTCAGGCTGTATGTCGCTTTGTCGCAAGTAAGCAGCGCGCAAAGCCTGTTTATACGTACTGATGAATATCACATAACAAGTAATATTGTTTACGAAGAAATTTTTTAAGTGTTAATATTCGTTCGTTCTTCGTAATTTTGTAAGTCATGTCATAATCATGATGAGTACCTACATACATTTAGTGAGTTTGTGTACTTAATATCTTCCTAAATACGAAATGCACGCGCGAACGAAGTCGCGGGCACAGCTAGTAAATAAATATTTTATTTTTCTTAAGTATCTAATTATTATAGACTTCTGCCAAGCTTGTTTACGAACAGCTTTTAACATTTTTGAAGGGTGCCGGGCCTTTGGGTAAAAGGCCAACGGGACCCTATTAATAAGCCTCCGCTTTCCGTCTGTCCATCCGTCTGTCTGTCAGCGACTTGTATCTCATGATCCATAATAGGTAGACAGTTCAAATATTATTACAGAGTGTGTATTTCTGTTGCCGCTATAACAAAAAGTTATAAAAACGCATTTAAAAATAAATACTTATATGGGGTGTTTGCGACTAATTTCATACAATGTTTTGAATTTAGACCATTATGTTTCACTGATGAATGTCACTGGTCCAAATTCATAAGTTTAATGAGACATTTTCTATTTGTGTTGCAATAAAAAAACACAGAATAAATAGATAAAAATATATACCTGATAGTAGACACAAATTGTATTATTTTGAAATCACAAGCAACATTTTACTGTACCTCAGGGCAGTATTCTGCACCCACTTTTGCTTCTCCTATATGTATTGTCTGTAACCCTTTCAGTAATTTCTAGATTGCAGCAATATGACATTGTGTTGCAACAATTTTTACTCAGCATACACTTGTACTGTTTAAGTTTTCAAAGTTGCCAGTTTGCCAATGTTTGGCTTTAAAATACGCACCCATCATCCATAGTAATCTATTCTAACGCAAGTAATTCTGTTTGTCTATCGCTATCGGTCTGTCCATCTGTTTGTTACGTCTCTTCTCACATGTTAAAGGCTGAACAGATTTGGATGAAACTTGGTACGCAATTAGATCATGTCCTGAAATAGGATATGGTAGCAGCTAGTATAGGTATAATAAAGAGATAAAAAAATATATATGAATAACATATAAAATTTCTTTTATTTATTACTTACGACTAATGTTACCTACATATTTTTTTACTTAGAATATAAAATATGTATGCATGACGAAATGGCAGTTTAACAGCGTTGAATTTTTTTTTTTTTTTATTCAGACGTATGTTTCACATTTTAATGTATCAACTAATTTTAAGTGTATTAAACTTATCGATTAGTTTTTAGATTCACTGTACGCCTTGACTTTTGGAATGGAGTACACGTTGTCAATGACTTTCTGGAAGGCAGGGTACTTCTCCTCAAGATCTGGTATCTGCAGAACCATTTTCAACAAGTCGAACGAGCCCGCAAAGACAAAATCGCCCCATGTCAACTGTAAACAGATATAAAATTAAATAAGTTTGACAAAAATTTGGTTCAATTCGTGTTTATCTATTTCCATACTATCTCCAAAAGTACCGAACGGATTTTCACAAAGTTTTCACAGGTGGATAAATAATTGGGAGCAGAATACTTGTAGGCTTTGTTTATTTAAAAAAAGATATCGAAAAAAGAAATCGTTCCCTTGCACTTTGCTTAGCTCGTCTTGGCGGGGGCACTACCGTGCCTCCAGATTATCGTTATTTTCGACTTTCGCGCTGGCAGACGCTGGTATAATACAAAAAATAATAAGAAAATAACTCTGTATGTTTGTAACATCTTCAAGCCTTAACTGCTCAACGGATTGAACGCGACACACGGGTACACCGTGTCCTAGTTTGGGACCTAGAACACTTTTTATTCCGGGACTATGTTTCCTTGGGAAAATTTTCGACTTTAATGTAGGAGACTGACAGAAGCTAGTACGTAATAAATATAATAATGTAGTACCTTTCCGAGCGCGAGGTGGCCGTTGTTCTTATTGATAATAGAACTGAGCTTCTCCAGGTCACCGGGGAACACGTTCTTCGCAGCTTCTGCATATAAGGTTTCCTTTTTTGCTGCATCAGGCTCACGTAATATTTGTATCCCCTCTGTGAAAATAAGCAAAGTACACATGAAAACGACAATTTTGAGTCCACATCACATCGAATCGACATAACAAATATTTGAGGAGCTGGGTCATAAAGATTGTTTCTGTTAGCATACAAAATCAGAGTTGGTTAAAATTTAATAACCTGATACGTTGCAAAATTGTAATTGTTGACGGCTAGCAATATCTCTTATGACTCTAGTTATGAGTTTATGATTGACATCTCTCCTATTTCAACGTTATGCTAAGATATGGCGCTTGAGTCGTAAAAAGGGAAGAAATAAATGCAACTAAATTCAAGTTTATTATTGTGCCCAATTAAACATTTGATTGGGAATATGTTTAAATTATATTTTGTCACAATGATTGAAGTAGTGATTTGGTTTTAATCAAGATGTAAAGTAATGGTCTATGGATTATTGGAGTCTATGGTCAGAACGTTGAGTTATTTGTGGCGAGAGAATCTGAAGGCCGCGGGGGTCGCGCGCCGTAACTCCGCTGGGGGGAAATAAGCTCGTGGCATAATAAGCACGAGGATTTCGTATGTGTAACGCGAACCCGTTGATGGCAGCCGTCGCAGACGATGGAGTTGCTGCTAATTGCCTGTATGTAAGTTTCGATCCTGAATTTGCCCGAGGTAAGATCCACGTGGTTTTCTGTTCTGTTTCCCTCTCGAGGTTCTCGTGCGTGTTTCTGATTAGGGGGGTTGTGTTGTTACAGAACTGGCTCTTCTCGGACGGACGAGACGGACGCTGAAAGACGTGTCGTCTTGGTGTGTGTTGAGGTTAGACCAGACGAGGGTGGCCAGCGTGCCGACCCATGTGGTAAGACACATAATCCGACCATCGTCCAAGGAAATCATCAGGTACAGACGACGTTCGTTCTATAATTCGTTCCGGTTCATCCATTCTTCCCCGCAAGACATTTCATCGTGTGGTCTACTACTCGTGTTTTGTCACGTGGAGCTGATGCCAAGGGGTGTTTGTTCCGCTGATCGAACGCTAAATATCTAAAGCTAAAAGACTGACCTGATAGTCCGCTAATGCTAAATGACTGACTCGCTCATGCTAATATATAGCTCGCTAATTAGCAGCTTGCTAACCTAGAAGTTATTTTATGTCAAGTTACATTTTGAGAGAGTGTGTGAACCTTAAGGTTCATTTAAGCTTAAGCTTAAGCTTTCTGCTCTGAGCACAAAACCACAACCACCAGCCATAACTACTTATTCGGTTGATAGAACTTGCTAGCGGTTCACCTCACGTATCCACTCAAGCGACCCTGATTTTATATATTTTATTTCTCATGCACATTTTCCCACTCTGGTACACCTCGGTACAGAGACGGAGTGATCCAGAGTTGGAATAGTGTTACAGGGTTTAGGGATAAGGTAATAAACCTGTATCTTTGATGTAAATACCTGCCTAAGGTTTGATTTTAACCGACTTCTAAAAAAGGAGGTTTTTTTTTTTGTTTGTTCCCGCATAACTCCGTTAGAAAGGGTACGCTTTCCAAATGGTCCCATGAATTTTATCAAAATCGGTTCAGTGGTTAGTTTTTAAATCCAAATAGCTGGAAAAAATATATGGAAAAATCATCCATGTATACGAAATTGTGTATTTTTGTTTTCCTGTGACTTTCCAGTGGTGTTAGGTGTGGGGGGTACCACTAAAAAGTGAAAAAAAAAAACTTTTTGGTTGCTTCTTCGTTATTTGACACCGACTTCCGAAATTAAAGTTATTTTGTAATTTGTCGTGTTTTTTTTGGAAGTCGGTTTTTTTTTGTAAACTTTGTATTGTATAGAATAGTACTTGTTTAATTCAACTTACTCCCTAATTTATATACTCCATAAATTTACTGTAGCACGGTTAAGTGAGTTTCACACCCACGGGCCGGGTGACAAACCACATATATCCGGGCCGTGCCCTTGCTGTTCCTGGGACATGGAAAGACCGTCGTACGTCAGGACCTCAACAAAATATCGATGCTTACATTTTATATGTACCCGTTCTCACACCGGGCCGTGCTCAGGACGTGCAGACTGCGGTCCGTCCGCGTCCCGGGCACGACCCTGATATGTGTGAATCAACGTTTGTTAATATAATCAACTTAAAATCAAGTGACGAGAAAGTAGGACTTACTCAAACGGAGGTCAACGAGCAAGTCGACGTTTTGGTCGATCTCCAGGGCATCCTCAGGAGTGTCTCCGACCAGCCCGAACTTGCGGCCGAGGTACCGGGAGATTGCCAGACTCTGTGCGTACTGCTTCCCGTCGATCTCTAAGATTGGCAACTGTCCGAAATTGGTCTCTGTAAGGTAAAACATTTTTTTTTTCCTTCTTTTCGATCTTTATTTTCAAAGTCAAAGTCAAAGCATTTATTTTAATTAAACCATTTACAGGCACTTTTGAATTGTCAGGGACGGTCAGTCAAAGAGGTGAAGCTATTTGCACGTTCCAAAGCGTAGATCTGTATGGAGAAGAACGTGCAAGAAACTCCATGGACACTCTTTTAAATCATTAAATAGTTACATAGTTGTGGTTACATTGTTTTTGTTGAAAGTAATTCATATTATGTGAGAACGATGTAGAAAGACGTGCACGACAAAAGCGTCCGAAACAAAATAGAAACAATTCCAAATACCAACAATTTAAACAAACCGTGGCAGTTGAGAGATGACCAGTTCCAGTTGATGGAGCCAAATATTGAATGAAACACAAATGTTACCATCAGAGAGACTTTTGACTGAGCATGACACTCCCAACAGTCAGGGTACATTCAAGTCAAAGTAATAAACCAAAAATTATACAGTCTAACTTGAAGGTACACAGTACTCACACATGTGCCGTTAAATGCATGAAACTATACAATGCTAAACAGATTGACTAGAATTCTTACAATCTTCAGCGGGTCCAACAATGTTTTCAAATTAGGATTAGTTTATGCACTCTAATGGCTGTGGAGCAAGACCAGCATTTTTAGCCAAGCATTTTTATCTTCAATGTAATCCCCTAACTTTTAATATGCTTACCTGCATAGCGTGCGTTTAATACAAGATTTAAATTTCGTTTCATTCAGTTCTAAGATATGGGGAGGAATTTTATTAAAACACTTTAAACAACACCCCATGAAAGATGTTGCTACTTTAGCCAGTCTGAAACCTGGTTGAACTAATTGATCCCTATTTCTATGTCTATCACCTCGTTTATTGAAAAGATGTAGATTCTTTCTAACGTTCATAATGTTTTCATAGATATATTGATAAGGTACCGTCATGATATTAATTTCCTTAAACAGTTCCAGAGATTGTAAATGGCTCTGATAGCTCTTTTCTGCAAAATAAAAATGGATTCGATGACTGCAGCCCGTCCCCATGGTAAGATACCGTAAGACATGTAACAGCATATTCTGCTGAACTTAGCCGTCCTGCAAGCGACGTTATATGAGGACCCCATTGTAGCCTTCAGTCAAGCATAATCCCCAGAAAAACTGTTCTATCGACGAATTCTAATTTCTCCCCGTTCAATATTATGTCACAGTCACTGCTTTTGACCTTTTGTAAAGAGAATCTTATGCATTTCGTTTTCTTTTCATTTAAAACCAAATTATTGACAGTGAACCAATTCTGGTCCTGCATTAGGGCGTTATTTATGGCGTCAAGATTATTAGTCCTTCTATTTATTTAAAAAAATAAAGAAGTGTCGTCGGCGAACAACACCATATTAAGTTTTTGTTGCAATAAATGTGGCAAATCATTTACATAAATAAATATTTATAAAAATAAATTGAGCCCTGGGGTACCCCCATTTTCACTTTTAATCCCGACGAATTGACACCGTTTACTTGAACTAATTGGTGTCTATCATTTAAATAAGATTTAATAAGGCTTAAAGTTGTTTTTCCCAGTCCGTAATGCCCATGTTTCGGGGGGCTCTGTCGGTCGACTACACTCTGCCAACGCATTGAGAAGTAGCGTTTGGTCACAGTTCTAACCTAACCTATTTTTTTTTTTTTTTACGGGGGGAAATCCTCATGGATGTCCTCCGCCCTGGGGCGGGCGGGGGGGTCTGTCAGACTCTTACTGACTAAAACCACCCCGGTGTTCCATCTTCCACCTACGCCGGGGATCGCGGGAACATATGCGACTTCCGTAATCCCCGGCTGGTGCCGGCCCGCCTCTGCGGGACACATCTCGTACGCGGGGGGAGTGAGGTGTTTAGCTCCCCCCGCGACGTCAGAGGGGCGCACGGGAACACCACCCGCCGCCACCTCGGGTCCGGATGAATGGGGGGCAACGGACATCCCCAAGTCCGCCGCCCCTGGACCCAGTTAGGGGGGCAGAAGGAGGGCAGCGTTTGCCCTCCTCCGACGCCCGGTGCGCCTGCTGCGGGCCGGGAGAGCACTCGACATCTCCCTCTCCCTTTCCGCAGCCTCCTTCGTTCTAACCTAACCTAACCTAACTACAATCTCCCGCAGAAATGTTTTCACCATTGTCTAATTATCTAGTCGCAGGCAGCAGATTCGCGGCGGCAGCGGTATCGCGCGTAGCTATAGAAAAGTGTTGAGAGCGAACATGATTGTTCTTTTACCTGTTGCAAACATATGAGGGCCAACTCTGTGCGGTAAAAACCAATCAACTAAGGTGCTGGGTCGAAACAGATTTGTATGATTGTTTTCAAAATTGTGCAGGACAATGTCTGTGTACTATTCCGCACCATCCAGTGTTGACTCATATACAGGGATTGGCTTTACGCCGCCCGTCGATATAATTCTTAGCAAAAAAACAATCCTCTTGCCCTGGTCCTGCAGGCCTCAGGAGCCAATTTGTTGCCACATCTCGTCACATCACAACAAGCTTACTTACTTGGCTTGAATTCCGACCATTGTTCCTTAGTAACGCGGCGGTCTTCAAACTCCTGGCCTCCATACGCCAACAGTAGACGGCTTTGCTCGCCCAGAGCCTTCGTATCGAAGTAGTAGAACACAACTTTGGACATGATTCTAGAAAAGATAGAATAATAATTATCAATTAGGCAGTCAGTCAATTAATCTGAATAATTGCCAAGTTACAGAATAAGACCCAGGCGAAGATGGTGAGATGAATTAGACTACTTCTAGAAGGATTATGCCACGACAGAAAACCGCCGTGGCAGCAGTCAGGGGGAGGCCTCCGTGCCTAGCAGATGGGCAGTTAGATTGTTTTAGTAACTATAATAAGTATCCATGAAATTAAAAACGAATCCCACTAACAATAATGTAAAGCCATTAAAAAGAGAAATGAAAATTGAACACTTCTACTTATATAAAGAAAAAAAGAAAGAAAATGTTTATTTGGGACTCGCACAAAGCAGACAAAAAGTATCTTAAATAAATGAAAAACTAAAACAACTAACAGTACCTACCTAATGATTAATTAATAAAAGCCAACAATATGGATTGTATCTGTGCGAGGTCAAAAAGGTTCCTATCTCAGCATGTGCTGCGATATTTAAAAAAATAAATAACACAGCGCTGGTATTCTAATAGGGCCTGCTGTGATGCCAGGGATACACTCACGTAGCACATGCTACATAGAATAAATCTACACTAATATTATAAAGAGGAAAGATTTGTTTGTTTGTTTGTTTGTTTGTTTGCTTGTTTGTTTGTTTGTTTGAAATGAATAGGCTCCGAAACTACTGAACCGATTTGAA
Source organism: Melanchra persicariae (assembly GCA_947386135.1). Classification (NCBI taxonomy): domain Eukaryota; kingdom Metazoa; phylum Arthropoda; class Insecta; order Lepidoptera; family Noctuidae; genus Melanchra; species Melanchra persicariae. Next base: position 3,440,241 of record OX376664.1, on the reverse strand, counting down.
AAATTCTTTCACCAGTAGAATCCTACATTATCAGAGATGGACATAGGCTATAGAATATTTTCAAAAAAGTTAGGGATCCGTATGAAAACTTCGATAATGTGACCCAAGGTGTGAGAAAAAATCCTTATATCGCGTACGCTGCGGAATCTATTGACAATAGAGCAAAGTGATGTACTACAGTTTTATAGAGGTCATCAATATCTACAAAAAAGTCCGCAATACTATATGTCTAACTATTATGGATAAGTCACCATGACCGCTTTTTGTTAATATTAGTCAAGCAAATCCCATGGTGAAATAAAAAATGGTGATTATAGTACCATGATATTAATCCTTATCCATTTAAATGGTTTGATAATTAAGGTTTATTATGTCCATGTAAATTACACTTTAAATTACTCAAATCGGACCTTTCGTTCAAAAGTTACGACGGTAATAAACGTGCTCGGTGATAGAAAAATGTCGCGGCTTGAGCGAACTGGGGAGAATCGTATCAATGCTTGGTCCGATGAAGTTGAAACACCACGGCATTTAAATGTTTTCGATACAACAATAAGAATATCAAATGTTTGGATTTTTCGAAAATCAACTAGGTACATACATAATAAAGGGTGAAGCAGGGGTGAATAAGTTTTTAGGGGAGGAAATTATAGCTTGCTTCAATTTACGTCATAATTCTATGAATAAACTAAAAGTGGGATAATTGAAACAGATCATGTACCTAACAATTTTTGCATAATCAACCCCTGACGGGCTGAACGGGGTGAACAGTTGCGCTGAACCAATAATGAGAATCGTTGTGCTTAATTTTCCAAAACTAACCTTTATAAGGGGATATATAGGGGCGTTGCAGTTTGTGGAGTACCTACTATCCCCACGCGGACGAAGTCGCGGGCGAAGTGCTAGTATACATATATAAATAAATAAAACAATGATAATAAATTTATAAGCAAATATGAAACAAATTAAAAATATAATACACACATTCAAAAATAATTTAACTTCGACCAACGCCCTGAGGCCCAATGCTCCAATATCATTTGCCAATGTCATATATGTGCAGTCAATCAGCTTAATCAGCCGTTTAATTGGTGGCCTAGCCTTTTCATTTAAATGCGTCGATTTTTAAGCGATTTAACTGACATCTTTTGTTCACGTTTAATGACACTTATGTCGCTGATTAAACAACGCAGTTCAATGAAACGACTAGGCTTTTAATGCAAAGGCTGATTAAGCTAGTTGGCTGCGACATATATACCATCTTATACAGGAGGCCTACCACAACCTCTTAAAACAATATTATTTTAATATTACTTTGTAATTTCTGTTGTTGCATTTTCAACTCTCGGCGCTGATCCGAGCGTTGAAAATCCAACAGAGCGGAACGCAAAGTAATATTAAAGTAATATTATTTTAAGAGGTTGTGGTAGGCCCCCTGTACTTATAAAGTTTCATCCATCGAAACTTTAGCATTTATATAGGTAGTAGTAAGAGTAGGTAACTATAAAATAATACAAAAGTTTGAATGGATGAATGTTTAGATGTAAATGGGCACAGAGATAGATTATTTTCTGGAATATCGTTTTCATAATAAGGGAGTATGTTCCCTACGGATAATTTTACATACTCACGCGGGCGAAGCCACTGGCGAAAGCTGTTACCTACTTCTATAATTAAATACTTACGATTGGTATTAAGGGCTACACGAAATCACGATAGGCTACCTCACTGATCACGCAAATACGGACGACTAGCCGTTTGCCGGCCGGTAGAAATACTACAACAAACATAGATAATTTTGATAAGGTTTTTTTCATATCATGCTCAGTGTGTAAACTTACATGAATAGTGGTTTCTATAAAATCACAACAAATATAATAATTTGAAAGTAAGTCTGTTTGTAACGTTTCCAGGGCTAAATCGCGGAACCGATTTTGATTACTTCTGGTACAGATGTAGATTACAATATAAATACAGGTATAGGACCCTTTATGGACGGAGTCTCACACCTACATCCCGCTCCACCCAAAGCGGAAAGGATCATTTGCGGCTTTATTACAAAACGCATTCTAACTTCAAACCCAGGTTTTAAACCAACAAGCCGTTTTTGAATTTCGAACTTTAGGTATTCCAAACGCCGCCGTAAAGTTCTTGAATGCACATTGGCAACATAGACCGGGATCGTCGGGATATAGTTCAAAATGCAAAAATGAGCTTGAAAGTTTAGGCTTGGACTAAAGTTAGAACGCGTTTTATAATACGCACCTCGTGTTCCTTCAAATGCTCTTAGCGTTCCGGACTGGGACTGGGACTGGGCTGCGGTAACTCTTTCAAACGGTTATAAGCTAGTTACTTTTTTTGCGAAATTCTGTGTTATTGCGAGCTAAACTGCTGGCGAAATCTAGTTTAACAAGCAAAATATATCAAAACTGACCTATCACAGAAATGACAAACAGTAGGTAACATTGAAAAGAAAGTCGATGGAATCACTAAATTGGTGGAATAGAATATTACAGCCAAAAATGTTGATCATTGCAAACGCACAGCTAGGGGGCAGTCACAGACATTTTGGCTTCATCCTTCTTGTACGCCCGTGAAATTCCGTCGTGTTATTCCGCAAACGTGTGTTATCTTATCCAACATCATTTAAGAAAGTAATTAACGCTTTGATACGAAAATAGTGCGCACACAACGAAAATGAGCTCATAAAATGTATTGAAAGACATTTGGAAGTAAGGATATTATGAAAAAAACGCTGAATGTATCTGTTTAAAAATATTTTTTATTAATAATTTAGTTAATAATCTATCCCTGTATGGTCAATATTTTGCCATTTTCGTACTACATAAGTTTTATATTTACGCCCAAAGTTGTGTTAAAATTTGGAAGTTTCGACACATAACTTTCACATCAATTTTTTTTTCTGTTTTGTAACTATAAAGAGCTAGATAACGCCGAGATAAATAAATGTGACTTTTTTTCTGAACGCACACCGTCAGTCTGTAGAGTAATCAGTTAATCACCATACTACGTTTGTCGCATGAAACAATGACTAATTAGGGCACCCTAATGTTCGCATTCCAATCGGTCTTAATCTGCCAAAAACCGTCACGTTTTTGACAATGCTTGTCGCTATGTTGAGATTGCGACATGAATTCCACGGATCTTTAAAATTTTTAAACTACCTACCTACGAGAGTTGGCCTGCTGGTATTTCTACAAACTTTAAATATTTGAGAGCGTTTGTTTTAAACTAACAGAAAACACTCTCAAATATGTAAGTCGTAAACAAAAGCCGCGGGTACCAATATAAGTCATAAAATTTTTGGCTTGTCATCGTGCGATGGCTTTGTGTTGAATGATAAACAAAAAAACACACCTCGCCTATATTGCACAATATTACATAATCTTTTACTTCTTTATGACCTCATATCATATCATTATATTCAACGAGCTGGGCCCACTAGGTTGTCGCGGCAATCGCGGCAGCTGAGGCGTTTCAAGTCCTCAGAAGTGCAGCAGTGCGATTCTGTAAACATGTCGAAGTGAACACACGGGCGGGGCGCACGACGAGTGAGTTGTCAAACCATACAAATAAGACGGAATGACAGCTCTATTGTCGTTCACTCCGCCTAGGTGAACACCATGAGATATCGACAGAATCGACCGGCTGGTCCTTTGGAAAGGAGCACCGCATTCACACTGGGGTCAGCGGGTCTATAATTCCCATTTCGCAAGATTTGTCGTGCTGTGGCCAACTTGGCAACGTAGTCAATTCGTTATTATTTTCACGGGCATGTAGGGCTTGCAGTAAACTAAACGTTTATTTTCATAGTAGATTTTTTGAAAACGTGAAAAATAATGTCATAATCAGAATCGTACGAACACGTGTGCTCGACCTAGCGAGAGATGTATCCCTTAATTCAATAATTATTATGACATGTGTCGTATGTGTATGTGACTATGGTCTATATTCCAAAACATAAACTCCAACTCAACTCGAACGGAGGTTGTCATAAATTGAAGTTTTTGCATTTATTTGCTCATATCTCGAGTACGAAAACGTCAATTAGACAAGCTTTCATTGACATCTTCGTGCGCATTTTGGAGTTGGAGTTTACGTTTTGGAATACGGGTCTATGTCATTTATGTAAATGACATAATAAAATAACTCCAGATAATCAACTTAGCTTTTATGTTGCACTCAATTAACACATCTACTCTGTCAAGAAAGTACCGGGAAAAGGACAATAATTACACATTTTAGTTATTCTTCAAATTTATTTTATCGCCTTCAAAGTATGCTTCTTCAGAAATTATGCACTTGCGCCATCGAATAATCCAATCATCGAAACATTTTTTAAACGCTTTTTCCGGAATTGAGTTCAGCAGTGCGATTCTGTAAACATGTCGAAGTGAACACTTGGGTGAGGTGCACGACAGGTGAGTTGTCAAACCATACAAATTAGATAGAATGACAGCTTACTTGTCGTTCACTCCGCCTAGCTGTATACCGTGAGATGTGGACAGAATCGACCGGCAGTTCTGGCCGCGAATTCTCTTTTATGTCATCATTTGAGTTTAGGAAAAAGAAAGAAGTTGGCTGAATTATTAAAATTATTAAAAGGGATAGTCTCACTCAGAAACTGGATGTTAGTATTTAGTACACATAGGTACCTTTTTTGTTTTCATTCTTAGATCGAAATACGGATATTTTAAGTTGCTTCATTTTAGTTGAAAACTGCTGGTTTCAAGTCCATCAAAGCTGAGCAGATGGTGATATAGGACTAGTACTTACTAGGCCATTCCTCACGCGTAAGGCAGGCGTAAACTCCTACTGAGCGATTCTGTAAACATGTCGAAGTGAACACTTGGGCGGGGTGCATGAGGGTGCGGGTGAGTTGTCAAACCATACAAATAAGATAGAATGACAGCTCGCTTGTCGTTCACTATGCCTAGGTGTACACCGTGAGTTGTCGACAGAATCGACCGGCTGAGCTGTCATTTCATCTTATTTGTATGGTTTGACAACTCACCTGTCGTGCGCCCCGCCCAAGTGTTCACTTCGACATGTTTACAGCAGTGTGATTCTGTAAACATGTCGAAGTGAACACTTGGGCGGGGTGCACGATGGGCGAGTTGTCAAACCATACAAATTAGATGAAATGACAGCAGTGCGATTCTGCAGTGCGATTCTGTAAACATGTCGTAGTGAACACTTGGGCGCTGCGCACGACGGGTGACTTGTCAAATCATACAAATAAGATGGAATGACAAATAAGATGCGCTTTTGTCGTTCACTCCGCCTAGGTGAACACCGTGAGATGTCGACAGAATCGACCGGCTGTTAACATGTCGAAGTGAACACTAGGGCGGGCTGCACGACGGGTGAGTTGTCAAACCATACAAATAAGATGGGATGACAGCTCTATTGTCGTTCACTCCGTGTAAGTGAACACCGTGAGATGTCGACAGAATCGACCGGCTGGTCTATTGTCGTTCACTTCGCCTAGGGTTACACCGTAAGATGTCGACAGAATCGACCGGCTGAATCGCACTGCTGTAAACATATCGAAGTGAAGGCTTGGGTGAAGTGATCACAAAGATAGCGGTCAATCCATGTTATCTATCATGATCATAGATGATTAAAGGGTATAAGATGTCGTAAAGGGTTATTTTTTTACAGCTTTTTTTGACAGCTAATTATGTGATCGCAATACATATAGTTCACCCTAGCCTTCACTTCGACACAGAATCGCACTGCTGGGTATTTTAATGGAATAAATATTAGTTAACATTCTGACAGAAGAAATAGGTCAACAACGAAAACAAAAATCGAAACAGGTATCTAATATCCCCCGTCCATCATACACAGCACGCCTTTGCCTAATACTGGGTATTGAATTAACTCACATTTCTTGTACCATTCCCCACGCTGCTCCCGCACCAACGGATGATCCAGGTAAAGGAAATACCCAAGTAAATTCGGAGGGTATTACAAATCCTGTACTAACGTTTATTTCAGGAGGTTAGTTCTACATTAATAGAATAATAGAGTTCGAAATCACAGAAATATTATACCTACTACAGTAATCTGTAGGTGCCAAAACAATTCACGTTATGAAAAGATATGATCACTACACTGATAAACTATCTACCTTTTTGTGATTACAGGTGTATTGAATACAAGTTGTCACGATGATATTCCTAAGACATATTACAATTAAACCAAGGGGGCACAGATAGATAGACCCCAGGGGAGCTTAGTTTTTGTGTCATTTCAAATCATTTTCGTCATTTGTTTAATCATTTGTTTATTAAAAATTTTTACCAGGTACATGTAGGTACAACAATAATACCAACAACAAAATGATTTTTAAGCATAGAAAACAATAAATAAAAACAACATTAGCATAAATTATGTACACAGACTCTAAACATAACGTTATGGTTTTGTAAACTAAGTGAACAGACGGAATTTATTAAACTCTACCTCCCAATATGGTACTACTGAAAGATCCATTCGGTTACTTATGGACTGAACACCGAAGTCTTATTTGGCAGATATTTTTTTCGTTTATTCACTAAAAACATTTTTCTACAAGCATTTGTTGAACGTTTAAACACACCAATACAAACCATCGCGGGTTTAACAGCGTTATGGCAATCTATCGAATCTATAACAATTTATCGAAATCTATCGAATAATCTGCTAAGTATTCAAACTAGCCTTAGGGTTATTTTTTTCTAAATGAGTCTGTTCTATCAGTTTTTTACATTTCTACTTAAAATAAACCATATAAATTAAATAAGTTAAGTCAAATTCATAAAAATAATGAGGCTTCTAAAACACGGAGCAAAAAATTACATCGGAAATTCCCTTTCAGGAGCAGCATCAGCAAAGGCCTTGACTTTAGGAATAGAGTACACGGTGTCTATAACTTCCTGGAAGGCAGGGTACTTCTTCTCGAGATCAGGCATCCGTAACAGCTTTTTCAGATAGTCGAACACACCTGCTAAGACAAAATCTCCCCATGTCAGCTGTAAACAAAAAGAACAGATTAATTTACAAGAATACTCCCTCGTATTAGGAGACTCGACTTTCATAGATTTGGTGTATGAGGGTGAGAATCTGGCGTTAAAAAGATACTATCAATCAGCTATAGTAACTTAACGCAAGCAGCGCAGCGGTAGTAACGCGATAGTTGCGAAAGGAATGGAATGAACTTCATAAATGTCACGTCTGCCTCCGGGAGTCATTGCTAGGCTAAGTAGCCTGTCATAATTATCGCAAAATTGGCAACCTTTTGTTCCGTATTGTGTCGGACGTAAAATAATAGCACCATCCCATCACTTCCCGTGGGTGTCGTAAGAGGCGACTAAGGGACTCACTAGAGAATGGGCAGCAGCATTCTCTGTAGGTACATTGCAACAGCAGCACTGCGTAACCGATTCTGCATCGCTACTACCGTTATAAAGCAAGGACACAGACGCGATGCAATATCGTTCGAGTCGTAAAAAATGGACAAGGGAAGAAATTACTGTATCCATCAACAAAAAAAAATGGATTCCAAATAGATTTTGCCAATGTTCGTACCTTTCCAATGGCGAGATGACCGTTGTTCTTCACGAGAATCGCGTTGAGCTTCTCAAGGTAATCAGGGAACACGCTCTCGTCACAGTGAGCATACTTCTTTTCCTTTACAGCTTCATCTGACTCGTAGTACACCTCGGAAGCCTCTGTAAGAATATCAACCAAGTGTAAAGTTCTTTTCAACACGTCGCGTCGCTTGGGGTTTAGAAAAAGTAGAAAATTGGGATGAATACAGATTTTTTGCAACTAACTATTCTGATACTCATAACTATCCTACAAATATGGGAAATATACTTAAGTATAGGTAGAATCAAACCTAATCGTAGCTCAGACATCGGATTTTAGAAAAAGTAAAATAAACGGACAAGTGCTCCTAACATTTCCTATACGATGAGATTTATGGTTTTGTAAATATTATGTACGGGGTCGTTCTAGAATACGGACTCGTGAAGGTTTTAAAAAATGAAATGACTGTAATAAAGTCACTCCTCTTTTGTATGTAAGTACTAGCTTCGTTGAAGTTTTATTTTCACAAAACACTGCAAAATTGGTTCAACGATTTGGCGGGAAAACGTAACAAACAAAGAAGCAATCAATTTCGCACAGTTAAAATTAGGATGGCGAGAAGGTAAAACTTACTCAGACGAAGTTCCGAGAGCAAGTCAACATTCTGGTCGATCTCCAGGGCATCCTCAGGAGTGTCTCCGACAAGCCCGTACTTGCGACCGAGGTACCGGGAGATGGCCAGACTCTGTGCGTACTGCTTGCCGTCGATCTCCAAGACTGGCATGCGTCCGTATAAGGTATCTGAAAATTAAATCGATCCAGTGTTTCGTAAGCATATTCCTCGTATTGGGCCTGTTTCTTTGTGGCCAACTGGCCATAATAGAGAAAAAAACAAAATTAAACATTAGACACTTAGCATACTAAGAGCGGGTTTCACCAATGAAACTGAACGCGATCAGTACATCTAAACTGCGTTCAAGAGTTGTCAACGTAAATATTCCATAGAAAAATAATGACACTGACAGCTCATAAACGTGGTTTACTCGCTGGTCGCGTTCAGTTTCATTGGTGAAACTGGCTCTTACACAGATACACACAAGTTTCATTTTGTCCTTGGGTTAATTTTATAATCACATTCTGCAATCATGTTAGATATTATCTACTGCATAGCATGGGTTAACCGGATTATCTTTCGTCTTGGCTGTTGGTTTTTCTTCAAGGCTGTTCTCCTAATTTTAGTCCTTAAGTTGGTCAAATTAGGTCTCAAGTGAACACCTTGAGCTATTGAATTGGCAGGAGTCGTAACACGGAGCTCCTAAATCCACTCAAAACATGGCGACTTCTTTTAGTCAAGAGTAAACAGGGTACTTCTAGGCAAGCGTGCTCCATCGTCACCGCTTTCCATGAGGTGAGATTGTGGTCACAGACAAGCCTATCAATAAAATAATAATTAAAAACTCGGGTGTCGCGCGCCTGGGCCTCTCGCACCTAGGCCTATCGAGTCTGGGCCTCTCGCGCTTGGACCTCGCGGTGTTATCGCGCATGGGGGCAATGATCGCGATTTTGCGTCCACATGTTCTAGACCTGTATATCCTCTATGTGCCCTCATTCCATGATTAAAGTTTGATGATTTTTTTTGTTTATAAATTTCATGGTGTTTGCTCGCGCTTTGTTGGAATCTGTCAGTAGGTATATTAATTTATTTTAAACTATATGTAGGTACAATATAAATGCAACAAGGCGTTCTCTACCAGTCAACTTTTGGTTTAAAAAAACAACACTATTCTATCTATTGTACCACTCCACTTCCACTTCACTTCACTTCTATTTATTGTGTCACTATTATTGTTCTATTTATTGTATTTAGCAATAAATAAGTGACATACATATACTTACTCAGCCGAAAATTCTTTCCAGGACTAGAACTCAAACCTCTCTGTGAGAGTAGATGATGATATTACAACAGAAGTACTTACTTTGCTTGAAAGCCGGCCAGTCCTTCCAAGGTATGCGGCGGTCCTCAAACTCCTGGCCACCATACGCCATCAGCGTACGACAGGACTCGGCCAGGGACTTTGCATTAAAGTAGTAGAGCACAAATTTTGGCATGATTCTAGAAAAAAGAAACAAGCGATAAGGACCTTCAGCACAATTGGGAGTATTTTACTGTAAAATGTAATTAGTCCTTCAGATAGATTTCCAAAAAATATGAGACACGTATTTTTTCTTTTTTCACGTAAATAAAAAATTAGGACAATATCTACCTACAGTGCGTTCAAAACACGCGTGACGTCACTTCGGTGGTAAAAATTATACCATCATCTTTTAATTTTTTGTTTACAGTGAAGAAAGAAAGAGCAAGCCCATTCCTCAAAAAAAATAATAATAATAATATGCCGAAAAACGAATCCTAATTTCCATGTTTATCAATTATTAGATTTATCGTGTAATAATTTGAATAACTGCGTAAGTACTTTATAGTTGTTTTGTTTTGATTTCCGGGTGAACCACATGAGTGTGACATATTATAACAAGGTCTGAATGATAAATCTAATTTGATGGACATTGAAATTAGCATTCGTTTGTATTCGGAAATGCGATGATTGCCGAGGGACCTTATGTGTTAGAATACTGAAAACAAGAAACTTAATAAAGGAGACAGAAAACCAAATTTTAAAATATGACTCCGCCGGAACTTACAATTTCTTATTATCCCTTCCACAAGAGTGTTTCTCTGCGTGACCACACAAACACTGGTACCAGTTACCGTCCGTCAGAAATACTTAAGTATAAACTGAGATGACAAAAAAACTCTAAAAATCAGCTTGTCATCGTTATGATATTTTTTAGTCACACCCAGTTCACACCTCACCTTACCACCACCATATTTATACAAATACATGTGATGTCATGAAATAATTTATGAATTTAGACACGTCATAACTCTGCGTTCAAAACAATCATTTTTCACATCACTCAACAATATTGCGCCAATGATATTTGTATAAACACTAGCATTTGACGGAAGTATTTCCTGGGCTCCAATTATTGACGTGAAATATCATCTTATCGCCTGGTACTATTATTTCTAATCTCTACTATCTCATTGGTAACTTGGTAAGTACCTATAATATTAGTAACCGTCGACTTACCAAAGACTGTAGAGGAAGCAGAAGCTCGGATATGTGCTGGAAATCATAATCGGTAAAGGCTCACAAACTACCAGAAGACCAGAATCACGAAGGAAGTAGTCCCAGGGCGAAATGGTGAACGGTAAGGACTCACAAAGTGATGGAAATGTAAACGCCTACGTATAAGTTTATAGCAAACACTTGCACCGTTGTAGGTACATAGCTTATGAAGAGAAGAAGGCTCTCCAGTAAATTAATTGCTTCTATGACACAAAAGTCCTAGTATCCAAGACAATATAGTATTTTATTTGGTGTTTTTTATTGTTTTGGTGTTTGTTGTGTGGTCTCATATGAATTGGTTTGGGTTTTATTTTTTATTATTATTTTGTGTTTTCTATGTAATTATTTTGCTTTAATTTTTGTAATGTATTTTTGTTTATTTTAATGGTCTCGTCCTTGTCAAACTGTACCTACCTAGATATTAAGTGAATGATGTGGTCGCCTATAATTGGAAGCGCACTCTTGTATTTGTCCCTGTTTGTATTATAACGCATGTGATTGTGTAGCCTCTGTTGGCGATCCTATAAATCTATACTAATAATATAATAATAATATTATAAAGAGGAAAGATTTGTTTGTTTGTTTGTTTGTTTGTTTGTTTGAAATGAATAGGCTCCGAAACTACTGGACCGATTTGAAAAATTCTTTCACCAGTAGAATCGTACATTATCGATGATGGACATAGGCTATAGAATATTTTCAAAAAAGTTAGGGATCCGTATGAAAACTTCGATAATGTAACCCAAGCTGTGAAAAAAATCCTTATTTTTTTATTTATTTTTTTATTCAATCGTTTATTTCAGGCATCTAGGGCCCATAAAATAAAATACATGAACATAAAACAATAACTATAAATAAAATAATACGTATTACAATCCATTTAAACTACAAACTACTGCACACGAAATGACGGCGTCGTGTTTCGCTGACTGGTGTCGCGCAGCTGGCCGCGGAAACGTCGATACACGACACCCTTCGGCCAAAACTCTGCTTTGAGGAACATCTCGAGCTGATGAGTTGGAACCCGCACCACAAACGACTTGAAGTTTGTATTGTGGCGCGACTCCAACCTCTCGACCCTCAATGTCCAGCTGGTCTTCACTCTCATGTACTCCACGATCTCCTCAACCTTCGTGGAGTGATGTAGCCGGGACACGTACAGCTGCGTCGTAGGTGTTGCTGGACGCAGCAGCATGTTTGGTCCTGCCAGCGCGGTGCCGCACTGGTTCCGACAAGTAGGCTTCTTCTTCTTTTTGTTCTCCACCTTGATGAAACCATCCTTGTCACACGTCTCCTTGTCCGGATGCCGCTGTTTCGAACCCGCGTTGGATGTAAACCGGCTCTGTTTACCCCCCTTTGTTTCGATCGCCTGAACTGCCTGTGACTTTTGCAACTCAGCAGGTTTGCAAGCGGTGACGATGTCTGCGCAAGCACGTTGAGGGGTCGACGTACCTACACGAGTCGATTGCTCTACCGGCAATGTATTCGGTGCTACCGGTGACGAGGTAGAGACGGTGGCGGCGGCGGAACACGATGCAACGCAAGCAATTTTGACAGCTGGTGACGCAGTTGAGCTCGCCGACTCAAAACTGCCGATAGCAGCGTTTTGCGCTCCACGCCGCGTGTTCACTTTAGAGGCGTCAGGTGACTTATTTACCGAAACAACACTGCGCAACAACACTACCTCGGCACGTAGTTCACCTATGGTGTTATTCGACACCTCCAACTTTGACTGCACTTCGGCCAGGCTCGCTTTCAGGGAAGTGATGTCCTTCAGCAACCTGGTGACGTCGACGTGATCGAATGTGACGGGAGGCAGCTTATGCAGATCCTTCACCACAAAATCTGGCACGTCGTCTGGATCGGTCGACTTCATCAGAGTGACGATGTCTTGTACACTCTTTTCTGTCCCATCCCTTCGGCGGGACGGCATTTGGTCTTCTTTGCCGAGCGTTCGGAAAAACAGCAACTTGGCAGTTCTAACCTCATCCTCCTTGTAGGCGGACTTACAGATCTCCAAGATGCTAACTTCGTCAATGTAATCGATGGCATGCTTGATGAATGCCAACAACTCGTTGGCTATGAGCGGTTGTGAACTCATAGCGGTACGAAAAACGGGCAGCGGCTACAGCCGCGCGATTCACGAATTAAATATTCAGACAGAGCAGCGCAAGCACGACCATACTAGACCGCGCATCGCACTGCACTGATGACTTATATCGCGTACGCTGCGGAATCTATTGACAATAGAGCAAATTGATGTACTACAGTTTTATAGAGGTCATCAATGTCTACAAAAAAGTCCGCGATAGCATATGTCTAACTATTATGGTTAAGTCACCATGACCGCTTTTTGTTCAAATTATTCAAGCAAATCCTTGGTGATTTGAAAAAATGGTGATTTCGGTATCATGATATCAATCCTTATCCATTTAAATGGTTTGATAATTAAGGTTGATTATTTCCGTGTAAATTACACTTTAAATTATTCAAATCGGACCTTTCGTTCAAAAGTTACGACGGTAATAAACATGCTCGGAGTAAAAAAAATGTCGCGGCTTGAGCGAACTGGGAAGAATCATATCAATGCATGGTCCGATGAAGTTGAAAATGATTTAGATAAAACAATAAGAATAACAAATGTTTGGATTATTCGCAAATAAACTACATACCTACATAATAAGGGGTGAAGCAGGGGTGATTGGCGGTTAACCGGCTGAGGGCCAAGAATACCGCCCCAGGACCCGACGGCTTGCCTGGAAAAGCCTGGGTCCTGGCCTTGGAGGCTCTCGGGCCTCGACTGAGGGGGCTCTTCAGCGCATGTTTGGAGAGGGGCCAGTTTCCACTTCGTTGGAAGACGGGGAAACTGGTCCTCATTAAGAAGCCGGAGCGCCCTGCGGACTCTCCGTCCGCATACCGGCCCATCGTGCTGCTCGACGAGGTGGGCAAGCTCTTTGAAAGAGTCATTGCAAACCGCCTCGTCGCGCACTTGGTGAGGGTGGGGCCGGATCTGGCGGAGAACCAGTTCGGTTTCCGCACGGGGCGCTCAACGGTGGATGCCATCATGCGCGTGAGAGCTCTCACGACGGGGGAAGCGGTATCCCGGGGCAAGGTCGTCTTGGCGGTGTCTCTTGACATCGCCAACGCCTTCAACACCATGCCCTGGAGTTGCATTAGGGAGGCACTCCGGTATCACCGGATGCCGACCTACCTCCGTCGCGCGGTCGAGGCCTATCTGACGGATAGGGCCGTCATCTACCCCGGTCACGAGGGAGAGTGGATTCGGCGAGAGATGTCGTGCGGTGTTCCACAGGGGGCGGTTGTGGGGCCGTACCTGTGGGACATCGGTTACGACTGGGTGCTGCGCGCCGGCCTCCCTAGCGGCGTCAGCGTAGTATGCTACGCTGACGACACGCTCGTCTTGGCTCAGGGGGGGTCGTACCAGGCGGCGGCCGAGCTAATGACACGCGGGGTTGCGATAGTCGTGGATAGGATCCGGCAATTGGGTCTCGAGGTGGCCTTGCACAAGTCCGAGGCCATGTGCTTTCATGGTCCTCGGAGCAGGCCACCACCGGGATCCCAAATCACGGTAGGAGGGGTTCACATCGGCGTCGGGTCGACGCTCAAGTATTTGGGACTCGTTCTCGATAGCCGGTGGAACTTCGTCGAGCACTTCCGACGTTTGGCTCCCAGACTGGAGCGGGCCGGGGCTGCCTTCAAGCGGCTTCTGCCCAATCTGGGGGGTCCAAACGCCTCCTGCCGGAGGCTCTATGCGGGGATCGTGCGGTCCATGGCCCTTTACGGGGCCCCAGTGTGGGCACTGGACCTGCGGAAGCGTCCAGCCCAAAAGCTGAACGCGTCCCAAAGGGTCATGGCCATCCGGCTTGTCCGGGGATACCGCACGGTCTCCCGCGAGGCGGCGAGCCTCCTTGCTGGATTGCCGCCATGGGATCTGGAGGCGAAAGACCTCGCGCACGTTTACACGTGGCGCATGGAGGCGCAACGCCGGGGCGAAACTCTGCTGCCGCGGCATATTGCTGCGCGGCGGACGGAGCTCCGGCAAGATACCATGGCGGTATGGAATCAGCGACTGTCGCAACCCAGTGCAGGGCACGCCACAATTGTGGCGATAGTGCCCCTCTTTGAGGAGTGGCTGGAGAGGCGCCACGGCGTCCTCACCTTCCGCCTGACGCAGGTACTCACCGGACATGGTTGTTTCGGTAGGTACCTGTTTCGGATTCGGCGGGAGGAAACGCCCGGGTGTTTTCACTGCGAGGATCGCCCGGAGGACACGGTGGAGCATACGGTGGAGGCCTGCCCCGCATGGGCGGAGCAGCGCCGTGTCCTCGTCGAGGCGATCGGCGGCGGCGACCTCTCGCGTCCGGCCCTGGTTCAATCCATGGTCCGGAGCGAGGAGGCATGGGAAGCCGTCACCTCCTTCTGCGAAGCAGTAATGCTAGTGAAGGAGGAGGCGGGCCGCGTGAGGGAGAGACAACCCTCACGCCCCAGCCGCCGCGGCATAGGGAGACGCACCGGGCGTCGGGAGTCGCTGGGCGATTCCCGGCCACCGTAGGTGCGGGTCTGCGGACGGCGAGCGTTGGGTGGCTCGCTGTCCGATTAAAGCCAGACCCAAGCCGACGGCGCGTTGTGTTCCACGCGCGCCTCAAAGAGATGTCAGCATAGGAGTAGGGGCCCGTTAGGGCCAGTGCCTACCAGGGTTGCGGATTTGTTCGAAAGAGTTACCGCGGCCCTGGAACGTAAAAGGCACTAAGAGGAGCATGGGTGGGTTTTAGTCAGTAGAAGTCTGACACTCCCTGCCGCTCAACCCAGAGCGGGAGGGGTCATTTGATGATTTCCCATCCAAAAAAAAAAAAAAAAAAAAAAAAAGCAGGGGTGATTAAGTTTTTGGGGGAGGACATTATTGCTTGCTTTAATTTGCGTCGGGATGCTATGAACAAACTAAAAATGGGATTATTGAAACAGATGTACCTAACAATTTTTGCATAATCAACTCCTGACGGGGTGAACGGGGTGAACAGGTGCGCTGAACCTGAGACCATAGAATAAGTAGAAATGGCTAAGTAATTTAATTTTCCAAAACTAACCTTTATAAGGGGGTATAGGGGGCGTTGAAGTTTGTGGAGTACCTACTAAATCCGCGCGGACGAAGTCGCGGGCGAAGTGCTAGTAAATAAATATTATTATTATTTATTAGTTAGTTGTTAAAGCAGCAGCAACTAATAGTAATAACTAAAACTGGCCTATTTTGGCAGCAAAGCAGTGCCAGACAATACCAAATAGGCGCGTTTTCCAGAACCTGAGCTTTGGTTTAGCGTCCCCGATGGATAGGAGCATGATCAACCGATAAATTTGAAACTGGGACGAATTAGGCTGCGTTTGCCCGTCTTTAGTAGTGTACATACATGTTTAATATTTCTGAATGAATGGTTCAAAGAAAATCACGGTCTATTCTGACTGTCAAATGGCAAAGTGCCAACATTTTCGAGGTCGCTTTGCTAGCTCATGTAGTGTGTTTTCTCATAATTTCTTACTTTTCTGTATAAGTCCGTCAAGTAAGCCCTGTTTCTGAATAATTGTCCCTAAAACCTGACCTATTAAAGACGAGTATCTAAATTTCCGAGATCACTTCGCTCGCTCTTGCATCCTTCCCTTCTCTATGGTGTTCCCTTACTTTTTTATCTAAAATCGAAAGTGTCATATTTATTTTGTCCTAATCATCAATTTGTCCGAATAATAACTTGCCCGAACTTAATCTTATTAGATAGAATACTTACTTACTTTCGAAACCTACGGACTGACTGACAGACAGCACACAGCCTGTACCCTGGACATAGAAACTTGAAATTTGAAGGATGTATTTTTCTTGATAAATTCAACCCCTAAGAGGATAAAATGGGTGACAACTACTCTTTGATGGTAGGAAATGTGGTAAAAAACTTTGGAAGGCTTTGTTTCTAAAGTTATAGTTATGAAAATTGGTATTTGGATAGACTTTTTCAAACAAAATCATGGCAAAATACCTACTAAATGAGTCGAAAATTGGTAAAATTGATGGTTTTTTTTTTGAAAAGCAACTCCTTGCGCAGTGAAAAGGGTAAAACCGGTTTAAGTGTGTATGAAAAATCTCATTCTCATTCTAGAAACATAATACAAATACATCTTCGTAAGTAAAACAGACTATATTTTTTTAACTTATAAAGAGATAGGCGGACGCGAGCGAAGTGCTAGTATATTATTCCTAATCATACTAGAAGTGATGGCGACATCAATCGCAGGATATAATATTAATCAACTAACATCTAGAGTCCTCATACATCTATTCGAAATCCTGCAAGCGACTACTATAGAAAACACCATGTTCAAAGAAAAAAAAAACAATAAATAAAAATCAATAACATTTATTTCAACATACTCTTAAAATCTAAAGTTACAAGATAATATCAATACCATAATGATGTAAATATTTAATGACAATAAATATAACACGATTGAACGAAAAGACACTAACAACATAAAACACTAATTCACAAAGACATCAAATCTTAATCTAATACTTTGTTACAGGAGCTTTCTCAACGTAAGCCTTGATCTGAGGAATGGAGTGAACGTTATCAATGACCCTCTGGAAGGCAGGGTACTTCTTCTCTAGGTCTGGAATCCGTGTGATCATCTTCAGGTAAAGGATTGTACCAGTTAGGACGAAATCTGCCCAGGTCAACTGTAATAAAGAGAATATTTTTATCATGAGCATTGAACAGATATACTTAGGAAAAACAATGAATGTTTATGATTAATTACTGTCTTTAATCTAACATGGATTGGAATGAAGGACCGCATAAAGAATGAGAACAGCTAGAGATGACAAGTGGGATCACAGATGAGTCTACAAGACTATAAGTCTGCTTGTAATTATAATAAATAGAATAAATAATCAACAAGTTGTTATGGCATGGACAAGTGAATCAAAGGAAATGAAAAGTTTTTTGTATGTTCATACAAAAAAAAATCCCTTTCTCGTAAATGACTATCATATTGAGGAAGATCAAAGATACGATGGATGGATTGTCTCAAAAATTGCTGCAAGGTCCACCCCAAATAAAACGGCAGGAATATGAGATTGAAATTCAAAGTTATTCGTTGATTCGTTCGTGAACGGGCGCCATCAGTGGAGACTGGTCATCTCTTAGCTGTCACTGGCTTATTTCTATATTTAATACGTATTTGATACTTAGAATTATTTTTTCTTTCTTTACATTGTTCTCACATATAGAAGCAACAAGGATAATGTAACCAGGATTTTTGTAAATCATAAAACGGTTTCAAAGAATGTCCGTGGAGTTTCTTGCACGCTCTTCTCCATAGAGATCTACGCTTTGGAACGTGCAAATAGCTTCATATTTTTGACTGACTGGCTCTGACAATTCAAAAGTACCTGTAAATGGTTTATTTTAAATAAATGTTTTGACTTTGAAAGAAATTGAACTGAAGTTCAACTATATATGGCTCAAATAAGAGTAAAGGTAGGTCTTTGATAGCTCTGCATTAATGTCCGTATCGGTTCAGTAAATGCATCACCTGCTAGTTACTCATTCAATATACTCTCTAATTGAAAAGTAGGTCATTATACCTTTCCGAGGGCGAGGTGGCCGTTGTTCTCGTTGATAATATCACTAAGCTTCTCCAGGTAATCAGGGAACACGTTCTTGAGAGCGTCAGCATATTTCCTTTCCTTTAAATCCTCATCAGTTTCGTAGAATATGTCTGAGGCTTCTGTAAACACAAACGAAGTATATGTTAGTAATTGGGAATCTCATACTTTGCAAAGGTTATTTAGAATTACAGAAAATTAAATGGGTCTATGGATTTTTTAATATTCTTATTTTTAACGATTTTTTTTCAGGTTTATACACAATAGCCTTTAGCATTCTATTGCTGTACCTACATAGGCCTCTGCAATCTAGTGTCATGTAGAAGCTACGTGCGACTCAGTGGAGGTCTTCACTTCACCACTAAGGTCATCCTTACCAACCACTTCATGATCATCACAATCTTCACAATCATCATCTGCAGCCCGACTTCGCCCATTGCATGATCTTTTCTTGTACTAAACCCCACGCTCTTTCAGGGTCCACACACCATGGCAACAATGACGTGAAACATGAATCAAACTTACTTAGCCTGAATTCGTTGAACAAGTCGATGTTCTGGTCAATTTCCAGGGCTTCCTCGAGGGTGTCTCCAGCCAAGCCGACCCTGCGAGCGAGGTACCGGGAGATGGCCAGGCTCTGTGCGTACCGCTTGCCGTCAATCTCCAGCATTGGCATGTAGCCGAACTTGGTGTCTGAAAGTTACACCATATCGCATGTTAACATCTTATAGAGGAAATAACAAATTTATTTGTTTACCTACCTTGAATCTGGTTTGATAATGATTAAATTCTTACCTAATATAAATCATATCTGTTTTTCAATCAGTTCCATACGTATTGTAATCTTTGAGTAAATACTTGATCGAGATATATAATTAGCTAAATATCTAATCTAACAATAAATATGAAAACACGCAAATTCTGATACACATCAATATTACGTGATCTGCAGAGAATTATCAGCTAATGTTTTTGTTTTAATATTGGTATAGTTTAAGTATATTAGGTATCGATATTAATAATATTAGTGGTTAAGAAAGTTAATCCGTGTTTGTTTCTATTGTAATGGCAACAGCCGGTGATTCAGTTCAATCACAGATTTGATGTCACCAACTGCATCAGACTGCTTGAAAAGTCATTTCTTCGGAAATTTTTAGTCGTTCTTTCTTTTTTGAAAAAAATCTCATTTTTTTATGTTTTGTCGTTTTTTCCTTAATGTAAATCAGCTACCCAACATCACCTTCAAATATGACCACACCTTTCTGGAACAGCCTGATTAGTCACAGGATCTTTATTATTCGGTAGGACTTTAGTAGATCGGCCTGCGACGAGGATCTAAAGTCAACCCTCTGGACCATTGAAGTAGTGACCACAATGCCAGGTCTTTTCGAACCTATGAGCCAATAACCCCATTGAACCACAGATAACAATGATAATAAAAGAGTACTTACTCTTCTTGAAATCTGCCCATTCAGTATAGAAATCCACACGGTAGTCTTCAAAGTCGATGCCGCCATACACCATCAGGAGACGAGACTGCTCACCCAGAGCCTTCGACTTGAAGTAGTAGAACACAGGCTTCGATTTCGACATGATTCTGGAGAGGAAAGTATTAATATAGGTGAATTTCAGTGTCACGGACTAACAGGGAAAATAGGGGGTCACAAACTTTTGCAGAGCAGATGATGTTGAGGGCCTGACTAGGTAAACGATTTTTTGTTAGTTTTTTAAGCACTCAAGTGGTATACTACTGTCATAAGAAAAAAGGACGTATCTACACAAAACGAAGTAACCAATTTCTGACTTTTAGGTTATTTTCTTAAAGTCGGAATCGGTTACTTCGTTTTGTTTAGATACGTCCTTTTTTCTTAAGACGGCAGTATAGGTATATTTCGCAGCCAATTAGCTTCATCCACCATATTGAAACTTGGTCTTGGTCATCAAACGATATTGAACAAAAGTTGTCACTTAGGTCGCTGAAAAATCCGCGCATTTGAATGAAAAGGCTAGGCCACCAATTAAACGGTAATTATTAAGCTAGTTAGCTGCGACATATACAAACTAATTAGGTAGATACTTTACTTTGAATACATATTGTATAAATTCGTGCTGCTATGGAGCTGGTGGTTGCGCCACAATTTGAGCCCAGCTAAAACACAAGGAAGTGCTGGTGCTGTACTGGAACTGAGGTACTCTTGATTTAGATTTAGAATTTGAGTCAAGGCCCATATTCCAAAACGTAAACTCTAACTCAACTCGAAATCCAACTCCAACATGAGCACGAAAATGTCAATGAAAGTTTGTCTAATATTGACGTTTTCGTACTCGAGAGATGAGCAAACAAATGCAAAAACTTCAATTTATGACAAGCTCCGATGGAGTTGTAGTTCGAGTTGAGTTGGAGTTTACGTTTTGGAATATGGGCCTAAGACCTGCTCGAGTCTAAATTAAAACTCAGTAGTACACCTATCTTATCTTTACATTGACGTTTTTAAAGTAAATTGTTACATTGAAATGATATAATTTCATTCAATATACTAAAAGATAGAGGTCGTATTGAAAAAAAAACCTTAGATAGTCGATGGCTAAAACAAAGGTAAAAATATGAATTTCTTAAACTCTATTGGATTAAACTTGATGCTTTAAATTGAATGAGTAAGGTTTAGTTCAGTTAAACTCGGTAAACTTTAGGAAACAGCTGATTCTTTTTCTGTTTTAGTATTGTAATTAAGTTGTACAAAGTTAAAACTACATATGTTATGTAACTTTTGTTTGTACATACAAATTACTTACCTACCTAAATTAAATACTACGATAAAACTGATACAAAAGTCTTGTAAACAACTTACGATTTTTTTATAAATTTTCACAGATTTCAACAGTAGTGTCCACGTCTGTGTGATCACAAGCACTGACGGAATGCCGGTCGCCGCCCGCTTCAAATACTAAAGCAGGAACTGACGAAAAGCCAACAAACTGCCGATAAAAAGCAAGTCATTAATTGATAAAAAAGCGTTGCGTCATCACAACCATCGTGATTCATACACACATAGTTACCAATACCACCGACGTAACTATTCAATATTAAATAATTGTCATGAATGATTTCTTAAAAAAATCTACTTACTGCCTAATAACTACCTACGAATATGTATTGTCACGTGACGTCACGTAATATGTAAGTACGTAATATGTAAGTAGGTAATACTGGCTTTTTCTCGTAGCTTTGCTCCCGTTACGTATCCCTCAGGAACCGTGCGTTTTTGCGGGATAAAAAGTGTCTTAACAATCTGTGCTAAGTCGGATAGGTAAGTACTGTGGACCACAGGCCTATGGCGAATCACATTTGCCGCTCTTTTAAAACAAAACCCGTTCTAATAATATTTCTGAATTCAAATATTCTTATTCTTACCAGCCACTTCCAAATGAGATATGAACAGCCAGATGCTGCGCAAAGAGGCTCTTACAGTACCTACTTCCAAAAGGTTAAATTACTGAACTTAATTAATGTTGAATTAAATTTCGACCTTTTACAGACAAACTAATAATAGTTTTGATGACGTGTGGTAGGTATACTCATGTAGGATCTTCGAACACCAGGGTTGCGGCATCGTTCAATAGAGTTACCGCGGCCCTGGAACGCAAAGGGCATTTGGAGGAACACGGGTGGGTTTTAGTCAGTAAGAGTCTGACACTGCCGCCCGCTCCACCCACAGCTGGAAGAGTTATTTGATGATATCCCAACCAAAAAAAAGTCAAACATCGGAAGACCTTCAGCTGTTTCTTTTTCATACAACTACATACATACTAGACTATATTAATATTGAAATCAGTAAGTCCCTCGGGGGCTGTCCCTTAAAAAGCTCGATAAGCCGTTGGTCACTGTCATTACCTAATGGATCATTCACAGTCGCTACCATGCCTGCGGCCCTACAATGACGTGTTAAAACGCGTCAGTCGTTCGAGCGAGAAAGAGGGATGGAGCTATACACCCTACTTATATAGCTTCACGCTTTATCACGTCATGGTACGGCCCCAGACATCATTTTTCTTAGGGAGTACTGTGTCACCCATGTTACTGATTTGTGGAGTTCAGACATCGCGTTCATGAATCCTGTTAAACTGGAAGACAACATAGTTGGAAAGAGGCTTCGCAGACTAAAAGAAAATTTACTTAAATTTATTCTGCGCTATCTTTGAAGGTCAGTTTTTCTTGCTTATGTATTATAACCAGTATAGGTAGTTATAAAAACTCACGAACGGGCAATGTAAACCAGTTTTAAATCAAACAGAAATCTAGAAAAGAACATTTTGCATAGTAGGTACCTAACCGTTTTGCTAAATACGTTAGGTAATTGGATCTTCATGACCCATCATTGTCTCAGCAATTTGTAGGTCCTATCGACAAATACCACATCACCAGGTCCTCATCACATTTTTACGTAGAGAGGAAGACACTTTACAAACCCATTGACTTCATCGGACGCCACACTTTCTTTTTGGTAACCGGGTGGAATCCTTCGTGTATGTCCTCAGCCTACTCCACTCCACCGTTCTTTGGTCTTTCCCGACTCTTACCATCCATCCGTACTCAAAACTTTTCTCACGATTTTTTCCTAAATCAACTAAAAACTAAAAAAAGAAGTCGGTACTTTTTTTTGTGAAAAATTTTTTTATTTTTCACTTTTTAGTGGTACCCCACACCTAACAACACCACTGGAGAGTCACAGGAAAGCAAAAATACACAAATTCTTTCAATTATTTGGATTTAAAAACCAAACTACTGAACCGATTTTGATAAAATTTCAATGGGACCATTTGGGAAGCATATCCTTTCCAACAATTTTTCAAATCGGTTGGCAAGCGACGGAGTTATGCCCGAAAAACAATAAAAAAAAAACAAACATCCGAATTGAGAACCTCCTCCTTTTTTAGAAGTCGGTTAAAAAAAAAGGTACCTACCTACTAAAAACAATTGATTCCCAATAGAAAATAGGCAGATACACTATTTTCCACTGAAAAACCTAAGTTTTAAACTAATTAGGCATTAGGAATCTATTACTTGTTGAGCTAAAAATACAACCAGAGTCGCCTATAATTTGCTCATGTTATGTTCTTCGGAAGGTCTATTGAAAGTAATAGGCATTCACTGGAGACTTATTTAGACCAAGGCGTGGCTGCAAGGCACTCTGCTAATAAGGGCAAGCAAACATTGTGTGGACAATGTTTGCTTGCCCTTATTAACAGAGTGCCCAAACTACCCAAGTTAATTGGTTGTAGTAGGTACACCAAATTAGAGAGTGGTTTGACATTTACCTGTGCAGCCAACGGGTAATTAAGGTTCATCAAGTAGTTATCTATACATAATAATATAATAAAACTGTAGAAGAGGTCAATTCTGTACATTGAATATAAACTAAAAAAAATACTCCAGGGGTGCTTTATACAACCAATAGAAGCCAAAAATATTTTTTTTTCTTTTTTTGTCTGTCTGTCTGTCTGTCTGTCTGTCTGTCTGTCTGTTGTTCGTCTTTCACGCAAAAACCACTGGACGGATTTTAATGAAACTTTTTTTGTTGTATAGCTATTAGTCCTCGCCAGCATATAGGCTATAATTTATTTCGAAGATCTGAATACAAGACGTGGAACCTTAGCAGCCCGGCTAATCTATAAGAGATATTAATATACCGCTTTAGGAATAGTTGGTCAACATGATGAGTACTGTCTGTCGACATAAAAAAAATGAAGTTCTAGAGCACCTGATGTGGAACTCTTTCAGGGAGCTAAGCTATCGGCTATTTGAATCAATTGTCAACAGATCTCATAGTCCTTTGGTTTAAAGCCTGCCTCTCGAAAAACTTGGTGTGGGTTCGAATCCCACAAAAGTTGTAATTATTTTTGGATTATTTTTATCTTATTTATTTCCTTATTTTTTTATTCCTACCAAACCTAAAATTTTCAAATATTAATAATATGTTATTGCTGTATTTTGCATATCTCTTTAGAAAGACAAGCAGAACCTATTTTTTGTTTATATGACGTATTATGTTTCGTTTGCATCGCGATAAAAAATACAAAACTAATGTAGAAAACATTCACATAAACCTGATAGGATTATGGCAATCTAGAAGAAATCAACTTATTATATACATGCATAGTAAGTAGGGGTAAGTATCTTTAATGACACTTGCAATGCCATCTGTTGAGCGAAACTGTACTTACCATCAACAGCACGAGAATTACACCAAAAAGTATTTTTTAGTTAAAGATTCTTTTGATACTTACCAGGCGTCACGCATTTGATGCAAAAATAAAATTGCTCCACTGACTTTGTTTTCATTTTTTTTTACTTTTGATAGGAACGCGTTTGACCACTATCTCACCTGATGGCAAACGATGATGTGATCGAAGATGGAGCACGCTTGCCTATAAGTAACCTATTCACTCTTGATAAGACTCCCAGGCTGTAACTATCCAGAAACACGGACTCAGTCAGGGAAATCCACGCCATGTGTTTCCAAAACGTTTTGTTCATGTGGGTGTGAGGTCCATCGTGTACCGGTGGCGTACCGCCGTACGTCTTGTGGTCCGATGATGGAACGAGCTTGGCGGAATTAAACTATGCAATTCCGTAGCACACTCCCCAAAATGCAACCGATAGAAAACCGAAAGGCTAAAAACTCGGCTTCGATGCTCAAGACTTTCACCTCTTGAATTTCTTTCCCAGGATCTCCCTCAATCCTAATTATTTTCTGTTAATTTTGAAACAAAACTGTTCAATTCCCAGTCAACTGGTGATTCGTCGTGACCAGCCTAGGGCCAGAAATTACCAGTAGCGGGTTTCACACTCCAGAGCTTCAAGGGGAACTGTGGATCCCTGGGCAATGACGCCACAGAAGAACTCGCCAAGATAGGTTTCGAGATGGTAGTGCTGGACCCGTACCCGCTCCTCCTTCTTTCTTTCTTTCACACAGTTTCGTGCATGAATTTGCCAGAGAACAACTGAACTTCATGACAACAAATGGTGAAAAAAGTGAAAAATGGCAATGACAAGTCTATAAACGTGACTAACTAATTGACTTCTCAGCTTAAGTAAAAATTACCTCCGTAATAATAGGGATTATTATTACGGATCATTGCCCTTAAATTTTTTTAACTTATGCACTACAGACACCCCAATTTGCGGAGGTTGTTTCGACGCCGGCTACGTCATCCTGGCCATGACTTTCCGACGTGAAAAAATCTTCGGAACGGTGAGGTGCAGGTTTCAAATCAAATCGTTTATTGCAATCCATAATGTAATACAGGTGGTAAATATAGGTTTGTGAGTGCTAAGTGATTGAGCTGACTTTTATCTCAGATTATCACTCCCTTGCGGGTTGAGTATTATCGGTCGTCTCTCCGCTCAACCTGTGAAGTACACTGGTGGCTTTTGTACATTTGGGCGGAGCTAGGCTTGCAAACTTAGCCAGGACAACGGAGTCTCTACTCTACTCTATCCGTTGTGGGTTTTTTTATGGATAGGAAAACATCAAATGACTTCTTCTGCTCTGCGTGGAGCGGAAGAGAGTGTCAAACTCTTACTGACTAAAACACGTCCGTATTCCTCCTTATGCCTTTAACGTTCCAGGGCCGTGGTGACTTTTCGAACAAATTCCGCTCCGTTCGGACAGTGAGCCAACCTACGCTCGCCATCTGCGGGCCCGCGCTTAGGGTGGCTGGGAATTGCCTTGCGACTCCCGACGCAACGCCCGGGTTGTCTTTTTCTGTTGCGGCGGCTGAGGGGGTCTACTCTCTTAAGCCCGAAGTCTGTAGTTTCGGCCTTAGTGTTTGGCGTTTTCTACTCCGTATCACCTACGGACTTACGATTGGTCCCGAACTAGGAATAACTATCAAATCGTGCTGTCATTCATTCTTATATTCTTCTCCGGACCATGGAGTAAACCAGGACGCCGCAGCCGATCGCCTCGACGAGGACACGATGATGCTCCGCCCAAGCAGGGCAGACCTCCACCGTATACTCCACCATGTCCTCTGCGGAGACTTATCTTCTGATAGTTTCGGCATGACCATTAATCAAGCTCAGGGACAAACTATTAGTCGTGTTGGTGTGGATCTGCGGTAGTCCTGTATCTCGCACGGTCAGGCTGTATGTCGCTTTGTCGCATGTAAGCAGCGCGCAAAGCCTGTGTATACGTACTGATGAATATCACATAACAAGTAATATTGTTTACAAAGAAATGTTTTAAGTGTTAATATTCGTTCGTTCTTCGTAATTTTGTAAGTCATGTCATAATCACGATGAGTACCTATATACATTTAGTGAGTTTGTGTACTTAATATCTTCCTAAATACGAAAAGCAAGCGCGAACGAAGTCGCGGGCACAGCTAGTCTATATCATAAAGCTAACAACTTCGATTAAGGAATATGGGGTTGTAAACTTGTAACACACCTATTTTGTTTTTTGTCACGCTTTCTAGTACTTACTTAATTCTATATCATAAAGCTAACAACTTCGATTAAGGAATATGGGGTTGTAAACTTGTAACACACCTATTTTGTTTTTTGTCACGCTTTCTAGTACTTACTTAATTAAATAGAGAATAAGCATAAAAAAATATTTGTTATCTGCACAGTTTATCTCAAAACACACAAACATATAATACTAATAGTGAAAATAGAATCAAAATTGAGCGAAAAACCAACGAGACATAACCCTCTCGCAAAAACGCTGTTATAAGGCAGCGTCATGAACTTTGATGTTGAGTCAGAGTCCGTATGGTCCGTATCCTTCTCATTCTATTTGTAAACTTTGAAGCTTTAGAACTTCACCGCTGATGAAGGTATTTTATAAAATATTTCAAAATTGTTTACTACAGCTAATAAATACTTATTTCATTGAGCAAAAAAAAATTGCCCGACTTTATCCACGGTTAAGGACGCGTTTACAGATGGGTAGTCAAATCAATCCTTTTTTACACAAAAGTATGTTTAATAAATAAAATGCTTTGCATTCTTAAAATGTTTTTCCCATGAATTGTTGATAGATGTGCATGGTACGATTCTGAACTATAAATATAATTTTAGATAGGTACAGTTTCTCAATAAATGTACCGAAGTGAATTTTTTTACTTCGGTACATTTATTGAGAAAATTTACCGAATCACCATTTTATGAATGCAAAGCATTTTATTTATTAAACATACATTAAGTGAAGGTGACATAAGAGGTGCGGCCAGGCTGTTATTCAGTAGTGATGTGGTGGCGCCTTACTCTCCAGATACTATTTCAGCTCTGGAGAGTAAACACCCAGCGCCTGCTGATAACCTCAATTTCCCTGACCCCCCCGACACCACCAATCCGTATTCTTCTTTTTTCCAAATTTCAGCCTCCCAGTTGATGGCAGCCGTGAGCTCCTTCAGAAGTGGATCCGCCGGCGGCCTCGACGGCCTGACTCCTCAGCACTTGAAGGACCTTTTAAGTTCAGGCGTCGGGGAAACTGGTGAGTCGCTTTTGAAGGAGCTTTCGTCCCTTGTCACTCTAATGCTCTGCGGCGGTGTGAACGATGCTGTCGTCGAGGTCTTGTACGGGGCCAATCTATGTGCTCTGCGCAAGAAAGACGGCGGCATTCGTCCCATTGCCGTCGGGTGCACCTACAGGCGTATGGCAGCCAAAATTTGCTGTAAATTATACAGCGAAGCTTTAACTTACAAATTTCAGCCCCTACAGCTTGGCTTTGGATCCAGAGGGGGCTGTGAGGCTGCCGTACATGCCCTTTCAACTTTTTTAAATTCCGGCAAGAGTGAGGATATCCTCAAGGTTGACGTTAAAAACGCCTTCAACTCCGTTAACAGGGACACTTTGTTGGCTGAAATAAAAAAAGAATTACCAGAGATTTACGGCTTTTTGTGGCAATGCTACAGGTACCCTTCAAAATTATTGTACAAAGATATCGTTTTAGAATCTGCAGTAGGTTGCCAACAAGGTGACCCTCTCGGGCCAGTCATTTTCAGCTTGGCTATCCATCCAATCATTCAAAAACTAAATTCAAAATTTAACGTCTGGTATTTAGATGATGGAACACTAGGAGGTGACGTAGACACCGTTTTAAAAGATTTCGAATTCCTGAAGCAGCAGTTCCAATCCATCGGCCTTGACCTCAATCATTCCAAATGTGAAATTTTTATTTGTGACAATACCGACAGACAAATGACTCTTCAGAAATTAAATGCAATAGCCCCAGATATCAAAATTTTAGAAAAGAGTTCTCTGCACCTCCTAGGTTCACCAATATTGGAAGACAGTTTTTCTTCATTCATTGACATCAAAATTAAACATTTTAACGATATTTCGGAAAGACTGTCCAAAATCAATTTACATTCGGCTTTCACCCTAATGAAATATTGCTGTTTTGGGCCAAATTTTATGTATTTTCTCCGCTCTTCCCCTTTATGGAAGCAGTCACATCTTTTGGACAAAATTGATCAAATCATTCAATGCACACTAACATCTATCTTAAATATGGCTTTGGATGACCGAGCGTGGCTGCAAGCCACACTGCCCATTCGTTTTGGTGGGCTCGGCATCCGCAAAATTTCTAGTGTAAGCCTACCGGCGTTTCTGTCTTCGGTCCACAGCACTGAAAAGTTGACCAAACGAATTTTAAATAATTCATCCATGGTTAACTGTGAAGTGCCGTGCTTGACCGATGCAGTGAGCGCCTGGAAAGTGGCTTGCCCGAATACGGCGTTGCCCGATAACCCATTTTCCCAAAGACAATGGGACGAGCCACTCTGCAGGTTGGTACGGAATAACCTCATTAATACGTCCACCAATACTGCGGAGCGTGCCCGCCTGTTGGCTGTGGGTGAATGGGAGTCGGGTCTTTGGCTACAGGCCCTACCGTCACCCAACATAGGTACCATGCTGAGGGACGGTACTTTCCGGATCGCTACGTGCCTGCGTCTGGGTGCTCCTAGCGGAGCTCCACATCGTTGTCAATGCGGTGAAGCAGTCGACCGCCTCGGACACCATGGCCTGTCCTGCAGTAGGAGCGCTGGTCAGTTAGCGCGGCACGCCAGCATTAATGACATCATCCGTCGGGCTCTTGTCACCGCCGGGGTGCCAGCTGTTCTAGAACCTAATGGCTTGGCACGCGACGATGGGAAGAGGCCAGATGGGATGACAATAATGCCTTGGAAGGTGGGTAGGCCTTTGGTGTGGGATGCAACATGTGTCGACACCCTTGCGCCATCCCATCTTCTTAGCACGGCGGGCTGCGCTGGGGCGGCTGCTGCAGGTGCAGAAAATCTCAAACGGCGCAAATATAACAACCTTATTGGGAGTTATATATTTGAGCCGTTTGGGGTTGAAACTTTAGGTCCATGGGGTCCGAGTGCTCACCGAGTCTTTCGGGACATCAGCAAACAACTTGTCGACTGTACACGTGACCAGAGGGCTGGGCTTTTCTTTGGCCAAAGAATCAGCATTGCCATTCAACGCGGCAATGCTGCTAGTGTTCTGGGCACTTTTGTCATTGACAGCGATGTGGATGAATTTTTTGATGCCCAATGATTTATTTTGTTTTTATACACGTTTGTACATAATTTGGTAATTTTTAGTCTAGTTTGTATATAGTTAGGTTTATAAACATACTTTTGTTAAATAAAATGCTTTGCATTCATAAAATGGTGAAAAAATAAACATACTTTTGTGTAAAAAAGTAATGATTTGACTACCCATTTGTAAACGCATCCTTAAGTATAGGCTGCTGCTTGTCTTAATCTGCAGTTTAGAGTGTGCCTCTCGTACACCATATTATTGTAGTCTTTGTCTTACACCCAGTTCTATAATACTTTCATCATATTAAAGAAAGTAAAGACAATTTCTGTCGATAGTTTGAATCGAGCATAGTTTGATAATGTTATCTTCCCAAAAAAGGGGTCTTGATAGATTGACAGACACACGGGAAGAAGGACAACGAAGTGATCCTATATGGGTTCCGTACTCCCGTTTTTTTTTTCATTTTGAGGTTTGGAACCTTACAACTAAGCTAGAGAGAAATTCCTGATGAAGAAATCAATTTCTGAAGACCGTAAAAGTATCGATTTCATGGTCTCGTTTCCCTACCCCGCACTATACAAGGTTATTTGTAGAACACCAACAACCTTTCAGGGGGTGAAAATACTCATCATTATGATAAACAACTTTTACTATGAGACCAACTCTGAAATACCAAAAATTAAATCAGCTGTTTCATACAAAATGCAATAGTCACCCGAAGAAAGTGTACGAAATAGCAGATATTTTTTTCGATTTTTCAGGGTTGGTCTCATAGCAAAAGTTGTTTCACCCCCTGAAAGGTTGTTGGTGTTTTACAAATAACCCTGTATACGCCTGTCGCACCCTATGCATGCTCAGCGGTTCCGCTTTTGGTAAAACATCATACTAACTAAGTAATATTGTCTACGCCACTAAAAATATTACAAGTCATGTTGACTTCCTCGTACGAAACTAGCTAATCATATTAGTGGTCAATTTGTTGAAGTGACCAGGACTTCGCTTGTGGATGATTTCATCGATTTTAAATAGACGTATTTACTCTTCTTTTAAAAATCGCAGCAGATGCAGAGATATCACCCTTTTGTCCTTGCACAGATTATATCCATGTTGTTAGCTTAGATTAATTAATTCTAACTGTGAGTTGTTAATTTATTTTAAATTTTTTCTTCGTTCTTTCTTTTTTTTTCTTTCAACAAAAGGTGCGCAGTGGTTCCATGCACGCCTCTTATGAAAGGATTTGGGTTCCGGTTTTTCTCGATTGAAGTCCGATATAACCTCCGTTCTTCTCAGAGAGAGTATCCATGAGGCCCACAAAAAGGGCGTCTTTCTCATCGTCAGGGTTCTTAGACAGTACAGGTTTATAGGTGTATAGATATAGATATTGGAGAGACAAATTGAACCTAATTTTAATGACACGAACTCTTCAGTAACTGAATTTCATCAAGCTTCCAATATTGTGAACAAGGGATAGTGTTATTCGTCCTCCGTTGCGACGAGAAAGTGACTGAGCTCAGTCTCTCGCAACGGAATTATGATGGCATTGCATTGGCACGTCATAGTAGGGCTGTCTTATACTACAATGAAAAAAACTTTACTTATAAGTTTTTGCCCGACCTTAGAATCTTATGCTCAGCAGTGGGCCTTTCGGTTGCTACATATTCCATCTTGGTCTTCTGGTACCCCTTTCCCATGTTCCTTGGTGTCGGTGAGCCCGTTGCATCATCGAACTAGAAGACGTACGGCGATGCGCCACCCCGGTATGTAAGGTGGGCATCCTCACCCATATGCACAAAGCATTTGGGAATACATTAATTGTGCGTACACGTAAGGTGTGGAATTCCCTGCCGGAGTTTGCGTTTCCTGATAGTTATAACCTGAGGGTTTAAGTCAAGAATGAAAACGCTACTTCTAGGGAAACGTGCTTCATCGTCGACCACATCATCCGTGTCCATCAGGTGAGTTTGTGCGTCAAGCGCGCACCTATCAATAATAATTTAAAAAAATATCATCCCCCACACAATCCATCCATCTTTCCTTAGACCCTGGTTCCTCTACTACCACCAAACATTTCTGTCCATCACTCTCTAAGGCCCGCTTGCACAGAATTATTTTTTAACTTCGCGTTATTACCCGAGCTCATTAGGTTTGTAATATTGTTTTTTAATCTCGTGTTAGCAACTAAGTCTGAGTATCAAGATAATTCTGATTTGCGCAAACGAGCCTTAGTCACATACCTACGTCTGTACATTCAAAGCAATTAACACAAATGATTACCTTTCAACTTTTCTGACACCAACAGAAATGAACCCATCATGATTCTTGTCATGACATGGCATATTTCACTAAAGTATTTAACTATAGATCGATAGATATTACTAACTCAAACGACGCAGTCATAATCTTAATCATACTACATGAACATGAATGACTGTGTTGTTTGAGTTCGTAATCGGCATAACTCGTAAATTCATTGAGGTAGGTAGCTTATCAACAAAGCGAATTCCTCAATGAGACGTACATTTTAATGTGCTCCGGATAGTCGTGAAGTCTTGACGTGAAAAAATATACATTATGGCCCGCTTGCGCTATCTTTTAACGTAAAGTTAGGTACTAACACGAGGTTTAAATAACAAATATTTCACACATAATGGCCCGGTAAGCATCATTCTAACTCGGCGTTCAAAGATAAATGTGGTTTGTGGAAGTGGGCCTAAGTGAGAAGAAAACTTTGTAAACTTATTGCATAAGTACACGTAAGTGTGTGAAAATACTTGGTAAGTATATAAAAATTTAAATGACAGATTTTTTTTCGATCTAAGTTTTGAATTAGTCAAAAAAATTTCAGTGCGGTTCAGTGTTTTTATGATAAGGAAGATTCCTAAAAATTAAAATCGTCTGTTAGATTAAGTAGGTATGAAACAATATTGAACACGTATTTTGTCTTTTGCAATGTTAACAAAAAAAATAAGACGAAACAGTGCGTAATTTTTTTTTTACATTTCGTTCACGTAACAAGTGTACCACTTTTGCTCTCAATCCTGCTTTGATATAATCTAACTGACGGACTAAATAGAATATCGTTCTTACCCAGAAATCATTCTTATTAACGAGTGGGCATTTAATAATAAATACCTGAGCTATACGGTACACATTTTTTCCAAAATTTAGATTAGAACTCCGTAGAACCTTGTAATATAGGTAGCTATTATTTGAAATCGCTTCTGTTGGGAATAGCGACTGCTGCTGTGAATTCAACATCGCCGAGGTGTTTCGTAACAACTCAAAATTCTAATTTATAGACAAATTCCGTAAGAAATTGCTAAACCTAGGCTAGGTAAAGTTCAATTCCATGTATAAAAACTTTTTCACACCACCTGATCGAAAACGTCAAATTATATGTCATGCCAACCTAACCTAAAGTGAGTCATTTTTGGCCGGTGGCACAGCCGGGCAATAATGTTGTACTGGATTTCATTATAACCCGCCGGTCAATAATGTGATTTAAATTTGGAACCTCATCTGTCTGCTAAATTGGCGGTATAGGTATTAGGTACTTACAACGCCCTCTGTCTCTGTCTCTCTGTTCCAGAAAGAGGAAAGACATTCTCGATACTCTTACTACTTAGGGATGATATTATCGAATTTCTACAGAATCATAAGGATTGACCAGGATTGAAGACAATGTTATAAGAATAACTGGTTATGTACGGATCATTGTATAAAAGGATAAGAATAACACTTAAAACCCATAGTCGATTTATTAATTTACTAGCACTTTACCCGCGACTTCGTCCGCGTGGATTTAGTAGGTACTCCACAAACTTCAACGCCCTCTATACCCCCTTATAAAGGTTAGCTTTGGAAACGTGATATTTCGATAGCATCTGACAATCCTATACATTTTTGACGTATTGACAATCGCGTACGCCACGCCGCCGTTGACAGAATCTCACTTGTCTCGAGCCCAGGTTCAGCGCAACTGTTCACCCCGTTCAACCCGTCAGGGTTTGATTATGCAAAAATTGTTAGGTACATCTGTTTCAATTATCCCGCTTTTAGTTTGTTCATAGCATTCCGACGTAAATTGAAGCAAGCAATTGTGTCCTCCCCTAAAATCTTAAACACCCCTGCTTCACTTCTTATTATGTATGTAGTTTATTTTCGAAAAATCCAAACATTTGTTGTTCTTATTGTTTTATCGAAAACATTTAAATGCCGTGGTGTTTCAACTTCATCGGACCAAGCATTGATACGATTCTCCCCTGTTCGCTCAAGCCGCGACATTTTTCTTACTCCGAGCATGTTTATTACCGTCGTAACTTTTGAACGAAAGGTCCGATTTGAATAATTTAAAGTGTAATTTACACGGACATAATCAACCTTAATTATCAAACCATTTAAATGGATAAGGATTAATATCATGATACTAAAATCACCATTTTTTATTTCACCATAGGATTTGCTTGAATAATTTGAACGAAAAGCGGTCATGGTGACTTATCCATAATAGTTAGACATATGGTATCGCGTACTTTTTTGTAGATATTGATGACTTCTATAAAACTGTAGTACATCACTTTGCTCTATTGTCAATAGATTCCGCAGCGTACGCGATATAAGGATTTCTTCTCACACCTGGGGTTACATTATCGAAGTTTTCATACGGATCCCTAACTTTTTTGAAAATATTCTATAGCCTATGTCCATCACCGATAATGTAGGATTCTAATGGTGAAAGAATTTTTCAAATTGGTCCAGTAGTTTCGGAGCCTATTCATTTCAAACAAACAAACAAACAAATCTTTCCTCTTTATAATATTAGTGTAGAAAACTATTTTCTCGAGCATCTCCTATGACGTTCTAAATTCAAATTGCATACCTACAGCCAAGCGTCCGAAACCCATTCTACCAGCTGATATAAAGCTCTGTGTAAAGCTTTGTGAACACAAATTTCTTAAATTATATTAGGTAGCTAACAACAGGCCTGCACATATTTACAAATTACAAACCCACAGAGAAGTAAAAAAAAAAGAAAAGAAAATCGAGTTGGTCGTGACCGCTATGTGGTTCCTAGGTACCTACATACCGAGTGGAACGCAAAAAAGGCGCGGACATTGCAAATCCTTACGGTATTCAACTAACTTTTTTTAAGTATATAGTAGTAGGTACTTAGTGTTTGTAAATTTAAAATACTTTGTTTTTGGTATTAAGTATGGCTTCTTATTTTCTCACAGGTGTGAAAAGTAGAGTATCCTCCTCGGGGATAAAGGTGTCTTTGCCTTGGGCTAGCTTGAATCCCTCGATGCATTCAGGATTCTTGTATTAACTCCCTCGCTTCGCTCGTGAGTAAACCCTAAACTCCCTCGCTGCGCTCGGAAGTTAACTCCCGAATCTTTCATTGCGTTCGAGATTCAATATGACGCCCGTGACACAAGACACTGCTTAATCCCCTGGGTGCATAATCTACTATTGTGACAGATATCCGGGCGTTAGTTTTTTTTTCAGTCTTGGCGCATGAAGAGATGGATATATTTATATAGGTATGGGTAGAGGATACTAAAACAAACAATAAAATATTGTGACGAAAATGTTGTGTTTATGAAGTTTTTGTTTCATAGTAAGCGTGTGACATTATATCCAATTTTATTGTACTATTTTAGATACCTACTTACTCCTAATTAACTAACTAACCCTAAAACGCCTTCCTACCTGCGAGAACGTTTCTCCTACTCCCGTCCTTCTGATGCACCCTGCAGGACCCATCTTAGAAATCTCCTGAAATCCCCTCCACACTCTACTGATTTTTACTCCTACTCCTTTACTGTGCACGCGGTACAGTTGTGGAATGCACTGCCGCCTGACATTAGGGACTGCTAAACTCTTACAGTTTTTGAGAGACGAGTGAAAGAACACTACCTTTCGTTACCGTCATAGTTGCATATAAGTACCTATATATTCTTATTTATCATAGAATACTATTTGGTATATATTATTGTGTTGTTAATTTTAGTCATATTTATGTATTGTATGCTATATTTTAAGTTTATTGTTTCAATTACTCTACTTTTAACTCTTACACGCGGTGTCTACATCTCTTTTATTGGACTCTCCTTTCGCAGGTATAATGGAAGAGATTTCTTTAGAAATAAGCATTACCTTTGTACCTATTTTTATTTTTTCTTCTTCTTATTTACTCTTTTTTTTGTTTAATGTGTGTACATAAATTGTTAAATAAATAACTAATTATTTTATGTCATGATGTGTGAAAATGGACTCGCTGCCATTAAGGATGTGAAAAAAAACAAACTATTTAAAAAAAAACAAATACTTACTTTTATTCATTCTTAAATCTAAAGTAACATAATAATATCAATTATATGATGATTGTGTAAATATTCAACGATAAAAATATACCTAATTATTTCATGCAGTTGAGTTGTTATATATGTGCCAAAAAATATACAAAAGTAAAACATTTATTTAAATACTTAAACAAATGTTTCCTTTTTACTAGTTGTTTTTTTTAGTGCATTTGGTGTCAAATCTACACTATCTTTGAAAAACACATTTGCATCTACCTATTAAACATTAGACATTATTGTTTTAATGAGAATTTAAAAGACAGTAGCAGGAGCGGCATCGGCGTAAGCCTTAACCTTAGGAATGGAGTACACGTTGTCAATGACCTTCTGGAAGGCAGGGTACTTCGTCTCGAGGTCAGGCATGCGCAGCATCTTCTTCAGGTAGTCGAACATACCAGCCAGGACGAAGTCGCCCCATGTCAACTGGAAATGGACAATGAAAACGATTACGTATTGTGAGAGCCGTTCTTTTTTCATCAGGACCTATTTATATTTAGCATTTTATGAAGTTTATGGCATATTTTAAATAAATCGAACCCAAGTCCCATTATATTCGTATCTGTATGTTTTGTGTGGAATCTGCAGTACGATTCTGTAAACATGTCTATGTGAACACCCGGGCGGGCCGCACGACGGGTGACTTGTCAAACCATACTAATAAGATAGAATGACAGCTCTATTGTCGTTCACTCCGCCTAAGTGAACACCGTGAGATGTCGACAGAATCGACTGGCGGAACTAATATACTTAAATACTAAAGTTTCGATGTTCGAATAGATGGATGTTTGTTAGGTACTCAATCACCTCAGAACGGCTGAACGGATCTTGATAAAATTTGGCACAGAGGTAGATGTGCGTTGAAAACTCGTGTGACGTCACTGACTGATAACTTTTTACCGGAAAATGACGTCACAAACCCCCATTGATATTTGAACCGTTTTGTCTTTGTTAATTTTTATTGATTTGATAAAAACAAAAATACGTGTCCATTAATTTTCTATAATAATCTAAATGACGGTCTAAACAGAATCAAATTGTTTTACCCAGGAAACATCCCTATTGCTGCAAGGCGTTGCGATGCGAGGATAAACAACTAAATTATTTGTTATAATATACCTTTCCAAGGGCGAGGTGACCGTCATTCTTCTCGATGATGGCGCTGAGTCTCTCCAAGAAGTCAGGGTACACGTTCTTGACATAGTCTTCGTATTTCTTTTCCTTTACAGCCTCATCAGGTTCGTAGTCAACGGCAGCAGCCTCTGTAAGAAAAAAAGAGGATTTTGAAATGTTTTCAAAAGTTTGTATAGGGCCTTATTGTTTCTACTAGCTGTTGAAGGGGACTTCGCCCGCTTTTTTGTCGGATTTTATCACAAGGGCTAAATACAACTTTTTCTTTTTTAAGCTTATACAAAGCACACTATTACAGCTCTTAACATGCCATGCTGGGGAGTTTGTTGCGCCACTTCTTCCCAGCTAAAACATCAGGAAGTGGTGACAGGCTGGACGATTTGGTGGACTGTCTTCATGTACGTTTTGACGTTCAAAAAGTGCTGATTTTCAGTCTAGTTTAAACAATTGAATTTTGAATTTGAATTTTGCCATGGCCTGACACCTAATGGACGCGCTATTAACAGTTATTTCTTACAGGTTAAGTTGTAATCGATTTGGCATAGTGTTCTTTCAGCCTGCATACGAGTATGTAGAATGCATGGATGCTTGTTGGATGTAGGTATGGATGAGAGGATGTTAGTCTGTCTGCAGTACCACAAACATCAAACTTCGGATAAAAGATTTAGCAGCGTCAAACACTTTCATGTCGAAATTATTGAACTTATTGCAAAAATTTAACAAAAAACGTTAGTTAGGTAGGAGTCATACGCACACGGTATGAGTACCTACTTATCCGTTTTTTGATAGTTGCAAAATTGATGCTATTTATGCGAAGTCATTCCTATGTAAGATCATCAGAATAAGAATCATCAACAACCATCATTAATAATTATTACATTTCCTGTATTTTTATTGTAATTTGTGTGCTTTTAAGATTTATCTTCCAGCAGGCTTTAAACAAGGCAAATCTTAGGCGATATTAAAATATGTCGTCTATAAATACTGAAAGTGCAACTTACTCGCACGGAGGTCATTGACGAGGTCGACGTTCTGGTCGATCTCCAGGGCATCCTCAAGGGTCTCTCCGACCAGTCCGTACTTGCGGCCGAGGTACCGCGCGATGGCGAAGCTCTGTGCGTACTGCTTGCCGTCGATCTCCAAGATTGGCAGCTGGCCGAAGAGGGTCTCTGAAAAATAATGAATAAAGATTTTGTTAATATAATCTCATAGGAACTCGTGGAGCCAGGGCTCGTGGCTAAGAAATAATAGCGGTGGATATGGTTAAGCTACGCATGACAAGGTTGGTCCTGTGTAGGTACTTGTGATCATCCATATTATCTCGAAAACGAACGAAGACTGGAGCCAGACATCCGGGTACGAAGGGGTAACCGGATGAGTGCCTCCAGTCTTACCAAGGAAGGAGTACCTATCGAGTTACTGGGTAACTTGATACTCCTATGGAGAGAGTATGCGGTACAGAGAGTGAAGTCCCGCATACCTCCGTTGAAAAGGGAGGATCCTCCGACCGGACGGTTGTTGTGTCCGGTGGGCAGTTGCCCACCGGACACAACAACCATAGTTGATATTCGGGCTGTTGTATCTGTTCAAATCGCACAGCAAACTCTCACATCGCGATTCAGGATTTTTATTATGTTAGTTCGCAGCTGTCAGGATAGATGGCGTTGCGGGTCTTATTGTTGCAATGTAGATTTTGCTACGTTGATTTTTGTGGCTTCTCCACACCACCAGATGCCAGATGGAATACCAGTCGATCAAGAACACATTGACCCCTATACTGATATTCCACCTGGCTTCCACTGGAAGCCGACCCAAACGCGATGAGTCCAGAATCTAATCAACACAAAAATATCTGGCAAAGTGTTATTAGGTTTTTCAATTAGTAAGTTTTTTTTTATCTCAGTAGACCGTAGGTAAATTACCTGACCTGACAACGTCTCGGCACCGTGGTCCCTGAGATTAAGAGACCTGGCCCCACGTAAACTGCAAAATGCTAGGAGGAGGAAGAGGTAGCAGCCCAGACCTCAGTTTTTGACCGGACAGGGTTGCCAATCATAAAATGGAGCAAACCCACTGCCGAAATCAGACCCTTTACATCATATGTGTGTGAATTATTGTGATGTTAATTAATTTTCCAGGATTACCTATTCTTTAGAAGCAAGGATTCTCATAATAAAATATAAGTACGGGAATGGTAGAAGCCATATTTTCTGCACCACTCATGTTTTCTTTGTTTCAACAAGGCAGACGATTGAGAAAATTTTACAGGCGGGTAGTGACGAAAATTTAAAAGACCACCCTAGAATGACTGACCTAATTTGACTGCTGATGTTCAAAAAGGGCAGTGCGCAAGCCCTCAAATACATGAACATAAACGATGTAGGTGTAGGTACCTACGAAACAAAAAAAGAAGAATCAAAGCAAGTGACATTATGTGGTTTCTGTTTTGCAGTGGAAAAAGCCCCAATGGGAAAATACGTGAGTTTATTAAATGTGTGATACTAACAGCTGAAGTTGAAAATTGGGCGTCTGTGTCAATACTTGAGTCGTTGATGGTTCTAGATAATAAGCACCTAATAAGTAGGTAGGTAGACACTTTCCCACGAAATGTCAGCGCAGCTAAACCTTGGAAAACGATCGATACGCCCGACAAAGAACCTTCTCGTCGTTAAATATTCATTTAACTACTCGTAAATAAATTATTCAATTCTGTTTGTTACCGTACCTACGTGTGTATTTTCATTTTCCTTTTTTTTTTAAACGAGCCTGTTTCTGACAGCATCCAAATAAATATCCACATGGATATAGTTATCTAATCAGTCACACACACACGATAATTCTATCAATAGCACAAACATATGTATTAAAATATCATACAAAAACCGAGGCCAAGGTCACCGTCAGTCGAATCGAGGAACATGTTTTTGTAGGTATGCACACATTGACAAGAGTTAGCGGACGCGACAGAGGGAGCGGGAGCTATTATTTGATATTTTGATGCGAGTGATGTAACATTCAGCGGGGTTATTGCGTAGCGCTCACTCAATGGTCATGTCTTTAATTTTGTCAATTCAAAAATATTCACTGTCTGAATTAGGTACTTTGCCCAGCAGACGATTTTTTTCTTTGCTTGGGATTGTGAAATAAATTATGTGTAAGTAAGTATTATGTAGGAATATTGCTTACTTAAAAGTTACAACAAATTTTTTAAGGATTTTTGATGGTAATTGTCAAGTGACCTTTTGCTCCTCAATATTACTCGTAGAATCGCCGCGACAATAGGTAAGTATCGCCTTGTGGAGACACGTTCAGGGAATTGTTATAATGCAGTGGCATGACGGCAATATCACCGTGAGACACACGCTCGTGGAATCCTAGGGTTCACTAGGCCTGTCCTATGTCACTGGCCCATAGCAGCGAGGTCCGACACCATGACCATAGAAGTATGCTCGCTAATAAGTCCGTGTATTTCCGTTCAGAAACCGCTACTGCTTGCAAACGTGTGCTAGACTTTAGGCGACCTTGACGCGAATGACTGCAAATAACCGCGAAATATCTACCTACTATTGTAACTCTACACAATTGGGTCCACACAGGCGATGGCAATTGCATGACTACCCACATATCGGCCATTGTACTTTATTGAAACTAACTAGGTTGGCAAGTACCTATCTAGTATTGTTATGTTGACACAGGATGGCTGAATCAATTTGCCATTCATTTTATGATAAGGAATATAGCTGCTATGAACGTCAAGTAAATTACTAAAGTGTTGCACTTGTTAGTTTTTAACAAAGTAAATAGTGTGGGTAAGAATAGTGGCGTTATCTATGCCACTGTATGTTGGTGGGTACCTACGTACCTACTTACCGGTTTAAGTCAAATATCCAATCCTTTGATCCTGCTCCTAATCCTAATTCTCAGTACCTACCTAATCTATAATTACGCGAAAATGAGTTGTTTGTCTGTTATGCTTACCTGCCTAAATCGCCAAACCGATTTTGGTACAATTTTGGTAAAGAGATAGATAAGGCCCTGGAGACGGCACAGGCTACTGTAACGCGAGTTTACGTGAGTCAAACTGAAAACGGGCAAAAGCTATTGTTAAAATAAACCTAAGTTGCACCAGAGAACATAAAAGCTTGTTTCTATAGTTATGTCGTTGCGGCAGCGCTGTGTTCAAGGTTGTAGGTAGGTATCCTGTCACCAGAAAATTGTAAACATATTTTTCTCAATAAGGCACGGATGTACTGGGGCTCGATTCTGCTATTGCAATCGTGTCTCAATGACCGGTCAGTGATCGAATATTTGACAACTTTGACAGTTTTTGTATGGGAAATGTGTCAAAAGTTTGACGTTATACGTCAAAAATCGATCATTGACCGGTCATTGAGACACGATTGCAATAGCAGAATCGACCCCCTGGAAGCTACTTATTACATTTGGATGGGATTTGTTGTATTCAAAATGATATGCTCACATTATATTGAAAAATTCCAATCTAAAAAGAGTTTATTATAATCTTACGGAATTTGCATGACATATCCAAAGAATAGCATTCCAGGGCCTAAACCACCAACCCTTAAAACAGTATTAATTTAATATTACTTCCAGTGGGAAAGAGATGGAGCTATACAAGGACGTATAGCTCCGTCTTTTTCCCACTGGAAGTAATACTGCTTTAAGAGTTGGTGGTTAGGCCCCTGTTCGGAAGATAATATTTAGCAGTTAAAACCGAATTCGTAATCAACACATGTGCCCGATCAAGAACAAAAAATATAATATTTCCACAAACTGCATAGCAACAAGACGAGTCATTTCTTGTAAATTGATAATAATCGTATGATGTGAGTGTGACGAACACTTAAAGTGCCTTATCTTGGGTAATAACGACCCAACTGAAGACTCATACGAACAATATTACTATCTTATCTCATTCTTATATTCTGAAAACAGGCAAATAAAAACATAATTATCTTTATGTGTTTTCTTTACTTATGAAAGTTTCACTGGGGGGTCAAAAAATAACCCGTCATCGTGAATTTGGTATCAGCATCAGCAAACACACACAAAACCGGTTTTTTTGTTTGTAACGTTCTCACGGGTAATTTGCTCAAACAATTGTCATATTTTTTGTTAGAGGTTACTTTGCAAAAATGCTACATTAAGAGACAAAAGGCTGTTATCCCCAAAAAGTAATAATTTAATAGTGCAAATAACTAATCACAGCTCTGAGCAATTTTAGTCCCTTATACAGGCATTGACAGATATACTTATAGATTCAACATGATTTTAGACCGATACTCAAATCCGGGCAATACAGTACCTAACTACCTATGTACCTAGG
The DNA here is from genome assembly GCA_947386135.1 of Melanchra persicariae. Lineage (NCBI taxonomy): Eukaryota > Metazoa > Arthropoda > Insecta > Lepidoptera > Noctuidae > Melanchra > Melanchra persicariae. The sequence goes on along the minus strand of OX376664.1, from coordinate 3,397,382 downwards.
TACTTGTATCCATCCACCTAAGAAGAATAAGAATTACTTAAGACTCATTATCGTCAAATCATCCTACTAATATTATAAATGCGAAAGTTTGTGAGGATGAATGGATGTATGTTTGTTACTCTTTCACGCAAAAACTAATGAACGGATCTTGATGAAATTTGGCACAGAGTTAGATTATAGTCTGGGATAACACATAGGATACTTTTTATCCCGGGAGTATGTTCCCTAGGGATAATTATCGACATTCACGCGGGTGGAGCCGCGGGTGGCAGCTAGTAGATATATACTCGTATTATTGGACGTGAAATTCGCGTTGTTGCCGTTTGGAGGAAGCCACAACAACGCGTTGTAAGTTGTTTCTTCGTTCATTTCATTAGGTAACAAGCGTTTTCGATTTTTAGCAATATAATTGGTCACCCGCCTCGGCTTTGCACGGGTGTACCTTATAACACAAACCTCCCCCTGTCCTCTCAAACAACTCTTCCTTAAAACAAAAACAAAAAACCGGCCAAGTGCGAGTCGGACTCGCGCACGAAGGGTCCGTATCATTATCTATTAAAACGGCAAAAAAATTACGTTTGTTGTATGGTTATTTTTAAAGTAAATATATAACTAAATATTTCAAGCGTTGCCGTTATCAATATCGAGCAAAAACGAGCAAAAAATCACGTTTGTTGTAAGCCCCCTTAATATATACAGTATGTTAACTAACAGAGGGCGTTCCCGTTAAACCGCAATAGTATAGCATCCATACATGCTAAAAAAAATAGTACCATTTGAAAACAAAATGTTTTTATTTTTTTTCAATATTAAAATATTGACTAAAAATGTTAAACTAACACGTAAAAGAAACACTCTATACATTATGCATACTCGAAAACGGCAACGTCACGCTTCTTCGAGTACGCATAATGTATAGAGTGTTTCTTTCGCAATGGCGCTTTCGGTAGATGGAAATGGTATAGCCATTGCCTGCATTTGGTCACAGAAGTCGTATGCTTTTTTTGTGGAAAGTCTATTTTACGTACAACAAGAACACATGCTGTGAGATCTGACCGCCAAGAAAGGAACATTATATTAAGAAAGGTTTCACTGCACTTGGTAAATATTTTTTACACATATTTCTATAATGTTAATTTTCATTCTCGGGGAACTTCACTACCATCCAGAAAACTGCAGCAAAACAACTATGTTGTTTCTGTGAGTGTATAAGGTCACCGGTGAGTCAAACCCAGCGGTGATTTCTAATAAAAGTATTTGACTTTGAGCGGTAATAATCTATACACTGGAATAACACGATATTTTTCTCAGTAATAATAATATTGTCTTAACATACTTCCTGGTAACCAGTCCACTTTTGACTTCTAAACCCATAGGCCTATTAACTTTGTTTTCTTCTGTTGTTATAGTTTCCCACCAACTGGGGGTTGTCCTTGGGTGCAATAGCATAACGCATACAGGGATAGTCGTTGGTTGGTACCACATTCCATTAAAAGTGCTTAAAGGCCTCTGCAAGTTGGCTCGGCTCCTCATATGCCTTCCAAAGATCCCAGAGTTCTGAGATATACTGACCCATTTAATAATATTGTATTAGTGCTAATATTAGCAGTACAGCGTTGGAAGGCCTCCCACAAGGTGGATGGATGACTTTGTGAGTGTCGTGGGAATCTGATAGGGGTGAGATGCACAGGACTGTTAGATGTAGCGACACTTGCGGGAGGCCTATGTCCAATTGTGGGTGTCTTTCAGCTGAAATGGTAATGATGATTGTTATATTTTAATTCTGAATACATAGTATGTCAATTTGTTTTAGGTTTCAAGATTGGAAAGAGTATGTAATGCTTGTTGGTTGGCAGCTTATAGAGAAGTGAGACATCAAAACCAACATGACACCAATCGCCCCATTCTGTCTGAAGTAGGAACGAGTGGAGAATTTAATATACCTGTACCGCCACCCCTTCCGCAACATACCTCACAACATTCCAGGCAACCTTCTCCAGCAATAGCTAAAATACCATCAGCAGTATACAGACGTGCTGCTAATACAGCTAGTCATTGCATATTTGTTGACTGTTTTGAATCAGAATGTTTACTTATACCTGCTGCTATAAAGCAGCTTTTACTTTTAAATCACAAGTTTTATATACCTCCAGGAGCACGAATATGTAATTATCACTTAAATCATGGCCATTGGAATGAATTAACCTCCCAGTTAAGAGACTTCTTTACTGGTACACAGTTTGACAACATTTTAAATATGTTGCAGCAAGCTGCCAAATACCACTTTGATTTTTCGAATATTGCAATTATGCCAGAATATTTATTATTATTATTATTATTATTTATTTAATTTCAGACAAAATAGTCCACACAGGCACAGCACACACACAACAGCAACAAAATACTTAAAATACTTAAAAGTTGTTAGTAACAAAAATAGCTTATACCCTATGTTAGTACTTATATACTACAAGAGACATGGTTGTTTTGATGAGGGGCTCTCATCAAACTTATCCGCAATCACTTTCAGGAGGCTGTTGCTGCTGCCACGCAATCTGGCGAGAAGAGATGCACTCTTCTTGCGCACGACAGCTGAGAAGCTATCGACTCTGGCTTGAGCAAACATCTCTGATGCGCTGCAACAACGCGGCAGCCCCATCAGCGCCCTGAAAGCGTTGTTATACTGGACGCGCAGCGCACCGGTGGCCCGTTTCGTACAGCTGATCCATAGGGGGCTCGAGTACAGGGATGTGCAGTATGCTCTGAAGAGCGTGTGTTTCACATCTTCTGCACATCGGGCGAACCTACGAGCCAACATGTTCGCCCGAACCGCCAACGCCCTGCGCTCCCGTTCCACATCATCATCATCTTTAAGGTCGTTAGCAATCAAATGCCCAAGGTATTTGAACTGATGTACCCGACGAATCGGAACATCGTTGATTTTAACTGCTGGCACATTTACTGGACTTTTCTTGCCAACGGCCTTAAAGACCATGAGTTCCGATTTTTTGACATTATAAATCAACCCGTGGCCAGCAGCGTAGTTCTCACATATTCCTACCAGTTTCCTGAGAGCACCGACCGAGGGAGCCAACAGCACCATATCATCGGCGTAGCTTATGTTGTTGAAACATAACCCGTCAACAAAACAGCCCATATGCGCCCCGCTGAGTTCCTCGATCAGTGCATTCATGTACAAGTTAAAAAGATTAGGGGAGGTTAAGCCCCCTTGCCTCACACCACACTCCAACCTGTATGATACAGAAGACTCATTCCCCCACCTTACAACGTTTGTTTGGTTGCCGTACCAGTACTTAAAAACGTTCAGCAATTCCTCAGGTATCCCTATTTCCTTTAACTTATCCCAAAGAATTTCATATGAGACCAGGTCGAAGGCCTTGGAAAGATCTAGAAACGCCGCATAGACCGGCGTACTCCTATCAGCGTAGTACCTGACAGTGTGCTTAAGGCAAGCAATGGCGCTTTCGGTAGATAAGCCAGGTCGAAAACCAAATTGTGCATCGTGCAATCGCAAATATTTCTCTAGCTGCACATTAAGCACACTGTCAAGCACTTAAGCTATAATCGTTGCTAGAGAGATAGGCCTATAATTCGACCGGTCTGATGAGTCACCCGTTTTGTTCTTAATTACTGGTACAACCACCATATTGTCGCTCGTATGTCATTATTGGTTAAGTATGACTTCTAATCAATTTTATGATTTATTAAATTCTGTACCAAATCTATCAAACTCTGTACCTAATGCCACTATGGCTTTGTGCAAATATTTAGTTAAGCTGAGAACTGGTGACAGTAATGAAAGATTGGCTACACTATTTGAGAAATCTCGAACTACCTTCAGAACGCCGGATGAATTCAGCTAGAGAGTGCCTCTTGAGAGGCAGAATTAAATCGAGGCACGTTAATAGTCGCACCTATTTTACGTATTTATTAATTAGCAAAGATGATGCTGTAGCTAATACATTAGATGCAATAGTCGGCTACTCATGCAATTGCCTGGTTGGAAAGAGAACTGTGGGCTGTTGCGCTCATATAATGACTATAGTTTGGTTCTTGAGCTGGGGACGTTATAACGATATAACTGCTCCAGCTTCGTATTTAGATAATTATTTTGATGAGTATGAGGAATAATAAAGGTAATTGGTACCTAACAATGCTATTTCTGCTGATTTTACATGTCAAATACGTAGAACATCTATAGGTATATTTGTTGTAACATTAAATACACCTAATGACTACCTACATGAAAAGTGTTCATATTATGTGTTTTAAAGCTTTGTATACATTAGGTAGGTAACTTATTCATTTGTGCATAGATCTGGGATAAATTGAAGTTAATAAAATAAAATCTCTATCTGACTGAAGTTGTTTTATTTCGATAATGTCACATAAGCGCTGCGAGGTCATAAAAAGCACGATTATTTCTTTTTTTTTTCAATAAGCAGCTGTTCTCTTATTTTGTTTTTAACTATGTTTGTTGTTTTGTACCTACATGAGTGATCTGTGGTCATTTTATAAGTTGAGAGTAGTTTAGACATAATTTTTAGGTTATCTCCGAAATTGTTTAATTACTTTAAAACCCGGATACTAATGTGAAAATGAACACTTTTATTTAATAGTATATAAAGCGTAGTCTATAATAAATAAAGATTTATTGTGTTTCAACTTAAGACGGATTTCCATACATCGTTGGTCATGATCCTTTCAACTGTCTAACTATCACGGTTCATGAGATAAAGCCTGGTAACGGACGGACGGACAGCGGAGCCTTAGTAATAGAGTCCCATTTTAACCCTTTGGGTACGGAATCCTAAAAATATAATCGTTATCATTCATTTTTAAAAGAGTTCCGTACATCATCTGTGAAAATTTCAACTGTCTAACTATCACGGTTCATGAGATAAAGCCTGGTAACGGACGGACGGACAGCGGAGCCTTAGTAATAGAGTCCCATTTTAACCCTTTGGGTACGGAATCCTAAAAATATAATCGTTATCATTCATTTTTAAAAGAGTTCCGTACATCATCTGTGAAAATTTCAACTGTCTAACTATCACGGTTCATGAGATACAGCCTGATGACAGACAGACAGACCGCGGAGTCTTAGTAATAATAGGTCCCGTTTTTACCCTTTGGGTACAGAACCCTAAAAAAGAATACCCATAGCAGGATGCCTAATTTAGTATAAGAATTGGGTCCAACCTGAGTCTCCAACAAAACTCTCCATTGTAACCTCTACAGCACGTAGGTACCTAATAAAATAAACTACTGATATCGAAAACAGAGGTTGATTGATTAATTTAAGAACCGCTATTATCATTAAAACCAAGTAAAAGGTCTTTCTATAAGTACCAAGAACACTGACATCCTTGAATGAACAAGCAACACACGTTCATTTAAAAAAATATATCTTCTTGACAAGCAACAGGGGCCCTTATAGTTTTGCAACAAGCACTCTAATTGATAACTTCAAGCAAGCATTGTTCTGTTAATTTAAGGATGTTGATACACTGCTCACCTCGCTACAATAGTGCTTGTTTTTGGTTGACTGTAAACCCGTGACCCACCGCTTTCTTTACACAATTCATTCAATGTCTTCTTATAAATAGCCTTTACTTGTTATCAAAACAGTTAGTCGTGGACACGAACGTTGTGTGTGAAAATATTTTTCAAATTTACAATCTAATAGTGTAAAACACGAAGGTAGCATAAATAAAAAAACCCATACAAAGCATTGCCCAACTAGCTAAAGAAAACCTATTCCGAAGGCAAAATTGTGTTTTCTTTTTGTGTACATACATAAATAGCGGTACCTAAATAAAATAAAAACGCTACAAAAAGAAAACTGTTGCACTGACAGATAGTCATAAATACTATTATACCGGGAAAAAAGAACGGCATATATGGCAACGGGAGCGAAAAGGCGGGAAAAACCTAGTTCCCAATAAGGGCGATCCCTAATAACACAACGTTTAATTACGAGATGGAATGGGATATCATATGGGTTGCGGAATAAAGCACCTAAATGACCTCCCATAAAACTCCCGACATAAACCATGAGTTCAAGGAACCCTGTCTGTCCCTTGACACGGCTGGGTTCAGTTCAGCAGCGAGCGGCCCTACCATGATGTGTTTAAAGCGTGAGTCGTTCGAGCGAGAAGGAGGGATGGAGCTATACACCCTTTATAGCTCCATCCCTCCTCGCTCGAACGACTCACGTTATAACACGTCATGGTAGGGCCGCAGTTGTCGATTTATCTATGCCATGCATAGGTAGGTACGGAATACGGAATGGGCAATTGGGCACGGGTACTTGTAGCTGTGGAGCAGATTATAGTTCATTAGGGGCAAGCAAAGCAGTGATTCCGGAGCTTTCACAGCTCACTGTATTTCAAATGAAACCGATTTGTATGAAACTTGATAGGCATTCCCAAGATTAAGAACGGGGTCGAAAAGGGTTTAGAGAAACATTAAGAGCAGTAAAGTTTTCCATAGAAATTGAAAAATCACTTTCTCATTGCCAAGAATAATAAATTGCGTGTTTGTGTGAAATGCCGTTATGTTGAATAATCTTAGGAGACTCTTTATTTAGCAGTTTTTGTTTATTTTGTCCTTTTTTTGTTGAGTTTAAGTCATGATTCACGAATCACTAAGGCTCACCGCTCAATATTGTTAGTAATTGACTAATAGTTTTGAAATAATACCTAGTTATTTATTTGACTATTGGTCAAGCTAAATACCTATTAATCGAAAAACTGACATTAACGACATTTAAGGTGCCCATAATTTGGCACAAAACTCGCCCTCAGCTTGTAGGTATGTTGCAAATCGCTATACTATTGTATATCTCGAGTTTTATACTAGGTATTAGTTTATGAAGAAATAATATTTATTATTATTTAATGAAAAAAAAACCGGTTGTATTTTTAACCGATTCAAAAAAGGAGGAGGTTCTCAATTCGATTGCATTTTTTTTTGTATTTGCAGAGAAGTATATTCTTTCACATGAAACAAGATTTTATCAAATCAGTTCATAAATGACGGAGATATATAGTAACAAACATCCGAATCGAGAACCTCCTTTTTTTTAAATCGGTTATCTAGAAAATTCCACCATAAACAGGTGTGCGATACGAGTATAGTACCCGTCATCTTATCAGCATGGAAATCCGTGGAAACACATAGTACAGTTAACAAAACTATTTGGTACGCAAGCAGCTAACTCGTAACTACTTTTAAACAATATTGTAAATGTTCTGAGTAGACAATTATTATTGTACACCACACTCGTAAGTATGTCATTATAAGCTTAAAAAGTTATAATGCACACGTTAGAAATAAATATTGGTAGTGCAGTGGAAAAAATAATATTTTTTCCTGTATACCAAATAGCTTTGTTGACTGTACATATTATCACAAGTTTATGATACGGTGGCCTAGTTTACTAATGAAATATAATAACCATAGCAGTCGATGTAGCCAATAGTCACTGTTGTAGTTTCATCATCATCATCTCAGCCGAAAGACGTCCACTTCTGGACATAGGCCTCCCCCAAGTGTCACTACAACAACCGGTCCTATGCGTCTCGCATCCATCGGCTACCCGCGACCCTCACCAGGTCATCGGTCCACCTTGTGGGAGGCCTTCCAACGCTGCGTCTTCCAGTACGCGGTCGCCACTCCAGAAATTTTCGGCCCCGTCGACCATCTGTTCTGCGAGCAATGTGCCCTGCCCACTGCCACTTCAATTTGGCGATCCTACGGGCTATGTCGGTAACCTTCTCTTACGGATATCGTCATTCCTGATTCGATCACGCAAGGAAACTCCGAGCATTGCCCTCTCCATTGTCCTTTGGGTGACTTTAAGCTTTCTGATGAGGCCCGTAGTTTCTTTAATTATAGCGTTATTCTGACAACTAACGGCCGTTTTCTATAATATATCTCAATCCCAATCTTGACTCGATCCTTGTCTGTAACCAATCAACGGCCGAGTTTGTCCTTCACCACACAATCCTCACCTTTGATTGGTTACAGACAAGGATCGGGATCAAGATTGGGATTGAGATATATTATAGAAAGCGGCCGTAAGACGTCGGCGTCGTCGTAGTTGATGAGAAATAACGCGGATATCGCTTTTTATTCGCGCGATCCGACCTCTTCGCAGCTTCGGTAGTTATAATGAGATTAAAGTAATTTGTATTTGCAATTTTTTCCATTCCACTCACAGCTCACTTCAACGAATTGTACGGATATTCTTTTCGGAATAAAACAGCATTTTTGAAATTGTTGAATTATTGGATTATTGTCATAGGCTATTAGCACATAATCATAATAGCTGATAGGAATGTAGTGTATTCTGATAACGTTTGGGGATTTTGAGGCTTATCAATAAGAAAATTCACGCCGTATGAATCAATCACAGGCGCGGATTTGTATTTGTATAGGTAAATTATATGCTTGTTTAAGAACGGAGCAATGCAGCATGTTTTTTTCCTAAATACGACCCAAAATGGATCACTTAGATATAGCGACTACTCCGTTTCTACATGGATGCTAACTTTGCGATCTATATTATCTACGAAAAGTTAAAAAAAAAGTTCTTTCGGTGGCAACAAAGCTAGGACAGCAGGATGCGTTGTACCTATTGCACATCTCTTGGTCCCTCGAAACTTTAATGATGATATAGGAACCACACAATGGGTATAATATAAGAAAATCGCAGACCAATTAACCAGCCAATAATAAATTATACAGCCTCAGATGGTTAAGGCATGTAAGAGACGCCCTGAGGATATATAGTCAGTTACCTTGAACCTGTTGAAACAAAGACGTAGAGACCGAAAATAAAAGGACCTTTTGTAACCTCATTGCCTGGCCTGAACTGCAGTGCGATTCTGTAAGTATGTCGTAGTGAACACCCGGGCGGGGCGCACGACGGGTGAGTTGTCAAACCATACAAATAAGATAGAATGACAGCTCTATTGTCGTTCACTACGCCTAGGTGAACACCGAGAGATGTCGACAGAATCGACCGGCTGAACACCCAAGACTGTCAACCTGCAGTGCGATTCTGTTAACATCTCAGTGCTAATTCTATGTACGGAAACGGAGGCTATTTTGACAGATTGCAACTGAGATACGAATGCGGACGTTGTTTAAAAGTAGTTGGTCCTCTCAACGTGCAAACTTAGGTGAAATAAACTTCAGTGAGCTGTGAATTCATACTTGATAAGATGGAATGACAGTTCACTTCAGGCAATTCAGGCTCACCTCTATAATAATATTATAGAGGTGAGCCTGAAGGGCCTGAAGTGAACTGTATATTACTCTTTGATGCTCACTCCACCAAAGGTTACGCGGTGTGATGTTGAGGGAATAGATCGGCTGGTCTCTGCCTAATTTAACAAAATTAAAATTTTGTAAGTTTTTCCAAAGAATTCCTGCTTTATTAAAATGTCATAAAACTGACTTACCTATTCCATTTTTAACAAATTATATACCCTCGCGGCCTCGACATATTCGTCAAAAATAGACAGACCCTATTTTTTATATGTGGTGACGAGTGGGCGTTTTGGGGGACTGTCTTTATGTAAAATTTGACGTTCAAAAAGTGCTGGCTCTCAGCCTAACTTGAATAAATGACTTTTGATTTTGATTTTGATTTTGATTTTTGATATAACTGAATTCTTGTATTCAGTTATAATCCTAGATGATGTTCTAGGCCCTGTTTAATATAACTAGGTAATTTAGGATCTTCTGATGAGCAGCTAAATATTGGAAAAGAGAAGGACTAGGTCATCATCATATCAGCCGAAAGACGTCCACTGCTGGACATAGGCCTCCCCCAAGTGTCGCCACAACAACCGGTCCTGTGCGTCTCGCATCCATCGGTTACCCGCGACCCTCACCAGGTCATCGGTCCACCTTGTGGGAGGCCTTCCAACGCTGCGTCTTCCGGTACGCGGTCGCCACTAGGACTAGGTACGAAGATATATTTAGTTATTTCAAGAGTTACTCACGGGGCTTGAATGCAGGCCAATCCTCGGAGGAGATGCGGCGGTCGTCGAACTCCTGGCCACCATACGCCAGCAGCAGGCGAGCGGACTCACCCAGAGCCTTCACGGGGAAGTAGTAGAAAACAACCTTCGACATGATTCTGGAACAATTGGAACGACATTATGGGCATCGAGGATAGAAATCAACACAGGAGCGTGAAGCCCAGAAAAAATAGAGTCCCATGACCAGCAACAGGGAAAGTCGGGAGTAGATTTTATATAATAATACTCTTAGGCTGGACTCATACATTCTGAATTCCTCTCTGAATTCAGAGTCGGAATTCATATTATTAATTAAGAAAGCCCGGAAATGCATACAATGTCACTATACCCCACACATTCAGATTTTCTCAGATTATGATTTTTTCAGATCGATAGTGAAATTATATGCATTTCCGGGCTTTCTTAATTAATAATATGAATTCAGACTCTGAATTCAGGGAGGGATTCAGAATGTATAAGTCCAGCCTTACCAAGCATGTTTGAGAAAAGGATTTAATACGCTAGTTATACAACGTGGAACAGAATAAACGCATGTAGCCATCATTAAGAACAACTTTTACTATGAGACCAATCCCAAAATCGCGAAAAAAGATCAGCTGTTCAGTAGGTACATTTTGTCAAGTTATAATGCGCACATACATGTATGGGGCAGTCGAATTTTTTTCCCCGATTTCAGTTAAAGTTGTTCATAATGAGAGGAGTAAATATTCTGTTACACGTTGTAGAAGAAAATGTATTCAGTAATAGTTAAAGTCTAAACACAATTAGATTACCCTATTATTGGCCGGTTTTAACTTATTTTTAACCGACATCAAAAATTGAGGTTTTCAATTCGACCCGTTCGCATGACATTCATGATTCATGTAATATTGTCAGAATTGTAAAAAAATTGTGTAAACCGGCTTCTAAACGTGTGTGGCAAATTTCGTGATTATGTTTGTATGTTTGTCCCCTACATATCTCAAAAACTATTAGTCTGATTGCAAAAATTACAACTTAGGGAACAGTGCAAGTTTCATTAAAATCGGTCCAGTAATTTTAGAGATGTTCAGCCACTAGGAAAACGTGTCGTTGGCATAACAGCGTAATTATTCTAAAACATAATTCGTTATGCATGTTATTATTTCAGTGTTTGCATGCAGTTAGGCTCTTGCATGCAGTTAGGCTCTAGCTAAATAATCTCTATGAAAATTTTGAAAAGTGGCTTAGAAATTACAAAAAAGTTATCGTGTATTCGTTAGATGGCAACATAAAATGGTTCGTCACTTCATGAAAGTATCATAGAAGATAATAAAATTATGGAGGGATAAGTACTTATTCATTTTATGTAAGTAAGTAATTAGTTTCAATTAAATTACAACTAAAATTTAAAAAAAAAAGTACCTACCTACTTGCTTAATTTAAAAAAAAAACCTACTGTTTGAAGTCGGCTAAAAAACAAACCGACTTTAAAACTGTAATTTATCTATTTAATAATAAAATTAAAAAGGGAGAACACAAAGTTTTATCTTTTAAAAAAATCTAAAGAAAGTATATACTTACCAACTATTCTTTTGAGGCCGTGGCCAACTTTAACATTTTGAATAAACGTTGTTACTTGGTAGTCGTATAATATCTACAACGTGTAATGTTACACGTTGTATAAATTTTATGGTGGTGCAGACAACATGGCAGGTGCAACAAAGGAAAAACAAACAGAGAAAACAAAAAAATACATGATTATACATTTATCACGACAAAACATTGCCGACTACATACTGCATTACACAAACAAATCAAACCGGTTCCCCCGTATAGTAGGTAGGTACCTAATTTGTCTCGGTTTATCGTTATCTCATTAGTCCTTACTAGTATCTACTCGAGTGAGAGGAAACTTGACTCCCTGATATAAAGCTACTTACTTAATTTAAAGATTAATTAATCTAGTTACTATGGTAGCCAGGAATATCTACCAAAATATCAACGTAATAGAAAGTAGGTACCTACTTACCTAATAAAAACTAAGTATAGATTACCTACCCGTACAATGAAAAGAGAAATAAATTTACATTTCTGCACTGGCCATTTTAAATTAAAAAACCCGTAAAAAATTAAATTTTTCAGCCAATATTGATTCAATCAAGTTTTACATACAAAATAATGTTGGATAGAACAGCTATAAATACATTCCCGGTAAAAAGAGCGACTACTCACTCACCGGCAAAAGAAAAACGTCAAGAAATCGCCTTGTACTTCCAAAATTAATGTTTAAAGATTACCTATGAAAACCTAGAAAGTTGTGAATTACTTGGGAAACAAGAGATTAATAGACGTATCCGCCTTAAATTGTCAATACTTACGATTTATTTTAGGAGCTAGTAGGCAGTGGAGTGTGGTGTGTCGTCGAAGGAGCGTTCGCACGAATACTGACGCGTTGCCGCGTGCCGGCCGGCCGGCTAGTAGCCGCGCCCGCCACACAAAACAAACCACGACCAACAACGCTATAGCGACCAAAATACAAATTGGAATGACCTTTCACGAACACAAAATAAACTTTATTGTTGAAACCTTAGGGTATACTTCGTATTAGCAAATTAACGCAAACGTTTGATAAAAATACGCCAAGTGTACGCCAACATCAAGTTTTTAACCAACCTCTGTCGAGTTGTCGGTTGTATTGTAGGTAGGTATTCGATAATACTTCAAGTAATTTTAAAGAATAATTATGCCTAATTACCCCTTAATTGTCTCGTTTGAAGGTAGTAGTCCCCAGGGGGTCAAGGTTAGTTTTAGTCATCCCGAACCTGTTTTACCCGGATAGCACAAAAACATAAAATTGAAAAAAAAAATACGATTGAATCAACTTATCATTGCAATGTTCATGATTCACGTAAGTAGGTAGGTACCTACTTACTATAGTTATAGTTTTAGATTTCGAGACTGTTCCCTGTCTCTGTCCTTTGTATGTTTGAGTTACTACCTACTTACCAGTAAGTAAGGTATTAATATTAATACATAACTACATAAGTAAGTATAAGTACTTTATATAGTTAGTGAGAAGTAATCCGTAAGTAGGTACTCAATAACTACTTCCCTCCTATAATATTACAAATACGAAATTAACTATCTGTCAGTCTGTTACGCTTTTACGCTAAAACGGCTGAACGGATTGTCATGAAATTTGGCAGATATTATAGCCTGGGATATAGAGAAGGACAAGTGCTTTTTTACGCGATAACCGACATCCACGTGGTTGGAAAAAGCTAGTAAGTACTTACTTTATTAATGCGAAAGTACCTAACTCTGTCTGTGCCTCTGACTATGTGTCTGTTACTCTTAAACGGGTGAACGGATGAAACTTGGCACAACACTTTTATTCCGGTAGTAAGTATGTTACCTTGTGATATTTTTTTCGGCATTCACGCGGCCGAATCATAAGTCTTTTCCATATATTTATTTCATTACTAGCTGTCCCCCGCGGCTTCGCTCCCGTCAACTGGCTACCTACCTACTTACCCTACACCTACCCTACACCTACCCTACACCTACCCCACACCTACCCTACACCTACCCCACACCTACCCTACACCTACCCTACACCTACCCTACACCTACCCTACACCTACCCTACACCTACCCTACACCTACCCTACACCTACCCTACACCTACCCTACACCTACCCTACACCTACCCTACACCTACCCTAAGGATTTTACTAACTTTCTAATTTTTTTTTTTTTTTTTTTTTTTTTTCATAAGAACCTTCTCCTGACAATAACAAACACAACAAAAAAAGAATTAGTGAAATCGGTCCAGCCATTCACGCGTGATGCCGTGACCAAGGAAAACGGGTTTCATTTTTATATATATAGATATCCCATAGTGAAAGTTCTTCATAATGATGAGTACAAATTAATCCTTCAATGAAATAATAGGACTGGAGAGTTTTTCGATATTCCTGGATTTGGCTATCTACGCACTCTTTAAAAAATGAACCTGTATACCCTACACATTCTAAATCCAATTCGCCTATTATGTCCCACTGCTGGGCAAAGTGGGTGCCTGAGCATGGAAGGCTAGGAAGAGGTGGCGAGACGACCTAGACGCATTCTGCAATGGCTGGTTTGTGATGACCCTGGAACCGAATACCTGGAATGATTTGAGGGAGACCTTTGCCAAGAGTGGTAACACTGGGAACGTATGGGCAGAATAAAAAAAAGCGGCCAAGTGCGAGTCGGACTCGCCCATGAAGGGTTCCGTAGCAGCAAGTAAAAGGTTTACCTTTTACTTGATTTATTGCGGTTTACGATTTATGACGTATTAAAAAAAAACTACTTACTAGATCTCGTTCAAACCAATTTTCGGTGGAAGTTTACATGGTTACCTATGTACATCATATTTTTTTTTTTTAGTTTTATCATTCCCTTGTTTTAGAAGTCTCTCGCGCAAACTATTCAGTTTTTAAAAAAATGATATTAGAAACCTCAATATCATTTTTGAAGACCTATCCATAGATACCCCACATGTATGGGTTTCATGAAAAAAAAAATTAAGTTTCAGTTCTAAGTATGGGGAACCCCCAAAATTTATTGGTTTTTTTTCTATTTTTGTGTGAAAAAAAATAATAATAATAAAGATTTATTTCTCTCAAAAAGGTACAGACATTGTTCGTGACATATTATTTCAATCAAATTTGTAACCTATGTGAGAGCTGGAGTCTGTAGTGGGTTCGGGACCTGTATGACAGATCTCCAGGCTCTCACCCTCTTAAAACAATACTATTAAGCACTAATTTGTAAACATCAAAGCCTTCACGTACAGAGAGGAATATTTAAAAACTAAAATAGGAAAATGTTAAAACTAAAGATGGTGTGTCTGTGGGTGTGTAGTGTATGGTGTGTGTTGTGTGAAAATCTTAATGCGATTCACAGAATTCATCTACTTAACAAGTTTCAACAGTATAGTTCTTATAGTTTCGGAAAAAAAGTGGCTGTGACATACGGACGGACAGAAACACAGACATGACGAATTTATAAGGGTTCCGTTTTTTGCTATTTGGCTACGGAACCCTAACAGAGCTATAAAAACGAATCGGCTGCCGGCTCCGGGAGAGTTTATCTATGTGTAGACATTAAAACTGCAGTGTATGTTGTAATATAAATATTTTATTAAACACTAGTGGTCCGCCCCGGCTTCGCCCGGATGTACCTATATTTTTATTCAAAATATTCTTTCGTAAATATTTAAAACCTCGTCCGGACAATTTATGAACACAACAAAAAAAATATTTAAATCGATCAAACGAACAGCAATTCATTTTTTTTAAATTTTATAAAAAAAGAAGAAAATAAAATCAAGAGCTACCAAACAACTACTTATTATTAATAATGGAAACATGTGCGTCTTATTCGTCCTAATAATATAAATGAGTAGGTAAGTATCGTATCTACGATGAGTCGAACAATCAGTAATACTCGTAAGTGTAATAACAAGGTAATAACAATTGAAATACAAACAAAAACGCGCTTATTGCTAGGCACAGAACAGAATAAAAGCTAAATTGCTGCATGACTACACACATGCTGTTAATTGTACCTACCTACCTATGAATAATAAGTGAGTAGTTTAATTAAGCTAAGAAAAATAGGTATAAGTACCTAAGTAAAGTATAAAGTTTTACAGACTAACACAAATTATTCTTAATAAGTTTACCTATTACTTCTAATAAAGCTTTGAAATCATGAAATCTGTTTTTTTGTTTGAAAGCGGTTAACTCTGGAAGTTGAGGAAAGTTATAAGAGAGGAGAGAAAGAACAACAAGCGAAAACGAAGTAAAAACGCGAGCGAGTGAAACCGCGGGGCACAACTAGTGTTGATTTAATAATCGGCAGTTTCAGGAAACAATATTTTTGCCTGACTAGTCCCTAATTAAAAAGCTTGATAATGACCTTATCAACAGAAATCATAATTATTTAATATTTAATATTACTTAAGTACTAACTTATATACTTACTTAATTAATACAAACACGCGAGATAACCACAGATGGAAACTTTGGTAATCTTATTGCCACTTTTTCACTATAGACGGCGGTGTAACAGAATAAACGCAATATCTCTTAAGGGGTCATTGTACTCATCATTATGAACAACTCTTACTATGGGACCAACACTGAAATCGCGAAAAAAATCGACTGCCCCATACGTTTCTGTGAGCATAACTCGACAAAATGTACTGAACAGCTGTTTTTTTTTTCGCGATTTCTGGGTTGGTCTCTTATTAAGTAAAACTTGTTCATAATTATGAGTACAATGACCCCTGAAAAGGAATACCTCTTAAGATACGAGCAACAGAATAAACGCAATTTAGTGTTTATTCTGTTACACGTTGTGGCAATGCAAGAGGGGTGAAAAAAAAATTAAATCGTGTGCGTCAGATTTTCAGAGGGGCTGTGCAGTGAACCCTACAGATGCCCCCATTTCAGAATACTTAAACAGAATTAGAAGTCGAACTATAGAAAAAAATCAAATGAAATGAAAAAATGTCTTTCCTAAGAACAGTCGACGCGTATCTTTTGCTCATATCGAGTTATAATTCACATTGGGAAACTTGGACTGTACAAAATGCATGATACATTGTACAAATGGTACGAAAGCTCTAGCATACTCCTTGGAACAAGGATCGTCACTCAGCGCCAACAAGATGTTACAGGTTTCCTTATAAAATGATTTATTATTTTGAGAGAAATTATTTTTTGTGATGTATGTAATGAATTTTTTAAATGCTTTCTCTTTTGCGTCGCTCAGGTGCGTGTTAAGTAAGATATTGTCAGCGCGACCGCAACAGATGACACAATCCTTGCACACAGATCTGTAATGGATGGACAGTGATTTAAGTCTCCTCAACCTTTCCATGGGAACCACTTCCAACCAATGGCCTCTGAAAAAAAAAAGATAAATGTAAATTTTGATCAATGGTTGTCAATAAAAATCTAATAATACGGTACTGATACCTAAATCATTCAGGCAATAAAATAAATGGTAGGTTATTTGGGTCATCTGTCCTCTATGCCTCATGCTCAGCAAATGAATGAAGTACAAGTCTAGGAGTCACCAGGTTGGAAACCAGGGTCACAGTGTTTCTGGGGGGTCCAAACGCCTCCTGCCGGAGGCTCTATGCGGGGATCGTGCGGTCCATGGCCCTTTATGGGGCCCCAGTGTGGGCACTGGACCTAAAGAAGCGTCCAGCCCGACAACTGAACGCGTCCCAAAGGGTCATGGCCATCCAGCTGATCCGGGGATACCGCACGGTCTCCCGCGAGGCGGCCAGCCTCCTTGCCAGATTGCCGCCATGAGATCTGGAGGCGAGAGCCCTCGCGCACGTCTACGGCGCGTGGAGGCGCTAAGCCGGGGCGAAACTCTGCTGCCGCGGCAAATTGCAGCGTGGCGGACGGAGCTCCGGCAAGATACCATGGCGGTATGGAGTCAGCGACTGTCACAACCCAGTGCTGGGCACGCCACAATAGCGGCGATAGTGCCCCTCTTTGAGGAGTGGCTGGAGAGGCGCCACGGCGTCCTCACCTTCCGCCTGACGCAGGTACTCACCGGACACGGTTGTTTCGGGAGGTACTTGTTTCGGATTCGGCGGGAGGAAACACCCGGGTGTTTTCATTGCGAGGATCGCCCGGAGGACACGGTTGAGCATATGGTGGAGGTCTGTCCCGCTTGGGCGGAGGACCGCCGTGTCCTCGTCGAGGCGATCGGCGGCGGCGACCTCTCGCGTCCGGCCCTGGTTCAATCCATGGTCCGGAGCGAGGAGGCATGGGAAGCCGTCACCTCCTTCTGCGAAGCAGTAATGCTAGTGAAGGAGGAGGCGGGCCGCGTGAGGGAGAGACAACCCTCACGCCCTAGCCGCCTAGGGAGACGCACCGGGCGTCGGGAGTCGCTGGGCGATTCCCGGCCACCGTAGGTGCAGGTCTGCGGACGGCGAGCGCAGGCCCAGGCCGACGGCGCGTTGTGTTCCACGCGCGCCTCAGAGAGATGTCAGCATAGGAGTAGGGGCCCGTTAGGGCCAGTGCCTGCCAAGGTCGCGGATTTTGTCACTAGGAGGCACTAGGAGGAGCATGGGTGGGTTTTAGTCAGTAAGAGTCTGACACTCCCTGCCGCTCCACCCAGAGTGGAAGGGGTCATTTGAAGATTTCCCATCCTTAAAAAAAAAAAAGGGTCACAGTGTTGAAACAAGAATAAATTATATACATACTTATAAGAAAAGGTTAATTCAGATCCCTTTTTCACTGGTGCTATGGTTACGAGCGCTGCGCTGTTCCGTAGCCCTGCTACATATGAATTCGGCAGACAGGAATTGGGCAGGTTTCCGAGGAACGGGAAATATCCGTTGTTATGGTAACTGTGCGCTGACATGTGCGATTCCGTGCACAATAACGTGAAATGCTGCAGCTGTACTGGATTACAGTACAATGCCAGGTGCATCATCACTCTGCTCACTGCGTGAATGGCTGCACTCTTCTCTTTGGGAGAGTCTGGTAGAAATGATGTTCGTTCATCCAAATAATGTATTATATTGGCTACATACAAACATCTGTTAAACATAGTCCCATATAAGAAATGTGCGTCATAATGAGAATTTAGCAAAGAAAACTTTTGGGGACCAAAAATCTCAGCAAAAGAACTGTTTTCCATGCGATCAACACCTAACTCATTTGATGCTGTGATGAACTCATCCCAAGAGCTGCACAGTTGACGAATTTTGAGAGTAGCCTTAACGGGTAGGTTGAATTCTTCTTCTAACATAATTTCTATGATTTTACATTCAAAAATATGCCCATCTTGCATAGCTTTATCTTTGCATCGTTTGTCGCAAAACATGGCAAAACAGCATCCTTCACAAGGCATCAAATTCAAGTCCATCTTGTGACAATGGTGGCATGCAGTGGCATGATTCATGATGTGAGTTGCTCCTACAAATGCTGTCTCAACTGCTACAAGAGTACCGACAGGTATATCTCTGGCTGCCACCACTTTTGGTTGTCCCGACTTCATGATGACTTCTACATCTGTAGTGGCACACGGTATCTCTGGGTTGTGGGCTCCTTTAAGTCTGAAGAATTCTTCAGTAAACGGACTGGATCTAAAATATGAATATTAAATTAATGTTAACATTTCATTCATTATTACTAATTTGTTTAGATAACCATCAATTTATACACAAACATATTGAAAATTAACTGCCTACTGAAAATGTCATAGTTTACACAAGGTACAACAAACATTATTTTGATTGAATAAGATTAAAACAATTTTCTTTTCTACATTGCGTGGCATAGAAATTATTAGAAAGTGTTTGTGCAGAATCAGTTCAAAAGCAAGTTAACTGTTGATATCCCTATTTTTGAAGACTAGCACTTCGCCCGCGACTTCGTCTGCGCGGATTTAGTAGGTAGTTACTCCACAAACTTCAACGGTCCTCTACCTCCTTTTAAAGGTTAGTTTTTGAAAATGAATCACAACGATTTTCATTAATTACCTATACATTTCGGCTTATTTTGTAGTCTCAGGAGGCCTTAGACAATGGCCCATTCATTTAGCGAATGCGACTATCGAAATGCCAAAATGTAGGAATTTGATCACGTGACATTTCAGTGTACGTTACCCCAACAAGAAAGTGTCTCCTAGAGTTATATGAGTAGAACGTATCATTGGTGCCTTATCTGTTGTAAATGTGCCCCCACATAAAAAATGTGTGCCCCCTGTCGTTTTGGAAAAAAACGGAAAAAACGATTCTTGCTGGGGTAACGTTTTTCTAGCAGGAAAATTCTAAACGAATGATCGGAGAGAGAAAAATTGTGCATAGCCAGAGAGCTTATATGTGTGCCAAAATGTGCCCCCAAAAATAAAATCTGTGCCCCTTCAGGTTTTCGAGATATTGCATTTCCTGCTGGAGTAACGTTTTGATGAATCGTATATCTCTAAAACCATTGCATGTGCCCCTGTAGAATAAACATACACGAGTAGCTCTTAATGTGTGCCCCTTTGTGCCCCAATTAGATTTAAGAAAATATTTATAGTTTTCAAGTTATCGCGGTTTAATGAAAACCCGAAAAAACGTCGCAGCGCCTAAATGAGACAAGGCATAACTTCGCTGAAAACTGTATTCGGTTCTTCTTGACGCTAATAATAACCATACAAAGTTTCAAAACTGTTCATGCATGCGTTTTTGAATAATCATGCTAAAAGTAAAAACGATGGTGTCATAACTTTGACGGCAAAATACAAGAAACTGGCACAATCCCAGATGTGTAGGTGTAAACCAAAATCTTGTGCCTTTAGTCAAAAATATATGGTGAAAATATTGAGCTTCAAATGTTACGCATTAAGTAAATATAAACAAAAAACCAAAATATGTAAACAACGGCTGGTTATCCGACCAAATCTGAATGAATACTAAAAAGCGACGGATTCATACATATCGATGACCTTCTTTACTTTACTCACTAACCGGTTCACACGTGTTGTGCCTGAGTACACTGAAGTAGAAAAGTAATATCTAATAAAATAAAGTTGTTATTGGATTATATTTTAATAGCTGTTTCTATGACCTCACACATGATTAAGTACATTTATAAGAGCCATTTTCAAATAAAATGTACATGTGACTAACATGCTCAAAATCGTGACCAAACTGTTTTGTGACATACCTGTATTTTTATACTAAGGTAAGTCACATTTATTGTAAAGCAGAGTTTACATGTAACTATGTCCTACTGCTCAAATTGAGCAGGGTCCGGCAGGGAGCTAAAATGCAGGTTTAATGATCAAATTCAGCATTTATTCGAAACCTCCAAATTATTATTTTAAAAAATTACACTAAAACTCTTTTATATCTATTTTCCGTAAATGTCAGATTTATTTATTAGTAAAACGTTTTGTATGGAGATAACACCGGACGCCGCCGGCATATAATTTGTTAAAATTTTCAGCCGCAGTGTAAACATGTTTTAACTTTACACGTAGATGTGAGTTACGTCATATGAGTGACGAAATGTGACTCATATGTGTAGCATTTTCGTGAGAAACAACCTCAATTAACCACAATATCAGAATAACTTGTAATAAATAGATAAAGACGATACATACATGAATTGTATTAATAGGCTAATGCTATGAAAATAATACTCGCTTCTTTATTTGGAAATGCACTGTTATTCACACGTATTTTTTTTGTACAAATTGCAGCGACGTTTCGTGACAACAAATAAACTGACACTAAATATGCTCGTACTAAATAAAGGCGTAGGAAAAAAGAAAAAACAGAAAAACTCATTCCTACATCTTTATGAACTTAAAGCATTGTATTGATGATATTGATGATTATAATTTTGTATCTACATATGTCTTACAGCCGCGAATAATATTTTAATCAACATACAACCAAGCACTGGCCTGCAAATTGCAATAAAACTTAGGAAAATTCGAATTTCGCAGGCTGGTTGGAGCATTTACCTTAATAGAAGATTCCCTTTTTTCGCCTCCCCACACCGCTACATACATCTCTGGCCCCGCGGCGTCCGCTGACGTCGTCACGCAAGGAATCGCTTTGTCTAGCTTAGAGAAAGTGAGACAGCTAGTACGCGTACGGTGTTAGTGTGACAGAGACAGTTACGTGTAACGTCGCTCTATTATGAATAATGGGTACAAAGTGTTTATTGACTAGGAAGTGCGTTTGGATTATTACTTGGTATTGGTAAACAGTTGCAGTTATGTTATGACGCCAAGGACACTATTACGTTGAGTCACGCAGTTGCACTGATACTGTTTGTTTACTTTTTTTTAAGTTGGTTGAAAGTGGCGTATAAGCATTTTATAACAATTATGTGGTTGTAGGGGTGGTGAATTTTATGGCACGATCTGCGGTGGTAAGTATTTAATGGCATTGTTTTGACTTATTTAAAAATACTTGTACCTTATCAAGCACTTGGATTTTTTTTTCATTACTTTACCTATTTATTTATTTTTTAACTAATATGTTCTAAATCATGTTTGTTTTGTTTTCATCTGAAAGGATATACATACTTTCCGATTGGTCCAATAGAAATTTCGTCAAAAGCGATTCAGTAATTTGTTTACTTTTTTTGTATAATACGTATTTAATTCTCTTCTTGTGCTAGGTTGATGACATATAATCCCTTAATAACTTCTAGTTACTATGTAAAAAAATAATTCATGACAAGAATTCATGTCTCCAAAACTAAGACTCGACCACAATCCGTCAACACTCAACATGTCACAGTCACAGGGCTGTATCTTTTTAGCCGAAATAACTAAATAATTGATTTGATTTTTACAGAATGTTCTATCGCAGCCATAACAACACATATAGTCACAAGGTGCATTTAATATATTTTTTAATTAGCCCTCAAAACTTTTGAACGCGACTGTACGGACAACAGCTTAGGTATAATACGTCCAATAAAGAAGGTCATCGATATGTATGAATCCGTCGCTTTTTAGTAGTCATTCAGATTTGGTCGGATAACCAGCCGTTGTTTACATATTTTGGTTTTTTGTTTATATTTACTTAATGCGTAACATTTGAAGCTCAATATTTTCACCATATATTTTTGACTAAAGGCACAAGATTTTGGTTTACACCTACACATCTGGGATTGTGCCAGTTCCTTGTATTTTGCCGTCAAAGTTATGACACCATCGTTTTTACTTTTAGCATGATTATTCAAAAACGCATGCATGAACAGTTTTGAAACTTTGTATGGTTATTATTAGCGTCAAGAAGAACCGAATACAGTTTTCAGCGAAGTTATGCCTTGTCTCATTTAGGCGCTGCGATGTTTTTTCGGGTTTTCATAAAACCGCGATAACTTGAAAACTATAAATATTTTCTTAAATCTAATTGGGGCACAAAGGGGCACACATTAAGAGCTACTCGTGTGTGTTTATTCTACAGGGGCACATGCAATGGTTTTAGAGATATACGATTCATCAAAACGTTACTCCAGCAGGAAATGCAATATCTCAAAAACCTGAAGGGGCACAGATTTTATTTTTGGGGGCACATTTTGGCACACATATAAGCTCTCTGGCTATGCACAATTTTTCTCTCTCCGATCATTCGTTTAGAATTTTCCTGCTAGAAAAACGTTACCCCAGCAAGAATCGTTTTTTCCGTTTTTTTCCAAAACGACAGGGGGCACACATTTTTTATGTGGGGGCACATTTACAACAGATAAGGCACCAATAATACGTTCTACTCATATAACTCTAGGAGACACTTTCTTGTTGGGGTAACGTACACGACATTTCAATGGCATTGTCAATCCCATAAATTTTTGACGTATGACAATCGCCTTCGCCACGCTACCGTTGACAGAATCTCACTTGTCTCGAGCTCAGGATCAGCGTAACTGTTCACCCCGTCAAGGTTTGATTATGCAAAAATTGTTACATCTGTTTCAATTATCCCACTTTCAGTTTGTTCATAGCATTCCGACGTAAATTGAAGCAAGCAATAATGTCCTCCCCTAAAAACTTTATCATCGCTCCTTCATCCCTTACTGGTTGGTGGTTTATTTTCGAACAAAAAAACATTTGTTAGTCTTATTTTTATCGAAATCGTTTAAATTTCAACTTCATCGGACCAAGCATAGGATAAGATTCTCCCCATTTCGCTCAAGCCGCGACATTATTCTTACTTAGAGCATGTTTATAACCGTCGTAACTTTTAAACGAAAGGTCTGATTTTAATAATTTAAAGTGTAATTTACACGGACATAATCAACCTTAATTATCAAACCATTTTAATGGATATGGATTAATATCATGATATAAAAAATCACCACTTTTCCATTTCACCCGGGATTTGCTTGAATAATTTGAACAAAAAGCGGTCATGATGACTCAACCATAATAGTCAGTGTCTAAACACACTATGCCGAAGTTACGCGACCGAAGTTCAGCACAATTACGCCTGCAATGCTATTTGAATTACTGACGACACACTATGCCAAAATTACGTGGATCCCGGATCTTCGTCGGTAATAGAACCGAACTTCGGTCGCGTACAATGTGTGCTCACAGAATAAGTTGCCGCTGAACTTACGCCCGACCGAAGTTAGGCCGTACGCTATGACGCGACGTAATATATTGGCATAGTGTGTCGTCAGTAATTCAAATAGCATTGCAGGCGTAATTGTGCTGAACTTCGGTCGCGTAACTTCGCCATAGTGTCACTTTGCTCTATTGTCAATAGTTTCCGCAGCGTACGCGACATAAGGTTTTTTTTTGGTATTTTTTTCACACCTTGGGTTACATTGTCTTGGTCCAAGTTTTCATACGGATTCCTAACTTTTTTGAAAATATTCTATAGCCTACGTTACTCATGATAATGTAGTTTTCTAACGCCAAAAGAATTTTTGAAATCGGTCCAGTAGTTTTTAAGTTTATTCATTACATGCAAAAATACAAATCTTTCATATTTAAGTTGTAATATTAGTGTAGATTCTACTAACATATTTGATTTTATTCCAAATACTAACCTCTTGTTACTAAAGCGACTATGCCGCATACATTAGCATATTATTTGTTTATATCTAAGTACTAAATTCATAAAATCAGTAAAAATAAAGACCTGAATATTTATTTTTATTACATTATTGAACTCAAATATCTCAGAAAGTTTATCACTTACGAGATTCATCTCTAAATATTTTTGTTTATAATCATTTAGGTACTCAGTCGTTCATTACACCTAATACCTACTTATGTTTCATCGCTGGCCGTCAAAACAGATTTTTATCAAAATGGCGGACGGTGTAGGTATGCCAACGAAGTCGATGTTCTTTGTCAGAACATTTGAATATTCCTTCTTCACAGACCCTACTTCCTTATCATATTGGACATACCTACCTATTGGCATAAATATGTGGGTACACACCATGGTTGTATTGTGGGCTGCCAACAAGAAGTAGTTCTTGTTGGCACCTCAGAACATGATTGAAGATCCCAAGTCTACTAATATAATTAAATTGGCATAAATATGCTGGCTAACCTCAACACAATATTGAAGTCTGTTCTACATCTAGTTTCCATGTACCTACACAGGAATCAACGGGCACAGCTCAAATCAAAATTTTTGAATTCGTTCAAATGATGTTTCTTTTAGTTTTCCCAATAATTTCCTTTAGACAGATAAAGGATGCACTAGCTAGCTCACTGATTTCACAATAACTTGTGTGAAAAACCCAGTACTAATTACAAGTTAATTTACCTACTAATTTGATTTGAACAGTAATTTTAAAGCCTTGAAAAAGCCTCTTCCTAAGACTGACTTGTACTTACGTCTCTGCGTGTGCCAGCTGTTCTATCCAAGTATATCTAGAGGCTTTTTCTTTCATCTCCTGTAATTTCTTGACCATGCCAGCGGGACAGTTGAGTGCGAGGCAGGTTTCCACGTCCTTCACACAAGCCTGGAACTGTTTCGTCTTGAGCGCCAGTTCAGCTCTGCTGTAGTAAGATAACCTCATAGCTTCCGACTTAGGTGGTGCCCGCAGCAGAGCCATATTGTATTTCACCAACGCCATCTGATAATTACCTTGACAGAAGGCTTCCTTACCGGCTATCCCATCCGTAATTGATTCTGCAGTGGATTTTTCATTACGTCTGAATTGTATTAAATTATTGGACTGTTTGAGTGCTCTGGTAGCCATTAGCACACAGTCTGCCAAGTCCTTACTGCGCAACGCTTTGTAGACGCAGTCTAAAGGATGTCCATTCGATGGTAGTTGTAGCATTTTTAATGGATATTTGCTGCTTAAAAAACTTTCGGAAGTACAGTTTTTCGGTGACACTTAGAGATTGTATGTCGTATTATATTTAGCTAGGCACAAACTTTATTTATTTTATGTGTAAAGTTGGATATTTCATTGTAAATGCAGAACATTTACGTTTACAAAAAAATAACGTTCAACAAACAAATTCCCAACGACTTTTAACTTCACTATTGCGCAAGTGGCCAAAATGACAAGTAGGGTGAGTATTTATCGTAACAGACAGAAATGACAGATTTTTACACAACAATTGAGGGTAGATGACTAAAAAAATCTAATAAGTCTGTCAGATAGATTTTCAATAAATATTAAACGCATTTTTTCTATTTTCACGTAAACAAAAAATGAAAACGATACAGTGCGTTGAAAACTCGTGTTACATCACTTGTACGTACACTTTTTACTTCCACGTGACGTCACGAGCCCCCACTCCTGAACTTTGATGCGTTTTATCTTCGTCATTTTTTATTGATTGTTATAGCAAAAAAAACGTGTCCAATATTTTTTGATAATCTAACTGACGGACTAAATAGAATTCATCCCTATTGTTACTTTAATCAGGGTTGCGAATTTTGTGCGAAAGAGTTACCGCGGCCCTGGAACGTAAAAGGCACTAGGAGGAGCAGGGATGGGGTTTAGTCAGTTAGAGTCTGACACTCCCTCCCGCTCCACCCAGAGCGGAAGGGGTCATTTGATGATTTACCATCCTTAAAAAAAAAAAAAAATTGTGCGGGACCGGACCATATATTTTTGGGATTAAATATAATGACCACCATAAAATGCTTTGATACCCTTAGTTCTTTTACCAAAAATATATATTTGACACCAGAAAAATGAAGTCTAAAATTACAATAGTACTAGCTATTTTAGTCACGACTGCACCTCAAATTGTATTCGAACACCAAATGTAGTAAATGACCACCAAATCTTAGCGAGCAAATTAATGCGCTATTTTTGCCTAAATAAACTACTGTGATTGCCATAAAATGTAGGCTTGGGGTTACAAACTGGATAAAATAGGTTAGGTTAGGTTAGAATTGTGACCAACCGCGCGCGAGCCGAGCGAGCGAAGCGAGCGGTGCCGCGGCAGCGGCCGGCGAGCGCTACTTCTCGAATATTTTTTTGGAAAAAGTTATTTATTTCACACTTTTTTAACTCCAAACACCAAACAATAGCTGCCAATAAAAATGAAAGAAAGCTTATAAATTAAAATAAAGCTTTATATTTACTTAAAAGTTTTGGATTAACCGCTCAGGCCCAACATGTGAAAATTCCCTAATATAAAGTAAATCTTATGTTATAGGTAAATAAACATTAAATTCGCGATTAATTCGCGACACACCGGTGTGTCGCCGGGGCCGGACAGGCAATGATTTGTTTGACATTAGTTTGCTTAAACAGGATAGCAAGATGTAAAAACTTTGATTTTAATTTTACATTAAAATGCTGGTATGATTTTGGTGATCATTTACTACTTTTGGGTTAACAATGATTTATTTGGAGTCATTTTGCTAGCGAGACGTTAAAATTTTGGTTATAATTTTAAATTAAAATGCGTGTTTAATTTTGGTGATTATTTTTGTCTTCTAAATGTTATAGTATATCTGGTGGTAAGTTAAACATAAGCCTATATTTTTTGTGGTACCTACTTACAATGTGTGCGTAGTCCCAGCGGAAAAATGTCGATTTTCTTAATTTCAGTTTAGCAGATATTTAGTGTATGACGTCGTGTAAATGTGTATGGTAAGTACAAATTTGTGCATCCAACCATTGGGGAGTTATTCAACAAAAACTGTTTCCGCTGGAACTACGTCATCCCAGCGGCACTTTTTTTTTCTATGGACATACAAGAAAAAAAATACATGCATTAGTGTGTGACGAGAGGTAAATGTGTACCGTAAAATGGGGCTAATCGGGTTTTTGGGGGCTATTAGGGACGACCCAGAATTACGAACAAAAATATCGATAACTGTCGGTTGGTGTATGGTAGAATTTTTTTACATACTCTAGCAAAACGTTGATAGTTCATGTCAAATTGTAACCAGTCAGTGTCAGTCTTTTTCACAGTTAAGTGACAAATTTTAGTGAAAGAGTCAGAGAATGTTTTTTACTTAAAAATTTAGGTGTCAAAACTTCTTCCGCAGTGCAAAATTCTGACTGGTAAGAGTGTGGTTGTGTTTAAATAATGAATATATATACTATCACGATGTTTCCTCGCTAATAAATGATTTATCCTTGGAATCGTGATTAAATTACTTAACTAGTTACGAGTATGTATGAATTTAATAATATGGTTTTAATAAAAAATAGTAATTATAAAGTGAAATAAAATATCTATTACTCTCTTAGAGTCTGCGCAAGCTAGAACGCAGTTTAATATTTATATTATTGTAATCGATTTGCAAGTGCAATTTCGTATCGATATTATTTTATTTTGGTAATGTATCGATATTATTTAATTTGGGTAATACATAAGAAACGAAGTTTAATATTGATATTATTGTAATTAATCGATTTTCAAGTGCAATTTCGTATCGACATTTTTTTAATTTGGTAATAGCAACATTTATTATTGAAATGGCATCAAGGAATTGTGGTGTTGGTAAATTGTTAAAGTTGAATAACTATTTAAAATGACTTTTTAACGGTGTACTTCTACAGATTTGATTTATCATGTATAATTCTTACTTTTTTCTATTATGAATCATCATTATTATAGAAAGTCTGTCGGACACTGAGCCTATTTCTGTCATTGTCCTTTAGTTTTCATCAAAATGATCTTGATCCCTATACGCTAGATGGCGCTGCATCTGGTTTAACGCGAGAAAAATCGCTCTGTGTAAAATATCTTTTTAAAAATATTATTAATTTACTTGACCGTTATTCGAAGCTTATTTTATTGACATAGGCACTACGTTTCCCGCCCTTCACATTTCTATATATCTGTCTCTTTCTAGCACGTCACTTCCGCTTGGCAGTGGTAGGGAGGCTATTTAAGCGAGAGCCGCCATTTTGCTTTCATCCACCGAGCAAGCCCATGTCGCAGCGGTCGAGCAACACCTTGGGGACTACTTCGCCACGCCGATAGCTCCCGAGGAGGACGCCATCTACTTCTCGCCGGGCGCAGTCAGACGCGCCATCCGACGCACGAAACCACGCAAAGCCCCCGGTGCCGACGGTATCTCCAATACAGCGCTGCGCCACCTGCCGCACAAAATGGTCGCGGCCTTGGCGCGCCTGTTTACGGGGATACTGCGCACGGGGGTGTTCCCAGCCGCCTGGAAAGGGGCACGTCATTCTGCTGCCCAAGGCGGGGAAAAACACTTTGAAACCGGAGAGCTATCGGCCGATCACGCTGCTGCCCACCATCTCCAAGGTGTTCGAGTCTTTACTGCTGCGACACCTCAACCCGCACATCACCCCACGACCGGAACAATTTGGGTTTCGGTCGGAGCATAGCACGACGCTCCAATTGTCGAGGGTACTGCACCTGCTGTTGTCAACAATGAATAAGAAGGAGTACGCGGTAGCAGTATTCCTCGACATGGAGAAGGCCTTCGACCGCGTGTGGCACGACGGTCTTATTTACAAGCTGGCCACATCCGACGCGCCCCGTCGCGTGGTCAAAGTGGTGCAATCTTTTCTGTCCAACAGGAGCTTCAGAGTGGTGGTCGACGGAGCGCTGTCCGCCCCCCGCCCGATAATGGCGGGCGTGCCGCAGGTCAGCTGTGTGTCGCCGGCGTGTTACTCACGTTACACCGACGACATCCCCATCACGCCGCAGTCGACGCTCGCGCTGTACGCTGACGACGCCGCGTATATCACAACGTCACTCAACGGGAAGCACGCGGCGTTGAAAATGCAGCGCGCGCTCGACCTCCTCCCCGACTGGCTCGCCAAGTGGCGACTGTCGGTTAACGTGAGTAAGACGCAAGCGATTGTTACGGGCTCCGCGCCCCAACCGCCCCCTCTGAAGTTCCAAGGAGTCGACGTCGCGTGGTCGCCCCGGGCCAAGTACCTGGGTGTGACCATCGACCGCCGACTCACGATGGGGCCGCACGACCACCAGGTCACTGCGCAGGCGAGGTCCGCCCGCGCCCGACTCAAACCAGTGCTCTCGTCCCGCCTCCCGGTGCGCGTCAAGCTGGGCGTGTATAAAACCTATATACGCCCGGTTCTGACGTACGCCGCCCCCGCCTGGTTCGTTCTCCCATGTGAGAAGAACCTAAAGAAGCTCCGCGCGCAGCAACACCTCGCGCTGCGGACCATCGTAGCTGCCCCTCACATGGTGAGGAACGACGTCATCCAGCGGGACCTCGGGATTGAGAGCCTGGATGAGTATGCAAGGCGCCTCGCGAAGGTAATGTTCGCGCGTGCCGACGCATCCGCTTGGCCCCACGTCAAGCACCTTGCGCCCTGGCACGCGCGCCCACCTGACGCGAGGCGCTTGCCCCGAGACCTGGTCGGGGACGTCGACGGCCCCGTCGCACCGGACTGACGCCGAGTAGGCCGCCCCAGTCTACACGCGGCCTACTCAAACAGTAACACTGCTCACCCCACACGCATCTCGGCGCGCAACTTGTGCTAAGTTAATATAGGCAAGTTGCGTACCGAACTCACACATGCATTTCTCCACAGGCGCTTAAACATAACGCACCGAATATGGCAGCGTGGGCTCGCTATTCGGTGCACAAGCACTGGACGGTAGTACACACACTTCATAACCGCCCACACACACACATTGAACGGCTCTGCGGTCCGCGCCGCGACCGGCTAGCTCTGGAAAACGGGGCGGACGGGAGCCACACAATAGCCGCAGGTTCGCCCACAAGTCGGCGTTCTCGTCGCTGGTCGTTCTCGCTGGGCCTCCCCCAGGTCACTGGGGGTCTCACCTGGCGGGGACTGACCGCCGAGGCGCCGTGAAGAGGCGACACGGAGCTTGCTCGCTAGTCGCCGTGGCGCGCCTGCGGTATACATGCATCGAAACACACGGGCGTGCGTTGCTATTCGTTTTCGGGTAGGCGCGCGCCCGACGAAGCTCCGCTCACTAGGAGCAACACAACGACGGGCCCGTCGTAACGGGCCGAGGGGTGCCCCCGCGGGCAGGGGGCCTAGCCCTGTGACCGCTCGCCACGTCCCCTTGCGGGGACGTAGCGACTGCCAACGAGTGCTTTCATTGGTGTCTTGTTTCCCGCTGTGAACGGTCGCATCGTGCCGACACTTAGCTGTCTTAAAATTTAAAAAGTACACAAGTGAAAAGAATCCTAACGGTTTTTATTCGAATTAAAAGTGAACAAAGTATAATCTTTCGAAATCCAGTATGGAAAAATCGTGTGATAATGCCGAAAGGACGGTTAGTGATACTCTTCCAGGACCTTCTTCGCCGCAGAAGCGGCAACCCCGGTCGAGTAGTTCCAGTAGCTCGTGTTCTAGTAGCTCGAGTTTCAGTAGTAGCTCCTCGTCAAGCGGAGGCAACCCAAAGAGAAGTCGCCGCAACAAGAAAAAGGGGGGCAAACGCAAGCGTCGTTCCAAACGTAAGGTTCGGAAATTAGCTAAAGAAGTACGTAACCTTCAACGGCAAATGGCTTGCAAGGACACCAATTAACACGTGAGTGCTAATTTGGATTATGATGCCATCTCACTTATGTCCGGTGTTAGTGAAAATCATTACGAACAAATGCTTGATGTTGAACCTGACAATATTAGTGCACGTAGTGATAAAGAACACTAATGGTCTGCCCTGGCTTCGCCCGGATGTACATTTTTATTCACAATATTATTTCGTATAAACCTCGTTCGGACAGTTACAGACAAAACGAAACAAAAAAAAAATTGGTCAAGCCGTTTTTGAGTTTTAGCGCGACTAACGAACAGCAATTGATTTTCATAATTATATAAGAAGTTAAAATCAAGAGCTACTAAACTTTTACTTATTAATAATGGAAACATGTGCGTCCCAATAATATAAATGAGTAGGTACGTACGTTGAGTTGAACAATCAGTAGGTAATAACAACTGAAATACAAACAAAAACGCGCTTATTGCTAGCTACATTGATAGGGCATAAAAGCGCTGTGAAAGCCAAATTGTTGCACTACACATGCTGTTATTGCTACTACTGTAGCTCGCAGTGAAGCCCTGCAAATGTAAAAAAAATCGCCATCTTGAAATACTCGAGCGCATCGGATTAGCATACCTACTGAAGGTTCATCATGATGGCAAAGCCGTAGTAGGAGCACCTATACTGGTAAAATGTCAACTTTAAAGAAGAATGTTTTTTAATTTTATTTTTTTAATACGTGAAGCTGTTGGTTCCGGTTGCCATTTGTAGATCTTTGGCAGTCGTGACGGATTGTCAGAAGCCAGTACCTAAATCTGATTCCAGTCTTGCCAAGAAGTACCGTGTTACCTAGTCAATGGGTTGTGGAGATCTGATAGGCCCCTTAAGGTTATGCTCAAATCGTCAGATTAGTAAAATTGACACTTCTAAGCTAGTATTAATCCCCCGTATCTTAATCTGACGCGCTCGAGTAATCCAGATGATCGATTTTTTTACAAATCTGTCGGGTTCGTCTGAGCGTAGGTACCGCACTATATTGAGGGCTCATACTGGTTGGAGGTATTTATCAATATGTAAGGTATCCTCCCTTATATTAATCTACCGCGCTCGAGTAAATGCCAAAATCCCCTCTTGGGCTCCCCTACTACAATCTCTAGTCTTATGGCAAACTTCCGTGACGCGCACTGTAACAGAAACTTAAAATTAAAATATCTTACACTTAATTTGACAAAGAGAACATGACTCCATCAACAAGAGAGAAGGATCGTCATAAAAAATGCTCAGCAGTCAAATCAGAGATTTCAACCTATCCCTAGATGCAGCGATACGCACTTAAGCCGATACGATACCGATATTTATAAATAACATATCAACTACCTAATACGGTATAAATAATTCTAATCCAAACGCGTGACGTGGGTCGACGCGATGAGTTGATATCTTTATTTATTTATTTCATATACTGTGTAATATCTTTATTTACTTATTTCATATACAATTCGCATTGTGTCTGAACTTGGTTGTATGTAGGCACATTAATTAATTTATTACAGGTAAAAATAATAAACTATGAATTTAAAACAATATACACCAAAAATAATCAATGAGAAATGTAAATAATATATTTTGTCAATAGATTGTAGGTAAATAGTTATTATATGAATGATTGTAAAATTAAATTGATCAGGACCACAATACGTCCACTTCCCGTGCCCGGCTATGATATGTAAGGTGTTGATCAACCGTAAGCCGTTGCTCCCGGTGGCATTTGAAGATCTTCGACAATCTTTGAGGGTTATCAGAAGCCAGGAAGGCAGTTGCTCCATCTATACCAGGGCTGGCAAACCTTTATAGGTGAACGCACAGAACAGATAAAGGGTGAACATGCCATTATTTGTAAAAAATAATCATGATTTGTCCATGGCGTGCCAATATCGAATCTTGCCCTAGTGATAATATGGATACAAGCTAATTCAATTTTCGTCCTTTCGTCGTTCGATAATTCTAGGTAGGTACCTACACCAACTCAACTCACTACATAACTTTTTTTGTCAAAATCAGATAGTTGAACTGTCATGTTACTGAATTCCTACAATTAGAACTCGACCTAGGTATTGAAAAACCTTAAATGAAATGAAAGCTTAGGTCTTTCCTATGAACAGCCGACGCCGACGATCTTTTACTCATATCGACTCATTATCACATTGGGAAACTTGGACTGTACAAAATGCATGATACATTGTACAAATGGTACGAAAGCTCTAGCATACTCCTTGGAACAAGGATCGTCACTCAGCGCCAACAAGATGTTACAGGTTTCCTTATAATCTGATTTATTATTTTGAGGGAAATTATTTTTTGAATTCATGTATGTTATGAATTTTTTAAATGCTTTCTCTTTTGTATCGCTCAGGTGCGTGCTAAGTAAGATATTGTCAGTGCGACCGCCACAGATGACACAATCCTTGCACACAGTTCTATTAAGCATGAACATTTTTTTAGGTCTCATCAACCTTTCCATGGGAACCACTTCCAACCAATGGCCTCTGAAAAAAATAAAGACAAATGTAAATTTTGATCAACGGCAAACAAAAAACATCAAATAATATGATAGGTATTGATCATTGAAATTATTAAGGAAATAAAATAAGTGGCTGGTGATTTGAGTCATCTGTCCTCTATGCCACATGCACAGCAAATGAATGAAGTACAAGTCTAGGAGTCACCAGTTTGGAAACCAGGATCACAGTGGTAGGTACTTACATATAAGAAAATGTTAATTCAGATCCCTTTTTCACTGGCGCTATGGTGACGAGCGCTGCGCTGTTCCGTAGCCCTGCTACATATGAATTCGGCAGACAGGAATTAGGCAGGTTCCCGAGGAAAGGGAAATATCCCATGTTATAGTAATTGTGCACTGTCGAACGCGATTCCGTGCACAATAACGTAAAATGTTGCAGCTTTACTGGATTACAGTATATTGCCAGGTGCATCATCACTCTGCTCACTGCGCGAATGGCTGCTCTCTTCTCTTTGGGAGAGTCTGGTAAAAATGATGTACGTTCATCCAAATAATGTATTATATTGGCCAAATACACACATCTGCTAAACAAAGCTCCATATAAGAAATGTGTGTCATGATGAGAATTTAGCAAAGAAAACTTTTGGGAACCAAAAATCTCAGCAATAGAACTGCTTTCCATGCGATCAACACATAACTCATGTGATGCTGTGATGAACTCATCCCAAGAGCTGCACATTTGACGAATCTTGAGAGTGGCCTTGACGGGTAGTTTAATTTCATCGAATATAATAATTTCCATGATTTTACATTCAAAAATATGCCCGTCTTGCATAGCTTTATCTTTGCATTGTTCATCACAAAACATGGCAAAACAGCATCCTTCACAAGGCATCAAAGTCAAGTCCATCTTCTGACAATAGTGGCATGCAGTGATATGATTCATGATGTGAGGCGCTGCTACAAATGCTGTCTCAACTGCTACAAGAGTACCAACAGGTATATCTCTGGCAGCCACCACTTTTGGCTGTCCCAACTTCATGACGACTTCTACATCTGTAGTGGCACACGGTATGTCTGGGTTGGGGGCTCCTTTGAGTTTGAAGTATTCTTCAGTAAATGAACTGGATCTAAAACATGAACATTATATTTATGTTAACATTTCATTCATCCCCTTTTTAACCTCAGTCTAAACCTCAGTTTTATTTAATTTGTTTAGAAAATCATCAATCATCGACCTCCTAACTCAAAATGTCATAGTTTACACAAGGTACAACAAACATATTTTTTTGTTTGAGTGCTGAAAATTTATTAAAACAATTTTCTTTCTACATTGCCTGGTATAGAAGGTTTTTGTGCAGAATCAGTAAATAACCAAGTTAACTGTTGATATCCCTATAAATCTGTCAGTACATTTGAATATTCCTTCTTCACACACCCTAATTATTTATCTAATTGGACATATCTAATGGCATAAATATGTAGGTAGGTACACAAAGAGTCACTTTTCCATGGTCTACTTCTTGTTGGCAGCCTACATTACAACCTGAACATGATTGAAGACCCCAAGTCTACTAATTTAATTAAATTGGCATAAATATGCTGGCTTACCTCAACAACACAATATTCAAGTCTGTTCTACATCTAGTTTCCATGTACACAGGAATCAACGGGCACGGCTCAAATCATTATATTTTTGAGCCCGTTCAAATGATTTTTCTTGTAGTTTTCCCAATCAATTCCTATATACAGTTATAGAATAACAATTTATTCTTTGACATATTTTTAGGAAAAATTGCACTAGCTAGCCCACTGATTTCACAATAACTTGTGTGAAAACCCTGTGCTAATAACAAGTTAAGTAATTCACCGTTTTGATTTGAGCAAAAAGCAGCAGCAGCAAAAAAAAGCAAAAGCAGTTTTATTTTTTACCTTCTACCTACCAACTTTGGAAACTTTTAAAATAAGACTGACTTATACTTACGTCTGTGAGTGTGCCAGCTGTTCTATCCAAGTATATCTAGAGGCTTCTTCTTTCATCTCCTGTAATTTCTTGACCATGCTATCAGGGCAGTTGAGTGTAAGGCAGGTCTCCACATCCTTAACACAAGCCTGGAACTGTTTCGTCTTCAGCGACAGTTCAGCTCTGCTGTAGTAAGATAATCTCATGGCTTCCGACTTAGGTGGTGCCCGCATCAGAGCCACATTGTATTTCACCAACGCCATCTGATAATCACCTTGACAGAAGGCTTCCTTACCGGCTATCCCATCCTTAAGTGATTCTGCAGCGGATTTGTCTTTATGCCCAAATTGTATATAATTATTGCACTGTTTGAGTACTCTGGTAGCCATTAGCACACAGTCTGCCAAGTCCTTATTGCGCAGCGCTTTGTAGACGCAGTCTAAAGGACTTTTTTCGTGATGTCTATATATCGATGGTAGCTGTAGCATTTTAAATGTATATTATTTTGTTGTATTCGCAGGAATTCACGAGTTAGGTTAAAAACTTTCGGAAGCACTTCACAGGTTCACGGTGACACTTAGAGATTTTATGTCGTATTATATTTAGCTAAGCACAAACTTTATTTATTTTATGGAAAGTTGGATCCTTGATTGTAGACGCAAAACTAAATGATAAATTGCGACATTTACGTTTACAAAAAATAGTCAGCGTTCAATAAATTCCCCACGACTTTTAACTTCACTATTGCCAGTAGCCAAAATGACAAGTACGGGTGCAGGGCTTGTTAACGTTACCAAATAACAAAATAATAACCGTAACATAACGTTAATTTCAATTGTGGTACCATAGTAACGTTACAAAATTTACCG
Organism: Melanchra persicariae; assembly: GCA_947386135.1. Classification (NCBI taxonomy): domain Eukaryota; kingdom Metazoa; phylum Arthropoda; class Insecta; order Lepidoptera; family Noctuidae; genus Melanchra; species Melanchra persicariae. The sequence goes on along the minus strand of OX376664.1, from coordinate 3,360,551 downwards.
GTATTTGATAACACTACCAGTAATATAACGTTAAGTAACATTTAACGTAAAATACGAGAATTATCGTTTTAACGGTAAAATAATTAGTGTTATTATAGCCCGCGAACTTTCTTGTATTTTTTGCTATTTGAAGGTTAGCGTCAGGTTGTAATTTAATCAAAATGTGATGCGCATCAATAACACATATGTATTTACATAGATGCTTAGAATAATAACGCCTAGAAGGAGAGTCTCATACACGCTCCCTACCAAAAAATGAAGCAACTTTCGTACTTATGTGTGAGTGAGAGGTATGTAATTACAGCCACAGACGTAAAAAAATGTTGCTAGGTATGAACACTTTCCCTAAAATCGGGAAAAATGTTAATATACTTGGGACAAATCATAGATCAATATAAAAAAAATGTTAAGTACGTAACTTGTCGGTATGTACTTATTGTACCTAATCGAAATCCAAGATGGCGCCGACGAAATTTGCTAACTTTTCGTCGTGGGTGTCATTTCCATGGTTTCTGGGGTCGCTAAAACCGATTATGGGGTTAAAATTGAAATCCAAGATGGCGCCGACGATATTTGCTAACTTTTCGTCATGGGTGTCATTTTCATGGTTTCTAAGGTCGCTAAAATCGATTATGGGGTCAAAATTGAAATCCAAGATGGTGCCGACGAAATTTGCTAACTTTTCGTCATGGGTGTCATTTTCATGGTTTCTGGAGTCGCTAAACCCGATTTTGGGATCAAAATCGAAATCCAAGATGGCGCCGACGAAATTTGCTAACTTTTCGACATGACATTTTAAACATCAGGAGGAAAGATAGTGGTTTTTCACTTTTATAGAAAACTTCAAATCGTTCTCTCTCTCCTTCTAAACTCTTTTTAGAAAATGTTCTCAACTAACTATTTAGACCTGGTTAGATGGCGTATGCATACTAAGTTTTCGATTTTGACCCCATAATCGGTTTCAGCGACTCCAGAAACCATGAAATTGACACCCATAAGGAAAAGTTAGCAAATTTCATCGCCACCATCTTGGATTTCGATTTTGACCCCATAATCGGTTTTAGCGACCCCAAAGATCGCGAAAATGACACCCATGAAAGACTGGTCGGCACCAGCGGGGCCGACAAGGCTCCCGCCTCCCCCGGCCCCCCCCCCTGGTTGGCCGCCCAGTCTGATGTTCCTTTATTTCAATTTTAAGACACGATCTCATACACAGGTGTCGGTGTCGCCGCGTGTCGCGACTATGGTTTTTTCCCATATGAAAACTGCCCAACGCGCCTAAAGAACTTTTCACTTAAAAAATGCGCGAATTATTTGAATCAACCGTAATTATTAGCTTTCGTTTCATACTTACAACTTTAAACAATAAGCATCATAATACAGGTAGACTCCAACAGTTAGTGCTTACTGTATTATGGGTAATTTTTCTTTACAACTGGCAAAATTAGGTTATGAAAATTTTAATTTGAAGATCGATTTACGTAAAAATAATGGATTTAATGTAAGTACTTACTTGTGAAACGTGATTTTATCACATTTTTTTTGTTTTCCTGGTGTGTTAGAGCATTTTTTTATGCAACAAACTGTCATTTTTAAATATTTCTCGGGAGGTGCATTCAACAGAGCGTGGCCTTGAGCACTGACGGCTCGCAGCGCCGAGTACTCCGTATATGGAGTAGTCTGAGTAGCTTCACTTTTGATGCTCGTACTAGGTTTCTAGGCGTTATTATTCTAAGCATAGATGTAACCATAAGAATCATTTACTCATCATCATGAACTTAGATTTGATGTGTATAATAACTAGATTTCGGAAATCTGTCTAGAAAAAAAAAATCTAATTGTGGTTATAATTATGTACCTACTTACATATTTTTTACTGTCGTGAATAATATTTTGATCAAGATACAACCTGACACTGCACCACCTCACAGAGATAACCGTTTAATAATAACAATAAAATTAACGTTAAACTACAAATAACGTTAAAATGGTGCATAAATAACGTTAAACCTATTACCGTTATTTTAATATTAACGTTAACTCCTGTCAATGCAAGGTAACGTTATACATTTTTACCGGTATTTAAAGCCCTGCGGGTGAGCACTGTGAGCAGTGTTGCCAGATGAGTCGAGGCAAACTCGCCGAACACTTCAAGTAGCCTAAATTCGCCCAATTTAAATGCAAAGTAGCCAGAACTCGTAGTCTAAAATTTTAAAGCAGATCACATTATTTTATTTTTATATTTAGATTATGAGCGCTTAGTCCAGGGCTTATTAACGTTACCAAATAACAAAATAATAACCGTTACATAACGTTAATTTCAATTGTGAAACCATAATAGCGTTACAAAATTTACCGTTATTTTGATCAAGATACAACCTTACACTGACGACCTTTAACTTGCTATAAAACGTTTGTATTTCGTAGGCTATCTTTACACATTTCATTCATTTCCTTTAGGTTCATAACGTCAACTTCCCCAAACGTTCACCCCCTCCCAAAACGTCCACTTCCCAAAATGGTAATTCCCTAAAGCCGGATTTACATTACGAAACTAGTTCAGTTAACAATTTCACGTGTAAACGTCAAGTTTTACAATGCATGCATCGATTTCACGACACTGAATCAGTTTCGTGATGCGCGCGATTTTTGGATTAAACTAGTGTCATGCAACTAATGTCATCGTATTAAGTCAAGAACGCAACCTTGTCTAGTGGCAACGCGAAGAGACTCGAGCGTTGCCAAGTCTACGTCTTTTTACGTAGATCTTCGTATTTTTTGTCTTCAGTCCCAGAATTTACGTATTTTCTTTCAATTTGTACTAATTTTCAAAATAACATTACTCATCAGACTGATGAAGCATAAATCTTCCGTTACTTTACTTAAAGACAGTGGCGCCCCCGTCTGCGGGATTAATTATGACTGGAATTGGGATTTTAGGTACCCATATGTCGCAGCCAACTAGCTTAAATCAGCCGTATCAAACGGCTTTATACTTCGTGAGATGTAATAAACGCGATTTGACGCAAGTATGGCAGTTGCCTTGTAACAAAAACGTAATGTGGTTGCTTTTGCCTAATTTTACTGTCAGAAAAAAATAAATTAATTAATTTCCCGGGATTTCATTTTGAATTAAAAATTATTAAGAACCCGCTTCCGTAATAATTTAGCCAAAAAATTACTTTAAGTACCTATGCATGATGGTTATGCATTCGATTATCTCTAGTCATAAGTCATCAATCAAGGTGGAGAGAAATAAGAGGAAGCCTACTTATCGCAACCAGTGTGGGACAGCGCCGGCAGGATCTAACATGCTGCTACGTCCTGCAGTGCCGACGACGACGCAGCTGTACGTGTCTCGTTTGCATCACTCTACGAAGACTGAAGACATCGTAGAGTACATACGGTGGACCCTGAGGGTGGAGAAGTTGGAGGCGCGCCATAACACGAATTTCAAGTCGTTCGTGGTGCGCGTTCCGACTCATCATTTGGTGGCCTTCCTCAAGGAAGAGTTTTGGCCGAAAGGTGTGCTGTATCGGCGTTTCCGCGGCCGGCTAGCGACACCTCGCAGCGTAACATGACGCCGTCACTTCATGTGCAGTAGTTTTTAAGTTTTTTTTGTATATAAAAAATGTTTCAATTCAATTCAATTTTTTATGGTTATGGCTCCATCGACGAACATTCGATGATTTTGCCAATGTCAAGGTACGATATGGATAATGGTCGATTACGGTAACTGTTAAACGGCTATTGGTCAGTTTTTGTAGCGATGTCATCCATTGTTCACCATACTAAAAAGGACAAAACATTCTTGGTTAATACATATAAGACGGCACATATAAGTGTTAAAACATAAAGTAAATATATATTATATTTATCTAAATAAAAGAATAAAATAAAAAAATAGTTATAATTGGATTTTATTCATATTAATAAATTTATAAAGAATTTTAACTGCGGGGGTGTGGGCTAAAGTTAAAAGGAAAGGAATGTTAATTGGGCGGGGAATATCAGAAGGGAGTAAGTCGTAGAGGGGAATAGTTAAACGAGGACAGGAAAAAAATAAGTGCTCCAGAGTACCCTCGTCTAGCCCGCATTCACATAAAGAGTTGTCTCTCACGCGGATTTTTGCTAAAAAAACTGGTGTGCAGACAAAACCAAGTCGGAGTCGAATGATGACAGAGGTAGCCAGTTTGTTAGAAAATTTTAGTTTGCTAAACCAACATTTAGGGGGGACATGTGGTTGGATGGAGCCATAAAATTTCCCCTTCAGTAACTGAGTTCTTTGCCAGTGTGTGTTCCAACTATTCATCATCTTGGGTTTAACAAGACAGCGCAAATCTCGAGCATAACAGGATGTATGAGATTCGATCCCATTCCGAGTAGCCAATTTGGCAATCGAATCCGCATTCTCGTTACCAACGATTCCAGAGTGGCTAGGTATCCAGGCCATTGCAATATCTATGCCTAAACAGTGACATCTATAAAGGAGTTGTTTAATCCGTAAGATAAGGGGACAATTGTGACGAGAACGAAAAGGAGATTTTACTAAATCTTGAAGGCAGCTCAGAGAGTCCGAGAAAATTATGGATTTGTTGAGACCATGAGATTCAACATAGGAAACCGCTTCCAAAAGAGCTATCGCTTCCCCAGTATAAATGGAGCCAAATGAAGAACTACGAAAGTTGAGGATTATTCTAAATTTTGGGATCCACACAGCAGAACCGACATTGCTATCATCTGACAGCTTCGACGCGTCTGTAAATACCGTAAGCCAGTCATGCCAGTCCTCTGCTACAATTTTTTTGAATTGATCATTAGCAGCAGGGTCATGTTTCGAAATACCAAAGTTAAGGATAATTTTAGGTTGAAAGAGTAAAGAATCAAAACTAACTTCAAATAAGGAGTTCATACTTGATTGGACTAAAGAAATGTGCATATCATGAAATTTACTGAAGCTATTAACGAGGAGAGGTGGATTTTTATGGGACCAATAGCGGGACGATGGGATTAACTCAAAAAGAGTACGAAGAAGAGGAAGAAGGGGATGTGATTTATTTTGGATGACTTTATAAAAAAATCTATCACAGAGATATTGTCTACGTAAATGAAGGGGGGGCTCCAAACACTCCACCTGAAGGGCGTTAATGGGGGAGCATTTCATAGCACCCGTGATGATGCGCAAACATTTGGACTGAATCTTTTCCAGTTTAGCAAGGGCTATCTTGCTGCAAGGTTCTAGAAGAAAGCTTCCATAGTCAAAGTGGCTACGAACTATGGCATTGTACAGAATTTTCTGGGAAGTGGGATGAGCTCCCCAGCGAACTCCAGAGAGCGCACGTAGTATATTAACGCCTTTTTCGCATTTCTTCGAAATATAATCCAAATGAAAAAGACCAGATAATTTGGAGTCAAGGATGAGGCCAAGAAATTTCACCTTATCGCAGATCAATATAGGTTCGTTTTCAACAAATAGGTTTATGGGGGAATGTTACGTTTACGAGAAAAGACAACTGCATTGCACTTGGGTACAGACAAGTTTAGGCCATGATCAACAAGCCACTGATTTAAATACTGAAGGGCAGAGTTTAAGCGAAATGTGGCATCGGAGAGGGATGCTGAGCTAAAATAAAGTGCAATGTCGTCGGCGTATTGTAAAATTTTGCAGAAACAGTTCACTGATGACTCCAAATCGTATGTATATTAATTATACAGGATAGGGCTTAAGACCGACCCCTGAGGCAGTCCCTTCCACACTAGACGGGATGGAGAGAAGGTGTTTTGATGGCGGACAGAAATAGAGCGGGACATAAGAAGATTACAAATGATATTGACCATCCTCGCAGGGATACTCAGCTGAAGCATCTTTTGCCTGAGTATTGGAAGTTGGACATTATCATAGGCAGAGGCTATGTCTAGAAAAACACCAAGAACACTTTCATTATTGGAAAAAGCAATACGAACATCAGATAAGAAAATACTGAGGCTATCTAGAGTGCCCATGCCTCTTCGAAAACCGAACTGAGACCTGGCTAAGATGCCTTTGGTTTCTAAGATCCATTCAAGTCGGTTCTTGATGAGATTTTCCATGATTTTAGCCAATACAGAGGATAGGGCGATAGGACGATAAGAGGCAGAGTCTTTTGGGTCTTTCCCAGGCTTCAATATGGGTATAATAATTTGGGATTTCCAGGACTCTGGAACTTGACCAGAAGCGAAAAAGGAATTAATTAGGTTGAGGAAGACTAATTTACAGTTTGAAGAGGATTTGGAAATAAAGGAATAGGGAATTCCATCGACACCCGGTGCAGAATCGCGAAGATGTTCCAGGGCACATGTCAATTCTGAGTAAGAAAAAAGGTCATCGAAACTTTCAGAGGGAGAGGGAGAAGGGGGATCTATAGTTGGAAGGCATTCAAAACTAGGAACAAAAGGCGGGGCTAATTTAGTAATAAAGTCCTCCAACCAAGAGCTAGGGTCATTGGTTGTGGTTACGGCAGTCTGGTTATCACAAGCTCTGCGATAGGTTTTAATTTTTTTCCATACAAGAGAAAGTGGAGAGCGTGGAGACAGTGACTCACAAAACTTGAGCCAGCCAGATCTCTTCTTTTTTGCCAATAACCTGCACACTCTTGCAGAAGTCTTTTTAAAATTAAGGTAATCGGGCATGTTTAAACTAGACGCGAAAATGTTTTCTGCCTCTTTACGTTTACGAACGCCATCAGAGCACTCAGCATCCCACCAAGGAGGGGAAGGAGTTTGTTGGCGGGCAGAGTTCTTCAAGGGGATTGAGGAATCGGCCGCTCTCAACAAACAATCAACAAATTCATTGTAGACGGAGAGGGAATTGGATGAGTTTATTGAGGGAAAGTTTTGAAGCTCTGAATCCAATTTGGAAGCAAAATGAGACCAGTCTGCTTGTGAGAGGAGATATTTTTGTAGGGGTGGAATAGGAGGAATACGAGGATGAGTACTTGGAAATGAAATCAGTATAGGAAAATGATCGCTCCCGTAAGAATTAGGAAGAACCGACCAGGAAAGTGATGATACTAAGGAAGGGGAAGAGAAAGTAAGATCGGGGACACTGATGTTTTGGGTAGGCGAAACCCTACGAGTAGCAGATCCATCATTAAGGATGCAAAGGTTACGGTCATCCAAGAGATCTAACAAAAAGCTAGAGGCGGGGTCATTACAGTGAGAGCCCCAAAGGGTGTGCCGGCAATTAAAATCACCTAGCACAATCAAGGGGCATGGGATAGAAGAAAGGATAGAGTTAAATTCAGACAAAAGATTAGCAGTGGGGTGAGGGATGTAGGCAGATACATAGGATATGCCCATGGCTCTAATAGCTATAACATTTAGGCCATTATCATGACGGGGAAGAGGAATCTCGGAAAAAGTGATAGATCTGCTAACTAATAGGGCGCAGCCCGCCCATCCATCATCTCTATCGTCCCGAAGACATGAAAAACCAGGAATCCTAAAGGGAGTTCCAGGCTTGAGCCACGTCTCCGACACGGCAAAGACGACGGGGGTGAAACGATTAATAAGATAAATCAATTCGTGTTTTTTCCTGCGAATTGATCTACAGTTCCACTGAAGGATCTTTTCCATTTTGGCGAGTCCAGGATTCGAGGAGTTTTTGAACTAAGATTACGACATTGTCCGGTATAGCGTCACTAAATTTAGAAAGCATGTTAATGAGGGAGCATGCCAGGAGTTCTATCAAGTTGTCATTAGGGGTGGGTAGGGGAGTGGTTTCAACATAAGGGGAATTAAAAGCACAGCCATTAGGCTGAGAAGAAGTAGGGGTATAAACCATTGACCTATGGGCTTGGGTATCATAAGATTTGCCCAACTCCGGTCTAGGTCTTGGGGCTCGATAGACAGTTTTGGTGTAAGAAGACTTCATAGGGGTTGAGTATGCTGAGGAAGTAGGACTATTAAAAGGGGCAGAAAGAAGGGGATCAGAAGGAAGAGGTTGAGATGATTTGAATATGGTGGGACCAGCAGTAACATTTGAGTATAATACTTTAGGGCGGGGAAACCTAACTGAAGCCTCCCGGTAGCTTAGGTTTTCTTGAGACATTACCATTTTAATTGACTTTTGTCTTGAGTGTTCGGGGCATTTGTCATCAGTAGCCTTATGGCTTCCACCATCACACAACAGACATGTGACTTGTGAATCCAGGACATTGCAGCTATCACCTGGGTGTGGTTGAGCACATCGGTAGCAACGAGGTTTGGATCTGCACTGAGAGCTAATATGGCCAAAACGAAGACAGTTACGACATTGAATAGTGGGAAGATGATACACAGAAACAGGCAGCGAAGCATTATAACAAAATACTTTTTCTGGGAGCATTTGGCCGGAGAAAGTCAGCACTACTGTTGTTGAAGGAGACCAAGAAACTGAACCCTCTTTTCTATTTTTAAAATTAAGCCTCCTAGCCCTAATAACTTCCCCGCAGTTACGTGGTGTCTCTATGCCTAACACTAGCTCCTCCAGTGTCCAGTCTGTGGGTATATCCCTAACAACTCCCATTCGTGTGACATGGAAACGTGGTATAGACGCCACATATTTGTTGTCTAATAAAATAGGGTTGTTGACAAATTGATTGGCATCATTAAATGTAATAAAATCAACAGACATCCTGTTACGGCCCATTGACTTGACACTGCCCTGAACAACACCCCTAAACCCTTTATTGTGAATAAACTGAGCAAACCTCAAGGAGTTTAAGGTAAGGCCTTGCTTAGGGTCAGTTTCCATCCTGGAAACAAAAACAGAGAAGGGTGCTCTGTCGCACTCACTGTAGAGTACTTTGGAGTCGCTCTCAAATCCAGGTCTAGTGTAAACTGATTGAATTGAATCAGACGGCGGCTTGTTCCTTTTCGCATCTACAAAAATCTCACTTCCTCCGGGGCGCTTTCTTATGTCAGACCTTACACGACCATCATCAGAGAATTGCGAGCACTCCAAAATCTCTATATCTGGAGGTGTTCCTCCACCCCCGTCAGGGGGTTCTTCGGCACTCATTTCCTAGGAAATGAGTGCCAAGGAAGCTTAAAATACTAACCTTATAACTAGGTTCCTACACCAGACAACACAAAACAATAGACACAATCACCAAAAACAGATTTTGAACACAGAACAAACTGTGAGGTTAAGAATCGCGTGCTTAATCTCACCAAGACAATAGCAAAATCCTAAAAAAAAATGTTTATTAGTTATTGTTTTATACCTAAGTATATATGTATTGTGTTTTATGGGCCTTAGTTGCCTAAAATAAAGGATAAATAAATAACTTAGCTACGCACAGTGTGTTATTTTCCCTTAATTGCGGACATGCTGGTTTTATACGTTTTTTGGAACGCTAACAATCAAAACATAAACGTCAACATAAACGTCTTGAAACGAGTGCTATCATTTGGAACCCTCATGAAGCTAAATACAGTGTCATGGTGGAAAGAACAAAACAAATTCACTCGTTTTTTGTTTTTTAAGCAGTACGGTGTCTATCCCTTCTTCCCGCTCATGTACCCAAGTCTCTACGTAATGGGTATGGTAGGGTACAGCAGGCTAGCGGTGCGAAGGGACGTTGCTCTGTGTAGCTTCGTGTTTCGGATGCTGCGCGGCTGGTTACACCACCCCGATCTGTTGGCGGAGCTGAGGCTGCGCGTGCCGCTCGGATGCGGGTGCGCGCGTCGCACCACGCCTTCTCTACTGGAGCCATCCTCTAGGACCAATCTTAATAAGTTTACCCCTTATCACGCGCCATAAGATTGTTAAATATTATTTCGAGGGAGGTGGATATATTTCACTGCAGCCTGATGAAGTTCATAGAAGTAGCATTGAGGTGTTTTGAAAACATTTAGGTGATTTTAATTGTATTTTTAATTGTCTTTTAATTGTATTTAATGTTTAATTGTTATTTTATTGAATTTCAGTTGTATATTTATTGTATAATGTATAATTTTTTTATTATAATGATTGTATTTTAACTGTATCTTTGTAGTGCTAACATCGCATTGGCGTTATAGCTGTTAAGGTGTTATTCACGAAATTTTTAATAAATAAATAAATAACTAAACTCTGCCGTCGCTCTAACTATTAAGGTTGAACTAGTTACGGGCTCGAACTCACTGGTAAGCGTGGCCAAAAAGCACGCTGTCTCACCGGGCATCGTGCCCGACATAGACAGTATCAGTGATGAGCAGTTAGACGCTAGTCTACACGCACAATGTCTAGTTCCCACGCACAAAACACCGTTCCGAACGGAAACAACGTTAGACGATGCAAGAAAAGTCTTTTGGAAAGTCGAGTTTTATGAAAAAACCACTGCATAAAGTTTTTTGAACTTTTCTATAATTGAGGTTTGTCGGTGACGACTTCGTTTTTGAGACTTTACACTTCTTTTATTAGGTACTTATTTACGCCCGAGATTGGCGTTAAAATTAGCAAGAAAAACGAATCTTTGTTGGCTTATAACTTTTAAATGGCTTTTTATTTTACTATTCTGTTTCCGTACAGACAAAAAATAATAATAAGATAAAACGATATCATGCTTAACTTTGAATGTATAATGTCAAACAGTGGACCCTCCCGAAATGTATGGACAAAATATCGACTAGTGTAACCTTAAGTATAGTTTATGAGAAATTTAAAAAATCGAGAAAAATCTTAAATCTTAGAAACACAATCTCATTTTTGGATTTGATTTTTAGGGTTCCGTAGCCAAATGGCAAAAAACGGACGGACAGACAGACAGACATGACGAATTTGTAAGAGATTCGTCATGTCTGTCTGTCTGTCCAACCGTATGTCACAGCCACTTTTTTCCGAAACTATAAGAACTTTAATGTTGAAACTTGGTAAGTAGATGTATTCTGTGAACCGCATTAAGATTTTCATAAAAAAATAGAAAAAAGAAAAAAATTTTGGGGGTTCCCCATACTTAGAACTGAAACTAAAAAAAAAAAATCTTCAAACCCATACGTGTGGGGTATCTATAGATAGATCTTCAAAAATGATATTGAGGTTTCTAACACACATGATGTGTTTTTGTTGCCGTTATAACAACAAATACTAAAAACAGAATAAAATAAATAATGGTAATGGTACGGAACCCTCCGTGCACGAGTCCGACTCGCACTTAGCCGGTTTTTGTTTTACGGTGTGATAGGAATTCACTATAGGAACGATATTTTTTCTTGAAAATTTTAAAAAAATTGCCACACAGGTGTAATTTTTTTTCCATGATTTTATAAATATTTTTTCCGTCGTCCGTATTTTTTTTAATGCCTAAATGTTGATTACTATAATACCTATGGCCACAAAAATAAACATATGCAACAAACCTGGGATCTCGGAAATATTGAATTTTAAAGTTGTTGGCTTAAATCAACAATTACAACGTTGTGGGTTATGGTTCTCAATCAAACTTGTGTGCAACATACAAATACTTACCTACTTCATGCAAATATTACTCATTGTGATTCATCATTTTTTAATTTTTAACAATTGCCAGTTTAAATTGTGACGTGCATACCTAGTTTTCATAGTAACAGGCTTACCTATTCATAAAAACTTTGTAACCATATCTCTTAGTTAAAATACCTACTGTCTAAGAGATACAAAAAGAAGGAATAATATAAAAGAAAGAATCTACTTATCAGTATTTTATCTAAGTAATGCTAAGTTTACACGAAGCCAGTGCTCTGCCGCCAGTCCTACAGACAAGCCATCGCTGGCACGGCCCGTGTTGTTTAGACGAGGCCAGTCATTTCTGGATTTTTCTTGTGGTGAGCACACGTTCGAAACAAAAATGAATTCGGGACAAATCCGGCTGTTGAAGAAAAAATGTTTAAAAAATATCTCTGCATTATTATTATTAACAAGAGATAATTAATGTAATAGAGGAAGAAATCGTAAAGAAAAAACGACTTTTATTAAGGTTGAATATTCGATCAACACTTTTATTTATGATTAATCTTCGATGAAGGATATTAGGTATGTAGGTTTGAGAAGGAGTCTGCCCTCGTTCGGCAAATGCTAAAAAGACGATGTTTACTACAACCAGTTAGAATTCAAAGGGCTTGAAGGGGTTGTTCCCGTTCGTCCACACCCCGTCGTCCACACTGCGGACGACTGGGAAAGATGCGTTCTGTTCGTTCACAGTGTAGACGAACAGAACGCAACATTCCCAGTCGTCCGCACCTCGTTTCATGTCTAGTTTAAGAGTCAGTGTAAAGTCGTCAAAACTGATAAACGGAGTGCAAAGACTATCTTTTGTTGGAGGATCGACAGGGTGCAGTTGTAATAGTTGAGTAAATCCAGGCGATTGTAACTTTAAAACTTTTTACATATTAATTGCATTTAAACTGATATTGGTACAATACCCAATGTGTCAAATTAAAATGTGAAACATTCTTATGCTATAAGTACATTTAGTATATGTAAAATACGCAAAAAAGCATTAAATTTACTAGGTATGTACTTTTAAAGTATTTGCCTTACTAAAGTAATAAAGCTAAGTACATAATATTTTAAAAGTATGTTTATTATATAAGGAAATACTGTCATCATATGTTCTTTATTAACTCTTAGACTAGACGTGAGATGACGGGATGTGGACGACTGGGAATAATGCGTTCTGTTCGTCCACAGTGTAGACGAACAGAACGCAACATTCCCAGTCGTCCGCAGTGTGGACGACGGGGTGTGGACGAGCGGGAATGACTCGCTTGAAGCATGTAGGTTTCACTCTGACGACTAACGAAATGGTAATTCAATCTGATAGCGAGGATTATGTCAGAAGAGTATGGCATTGGCTAGCATAATTGATTTAATCGATTTAACTCATCAGCTGCCTAGCCTGTTCCCCACTATATGGGGGTCGGCTCCCAGTCAAACCGTAAAAAGCTGAATATCAGTATTTTACGTGGAGCGGCTGCCAGACCTCCACAACCCATTCACTGGTTAACACGGTATTTCTTGGCAAGATTGGTGACAGATTTTCTGGCTTCTGACAATCCGTAACGACTGCTAAAGATCTCCACATTAAATGACAGCCGGGGCAAACGGCTTAACATGCTTCCCGAGGCACGGAGGAGTCTCGGTAGGTATGTTAAGATGGTCACCCACCAACAGAAACCTCAGCAAGCTTAAACTTGAAGATCGGCCCGTGCGGCTGTTATAATTTAGCCACGAGCTCTTCTGATTAGTTCAATCGATTGAACTAATCAACTTAAATATTTCTATAGAAAAATCTTAGAAACGCAATATCTCCGAGATCTCGATAGATACCTAGTTACATATTTAGAATTTTCTAAAGTTGAAGGTACCTACTATACTTAAGCATACATACCTTTTAGCCATGTCTGGTTAAATTTTGAATAAGTACAATATTTATAGGGGTAGGTACATTATATGAGTCAAACTATATTTAAAAACATCAAATGAAATTAAAGCTTAGGTCTCTCATAGGAACAGCCGACGCGTAGCCTGTATCTTCTTAAATTTTACTCATATTGAGACATAATCACATTGGGAAACTTGGACTGTACAAAATGCATAAGACATTGTACAAATGCTACAAAAGCTCTAGCATACTCCTTGGAACAAGGATCGTCACTCAGCGCCAACAAGATGTTACAGGTTTCCTTATAATCTGATTTATTATTTTCAGGGAAATTATTTCTTGAATTTATGTATGTTGTGAATTTTTTAAATGCTTTCTCTTTTGCATCGCTCAGGTGCGTGTTAAGTAAGATATTGTCAGTGCGACCCCCACAGATAACACAATCCTTGCACAAAGTTCTATAATGGATGAACATTTTTTTAGGTCGCTTCAACCGCTCCATGGGAACCACCACCAGCCAATGGCCTCTGAAAAAAAAGAATTTGATAAAGGTGAATTTTGATGAATGGTTGTGATTTAACATCAAATAATAATAATATGATATTGAAATGTTTAAGACACTAAAATATATTGTTGGTGATTTGGATCGTCTGTCCTCTAGGCCTGATAAATGATCTTTAGTTCCTTTAGAACCATAGAGTATTAATTAGTCTTTGTTTAGAACCTTTAACCTTAAGTTCATACACAGCAAATGAATTCAGTACAAGTCTTGGAGTCACTAGGTTGGAAACCAGAAAAATTATATACTTACATATAAGAAAAGGTTAATTCCGCTCCCTTTTTCACTGGTGCTATGGTGACCAGCGCTGCACTGTTCCTTAGCCCTGCTACAAATGAATTCGGCAGACAGGAATTAGGCAGGTTTCCGAGGAATGGGAAATATCCCCTATTAGGCTGATTGTGCACTGTCGTGCGTGATTCCATGCACAATAACGTGAAATGCTGCAGCTTTACTGGATTACAGTGTAATGCCAGGTGCATCATCACTCTGCTCACTGCGCGAATGGCTGCACTCTTCTCTTTGGGAGAGTCTGGTAGAAATGATGTTCGTTCATCCAAATAATGTATTATATTGGCCATATACAAACATCTGTTAAACATAGCCCCATATAAGAAATGTGTGTCATGATGAGAATTTAACAAAGAAAACTTTTGGGAACCAAAAATCTCAGTAATAGAACTGTTTGCCATGCGATCAACACCTAAATCATTTGATGCTGTGATGAACTCATCCCAAGAGCTGCACAGTTGACGAATCTTGAGAGTAGCCTTAACGGGTAGTTTAATATCATCGAATATAATAATTTCCATTATTTTACATTCAAAAATATGCCCGTCTTGCATAGCTTTATCTTTGCATCGTTCATCACAAAACATGGCAAAACAGCATCCTTCACAAGGCATCAAATTCAAGTCCATCTTCTGACAATAGTGACATGCAGTGATATGATTCATGATGTTAGTTGCTCCTACAAATGCTGTCTCAACTGCTACAAGAGTACCAACAGGTATATCTCTGGCAGCCACCACTTTTGGCTGTCCCGACTTCATGATGACTTCTACATCTGTAGTCGCACATGGTATGTCTGGGTTGCGGGCTCCTTTGAGTCTAAAGAATTCTTCAGCAAATTGACTGGATCTAAAACATGAATATTAAATTAATTAAACATTGCATTTATTATATTTTAACAAAACACATTCTCCATTTTTATTAAATTTGTTAAGACAATCATCAATTTATACACAAACATACTGACAGTGAACTGCCAAGACCTCCGAACTCAAAATTTCATAGTTTACACAAGGTAGAACAAACATATTTTTTTTGTTACTCAAACAAAAGACATTACATAGAATGTTCTTGTGCAGAATCAGTAAAAAAACATTTGAATATTCCTTTTTCACAGACCATACCCTTCCTTACCCTTCTTTTCTTTCTTTATAATGGCATAAATATGTAGGTACACAATGGGTCAATTTTCTATTGGCAGCCCACAATGTCGTACTCAGCGCTTCTCCTCCTTTATTATGCGCACAGCCAAAGTGTGGAACTTTCTACCAGCGTCTGTGTTCCCTTCTACATATAACCCGTCTGCCTTCAATGCAAGAGTTAACAGGCATCTTCTGGGCATGCTCGCTCCATCAAAGACCTCATCTATCGCTTTCCGTCAGGCGGGATCGAAGTCAGGAGCAAGCCCATTCCTCAATTATAAAAAAAAAAAAATACAACCTAAACATGATTGAAGATCCCAAGTCTACTATTTTTTATTAAATTGGCATACATTTATGATGGCTTTCCTTAACACAATATTCAAAGTCTGTTCTACAGCTAATTTCCATGTACACAGCAATCAACGGACAAACTCTGACACTAGGGTGTGTGGGGTCATTAGACCTTACTGCCCACTCAAAGAAGAAGTAGAAGAACGGACATGGCTCAAATCATTGCTCAGATATCTTTTAATCCATTTGAATAACGTTTCTTTCAGTTTTTTCAATAATTTTCTTTATAGTTATAGGATAACAATCCTTTGACATATTTGTAGAAAAAATTATAAAAATTGCACTAGCTAGCCCACTGATTTCACTATTACTTATGTGAAAACCCTGTACTAATAACAAAAAATTTAAGTCATGTTTTCATTTGAGCAGTTTTTTTTAAGCCTTGAAGAAGCCCCTTAAGTATCTACTATGGAAACTTTTAAAATGAGACTGACTTATCCTTACGTTTGCGCATCTGCCAGCTGTTCCATCCAAAAAAATTTAGAGGCTTCTACTTTCATCTCCTGTAATTTCTTGACCATGCTGTCGGGACAGTTGAGTGCGAGGCAGGTCTCTATGTCCTTCACACAAGCCTGGAACTGCTCCGTCTTGAGCGCCAGTTCAGCTCTGCTGTAGTAAGATAATCTCATAGCTTCCGACTTAGGTGGTGCTCGCATCAGAGCCATATTGTATTTCACTAACGCCATCTGATAATCACCTTGACAGAAGGCTTCCTTACCAGCTATCCCATCCTTAAGTGATTCAGCAGCTGATTTTACTCTATGCCCGAATTGCATAAAATTATTGGACTGTTTGAGTACTTTGGCAGCAATTAGTACACAGTCTGCCAAGTCCTTATTGCGCAGCGCTTTGTAGACGCAGTCTAAAGGACTTTGTTCGTGATGCCTATAGATCGATGGGAGCTGTAGCATTTTAAATAGTCAGTAATATTTTGTTGTATTCGCAGGAATTCACGAGTTAGGTTAAAAACTTTCGGAAGCACTTCACATAGGTTCACCGTGACACTTAAAGATTGTATGTCGTATATTATTAAGCATAGCACAAACTTTATTTATTAGGTATAAGTTTTAGAACCTTGCTAGCAAATGCAGAAATGATTCACAGCACGACAGCGTTTAACAAAAAATTACGATCACCAAATTCCCCACGACTTTTAACTTCGTGATTGCCAGTTGCCTAAATAATGACAAGTTTGAATGAAGTTGCCATTCGTGCACCGCTTGTGCCGCTCTTGCGCTGGACATTTCATTCATATCAAAGATTAGTAGTGCCCGTGACTTCATTCGCGTGGATGTCGGAATAAAAATGTAGGTACGTACCTGTGGTGTCCTCGTTTGCTGCTGGGTTCGTAAATCAAAGACAAACACTCGTTTCACCAAGGAGCGCATACACGTCCGCACCGGCCGGCGGTTGGGCAAGCAATGCCGTGACGTGCATGCGCCGCTTGTACTTTATTAATACGTCACACCTCTTCCTTTACATAAGAGTTTAAACAAACAAATATAATAACTGATTAATTATTTTAACTTAATTATCAAATAGTTAATTAATTCTCCACATTCTATCATTTCTAACAAGGTAAAATTTATCTTCCACTGAATACTTATTATACAATTTAACAGAGTTATTTATCTATTCTTTTGCTTCTATCGAATCACTTTTATCCTCTGAATCATCTGTTTGATAATAATTTGTCCCCTATTTCCAGGTATATACCATACTTTTCCCTTTTTCCTTCACTTGCTTTCCAAACTGTGTTTTATAAAAGTCTAAGTCAAAACGTTCATTTC
This sequence comes from Melanchra persicariae, assembly GCA_947386135.1. Taxonomy (NCBI): domain Eukaryota; kingdom Metazoa; phylum Arthropoda; class Insecta; order Lepidoptera; family Noctuidae; genus Melanchra; species Melanchra persicariae. The sequence goes on along the minus strand of OX376664.1, from coordinate 3,343,054 downwards.
AATAAGGCACTCAAACGGCTCTATTGAACGTCATCATTTACATCCAAATACTATGTATAAAAAATAAGGTGACTCTACTGTCCGTTCGCAAAGGTAGATTCTTATGGAGAAGAACGGACAAGAAACTCCATAGTTACTCTTTTCAAATAAATGTTTTACAATATTTTGAATATACACATTAACTTTGATATATGTGAGGTTGATGCACCTAGAGTATACTACTTATAAAAATCAAAGTATTACCAGCAGAGGTAAAATTTTTCATTTTCTTAATAAGTACATGGTACTCACATATTTACAAATATTGGAACCATTAATAAAACAGTGTGTGGGTTAATAGAAAGAGTACATCTATAAAGTTAATACAAAAATTGACCAGTTTGATTTTGTCTACACTACACCCTTGGTTGTTCTATGCAGCAACGAATGGCGTAGTCATTTATACCGTAGCGCCATGAATCCGCGACACTGCCATCCGTGACTAGCACTTATCCTCGGGTGTAGTACAATATCCAGTCATGAGGGTTTCGTGCACAGCGCTCCCCGCACAACATTACTCAACGGAAAGATATCCGATCAAACAAAATAAATTTCTGAAATGCATACTCACTCATGAAAATTCCGTTATAATCTGTGCACCAACACAGACCAGAATCGCACCAACAATTTGAAAATATCTAGCACGATATGTGCAACAACACATGTACTTGGTGCTATGTACTTGGTGCACAGACAGAAATCGTACCAACGATTCCTTGGAGACCCATCGCCTCATGTCATTCATGAGGTGCGATCAAGAGTTTAGTAAACAAGCCATCAGACTTGGTTTCATTATCACTGTCATCAACTATGTCATCTAAGTCTCGAGGCAGTGATCGGGGTTTTTCTCACACGATCATGGAGGTATTTATACATTCGCTTAGAGTCAAGCGCCCTTAGTCGGTATACCCAGGTCCATCTCCTTGATAATTCTTAAATGAACCTTTGAATTTAGGATTTTAATTAATCCAGTTTCACTCTTAGTTTGCTAATAACACGAAATCGTTCACGGATATTTTTGTTTTTGTTTTAACTTCTGTGCAATCAAATTGAGCTTTACCTTATACCACACAGCGCTTAAAACTCTCTAATGAAATCTCACAGACCTCATCTAATCGTCTTTAGTATCTACATCACTAAACATCAATAATAACGGTCTCGCAATTTCTACAGATTCCTTTTACGCAATATATTGCACCTATTGCGTCTTGTTACGATTTGCTATCGTTAATCTCTACGGCAATTGGTCTACAAACTTTTCATGTTACAGAGCTATTACATGTCACTCTAATGTCGTTCAGTTGGTAAACCTTTGACAGACCGACAGTGGCTGTAAATGGTTTCATTGAAACAAATGTTTTAGGTTTGATCCGCGATTAGCTAGTATTCGTGATTACCAAGTCCAAGCACCAGTAATAGTCATCGAAATCACATTAATTTGAACAAAGAAAATAATAACAAGGTATCTGACTCTACGTGTAAAATTGTACGTGATTTTACATTAGACTTTACATTCGATTCTACATTCGACTTTACATTTGACGCTTTTCAGTGTTTTGGTCGATAATATACTCCTCTTTATTATGAAATTGACCTTTTCCGGCATGATTTCTCAAGCTTAATAAAATCGTTAAAATGTTTCTACTTACTCCTGTTTTCTTTTTCTGTTAGAAAATATAAATTTCGTTAATCCGACTTTGTTTCAAACTTAAGGAACTGTCTCATTTCTTTAGAGCTAATGCATAGACATCGACACCTTCCCCTTCTTCAGCATGAACGTTGACTATAATCTACCCGGAAGATTATAGTCAACTTCTTGTTTGTAGTGCTATTCCCCCAACAAAGTAGAGAGTAGCTTGTTTCTTCGCAGGATTGTCGATGTTGACATGTTGTTGGCCCTCTGTGAGTTATTTACCCTTTGCGTGGCTTTTTAAGTCATCACTGGTTTAGCCCTTTCCCAACTAAAGATGGGTTAATACCGATATTTATCAGTATTGGCCAATAAGACTATATTAGTCTAGAAATATTATAATATTTTAACTAACATTTATAGCAGTAATATTTAACTAATACTTATTAATACGTATCACTTCACGAATGTCAGAATGATTGTGTGAGTCTAATCCCACCGATCCGTGTCAAGTGAATGGAATCCCAGATTATGATAAAGATTATTGTACATGTCAGTAATCTGTGGATTATGTGAATATTAAATATTAGCATATATTAGTTCGTCGGATTACTGATACGTGAATCCATGGAATATTACTAATCTCTTAACTAATACCAATATGTTCGTTACACTCCTATTCCCTATGTGTTGCTGGGGAGTTAGTTGCGCCACTTCTTTTTCCCAGCTTAAACACTAGGAAGTGGTGACGGGTGGGAGTTTTGGGGCACTGTCTTTGTGTATGTAAAATTTGACGTTCAAAAAGTGCTGGCTCTCAGCCTAATTTGAATAAATGACTTTTGATTTCGATTTTAATTTGAATATTGTGATGTAATTTTCGTTAATAATATAATAAAAGTAACCATGAAAATAATACATTTTTCATACCTTGTCCAAACCCAATTGAATTGTTAAAAAACGTAAATAATTGTAAATGTGGGTAACAAGTAAAAACATTTTTTTTTTTTTTTTAATGTGGGTAGGTATGATATATTTTTAATGGGCTGTAAATACGCTACTCGACATTATGTCAATGTATAAGTAGACTAAGATAAAACTATGAGTTTTATACCTATGTGTGTGCCAAATAAACTCATTTTCTTTCTTTCTTGGAACAACCTTCGCATTGCAAGGGTTCTGCCGGTGGTAAATTGGACATTTTGAGCGACCTGAAACAATGTCAATTTGCCTTTGTATTGCACCCTTGGCGCCATTGGATAAGGTGTTTCGTATTTTATTTATGCTTTCAGTAAAATACAAATTACTGGTCCTAAATTTCCTCATAATATTGTTATTAGCAATCTGTAACCCAATCTTTTTTTTTTTTTTATTTGTGATGGATTTGCTCTTGACTCTAGTCAATGTCAGATATGACAGAGACAAAGTCTACGATGGAGCGAGCTTACCCAGAAGGAGCCTGTTCACTCCAACTTTTTTTTTTTAATTTTTTTTCCTTTTTTTTTCCAAAATTACTATCTGAAATGTGTATACCATGTTCTCACACTGCAAAATCCTAGATAAGTCCTAAATATATTTTACCACGATGACTGTATAACGAATAAACTACAATATATGTCTAATTTACACATTATTATGTCCCTGAATTGAATTTATTGTAACTTTTTTTTATTTTTTTTTAGCTAGATGCGGCGTAAATGGACAATAATAGAATGAGTATTACAGTGGCTTAGCATGGGTGTCAGCCGCCCCCTTGTTTAGGTTTTAAAGGGGCCGCCCGGGGCGGGTCGCACCTCGCCCCTACTACGCTACGCCACTGGAGTGATATAAATCTTTATTACGCGAAGTAGATATGGGTTATGCCGGTGACATTTATTAGGTACATTAGGTTTAGTGATATTTAATATTGCTAAAACTTCAAAACGACAAAGGAATCAATCAATTGATCCATGTAATTTGCATTTTTTATGGATATATATGCCCTTGGCAAAATTACACCTTAATGCTCCTTGATTCACCTTGGAAAAATACTACTTTGTGCTCCTTGGCACCTTATTGCACCTTGGCAACATACACTAATACACTTTGGTACATTTGTTATGATAGCATATTGTATTACCTACCTATATCAATAAGTAGTACATGTACCTATTGCGCTGATTGATTGCATGCATTTGACTTATCTGCTTTAATATTACTAACGACATTTGCTTTAGGTACCTCAACCTTAAAACATCATTTAACTTAAGGGAACGCGATGAATAGTGAGGAATTATAATTTTGCACTGAAAATTCTTATTACCTACGTAGGTATTTAAATAAATAATGTCACTGGATAAATTACATTAACGCGGACTTACACGGTATTTCTTATTACAATTTCTACTAATAGGTACCTACGTCGAAATTATCGTCACAAGATATAAGAAGACTGTTACCACCGAGTAGGTACTTATTTTAAAATTTTAATTTTAACTCATTTTAGAAATATCCACGGCTATAGTCAAGAATATAACAATAATTATGATAGAAATTATTTTTAGAAAAGTATTCATTGCTTTTTTTCATGACAATGATAATAATAACCTATCATTGATCGATCAGACAAATAACACTGTATTTGTTATTTGTAATGTCTAGTCATTTGTTTTAATAGTACTTGGACAGATAGATACATATACCACTTAATCGATAGCACCATAAAACCGTGAGGTTGTTATTAGTGTTTCATTTTTTTTTTTTTTTTTTTTTTCGTGCACGTGAGTTCATCTCCCTCCATTTTCATATAGCAGCATAATTTACCACTTACTTGAGGCTCGTCGCCACTGTGGTGTCCTCGTTTGCTGCTGGGTTCGTAAATCAAAGACAAACACTCGTTTCACCAAGGAGCGCATACACGTCCGCACCGGCCGGCGGTTGGGCAAGCAATGCCGTGACGTGCATGCGCCGCTTGTACTTTATTAATACGTCACAGTACCTACAGAGGAATGAAGAGACTGGTTGAGTAGCTCGTGACTTAATAACAGCCGCACGGGTCAACAGATTCCAAGATAGCGATTTGTTCGAAAGTCACCGCGACCCTGGAACGCAAAGGGCATTTGGAGGAACACGGATGGGTTTCAGTCAGTAATAGTCTAACACTCCTTTCCGCTTCACCCACAGCGGAAGAAGTACCTACTTAATTTGATGATTTTCCAAACATAAAAAACGGGTCGATATCGAGATCGGCCTGTAGATGAATGACCAATTTAACATACCGAGACTCGTCGTACCTCGGAAAACATTACCGAGACTCGTCGTATCTCGGAAAACATGTTAAGTCGTTGGTTTTGGCTGTGATTTGAAGGTCTTTGCCAGTCGTTACGGATTGCCAGACCAGAAGCCAGGAAATCTGGCACCAGTCTTGCCAAGAATTACCGTGTTTCCTAGTTATTGGGTTTTGTAAAGGTCACAGGCAGTCGCTTCACGTAAAACAATGGTATATTTAACTGAATCTGGTTTGACTGGAAGCAGACCCTAGCATAGTTCGGAAAAGGCTAAGCAGGTGATGATATTTTTAGTACCAGACTGCATGAATCGTTCATCGATTCACGCAGTAGGGTGAACTCATCTAATTCTGTGACTCGCCTAATTCGGTGATATTTGGTTTGAGCGCTATCATAGGGCTGTACGAGTGAAATCAATTACTTGATATACAACCTTATGCCTCTGTGATAAAGTTCAAACTCGTCTGTAAAGTTTGGAGACGCTCGAGTGAACGAAATGGCAACAACTAACGGTTTTGTCAGTTCGCGCGCGAATTTCGCCGGTTTCGGCAGTGTTTGTGAATTGGTGGCGAACTTTGCTGTATTTATGTAAGTATTTAACTGATTTCTTAGCTTCTTTCTATTAAAGTGAATTGTAATTGAAATTTCCTTAATTTGGCAGTAAAAAATTCGTCATACTTCTGCGTCGTTTTAGTATTAGAGCTAATTTTGCTCGTCAAAAATATTAGCGTTTTAGCTCAGACCAACAAAAAAAGGTAGACAGCGCACCGCGAACATCAAAAGTGAAGCCACAAAACCGTGCTCCTTCAAGTAAATACACAAGCTCACCCACACACCTACACTAAAACCATGCTCATCGCTCTTAGTACGTCACGAGCCGTCGTCTAGAAAACATTAATAGAAAAATATAATTATGCCTTCCTGTGTAGTAAAAATTTGTAAAAACAATAGCAAATCACATAAAAAGTCTCACGGAATCACTTTTCACTTGTAAGTACTTGAAATAACATCGTTTTTATTATAAATTAACTATGAATTTTAGGTTACTTGGAACAAAAACGTCAACAAACAGAAGCAGTGACATTAAGTGTGAGGGTTGCCATAATACGATTTAATATTTCCCCATTCGATTAAACAAATATATTATATGATTTCTTTCTTCGAGTTATATTCCTATTTTCTTTTTTTTAATGTATAAAATATTTTAGATTTGAAGTTTTTCAACACATTTGCGAGAAAACAGTACAATAGGTAATGAAAAAAACTTTTTGTTTTTAGATAGTCGGAAAGTCGCAACAATCTTTGACGTTTGTAGTATGAAGATAGCGCGATTTTGCAAATGGAACTACATTTTTCGTCTCATTTTCACTTTAGTATTAAATTGAGAAAAACGTATTGTGCAAAAGCGCTTCCAAGTAGGTGCAATCATTCAGCTTATATTTTATTCTCGTACTTATTTATACTCCTATAAGTTATTTAAAAAAAAACTGTAAAGAATACGTACGGCGCTATTCAACGGAGTATGCGGTACGGTTTTACCGCACGTTCCATTGTGTGGTGCGTTATATTTAACTTTCGAATAATGTATACAGTCTTCGTAAATGCATTTTTTTGAGCAAATGTGTTGAAAAAGACTTGTATTTGTTCATGATAAATAATATTTATTTTGTAAGCATGTTTAAACATAACATTTACACGTCATTGTTCTGTTGTTATGTTTTATCTTGATATTACCTACTTTTTCTTTAGTCAGTGATTTTGTTATGGTGGTCTTTTTTAATTTATTAAAGTTGATTAAAAATATAATTACCTATTTTATTTTAAAACAATGTACATAATGACTTACGCTTGTTACGCTTCGACAACTTTTTATAACTTAACTTATATAATTGAATGTAGGTGTGTGTTATGTAAAAAAATTGTTTTTAGGTATAGATCTTTCTAAAAAATTAAGTTACAATACCATACTCAACAATATCTTACTTGTGCTGACTTGCACAATATTAGCTTGCCCATAAAATATTATTTCCCAAGTTATAGGGAAAAAAAATAAAAAATGGCAACCCTTCGAGACACACATAGATAAAAAGATGGCTTCATCTTTGATGTTCGCAGTGCGCCGTCTACCTTTTTTTGTTGGACTGAGCGTTTTAGCGGTTGAGTGGTTTCTGTGCTATCACAGAATTATAGTAGTTATGTACAATGATTTGTGGTTTTAACTGAAAATATTGACTTCTTTTAAGTTTAGTAGACAAGATTGATGTTATTTTATTAGTTTTATCTTGTCTTAATTAAAATGACGACTTTGAGCCAATATTAAATATTTTGCTATCACGGAATTAAGTGACAAATTTTTTTTGGACTTGTCACGTAATTTCGTGAGTAGTTTTATTTCCAAATTTCGCAGCTAAAATCTGAGCAGGTAATTATTTATAATTATAATTTGCTTGTTTACTTTCAGATATCATGAATGACCCCAACAAGAAGAACAGAAAGTACTCGAAATTCGATCTCAAAACCGCCGTTGAAAATGTTTTGAGTTCAACAATGACAGTTTATTGAGCTTCTAAGGAGTTTAAGATTCCATGGTCGACGTTAAAAGAGAATGTGAAAATTCTAGGAGATACCAATTTTATAATATTAATTTTGCACAAGTTAAATAAAGTTAACTTGCCTAATTCCGTTATATCAGAATTAAAGTAGTAGCTATCACGGACTTAAAGAGGTCACCACGGAATAAGGCAAGTTGAATTGCTTTAGTAAATTTGGTGTAACTCTTAGGTTTCTAGAAAAAAATGCGATTAATTGTGCCTATATTCCTCATATAAGACTGATTAAAACTCATACTAAGTCTGAATTAAAGTAATTCATAATTTATTGGTATTTTATTACTCAAATGCCTTTGTCACGAAGTTAGATGAGTTCACCCTAGGTACTAAAAATATCGTCACTGTTAATCGTTTTTTACCCTAGAAATCATTTTATGTGCCCAAAACCATTATTTAAAGAATTATTACAGTTTTACACTCAAAAACTTGCGAAAATTGTGGGTCATATAAAGGAAATGAAAACAAATGTTTTGCTAAATAATCGTGCATGTACAATATTCGTACCTAAGTATAGATAACGCCTGACCTGTCAACAAATTAAATCTCATTCTGCACTCATAATTATGTATATCATTCAGTCGAATTTTATATGTAACATTGTGTGTGCTGTGTGTGCCAAATAAATTTTCTTTCTTTCAAATCTATGCAGTGGTGGGTGGATGACTTGAATGTCAGATTAGAGACTATTGTTTCGATAAAGAATCGGCCATGGCCACCACGCGGTCGATCAGTCGGTTGTAGCAAGTGAAGTGCGTGTGCACTACTTAAAAAAATAACTAAATCTGGCGATTTCAATCGGCTCTCCTAAGATGGCGGGGGCATGGTGGGGGCCAATCATTCTTTTATTAGCTACAAAAGCCACTTATTTTTTCTCGAAAATTCTCAATGTACAGTTTTTCTTTCGTTGCTGTTTTATTATATGTATAGATTTCTATTGTTCGTCAACTGTTCTTTAAGTTCTATCGAAAATGTTTTTTCATCGTTTTTAGTTTTTTTTTATTTAAGAAAAATTGCCCCGTAGTTGGAAGAAAGAAATATTTTTTTTTATCTACTTCAACTGTTTTTTATTGTTGTATCAACATTGTTCGGCCTTCATTATTCTTTAATTAAATAATAGACTGCATTCTTACCGCGCCCGTATTTTTTAATACAGACGCGAGCGTAGACAGTGAATGCTTTATTTGTCTTCGCACGCGAGCATGCAACCACGCATGAGTTTGTTCTAGGCATCTGGCGCCGAGTGACCTTAAGGCCGCAGACGCTTGCGTCTACGAATGCGATGCGTCTTGCGGAAATACAGCACGTTTACATTGCACTTTTAGTCAAAGTACCTATGTAAAATTATGAGAACCCATGGAAGTTTAGAACGATTCAGTCAGTGAAGTTCGCTTTTCGCTGAACAGTAACCCACTCCTCTCGCTATCAGTTGAGGTACTAAATATTTGAAGATAGGTACCAAATAGTAGGTACCAAAAAGGTAGTAAATTTTGGTATTTTCTAAACATCAAATGTCTCTCTTGGTCCAGGGGTCGTATTCCCAGCGGAAAACTGACGATTTTCTTAATTTCAGTTAAGCAGATATTTAGTGTATGTCGTCGTGTAAATGTATATGGTAAGTACGAATTTGTGCATCCAACCATTGGGGAGTTATTCAACAAAAACTGTTTCCGCTGGAACTACGTCATCCCAGCGGCACTTTTTTTTTCATATGGACGTTCAAGAAAAAAGATACATGCAAAAATGAGTGTGACGAGAGGTAAATGTGTATGTTTAAATGAAAATTGTGTGTCTTAAAACTTCGAAGACATTCAAGTTTCCGCTGCGCGCTGACGTTTGGCTATTTGATGGAAATCATATAAAACGGTTTAGTGCAGAGTTGATTTTTTTACGCACGTTGCTATGAATTTGTGTATAATGTTAGTGAAAACACATTTTGAAAAAAGCTTACTGTTTAGGAGATATTATACACGTAAAGGTGAAATATGGTTATTAGGTCCAAGTACTTAAAATAGGAGTTTAAAAGCCTAACTTTTAACGTTTATTTGTATCTTGTAAGGGTCTACAACGTCTTGCCAAGTTTCATTTATGTGCGCTTAGAAATTAATGAGCAATCGCATAATTTACTACGAATGGACCACTATATTTTATGACATCCGATTGTAGAACTTTTTTAATGGAAAAGCAAAATAAAACATATTCCAATATTTAGTGTATTAATTCAACTATTCATATGTAAAATTTCAGCTCATTACGCTACATTATTAAAGAGACATAATAAAAATACCAAAACAACCGAATTACATGGATAAACCGACCAAGTTTGAATGGCTACAAAAAAGCGGCCGTGCAGTACATAGAGCTAACATTCTAGAATTTCCAGTGTTTTACCATTATTGGACTAGTACAGGGGGCCTACCACAACCTCTTAAAACAATATTACTTTAATATTACTTTGCGTTCCGCTCTGTTGGATTTTCAACGCTCGGATCAGCGCCGAGAGTTGAAAATGCAACAACAGAAATTACAAAGTAATATTAAAATAATATTGTTTTAAGAGGTTGTGGTAGGCCTCCTGGTCGGCACACAATTCTTGACCTGGCTCGATACGTTTCGAAACGCTTTACTTGGCATCACTGTTACCGTTGCGATTATATTATTTACTAGCTGTGCCCGCGACTTCACTCGCGCGTGCATTTCGTATTTAGGAAGATATTAAGTACACAAACTCACTAAATGTATGTAGGTACTCATCATGATTATGACATGACTTACAAAATTACGAAGAACGAACGAATATTAACACTTCCCTGAGCTTGATTAATGGTCATGCCGAAACTATCAGAAGAGAAGTCTCCGCAGAGGACATGGTGGAGTATACGGTGGAGGTCTGCCATGCTTGGGCGGAGCATCACCGTGTCCTCGTCGAGGCGATCGGCTGCGGCGTCCTGCCGGTCGATTCTGTAGACATCTCACGGTGTTTACCTAAGCGGAGTGAACGACAATAGAGCTGTCATTCCATCTTATTTACATTGTATGGTTTGACAACTCACACTTCGACATGTTTGTAGAATCGCACTGCTGGTTCACTCCATGGTCCGGAAAAGAATATAAGAATGAATGACAGCACGATTTGACAGTTATTCCTAGTTCGGGACTAATCGTAAGTCCGTAGGTGATACGGAGTAGAAAACGCCCAACACTAAGGCCGAAACTACAGACTTCGGGTTTAAGAGAGTAGACCCCCTCAGCCGCCGCAATAGAAAAAGACAACCCGGGCGTTGCGTCGCGAGTCGCAGGGCAATTCCCAGCCACCCTAAGCGCGGGCCCGCAGATGGCGAGCGTAGGTTGGCTCACTGTCCGAACACTACCAGACCCGGGTCGACGAAGCGACGTAGCCAGTGTTGCGGAATTTGTTCGAAAAGTCACCACGGCCCTGGAACGTAAAAGGCATAAGGAGGAATACGGATGTGTTTTAGTCAGTAAGAGTTTGACACTCTCTTCCGCTCCATCCAGAGCAGTCGAAGAAGTCATTTGATGATTTCCCATCCATAAAAAAACCCACAACGGATAGAGTAGAGTAGAGACTCCGTTGTCCTGGCTAAGTTTGCAAGCCTAGCTCCGCCCAAATGTACGAAAGCCACCAGTGTGCTTCACAGGTTGAGCGGAGAGACGACCGATAATACTCAAGCCGCAAGGGAGTGATAATCTGAGATTAAAGTCAGCTCAATCACTTAGCACTCACAAACCTATACCACCTGAATAGATCATTATGGATTGCAATAAACGATTTGATTTGAAACCTGCACCTCACCGTTCCGAGGATTTTTTCACGTCGGAATGTCATGGCCAGGATGACGTAGCCCACTGATTCCTCGGCGTCGAAACAACCTCCGCAAATTGGCCTGTCTGTGGTGCATAAGTTAAAAAAAATTTAAGGGCAATGATCTGTAATAATAATCCCTATTATTACGGAGGTAATTTTTACTTAAGCTGAGAAGTCATTTAGTTAGTCACGTTTATAGACTTGTCATTGCCATTTTTCACTGCAATCTGTAACCCGTGACCATTTGTTGTCATGAAGTTCAGTTGTTCTCTGGCAAATTCATGCATGTAACTGTGTGAAAGAAAGAAAGAAGGAGGAGTGGGTACGGGTCCAGCACTACCATCTCGAAACCTATCTTCGCGAGTTCTTCTGTGGCGTCATTGCCTAGGGATCCACAGCTCCCCTTGAAGCTCTGGAGTGTGAAACCCGCTACTGGTAATTTCTGGCCCTAGGCTGGTCACGACGAATCACCAGCTGACTGGGAATTGAACAGTTTTGTTTCAAAATAAACAGAAAATAATTAGGAATGAGGGAGATCCTCGGAAATAAATCCAAGAGCTGAAAGGCTCACCGAGTCGAAGCTCCAAAGTCTTGAGCATCGAAGCCGAGATTTTAGCCTGTCGGTTTTGTATCGGTTGCATTTTGGGGAGTGTACGACGGAATTGCATAGTTTAATTCCGCCAAGCCCGTTCCATCATCGGACCACAAGACATACGGCGGTACGCCACCGGTACACGGTGGACCTCACACCCACATGAACAAAACCTTTTGGAAACACATGGCGTGGAATTCCTTGACTGAGTCCGTGTTTCCTGATAGTTACAGCCTGGGAGTCTTATCAAGAGTGAGTAGGTTACTTATAGGCAAGCGTGCTCCATCTTCGATCACATCATCGTTTGCCATCAGGTGAGATAGTGGTCAAACGCGTTCCTATCAAAAGTAAAAAAAATTAAAACAAAGTCAGTGGAGCAATTTTTATTTTTTTTTGCGTCAAATGCGTAACGCCTGGTAAGTATCAAAAGAATCTTTAACTAAAAAATACTTTTTGGTGTAATTCTCGTGATGTCGATGGTAAGTACAGTTTCGCTTAACAGATGGCATTGCATTAAAGGATACTTACCCCTACTTACTACTATGCATGTAGATAATAAGTTGATTTCTTCTAGGTTGCCACAATCGTATCAGGTTTATGTGAATGTTATCTACATTAGTTTTGTATTTTTTAGCGTGATGTAAACAAAACAGAATACATATAAACAGGTTCTGCTTGTCTTGCTGAAAAGATATGCAAAATACAGCAATAACATATTATTAATATTTGAAAATATTAGGTTTGGTAGGAATAAAAAAAAAGGAAATAAGATAAAAATAATCCAAAAATAATTACAACTTTTGTGGGATTCGAACCCACACCAAGTCTTTCGAGAGGCAGGCTTTAAACCAACGGACTATGAGATCTGTTGACAATTGATTAAAATAGCCGATAGCTTAGCTCCCTGAAAGGGTTCCACATCAGGTGCAGTAGACCTTCATTTTTTTTTTTTCGACAGACAGTTCTCATCATGTTGACCAACTATTCCTAAAGCGGTATATTAATATCTCTTATAGATTAGCCGGGCTGCTAAGGTTCCACGTCTTGTATTCAGATCTTCAAAATAAATTATAGCCTATATGTTGGCGAGAACTAATAGCTAAACAACAAAAAAAGTTTCATTAAAATCCGTCCAGTGGTTTTTGCGTGAAAGACGAACAACAGACAGACAGACAGACAGACAGACAGACAGACAAAAAAAGAAAAAAAAATATTTTTGGCTTCTATTGGTTGTATAAAGCACCCCTGGAGTATTTTTTTTAGTTTATATTCAATGTACAGAATTGACCTCTTCTACAGTTTTATTATATGTATAGAATAGAATGATGTACATCGAAATTGAATTGTTCAATTTTAATTAAAACGTCATTCGAAATGTGTCGAGCCAGGTGCCAAGTAAACGCGTACGGGTAGTAGTTATGTGTCTTCTTAGCGCGCGCATCCTGCAGTGCGATTCTGTAAACATGTCGTAGTGAACACTTCGACAAACAAAAGGTGCAGTGAGCTTGGACTGACGTAAGCTGTCAATAACGCTAGTGATGGACAAATCTATTAGAGAATCCTGTCGATAAATCGAGTTTACTGAATTTTAATGCTAAAGCCAAATATTTATAAATACCTACCTAAAAGACTGATTATCCAAATTTCTACCTAAATATTACTAAGTAGGAACGACAAAAAGAACAATTCCAACCTGAGTACATGAGTTACTAATTTAACTGTTGCCAATAATAAATTTACCTACAAAGAGTATTCATCCTCACCTTATCACATTTTTCTGTTGGGACAAATCAATCAATGAACCCATTCACAAAGCACACCGCGCATGCGAAAAGTGGAAATCTAAACTAGCGAAGTGGTCACTCCACCGTATTCAGCGGACTCTAAGAAGAGGTGGAGGTAACGTTCACCCGTTGACGCGCGTGCGTGAGAATTTTAAGTGCCAGACAACGAAGTGTTCCCTTCACCCTATTCCGGTGACTATAAGGCAAGGGGAAGTGAATGTTCCCTTCGACCGGGTGAACGTTTCACCCGTTGATGCGCGTGCGTGAGAATTTTAAGTGCCAGACAACGAAGTGTTCCCTTCACCCTATTCCGGTGACTATAAGGCAAGGGGAAGTGAATGTTCCCTTCGACCGCGTTTTTTTTTAGTCTTTGATTCTTCCATAAACATTCAGAGAATATTTTATATTCAAAACTTAAAAATATCTAAAATATTTTTTGGGATGTAAGCAAATTAGATTTTTTTTTAAATGGTATTCTTTACGCGTTTTTGTACCATCTTTTTATAAGTAGGCAATCAATTATTTAAGCCTGATTTCAATAAAAAAAACGGCTACTGTTCAAAGCTTTATTTATTAATAAAACAAATCCGGACGCCTAATAAAACCCTGTTATGTCGGAATAAATTTTAATATTCTAATTCTGTCTTGAAACGCGTGGCTAGCTTCCGAAGTGTGAGCCATTGTGACCATTGTCGACCATGAAAATGGGTGAACACTGACAGTATAACTACCTACTTTTTGACGATCGTATGACCACCGAGCGAGCAGCGATGCTCGAAGACCCAATAATTAAGACTCAAATGTGGCAAGTGGTGTTAATGATGACGAAGCTTTTGTTGCTTCTGCTGCCAAAATGGCAAGAGTAGAATCAAAACCGAATCAACCCGATCCATGATGAACCGAGCACAACCTTCCAGATTTTACCACCAACACAAAATGTGCATTTCAATCTGGTTGACAAAAATAGCAGTCACGATGGAGAGGACACCTTTAATGACAGCACCGATAGTAACCTCATGATATGGAAATCACTCATTATTGAATTTTGTGGTGGAGAAATAACATTGTCAAGTTCAGTGCCAAGTGAACTATTGTTTAGTGTAGCTGGCTTAATCTTTGGAAGGAGACAAAGCCACAAAACTATTGTTTGTGAAACATAATTATTTGCCTATCCTTAGTTTTGATTAGGTAGGTACCTACTAGCAGGTAATGTTTGTATTTTTAAGAAAGTGTACCTATTGAAATAAATATTTACGACTTTCTATTATTTCCATCAATCATGAGTTATTATTTTTCCACTTCCACGAACACCTCTGCCTAATTGGAACAATGTAATTTTGGACTCTTACTGAACCCAGCTAAATCTCAAGCACTCATTGTTGGTGGCAGATACATGCTCAGCCTATTGGATCACCAGTCTCTGCCGCCTGTAGTGTATGACTCAGTGCTCATTTTATACTCCAAAAGCGCTAAAGTTGGTAAGAGGATATTCTACTCTTTCCAGTCTCATAAACATCTCCAAAAATTCTTACCATTTCACACTAAGGTCAGTCTTGCTCAATCTCTTCTTCTACCACTTATAGACTATGCCGATATCTATTTTCTAGATGCTTCTGAGGTACCTACTCCTAAACAAACTCGAGCACTGACACTTCTCTTCTCCTTCGTACTCTGCATCACACTTCCTGTCGCTGTGGTGGCTCCTTCTCTGTTACTGCAGTGCATCTCTGGAACTTGCTCCCACACTCCCTATGCAACGGCCCTTCTCTTGATGTCATCAAGAGAAAAGTTAAAGAGCATTTCCTTTTGATTTTGACATAATACTCTTATATATTATTATGTACCTATGTGTATTTATTTACAGTTATGTATGTAAGTACTTATATTTATTTATTATAAAATTATAATGTGCACTGGATCCTACCCTCTATTGTGATCTTTCTCTATCACTCAGTTTGCTGGGAGAAAATTCAACTTAGAGTTAAGCTCACCTTTGTACAGCTGTTATGGTGTACGATAAAGAATTAAAAACTAATCTTGTGGTTCAAAATACCACTGAAATTGCCACCATTTGAGAAGAAGAATAAATGATAATATATGGCTCACTGACTTGTATCTTTTCTATTCTAGCAACTTGCTTTTCTATACTAATCAAGTATTATTAATAATAATTATAAATTATTGTGCTATGCATTGATGCTTACTTCTGCATAGCTACATAAAATTAAAACCATGTTACCAACAAATTAAGGTGCAGCATCATCAACTTTATTCAGATCTAAGCAATATTTCCTATCTTTTGTACTTGGAGAGGATATAAATAAATCAATGTCAGGCAAAATTACAATTTTACTCATTTTTATCCACATCTAAAAATACTAATACATCTTTTGCACTGAGCCAGTGGCAGGCAGAAGCCTGCGGAGTTCCCATATTCTGGATCTTCTGCTGAGGTGCTAATGGCAAAGTTAGAAAACTTGTCTGGATGGAAGCTGGCCCGCTGCCTATAGCTGAAAACAATGGGTAAACATAATTCATCATTATGCTAACTATTTTATACATTATTTCCCATGTTATGCTGATTGGTAATTCTATTTTTCAATAAAACATTCATCTATGTTTTAATTTATACAGCACATCAGTTGCATATTGTGAGCGTCTGAAACAATTCCATCCATCACATGGAACAATGTTACTCCTAGCTAGTTTTAGAATAATCAGAGTTACAACTCTTATTAAGTGGCCCCATCAATCACTAATATAGAACGGTGCCCCATTCATGGCTTTCGTGGTCTACATTGTTATAATGTGTAAGTATTCTTATTTAATTTCGTAGTAAAGCAATACCTACTCAATTCATTGCGGTATACCCTTTGATTTGTGATCAAATCAAGATCAATCAATCAATTATAAAATTAAGATAACGTTTCAGCTTAGTAGGTAAACAATATATTATCACATCTTGGTAGGTCGGCCGTACTGTCGGCCCGACTCGGTTTAAACACATTTACGATCATCACATATTTAATAATTATCACTACGTAGGTACCTATAAAATTCGAAACTCGGAGAACTTCAAAACTTTCTTTTGTTTGGTTAAAAATAGGTAGGTAAGCATTCATTACCCATACCGACGCGACGTTTGAAAATTTTTCGAACATCATTGGCGAGTGGCGACATTGCTTTTTTTGAGATTTTGCTGTGTTGGCTACTGAGGCTTTTAAGCCAATCATATTTTTTTAGGATACGTCAATGGATGATGGACAGAATGTTTCGATAATACCGAGCAAGTACACACAATTCTTGCAGTTAATTTTATAACACCTTAGAAATATAGATAGAATGAAAGCTTGTAACTACATTTATTATCATTACACATTTAGTAATTGCAACATTCTAAACCCGGACTTCAAAACTTTATTTTATTTAGCATTGCCGACATTGTTCTTCTTTTTTTATTGGGATAAGTGATGGGCACTTCATATTTCACTTCAAAGACAAATAATAAACGTTCGTTTTTTTTTAACAAGTGTTAATTATTATTTTTGTGAATTTATTTATAACACTTCTTGGTTAACCAAAAAACTATTATTGCAATAAAAACGAACGTTTATTATTTGTCTTTGTTAATGAAATATTAACAAAGACAAATAATAAACGTTCGTTTTTTTTAACAAGTGTTAATTATTATTTTTGTGAATGTATTTAACACATATAACCAAAAAACTATTATTGCAATAATTGAATCTACCGTGGCCATAGATTCCGGAAGCCCGAAAAATTAATCTTTAAAGACTAGTACACATATTGAAAACAAAAATGCGGTAGAGTGGTACAATAGACTTGGTGTAGACATGCGATTTCGCGCCCTTTTGATAAATAATTCAAAACGCCGCGCTGTTTCCTACGATACGTGTTCTTTTATTTTTTATTACCAATTCGATAAGAATGACGTAAGTATGCACTACGGACAGATTTTTAAATAATAGGTTCTTATAAAGTATTTGAGAATATTGAAAAACGAAATCTTACAGGTAATTTTTGATGATTTGACCTAATTTAAGGATATATTTCTAGCCCATTTCGCTCTTGTGCTGCAAATGAGGCGCAGTTTGTTGCCCTGGTTCAAATGATGGAACTCCATCCGGAGATGGCCAGGGGGCATAGTAACACCGCAAATGCCCGCCTCAAAACCCAAAGGTTCTGGGAGGAAGTTACATCGAAAATTAACGCTTTAGGCGGGGCTACCAAGACTAAAAAGAAGTAGATGAAGGTACCTACCTACCTAAGTATTTTTACTCTTGGAATTTGTTTAGATTTTTTTTAGCGACAAAGGCCATCGGCTTACCTACTAAACAGACTAATCCTTCTTTCTTATCTAGTATTGGACGGACCGAAAATCTAACATAAAAAAAGCTGCTGAGCGCGCCGCAACTAGGCGACGGGTGGGGGGTTCGAGGAAGTAAGATAACTTACTAACACCGAGGAGCGTGTGCTTCAAATTTTAGGCGGCTAAGGGTACGCTGTTCGTGACAGGTTATTCCGGCGAACAATGTTTGAATTTGAACAAAACTTTATTCTTATATTAATGTTAGTAGTAGTGTTGATACCTATGTGTTTTTTGGGATAAAGAATTCAAAAAAATTGTGTCAAAAACATTAATCGCCTTCATAATAATCACTTTTTACCAGACTGCCAAGGAAGAGCTATGTTTTTATAAGAAGTTTTCTTTAGGTACCTATCTCTGCAACCGATTGAAATAAAAATCTATATCAGACTATTTCTATATCAGTGACATTGTTCGGGCAAGTTATCATTTGGACAAATGATGACAAAAAAAAATATGGCACTTACGGATAAAAAAGAAAAGGAACACAATAGAGATCCAAATCGGTTTGCCATGTTAGTTAGTATTTAAACCACATTATATTTTATATAATGCTGTGATATAAAAATACCTCCATAGATAAATCTTTAGCCGTTAAGTAATTATTTCATTGTATTCTATAACCGAAGACCCGAATTCAATAGAATTGAACAAAAAATATGATTGGCTTAAAAGCCTCAGTAGCCAACACAGCAAAATCTCAAAAAAAGCAATGTCGCCACTCGCCAATGAAGTTCGAAAAATTTTCAAACGTCGCGTCGGTATGGGTAATGAATGCTTACCTACCTATTTTTAACCAAACAAAAGAAAGTTTTGAAGTTCTCCGAGTTTCGAATTTTATAGGTACCTACGTAGTGATAATTATTAAATATGTGATGATCGTAAATGTGTTTAAACCGAGTCGGGCCGACAGTACGGCCGACCTACCAAGATGTGATAATATATTGTTTACCTACTAAGCTGAAACGTTATCTTAATTTTATAATTGATTGATTGATCTTGATTTGATCACAAATCAAAGGGTATACCGCAATGAATTGAGTAGGTATTGCTTTACTACGAAATTAAATAAGAATACTTACACATTATAACAATGTAGACCACGAAAGCCATGAATGGGGCACCGTTCTATATTAGTGATTGATGGGGCCACTTAATAAGAGTTGTAACTCTGATTATTCTAAAACTAGCTAGGAGTAACATTGTTCCATGTGATGGATGGAATTGTTTCAGACGCTCACAATATGCAACTGATGTGCTGTATAAATTAAAACATAGATGAATGTTTTATTGAAAAATAGAATTACCAATCAGCATAACATGGGAAATAATGTATAAAATAGTTAGCATAATGATGAATTATGTTTACCCATTGTTTTCAGCTATAGGCAGCGGGCCAGCTTCCATCCAGACAAGTTTTCTAACTTTGCCATTAGCACCTCAGCAGAAGATCCAGAATATGGGAACTCCGCAGGCTTCTGCCTGCCACTGGCTCAGTGCAAAAGATGTATTAGTATTTTTAGATGTGGATAAAAATGAGTAAAATTGTAATTTTGCCTGACATTGATTTATTTATATCCTCTCCAAGTACAAAAGATAGGAAATATTGCTTAGATCTGAATAAAGTTGATGATGCTGCACCTTAATTTGTTGGTAACATGGTTTTAATTTTATGTAGCTATGCAGAAGTAAGCATCAATGCATAGCACAATAATTTATAATTATTATTAATAATACTTGATTAGTATAGAAAAGCAAGTTGCTAGAATAGAAAAGATACAAGTCAGTGAGCCATATATTATCATTTATTCTTCTTCTCAAATGGTGGCAATTTCAGTGGTATTTTGAACCACAAGATTAGTTTTTAATTCTTTATCGTACACCATAACAGCTGTACAAAGGTGAGCTTAACTCTAAGTTGAATTTTCTCCCAGCAAACTGAGTGATAGAGAAAGATCACAATAGAGGGTAGGATCCAGTGCACATTATAATTTTATAATAAATAAATATAAGTACTTACATACATAACTGTAAATA
Organism: Melanchra persicariae; assembly: GCA_947386135.1. Classification (NCBI taxonomy): domain Eukaryota; kingdom Metazoa; phylum Arthropoda; class Insecta; order Lepidoptera; family Noctuidae; genus Melanchra; species Melanchra persicariae. The sequence continues at coordinate 3,322,890 of OX376664.1, read as the reverse complement.
AATACACATAGGTACATAATAATATATAAGAGTATTATGTCAAAATCAAAAGGAAATGCTCTTTAACTTTTCTCTTGATGACATCAAGAGAAGGGCCGTTGCATAGGGAGTGTGGGAGCAAGTTCCAGAGATGCACTGCAGTAACAGAGAAGGAGCCACCACAGCGACAGGAAGTGTGATGCAGAGTACGAAGGAGAAGAGAAGTGTCAGTGCTCGAGTTTGTTTAGGAGTAGGTACCTCAGAAGCATCTAGAAAATAGATATCGGCATAGTCTATAAGTGGTAGAAGAAGAGATTGAGCAAGACTGACCTTAGTGTGAAATGGTAAGAATTTTTGGAGATGTTTATGAGACTGGAAAGAGTAGAATATCCTCTTACCAACTTTAGCGCTTTTGGAGTATAAAATGAGCACTGAGTCATACACTACAGGCGGCAGAGACTGGTGATCCAATAGGCTGAGCATGTATCTGCCACCAACAATGAGTGCTTGAGATTTAGCTGGGTTCAGTAAGAGTCCAAAATTACATTGTTCCAATTAGGCAGAGGTGTTCGTGGAAGTGGAAAAATAATAACTCATGATTGATGGAAATAATAGAAAGTCGTAAATATTTATTTCAATAGGTACACTTTCTTAAAAATACAAACATTACCTGCTAGTAGGTACCTACCTAATCAAAACTAAGGATAGGCAAATAATTATGTTTCACAAACAATAGTTTTGTGGCTTTGTCTCCTTCCAAAGATTAAGCCAGCTACACTAAACAATAGTTCACTTGGCACTGAACTTGACAATGTTATTTCTCCACCACAAAATTCAATAATGAGTGATTTCCATATCATGAGGTTACTATCGGTGCTGTCATTAAAGGTGTCCTCTCCATCGTGACTGCTATTTTTGTCAACCAGATTGAAATGCACATTTTGTGTTGGTGGTAAAATCTGGAAGGTTGTGCTCGGTTCATCATGGATCGGGTTGATTCGGTTTTGATTCTACTCTTGCCATTTTGGCAGCAGAAGCAACAAAAGCTTCGTCATCATTAACACCACTTGCCACATTTGAGTCTTAATTATTGGGTCTTCGAGCATCGCTGCTCGCTCGGTGGTCATACGATCGTCAAAAAGTAGGTAGTTATACTGTCAGTGTTCACCCATTTTCATGGTCGACAATGGTCACAATGGCTCACACTTCGGAAGCTAGCCACGCGTTTCAAGACAGAATTAGAATATTAAAATTTATTCCGACATAACAGGGTTTTATTAGGCGTCCGGATTTGTTTTATTAATAAATAAAGCTTTGAACAGTAGCCGTTTTTTTTATTGAAATCAGGCTTAAATAATTGATTGCCTACTTATAAAAAGATGGTACAAAAACGCGTAAAGAATACCATTTAAAAAAAAATCTAATTTGCTTACATCCCAAAAAATATTTTAGATATTTTTAAGTTTTGAATATAAAATATTCTCTGAATGTTTATGGAAGAATCAAAGACTAAAAAAAAACGCGGTCGAAGGGAACATTCACTTCCCCTTGCCTTATAGTCACCGGAATAGGGTGAAGGGAACACTTCGTTGTCTGGCACTTAAAATTCTCACGCACGCGCATCAACGGGTGAAACGTTCACCCGGTCGAAGGGAACATTCACTTCCCCTTGCCTTATAGTCACCGGAATAGGGTGAAGGGAACACTTCGTTGTCTGGCACTTAAAATTCTCACGCACGCGCGTCAACGGGTGAACGTTACCTCCACCTCTTCTTAGAGTCCGCTGAATACGGTGGAGTGACCACTTCGCTAGTTTAGATTTCCACTTTTCGCATGCGCGGTGTGCTTTGTGAATGGGTTCATTGATTGATTTGTCCCAACAGAAAAATGTGATAAGGTGAGGATGAATACTCTTTGTAGGTAAATTTATTATTGGCAACAGTTAAATTAGTAACTCATGTACTCAGGTTGGAATTGTTCTTTTTGTCGTTCCTACTTAGTAATATTTAGGTAGAAATTTGGATAATCAGTCTTTTAGGTAGGTATTTATAAATATTTGGCTTTAGCATTAAAATTCAGTAAACTCGATTTATCGACAGGATTCTCTAATAGATTTGTCCATCACTAGCGTTATTGACAGCTTACGTCAGTCCAAGCTCACTGCACCTTTTGTTTGTCGAAGTGTTCACTACGACATGTTTACAGAATCGCACTGCTGTTTTGTTTATCAGTCACAAATGTGCACCCAAGGACAACGTGCGTATAGTATACGAATAATAACAATTCAATTTCGATGTACCTAAATAATATAATCGCAACGGTAACAGTGATGCCAAGTAAAGCGTTTCGAAACGTATCGAGCCAGGTCAAGAATTGTGTGCCGACCTGTACTAGTCCAATAATGGTAAAACACTGGAAATTCTAGAACGTTAGCTCTATGTACTGCACGTCCGCTTGTTTGTAGCCATTCAAACTTGGTCGGTTTATCCATGTAATTCGGTTGTTTTGGTATTTTTATTATGTCTCTTTAATAATGTAGCGTAATGAGCTGAAATTTTACATATGAATAGTTGAATTAATACACTAAATATTGGAATATGTTTTATTTTGCTTTTCCATTAAAAAAGTCCTACAATCGGATGTCATAATATAGTGGTCCATTAGTAGTAAATTATGCCATTGCTCATTAATTTCTAAGCGCACATAAATGAAACTTGGCAAGACGTTGTAGACCCTTACAAGATACAAATAAACGTTAAAAGTTAGGCTCTAAAGTTCCTATTTTAAGTACTTGGTCCTAATAACCATATTTCACCTTTACGTGTATATCTCCTAAACAGTATGCTTTTTTCAAAATCTTTTTTTACTAACATTATACACAAATTCATAGCAACGTGCGTAAAAAAAATCAACTCTGCACTAAACCGATTTATATGATTTCCAACAAGTAGCCAAACGTCAGCGCAGCGGAAACTTGAATATCTTCGAAGTTTTAAGACACACAATTTTCATTTAAACATAAGTACACATTTACCTCTCGTCACACACTAATTATTGCATGTATTTTTTTTCTTGTACGTCCATAGGAAAAAAAAGGGCCGCTGGGATGACGTAGTTCCAGCGGAAACAGTTTTTGTTGAATAACTCCCTAATGGTTGGATGCACAAATTCGTACTTACCATACACATTTACACGACGTCATACACTAAATATCTGCTTAGCTGAAATTAAGAAAATCGACAGTTTTCCGCTGGGAATACACACACCACTCGCGGAGTGTTACGAGTTTCCGAGCCGCCATTCGGTTTGGTTTTACCTGTTTTAGGAAATTTCTTTTTTTCTTCTATTTTTGCGCTTGCGAATAGTGCCGATGATCGGCGAATGATGGAGGACTCTCAAGCTCATGAAGGAGTTGCAAGAGATGATTCTGTAGTCTTCAGATGATGCGTGCAAATACCGGCAGCTCAATAGACGGATTCCAAGTCCTTGAAAAGCGACCACCGCCGCTTTAATATACTGAAAAGATAGACGCGATAGATTGGAATAAGGGCGCCAAGGTCTTTTCAAGAGATCTGTCCATTGGGCAGAGACAGATCACAAAACTGAAGAACTGTTCGATCCCCCCATACTCAAGGGGAAAACGCCACAAGCATGTAGCAGAGGTGTGGTGATACTTTACTTTAATAAGGGCGACAATACCCTGCTTAGGAATTATTGGCCCGTCTCACTTCTGAGCGTCTACAGGCTGTTTTTCAGTCATCACGAACCGTTTCGCGCGCAGGTTTGACGACTTCCAGCCTCCCGACCAATCCGGATTCCTAAAAGGCTTCAACACCGTAGACCACATACATGGACTGCGGCAGGTAAAGGCTATCCAGAAGACCGAAGAATATTATCTGCCCCTCTGCAAGTTTGTGGACTACGAGTAAGCCTTCGATTCGATCGAGACTGGCTGCGCTGCAGTCTCTCCAACGGTGGCAGATCGACTATCGGTACATCGAGGTGCTGAAGTGTTTGTACGAAAACGACACTATGTCAGTCTGACTTCAGGATCAGACATCGAAACCTATCCTCCTGCAGCGGGGTGTGAGGCAGGGAGACGTCATTTCTCCGAAACTGTTCACGGTCGCAATGGTGGACATCTTCCAAGGTTTTAGGCTGGAGAAGGCTAGGCATTAATTTCAATATAGTCGTCATGGCTGCGACCATGGAGGACCTCAGTACAATGCTCGATGACCTTAGTAGAGCTTCCGAAAGAGTGGGTCAAATGAACATGGACAAAACCGAGGTCGATGGTACCCATGTTGCACCCACTCCTATCAAGATTGGAAACTGTACACTCGAAGTTGTAGACCAGTACGTCTACCTGAGACAAAGGGTCCAGTTAAGTTGGGCTAACTTCGAGAAAGAGGTCAACCGTCGAATCAGACTCGGCTGGGCGGCGTTCGGGAAGTTGCGTGGTACCTTCTCGTCTCACATCATACCAGTGTCTCAAGACGAAAGTCTATGACCAGTGAGTGTTGCCCGTGATGACCTATGGACTCGAAACGTAGTCGCTCACAATGGGCTTCATCAGAAGGCTTAAAGTCACCCAAAGGACAATGGAGAGGGCAATGCTCGGAGTTTCCTTGCGTGATCGAATCAGCAATGACGATATCTGCAAGAGAACCAGGTTACCGACATTGCCCGAAGGATCGCCAAATTGAAGTGGCAGTGGGATTGCTCGCAGAACAGATGGTCGATGGGGTCGAAAAGTTCTGGACTGGCGACAGCGTACCGGAAGACACAGCGTTGGAAGACCTCCTTAACCGATGACCCGGTAAGGGTCGCGGGTAGCCGATGGATGTGAGACGCACAGGACCGGTTGTTGTGGCGACACTTGGGGGAGGCCTATGTCCAGCAGTGGACGTCTTTCGGCTGATATGATTATGACGGGTCGCCGGCGCATTGTTTCACGCCCACCGCAAAGAGATGCCAGCATAATTGATGGGTCCCACTAAGGCCAGTGCCTGACAAGGTTGCGGACTTTGTTAGAAAAGGTTACCGCGGCCCCGGAACGCAAAGGGCGTTTGAAGGAACACGGGTGGGTTTTAGTTACTAAGAGTCTGACACTCCCGCTCCGCCCAGAGCGGTTGATGATTCCTCATACAAAAAAAAAAAGTGGGACAGTACAGACGAAATAAAAAACCGGTCAAGTGCGAGTCGGGCTCGCACACGAAGGGTTCCGTACCATTATCTATCAAAAAAAAACGGCAAAAAATCACATTTGTTGTATTGGAGATTGGAGCCCCACTTACATATTTATTTTATTCTATTTTTAGTATTTGTTGTTATAGCGGCAACAGAAATACATTATCTGTGAAAATGTCAACTGTCTAGCTATCATGGTTCATAAGATACAGCCTGGTGACAGACGGACAGCAGAGTCTTAGTAATAGGGTCCTGTTTTTACCCTTTGGGTACGGAACCCTCAGAGAGGTGTAGGGTAAGACATTGAAACTGCACAGTGTATGCAATATATACAAATTTTAATAAACTTAAAATCAATAACTTCTAAACTTCTACATAATAATGGAAACATGTGCGTTTTAATAATATAAATGACAACGTACTTTGAGCCGAACAATCAGTACCTATAGAAAAAAACGCGCTTATTGTTACGAAATAAAAGCGCCGTGAAAGCCAAATTGTTGCACTACACATACTGTTAATTTTATTGTACCTACCTATGAGTAATATCTAAGTAATGTAGGTACCACAGTATAAATATGGACAGTAGGGAGACTAAGCCTAGTTGAGAACATAATTACCTACGCTCCATTGAAGCAATATGGTTGTCACTTTTAATGTTTTTGATATATTTTTTTTTTACATTTTAGTTCTGTAGTGATCAATCAATCGAATTTGAATAAATAGCTTACAAACATAATTTAAATAGGTAATCTCATGGGGTCGGTTAATCTCAGCAAAAGACGATAGTTTAAACACGGAAATCAATTTAATATTAACACACAACAACTTGTAGAACTAAAGATCTTTAACTTTGTCATTACGGCGGAACATTTTAATTGCAGCCGCCATCTTGGATTCACATTTTGACAGCACTATCGGCTTCAACACCCTCGAAAACCATGAAAACGACACCCTTGACGAAAATATTGATATAAATACCTATTGCAGTCGCCATCTTGGATTTACTTTTTGTTACCACTATCACTATTGCACTATCATCTTTAAAAATACCCTCAAAACCGCCGCATTCATGATTTAGAAGTAAGTTCACGAATTCATTATGATCGATCACACGGACATATACGTAATTCGATAACGATTAAATAACAATAACTAGAAATCATTCTTACCTTTCAATATCAGCAGGAAGTTTAAAATACAATAGCTCCGTTTTTGATGAAACCGAGTTCAAACAGTCGTATACTACGCAATACTTTCCTGGCATTTTCAAAAATAAAAAGTTAAACGTGACCACTCGCGACGCGGCACTTGCTACTGCGAGTCCCGCGAAGTTACCTTAGGAGTCTGGTCGGTGTGCATGTTTTTGTGAATGTGCCGTTTCGAGCGTTTGTAGGCAGTTTCCCTACTGTCCATATTTATATTGTGTAGGTACTTAGCCTAAGAAAAGTAGGTACCTACATATAAAGTTTAACAGACTATGAAACACACAAAAAAAAAATCTATAAGTACTAATAGTACAAGTAAAAGCTTATTTTTATTTTTGTTTGGTAGCTCTAAACTGGAATTTGGAACTAAGTAGAATTTGTAAAATATTTCTTTTTTGCATTTGGTAGGCCAATTCTTGAAGATGGTTTTAGACTATTTAAGTATTTAACATTATGCTACGATCCTTCCTATTCTATTCTATTCTTAGGATCCGAAAAAAAAAACAGAAAATAACGAAAACGAAGTAAAAATGCGGGTGGGTGAAATCGCGGGGCACAGCTAGTGTTTTATTGAATTTAGAGTAGGTACATGCCATAAGACCACACTAACATAAAAAAATGGCTAGCTTGTCGCTTTACAGACTTCACCCTTCATTCACCCTTGCATAAATTCCCAAGAAGCTGAAAATTCACATGAACTTTAAGGATACCACCATAATGACATTGTTAAAAGTCCCCATCAATATCATGTGTGCAAAAAAAAAAAATATTCAAGGTCAAAGCTCACAAAAATGTTTTTTTTTTTTGTATTTTTACAGACAAAAAACTACACATATCTATAAAAATGTACTTGCATTGTTTCCTAAGAATCACCATTTCTGAGTTTGCGAACTTTACCTTGAATATTTTATTTTGCACTCATGGGATCGATGGGGACTTTTTACAATGCCATTATAACGGTAACCATAACGTTCATGTACATTTTCAGCTTTTTGGGAATTTATGCAAGGAAGGGTACTCCTATTTTTCTTGCTAACTTGACCGGACTAATTGTACAGTTCGCGTCATGTACGTTTACCGTTTTGAAATAGGCCACAAGTGACTATATGGGCCCATTTTGACGGGACCTTAGGTACTGGCAAATAGCGCAAGTTATACATGGTGTTCCAGAAAGGTGGGGTCATATTTAAGGGTGATGTTGGGTAGCTGATATACATAAAACTTTCAAGCGCCGGATATGTGAAAATTTCAAATTATTTAATAAATAATAATAATAATAATAAACGGTCCTTCGATATCCAGGATGTCGACCGATTCAAGGGAATGATGAGCCAGTATGGATTAAACGGGGAATATTCCAGGGCGACAGTTTGAGTCCACTTTGGTTTTGCTTAGCTCTGAATCCTCTTAGCACACTGCTGGAGGATTCAGGCCTAGGCTATCGGTTGAGAAGAGGTGGTCAAGCCATATCTCACCTCCTTTACATGGATGATCTGAAACTCTTTGCCCCCAACAATTTGCGACTGATGGAGCTACTGAAAGTAACTGAAACCTTCAGTAGTGCCATCAGGATGGAATTTGGTGTGGACAAATGTGCAGCCATGCATGTAAAGAAAGGGGAGATTATGGAATCTGAGGGAATTCAACTCTCGGATTCCATACAGGTTAGATCCCTTAGCTCAACCGAAACCTACAAGTATTTGGGTATGTCGGAAGCGTTGGGCATTAACGGTACTGACATGAAGCAATCGCTGAAGGAGCGCTTCTTTGGCCGCCTGAAAAAGGTTTTAAACAGCCTTTTGTCGGGCGGAAATAAGGTGCGCGCCTTCAACGGTTGGGTCATGCCAGTATTAATGTACTCTTTCGGCATACTCAAATGGACTCAAACCGAACTCGACGCCCTGGATAGAAGGGTCCGTACACTGCTGACTGCAAATCGGATGCATCACCCACGATCGTCGGTGATGAGACTGTACATCCCGCGTAAATGTGGAGGTCGAGGCTTTTTAAATGCTAAGACTCTCCACAACCGCGAGATGTGCAGTCTCAGAGAATATTTTCTCAAAGCCGATGTGGGTATGCACCGAGATGTGGTCACAGTGGACAAGGGACTCACCCCGTTGTCCATGGCGAAAGAGAACTGGCGCAAACCTGTAATACTTACTACAGATGACCGCAAGGAGGTATGGAAAGGCAAGGAGCTTCACGGGCGCTTCTATCGGGCTCTTTATGGGTCCGACGTAGATTTCCCGGCGTCCGTGGCCTGGCTACGTTTCGGTGATCTCTTCGGAGAAACTGAAGGTTTTGTTTGTGCAATTATGGACGAAGTTATCTTGACGAACAACTACCGGAGGCATATTATGAAGGACGGGACGGTTGACGTGTGTCGGGCATGTCACCGTCCGGGTGAGTCCATCAGACATATTATCTCTGGTTGTTCTCGTCTGGCTAACGGCGAGTACTTGCACAGGCATAACCAAGTGGCCAGGATTATTCACCAGCAACTTGCTTTGAAATACAAACTTGTGGATTCTGAGGTACCGTATTACAAGTATGTGCCCGACCCAGTTCTCGAAAATGACCATGTCACGTTGTACTGGGATCGGTCTATCATCACTGATAGGACTATCATAGCTAACAAGCCCGATATAGTGGTGATAGACCGATTAGCGCGCCGCACAATGATAATCGATGTTACCATTCCACATGACGAGAACCTCGTGAAAGCTGAGAAAGAGAAACAAATCAAGTATCTTGACTTAGCGCACGAGGTTGTCGACATGTGGAATGTGGACTCGGCTGTCATTGTGCCGATCGTCGTTACGGCCAATGGCTTGATAGCCAAAAGCTTCGACGACCACCTGTCGAAGCTGGCGTTGCGCAGTTGGGTAAAGGGCCTGATACAGAAAGCAGTACTCCTCGATACGGCTCGTATTGTGAGGAGGTTCCTTTCTCTGGAGCCCTAACCACCGGTAGCTTGGACCCAGCTCCCGACACCGGCGGACTACTATTTTTATATTTTTAAATGTTTTTTTATTGTTTTTTTTTTGTTATTGAAATATTTAAAAATATAAAATGTATGTGTAAAAAAAAATAAAGAGAATAATAATAATAGTTTATTTATCCAAAACTCATAAAAACAAAGCAAAGCAAAGCATCGCAAAGTTGTTTCAATTTTTTTTCCTTAATGTATATCAGCTACCCAACATCACACTTAAATATGACCAAACCTTTCTGGAACATTCTGTATGTAAGGAGTAATAAAAATAAATAGGGCAACAAATAAATCAAAAAACTTAAAATGAAATTGATCGAATGAGCAGTTTTACAGGCACGTGTTTGTATTTACGCGGACAAGTCGCGGATATCGCTAGCAGATAACGCTATGTATCTGCCTAAAGTTAAGATGTTGGCTATTACGGAAAGCACTTTTTTATCCAAAAATCCCGCGATTCCGGGATCAAACAATTTTAGTATAGCTATATCCATGAGATGCACATAAAAAACCCGATTTGACACAAATGACAGTTGTCTTGTTACAAGGTAAGGTTGCTTTTCCCTAATTATACTGTCAGAAAAAAGTATAAAAACATGCCTCAAGTTGGATTCTACTGTATTAATTTAGGCAAAAGTCATAACGTCGGTGATACTGCAAAACCGCGAAACTACACTTTGCTATAAGGTCTAATTTCCGATGTTATTTTATTCAAAGTTAGGCATTATAGCAAAGTGTGTTTTGCGGTATTGAAGTATGGAAAATTGGACCATATAGCAAAGTGTAGTTTCGCGGTATTGCAGTATAGGTCTAATTTTCGCTGTTATTTTATTCAAAGTTAGGCGCTATAGCAAAGTATGTTTTGCGATATTGCAGTATTTAAAATTAGACCTTATAGCAAAGTGTTAGTTACGCGGTATTGCAGTATCACCGACGATAAGGCAAACTTACCTACGTGACGCGAACTGCACCTATCTGTCAATCAAAACGGCAAAAACTTACACTTAATTATCCACCACCAATACTTTCACGACGTTACATTCGCCGAGAACATGACAAAATAATGATTATGAATCCGACCAAGATATCAAATCTCAAATGTAAGGTAAGTAATGAAAGGCATGGCGATTGCGCCGGCCCGGTTCGGCGGGACAGGCCTAGCCTAGTGCAGGAAGTCTTTGAAAATCTTTTTTGTAAACCGTTCCTGTACAATTACACTGTAATCTTATTTTTTCTTATTCTTAGATTCGAAGGTACCAGGCCGCGCGTTAAATCACTCATGCCATGGACCGACCAAATCAAGTCTGCTGCGTGCGGCCCATTGCATGAGTGTGCAAGGATGACTGCTAACAGGCAAAAATGGCGAAAAATTGTGAAGGTTGTAAATGACGACCACGACCACTCTGGCAACCTGGCAAGGGCGTACCGACAGAGAAGAAGAATTTTAATACCTACCACTAAGATAACCCTCTCCAAATAATGTTGCCTAAAAGCATTGCAGTCCGGTCTGTACCACCCCGTGGGAAAACACCAAATGAAACGAAAGCTTAGGTTTTTCCTATGAACACCCGACGCGTATCTTTTACTCATATCGAGTCATTATCACGTTGGGAAACTTGGACTGTACAAAATGCGTGATACATTGTACAAATGATACAAAAACTCTAACATACTCCTTCGAACAAGGGTCGTCACTCAGCGCCAACAAGTTGTTACAAGTTTCCTTATAAAATAATTTATTATTTTGAGAGAAATTATTTTTTGTAATGTATGTAATGAATTTTTTAAATGCTTTCTCCTTTGCATCGCTCAGGTGCGTGTTAAGTAAGATATTGTCAGCGCGACCGCCACAGATGACACAATCCTTGCACACAGTTCTATAATGCATGAACATATTTTTAGCTCGCATCAACATTTCCGTGGGAACCACTTGCAACCAATGGCCTCTGAAAAAAAAAAGTATTTTTAATAAAGGTGAATTTAGATGCATGTTTGGTTAGGCCTCATGCATGACCTTCAGGTTATGCACAGCGAATTAATGAAATCTAGGAGTAACCAGGATGAAAACCTGAGTCGCAGTGTTGGAACAAGAATAAATTATAAACTTACATATAAGAAAAGGTTAATTCAGCTCCCTTTTTCACTGGTGCTATGGTGACGAGCGCTGCGCTGTTTCGTAGGCCTGTTACATATGAATTCGGCAGACAGGAATTGGGCAGGTTCCCGAGGAATGGGAAATATCCCTTATTAAGGTGATTGTGCAAAGTCAAGCGTGATTCCGTGCACAATAACGTAAAATGTTGCAGCTGTACTGGATTACAGTATAATGCCAGGTGCATCATCACTCTGCTCACTGCGCGAATGGCTGCACTCTTCTCTTTGGAAGAGTCTGGTAGAAATGATGTTCGTTCATCCAAATGATGCATTATATTGGCTATATACAGACATCTGTTAAACATAGCCCCATATAAGAAATGTGTGTCATAATGAGAATTTAGCAAAGAAAACTTTTGGGAACCAAAAATCTCAGCAACGGAACTGTTTTCCATGCGATCAACACCTAACTCATTTGATGCTGTGATGAACTCATCCCAAGAGCTGCACAGTTGACGAATTTTGAGAGTAGCCTTAAAGGGTAGTTTTATATCTGCGTCTAACACAATTTCCATAATTTTACATTCAAAAATATGCCCGTCTTGCATAGCTTTATCTTTGCATCGTTTGTCGCAAAACATGGCAAAACAGCATCTTTCACAAGGCATCAAATTCAAGTCCATCTTGTGACAATGGTGGCATGCAGTGGCATGATTCATGATGTGAGTCGCTCCTACAAATGCTGTCTCAACTGCTACAAGAGTACCGACAGGTATATCTCTGGCAGCAACCACTTTTGGTTGTCCCGACTTCATGATGACTTCTACATCTGTAGTGGCACACGGTATGTCTGGGTTGCGGGCTCCTTTGAGTCTAAAGAATTCTTCAGTAAACGAACTGTATCTGAAACGTTTAAGTATATTAAATGAATGTAAGTACTTAAATACTTTTATTAATAATGTTACGAGCTTAGGGTTCGTGACAATAAAAACAGCCGATAAAATAACCAAAATGACACTTTAATTAATCAACACTAATTACAACTTAAACTCACTAATTATAAATCATAATTGCACTACTGATCACTTTAATTCGCAGTCAAAGTTCGCTCTCGAAGTTGTCGCTTGTATCGCACATTCAATACTAATTCGATCGCAGGCTATGCGGGCCTTATATAGGTCGGCAGACAATTCCAGAACCTTCTAGTATAGAAACATCTAGAAAGTTCGAGTACATACCGGTCCCGACTAACCACATATTGAAAACTCTAGAATGTTCTAGCATCGAAATGTCTAGAAAGATCTTGACTCTACTAGTTCTGCTACTCGATACTAGATGGCGCTAGTAGTAACTTATAACGTTATGTACCCGGCATTAATTCTGGCGCGTAACAATAATTTAACAAAATATTAAATAATACGTAGTAGCTCCTTTGTTTATGTAACGTCTAGCTAGATGGAGCGTCGCCCTAAAATGAAAACAAAGAAAATGAGGCAACAATTTCAAGCATGTGTGCGTGCGGTCGGTGTTTAACACTGTGCGTCTATGTCTCTGTGTGCGTGAATAATGATACCAGCTACTAAAATTCTCCCATTACAAAGCGAGTAAACTTTTACGGACTAAAACCCACCCATAGTCCTCCTAGTGCCTTTCTTTCCAGGGTGTAGACCCAGTACAAGATACAAATAAACGTTGAAAGTTAGGCTCTAAAGTTCTTATTTTAAGAACTTGGTCCTAATAACCATATTTTACCTTTACATGAATAACTCCTAAACGGTATGCTTTTTTCAAAATCTGTTTTCACATACATTATACACAAGTTCATAGCAACGTGCGTAAAATAAATCAACTCTGCGCTAAACTGATTTATATGATTTTCATCAAGTAGCCAAACGTCAGCGCAGCGGAAACTTGAATGTCTTCGCAGTTTTAAGACACACAAATTTAATTTAAACATACGCATTTACCTCCCGTCACACACTAATTATTGCATGTATCCTTTTTCTTGTACGACTGTACGTCCATAGGAAAAAAAAAGTGCCGTTGGGATAACGTAGTTCCAGCGGAAACAGTTTTTGTTGAATAACTCCCCAATGGTTGGATGCACCAATTTGTACTTACCATACACATTTACACGACGTCATACACTAAATATCTGCTAAACTGCAATTAAGAAAATCGACATTTTTCCGCTGGGTCTACACACACAATTCCGGCATAGTTTAATAGCACATTCCGTCATTTTATCGCTGTTATTTGTTTATTACTTAGCGCGCGTAATACGTAGTGACACCTAGGCGGTACGATTGACACTAAATACATTAAACCAACAGTTAGCTGATATTTTTTGTTTTTTTTTCCTACATTTCATGCTCTATCTAGACATTATATAATCAAAGAGTAGCTCATGGTTTCACTTATTCATTATGTTTAGACAATCATCAATTTATACAAAAAATGAAACTGCCAAGACCTAACTCAAAATGTCAAAGTTGAATTTTTTTTTGTTTGAGTGCTGATAATTAAAGTTATTTTCTGAAATAGAATGCATTTGTGCAAAATCAGTTAGTAAACATGGCGACTGGTTGACAAAAATCGATGGCAAAATTGATTAATTCAAATAATATTTTTTTAGGTGCAATCATCTCCGGCTAGTAATTATTATATTGCGACACCGCTTAGTCGCATACGAGCCGCCTGAGCGGTCAGCTGCATCAGCAGACGTCGCTGATGTGCAGCCTGGAGGCGACGCTGAGGACGCGACGCCAGCCTTCGTGACTCCTACAACGGTTGTCGGGGCGCCGCCCCCGAAATGTCTTTTCAGGCGTGGCGGTGCCCCAGGCCACCAACGCGACGCAACTGCGCCGTATATGCATGACACATGTTGTCATAGTGGCAGTTGGTAGTGTACGTTTTTCTTACTAAATTGTAATATTTCGGACTATAATTTGGACTCAAAACTATCGACGCAGAAGTTAACCTCATCCCCTTTTGTTTGGAGGTAGCGGAACAGAGTTTGAAAATTTGTTGATTCTGCTACGTTGATTTTTGTGGCGGTATAAATGCCGTTACATCACTCCCCTCCGGAGACCGGAAGTCGATAGTGGATGAGTCGTCCATACATCTTGAGATGCTTGCCAGGCCAGTGGAAGGTTGGTTCCAGTGAGTCCGAACCGGAAGTCGCAGAGTTCACGGTGAGTCGGAACTGTCTGTGGTGCCCCAGTGAGTCGGGGTGATGATATCCCAGTGAGTCTGGATGATGCTGCAAGCTCCAGTGAGTCGGAATGGTGCTGCTGGCTCCAGTGGGTCGGAGCTGTGCGACGTGCTGACTGCTGGCGTCGACCAAGAGAGGTTCGTCAAGGCTCTTCATGTGACCGGCCAAAAGTGCAGTGTGCTTGCCAAGGCCGCTGATGAGGTTGATGATAGAGGCTGAGGATGCTGACCAGGATTGCGCGTCTGCTGCATGCTGATGGTCAGGATACTCGTAGAAGCCGAGGATTCTGGCTGGCTGTATGACTCGCTGCTCGAGAGCTTGAGGTCACGATGAGGAGAAGTGATGATGACGATGATGATGATTATGACGTCATGATGGAGTAGCTGCACGAAGTCTGCGCTGACGTTCAATTTCGTGGGTCACCAGTATGGAGGTTAGCGGAACAGAGAGTAAAGTCCCCGCATACCTCCGTTGAAAAGGGAGGATTCTCCAACCAGACGGTTATTGTGTCTGGTGGGCAACTGCCCGACAGTTGATATTCGGGCTTTGTTTAAACACTTGTTAGTTACTACATCTCCAGGAGATGTGACGCCATTGTTTTACTATTGTGTCTGCTCCACTCAGGCCCAACATGTGAAAATTCCCTAATATAAAGTAAATCTTATGTATATGTAAATAAACATTAAATTCGCGATTAATTCGCGACACACCGGTGTGTCGCCGGGGCCGGACAGGTTAATGACAGCTGATGAGATAATAATATGTTCTAATAGCACGGTAAACTCTGACATCGCGATTTAGGTTTTGTCAAGTTAGTTCGCAGCTGTCGAGATAGATGGCGTTGCAAGTCGCAATTGTTGATTCTGCTACGTTGATTTTTGAAGCGGTATAAATGCCCCTACAGTATTTCTAATCTGGTCAATTCAAAATTAGGGGAAGGTAACATTAGCGGAGCAGCCAGGATTCTTTTTAATAGTGATGTGGTGGCACCGTGTTCTCCAGATACTCTCGCAGCTCTGGAGAGCTAACACCCTGCCCCATCGGCTAGTCTTTCTTTTCCCGACCTCCGTGATCCGGACATTGACACCCTCACTATTACAGGTCAAGAGGTCTCAGCCGTTTGCTCCTTTCGGAGCGGCGCTACTGGCGGCCTCGACGGCCAAGTCCTCAGCACCTGAAGGACCTACCTGTTCAGGCGCCGCATTGAGGGGTTTTGTATTAAGAGTGTTTATGCGGTACGGCATTTCATACAGACTTTCAAGTCCTTACTTTTTTAAATGAATGAACGGATTTAACTTGGTATGCATACACTAGATATCCAGGTTTAAATAGTTAGTAGAGAACAGTTTCGAAAAAGACTACAGGCACAGATTACTGAATAGTTACTACGTAACAGATACTTCACTCAGTAGAAAATTTCCAATACCTATTACGATAATTGCCTACTCCCTCGCGTCAACAACCACTGTATGCTAAAATGCGCCTAAATGCTCAAGCGTACAGCAGTGATTGCTTCGCACCGCGCAATTCCACAGTAATCGCAGGGCTGCCTCTTCGATAAAATTAAATTAACATAACTTTTTATCTATGTTATTGAGAACTGTGAATATGTTCTGACTTTTATGTGGCAGTTAAAAATTTTATCATTTATAAAATATTTAACCAACTTAAAAAAAAGGAGGTGATCAGACATACAGGCCAAACTGAGAAGTTTGACTTGTATGGTTTGTAGGTATGTATGTTTGTGCGCGATAATCTCGCGTTAGCACATAAGGCACCACACGGCATCGTAATACGCGTACGAACGAACAGCACTATTAAAATTGAACGGCGTGCGCGCGCTTCGCTTGAGAAAACCGCACTGAATTTGATCCGCCGGCGGACCGAGACCGCTCGGCTGGGCGGTAGGCACTTATAGCGCGCAAGTACATGGAGTGACGGAGGCCTGCTACAGGGGGAAGATAGAGTTAATTTAAGTTTTTATAGAAAGTGAAAAATCAGTCTCCTGAGAGTTATCAGAGAACATTTACGAATAATTGTGGTACAGCTACATTCAACTGATTTTAAATTTTCCATAGAAACAGAGATTACCAATTATCTGTTTTTAAATAAGATATTTCGAAAATGTTCTCTGATAACTTTTTAGACCTATGTATGATGTATCCTACTTATGCATAGGAAGTTTATATAGTAGTATTTTGTTTTTGGAAGAACCAAACGCGAAAAACCACAGGTGCTGAAAAAAAATTCGACAAGTTTCTTTTAGGATTGGTGGTAGTATAAGTGTGGGGAACTTCTTAACAAACTGGATCGACTTCTTAACAACTGTATACATTTCATTTTTGGCCTTCGTAAATATGATCACATTTCTTCATTTCGTTCTCAGCTTAAATGGCTGCCTATCCGTCAAAGGAGATCCCTCAGATCTCTCTGCATGCTCTTCACTATCATGAATGATCCTTGTGCTCCTGATTATTTAAAACAATATTTTAAAATGTTGGGCAGTTCTCACAGTCTTAACCTTCGAGCATCCAAAAACTTACTCCTTCATATTCCTTCCCAAAAACGAACCCGCCCTTGACTGACTGACGACTTGACACTTCAAAAGCATCCCAAAATGATACGGTAGAGCACCTACCTAGTCCCCCAGACTGGCAAAGAGTACCCATTAGCCACAATAAAAAGCGCAAGACGATGTGCCATAGCCCATCACCAGAGAAGTTGCAAACAACTAACAGATATAGCGACCTACCCATCGATTTAACTGAAGATGTAGCAGATGATAAACCTATGAAACCCAGCAAACCACCACCTATTGTTCTATATGGAGTTGAAGACCTTAATAAATTAACTGAACTCCTAGAGACTGTGGCAGAAAAGAACCAATTTACCTACAGAATAGTCAACAAAAATCAGCTTATAATAAACAGCGCAGACATAGAGGTTTACAAAAAATTAATTAATCTTGTTCGGAGTAATGGTCTTATTGGGCATACTTTTAACAGAAAAGATAAAAGACCAGTTAGAATAGTTATTAAAAACCTACACCCTTCCACTCCTTTGAACATTA
This sequence comes from Melanchra persicariae, assembly GCA_947386135.1. Classification (NCBI taxonomy): domain Eukaryota; kingdom Metazoa; phylum Arthropoda; class Insecta; order Lepidoptera; family Noctuidae; genus Melanchra; species Melanchra persicariae. The sequence continues at coordinate 3,305,140 of OX376664.1, read as the reverse complement.
TTAAAGAAGAAATAGAGGCTACAGGAAATATAGTAACTGGTGAAATAGTAAATGCAAGATTTGGCCCAGAAAAAAAACCTACCTCGACCTTCTTCGTAAACTTAGAGCCAGGACCTAATAATACAACAATCAGAGAGTTAAAATATATTTACCACCAGTCAGTTCTTATAGAAGACCCGAAAAAAAGAAAGACAATAGTGCAATGCCAGAGATGCCAGCAATACGGGCACACTAAGAATTACTGCATGCGACCATACAGGTGCGTTAAGTGTGGACAATCCCATAAGACATCAGAATGCCAGAAGCAAGATCGTAAAGCCCCGGCAACATGTGCGCTGTGTAATGGACCACACCCAGCCAACTACAAAGGGTGCCAAGTGTATGCAGAGATCTTAGCTAGAAGGGGAAAAAATATTACAGATAGAAAATCACAGTTTCATGCAGAAATTAGTAATAAAAAGAATACCCAGAATATAGATAAAGAACCTAAACAATACACTCGCAAAATAGAAAAATCATATGCTGATATCCTAAAACAAAAAACACAAGATTGCACTTCATCAGAAAAGTCTCCAGAATTCCAAAACACAACACAAAGCCAGACCTTAGAACAAATACTCTCAAAACAGAACGAAAAGTTCGAAATTATCCTCCAACAAATGAGTACCTTAATGAGTCTCATAGCTAAACTTGTCGACAAGTTAACAAAATGACCTCGTTACGCATAGCCACCTGGAACATAAATGGTCTTGCCCCAAATAAATATGATGTGGAACTGTTAATGTCGATACAGAAACTGGACATTTTACTCATATCCGAAGCTCACTGTACTGCTAAGACACCAGTAAAATTCGACAATTACCAATGCTATGTCACACACCACCCTGACGAAACTGGCCACGGTGGGTCTGCCGTGGTCATAAGAAAATCGATAAAACATCATCAAATGCCAGACTACAAAACTGAGCACATACAGGCAACGTCGGTCGCTGTAGAAGATAAATCTGGAAACCTCACTCTCACTGCAGTTTACTGTCCACCTAAGCATAAAATCTCAGAAGCAATGTTTACCCACTTCTTGCAAACACTCGGAAATAGGTACGTTGCAGGTGGCGACTGGAATGCCAAGCATACTTACTGGGGTTCACGACTTACCACAACCAGAGGTCGACAGTTAAAACTAAGCCTTGATGCTAACAACGCTCGAGTTATTTTTTCTTGCGAGCAAACATACTGGCCAAGTGACACTAATAAAATACCGGACCTCTTGGACTTTTTCATAATCAAGGGTGTTTCCAAAATGTACCTAAAACCAGAATCCTGTTATGATGGCTCGTCTGACCACACTCCAGTCCTACTAACCATCAGCACGAATGTCATAGAAATAACCACCACAGAAACTCTAACTAATAGGCATACCGACTGGAGCTACTTCAGGGAGTATATAGATAAAAATGTACAGCTAAAAATAGCTCTTAAAACTCCTGATGACATAGAGGATTCAGCTAAATACTTCACTGCTCTCATACAGGAAGCTTGCTGGAAGAGTACCCCTGAAAACAACCAGAGTAAAAGGAAGACGGTTAACTATCCGCTAGACATAAAATCAGCGATACTGGAAAAGCGACGACTGCGTAGAGTGTGGCATTTGACCAGACTAAGAGAAGATAAGACAAATTTCAATAGAGCAGCTGAAGACCTGAAATGCAAATTAAAGGAATGGCTTGTACGTTGCAGATGCAGCTGGAATCATTATCTGCTACAGAGGCAACTAATTACTCCTTGTGGAAGTTCACTAAACATTACAGAAGACCTCAAACTGCAAAGCCTCCCCTGAAATGCAATTCCAGCTGAGCACGAACCCCACAAGAGAAAGCAAACGTATTTGCAGAACATCTTTCTAAAGTCTTTATGCCGAATGATACTGTCGATAAAGGATTTGATAAACAGGTAGAACAAAACCTCAAACAAGATTATCAAATGGCCTTACCACCGAAACCGGTAACTGCACGAGAAGTTTGGAGAGTGTCAGCTGGATTCAAAGATAAAAAAGCGCCAGGATTTGACTTAATTACTAAGGAAATTATAACACAACTACCTAAGAAAGCGTTAGTTTTCTTGACAATGCTCTATAATGGTATCCTGAGAGTACAGTATTTTCCAAAGTTGTGGAAAGTGTCACAGATAACTATGGTATACAAAGATGGCAAACCACCTAATGAAGTCAGGTCTTATAGGCCTATAAGCTTGCTGCCAATATTATCGAAAATCTTTGAGAAGTTGCTAATACGCAGAATACTCCCTATTCTAGAAGAAAAAAGCGTTATACCAGCACACCAGTTTGGATTCAGGCAGCAGCACTCTACAGTGGAGCAGGTTCACAGAGTTTACGAAAGAGTTAGAAAAACTCTTGAAGAAAAAGAGTACTGCTCCGCTGTGTTCTTGGATGATCAGCAGGCCTTCGATAGAGTGTGGCATGAAGGTCTTCTCCTCAAAATTAAAAATAGCCTCCCACATAGCTACCATCAGATTCTCGTTTCATACTTGACTGAACGACTCTTTCGTGTCAGGGAAGGAGATGCAATGTCGGGATTATATGAGATATGTGCTGGTGTTCCTCAGGGCTCCGTTCTGGGACCTGTATTGTATACTATATTCACAGCTGACTTACCGGAAGCAGATAACACCACAATTGCAACGTTTGCTGACGATACTGCCATTTTAGCCAGCGACAAGGATCCGAGTGCTGCTACAAAGCTCCTGCAGACAGCATTGAATAAAACCACCAAATGGTTAAAGGACTGGCGAATTAAAGTCAATGCATTAAAATCTGTACATGTTACGTTTACATTGCGAAAGGGTAATTGCCCTCCTGTTCAGCTAGAAGATACCACCTTACCACACCAAAACAGTGTCCGTTACCTTGGTCTACACCTTGATCGGCGCCTGACATGGAACCAACACGTAAAAAAAAAGAGAGACGAACTCAACATACGTTACCGGCACCTTCTTTGGCTTCTGGGTCGGAATAGCAAATTATCAATGGACAACAAGTTACTCATTTATAAAGCTGTATTAAAGCCTGTATGGATGTATGGCATTCAACTCTGGGGTGGTGCCTGCAACTCTACCATCTCATGCTTGCAGAGAATGCAAAACATAATACTCCGAACGATCAGCAATGTCCCATGGTACGTGACCAATCAGGAAATTCACGAACATCTGAAAATGCCCACAATAAAAGAGGAAATCCAAAACGTGACCTCAAAATACCGGGAGAAGCTAAAGAAGCACCCGAATACGTTAGCAGCACAGCTCACGATGCGTAGCTACGTAAAGCGTCTCAAGCGAAAGGATATCATATAGAGAGACTATGAGGAGATGTTCCCAATGGGGGACGCACTCAAACTGACATAGCGCACTCACCAAATTTGCTCATAGTGTCCAACACTGATTGCAGATAAAAGAAGGGAAAAAAAAAAAAAAATAAAAAAATAAAAATCCTTCTCACCGCACCGGGTTTATGTCTAATCCCTACGCTATCTCTACCATTAAACTCTGGAATATGCTACCCCTTGACATCAAGAAGGCTGAGTCCAAGTTTTCATTTAAGCGTAAAATCCGAAAACACTACTTAAAAGCCTGTCATGCTTAGTTTGGTCTTCGTCATAATTATTATGAGTTCTCTCAATCAGAAATATTATTATATAACATCATATTTATTAGTTTATTATTTTAGCATATGTATGTATTTTATTAGTATTATACATATATATATTATTTCTTTATTATTTCCAAAATAAATTATATTTTAAATCTTATTTATTTGTTGTACACCTACCACAGTGTAGTCTTTTTGACCCAAAGGTTGACTGGTAGAGAATGCCTTGTTGCATTAAGTCCGCCCATGTACCACTATTGTACATAGAGTTTAAATAAATAAATAAAACGTGGCGGGTCTGTACAGGATGAATTTTTAAAGTGTGCGTGGATGGCCAAATCCTTAACTATGAGGATTAGCGAAAAACGCTGAAAGGAGTCTTGAGCTCGATTTTGATGATAACTAAAACGGCATCATTAGATTTTTGAAAAATCTGTATTTTTTTTAGAAAAACTTTGCCCCGCACTAAGAATTTCTCCTGTAACGTGGGTGCGTTTACAAACATATAAATCTCACATACACAAACTGCCAGACCCAGAACAACTATCTGTAGGCCATACAAATATTTGTTCCGTGCGGGAATCGAACCCGCGACACGTAGCGCAGCAGTCAATCGCTCAACGTCGTCTAGAAACACCATCCGAAAGTGTCCACACTAACTGTTAAACGTAAACGTTATTACATATATCATATTCGAAATTGCATTTTGTTACTCACAATGCATGCAATGGCAAACTAAAATATTTTTTTTATTGAATTAATTCAATTATTTGCTTTTGATTTAAATACGCTAAACTAAGAATAAAATTAAAATTAAGTTAAAACCTATACTAATAGAAAAATCATTTAAATATATTGCCACTTAGTCTGACTGAAAAACGAAACAACCTTGTAAGAAAATTTTTAAGTTACCCAATTTTACTTAGTAATAAGGTAAATTGGTTAAAAATTATTGAAACAATGATTTTTTTAAATTTTCTATGATTTAAAGCTATGAGGTTTCTCATTATATTTTTTTTTTTTTTTTTTAATTATTGATAGGCAAGCGCTTGACCACTTTCTCACCTGATGGTAAGCGACAATGTGGTCGAAGATGGAGCACGAAATTAATTTAAAGTTAAGCCAATTACATTAGCTAGCCTAATAAGTTTAATAACCTTACCAGTCAGTATAGAACTACCCTCTTCAGAAAAAGTGTGTTTGCTATGGCCACAAAGATCTATGACAAAATTCCTAATGACATAAAAGAATGTAGCAATATTCATGTCTTTAAAAATAAATTGTTCCAATTTCTTATTGAAAAATGTTACTACTCTGTTGCTGAATTTTTATCAGCTTGAATTTTATTGTTATTTTTATTTTTTAATGTTTCATCTCGCTTTACGATAATTTATTGTTGTGGAATAATAATAGTAGAATTTATAACTATGTTTTTATTTACATTATAATTTGTATGCCCAAGTGGCTGATCATGGAATGAACACTGAGTTAATAATTATGTAATGAACACCTTTATGTAACCCATGTTTTACAAATAAACAATTTGATTTGATTGATTGACGGATTTCCTATACAGGAGTTTTTTGTACTTATTTTTAACAATAAATCATATTGTCGGCACTATAGGTCTACTGTAAGGAACCAATTGTCTTAAGAATTATATTGTTTGTATATCAACACCTCCTACGTAGATTATCGTAATCAACAAATTTCGATTTTTTACTTTTCTTTATTTTCATACTTCTAAATATGTGAACTAACGTATGCAACTATTAAAATTTTCTATTAGAAATACTGAAATTTTAATAGTTGCATATGTTAGTTCACATATTTAGAAGTATGAAAATAAAGAAAAGTAAAAAATCGAAATTTGTTGATTACGATAATCTACGTAGGAGGTGTCGATATGACTGTTTGATGCCAAAATAAATAAAAAAAAATTTAAAAAATTTGAATACCAAGTTAATTCACCAATTTGATTTGAGCAGTTTTCAGTATTTTTTTTAAAGCAAATGTCATTAGTGTAATCTACCTACTTTGTTGTGGAATCAGTTTGAAACTCCTTGTGGCCCTGGAACTCAAGGGTATGACGAGGAACAGGGATGTGTTTAAGTCAGTATGACTCTGACACTCCCTTCCGCTCCACCCAGACCAGAAGAAATCATTAGATGATTTCCCATCCATTAAAAAAAAAAAAATTGGGACTGACTTATACTTACTTCTGTGAGTGTGCCAGCTGCTGTGTCCAAGTATATCTGGAGGCTTCTTCTTTCATCTCCCTTAATTTCTTAACCATGCTGGCGGGGCAGTTGAGTGTGAGGCAGGTTTCCACGTCCTTCACACAAGCCTGGAACTGCTTCGTCTTCAGCGCCAGTTCAGCTCTGCTGTAGTAAGATAGCCTCATAGCTTCCGACTTAGGTGGTGCCCGCAACAGAGCCATATTGTATTTCACCAACGCCATCTGATAATCACCTTGACAGAAGGCTTCTTTACCAGCTATCCCATCCTTAAGTGATTCTGCAGCTGATTTTTCTTCTTGCTCTAATTCTATAAAATTATTGCACTGTTTGAGTACACTGGCAGCCATAAGCACACAGTCTGCCAAATCCTTATTCCGCAACGCTTTATAGACGCAGTCTAAAGGACTTTGCTCGTGATGCCTTAAGATTGCTGATAGCTTTAGCATTTTGAATGAATATTTGATGTGTTCGCAGGAATTCAGAAGTTAGAATAAAACTTTCGAAAGCACTTGACAAGTTCACGGTGGCACTTAGATAATGTATGTCATAATATATTTAGCTTAGCAAAAACTTCATTTATTTTAAGTAAATTTGGATCCTTGATTGCAAATGCAGTAATAAATGATTCACAATATATTTTAAGTTCCCAAAAAAATAACGTTCAACAACTACCCCACTGTTCCAACTTCATTAGGTAGGTATTGCCAGTTATAGCCGTAACAGACGTTCGAATTTGGTACGGCGGACTAACTCCGCCCACAAGATTTGGTACGCTCCCGGACCATATCCGCCCGTGTGTTGAGTGGTCCGCGAACATTATTATTATTAATTGAGTCCGCCGCGGTCCGCTTGTTTGCACAGCGGATTTGGTCCGCTCCGTACCAAATCTGGACGTGTGTACGCTTGGGCCGTACCAAACTACCACAGACTACCATAAAAATTTAAAAAATGTATTTCTCTTAATAAAATTTAGCCAATCCTCTGCTTTTTTTCCGCATTTTACAATGTGGTTGGTACATGGTGGTTGTAATGTTGCTGCTATTGTTGCTTCTACCGCCATAATTTTTGTGTTCTTGAAGGCGCACAATTCAGTATAGTATATATACTCTGTGGCGTGGTGGGCGGAGTTAGTCCGCCGCGTGGTCCGCCGGACCAGATCCCGTCGTGTGTTGCGAGATCGAATTTTGTGGGCGGAGTCAGTCCGCCGTACCAAATCCGAGCGTCTGTTACGGCTATTAGGTTACCAAACTGACAAATTGCCGGCGTGAAGTTGCCATTCGTGCACCGCTTGACGGCTTGAGCTGGTTAAAATAAGCGAGGTAGGTACACATGAAGTACCTAACTTCAGACACCGGGCTGGTGGTTTTTTTTTTTTAGGTATAACCACTAGCAAGTTAACACACATGGGATATCAACTGCTTAACCTGTGGTGGCCTCAAATGAATTTAAGGCCCCCAGCCAAGGCAACAAAACTAGCTACAAGCTAAAAACTACTGACCGCTCGCTAAGGGCATTCCCTGTGGAATACGACCTCGGCTTAGCGGCGTCAGTAAGGGACAGCAAGGGATAACAGGCTGGGTCGTTTCATTAATTAGGGGTTATTAAAGCTAAAGGCTCAGCGGCGCGGGCTGGCTCGTTAGGCAAAAGTCGGGGAGGGTTTTGAATGGGTCGTCGCGACGGACCGCGGCGGCGAGGTCGGTGTACGGAACGCGGTCTGTTCTTGTATTTTCTAAGGGTGCTGGTTTCCCTACAGCTTTCCTGAATCTTTGTGATCTCGTCGTCGGACTCGACGAGTGTATGCCGAGGACGGCGAATCTTACTAATGCTAGAGGGAGTGTACTGGGTTGCCTTTGAAATCAAAGGATTTTGGTGCTTTTCAGCGGATTCGATGAAACGCTTTGTAAGGCGCTTCATAAACTGTTTTAAGGTCGGGATTTTGAGGTCGACATGAAGTCGTTCATTCCGTACATACCACGGGGCGCCCGTGGCTTTTCGGAGAAACCGGACTGGTGGCTTGTGAATTTGATGTCGCCTGACTTAAGAAAATCGTGTTTTATTGGTGTTCTCTGGTGACCACAATTTGCTTTAGATTGCAGTAAAGATTAGTGATTAAATGGTTGGGAAGTAAAGTCTCGTGAAAAATAATAATATCGGAAATCGAATCATCGATTCGAAAGAAATTGATTTCTCAGTGAACGTAAGTTTCCTGTCGAGAATCACACCTAGATATTTCGCTCGCTTCTCCCAAGGGATCGGCTTACCAAACATGGTGATTGGGCTTGGGGGTTTGGGAATGAGTTTTGCCCACGACTCGTAAAACAAAATTCAAATTGACTTCAAATTTCCAAAGACTGAACCAATCACCTAAGGTGTAAGGTAAGGTAAGGTTGTCTTTTGAAGGTTTTGAGCTATTGTCTTTTCACTTTTACCGGAGTAAAAGATTGCCTTGTCATTGACAAATAGAGCTAGCTGCGTCTTAAAAATAGAAGGGACCGGCGTCCCTCAAGGCGGCATGCTCTCCGATAGGGTGGGGGGAGGAAAGCGCATCTTCGATAGGATACCGAAAGGTGCGGTTCTACAAATAGTCTCGTATGATGAGCACGAGACGGTCGGGCACGCCGAGTTGGTATAGCTTATAAATAAAGGACGCGTTTACAGATGGGTAGTTAAATCATTACTTTTTACACAAAAGTATGTTTATTAAATAAAATGCTTTGCATTCTTAAAATGTTTTTCCCATGAGATGTTGATAGATGTGCATGGTACGATTCTGAACTATAAATATGATTTTAGATAGGTACAGTTTCTCAATAAATGTACCGAAGTTAATTTTTTTACTTCGGTACATTTATTGAGAAAATAAACGGGGGAGTTCTCGGGGTCCTCAACGGGAGGGAGGGAGGTCCTACGCTCGACCTCAGCGTCCACCTTTGTGAGGTGGGCCGGGTCAACCGCGTAGGTACTGGGGGAGCATTGGGCCTCTAGGCTGTCAGCCATGCATTCAACTTTTTCATCGTCCTCGAAGGCGATGGTGTTATCGGGGCGAGTGAGTTGAAATTTCAGAGTCGCGTAACTTCCTCTGGAGTTCCCAAAATGCCAGGTGGTTGGGTTCGAACTCGCCAAGCATCTTATCCCTTGCGACTGTTACGCAATTCAGCCATAGTATAAAGAGGGGAAGTAAGGTGTCTTTTTTTTTTTAAAAAAAACGTTGCCCCACTCTAGGAATTTCTCCTGTATTGTGGGTGCATTCACAAACATATAAACTCACATACACAAACAGCCAGACCCGGAACAACTATCTGTAGGCCATACAAATGTTTGTTCCGTGCGGGAATCGAACCCGTGACACGCAGCGCAGCAGTCGATCGCTCAACCACTGCGCAAATCGTGTCGTCATACAAACGCACCGCGCGCGGCTTGTATGTGTGCGCCATAGTATCTATGCGTCGCCGCACGCACACTTAAACAAAATCTCGACCCGTTTCTCAGTGCGCCAATCGGGGCGCTAACACCGCACGAGGTTCGCGCGTCACGGCTTTTCGGCACGGCTAAATGAATGAAAAATGTGTGATCATCGCAGGAGAACGTATTGCTGTGTGTTTGGGTGTCTTAATAACCATAGACCATTGTTGAACTTTATTGACTTATGAATGATGACTGAATTAGTTATACAGAGATGTGTTATCTTTGGCAAGGGCCGGGCTTTAAACTAATGAATTGGTAGACAGTACTATCAGTAACCTACCGTTTACTCGTGCTAATCACCGCTCCGCGCCCGTCTGCTGGCCCGTCGCTCTTTCTTTCACCGTGAAAGGTTTCATCATCGTTTAGGTAAAATCGACCTCACGAACCCTGTACCCAGACAATACAAGTAAAAAATAAACTTCCCGACCCTTGCCAGTTTAAAGGCACTGACTTAAAATTTAGCTAAAAGTGACAACTCTGAGATAGTAGGTAATTATGTCGCAGATTGGGCCGGAGAAAGCCTACTTCCCCTCTTTATACTATGGCTCAGCCACGGTGCGACTTACTTTACGCTGTAACTAGCGCATGTGAACTTTGTTACTGTGGCAGGGGAAGGTCCGAGTAGGCACGGGGGGCCGCGTTCTTCTCGGTCAAGAGAGCACGTACCTCGTCCTGGAGTTTCCAGCGGTGATCACTCATCGCTGGGACCTCCTTTGAGCATTCGCTTAGGACGGATTGCACGTGGTCCGTGAACGAATCGACCGCGGCCGCCGTGTCAGCGGCAGAATCGATTAGGTCGGGGATCTTGTCCAAGTGAGGAGACGTGGTGATTTTCAGCTCTAGCTTACTTTTCTCCAGTCAGTGATAACTCGGGAAGACGGGGGTTGAGAGGGGTCATGGGTTCCGATCTGGGGGCCAGCTCCAGAATAACGGGCCTGTGGTCTCCGAGTTCAGCTCGTCCACTGTCTCCACTGAATGCAGTCGTAGACTTACATTCTTTAGAAGAGCAATGTCGATTACGTCGGGACGGTGGTTGGGGTCGTGGGGATGAGTGGGATGCATCGGAGCGATGAATTCGAATGACTTCAAAAAGCGACGGGTTTATAGCTACATAACGATGACCTTCTTAACTTTAGGTAGGTACTCACGAACCGGTTGAAACGTTTTGTACACTGAAATAGAAAAAAGTAAAAAAATAAACTTGTTCTTGGATTATATTCTACTAGCTGTTTACGTGACTTTGCACATGATAAACGTAAATATGTACATTATAAAAAGTAGCCTAAGTGCTATTCCAAGGTATAAGCGATCTTCTTCATTCCAAATTTCATTTAAATACATTCAGTACTTTGTGTGAACGAAGGACATACATCCAGTAGAAACAGCCGCGGGATTGCTACGGGGCACGGAATGAGTCTTTTTTTTTCTTTTATTTCACAGCCAATAAAAAAAGTGGGACAGTAGGTAGCTAAGGGCGGAACAAAAAAAATTAAAAAGGGTCGTTTTCGGTTGCATGAAAGCACCTCGCGCAGTAGACGGCCACGACCACGACCACTGGCCGCAACGACCAGATGCAATAGACGGCCACGCACCACGACTGGTCGTAAAGTAAAGCGGCCATTTGTCGAGCTGCTGCAGTTGTTGTTGTGAGCTCGAACAGTATGGACATAGAAATTGTGTTTCGCGGTCGCAGATCTAGTACGCGAGCGCTCATAGCAAACTACACGTAAGTTGGTCGCAACGACCAGCACGACTCGGTGTGCGGCCAGTTGGCCGTTGCGGCCAAGTATGCGACGTTCATATGGTTTTTTTAGTTAATCTGGTCGTTGCGGCCACTGGTCATGATCGTGGCCGTCTAGTGCGCGAGGTGCCTAACTAAAGAAACGCCCAGATTCTTTAGTTAATCTGGTCGTTGTGGCCACTGGTCGTGGTCGTGGCCGTCTAGTGCGCGAGGTGCCTTAAAGGACGGGAGTGATACCTTTGTAAGGGAAGACATTAAAACAGCAGTGTATGTAATACCTAGGTAATTTTATTAAACTTAAAATCAATACGTAAGTAACTACTAAACTTCTTCCTACTCGTATAATGGAACATGTGCTTTTTAATAATAATATAAATTTAATGACTACGTACGTTGATGAACGTGACTACCGCAGGACCACGAACTACAATCGCTTCCATATTTTGTAAATAATTAGTACTCAACTGGTACTCGAACAACAAAATTGGTACCCTAGTAGTTTTCGAGAAAATCTACTTTAAAGGTGGTCCTGCGGTAGTCACGCTCCTTTCAGCAGGACCACCATGAGCGCAGAAGGGGTAATGCTACAGCTATTCTAAGTATACAAATAATTAGTACCTGTGGTAGTCACGCTCATGTACGTTGAGCCGAACAATCATTAATAAAAATTGAAATAAAAAAATAAAAAATGCTTGCATGCTGGTTGCTTGTTTGGACGCTGCATTCTTGCTTGCACGCTTGCTATAAGTTTTACAGACTAAGGCTCAATTTACACCGCCGCAGTTACTTAACATAGCAAATTCATTCATAACTCCACAATGTAATGCATATTGTATATTTCTTCATAGATAAAAAGAAGACGCGCGAATTCGACTAAATTCGCGTGTCTGAGCGGAAGAAATATCTCAGAAGAAATATTATGTGTGTAGCGGCATTTATACCGCCACAAAAATCAACGTAGCAGAATCAACAAATGAGAGAGCTGCGAACTAACTTGACAAAATCCTAAATCGCGATATCAGAGTTTACCGTGCGATTAGAACATGTACAACAGCCCGAATATCAACTGTCGGGCAGTTGCCCACCAGACACAACATCCGTCTGGTCGGAGGATCCTCCCTTTTCAATGGAGGAATGCGGGACTTTACTCTCTGTTCTGCTACTTCCAAATGTGCATTACATTGTGGAGATAATAAGGGTGAAAAAATAAAGCTTAAAAATCATTTTTAGGGTTCCGTACCCAACGGGTAAAACGGGACCCTATTACTTAGGCTCCGCTGTCCGTCCGTCCATCCGTCTGTCACCAGGCTGTATCTCATGACCTCTATCTAGACAGTTGAACTTTTCACAGATGATGTATTTCTGTTGCCGCTATAACAACAAATACTAAAAACAGAATAAAATAAATATTTAAGTGGGGCTCCCATACAACAAACGTGAGTTTTTTTGCCGTTTTTTTATAGATAATGATACGGAACCCTTCGTGCGCGAGTCCGACTCACACTTGGCCGGTTTTTTTTTTGTTTGGACATGCTAAACTCTGGGATTTGGAAGGTTTTAGAATTTGTAAAATATATTTTGCATTTGGTAGGCCAATTCTTGAAGATGGTTTTAGACTATTTAAGTATTTAACATTATTCTAGGATACTTAGGAGCCGAGAAAAGAAATCGCGGGGCACGGGGCTAGTGTTGAATTGATATTCGGCCGTTTTCGGAGACTGTTTTTGCCCGACTTTGTCTCTAATTTAAACGGAGCTACAACACTGATCGTTTTAACCAAAATAATAATTAATAATAATTTATTTCTATTTAGCTCAAGTAATTGAATTTAAAAAATTAGAGTAGGTACTCAGGTAGGTACATGCCATATCACCACACTAACTAAAAAATGGATAGCAGGTCAAGAACGAGTCGGACTCGCGCGCCGAGGAGGGTTCCGCACCATCATGATGATTTCTGAAAAAGTGTGCTATTTAGAGACATCGATTTATTTTTCTTGTAATCTTTAAATACACTTCTAGCACATATAATAATTTCATTTTTATTTCTAGGCAAACTTAGGAGATAGGTAAGGGGAACAGTATATATATATGTCGTAAAAAATCGAAAACTGCAGATTAAAAAATAAAGAAAAAAATGTTTGAGAATGTGCAAATAGCGCTCTTTCATATGATGCCCCACATGCCGTAGTAGCCCCTCTTTCAGTCCCCGTTGCAAACAAGCCCCGTTCCAAATTTCAATTTGATAGCATTAGTAGTTCTTGCTGTGACAGACGGACAGACATACTGAGTCGCACCATAAGGGTTCTTTTTTACCATTTTGGTACGGAACCGAAATTTTGGCACACAACACAGGGGAGGTGCCAAACGATACTACATTTTTAACGAGTTGGGTGCTTCCTATATATGCAAACCATACAGGGTATGGTCAGGGGTGTTCATATTTTCTTGTGTAGCCCTGGGCCCCCGAAATGCTTAGAGTGACCCGTTCATGAACCAACGGGTGCTTTGAATAGGTATATAATGTTATTACCCGCCACTAAGATGACCCTCTCAAAAGATTGTTTCCGAAAAGCCTTGCCGTTGCAGTCACTTTACTAATAAATGTAATGAAAGCTTAGGTGTTTCCTATGAACAGCCGACGCGAATCTTTTTTATCTATTGAGTCATAATCACATTGGGAAACTTGGACTGTACAAAATGCATAAGACATTGTACAAATGGTACGAAAGCTCTAGCATACTCCTTGGAACAAGGATCGTCACTCAGCGCCAACAAGATGTTACAGGTTTCCTTATAATCTGATTTATTATTTTGAGGGAAAATATTTCTTGAATTTATGTAAGTTATGAATTTTTGAAATGCTTTCTCTTTTGCATCGCTCAGGTGCGTGTTAAGTAAGATATTGTCAGCGCGACCGCCACAGATGACGCAATCCTTGCACACAGTTCTATAATGCATGAACATTCTTTTAGCTCGCATCAACCTTTCCGTGGGGGTTCCCACGAAAAGGTTTGGGACTTCCAACCAATGGCCTCTGAAAAAAAAGATTGATTTTGATAAAGGTGAATTTTGATGCATGTTTGTGATTATTGTGATTAAACATCAAATAATATGATATTAATGAATTGTAAAGACAATAAAACTGTCGAAGTTGCGTGCTTCGAGATGGCGGACATTAGTAATTCGTGTGTCGCTGTGGCGTAGTTATTGTCGGAATACCGTACATCGAAGTTTTAAGTGTCGCAAATCCGTGATACTGTCATAAATTGTTGGTGACTTGGGTCATCTGTCATCTAGGCCTCATGCATGTCCTTTAGGTCATGCACAACGAATAAATGAAGTCTAGGAGTCACCAGGATGGAAACCTGAGTCGCAGTGTTGGACCCTTATTAGCAAGTCACCAGATTCTCAACTCACCAGATTCGCATTTCACCAGACTCGCAACTCACCAGATTCGCAACTCATCAGATGATGTACTGTCCAACACATAAATTATATGAACTTTCAAATTAAATATTATGTAGTTACTACTATTTTATCGATATACAACCTCCTGACTACCTACTATAATTTCTATATTTAGTAGTAGCAGTAATAAAGCTGAAGAGTTTGTTTATTTGAACACGCTAATCTCTGAACCTACCAGTCCGATTTGGAAAATTCTTTTTGTTTCAGATAGCTTTCTTCCTTTCGTTCATGATGAAGCTGGATTAGGCTATACGGGGTAAAAAGGGGATATGCGCGTTCGAAGTCGCGGGCTGCTAATAACAGGTCTCGTCTTGGTGAAACCAATTGGTTCAGCCATGCAACGCTCGCCGTCCGCAGGCCCGCGTCCATGGTGGCCGGGAATCGCCCTGCGACTCCTGACGCCCGGGGCGTCTTCTTCTGTTTCGGCGGCTGGAGCGTGAAGTTCGCTTCACGCGGCCCGCTTCCTCCTTCACTAGCATTACTGCTTCGCAGATGGAGGTGACGGCTTTCCATGCCTCCTCGACCAAGGATTGAACCAGGGTCGAAAGCGAGAGGTCGCCGCCGCCGATCGCCTCGACGAGGACACGGCGTACTCCGCCCAAGCGGGGCAGACCTCCACTGTATGCTCCACCGTGTCCTCCGATCGATCCTCACAGTAATAACACCCGGACGTGTTTTCTCGCTGAATCCGAAACAGGTAACTCCCGAAGCAACCGTGTCCGGTGAGTACTTGCATCAGGTGGAAGGTAAGGACGCCGTGGCGCCTCTCTAGCTACTCCTCAAAGAGGGGACTCATCGCCACAATAGTGGCGTGCCCAGCACTGGGTTGCAATAGTCCCAATCTCCATACCGCGATGGTATCTTGCCGGAGCTCCGTCCACCGCGCTGCAATTTGCCGCGACAGCGGAGTTTTGCCCCAGCGCAGCGCCTCCACACGCCACGCGTAAAAGTGCGCGAGAGTTCTCGCCTCCTGATCCCATGATGGCAATCCGATAAGGAGGCTCGCCGCCTCGCCGGAGATCGTGCGTATTTCCCCGGACCAGCCAGGCCATGACCCTTTTGGTCGCGTTGAGGTATCGGAAGCCGCTTGAAGGCAGCCCCGGCCCGTCCCAGTCTGGGAGCCACATGTCGGAAATGCTCGAAGTTCTACCGGCAGTCGAGAATGAGTCCCAGGTACCTGATCGTCGACCCGACGCCGATGTGAACCCCTCCTACCTTTATTTAGAATCCCGATGGTGGCTTGTTCCGTGAAAGCACATGGCTTCGGACTTGTACAGGGTCTCCTCGAGAGTACTCGAGACCCAGTCGCCGGATCCTCTCAAGGACTATCGCAATTCCGCGTGTCATTAGGTCGGCTGCCGCCTGGTGCGACCCACCCTGCGCCAGGACCAGCGTGTTGTCAGCGTAGCAGACCCAGCTGACTCTCATGATATCCCACAGGAGCGGCCCCAGAACCGAACTCTGTGGAACACCGCACGACATATTGTCTCCCCGGTGACTGGGGTAGATGCCAGCCCTATCCGTCAAATAGGCCTCGACCACGCGACGGAGCCAGGTCGGCATTAAACACTTTTTCACAATTCATGAATGTATATTTAATAAAAAACATGCTTGGGGCAGTCATTTAGCCATCTTCTTTGCTAAAAAACGTATTTTTTTTTCAAAACTCTTGAGTTCTAATAGTTTTGAAGAAATTGCAATTTCAGAAAGTGTTTTTACTTTTTTTTTTCGTGAATAAAGTATCTAGGTACTATTCTGTTACTTTTTGTGACTTTGTGTTTCATTGTACATTTGGTGAGTTGTGAATCTGGTTAGTTGCAAATCTGGTGACTTGCTCATAAGCGGTGTTGGAACAAGAATAAATTATAAACTTACTTAAAAGAAAAGGTTAATTCAGCTCCCTTTTTCACTGGTGCTATGGTGACGAGCGCTGCGCTGTTCCGTAGCCCTGCTACATATGAATTCGGCAGACAGGAATTGGGCAGGTTCCCGAGGAACGGGAAATATCCCTTGTTAGGGTGATTGTGCAAAGTCGTGCGCGATTCCGTGCACAATAACGTGAAATGCTGCAGCTGGACTGGATTACAGTGTAATGCCAGGTGCATCATCACTCTGCTCACTGCGCGAATGGCTGCACTCTTCTCTTTGGGAGAGTCTGGTAGAAATGATGTTCGTTCATCCAAATAATGTATGATATTGGCCATATACAAACATCTGTTAAATAAAGCCCCATATAAGAAATGTGTGTCATGATGAGAATTTAACAAAGAAAACTTTTGGGGACCAAAAATCTCAGCAATAGAACTGTTTTCCATGCGATCAACACCTAACTCATTTGATGCTGTGATGAACTCATCCCAAGAGCTGCACAGTTGACGAATTTTGAGAGTAGCCTTAACGGGTAGTTTTATATCATCTAACATAATTTCCATGATTTTACATTCAAAAATATGCCCATCTTGCATAGCTTTATCTTTGCATCGTTTGTCACAAAACATGACAAAACAGCATCCTTCACAAGGCATCAAATTCAAGTCCATCTTGTGACAATAGTGGCATGCAGTGACAGGATTCATGATGTTAGTTGCTCCTACAAATGCTGTCTCAACTGCTACAAGAGTACCAACAGGTATATCTCTGGCAGCCACCACTTTTGGTTGTCCCGACTTCATGATGACTTCTACATCTGTAGTGGCACACGGTATGTCTGGGTTGGGGGCTCCTTTGAGTCTGAAGAATTCTTCAGTAAACGAACGGGATCTGAAACATGAATATTAACTGAATATAAATATTTTTATTAATTAGATTCTAACCAAATATACACATTTACAAGTACCAGGAGACCAAAAACATCAAGTACCAGGAAACCAGAAACATGTCATAGTATTTTTTGGGCTGGTTAAGGTAAGTGTAAGGTAGGTGTAGGGTAGGTGCAGGGTAGGTGTAGGTAGGTGTAGAGTAGGTGTAGTTACAATACAAATCAAGAAACCTCCCTATTTCCGACTTTCACGCGGGCGAAGTCGCTGGTAGAAGCTAGTGTTCTTATAGTTTTGGGTGTTGTTCAACCATAAACATGCAATAGCTACACGTGCCAGCAACAGCATCACATTGTCAGCGTTAATAGCGACATACAGTCGTTCCACGCGTTGGCAACACCGGCACACCGTCAGCGCTAAGAAGTGACCTGCTGAAATCTTCGCTTCATCGGCTCGATACACACATAATACACATGTAATCCTACTATCCTACTAATATTATAAAGGTGAATGTTTGTATGTTTGTGTAACAATCAGGCAAAAACGGCTGAAGGGATTTGGATGAAATTTGGCACACATGTATTTTATAACCTGGAATAAAAAATAGGCTACTTTTTATCCCGGTAAGTGGCGTGGATTAATGAAGACTGAGGAGGAAGTGGAAACTCAGAGCCGCTGCGGCCTTAGTACTTCAGATTCACAAGTACCAGGAGACCAGAAACACGTCATAGTATTTTTGGGCTAGTATAATTATGTAGGTAGGGTAGGTGAAGGGTAGGTGTAGGGTAGGTGTAAGGTAGGTGTAAGGTAGGTGTAAGGTAGGTGTAGGGTAGGTGTAAGGTAGTTGTAAGGTAGGTGTAAGGTAGGTTTAGGGTAGGTTTAGGGTAGGTGTAAGGTAGGTGTAGGGTAGGTGTAAGGTAGGTGTAGGGTAGGTGTTGGGTAGGTGTTGGGTAGGTGTTGGGTAGGTGTAAGGTAGGTGTAGGGTAAGTGTGAGGTAGGTGTTGGGTAGGTGTAGGGTGAGTGTTTCCTGAGTAAAAAATGTACAATACAAATCAGGAACCTTGCTATTTCCGATATTCACGCGGGCGAAGCCGCAGCTGGTAGAAGCTAGTTGTAAAATAAAAGTGAACATTTTAATACCATGACGTTACTTATTGTTACATATGGGCTCCTTATTTAACGTTTTCCTATCCCAATTTATACTTTGTTAGTTTACCAAATGGTCGATAGATGGCGTTGCACCGATGACGCGTTTTTCTGAATCGCGGTGTTAAGATTTTCCGTTAGATTATGACTCTCAAACGATTTTTATCATCGCTGTTGTTCGCTAGAATTTTAACGTTCGGTCTCATAAAAACTTACAAGTCTCTGACAGGGTCTCGAGTCCAAATTCGTAAAAAAGTACCTATTCATATAAGACGTGTACTACGTTATCTAAGTTCATTCAATTTCGCTCATACCTACATCAATCAACTATTTATCTTTTCTTTGGCATAATGTGACTGAATCCTTCAATTGTGCAAGATTATTTAAAATCATCATGTGCCTAGCCTTGTCCCAACTATATAGGGGTCGGCTCTTAGTCAAACCGAATTCAGCTGAATTACCTACAGTATTTTACGTGGAGCGGCTGCCTACCAAACCTCCACAACCCATTTACTGTGTAACACGGTACTTCTTGGCAAGACTGGTGTCAGATTTTCTAGCTTCTGACAATCCGTAACGACTGCCAAAGATTTCCAAATAACAGCCGGGACCAACGGCTTAACGTGTTTTCAGAGGCACGGAGGAGTCTCGGTATGTTAAGATGGTCACCCATCCACAGACCTTGACCTCGGCACGATTATTTAGCAAAAAATAAAAATAAAACATGTTTTCATTTCCTATAACCACAAGTTTCGCGAGTTTTTGAGTAAGTACCTTTTTATGTGTTAAATTGTATTTAAATCTTATAATGGTTTTGGGCACATTTAACGTTTTTTTTAGTGATCGAAACAAAAAAATACGTATACTTAACGATTTACTGGGTCGATTCATTCAGTAGGTACTAAAAAACCGCCTGCCTAGGCGGTGATATTTTTAGTACCGAAAACCAACCCCAGCATAGTTGGTGAAAGGCTAGGCAGCCTTTCACCAACTATGCTGGGGTCGGTTTTCAGTCAAACTGGATTCAGCTGAATACCATTGTTTTAGGTACCTACGTAAAGCGCTGCCTGAGTTGCGGATTATGTTCGAATGAGTTACCGCGGCCCTGAAAAGCAAAGGGCACGAGGGAGGAGCTCGGATGGGTTTAGTCAGTAAGAGTCTGACACTCCCTTCCGCTCCGCCCAGAGCGAAGAAGACATTAGATGATTTCCCATTCATAAAAAAAGGTACGTAAAGCGACTGCCTGTTTGACCTTCACAACCTAATAACTGGGAAACACGGTAGGTAGGTACCTCTTAGCAAGACTGGTGTAAGATTTTCTAGCTTCTGGCAATACGTAACGTCTGCCAAAAACCTACAAATGACAGCCGGACCAACGACTTAACATGTTATCCGAGACACGAAGGAATCTAAGGTACGTAAAGCGACTGCCTGTTTGACCTTCACAACCTAATAACTGGGAAACACGGTAGGTAGGTACCTCTTAGCAAGACTGGTGTAAGATTTTCTAGCTTCTGGCAATACGTAACGTCTGCCAAAAACCTACAAATGACAGCCGGACCAACGACTTAACATGTTATCCGAGGCACGAAGGAATCTATGGTACGTAAAGCGACTGCCTGTTTGACCTTCACAACCTAATAACTGGGAAACACGGTAGGTAGGTACCTCTTGGCAAGACTGGTGTTAGATTTTCTAGCTTCTGGCAATACGTAACGTCTGCCAAAGACCTACAAATGACAGCCGGACCAACGACTTCACATGTTATCCGAGGCACGGCACGGCAGATTCCTTATCTCGGTATATTAAAATGGTCGGCCATCTACAGGCCGACCTCGGCAAGCATTGCTTAACTTGATCAACCCTGCAAAGGAGAATCATACTTTTCCGCTATGATCTTCAGGATGGAGTTGGAACTGACCCACACTCTGCTGAGCAAAGAGGCAGATTTCTGTCTGATGATGGCATGGAAGACATCGGCGTGTGCTTGTGCAAAAATATCTGATGCACTGCAGAAACGGGGCAGCCCCATAAACATCCTGAACCCGTTGTTATACTGGACCCGTAGGGCGCTGATAGCTCGCTGAGTATAGTTGGTCCCACCAGCTGCACGTGTAAAACACTTGGCAATAAGCATTGAAAAGCGTTATTTTGACTGCCTTGCTACAGCGTGCAAACCTGCGAGCCAACATGTTAGATCGGACTGCCAACGTCCTACGTTCCCTCTCAATATCCACTTGGTCATTAAGGTCGTTGGTTACCTACATAATGCCCCAAGTATTTGAACTGGTTCACTCGCATTAAGTCATTCCCATTTAGTTTAATGGGGGGCACATACTCTGTCTATGCAAGTCGCAAAAAATATGTTACTCAGGTAGATTCAATAAAAACATTTGACAAATGAAATGATTTAAATAGACTCAATAATCTGATAACATTTGACTTTGTTTCTAATAAGTAAAATTATTGATTTATTGATAGTACTAACTTTTTTCAACACATCTTCCATAATTCAGAATCAATGTGCATTTTGCCAGCATTTTGACAGATAGGTCTTCAAACACGTTAGTATTTAGAGTTCCTAATTTAAGAGTTGTTTCACATATTAATTATTTATTGATGTATGAATCTTTTTAGAAAATTATTTAAAATATTTTTCACAGCTCCGGCAGTGGAAATTGCATGGCGCTTGAGATCAGCAAAAACTTTATGATTTTTTGAATTTTCTAATATTTAAAACTATGAAGTTTCTCATTATGAAACTTTGTAATACTGTTCTACAAGGACATACATAGTAAGTTGATAGTCAATTTTTAACATTTTTTCACAAAACTTACAACAAACTAAAATATAGCATCAACAAATTCATCCTCAACGCTGTCAGCTGGTAATGTGCCCAAAAACACTACTATAGGTTGAGCTAATTGCACTAGCTAGCCTGTATGAAACCATGTATTGGACTAATAACAAGTTAATTCACCAATTTGATTTGAGCAGTTATTCAGTTAGTTTTTTTCAAAGCAGATGTATTTTGTGTAATCTATTGTATGCGCCAGATAAATGAAAAATAACGGTCATTGACCCACCTACATTTATTGACACACTTAATTTCAAAAACAGAAATAATGACATAAAGCTGTCCTGAATCGACATCTATTGTGATCCTTACTGTTCTAGTAATGAAAAACGAATCATAATTTACTGTACGGGGGTACCTACGAAGAGATATTAAGGAAAGGTCAATGACCGTTATTCTTCATTTATCTGGCGCCTACTATAGCTACTTTGGAAAATAATAAGACTGACTTATACTTACGTCTGTGCGTGTTCTAGCTGTTCTATCCAAGTATATCTGGAGGCTTCTTCTTTCAACTCCTGTAATTTCTTAACCATGCTGGCGGGGCAGTTGAGTGTGAGGCAGGTTTCCACGTCCTTCACACAAGCCTGGAACTGCTTCGTCTTCAGCGCCAGTTCAGCTCTGCTGTAGTAAGATAACCTCATAGCTTCCGAATTAGGTGGTGCCCGCAACAGAGCCATATTGTATTTCGCCAACGCCATCTGATAATCACCTTGACAGAAAGCTTCTTTACCGGCTATCCCAACCTCAAGTGATTCTGCAGCAGATTTTTCTTTTTGCTCCAATTCTATAAAATTATTGGTCTGTTGTAGTACTCTGGCAGCCAGTAGCACACAGTCTGCCAAGTCCTTATTGGGCAGCGCTTTGTAGACGCAGTCTAAAGGACTTTGCTCGTGATGCTTATAGATTACTGGTAACTGTAGCATTTTGAATGGATATTTGTTCTATTCGCAGGAATTCACGACTTTGGTTAGAAACTTTTTGAAGCACTTCACAGGTTCACGGTGACACTTAATAAAATTGAATGTCTTGTAGTTAGCTTAGCACAAACTTGTCTTGATCAGAAATGGATTGAGAAATGAATGAAGAAATGATTCACACACAACATTTACGTTTACCACAGAGTACTTTTATAAATTGACTACTTATTTGACTTTTACAAAAAACAGCTAACGTTCAACAAATTCCCCACGACTTTTTACTTCACTATTGCCAGTTGCCAAAATGACAAATTGACGTGAAGTTGCCACTCGTGCTATAACGCACTATACCTTGCTTTTTAAAAATAAATTTAGTTGAAGCGGTCTTCAACTAAATTTATTTTAAAAAGCAAGTTATAGTGCGTTTCAACAAATAGTACCTATGGCACACCCTGTCTGTCAAAGTCATTGGTACGAGAAGACGCTCCCGCAGATTTTGTTTATTTTCATTTGATTTCCGACTGAAATCATGCCCAAAACTTTGGAAAGTGGTGAAAGAATGATGGTGTTAAAGGTGAAGAACTTTTGTGAACGTGAAAAACGTAATGATGCCTCATTAATTCCTTTAAGATGTGTTCAGGCTCGTGTTGCCGCCCTTACAGGTAAGTTAAAATAGGGTTACCAGTAGGCATGGGTTCGATATATCAAAACATAACTTATATCGGATATGTGTTTATTAACATACCATATCGATATCTAAATATATATAACCGTTTTCACAAAAACTTCATCGAGTTATGGTTTATCCAAAGCGCAACAACGAGAAGGAACTACGAATAACGAGCGATATGACATCGATGGTTTTTATTCGCTTTGTCTCTGTCTTACCATTCAATTTTTTACTGGCGTAAAAGTGATGAAGCGAATATTACGTAACTTCGGCTAGTGATTGGTTATTTGGTTAATAATAGTGCGTGCGTAATATCTATATCTTAACGCGCTAGTAATAAGGTCTAGTTTCTATTTATTTAGTTACAACAAAGATTCCATAAGTTATAAAACTGTGAGTTTGCGTTTGTCGTTAGTTTGCGTTTCGTTCGTTTCACAGTTACTTGTGCAAATCGTACTACTGATATCGATATCTGAAAACGGTTTTCGATATCGATATGAAAACTGAATATCGGTTACATATCCGTTTGCGACTAAATACGAAAACGCCCATGTCTGGTTACCAGTAGCAGATAATAAATTTATAACTTATAATGCAATTTTCTATTGAATTTATTGGTTTATGTATGATTGTGATAATAAACCGAAATATATGTTTTAGGTGTATCCGAAAAAACCGTGTTTAAAATCACCAAAGAAGGTGAAGTCGCAGCCAGCACGTCGACTAAGGTTTCAACACCTCGCAAAAGCGGTCCCCGGCCTACAAGAATCGAACTAGATGAAGAATGAACTGAAGAATGTGAGCACGTGAAAAAAGTGGAAGAAAAATATTACGCAGATGGTCCAGTTATTGATAGCGAGATGGACAGGTTTATCATTGAAGTGGGAGACGATAGTGACACTTCTGATGACGAGGATGATATGGAAGATGAAGATGACGACGACCGCTCGGGTATAAGTCCGTTGGATGAGCATAACTACTCCAAACACAATTATTTTGTCTGAGCATTATTATAATAAAAATAATTAAATTATGCATTTTATTACCGTGCTGATTTTTAATATGATAACAATCAAAAAATTAGTAAATAGGTATGTAAGAATCTAACTAAAAAACATACACATCACCCTTACTTTGCGCTTACTTACTTTGCGCTTAACGCCATAGGTAATATACGGTGAAACGCACTATAGTGCGTTTCACCGTATATTACCTATGGCGTTATGTTGGCAGCAATGTTTTACAGTGTTTCCACATTACCTATAATAACCTACCTCAAAGTAAGGGTGATTTGTATGTTTTTTAGTTGGATTCTTACATATTTATTTTATTCTTATCATATTAAAAATCAGCACAGTTATAAAATGAATAATTTAATTATTTTTATTATAATAATGCTCAGACAAAATAATTGTGTTTGGAGTAGTTATGCTCATCCAATGGACTTATACCCGAGCGGTCGTCGTCATCTTCATCTTCCATATCATCCTCGTCATCAGAAGTGTCACTATCGTCTCCCACTTCAATGATAAACCTGTCCATCTCGCTATCAATAACTGGACCATCTGCGTAATATTTTTCTTCCACTTTTTTCACGTGCTCACATTCTTCAGTTCATTCTTCATCTAGTTCGATTCTTTTAGGCCGGGAACCGCTTTTGCGAGGTGTTGAAACCTTAGTCGACGTGCTGGCTGCGACTTCACCTTCTTTGGTGATTTTAAACACGGTTTTTTCGGATACACCTAAAACATATATTTCGGTTTATTGTCACAATCATACATAAACCAATAAATTCAATAGAAAATTGCATTTTAAGTTGTAAATTTTATTATCTGCTACTGGTAACCCTATTTTAACTCACCTGTAAGGGCGGCAACACGAGCCTGAACACATCTTAAAGGAATTAATGAGGCATCATTACGTTTTTCACGATCACAAAAGTTCTTCACCTTTAACACCATCATTCTTTCACCACTTTCCAAAGTTTTGGGCATGATTTTAGTCGGAAATCAAATGAAAGTAAACAAAATCTGCGGGAGCGTCTTCTCGTGTCAATGACTGACAGACAGGGTGTGCCATCATAACGCCATAGGTACTATTTGTTGAAACGCACTATATACATAACTTATATGTATATGGCTTGACTCCAGCCAGCCTGTGAAGTGAAGTTTTAGTTTTATAGTAAGTAAGAATGATGATGCTGAACAGCTGAACTTAGTTTAGTGGCTGTTTTACTTATTCGCAAATTGATTCCTAGTGGATATTGTTGTGTAAAATTGGTGTAGTTTTATGTCTCGAGTGTCTGCGCAACTGGCCAATATGTGAAATCATTGAAACAGACGACATCACGGTTAAGTGGAGCTGTGAATTTTATTGTAGTATGACTGTAGCGGCATTCATGCCGCCACACAAATCAACGTAGCAGAATCAACATCACAACAAATGAGACTCGCAGCGCCATCTATCTCGACAGCTGCGAACTAACTACAAAATCCTAAATCGCGATATCAAAGTTTACCGTGCGATTAGAACACATGCAAAGCCCGAATATCAACTCTCGGGCAGTTGCCCACCAGACACTACATCCGTCTGGTCGGAGAATCCTCCCTTTTCAACGGAGGCATGCGGGACTTACTCTCTGTTCCGCTACCTTCTAAATGACTACCACAGCGAAGCTTGCCGAGAAGGCTGACTCGATATATTTGCTACCTAATACTCCAGCATATATTAGAATGTGTTACACCCGCTTTCGAAAGCAAAACAAAAAAAAAAAAAATGTAAGACTAGGCATTATGATCAAAAGACTGTAGCCTTTCCCTTTGGAATACATTGGAAAATAAAAAAAGTGAGAGTGACACAACACAATTGACACATAAATATTAACCTTGAAAATTCAAAATAAAAAGCTGATTGTATTTCACTTTCATTTGATTTATCTTACAAATCATTATCTTTTTGTGTAACAATAATTCAATGTTTTGTTTTCAATCTTCTTAATAACCGCTCCAACGTGGCTCTCATAAATGAAACTTAAACCAGTGTAATAAATTCTTCAAGCTAGAACTTCTGAAGTCTACAAACAAACAAAATGAGCCAAAGACGCGGCAACAGGTCTACTCATGCAGAGTTAGATATTTCGGAGCTCGAAGAATCTATCAAAGAGTGCGTTCACTATATAATTTGTAGAGAAGGCAGCAAAATACCAATCAAACGCGCTGAAATTATAAAACATCTTAGCACAACTTGTCAAACTGCTACAAATGTAGTAAATACAGTGATTATTGAAGCCAATAAAATTTTAAAAAGGGTTAGTAATTTTATCTTCGTACTTTCCATAAATCTTAGTTATAGTTAACTTTCTTAACCATTTTTTTGTAAGATTGTTAATATGAATGGCTTTGTATGAATTAAATAAAACTTATCTTCTAGTACATAGGACGCGTCAATATAATCTGAATAACTAATAAGAAAGGCTGATAAATTTTTTTGTTTGTTTATGTTTGCAAAAGGTAACTTCAGGAAGTTTTTAACCAATAATGGGAATGAAAGCTGTAATATTACTAATCCTCAAAGGCAGCAACTGGACAGCCCATGTGTATGCCATAGCTGTTGGTTTTACTTTTATCCCAGAAAATAGCATAGAGAACACAGAATAGAGAATTGTATGTGCATGTATCTCATGTTACATTTACTTTCTACATCTTCGCAGGTGTATGGCTACAAATTAGTTCAAGTTGATTCTAAAAGTGGTCAGCAGTACATTCTGGTGCTAACTGAAGAATGTGAATCTTTGCCGTCACCTGTCATTGATATACATCACCGCAAAATATTGGTTGCTGCACTTACACACATCTTTATGAGCGGTGCACCAGTTAAAGAAGGTCTGTTGAGTATACCAATTTATATCTATATTAATCTGCACTAATATAAGAAAGCTGAAGAGTTTTGTTTGTTTGATTGGACGCACTTATCTCTGGAACTACTAGTCGATTTTGAAAATTCTTTTTGTATATTATGATAGCCACATTCATGAGGAAGGCTATACGTGAACGGGAAATTCAAACATGAACAGGAAAAACGAGATATAAGTGTAGGAAGTCACCGAAAAGCTAATTTTTTTTTTTTCTCTGTGCTAATCGGCAATCAGTACTCTACTATAAGCAGATTGTTTGAGAGGTTTTCTCAGGTCAAGTGCATCCTCCAGTTAGGACAGCTACTCTTTATTTTTATATTATGAAATCTCACTACAGTATATCTTTTCTCTTGAGACGTTTTTGATAGCTGCGCGTGATTAGATTCGCCGCAAGTGCATTCGGATGTTTTTCCAGCCGCTTTTGATATTTTTTGTTGAGACCTGGATTTCCTTATTTATAGTGGTCATATTTAGGTGTGTGGATAATTGTGTGTATGTTTTCGAGCGTATGGCACTCGTGGGTTGCAGCTGAAAATCAGTGTCAGGTGGTATACCTTGTGTTGCCATCTGGCATAATGCTGAGCTGAGGCCCTTTTGGCATTATTAGTTTTGTAATTTTGTTTAATTTTAAGGTCTTGCGTGTTTTAATGCCAATAAACTCAATTTTCTTTCTTTCTTTCTTTAGGTAGTAACAAACCACGGAACATGTGCTATTGTGAACATGTGTATTGTAACATGTGCCATTCACCGTTCATCTGTCATCGGCAAAACCCTCTCAGCTGTTTTTGTTATTGTTTTATTTGTATAATATACTTTTACGTGTGTCGCGGCCGCGGAAATCCAAACGGAGTAGTATAACCTCGGTGCTATAGTCTGCGGTTGTTGATTTTGCCTTGAGGAAGAAACAAATAACAAATAAGAAAATTGCATCGCAAAAGTGCTAAATCACAGTGTCTGCTCCACGAGTGCAGCGGATAGTCGCCGCTAAACACAAGACACAAGTGCTACAGCGGCGTGCGTAGCTCGCTCACGGTACCTTTGGCGGTGCAGTGTAGCAACAACTAGCGGTGCAGTGCAGCAGCAACCAGCGGTGCAGTGCAGCAGCAACCAGCGGAGCAGTGCAGCAGCAACCGGCGGTGCAGTGCAGCAGCAACCAGCGGTGCAGTGCAGCAACTGGCGGCAACGCAAGTGACTGATTCTAAATCCTCGATCGGCGACCAGTACAGTGACCTCTACGCGCCTCGCGTCGGTGAAACCTCTTCATAAGTATTGGATGCCTGATACCTCTACACTGAGTGAACCATCGAGCATGCCTCTTCAACGCTCACCCCCGCCTACCTTATCCACCCCCGCGCCCGCCCGTGAGCTCGGCTCCGCGCTCTCGGAGGTAAGTGCTCCTGAGATATGTGAATCGGACACTGCATCTGAGAGAAGCGGTAGCAGAAATGTTAGTGTTAGACATAAACGTAGACATGGCGACGATGACATCAAGGAACTCAAAGGGTTGATCTCGTCCTTATCATCTAAGGTAGACCAAAACTTCCTTGACCTCAAGCAGAAAAATGAAGAACTTAAAGAAAGTTTACAATTTATGTCAGATAAATATGACTTAATTTTTAAAACACTTCAAAACCTGCAAGAAGATAGAGCAGAAGATAAGAAGACCATCCAGAAATTGGAAGAAAAGATTGAAGTTCTCGAGCGTAAAAGTAGGTCGGCTAGCTTGGAGATACGAAACGTACCTATCTGCTTGCGGGATGACAGGAAATTTGAGTCGAAGGAGGACGTCAGCTTGATAGTGAAAACCTTGTCGAAAGCTGTCGAGGTGGATATCCAAGACTGTGACATAAAAGACGTATACAGAATCCAAACCCACAAAGAAGGCAGTAAACCCATCATAGTTGAGCTGAACAGTGTCCTAAAAAAGGACAAATTAATGCAGGGGATTAAGAATTACAACAAGAAGAAACCAAATGAAGGAAAATTGAATACTGGGCACCTCAGTATACCTGGACCTGTCAAACCTGTGTTCGTATCAGAAGCCCTAACACCTAACGCACAGAAACTATTCTACGCAGCTCGACAGTTTGCAAAGGAAAATGGCTACACGTACTGCTGGACTTCACGTGGTTCCATATTCCTGCGTAAAGCCGAAGGTGAGCCTCAAATTCGAATTGAATCCGCAATTAATCTTAAACTCTTAGCTAAAAAATGACTATCACGTACAAACTACCTCAATGTCATTTCTCACAGTTTATTCATTATATACTATTATTATTTTAAGTTAAGTATTACAGTAAATAGCCCTGTTTTTTCGCTAGTAACTGGTATTTTGTTTCTTGTTGATATAGTTAGCCAATATTTGATAATTATTTGTTACTTAAATCCAAAGTTTGTTGTTGTAGAAGCTATCCTAATCAGTATTTCACTGTGTTATAATGTGGTTCACCCTGTAAACAACCGTAGTTTATTTAATTTATCGTATGAAATAAAATTTGTTGTTAATCACTACGCAACACAGTTACACTTATACACTAAAAACATTTACACCAAACATTACCACAAACCCCTTACTATTTATAGACTAAACACACTAAATTCCAAATTCTTCACTAAAGTACTTACACGACTTACACAAATGGTACTCTGTAGCATGCAGATAAACTGGTCATTTACCATTAAAATAATAAATTCGACAAGGACAACGTAAATAAATTTATTGATTCTGTAGAATCGTTTAATATCTCACGGTCGTATGTGAGTTTGCCACAACAATGTTTGAAGTATATAAACACCACACAACCAACCTTTAACATACTGCATGTTAACATTCGAAGCCTAAATCGCAACTTTGACGGTCTCAATGTCTTAGTACATTCCATTAATGTTAAGTGCGATGTAATAGTCCTCTCTGAGTGCTGGTTAAGTAAAGTGGCAGATATTCCTGTATTAACTGGATTTACCTCAGCTAGATCCTCTTTTAACAACCAAAATGATGGGGTGGTAGTTTATGTAAGTTCTGAGGTGACTCATAAGCTCGTTGAACCGGTTTTCCAGGACGCTAATTGTCTGATCTTGAGGTTAGGTCTGGATACAGCTATTGTTGCAGTACCGGTCACCTTCAGTAAGAAATATAGAAAATTTTCTTACTTCTTTGAACAATATTTTAGAATCCCTGGCGTCAACAACAACTGTAGTTGTGATAGGAGACGTAAATATAAATATTCGACCAGATAACAATGACCCAAACTCTGAAGAATATTTAAATACAATGGCTTTTCACGGGCTCCTACCTGCCCACGTTTTGCCCACTCGTATTGAAAACTGCCTGGATCATGTTTTTTTAAAAACAGATAGACCCTCCACAACTTTGGTCCTAGACTAATATTTTACTGATCATGCACCAATCCTGTTTTGCACTGAACGAAACCCTCTTAATGTTACAAAACCTAAAAGTATGATACGGCATTTAAACCTTCCAGGAATTATTGGCTGCTTAGAAAACTCCGATTTCTCAAGTGTTTTAGCTAGTACAGATCCAAATCAAAGTGCGGAACAACTCATCTCCATTATTTTATTTATTTATTTATTTATTTATTTATTTATTTATTTACACATACAATTATTTTTACAGGCAGAACCCAAGATAATAAAAGTAGTCATACAATGCGACATCCAGAGACGCCCCTCACAAACTGATCAACCACCCACGAGTCCATGATTGAACAGTCCCAAGTAACGTCTCCGCATGCCAACATAAGTTACATAGAGGACAACACACTAACTGTCACTCTCTGGAATTCCGCCAATGAGCAGGAAAATATATCCAACCGTTGAGAGATGCTATTCATTATTTTAACAGCCCGACAGACGGGTGCAAACTTTAGTAGGTTTGTACGGGCTACTGGAATTTTAAACAGACTCTCCCTCGGCCCCAACCGTAGTCTACTGTTTGGAACGAGTAATCCCAACGATTCCAAGATTTGCGGATTGTTTAGCATCCCACGAAACACCATAAAGACATACTTTACCAGAGCTAGATTGCGCCTTACTTCCAGCTTATAGTACCCAACCATCCCTATTACAAAGAGAGTTGGGTACATAAGCGGGTAAAACGGGTAGACGCCAAATTGCCTCATGTATAGGTACCTTGCAAACTTGTTTTGCATCTTTTCCACCATCTGAGAATATTTAGTTTCATGAGGATTCCAGACGATGGCACTAGTTTCCAAGTTGCTTCGCACCAACGCGTTATAAAGTGATTTCACTGCTGCCATGTTAGTGAAGTCCCGGGTTTCTCGCATGACAAACCCAAGATTTTTGAAGGCCTTTTTACATACTTGGAGGATGTGAGCTCGAAATGATAAATCCTCAGAAAAGGTGACCCCAAGATCTCGCACCGACCCTACGCGTGGTATGACGTGACCGCCCATACTGTATTCGTGACGTCGGGGTACCACGGCCCGCGTGAAGGACATTATATTACACTTCATCACATTGAAGTGTAACTTGTTCTTTACACTCCACGCTACCACCCGATCGATGTCACGCTGAAGCTTTTCACAGTGCGACTCGTTGGTTATCCGCATGAACAACTTCAGATCGTCAGCGAATAATAAGCAGCCAGCGTCTTCTATGACCTCCGGGAGATCATTGACCATGATAATGAATTCCAAGGGTCCTAAATTCGTCCCCTGGCTTACCCCCGTAAGGGTGCAATACGCGTCAGAGGTGTAGCCTGCGTATTCCACCATTTGCTTGCGGTCGCCCAAGTAGCTGGAAAAGAACTTTAAAAGGGCTGGGGTAAAACCAACCATAGCAAATTTACTTAAAAGAATATCATTGTCCACACTATCGAATGCCTTCCTGAAGTCAAAGTAAGCGACGTCCAGTTGGGCACCTGCCTCAGAGTCCAGTACTGTGGCGGCCTGGTTTAAGAAACACATTAAATTCGAATTCGTGCTGCGGCCTGCGCGGAAACCATGCTGCGCGTCGTTGAGCTGTGAGGCTACTTGCGAGTGGATAGAAGAACACAACGCAGACTCGAAGACTTTAGCAAATGGTGACAGTACTGCTACTGGTCTATATCCACTAACGTCTGAGCTTGGGGCCCCCTTCGGTACCGGAGTCACCCTGGTCAACTTCCACCCGTCCGGATACGAGCATTCCCGTAAGAAGCTATTGAACAGATGCATGAGCGGCCGGGCTAGTACATTCCTACAATCCTTAACAATGAAGGGGGGCACCCCGTCTGGCCCAACCGACCGCTTGGGCTTGAGGCGCGCGAGCGCGGCACTCACCTCGCCGAGCGACAGCTGCCCCACATGAACGCGGGCGCCGCGCTCGGGCGCCGCCTGCCCAGCGGCAGCCGGATCCAGCCGCGGCGCCACCGCCCCATAAACCGAATGGAAGTAGTCCGCGAACGCCTGGGCACACTCATGCTCTGGCACCGGCTCACCATTCCTGGCTATCTTCACTTTGCTACGTTTCGAACGCCTGTTCCCAATGAAACCCCAAAAAGACCTCGGTTCTTTTACAAATTGTTGCTCAATACGGTTTTGATAATTTAGGTATGCGTTACTGATCATAACTTTGACAACAGAACGAAAGTGTGAAAAGTTAATATAATCTCTGTCCGACCTAGTCTTCTTAAAAGATTTATGCCAGAAAGCCTTCTGTTTAATATTACTAATTATGTCAGCAGTGAACCATTCTGGATAGTGATAACGAGAGCAATCACGCTTGAAGCTCTTTCTTGGAGTGCTACCATCCAAAATCCCGTAAAATATGTCATAAAAAATCATATATGCTTCGTCGGCATTACTCGCTTCATATAGGGCGCTCCAGTCTACCCCTGCAAGTGCTAAATACAAAGAATGGAAATCTGCCTTGCTATAATTCCATCGTGGTAGGGAGGTAGAAGCCTGCGGTTCCGGGCCGCCAGGGGTAGCAGGGACACGCGCACGACTTATACTTATTCGCAGCGGCGGATGCTGTGGGTCTATACATGATAAACACTCCTTATGTTCCTCGCTTACGACAATATCATTTTCAGGCAAAGTAGTAAGAACTAAATCGAGAGTACGATTGTTACAATTCCGAATGTTATTACATTGGCGGAACCCACAGAAGGTGACAAAGTATTCATAATAGCATTGTACATCTTGATTTGTTGAGTACATATTGAAATCAGACACTAAAACAACTTTATCATAGTTAACACATAACTGCTCCAGTAGATGGAACATATACATATATTCCCTTTCAATAGTTTTTGGCGGAATGTACGCAACACAACACAAAAAGAGAAAAATATTTTGTCTAAATACCGTCGCACATACGATTTCGAACGGGTGGTGGTTCAAGCTAGCGTTATCAGGTAACGGTACTCTGCGCAACTCGAGAGCGCCGCGCGTGGTGGCGGCCAGCATGACCCCTCCGTGTTTACGGCCATCCGCGCGGTCACATCTAAGTACTGTGTACCCACACGGAGCGAGTTCACCATCATGTATCGAGTCATTTATTCCAGTTTCGGTTATGGCTACCAAGTCAGCCATAGACCCTAAAATATTACTATAAAAGGTTTTTAATTTCGTGCGTAGTCCTCTAACATATTATATTATATTACACACTATATTATATTACATATTATATTTAACGCAATAAATCAACACAGTACGCTAAAAAAAGTCCCTATTAGGAAGCAGACTATTAAACCATGGATGACCACTGGCCTCCTCAGGTGCGTGCGTAATCGGGATCAACTCCATAAAAAAGCAATGCAAAATCCTAAAGACCTAACTGCTAATCTAATATATACTAGATACCGAAATTACTGTAACAATTTGATGAAGACTATTAGAAGCAATTTTCACCAAAAAGAACTCCTGAAGGCCAATGGTAACCCCAAAGCAACTTGGGACATCATTAAAAATATCAGCTACAAAACACCTCACCCTTAAATAAGTCAGGAGAACTTCTTAATATGTGTAGTGATCCAAAATCCTCTGTTAATGCAATAAATAAGTATTTCGCAAACGTTGGAGTGGATCTTGCTAGGCAGGTTGCGCAGAGTCAGCGTGTAACTCGCCCAAACTTTGAATTTGACAGCTTAATAAATCCAAAAGGTAACTCATTCGTATTACTTGAAACAGATTTCTCAGAAATAGAAAATATTATTATAGAATTAAAAAATAATTGTGCAGTAGGTCACGATGGAATACCAGCCTCAGTTGTCAAGTCTGCCAGACATGTACTTGTTCCAGCAATAACGCATATCTGTAATTTATGTATCTTAAAAGGTATTTTCCCAGATACTTTTAAGAAGGCATTGGTTACACCGGTATTTAAGGGTGGGGATGGTGACCGTGTCGAGAACTATAGGCCTATATCTGTACTCACCACACTGTCCAAAATTATGGAGAAGGTTCTGAACAAAAGATTGCTTAGCTACCTTGAATGCAACAACATAATTGCACCAAACCAATACGGTTTTAGGAGAGGCGTATCAACAGAGGATGCTGTTCTTGAACTTACAAGCCAAATTGTTAAGAATCTTGACTCTAGGACTAAAACTATAGGTATTTTTTCTAGATTTAGCCAAAGCTTTCGACACGGTCTCTACTCCCATCCTTCTTCGTGGTTTAGAAAGTTTAGGAATAAGAGATGTTGCTCTAAACCTCTTCCGTGACTATCTTACAAACCGTAACCAGCGAGTTAAAGTAGACAACTTTATCAGTGACGACGTGAATCTGACCTTTGGCGTACCACAGGGCAGCGTGCTAGGGCCCACCCTCTTTCTTCTATTTGTAAACAGATTGTGTCAGCTGTCAATCCCCCACTGCAAGATACTTGTATATGCAGATGACACTGCGCTTATTGTAAGTGGAGAAACATGGGAATCTGCTCAGCATGCAGCTGAAAATGCTCTTAGCATAGTCATGGATTGGCTTTCATTGAACTTACTAACGCTAAATGTCTCTAAAACCCACTATGTCCCTTTCTCAGCGAACACTGCTACACAGCCTAGTATGCCAGACGTTATTGCCCATACTTGCAACCCTACACAGACCCCTTGCAGCTGCCCTACTATACATAGAAGCTCTTGTGTTAAATACTTGGGCGTGCACATTGATAATACATTGAGTTGGCAAAATCATATTAGTGTGACAGTTTCGCGTGTTCGTAAACTAATGTTTCCGATGAAAAAACTAAGAGGAGTAGTTGCTGACCGATTATTAAAAACTATCTATTTTGCTCTAGCCCAGTTTCTTCTTACGTATTGTATATCTGTCTGGGGTGGTACATTTAAAACGTATTTACTTCGACTTGAGAGGACACAAAGAGCAGTTTTGAAAGTCATGCTTCACAAACCTTACAGGCACCCGACTACCCAGCTTTATAAAGACATATCTGTACTCACTGTCCGTCAGCTCTGTGCACTTAACATCACTTTACGAGTACACTCATCATTGACCTATGACCCAAGGTTACTAGAGCAAAATAAACGACGTAAAGATCCTGTATGCCCACCAATCACCACCAAAACTGCTTTGGCGAGGCGAAGCTACCCGTGTCTTAGCAGCCACCTTTATAACATTATAAATGAAACCTGCAACGTTTACTCTTTACCTAAATTTAAATTTAAAACTGTAGTTAGTAGTTTTCTTCAAAAGTTAACGTACGATGAGACTGAAAACCTCTTTGCAAAAAAATCTTACTAAAACATCCAAAAAACAGATTAAATTGCTCCTTTATTTATTTATTTTTTTTATACTGTGACACATACGAAACACACAACTAAACGCACCAGCACACCCACACCACACTCACCTACACCACATACACCCATACCAGACTCACCTACACCACATACACCCACACCACACTCACCTACACCACATACACCCACACCACACTCACCTACACCACAAACACCCCCACCACACTCACTTACACCACATACACCCACGCCACATATTACACCACACTCACCCATTCTTTGCCTACATACATTTTAATAAGTGTTAAGTTCTAATAATGGTTATAATTTAAATACTTCCTACAAAGTGCAGCAAATTATCAGTGAATTGTAAGAGGAAGGCGCCTGTGTCTGTAACACAGTTTATACTAGCACAGACACAGACGTTCACTCTGTCTCAAATAATGCATATTTTAATATACATATAATGGCATTTTTTATGTTTTGGTTGAGATGGACGAATTGTATTTGGCTTTTTTGATAATAAAGATTATTATTATTATTATTGTTCTTAATATTGCGTACTGCATTCTTTGCAATATTGCGATGTTTGAATTACTTGTAGTGCCCCAAAGCTGAATGCCATATGTCCAAGTTGGCTAATGCTAAAGAGTTTGTTTGTTGGAATGTGCAAATCTCTGGAACTACCAGTCAGATTTTGAAAATTCTTTTTGTATAATTATGATAGCCACATTCATGAGGAAGGCTATAGGCAATACTGGAACGGGATACGCGCGTACGACGTCACCGGCAAAAGCTAATTTATAAGTATGTAACATATTATGTATAATACTTGTGGTCGTGGCATCCCCAGTAAAACTTGTTAATGGTACTTGTGTTTTGTTGATATTTCTTCCTACTACAAAGGAACCGAGATGTGACCAAATCATTACAACCTTCGTGCATTTTGTCTGTGTAAAATAAGCAAATTTTTTTTTCACAACATTTTTCAGAGGAAATGTGGAAGTTCCTTGCAGAAGCTGGGCTGTTGGAAGAGAATGATCATGCAGGAAGAAAACTATTAACAAACACATTTACTAGACAAATGTACCTGCAATACACCAAGGTAAAAAACTTGTTTTATATCTTCAGTTACCTAAAGGTATGAGAACTTGATATTAAATACCGTTCAAGTTATGTGTAAGCAGAATTGTATCCATTGACTGTGAAACAGCTCACAGCCACCAGCACAACCAAGTTAGAATGAAAATTCACATAGTTATTATATTTCTTGTCAGTAGAATGGGTAAATAATATTTAATGCATGTCGGAGATGATACATCTCTCGAGGTTACATGAGCCATGACATTAGAACTACACTGGTGGATCGCCACTAGTAGACTACTATTGTAGTCTTTGTAGTAGACTGAGCTCAGCCGCTGTCGAGCACAACGTTCTAGACTCCGTCGAACGCCACTATGGCGTTTTGGTGTCCCGATTGTCAATCGACTGACGTATTTTCGACATGCAAATAAGAAATAACATGTTAACCCACAAAAATTTACAGGGCTCAAGTCTCGACATAATTACCGATTGCCTAGCGACTGAGTTCGGTCGTTATGGCCTAAAGCCGGCCGTACACAATCAATCTCGAACGCGATCCACAGATCAGATCATTGATTTTGATCGTGCAAATGACTATGTATGGATGGCCTTAGGATTTCGACCAAATTTGGTCGGTAGGCGATCGGTAACTATGTACAGACTTCCCACCCAAGCATTGTTTTATACAGAACATCTTCCTGCACTTATCCCATGTTACTTGGGATGACGCAACACATTTTTTTATTCCATTCGGTCCTATCAACCAACATGCTATCACTAACTACCTTTTCTTTCATATCTTATCTTTGGCCTCCCTCTCTATCTATCTACATTTATATTCTAAACTCTTTTAGTAACATGCTCTTCACAATTCACTTCAAATTGTTGTATGTGCGTCACTTTCGCGGGAATAAACGGTTTTTCTTTCTTTCTTTCTTTACACAACCATACTGGTCTTGGTATGGTCATGAGTCATTTTCAGTGATCTAAGAATGTTCTATGATCTAAGAGCTTAATAACTTCAAACACAACCTTCTCAAAATCACAGTCTGTTATCATGTTCTTGCATATTTGCAACTAAATGCCAAATCTATATTATGTACCTGCTTTTGCCCCAGGCTTCAATCGCGTTTATATTGATTTTCGCAAAAAAGTACCGTCTCTAGGGGCCCCATTATCTTTGTACCAAAATTCATTATTATTGGTTCAACGATTTAGGTGTGTAAGCATAACAAGCAAAGAAACTCACTTCCAGTCATTTATAATATAGGTAAGTAAGGATGTAGGTACTTGAATGAATTTGGTTGGGTTTGATTGTGACAAAGTTCTAAACAAGCTAAAAATAAAATATACACACTGCTTAGTACACGGTTTCGATCATGCGAAAGTTGAAAATCATCCTTAGGTAATGCACTGCAGGCATAAAAAGTAATCTAAGTCCTAATCCATGTCATGGTCCACCAGTGTTCATCCAAAGCTATTTAGCGATTGAAGCATAGTTGATATCGAACTTAGTGAAATTCATCTGATTTAAGTATAATGTTAGTAGGATAGCCGTTTTAGAGAAGGTTATTTAATTTCTGAAATTCTTTTCTAGGATGGTGAGGGTGACCTTGCAAGAAATATCTTCCAATGGGGCCAGCGGGCTATTGAAGAGGTGCCCAAGATTTTCCTATTAGGCAAAATGGCTGAGGTATTCTGCTTCGTTTTATCTAAGTTAATCCACATGTGTCGTTCTTCTTTTATAACGACATTCGCTTGTCTTCTCGAAAAAGATGGTAGTATCGCATTTACGCTTGAATTAAGACCACAAACAACCCACCCCAACTTTGCATTGGGAGGGAGCAGAGCATTAATTTATGAGCTCCCAGTAGGCATGATTTTTCCGGCACCTTCAACAATCATCCTCATACTTCAGCCAATGTACTAAAACCATAATCTCTACCGCACTTTTTTGCACTGACCGATACCTAGTTCCCATAAAAGGAGAACAACCCATGAGCCTAGTGGTCTGTGTTGATCTGTTTACTATAAAGTGGATAAAACCTACTTTTTAATTGCAGGCGTTCGGGAAAACCCCCGACCATTGGTGTGAACAGTTCAAAGAAGCTAATGAAGAAATACAGAACTAAAGAATATGGAAAAACCAATTGTACTATCAAGCATCGGGCCCTGAAGACAAACATTTAAGTTGTTGTAAGGTGGCTGTATTGTTTTTAAGACTTGAAAGAAACTGAAAGAATGGCTCCACAGGGGTTAGAGCGGTTACGCACTGCACCCGATCCGAATTCGTGAATATACGGATTTAAAACACTGACTGAATTCGGATATTGCTTTTCGCACTGCATCCGACCCGAATTTGTGAAAATACGGATCTAGAGTTTAAAAAACTCGGACCGAATCCGGATATTGCTTACGCACTATTCCGATCTCTGATACAAATCCAAGCTAAATAGCCAGGGGCCATCTTTGGATATGTA
Source organism: Melanchra persicariae (assembly GCA_947386135.1). NCBI lineage: Eukaryota > Metazoa > Arthropoda > Insecta > Lepidoptera > Noctuidae > Melanchra > Melanchra persicariae. Next base: position 3,266,016 of record OX376664.1, on the reverse strand, counting down.
TGTCCGATTTGAATCAAAGGTAATGCGAAAGCGTTCATACAAACAACTACGGCTACTTCGGTCCGTCAAATTTCTTCTGTATTGGAGACTCGGTGATGACGGAGAGAAGTCGGGTGACGGAAGTCGGGTCTAATACGTAAACTAGCATACAAATAGTTCTGACTACTTCGGAGCGTATTTTCATGGATTCGGATCGGATGCAGTGCGTAACCGCTCTTAGGCTACGCTCTATAACCAGAAGCATTTTTAAGCTGGTACCGAGTGTGTGGGTCACAGCAGTCTTCCATCTCTTACACCCCTGAGTCTTTTTTTTTAATAGTTGTACCGCTCAATATTGAGACCTGCTTCGGGAGTGTCGGCCAAATTCATAGAAAACTAAAGGTGTGATTTTCCATTATGTCTAAGTTAAGCACATTAAATACCTATCTGTTTTATTAATTACCTGCATTTTTTTGTGAATGGTTATTGAATACCCCTAAAATATTTTCTTAGTAATGGAAAATAGCCAGAAAAACGTGGTTGTTTAATGTATGCAACCGGCTGCGTTGATACTCGCTAGATGACTCGCAAATATAGTAAGTGACTCGATAGAGGAAAACCTCACGCGCCACCCGCCGCAACAGATGAAGACGCCCCGGACCCCAAGCGTCGGGAGTCGCAGGGTGATACCCGGCCACCTTAGGCACGATCCTGCGGACGGTGAGAACAAACGTATAAAGATGAAATTTGGCAGGGAGGGAGGTAGTTAACAGACCAGTTAGTAGAGACGTCCGCTAAGAAAGGATTTTAGGAGAATATCTCCCGGAAAGGGGTGAAATAGGGGGTGGAAATTTGTATGAAAAATCTTATTCCTTGAGTAAATTTATTTGAAACTTGACACGAATACTGTTCTAAGTTAATAATACATAATGTCATAATTCGTTTTTCAAAAGTACCCCCAGTGGAGGTAGTGGGTGGTAAAGTTTTTATGGAAATATCTTAACGCTTGGTCCAATGAAGTTGAAACAGCATTACCTACTTAAGGATTTTGCAAATCAACCCCTAGGTATGTACAGGTGTGAAAAAGAGGGGTTACGAAGTTTTTAGAAGATGATTTTACTACCTGCTTCAATAAACTCGAAAATCGACTGTAAAAGCCCGAACTGCGGTAAATCAATCTTAGGATTTACCGGTAAAAGTCCGAAATGTTCTACAATAATCATCAATTTCGGACTTTTACTAGTAAATGTTAGTTTTTTCAGAGTTGAACAATGCAGTTAATAAAATCAGGAACTATTTATTCAATATAACTATAATCCCGTTATAATTTATTAAGTACTAGTTTCTACCAGCAGCTTCGCCCACGTGAATATCGGAAATAGGAAGGTTTCCTGATTTGTACTGTATTTTTTTACTCAGGAAACACCTACCCTACTGCTACCCTACACCCACTCTACATTTACCCTACATTTACCCTACATCTACCCTACACTTTCCCAATACCTACCCTACACAGCCCCGGCAATACTTTCACTTGTTTCTGGTCTCCTGGTACTTGATGTTTCTGGTCTCTTGGTACTTGTGAATCTGTTGTACTAAGGCAGCAGCGGCTCTGAAGTTCCACTTCCTCCTCAGTCTCCATTAATCCATGCCACTTACCGGGATAAAAAGTAGCCTATTTTTTATTCCAGGATATGAACTACATGTGTGCCAAATTTCGTCCAAATCCCTTCAGCCGTTTTTGCCTGATTGTTACACAAACATACAAACATACAAACGTTCACCTTTATAATATTAGTAGGATTCTTATTACCTAAGTCTTAAAACATGTTTATCATGCATTAGAAAAATAAAATCCTACTAATATTATAAAGGTGAAAGTTTGTATGTTTGTATAACAATCAGGCAAAAACGGCTGAAGGGATTTGGATTAAATTTGGCACACATGTAGTTCATATCCTGGAATAAAAGATAGGCTACTTTTTATCCCGGTAAGTGGCATGGATTAATGGAGACTGAGGAGGAAGTGGAAACTCAGAGCCGCTGCTACCTTAGTACTTCAGATTCACAAGTACCAGGAGACCAGAAACAATATCATAGTATTTTTGGGCTGGTATAATTATGTAGGTAGGGTAGGTGTAGAGTAGGTGTAGGGAAGGTGTGGGGTAGGTGTAGTGTAGGTGTAGGTGTAGGGTAGGTGAAGGGTAGGTGTAGGGTAGGTGTAGGTAGGTGTAGGGTAGGTGTAGTTATAATAGAAATTAAAAAACCCCTATTTTAGATTTTCACGCGGGCGAAGCCGCTGATAGAAGCTAGTGTAGAAATAAAATAATAAAATCAAAATAACGTCTCACCCGTTAAATAAATAAAATTATAAGTAACACCTACTTTGGCTAAGTAAGCTAAACAGTCTTTTGATAATAATTTCGTTATTCGGTAGGTACAATCATTATTATTCTTTATTCATCTTTTACACTTAGGTATTCAGTACATTTTTTAAGTATTTTTAAAAAATACAGATTAAATTAAAAATATAAAAAAGGAGCTCACTGGTATCGGGATCAGGGTCCAATTTAATAGTGGACTCTCCATTCTCCTCATTCATTAGTGCAATGAGCGTGACTACCGCAGGACCACGACCTCATGAGCGTGACTACCGCAGGACCACGACCTCCAATCGCTTCCATATTTTGCAAATAATTAGTACTCAAATTGGTACTCGAACGACAAAATTGGAACCTTGTAGTTTTCGAGAAAATTGACTTTGAAGGTGGTCGTGGTGAAAGGAGCGTGACTACCGCAGGACCACCTTCAAAAACGATTTTCTCGAAAACTACTAAGGTACCAATTTTGTCGAACGATCGGCGCAGATATAACTTCCCAGCACGACCACGCTAAAATTCCAGCTGGCATAGAAGGTAATGAAACGGGAGCATGCCTAAAAATTTGTAACTTTTCTAACAATTTAAGTACAATTTACCAGTAATTAAATTTTAATAAGAAATACGTAATAAGTACACATTTTTAGGCATAGGTACCTACTCCCGTTTCATCTACTTCTATGCCATCTGAAATTTTAGCGTGGTCGTGCTGGGAATCTTGCCAGCACGACCTGTATAACTGCGATAATTGAGAGGTATAAAATTTCTAATGAGTGGTATAAAACAGTACTAGGTAATTAAATTTATTACCATCTAAAGTTATAATGAATGCGTTCATGGTCGTGCTACGAAGTACAACACATAAGACTGACCGTTTTAACCAAAATAATTATAATAATATTATTATTATATCTTGACTTGGCTCGCGAGGTTGTCGACATGTGGGATGTGAATTCGGCAATCATTGTACCGATAGTCGTGCCAGCCAACGGCCTAATAGCCACGAGCCTCGACAAACACCTCAGGAGGCTCTCGTTAGGCAGCTGGATCAAGGGCTTGATTCAGAAAGCAGTCCTTCTGGACACGGCTCGCATTGTTAGGAGGTTCCTCTCTCTGGAGCCCTGACCGCCGGTAGCTTGGACCCTGTTCCCGATACCAGTGGGCTTCTATTTTTTATATTTTTAAATGTTTTTTTATTGTTTTTATAGAAATATTTAAAAATGTTAACGGTAGAAAAGATGAATGTTTATTCATCTTTTCTAAGAAAATAATTAAATTATTACTAACTTATTTCTGTAAACGAATTAATAAATTTGAGTAGGTACTTAGGTAGGTACATGCCAAATGACCACACTAACTAAAAAATTGCTAGCTTGTCGCTTTACAGACTTCTTTTTAAAAAAACCGGTCAAGGGCGAGTCGGACTCATGCACCGAGGGTTCGGTACCATCATGATAATTTCTGAAAAAGTATGCTATTTACAGACATCGTTTCATTTGTCCTGTAATCTTGACATAAACTTCTATCACATAGAATAATTTCAGATTTTTCTCTATGCAAACTTGGGAGAAAAGGGGTTTATTTTTTTAATTATTCGTAAAAACCCGAAAACTATGCGGCCTACAAAAAAATGTTTGAGAATGTGCGAATAGCGCTCTTTCATATGATTCCCCATACATGGGCTAGTAGACCGACTTTGAATTTTTAAGGCCCTCTTTCAGTCCCTGTTGCAAAAACTTTAATTCCTTTCTTCCAAATTTCGTTGATAGCATTGGTAGGTAGTTGGCAGCTGGATATCAAAAAATAGTTTCTTGTCCAGCTGTGACAGACGGACAGACAGACTGAGTCGCACCGTAGAGGTTCCTTTTACCATTTTGGTACGGAACCGAAATTTTGGCACACAACACAGGGGAGGTGCCAAACGATACTACATTTTTAACGAGTTGGGTGCTTCCTACGTATGCAAAACATACAGGGTGTGGTCAGGGGTGTTCATATTTTCTTGTGCAGCCCTGGGCCCCCGACATGCTTAGAGTGACCCGTTCATGAACAAACGGGTGCTTTGAATAGGTAAATAACGTTATTACCCGCCACTAAGATGACCCTCTCAAAAGATTGTTTCCTAAAAGCCTTGCCATTGCAGTCACTTTACTACTTAGTAGATTATTAAAATCAAATGTAATGAAAGCTTAGGTCTTCCCTATGAACAGCCGACGCGAATCTTTTTTATCTATTGAGACATAATCACATTGGGAAACTTGGACTGTACAAAATGCATAAGACATTGTACAAATGGTACAAAAGCTCTAGCATACTCCTTGGAACAAGGCTCGTCACTCAGCGCCAACAAGATGTTACAGGTTTCCTTATAATCTGATTTATTATTTTGAGGGAAATTATTTTTTGAATTTATGTATGTTATGAATTTTTGAAATGCTTTCTCTTTTGCATCGCTCAGGTGCGTGTTAAGTAAGATATTGTCAGCGCGACCGCCACAGATGACACAATCCTTGCACACAGTTCTATAATGCATGAACAGTAATTTAGCTCGTATCAACCTTTGCGTGGGAACAACTTCCAACCAATGGCCTCTGAAAAAAAAAGATCAAGATTAATCATCAAATAATATGATATTATTAATGTGATTAAGACAATAAAACTGTCGAAGTTGCGTGCTTCGAGATGGCGGACATTAGTAGTTACTTGGTAGTTACGTACGTCGCGATTGCAAACACGATAATTCTCACAATAAATGCGTCGCAGTGGCGTAGGTATTGTCGAGATACCGTACATCGAAGTTTTGAGTGTCGCAGTTCCGTGATACTGTCACAAATTGTTGGTGACTTGGGTCATCTGTCATCTAGGCCTCATGCATGTCCTTCAGGTCATGCGCAACGAATAAATGAAGTCTAGGAGTCACCAGGATGGAAAACTGAGTCGCAGTGTTGGAACAAGAATAAATTATAAACTTACATATAAGAAAAGGTTAATTCAGCTCCCTTTTTCACTGGTGCTATGGTGACGAGCGCTGCGCTGTTCCGTAGCCCTGCTACATATGAATTCGGCAGACAGGAATTGGGCAGGTTTCCGAGGAACGGGAAATATCCCTTGTTAGGGTGATCGTGCCCTGTCGTACGAGATGCCGTGCACAATAACGTGAAATGCTGCAGCTGTACTGGATTACAGTGTAATGCCAGGTGCATCATCACTCTGCTCACTGCGCGAATGGCTGCACTCTTTTCTTTGGGAGAGTCTGGTAGAAATGATGTTCGTTCATCCAAATAATGTATTATATTGGCCATATACAAACATCTGTTAAACAAAGCCCCATATAAGAAATGTGTGTCATAATGAGAATTTAACAAAGAAAACTTTTGGGAACCAAAAATCTCAGCAATAGAACTGTTTTCCATGCGATCAACACCTAACTCATTTGATGCTGTGATGAACTCATCCCAAGAGCTGCACAGTTGACGAATCTTGAGAGTAGCCTTAACGGGTAGTTCTATATCATCTAACATAATTTCCATGATTTTACATTCAAAAATATGCCCATCTTGCATAGCTTTATCTTTGCATCGTTTGTCACAAAACATGGCAAAACAGCATACTTCACAAGGCATCAAATTCAAGTCCATCTTGTGACAATAGTGGCATGCAATGAAAGGATTCATGATGTGAGTTGCTCCTACAAATGCTGTCTCAACTGCTACAAGAGTACCGGCAGGTATATCTCTGGCAGCCACCACTTTTGGTTGTCCCGACTTCATGATAACTTCCACATCTGTAGTGGCACACGGTATGTCTGGGTTGTGGGCTCCTTTGAGTCTAAAGAATTCTTCAGTAAACGAACTGGATCTGAAACATGAATAGTAACTGAAGGTATTTTTTTTTATTCATTGGATTCTGACAAAATATTAACAAGTAGCTCATGCTTCTATTTAATATGTTTTGATAATCATCAATTTATACACAAATGTATTGATAACTGTCATAATTATGTTTGTGTGTGTATAAATGAAACTGCCAAGGCCTAACTCAAAATGTCTTTTGATTCATTTTTTGAGCGCTGATAATTTGATTAAAACATTTTTTTTCCTACATTGAGATGGGTAAATACAAGGTTTCTGAGCATCAGGTGAAAACCAATTAACCGTTGATATCCCAATAAATTTCTAGTCAACACATTGGAATAATCCTTCTTCTCAGAAGCTAAGTTCCTTATAATCATATCAGACATAATATGTGTAGTATAATATGTGCCATGACCATGGCCCACGGCCATGGCCAGAATTGCTACCATGGGATCTGGAGGCGATAGCCCTCGCGCACGTTTACGCGTGGCGCGTGGAGGCGCTACTATTAATGCTGACATAATTTTAATTCTTTACTGTTTTTGTTTTTTTAAATTAATTAACTTAGTATACTTTTTCGACATTAAAATGAAATTGACTCTGACTTCTAATTAAATTCAATTTATATAATTTTAATTCTTTACTATTTTTTTAAATTTAATTGACTTACTATACCTTTTTGACATGAAATAAAATTGACTCTGAAATATAATTTTTAATTTACGTGCATGCAATTGCTTAGCTTAATATTTGTAAAATTATACGGTTATAAATTGATGATATTATAGGTACTTAAATAACTACTTTTTAATAATTAATTTTTAATATTTGTATGTCGTTATTGGCAAAACATAGCGTACTTACTCTCCTAATTTTTAAAATCTTTTTATGTAAATACCTATGTTTGACTAATAAATAATTCTATTTGATCCCCCACAGTGACAGACTCCTCAAATTCAGTTGACTTGATACTAAACCCAACCGATGGTAACTTTATGATTTTTTAGATTTTCTATTACAGTGAAACCTGGTTAAGTGAGACATCAAGGGACCTGAAAGGTATTCCACTTACCCAGTGTCTCAGATATACAGGTATAAATAAATATTTGTCTCATTTACAGAGGGTTCCATTAATAGAGCTTTGTTTTTCACATACTAATAACATATTGACACTGAGCCTTCGTTTCAGCATTTTTCTATTAAACATCCATATGATAAAAACTAAAGAAAGCAAACCTAAAACTGAAGGTCATTGAGGCTCAAAATTAGTAAAGTGCAGAATTTGTGGGTAGAATAAGAATAATAAACAAACAAAACAATGTTATCTCAATTACAGAGGTAACTATGACAGTAAAATCTAAAGAATGAATCCCAAATATAGGAGTTTGCTTCGTCCCACTAACAGAGATAATTCAGTGCCAAAGTGTTGGGACCTCAGCGTGAGTTCCAGTTATGGAGGTTTCTCACTTATCCAGGTCCCACTTAACCAAGTTTCACTGTATTTAAGACTATGAAGTTTGTCATTATGAAACTTTGTGATACTATTCTACAAGAACACTACTATAATTTAAAGTTTAGTCAATTGCACCAGCTGGCAGCTGAGCCCACTGATTGCACAATGACCTGTATGAAACCGTGTATTGCACTAATAACAACTTAACAAATTATAAAATAAGACTGACTTATACTTACGTCTGTGCGTGTGCCAGCTGTTCTATCCAAGTATATCTAGAGACTTCTTCTTTCATCTCTCGTAATTTCTTAACCATGCTGTCGGGGCAGTTGAGTGCGAGGCAGGTCTCCACGTCCTTCACACAAGCCTGGAACTGCTTCGTCTTGAGCGCCAGTTCAGCTTTGCTGTAGTAAGATAACCTCATAGCTTCCGACTTAGGTGGTGCTCGCAAGAGAGCCATATTGTATTTCACCAACGCCAACTGATAATCACCTTGACAGAAGGCTTCTTTACCGGCTATCCCATAATTAAGTGATTCTGCAGCAGATTTTTCCTTTCGCACCAATTCTAGAAAATTATTGGACTGTTGGAGTACTCTGGCAGCCATTAGCACACAGTCTGCCAAGTCCTTATTCCGCAACGCTTTGTAGACGCAGTCTAAAGGACTTTTCTCGTGATGCCTATAGATTACTGGTATCTGTAGCATTTTGAATGGATATTTGTTTTATTCGCAGGAATTCACGACTTGGATTAGAAACTTTTTCTAATTGAATGTCTTGTAGTTAGCTTAGCACAAACTTTATTTCTTTTAAGTAAAGTTGGATCCTTACCTTGATCCGAAATGGATTGGGAAATGAATGACGAAATGATTCACACACAACATTTACGTTTACATTTACAAAAAAGAACTACTTATCGTTCAACAAATTCCCCACGACTTTTAACTTCACCATTGCCAGTTGCCAAAATGACAAATTGACGTGAAGTTGCCACTCGTGCACCGCTTGAGCTGGATTTATTTTAGGCGGGCGCCGAGCGCGCAGTGGCGCCCTCATCCTCAGTTTTATTTTAATCACTAAAACGGATACAATAATGTAACCGTAGTGTTGTGTTGTAATTGTGGCCACTATTTTCCGTTTTAGGGATTATAATAAAACTAAATAATAATATTAACGTATAATTTTGTGGAGCACAACTTAAAGTGCTTATTTTCTGCATTTTCAATCTAAAATAAAAGAAATAACCAAACAACTGATGAGGGCGCCACTGGGCGCTCGTATATGGAGAGATCCCGGCCTGTCTGACCAAAATATGAGCTGTAGCTGTATGACTTGAATTTCAGTTTAGAGACTGTATTGTTTCGCTAAAGAATGGAGTCGGTTGCCTAGTTGTAGGTATGTACCTTCCTTTAAAAAAATAAACTATAGCCGGCGGTTCTAGCATGGAACTCAGTTTTGGTTATCCATGTCCATGTCCATTGTGTAGAGTAACGATTCGAGGTATTTCGATTTTTGTAAATCAAGCCAGTGTTGCTAGTCGCAGAATTATTGATCATTTTTCATTTACATTTTTTAAATAAATGTAAGGGGAACGGGGAACGGTTATTTTTAAAAGAGTGACTTCAGCAATGCTGACGTCACTATTTCCATTATCATCATGGTGCTGGTGGTGGTCTCTCTGGGCGCTGGACTCATGACGAAAATGAAATAGGTTGATTCTTGTTTTCAGTATCAACTTATATTCTTACAATAAATAATCGTCAACAACAAAGAACGACTCACGATATTACGGAGCTCCGCACCGTCCGACGGGTCGAATTTGTGCGGATTTCACCAATGAAACTGAACGCGATCAGTACAGTTTTCTTCAAATAACTTTGCCCCTCTGAAGTTGGCTACGAGTGGCTGCGTAGTAGTCAAAATTACGAACAAACTGCAACTGCGCATGCGTGGGGCGGGGATTATGGCGACGCGATTTTATGTCTCAGTCGCTCGTTTACGTTCGATGCATGCTTGCGTCCCGCTTGCTCCCGTCTACGTGACTGCACCTGCGGAAACTTTGCAAATGGCTAACTTCAGAGGGGCAAAGTTATTTGACGAGAACTGTACATTAAACTGCGTTCAAGAACTGTCAGCGTCAATACCTATTCCATAGAAAAATAATGACACTAACAGCTCATGAACGTGGTTTTACGCCTACGCTGATCGCGTTCAGTTTCATTGGTGAAATTGGCCCACATGGCACAGACCAAATAGAATTGGCCTTTAGAATGACTTGTGAACTTTTTTTTTTAGGAATGAGCACGGTCGGGCGGTCATATTTATATACCCTTCGGTTAGAGTCGTTACAAGTATAACGTCTCATGTTTTCAATGTTGTCCGTTTTTAAATTCTTGATTTAATTTAACAAATCATAAAATTAATTTAGAAGTACAAATTAATTAGTTTAATAATTTATGTACGTTTGCCCAGCACGGCCCCCCAGAATTTACGAATTAGGTGTGCACCAATGCAATGTACTCGCCCCTAGGAGTATATGTACCGGTTCCTTTTTCAATGTACCTCTGTACTTTTGAAGAAATATGCAAAAAAAAAGAATGTTCGGAAACATAATACTTCGAACAAATGTTATTTCGGCTAAGTGGAACTTCGGTAAAAAAAATTTCGACCAAATGAAACCTTGGATTAACGAAAAAAAATCGAATTGATAATAGTCAACTGACAAATGTGACTTCGGTGAAGTAAAAAAAAAACGAAACGCCAAACTTTTCAACTATTATGTTGAAAAGTTTTGGTTGAAATGAAATTCGGTCAAATATTTTTTGGGTTTATGATAGGTAACCCTTTTTTACAATTTGTTTTTTTTTCTTATTATCGATTACATCTTGTAAAGGAATTTTTAATTACTATTAGTCAAGTTTTAACTATTAGTCGGGAAGTTTTAACTATTAGTCGGGTAGGTCGCTATTATAGCCGTAACAGACGTTCGAATTTGGTACGGCGGACTAACTCCGCCCACAAGATTTGGTACGCTCCCGGACCATATCCGCCCGTGTGTAGAGTGGTCCGCGAACATTATTATTATTAATTGAGTCCGCCGCGGTCCGCTTGTTTGCACAGCGGGTTTTGGTCCGCTCCGTACCAAATCTGGACGTGTGGCGCACAATTCAGTATAGTATTTATACTCTGTGGCGTGGTGGGCGGAGTTAGTCCGCCGTGTGGTCCGCCGGACGATCCCGTCGTGTGTTGCGAGATCGAATTTTGTGGGCGGAGTTAGTCCGCCGTACCAAATCCGAGCGTCTGTTACGGCTATTAGTTCACTGAAGCTACCGTAATTTTTGAAGATGCGCTGGTATCGCGGTTACCTACTTCATGTTGCACTCAAGTGTTTATTGATCAAGTTTTAACTGATATAATTCCTTTAGAAGATGTCATCGATAATATTAATTTCAAAGAAAAAAAAAACAACATGTAAAAAAGAATTTTTATTTTAATGTAGGCACATAATTTTATTATTATAGGTACAGAATATGTACCTACCTAATATATGGAATCATGGTCACCCCATCAGTTGTATTATGTGATATGTTTGATCCAATTTATCTTTTAAAGTACTGATACAGCAGAATCGCAATTTATGCGGAACGAATGTACTCCTGCACATAATTCAGGTAGTCGAATTTTGTAAAGAGACATGTCATGTTTAAAAAGATATAGGCAAATATAGAGGGCCGTGCTGAATGAACTAAAATTGGTTTATTTTTCAAATTTAACAAGTTGTATGAGACACCAATGCGTTACATGTTACTTGCCAAAAATCAATTATATTTTAATAGTTTTTGGCTAAGGTTGTCTTGTCTTTTTTAGATATTTTCTTATATTCCTTATTTCCAGCACGGCCCCCTATCTACGTCTATATATTATTTGTTTTTACGAATTCACAGTTTCTGTTGCGGCACATATAATGTGTTAATAGGGTACATTCGTTTCGTTTAAGAAACTTTTGAATACGCTATTTATTTTTCAAGTTACACGAGGGCCGTACTGAAAACGTTTGGCTGGCACGGCCCCCTTTTTTTGCATATTTCTTCAAAAGTACAGAGGTACATTGAAAAAGAAACCGGTACATATACTCCTAGAGGCGAGTACCTACATTGCATTGGTGCACACCTAATTCGCAAATTCTGGGGGGCCGTGCTGGGCAAACGTACATAATAATTTCTAGTAATCAACTAATAAAGTTAATTAAATAATCATTTGAGTGACTTTTACCAACTTCAAATAAGCAATCACACATTATTTGAACTTAGAATAATCAATCTGACGTTCGATTACGCCTTTCCACCAGTATTCATGTTGATTCATTGGACGCTCGATTAAACCTTCGTGCTGATATATATTATGTAATGACACCGGAAAATTGCAGACTCCTTAATTAATAAATCTTGATAGATTATAATTTTTCGATTCAGAAAAAAACATTTGTATTCTATTGTATGCAAAATATTTTTTCTGTATCGAAAAATCCCATCCAAATTCAATTGTTTCCAAAATATCCGTGTCTTATATTGAAAAAATAGTTAACAATTTAACGCGATATTTTACAATCTTAAAACTTTTGCCATTTTCCGGTGACGATACGTATTTTTGGTCTTTAGATATAAAAGCGACAGGTTACTCAATGATCTAAGTATTTTTTGTGTTCATGGAAACAAAAGTGGTTGCAATAATCCGATGACAGATCAGGAACCATTAACGGTTCCCAGTCTTCATTCTTACTTATTTTTGTGAATGTTTGAATACCCTAAGATATTTTCTTGGTCATATTTTTGCCGGAAAAGCATGTTTGTTTATTGTACTACTCTGCTCTACGTTTTTAAAAATCTTTCTATATTGTACGCAACCAGCCGTGTCGATATGCGCTAGATGACTCTCAAATAATAGTAAGTGATTCGGTAGGCTTTAAGCAAGTCGCTTTTCACTGCGTTTTCGGTCTTAAAGATTCAAAATTGAGGGAACTCCCATTTGAGTAATGTTTAGCTACTATTTTAATTATTAGCAAATTGATTCCTAGTGGAAATTGTGGTGTAAAATTGGTGTAGTTTTATGTCTCAAGTGTCTATGCAACTGGCCAATATGTGAAATCATTGAAATAGACGCGATCTCGTTAAAGTGGAGCACGGAATTTTTATTTTTTTCTTTATTTATTTAAAGAGGGTTTAATCTACATAGATTATGCCACCCTCATTGTTACAAATCAACTAAGATAAGTTACTTGTTATCCTTCATTACCCCTGCGTTTAATCCCAATAATAACGAGTCTGTACATTATCCTGGCTGCTTTCGAAGTCGGAGCAGCAAGGACGGTGTTACATACCCCTGTCTCGTACAAATTACAAAACGCCATCAACAAATCTTGTCTATCTGGCTCGTTCCGGACACACTCCATCATAATATGGTATACATCTTCAATTAAGTTGCATTCAGCACAGTTTGGAGATTCAACTTTATGCATTAAAAATGCGAATTTATTCAAGGGTATGTGTCCGGATCGAAGTCGGAGGGCTGTATTGTAGTACGACTACCACAGTGAAGCTTGCCGAGAAGGCTAACTCGATATATTTGCTGCCAAATACTCCAGCAAACATTAGAATCTATTACAGCCGCTTTCTAATGCAAAACAAAAATATAAAAAGGACGTAAGACTAGGCAATATGCTCAAAAGACTACAGCCTTCCCTTCGGGGTAAATAAAAAAAAACACTTACGAGCTGTCACCAGTGTCAGTTGGTTGGTTCATTGGATGGTTGTCATTTTAATTGTCATTTCATAAATTCATTGTCAAATCCAGCTGGATTGAACGGAGGGGTGCACACGTTTCGAACTAAAATCTCTCGGGTTTCTAAAAGCCGTTCACTTTTACTAGTGTAACGAAAAGTGTACTGATTGTGTGTATTTAAGGTGAAAATTTGTGAAAATGGCGCAATCTCCAGCAGCTGTAGCGCCACCGAAGGAGCGCTACGTACCGAACGCGCTTAAATTCGCTTTTGGCGGCCTTGCCGGGTATCAATCTTGCATTTATTTTAAGACTTGATGTCCTTTCTTTTGTATCAATGTCATGAACATTGCCGTAGAAATGTTTATTATGATTATTTACACTTTCAAAACCTATAGGTTCCGGTTTCACCGCACCTTGTTTATTAATTTTAAAAACCTTGTACTCGTTAACATCCGTGTGCTAAACATTTACTGTAACGAATTCAATTGTTAATTATGATCTCTAGGTTAATAATCGAGTTCATAATGTTTACTTTAACACAATGTTGATTATGTAATAAGCTGGTAATAAGTAATCATAGTTTTCATTTTCTCATTAATCTCTTATCATGTTGTAGGCAGTTATTTCGAACACCAATAATTTGTTTTTATGTTATTTAAAATGAACTTAAATTGTTTTTTCACATAAGTACTAATATTTGTAATGTTTTTTTTTCAACAATTTTTACCTAAATTTAAATTATATTCTACTACACTTATTCTACTCTTCTACTCGTCTTTTATTATTTTTAATTATTAAAATTTGTTACTTCTTAGCCACTGATTTAAACCATAACAGGCAAACAAAAACATAAACACATTATATTAAATATTCCATTTTAATAGTTCTTTACAAATATCTAAGTACCTATATAAAGTTAAAAGCTTATGTCACAGTACTTAAGGGTCCACAATTTATTTTCATCCTCATCGGAAGTTTATACTTACGCCAAAAGCTGCCATAGCACCTGAGAGAAACTGGGGCAGGCCACTCATAAAATTCAACAAAATAAAATAAAAGCCTACCCACCAGCAATGGGAACTGGCAAGCCAGCCCCTTATCCCCTGGACCTGTGTATTTAGAAAATACAGATAAGTGAAAAGTATTTACTATTTCATTAACATTATAGTCGTCAAAAATCTAATGTAGGCAAAAAAAAAAATCTTTACTTATTACTGTGAAAAATACAGCCAATTGTATCTTAAACTCAATTTGTCACTTAACATACAATAATAAAGATGGTAGGTGACCTTCTGCAGTAAATAACCTTGTGACTATGACAGGCATGAAATTCACATGCTAGCGAAAACTTAGGAACAATTTTAAACATTTTAAAGATACTCTTGGATAGTGATGGCTATTTCCCTGAACAGTTGAAATTAAAATCTTCCATTAGGCTGTAACTGGCAGTTTTGTATGCAACACCCATGTAATCACTTTTCACTGACAGTTTTGGCTGAAAAGTGAAAACTGACTGAAAACCTACGTAGCAATTGAATTTATAACAAGGTTCTTTTTTCCAGCATGGCCGCAACATGCGTCGTTCAGCCTCTAGATTTGATTAAAACTCGAATGCAACTGAGCGGGGGCAGTCGGACCTCATTTGCTGTTGCTGGGGAAATCGTGGCTCGAGAAGGATTCTTCTCTTTATACACGGGGCTCTCAGCGGGCTTGCTACGACAGGCCACTTACACAACCACAAGACTGGGAGTCTACAGTTACCTATTTGATGTTTACAAAGAGTGAGTAATGAGTTTCAATTGTTAATTATTGCTATTGAATGCCATACTAATCTATGATAATAATTATAGTATGAGGAAATTATATCTAAGAAGTCTAGATAAATTGTATTGAATGGCAAAATTCATTAAGGTTGGTGACAATAACTCAGAACTGAATGGGCTCTATTACTGCACTGCAGTGGCGTAGCTTACAGGAAAAACCGGACAAGTGCGAGTCTGACTCGCACACCGAGGGCTTTGTACAAACTCGCATGTAGATAGTTCTTCTATTAAGGGAATTGAGTCTCCATTTTTTTTCGAGTAGGTATTCATTACCTACTGAGAGTGTATAAACTATGAAAGCACTCTCATTACTCTGACAAAAGATAAGTAGGTAGGATTGGAGGCCAAACTTAACTTTTCTCAGTTGGCTAAATGGTTTTCCTATAGGTCACACAGGCGTACGTCACGATTAGTGTACGAGTATGTCGAAAAAATTATGAATTTACATATTTTATATTAATTTCCATGCATTCTTGAGAAAAAGGCTCGTGACAGACCGACAGGCAGACAGACAGACAACGAATTCTATAAGGGTTCCGTTTTTTTCCTTTTGAGGTACAGAACCCTAAAAAACGAATGTAATAGGCAGTAACTTTTCATTAGAACACAAAGCATCGAGAGCCCTCTGCTAGAGACGGCGATGACAAAACTTACCATTGGTATGGAATCAGCTGGTGCAGCATATCAGTTAGTGTCACTGTTTGCTCATTAAAATTGACAGTTTGTGACAATTTTGTCTATGGTTATGACAGTCAAACTTGCTGCTACTGTATACTTAGTTTACATTGCCGAAGCACGGCTATTCCATATTCTGTGGGATTGATTATACCTCCTCATACATAATACAGATAGTGTACTGAATGTTAGTTAGTTTATTTATGTAACAGAAACGCTTTTAAATACATCATCTGACCTAATGATCTCTAGTTCACTCTGTACTGCACAAAGCATTGTGTGATAATGATAATGTATGTACCTACATATGTTTATTAATTATAGCCTACATCTAAAACTGCTGAGTGACAGAAATAGGGCTGGATAAAGGAAGAGCTCAATTAATACTAACAGGCTAGGCTAATACAGTACTCTGCTCATTTGGCATTCGGAATGCAAGCGAATTATTGTTCAAGTACAAAGCATAATGGACTTTAGGTCAATATAGTATATGGTTGGCGCCAAATAAGCTGGCAATAGCGGCCATTGACCCACCTACATTTTTTGACATTCTTAATTTCAAAATCAGAAAAAAAAGACATAAAGCTGTCCTGAATCTACATCTATCGAGATCCTTTACATTTTCTAGTAATGAAAAACCATTCACAATTTATTTTTCGGGTAAGTACCTATGAAGAGATATAAGGGAAAGGTCAATGGCCGCTATTGCCAGCTTATTTGGTGCCAACTGTAGTAAAAAACGTAAAGTTATGTACCTTGATAGGTCTGGTACCCAAACTGCAGCTTCGCAGCGTTGCCAGCATACTAATAATGTATCCTTCAAGTCATGCAAATAGTTTTCCTGACTGGGTGTTACATATTGAACACTCTTAATTTTCTATGTTTATTTATACTTGCATTGCATGTTATTATTTATTATATTAGTTATGTAAGAGTTCGTGTGCCTTTGTCAGTTATCGCTTGCCTGATTGATTTAGCGTTCACAGACGCTTTCGAAACCCTTGGCTGGTCGTGAATTTGATAAGACTTGTTGCAATAATTACGTGGGATAACAAAGGTTGTTAGCCTCTTTAAATGGTACCTACTTAACGATTTACTTCTTGCTAAATTAAACAAAGGCGATAGAAGGTAACACTAGTATACTAATACCAACTTCAAATACACGTTGCGAAATCTTGCATCGCGATTTTTATCGCGTAGGTACTTAAACATTTTTCAGTTCTATAAGAATGTTTGCCAATTTACATAATCATGTCACAGAACACTGAAACTCGGCGGCCACTTCTAGACGGCATTGTCATCATTACGTTCCTTACAGACTCAGCGTGTCAGAGGCTAGTGGTCATACCTAAAAAAAAAAAAAAAAAAAGAGTTTCATTTCACCGTTTACTCATTATAAATTGCTGGCCAGTGGCAATAGGGCAGATTTAAACGACTGATAAAATAACTCAGAAATAACACTAATACGGCATTAGTCCGTCAGATAGATTTAAAAAACAAAGTATTTTTCTTTTATGATGTCCCTAATCAAAAAATTAAGACGATACAGTGCGTTGAAAACTAGTGGGAAATGTCACCAGCCCCCCACTCCTGATCTTTGATGTGTTTTATCTTTGTAATTTTTTATTGATTTGATAAAGCAAAAAATATGTGTCAATATTTTTCGATAATCTAACTGACGGACTGAATAGAATCATATTTTTTAACCAGGAATCATCCCTATTCTCAGTATGGCTAGCTAGGTATGTCATCCGAAACTTAGCTCAGTGCAGATTACAGTTCTCGTCAAATAATTTTGCCCCTCTGAAGTTGGCTACGAGTGGCTGCGTAGTAGCTGTGGTAGTAGTCAAAATTACGAACAAACGAACAAGTCTGCAATAGCTACTGCCAGGTGAGGGGGGGGGGGGTTCCTTACTCTATGACCTACCTATGTCCAGTTTATGGAAAAAAAAAACTGACGCAATATTTTAGCGCAGTGCGGGTTTAGGTCATTATTAGTCGCAAGTAGTTGGAAATTGGCACGATAGAATGTTTGAACTAATAGGTACAATATTCTTGAAAATTTAGGCTATTCTCAGTGGGGCTTGAACCGCTTGCTCGATGAAATAATATGACGTCATGTTATGTTACGTTATGTGTGGTGGCATAATTATGCCTGAGGTGGTCCTTATCTTGAACAACGTCTATAATATTATGAGACCCGCGCGTTGATACCTGACAAGGTCTTATTTCATATACCTAGCACCTCGTACGAGGTACGCATATCCCGTTTTTTTTCCCGCGTTCCCGTATAGCCTATAGCCTTCCTCATGAATGTGGCTATCATATATACAAAAATAATTTCCAAAATCGGTTCAGTAGATCCAGAGGTTAAGTAGGTACCTCCTACAACCTCACAAACTTTACCTCTTTATAATATTAGTACCTATAGATTAATGTAAAAATTACCTACATAAAAACGATAAGTAAGTACCTATCTACGTAGGCATGTAAAAAATGAAGCAAACAAATTGTCAGTCAGTCATCAAGAAGAATATATTTTGCCACCTGCATCTGCGTCAGCCTCGGAATTCCGCACACAATGGGCGCGCTTTCCAAAAAGAAAAAGTTTGGTAAAGACTATGGTCTATTTTTCGTACGTCGTTCACTCGCGTGACTATTTGATGGATGACACAGAAACTATTTTGCATCTACTACAAAAATAACATTTAAATAAATATTTAAATCTTTTTGTTTTCAGTAGGTACTGCTATCATTCAAAATTATAATTATAATGATCGTAGTACTTCCTTGATTCATAAATTCATAATGTACCGTAGCAGGTTTTAACCCCGGTTATGTTAGTTACACAATCGTTTAGAAATCACGATTCAGTGTTTATTTAAAAAAAAATAACTTGTCGTAACAAACTAAAAACAAATATCTTACTAATGTGTTGTCTCTACATATTTTTAAAGCCCTTCAATGTTTTCTTTCTCAACAGCCAACAACAAAGAACTGTTGAAAACCTATTGAAAATATTGGACTGTCTTCATCAATTTAAGAATCTGATAGGATTCCTAGCAGGCAAACATTATTATGTATTATACCTACCTAATATTTTTATAGACTAAGCAGTATATAGTTCGTAGTAGAAATAGTTTCTGTAATGGAACATGTACTTACCTAAATAAATATCTATCTAGGTAGTTAGTTAGTTTAAAGATAGTTAAATTAATGTATAGTACGAGTATCTTTATGAAAATCTATTAGTTTGAGTAATTTAGAGTGCTAGGCTGTTTGTTAAACAATGCAAACGTTCCATACAAACCAAGCAAGTTTGTGCGTGTCACTATTTGCTCTAAAAAAATGATGGGCGTGACAATTTTGATTATGAATGTGACAGCTGAAACTTAGGGTCCTTTTCCTGATATACAGATTTTCACCCGCGTGAGGATGTAGTCCGCATGCGGCCCACACGCAAAATAATAATTTTGGGAGTAGTGTCATGGATGTCGTAAAATAATTTTCTTCGCATCAATCTTTATTTTTGTACAAGCACTATAACCATGTGTGTGACCCGCGTGACAGTAAAAACTATACTGGCGGTAAAAGAACTCGTGCCCGCATGCGGGTATAACGCTCGCGGGCACCACGCCCCAGGCCCTTGGCTGCTCCTGGAGCGCGTTCCACGCGCTTGCTTGCCGCGGCAATCTGATAGGAAAAACATGAAATGATAGGATGCGGACGCCCCGAATTCGGGTGAAAATCCGCATGACAAGAAAAAGGTCCTTAAGCTCAGCGCACATTGGGCGGGCACAAATATTATCGGTATTGACGACTCAAGACGATGCCGGCCCGCATTCAATTGCAATGTAAATACAATCGGTGCTCTGTGGTTTATCTATACGAACTTACGAACATGTGTCATAAACAGAAGAAACGCGGGCGCGGCTCCTGGCTTCGGTACGAAGACCCTGCTGGGTGTGGCGGCGGGCTCGATCGGAGCCTTCGTGGGCACCCCTGCAGAGGTAGCTTTGATCCGGATGACGGCGGATGGCAGGCTCCCCGTGGAACAGAGGAGGAACTACAAGAATGTCGCCGATGCACTTATCAGGTATTTTTATTATCATCTATGGTGTGTTTCTTTTCGATTTTGTTTTTTTTTTGTTTGAAATGTGAATTAGTCGAGTGTTCTTAGCTATGTTTGATGAAAATCAGTCCAAGGTCGGGCTTTTTTTAATTTATATTTTTTACAATATAACATTTCATTCGACTACAGTGATCCTATACTACCTATCCTACACTTTTAGGGTATGCGCGCACTACGAAAATAAATCGTTGCGACTTTTAAAGTGCGAAATAAAATTGCAAACGACAATAATTCCTACGCGCACTACGATTTATTATCGCCTGTGAAATAGCAGAGCCAAAAGCAGGGCCAAGTAACTATTCAGTAATCTGTGTCATAGGTTACAAAATATACATCGCAAATGATTTATTTTCGCAGTGCGCGGATTGTAGTACATTTCTGTTGTTCACAGATTGACGAATTTTCTTCGCAACGATTTATTATCGTAGTGCGCGCATACCCTTAAACCAGAAATTTAATTTGAAAAGTTACTCTCGTCTATCACCTTCATGCCCTACCTTCACAAGGTTAAGTATTAGTAAAGCCAGCCCAGAACATAGTGACTTGAAAGGCACTGGCGTTTGCCTCTAAACAATTAAGTGAGTTCCTTGAAATACGTACCTACCTAATAATATTGCAACGATATGAAACCCTAGAACTTGGGAACTAAATTGGCTGGTTTTCAAATCATCGAAGTTTTCAAGAGTTTTAGAAAAGAATTTAGAGAGGTATTTTCTGCCTTGCGACAAATTAAAAATTGTGAAATCTTCTCCACCCTTAATAGCTGATATTTACGCACTCAATTACAAGTCATCCTGTAAGTATAAGTCCTGAGTGGTGCTAACTTAAAGTGTCCCTACAGGATAGTGAGAGAGGAAGGCGTCCTGAAGCTGTGGCGTGGGGCCATGCCCACCGTCGGGCGAGCCATGGTGGTCAACGCCGCGCAGCTCAGCACATACTCACAGGTGACCAGGATCTATAGCTTCCAGCTGTTCATGGATTTTTAAACTCTTTTGAAAATTGGTTCTTCATGGTTCTTATTTAAACCTTTTATTCTCATTGTACTCATCAATATGAAAACTTGTATGTCTAAATCCCGTACCTATGTTATATGAAAATCTAAATTAAGTAAGTAGGTACTCATGTTTTACAAAATAAACAGCTAAGTATTCCTTTCTTTGGGACGAAAATGAAACCGTGGAAATGCAGAAAGCAGTTGTTTACCTTATAAAGTTTCATTTTAATTACTCATCTACTACTAGCTTTTCCCATCGGCTCCGCCCGCGTGTATTTTGGTTATTGCGTAAAAAAGTAACCTATGTCCTACTCCATATCCCAGCGGAAAACTCGGCGCAGTTAAATGAAAAGACAAGGCTTTTAATAAAACGGCTGATTGAGCTAGTTGGCTGCGACAGAAAGACGGCTGCGGTGGGCAGCGACTTTGTTTTATACTATGTAGTGAAGTTGTCTATTAAGAGGGCGCCGACCAAACGTCGACCGCGCAGTGGCGCCCTCATCGTTTGTTTGGTTATTTCTTTTATTTTAGAATGAAAATGCAGAAAATATGACATTTAAGTTGTGCTCCACAAGATTATACGTTAATATTATTATAAACGGTAGTTTTAAATTGTTCAGTTTTATTATAATCACTAAAACGGACGTTTTTAAAATAAAAGAAATAACCAAACAAACGATGAGGGCGCCACTGCGCGGTCGACGTTTGGTCGGCGCCCTCTTAACACTTCAGGGGAGTTACAGCAATAATAACTCGTATGGTATCTTGCAGGCACGTGAAATGTTCGTGGGCTATGTCCCTGACGGCATCTTGCTACACTTCTGCGCGTCCATGGTGTCTGGTCTCATCACCACTATTGCGTCTATGCCCGTCGACATCATCAAAACAAGGTAACATTATATTAAGTTCTGGCTGAGATCAGTTCGTGGATGTTCATTCATTAAAATATCGAGGCTCCTTCGTGCCTTTGAAAGTAGTACCTATAGTAGGCGCCAGATAAATGAACAATAACGGTCATTGACCTTTCCTTAATATTTCTTCGTAGGTACCCCCGGACAGTAAATTATGAATCGGTTTAAATTTCTAGAACAGTAAGGATCACCATAGATGTCGATTCAGGACAGCTTTATGTCATTATTTCTATTTTTAAATTGTGCCAATGAATGTAGGTGGGTCAATGACTGTTATTCTTCATTTATTTGGCGCATACTTTAGTAATAATTTTCAGGTGTTTTCAACTTTTCTACGAGTGGATGTGCCATTCTAACGGCAGGGGACTTCATGTAAACATATAGAATGTTTTGATCTAATTTAAAATTAGGTCAATGTCATCTGAAACAGACATCGTAGATCATAATTATAACCCTTACGCTGTCAATGTCGTGGTAAAATGTGACGAAATTATAGGACTTTGTTTTCAAATATTCTTAAGTGATTCAATGTGACATTTATGTGTCAATTTATTTCGGGATATGCTGAAAAGGAATCAGATTTGCATTGACAAACATGAATGTGAATGAATGGTATAGAAAATCGGAAACATTGAAGAAAACTTCGATTTTTTTTTGCAAAAAATAGTAACATTTCAACAATGTAATACCTGTTTAACTGTTCAAAGTATAATATTAAAAAAAAACTTTTTTTGAACGTGATTTTATGTTACTTTTTAATAATTTCCAGGATACAGAACGCGGCTAAAGGCCAGAGTCAAGTGGGGGTAGTGACGTCACTCCTCAAGAACGAAGGAGTCCTGTCGCTCTGGAAGGGCTTCCTGCCGTACTACGCTCGCCTCGGGCCCCACACTGTGCTCACCTTCATATTCCTCGAACAAATGAACGCGGCTTACTTCAGAATGTCCTAATTTCTTAGCACTAAGAGATATATGAGAGAAACGAAACACTAAGGTAAGCACACTCGTTCGATTTTTGATGCATGACACATCTAGAAATCGGCGCCCACATGATCTGTGACATCGGTTTTAGATAATTCGAACAATCGATCATTATTTCAAGATTTTTGATTTCCGAATTTGTTACTTCTCGCTTTATCAGATAAATCAGTAAAATCATCACATACTAAAATAGAAATCATTTGTATTATCTTTAATTCCGGATTTTTACTAAATGTTTTTTTCTGCCAAAGAATCGATGCGAAAAACTTAACTCAATGCAATTGTCTGGTGTCATGCAAGTAATTATAAAAGAACAGTAAATAGTTGATATACGAGTATAGTCCATTGTTTGTGTATTTTGCCGGCGTCTGATATAACACTGATAAAAAAATTATTGCTTCACTTGGTGATAACAGAGTTTAAAGATTAAATTGTTTATAGCCTTAAGGATAAGAAGGGTAGACATATTTCAGAATTATACCAAAATTAAACAAGTAATAATATACTTAATATAATAAAGCTGAAGAGTTTGTTTGTTTGTACGCGCCTATCTCTAAAACTACCATTCGAATTTGGAAAATTATTTTTGTATATGATAGACACATTCATGCGGAAGGATATACGGGAACGAGAAACTGCTACGGGATCGGGAAAAACGGGATATGCGCGTACAAAGTCGCGGGCAAAAGGTAGTGTAACGTAACATGTCATCACACATATTCCCCTAGGAGTTAGGCAGACATGTAGTTGGTACACATTATTTTTTCCATGTATGTTTTACTGCCAAAATGTACAGTCAAGAAAATTATTATTTTTATAACTGAGAGCAGATTTCACTTAATGAAACTGAACGCGATCAGTACATCTAAACTGCGTTCAAGAGCTGTCAGTGTAAATATTCCATAGAAAAATAATGACACTGACAACTCATAAACTTGGTTTATTCGATGATCGCGTTCAGTTTCATTGGTGAAATTGGCCCTTAGTGGTCATAAAACGACAAGAACATAACAGTTATTTTTCAATTCAGAATTCGAGATGATCGTCTAATTTTGGAACAACAGACTGTACGATAAAGTTCAAATTAGATTGCATCCCATATTATTATATTATTTTTTACGGTCTTTTTAAAGGGTCAATGCTAAAGTCGATACTTGATTTGTTAGTCGTTGGTTCGATTCGTCTCGAATTATTTATTCAAGGGTGTAAGTTTCAACCATGGTTTTATTTTACTGGGCATTGTTGTCAAAAGTTCAAGTCTTAGTCACTTATTGAGTGATGTCAAATTGCCAAAGATTTTTTGATCAGCGTATGCATATCAGAGATTATAACATTTTTTTACGCTCTAAATAACGCTGTAAGCAGGTACCGCGTTGATTACCTTCAATCAATATGTAAATATTTGCTCCCGATATCTGTTATCATCAATATAACGCAATGGACATATTTAAGTGCTTACCTTATTGTTTCCATATACATCATGTTATATATTTTTTATAAAATGGATTCGAAATCAATCCTCGCTTGGAATTTTCGAATTAGTTATTCGATTTTTATTTAATTATGATCTCTCGATTATGTTAAAGTTTATTTCGCATTTAAGGGTAATTGAAAATGTAGATCATGGTATTTTGAATGTTTTATAGGTTCATTCTATTTTACGTTAATTGTCTATGTATGTCCTTATGCTTTGTTATATACTTAAATAAATATGTACCGGCCGGCTGGTAACTAGGTACATAAATTATCTATGTGCTAATAAATTCATATTGATAAGACACTCCTTGCGTAATACTTCACGAACTCTGACGCCATATTGTTTGTTTATGGTACATACATACGTCACACTACGTGAGAATGGAATTGAAGAGTAGGTAACTACACAAAAAACGTGACGAAATATTTCTCAGTAGTTCTGAGTTATTTTCGAACGAAAACAAGCGGCTAATAATATTTCCCGTACAACTCGAAATAGACACAGCGTCTTATAAACCTATAATTTATTTCTATCGACGAAATCTATACATCAGCTATGTTAGGCATTGTAAAGTGAAATATTTAACAATAATTTCTTGTTCAAATCATATTCCTATTTCAAAAACTAAGACGACCCACTGACCAAACATTCAAAGGCACTTTTGAGTATCAAATTTTACAAAACCAAAATTTAATATAGTTGTCCATATTTAAATTCACTGAATGTTTCAGGTGACCAACTATTTCCGGAGTTAGAAATGTAAGTACAAAGTGTAACTTCGTCGAATAGGTAAAATTAAACGACATTCGACAATAAAAAAACCTTTATGTACTTTTATGTTCCTGGTACCAACTTTTATGTTCTCTTTTTAAAAAGCAGTTTTTTCTATGTTCGCAAAAATAATTAAACTTAAAATGTACAATGCCGACGTCAGCGCATGCCCTTGTAAATGATGCTTTTAAAGTTTCTAAAAAGATATTCAAACAATATTTTAGCATATTTATCGATTTTATTAAATTTAGTAGCGAAGCTAGCTGCCACCCGCGGCTCCGCCCTTGTGTGCTTCGTACTTCCCCCTTTAAAAAAATATTAATATTCTAATGTACTAATAACCTACATTACTGCAAAGTTTCATCAAAATCTGTTCAGAAGTTTTTGCGTGAAAGAGTATTAAATATCCATTCATCCTCACAAAAGGATAGTATGTTAAGATAAATGTTAATTATAGTTGCAAAATAAAATTAAGAATCTCCAAATTAAAATAAAACTTTAAGTCTACTGTAAAATAACATATTTGGTTTCACAAGGTCCTGTCCTGACGCCGACTAGGTATACAAAAATGCGAAAAACTGTCATCGAGTATGCTTTAGTGCACGCTATCTAATCGTTCACATTATAACACCATTCTATTTTAGTTATCTGTACACAATCCCCACTCCAAATTTATCTCCCAACCGTTAAATTGAGGATTGATCGAATTTTTCCAGCGATTAATATCAATTTCTGATAGTGGAAATTTTCTAACCAATCTGAGGGTATTTCGCGAATGTTTTTGACGTATAGGTAACGTAACGTAAAATTTTACCATAGCTATAATACTCGTTACGCACATAATATTTATTAATGTTTTTTATATGATACAAATTATGTATGTCGCATAAAATTAAACCAAAATACTTTTGGTTGTTTTTGTATTCAAAATTAACTTACGTTAACGGTATTGTAACGTTACCATTCGTCATACCATTCGTGCTAGGCTCTCTGACCCTACGTTAGAGATAATTAAATGCTTTTTGTTTATATTGCCTTTATTGACTATTTGTACTGCCAAAATTCAAATATGGTAGGCGCCTCATAAATTTGCAATAACGGTCATTGACATTCATAATTTCAAAAACTGAAATTTAGTCATAACGCTGTCCTGAATCAACATAACATCCATCGTTTTCCTCTACATTTTCTAGTCATGAAAAACGATTCATATTTTTTCTGGTACAAAGAGATATTAGGGTAAGGGTAATGTACTTGATTGCAAATTTATCTAGCGCCTAGTATTGTTTTATGTTGATTAGCAATCCAAGATTAATTTTCTGTCTTTGGTACACCAAGCAATTGATCAATCATTATTCATTATTGACTAATTCATTGAGTGTTCTGTACAATTCTCATCATCCTTTTTTTTTGGGATAGGGAACGTGCACGACGTAGATTGTGCCATCTAGCGTTGAAAATTCAAAACTTTTACCTTACGAATACTGGACATTGAACTTCTATGCTGCCATTTATAGTTCATGCACATTCCCTATAGCCAATTAAAAGTCTATGGAGAATAATACTGTCACAAAGTGTCAGTGCTCTAAACCAGTGTCGAATGAATTCCACGTGAACATAAAGGGTTAATGTATTTATTTATTTAAAAGCGTATATTTTGTTTTGTAACATTTTTTTTTTACAATATAAGTTCAAATTAAAATCTTCTTGTTAATGTTACTTTTACATTTCAATCGTTAATTTTAAGTACAAAATATGTTTTTGATGATTTTTACATGCTTGAGATATTTTTTGTGTCTTGTATGTTTTTACCACAGTGTAGTTTTTTTTTGTTCAGCGAAAAATGATTTTGATATTAAGTTATAGCATACAAATTGTTTGCTTTTTAGATAACATCTTAATGTGTTCAGTGAGAAAAAAAACATTATTTAAATAGCTGAATCTTAATTTTATATAAAATTTGTTATTTGTGGTATTTATAAACTTAAAAGTTAAAAAGAAAATGAGATTAAATATTGTATTGTTTTGGATTCATTGGCTCTATAGAATTTTTTATTTAGCTTTATAAAAAAATATAAATGTAGTAATATTATTTATTTAAAAGTTTATTTAGATAAAGGTGCTCTTGCTTGACTGTAAAAAAGGTTTTTATAATTTTTATTGCATTAAGAAAAGTCATGGTGAAAAAAATGGAGTAAATATATTCGAATAAATGTATTTCCGAATCGACCAGTAAAGTTCACTATTGTCATGGGACAAAGGAATTCTGTTCTTAAATAAGCCGCATAGTTTTAAAACAGTACAATGTGATAAAATGTTATTATAATATAATATTATATATTTTTATATACGCTCTTTATGATTTGTGACTAACGTGAGAGGCAATGTTGTTATAGGTTAATAAAGAACATTGTTTTGAAATAACCTTATTTTTTATTTATCTAAGTACATATTACCAAGTTGATTGTTCGCAGTTTTTCTCAAGAGATGTTAAATATTGTGCTTAGAATAAATTATTGTTACTGTTCAGTTTGAAAATATGGTACTATGAGTCTCATAACAAGCATTGTCCGGTATTGGAAGTTACATCTGGATAAAAAATGTGAAACCTAATGACCAACCAAATCAACTCATTTGGAATACTTGCAAGGGTCGCAAGTCACGTCCCGAACTAGCTCTTCAGCTTCTTCGGGAAAACAATGACACCTAATAGGGGCAAACTCTTTAATCTGAAAAAAAAAATACTCAGTAGTTTTGGAGATAAGGAATAGTCATTTTTCATCTAATTTCTTTAATAATTTCAAAACCATTTATTTTAAAATTATGTAAAAAATATAAGTATTCGAAACCCTCACAATACGCCCATTAATTTTATACGTCACATGGTACAGTTTGAAAGCAATTTTTATAAGTTTTTAAAAATTGACGCCTATTTCAAAATTTATTTTTTTCATTACACGTCCGTATTTGGGTCACAGAAGATTATATTATGTACCAAATATCAACTGAATCGGTCCAAAAGATTCGGGCAAAACCAGCTGTGACAGACAGATATCTAGTGATCCTACAATGAAGGAAAGGGTTCCGTTTTTTCACATATAATTTCGGAACCCTAAAAATAGCGTTTTGTCGGCCGTATCGGATAAACGACTTAGAGTAAAAGTTGGATACCAATTTTCGAGGTCCCTTCGCTCACTCTTGTTTGAAAGAGCGACCGAAAATTTGTGCACCACGACTCGGCAACGAAAGGTAAGCGACACATAATATCAAAATAGTTAAAGACATCCCATGATGTCAGCCGTGCCTATCGAGTTGATAGCGTGGTGCGTGGCGTGATAGCAAGGTAGTCTTCGCCGTTCTTCTGTAGTTCTGGACACAATTGATTAAAACCTCTACATGACAGATTAAAAAGACAACTATGATACAACATTCTGTCAGGCCGACAATCAATCATTCACGAAATACAGTGTCACCGTAAACCAACAAGAAATTTTAGTGATAAAAATATAAAAATATGTACGAAAAAATATGACGACAGTGATAAAACGGACAACATAGTTTATTTTGTAAATTAAAAATGGCGCCAAAAGGAGATATTGAAAGTAAACTCCCAATACACCAGCAAGTGATTCTAGGGGGACTCTCTCGGTATAACTTTTATTTAGCTTTTACGGAGAATATTAGCAAGTAGGTACATTTTAATAGTCCCTTGCTCTGAGATAAGCCTACTTGCAAGGTCCAATGTAGAACCGTAGGCCTACCGCTAGATTGAGATGATGCCCTCGGTAGCTATGCTTGCGCGGGAGTGGAGATATGATGCGATCAACTTCCATACTCATAGATAATTACATCAGTCATTTCGCCGATTAGTGAGTGATACTAAGTTAACTAACTGATGCCTTCAAAGAACGTTGGCTTCAAAGAACAAAGACTTTCATACAAAGTTGTCTTCCTTTTAGTTTATGTCCATTTCGATTGAGGAGCCACGTCAGAATTTTAAGGGCAACTAACACCCTTCTTTAGCAGCAAAATAGCTGATTTTGCGGCACAAGTTCTAGATTCAGCAGCAAAATACCTCTATCACAAGTTTATATCAATGCAAAAGTCCTCAATCTAAACATCTGAATTGAGAAGCCACCTGGAACTCGTCAAGTAATAGAATCATATCATGAAAGTATACACACTTGCCGCTAAATGTATCATTTAGCAGCAATTGTGTATAAGTACCTGCTGAAAATTTGGGGTCAAGTAGTGCTGAAATTCAAGAAAATACAATACTTTTAGTATGGCTCCTCGGTCTAATTTAGGAGGGTGAATTACCATGAGTGAGGTGGTGTGTTCCGATTTTGAAGTATGAAATAGTAAGACAGAGTGAATTTAGTAAATGAACGCATTTTATTTGGCTCGTATATCCTGACGTTCTGCAATTAAATAATTGACTACGTGTGAGATCACAATCTCTCCGACCTTTGCCTAACGAGCCAGCCCGCGTCGCTGAGACTAAATAATAGAGCTTCAAATCCCCTAAATAGGTAATAATAATATGACCAAGCCCGAAATGACGCCGCTAAGCCGTGTCCGTATCCCACAGGGGGTGCCCTTAGCTAATTTAGTGTTATATCTACCTCAGTATTTTTTAGCCCTGGCTGGGGGCTTTTAATTCATTTGTGGTCACCACAAAGGATAGTCCAGTTAAGCAGTATCCGGCCCTAGCGTGCTTAACTGCGAGTGGCCACATACAAAAAAAAACACGCTCCAGTAGTAGGCGCCGAGGAGTCTCAATGCTCTGTGGACTAAATAGATACGTTAAGTGCTGAAACTTTTAAAAATGTCCTTCTTTTTCTGTCAATAAAGAGAAGCTCGCGGCTAAATAGTAAAAGCCGTATGGTTCGAACTTGGCAGTTAAGCTACGCTGGCCGAGGTCGACCCGTGGATGGGTGACCATTACGTACTCAGTTTGACTGTCATTTGAACATTTTCGACATTTGTTACAGATAGTCAGAAGTGAGAAAATCTGACACCTGTCTTTAAGGGGTGGGGTGGGGTATTACCCCGTTGTAAAATACTGTTACTCGGCTCCATCCGATTAGAATGGAGTGCCATCATAGTTGAGAAAAGGCGAAGCAGAATGTGTGTCTCAGTGTCTCGTCAGAATGTTTGAACATGACAGATACATGATTAATTATTACGTGTTCAGCCTAAGGGGCCTAGGGCCTAAGTGTGATAAAGATATTCGTAAGTCGACCGTACCACTGGAATGCCGTGCATTGGACTCTCCCAGTTGAGCCCTTTGAATTTATCTACACGGCCTTGTCCAGAGCGAACGCGCGGTGACAATGGCGGGTGCGGGCGCGGTGGCTTACGCGATTAGGTTGCGACAGTCCATCGCAAATTGTCTAAGCATGCAGCAGAGGCTAAACGTAGTCAGGTAAAACACGACGATCGCTCGCTATATCAGCCGCTCAGCCCCGTCGCTCTGGGCCCGCCGCCCGCCATTGACAATTCAGTATGATCGCAAACGGCGGTTTCATAATTCTGTGATACTCCACTCCCGCCTCATTACCCGCGCAAGCGTCTCTGCCCGGAGCCTAAGACTACGAACTAGTGCTTGTGTAAGTTTCAGTATTATATCAACAACACACCTCATTCCTCTCGATGTGGTCCAAATGCGATACCGGTACCCTGACACTTGGTGTGTAAAGATGTTCCGGATCATGGTCAGCTGCAAGGGGGGCCCAGGCCCTTATGAAGTGCTCTCAGCTAGGATGCTGCAGAAGAGGACCTTCGCCTCCCTGAGATGGGGCATCTACTACTGTCGCTATGTTGCTCATAAAAAGTAAGTCATGGTATTGAGGAACCAATTAAATATTTTTTAGAGTAGATTAGAGTAATGCGGAGCGGAGTTGCGAACTGTGCGGAGTAACGAGTTCACGTGAAGAAAAAGTAGGTAATTTGAGCGGGTGGCTGATTTTTCCACTTCCCCGCTCTGCTTTCCCAGTCCGCAGCTTCGCTCTTCTATACTGAAGCGGAGCGGAAATTTTATGCAATGTCATTGGTTGATATTCGCACAGCTCCGCCCCGCTTCTCTCCTCTCTTACCCGCTCCAGTGGGCAGAACGGCCTAAAAGTTAGATGGACCTGTTTCCAGTATGTAGAATCTAAATAGGGCGCTGACAAGATAAAATGTATGCCGTCAAAGGAACGAAATATAAATAAAAAATAGGGTACCTAAGCAGGGGGAATAGCGCTCATTGGGTAATGGCGCTCACCTCTGTAACTTTGTCAAAATGAAACATAGCAACACGCCGCGGCCCGTAAAGCGTGGGGGTTGGGGACCTCAAACAGGTAGCGACGCGTAAGGGCAGTCAGCTCGCGGCTCGTGACCGTGAAGTGTCTTTCTCCATAAACGGTCGAACTGATCTAATTTTCGATTCGGTCTTTTCGTCGGTAAGTCCAGACTTTTGATACTTATTTAATTATTGATATCAGTTTTCCTAGTATAAAACTATTCTCTTTTATGATAATGAATCCAATTTTGAACAATTGTATTTGAATGTTTATAAATTTCAAGTTAAATACAAAACGACCGTTTGGGGTTATACCGCTCACCTGAGCGCCATTACCCCTTAATCACTTTTTGTTTCTTTTTCTTAAAGACATGCCCAGTAATCTTAAACGAACCACCGCTAAATCGGCTTGGAGTGAAGAAGACCTTCAATCTGCTGAAACTGCAATCGATTAAGGGTTGTCTAAAAGAAAAGCCGCAATACAATTTAAAATACCATTTACAAGTTTGAGATCGACTAAAAAATGAAAATTCTTGAGAGAATGAAGATGAAGACCGCCTTTGCGACGACAACAGGATGACGAAATTAATGTGGGTGATGAAGACTACATTATTTCCAAAGAATTTGGAAAAAATAACGAGATTTGGTATCGCTGTACCACCTGCGGACTGTAGTCCCATGGTATATGTTCTGGATGGGATTCGGCAGATGGATACATCTGTGATATATACGTACCCAATCATAGAATCTTACTATTTCTTATTATGATTACTTCTAAAAATAATAATTGAAGTGAATTTGGTATTGAAGATAATAACAATTTTTTTTAATTATAGAAGGCTTACTTCACGTACAAATAGATAATAATTGATGATAATTTGTGATTGTAGACTTTAATTATTCAAGGTTGATCTCACGCTTAATAGTATAATGAAAAAGGATCTTACTAGACATTTTTCCAAA
The DNA here is from genome assembly GCA_947386135.1 of Melanchra persicariae. Lineage (NCBI taxonomy): Eukaryota > Metazoa > Arthropoda > Insecta > Lepidoptera > Noctuidae > Melanchra > Melanchra persicariae. The sequence continues at coordinate 3,233,563 of OX376664.1, read as the reverse complement.
AACATGTTTGAGCGTCATTACCCCTTTGCCTGAGCGGCATTACCCAAAGTCAGGGGCAATGGCGCTCAAACACATTTTTTTAAAAATTGTTTCCTAATTCTTATTAGTCAAAGATAAATACGTTTGGTGTTAAAATGTTGATTACTGAATAGTTAAACTACATGTTATGTCTCAAAATTTTGTAGTAAAATTAATATTTTGGAAAATACAGCGTATTTTCCTTAAGTGAACGCCATTCCCCCTCTCTACCCTATACTAAGCGTCGCGGGCGCGCGCGGCCAAACTCCATACGTCTCCGTCGGCGCACGTCACCGCGGTTTCTGTCCAGTATCCGCTTTGTACATCAAGTCCTTAAGCATTTCAAGTTTGTTTGTAAAAGATAATCTACTTACCTACATTGCACTATCGCCGAGGCCCATTGGCCAATAATTTGAACGTGTGGACTCCTCATGTACCTATGTCGTCCACCCTGCAGCGGACGCAGGGTTCTGTCAGACTCGTACTGACTAAAACCACACGGTGATCTACAGCTACCTTTGGCCGGGGCGCTGGAGTACGTTTGCGCATTTCGTCAAACTTCCCCGAACAGGTATTGGCGAGCGTTGGTTGACTCGCCGTCCGATCAAAACCAGGCCCTGGTCGACGACGCGTTGTGTTCCACGCGCACCTCAAAGAGATGTCAGCATAGCAAATTGATGACCGATGCGGATTTTGTTCGAAAGATTTACCGCGGTCCTGGAAAGCAAAGGGCACTACGAGGACCATGTGCACGGATGGGCTTTAGTCAGTAAATCTGACACTCCCTCCCACTCCACCCAGAGCAGTAGGAGTCATTTGATGATTTCCCATCCATAAAAAAAACAGTTATTGACCCCTAGGTACAGGTGGGCATATAAAAAAAAAACTCTGGTGAAGCCATATTAATTATGGTGTACCCAATGAATATGATGACTTTCTAGTCAATGTTCTGCTGATGTAGCAGCGCGTAGATATGAATATTCCTTTTTTGTTTGTAATCATGACTTATTTTCTTTATAAGGAGCTGCACATTGCAAAACGTGAACCCTTTGTATCAGGGCACCTACTTGCTAACGAAGCGGCCCATCGTCATGCAGGCTCTAGAACTGGGAACCGAAGCCACGGTTAGTCATTGCGTTATTTGTATCAGTAACATTTTATCCAACGAACCAGATATGTAGATACCTACCTACTACCCTTAGCGCTATGTCATCCCGTATAGGTATCTTGCAGTCCGCAATGACCGCGTTTTAGGTCTGGAAACATCTTAGGTAACTGTAGAATAACAGTGTTTTAATTTACAGCCTTTTTTTTTCTTATTACTAAATATTTGCTCTAGGTCTTTTTATCTTAGCTGCCAGCACAGGACGCGATGACAGTTTTATAGCGTCATCGCGTCACAACAAAGAGTGAGGACATGGAAACCAGACACATGGGAGGTTTCCTGTGACATCGTGCGACCCGATCCCGATTTCTTACAATAGGTTAAATTATTTCAAATAAATTGTATAATAATTTCTATTTTGAAACAGGTTCTAGATTACGTACATGAAAGAAGAAGGATAAGGGAGCGGAAATTACTATCAGTATGGATGGAGGGCCTCCGTTCGAAGGCCCACTCCTTTTTCCATGCTGGTCTGAGCCAGCCCTGGACTATGGACGCCTTGCACGCAGCGTAATACAACTAATTTATTTATTTTTAATTCGTATCAAGAATCGTAAGGTGTCGTCGTCCTAGCAATGCGATCATCGCACGAATACGATCATTTGTTCGGAAAAATCGGAAGGCGCCCTCTGGCGGACAAATGCTCGCGTCGATCTCGTATTCGCATGATGAAAACTTTCTTTTATGACGAGGACCTCTTAAAGCGACGTATCGTTTATGTGAAAAAAAAACAAAACTAGAAACAAATTGACTTCTGAAATTAAAGTGTGTCGTGTCACACGACAAATCCATTGTAGCGGCATTAATGCCGCCACAAAAATCAACGTAGCAGAATCTACATTGCAACAATAAGACCCGCAACGCCATCCCGACAGCTCCGAACTAACATAACAAAATCCTGAATCGCGATATCTGAGTTTATCTTACTTACCGTGCGATTGAACAGTATAGGCACAATAGCCCGAATATCAACTATAGGGCAGTTGCCCACCGGACATAACAAACGTCCAGTCGGAGGATCCTCCCTTTTAAACGGAGGTATGCGGGACTTCACTCTCTGTACCGTACCCTCCAAACCATTTTCAAAGGCCTCAATACCGGTTAAATGGCGTACAGTACAACGGAGGAGACCTCTCCTACGGATTCGTGATGGCAATTACACGTCATAATACGACGTGTAATTGCTATCACGAAATCCGATGTGGAATAACCTAGTGCTATTCGTCTTGTATAGCTCCACCTCTCTCAAAACAGATCCATGATGGCATTGGCACGTCATAGTATGTTTATTGGGTGTGTGGGGTCGTTAGACCTTACTGCCCACACGATAAGATAGAAAGAAGAATGTTTATCCACTGCCCTCAACATTGGGTGGACCATATCCACCCAATGTTGAGGGCAGTGGATAAACAAAAGAGAGGTCTTCAACAAAATTTTATACAACACTAGTGGTCCGCAGCGGTTTCGCCTGGATGGACCTACATTTTTTTTTTCAAAATATTCTTTCGTATAAACCTCGTCCGACAATAAAATAATTATTTATATCGGTGAAGCCGTTTTTTAGTTTTAGCGAGACTAACGAACAGCAATTATTGATTTATAAGTTTATAAGAAGAAGATTATCGTTTAAAGAAGGTTGTAAACAAAGTCTTGGACCGTCTTTCTTCTTTTGACAGTTAAGAAGTCAAACTTTATGAACTTGTCAGTATGTTTTGACAATTCAAAAAAATTGTTTGTAACTCTAAATTTTTTGTGTATGTTTTATAATTATTGCTTTTAATGAACGTAAATAATGTACGTTTATTAAAAACTTAATTATTAAACATGACATCATCCGGAGGACATCACCATCAACATCATCCCGAAAAATCACCTAGTTATGTAAGAGTAGGACTTGGAGGCGTTTCAGGGTATGTAATCGACTGAAATCATTGTATGATCCACATGCGTGTGGTACATTGAATAAGCATAATTATGACATATTGTTTCACTGATAATAGTATTGAATTTAGTATCTGTGTAAGCAAGCTGTTGGCGGTCCTTAGAAATAAAAAACATCCGAGCTACCTTGGACAGTCAAACTATCTAGCAAATTTTTTCACAGTGTGAATTACACTTGGACGGCCACATACCTACCGTTTCTTTTCTACCTAGATCAGAACAGAATTGAAACCGGGGTATCGTCACAAACACACCGGTCACCGGGCTTTCTTGATTTGCGCTCAGTCGTGATCTAGCGCTTGTTGAGAGACGTACTTACTAATAGTATACCTTTTTAACCGACTTCAAAAAAAGGAGGTTTTCTTTTTTTGTATGTTTTTTCAGCGATGTTTTCGCCAATTGTCAACCGATTTGGAAGTGTATCTTCCCGGACTGGTCCCATTTCAATTTGGTGAATATCTGATGAAGAAGTTCGGTGATAGGTAACGGAACTCTTCAATAAATGATAGCAAACCGGGATTGTTAAAATCTCACGTCTGTTTATTGTTTACACCAGTTCATAACATAACATCACGTCGGTACGCTGTGAAGGGGTACGCAGATGTGTACAAGTCAACCATGGTTTTTGGGTTAAGATGTATTTATTCCGGCATAACTTTATTGTTTATGATCCGATCTTGATGATTCTTTTTGCGTTGGGTTTAGTTAAAACTAACCACCAGTAAAAAATAAAATAACTTTTTTTATTGCGTTAGTTCTTAATAAATCGTAATAAACATTTCTTTTTTTTCTTCATCATCATATATCCCACTCCACAAACAGATCTTTGAGAACTTGTTTCCAAGTAAGATCAGATCATCCCTGTTATGGTATGCTTTTGATTGCATGTCCCACAAACACGGAATTTTTTAGACAATTAAAATAAGGCTCTCTGTCGATTCCGCCATTTTTCGCAACTCCGCACGAAATCCAAAACAATAATCGGGAGATGTATTCAGGCGCACAGCTGCAGGCATATTGAGGCAAAATCACCGGCACCGGGTTGAAAACGGGCAGTGTGTGACGGTATACGGAGCTAGTACGTACTTAATCCACGCCTCTTTCTTACCGGCCAGGACGTTCTGATCGGCAACGACGGCCGGTTGCTTTCTTACCGGGCGTTGTAACCGGTGCGCGCCAAAAATGTGTGACGAGTGGTACATTTTGTATTGCATTCTTGCCTTCCGGTTTCATTCTATTCTGATTTGTTCTAGGTAGAAAAGAAAAGAAACGGTAGGTGTGTGGCCGGCCTTATGCTACTTTATGTCACACAATATAGTAGGTTCATTCTCTAGTGGTTCCTCATACCTCGTTAAAAAGGGATCATTCGACCTGCGGCCCTACCATGACGTGTTAAAGCGTGAGTCGTTCGAACGAGATGGAGGGATGGGGCTATATAGGGTATATAGTTCCAACCCCTTCTTCTCGCTCGCAAGACTCACGCTTTAAGACGTCATGGTAGGGCCGCAGACGTGTTGTGTCCAGTGGCTGTAACAGAAATGAAAAGGGTCATCATTATTCGACATTATTCAATTTCGGGGTTGTTTGTATAGTAAAATTTAAGCTTTTCATAGTGAAGAGTAGATACAATAACCTCATTTCAGGTATTCCTTTTTACTGTATTCCTTTTCACCTTGTTTCTTTATAATAATATTGCGGATTGCGGTTCACGCCACCTGTTTCCTCTACTTTGAAAACCTAACTGAAAACGTAACTTATCACGTAATCATGACATGTAATCAATTTAACTACCCTGCCTAGTGCCTGGACCTGACGCCGCAGTGCTGCCACCTGGTGCACGTCATTTCAGAAAACCCTCATTAAATTTGACCCTAATAAAATAAACGTTTCAGCATAATAGCCTCAGCGCTATTACACCCTCTGGATGTGTTCAAAGTACGTCTGCAGCTGTACCCGGACGCCTGGGGCCTGAGCCTGCTACGCAATATGTTGCGCTGCGAGGGCATCCGCGCGCCTTTCACCGGGCTCACCGCCAGCGTCCTGCGCCAAGCCACCTACACCACCACAAGATTAGGCGCCTATTCATGTTTCTATGAGAATCATAGGAGGTGAGCACACCTGCAGCTTAATCTGTATACTTACATAGAAAGAAAACTGACTGACATATCAATCAACGCGCCGCCGAAACTTCTGGGACTAGGAACTTGGAATTTTTCAAAAAGCTTCGTTTAATGATGTATTAAAATTCAACTGGGTGAAACTAGTTGAGTAATACAATTATACGAATGCTATCGGTCTCATTTTGAGAGTGCAACCCTATCACTGCTTATTTATCGTTGACGAGCAGACAATTTTTTTAAACATAGGTATTATGGAGCAATGGATCCTGAGTTTATTTCGATTGTGAAGAATACTTACGCGATTTTGTGAGCTATGCGCAATTGTGGTGCAGCGCGTTGCGACGCTACGCACATATTTCTAAGACCCGATTTTTCAACGGCGGGTTAACTTTTATCTTAGGTTTCGCATATTTTTATAGCAGTTAAAACGTCATATTTATTCCTTACTCAAAGACAATGTATGTATACGAAAAATAACTTGAAAAAATAAAAAAGCCCGTTTTTACATTTTTGATCGCATCGCTCAATAAAATGTAGGGAACAGCTGTTGTGATTCGTTATTCGAGTCTTTGACTGAGACCTGGAAAACATTTGATTTGATTTGACGTTCTTGAAATCGGCTCTGCGATGAATTTTCAGTAAACTAGTTGTAGGAGATTGGTCACTACGAAGCAAAGTTGATTTTTGTAAACGGAAAAGACCAAAGATTGATTCTGAAACATATGCTTTAGAATGTCAGAGTATTATTTAAGATGGTAAAATAGGCGATTGAAATATTAGAAATTTGAAATGGCTCCGTTTTCCTCCAAATGCCCTTTGCGTTGCACTGTCGGGTAACTCTTTTGTCATTCCTAAAACCAGGCTCAAAAAAATAGGTGGTTCATTTAGATGCCAATGTATACGTTTTTATAATAAACTCCCTAGCCATATTCAAGACCTTAGTATAAATAAGTTCAAATTATTTATAAAACGTAAGCTATGCCAGAAAGCTTTTTACACAATTAAAGACTATCTTGAAGACAAAAAGGCTTGGGATTGAGCTGCTTCAATGATGTACATGGCCTAATGTTATATACCTTTTTAATTTTTAGAAATTGTCTTTTTTCTTTTTTTTTAAGCTCTGTTGTATACTTTTCTCTCATCTCGTTGGTAAATTTTGACATGAATGTTTACTTTATTAAGTATTCTATTTTATTATTTTTGACATGGAATATTTACTTTGTAAAGTAATATATTTTATTTTTATTTTTTTCAATTTATTATGTTTGACATGAATACTTACTTTGTAAAGTATTATTTTTTTTTTTATTATTATTATTTAACTCATTTTGTGAATATGGGGACCATGTGGGTTATTTTCTTCTTATTTTTCTCTTCTTTGAAATACTTCTTCTTTGAAGTATTTTTAACGAGGTCTGGCAGTTTGAGTACTTAAATGCGGCCTACACAAATGTCCTTTCTTTGGCATGTTCGTCGGTTCGTTGAGCTCCTTTATGGTTCTAAGTTGAGCTACGCGACTACTGACCAAAGCTTGCACTGACTGGACGGGTCCACTCAAATCTGTGTGGTTCTTTCCTCAAAAGACCATTTCAGACACTGATCTGCATGATCCTCATATCGTATTGTGAATGTGGGGACCATGCAGATCGCTATGATAGGGGTTCATTTCATGTTAGTCAACAATGTCTGGCAGTTTGAGATTTTTTTTATGCGGCCTACCCAAATGTCCTTACTTTGGTATTGTTCGTCAAATCGTTGAGCTCCTTAAAGTTCTAAGTTTGAGCTCCATAATAACTGACAAATGCTTGCACTGTCTGGACAGGTCCACTCAAATCTGTGTGGCACTTTCCTCAAAAGGCCACCTCAGACATTAACCTACATGGTTCTCGTATGATTTGACCAGTACAATTTGTATGGACTTCAAAAGAGACTGTGACCTCTGAGTTTGTTTCGGTGTTTCTTCTCAGGGTAGTCAGCTAGGAAACACCGGCCTCATCTAGCTTAAAATGACCAAAAAATATTGACGTGTAAAAGTGTTATGTTTAACCTACTTACAAAATAAATATCATTTATCATTTATCATTTATCATTATCATTTATCTTTCGAACGTTTTTGCACCACTGGAGCCCTTTTTTTTGTACTTACAGAACGTATAACAGTGCTCCGGCGTTCTCTGAGAAGTTAGCGTTCGGTGTGTACGCGGGGGTGGTGGGCGCCTTCGTGGGCTGTCCCTCGGAGATCATCCTGGTGCGCATGATGGCGGACGGGCCAGTCGACCCCTATCGCCGCTACAGGAACATCGCGGACGCCTTCATGAAGTGAGACTCATGATCACTGTTTGAACCTCTGACTAGAAATAAAGGTGTGATGACTTGTGTATCTGACTGGGTGAACAGTTTATTACCTATTTTTTTTTTAACAAACAGGCAGATAAAGTTACTTTCGCTTTTATATTATAAGCATTACTAGACTACTAACTACCTACCATAACTAGTTATTGCTGAAACTGTTTTACAAATAACTGTTTATTGAAGGATATGGCAGACGGAAGGAGTGTGCAACCTGTGGCGGGGTGCCATGCTTACCATGACAAAATCAGTGGTCATCAGCGCATCGCAAATAGGAACCTATTCCCAGGTCAGTCGTTTTCATTTGTCATCATGTGCCCCCAGGACCCTTTATTCTGTAACTGACAAGGGAATTAATTTGTCAGAACTGACAATACAGTAACATCCGCTTATTATTACATCGAAGGGAAGTGACGAACTCTTCGTACTAAGCGGTCGTCAAACAATGCATAGTCCTAGAAAATAAACAACTTCTAATTTTTGTTAGTTATTTAGTGAAATGGAGAGAAACACTACAAATTGGTTATACGAGTATCCATTAATAAATTCACAGGTCCCGAATACAAGTGGTGTTAGGAACCATGTCATTCATTATTAACCGAACATTATTTCTCAAAGTTGGTTATAATAAGCGACATATGTCGTTAAGCGAAGTCCGAAAAGCAAACATCGCGCTGTATTCACTAAATAATAATAAACGGATTCCACTGTATTTTCAGTTTTTGACAGGTGCTACTTTTTTTTTCCGTCATCTCTACCCCCAGGGCTTTCAGTTTTAAATGTTTCCAGGATTTTAAGTTTTGCGACAGGTGCTGTTTGTTAGATATGAAAATGAGTGCTCCCACAAACTTAACAGCCGGTCTTTTCCGTCAACGTCTCACCTTGTACGATCAGGTGGATTTAGCATGAAGTGAACTGTCATCATCATCATCATCATCATCATATCAGCCGAAAGACGTCCACTGCTGGACATAGGCCTCCCCCAAGTGTCGCCACAACAACCGGTCCTGTGCGTCTCGCATCCATCGGTTACCCGCGACCCTCACCAGGTCATCGGTCCACCTTGGCCTTCCAAAGCTGCGTCTTCCAGTACGCGGTCGCCACTCCAAATCTTTTCGGCCCCATCGACCATCTGTTCTGCGAGCAATGTGCCCTGCCCACTGCCACTTCTATTTGGCGATTCTTCGGGCTAGGTCGGTAACCTTGGTTCTCTTGCGGATATCATCATTCCTGATTCGATCACGCAAGGAAATTCCGAGCATTGCTCTCTCCATTAACTGTTACTCCATCTTATTTGTATGGATTGTCAGCTCACTTCATGCATGCATTTCACCTAAGATTACACGGTAAGTCGTTTACATAATCGCACTGCAGCACTCTCTCATCCATCACTTTCACACCTTCGGCTTCGGTAGAACAAGTACGTAACTGTCGTTTTATATTTATGCCAATTGTATCCATAAACAAGAGGTGGGATTTGTGCATTATCTTTACTAATACCTATAACAAAGCTGAAGAGTTTGTTGGCTTGATCGCGATAATCTCTGGAACTACTAGTCGAAATTGGAAAATTATTTTTGTATAAGTAACCACATTCATGAGGAAGGAAGGCTATACGGGAACGAGAAATAACGGGATATTATGCGCGTACGAAGTGAAGGGAAAAAACTAGTAATTTATAATTACTCCCGTGCCGACAGCTAGTGTCGGTGCAGGTTGGCCACATGGTGAAAATTCTGTAAGATACTAGTAGCGACCTGCTCCGGCTTCGCACATATTGCTTTTCTGTTTTCTCAGTCTTCACAAATACCATCTTTTCTTTAGCCTTCGTCTCCCTCTCCATCAATATTAAAAATGAAAATTGGTTACAGGCTCGAAAATATTTAGTAGAAAAAAAGAAAGCAAACGGTTTCCTCCTGCACCTGTACACATCAATGTTTTCGAGTTTTATCACCGCTGTGGCGACAATGCCTTTGGATACCTTCAAAACGAGGTAACTACGACTGGCTTTATTATATAACTTACATTACAGACAGATTTGTACTGAAGATAGCATGATTTTTGCCTAACACCCGCCAACCCTCAAATCAAGAGTCCTTTCGAGAGATTAGTCGCGTTTCTGAAGTTCTGCAGAACCAAATTATACTAAGATCTTCCTGATACCGCAAAATAAAGCACAACACGCCTTCAATATTTCGTCTGTTGTTTCCTCGACGCGTAGGAGTACCAGTGCTTTAAATTAAGCCATCTTCGGGCACGCTCGCTCCATCCTAGACCTCATCCATCGCTTTCCATCAGGCGTGATCGAGGTGAAGAGCTAAGCCCATTCCTCAATATAAAAAAAGTTAAACCGAGTGATAAGACAAGATGCAAAATAATGCCGCCGAAATCTACCCTGTCTGAAACAGCGGTTTTGGTGTGTAGAATTCAGCTTCAGCAATATTATTAATTTCCACTTCCCCTGTAGTATAGGTAACTGGTGAATATCTGCCGCAGGTATCAAATAAACAGTACTGGAACCCATCGCGACGTGTACCAGAAGTTTCGCCAGGATTCTGGGTTCCTGAATCTCTGGCGAGGTTTCACGCCCTACTACCTGAGGCTCACAGTTCACACCCTCGTCACATTCTACCTGCTAGAGACCTTGTACCAGGCACATCGGAAGAAGGCGAAAAAGCGCAGCCACAGAGAAGACTGAATAAAAATTGACAAACGTTAGTGAAACCAGTGTTCTGTTGTAACTAACTTTACCGAAGATGGTAAAGTATGTTTTTGGATGCTTGTAAATTTTGTACCGTTTCGTGGTCTGTTTTTATTAATAAAATGAACGAAATGGTTTTGGTATTAATGAAGCTTAGGTATGTCTTGAGCTGATGATGAATTAGGGAAGCCATTTTGGGGTCTGATCGCTGCAATTTTATGGGGATGTATATCAAATTATCGTTCTTTTCATAATCATTTTGGGGTCGAAGCTTCTCAGGCTATAAATTTTTTATGTCTTCATCAGCCAATGCTTTGATGATAAGTTTCAAAATAAATCAAAGCATTTCGTTTATTTTGTAAGTTGTAGTACCATTTTTTATTGCTTTTGCATTCTTATATAATTGTCAAGTTTGTACCTATAATGTTAGCTGGATATGAAAAACGTAAAAGTAAGTGTAAGCTTCGTCGGTTATTAAAATATCACATTTTTTTTATGAATTTCTTTCTTGTTTTATTTCATATGACGTAACCCCGTACGATTCTTTACTTTGTGCCCTAATCGGCTGCCTTCATAATTATATTAATTAGTAAAGGGGCATTTATGGGGTATGAGAAATGGGAGGACCCAAACAACATATTTTACAAAATTTGATTTCTCAATAACGTATGTAATATCTAAGTACGTTACGTAGTTATTTCTGCAATTTTAGCACCGTTATAAGCCCCAGAAAAAAACCGGGGACCAACGGACGAACTTGGCGAAACTAAAGGTACTTAAGGGTACCTTGTTTAGGCGGAGGTGGTGGCCGCCGTCGTTAGGACGGGGGGGTGCTCAGCAGAGGAGGTGAAGGCGGGCACCCTACGTCCTGACAACACGGGCACGCGCACCATTGTGGTGAGCTGCCCCGTGTCGGCGGCCAAAACCATCACGGAGGGCCGAAGGTTTTTGGTGGGTTGGGTTTCCGCGCAGGTCAAACTGCTGGAACCCCGACCTCTGAGGTGCTTCCGGTGCCAAGTGGGCCACCATGTGGGAGCACAATGCACCTCGGAGGTGGACCGCAGCGGTCTTTGTTTCCGCTGCGGTCAGCCCGGTCACAGGGCCGGCTCTTGCGTCGCCGCGCCGCACTGCGTAGTCAGTGCGGCAGCTGGCAAGCCGGCCGACCACTGGGCTGGGGGTAGGGCCTGCGCCCCACCCACCAAAGCCGGAAACAGGAGGAAGCCCTCCGCCACCGCCGTCTCTGCCGCGACCGCCGCCGCTGCCGCCGCTTCTTCTACCGCCATTGCCGGTTCCACTGCGGCTGCTGCTACTGCGGCAGCCGCAGTAGAGCCCCTACAAAGGGCTCCGGAGGGGGCTGAAATGGAATGCCAGTAATGGCCCCATTTCACCCCCTCCTGTTAAACGTCAGCCACTGCGCCGCCCAGGAACTGATGCTCCTGAGCATGGCGCAGTGACTGATGCCTGTGGACGGCGAGCAATGGGTAGCTCGCCGTCCGATCAGAACAGGCCCGGGTTGACGGCGCGCTGTGTTCTACGCGCGCCAAACCAGCAGATGTCAGCATGGGTCGGAGCCCAATAGGGCCAGAGCCTACCAGGGTTGCGGATTTGTTCGAAAGAGTTACCGCGGCCCTGGGAAGAAAGGCACTAGGAGGACTAAAGGGTGGGTTTTAGTCAGTAAAAGTCTGACACTCCCTGCCGCTCCACCCAGAGCGGGAGGGGTCATTTGATGATTTCCCATCCTAGAAAAAAAAAAAAAAAGAAAAAAAAAAAGGGTACCTTGTTTTTTAACTACGGAACCCCAAAAAGTGGTATATTTAAACGTTAAATGGTTTAGGAAAAAAATAGGCTTATGAAAGAATCGTGTGAATCAGCCTTTACATTAATAATAGACAACCTACCATTAATTAATTGACATTTTAATTTATTCAAGTAACCTATTTCAACAAGCTTCAATGCGTATTGGATTAGATACATGAAACTCATAGTATACACGTAAAAGACTAGCATCACGGTAATAAATATCGACTTGGGGCCCGGTTGTCGGCTAATACCGCACTTGTAGGACTTCAATTAGCCACTATTGACATAGTTCGCCGAGTCACATCGGTACCGCCCTCTACTCCGCACAGGGCTTATGTTCGTACTCATTTTACAATATTACAGAAATAATTTACATAAAATTGAACGGGCTACTCATTCTACACTTAATTTAAAAAAAAATTAGTTACTTGTCCTTACCAAGTGGAAACTAAAGTTCTTAAACGTGAGTGCGTAATGAAGATTCCTGAAGAAACCTACTAACACAGTCATTGATGAGACATAAATTAGAGAAGCTGAGATTGTGCGTACTAAGAAAATCAGCGAAGATGTTCAACTTATACCAGCATATGAAGGCTAACAACGAGGGGAAGGAACAGAAGGAGCCGGAGACGACTGGCCACGACCGGTTCTATCAGGAGCGTCCGAGGAGTAGCTATAGGAAGAAGAAACGCCGCGGTGCTTGCAGAAGGGCGCAGTCAGCCGCTGAACTGAACCCGGAGTCCATCGCTGCAGCAAACAAAAGGAATGCGTTCAGGATACGATCAGTTTCCACCGACAGAGAGGAGAGTGAAGGTGAGTCCACATAGCGACTGATTCTAAATTCGAAGTTGATTCTAGAGATAGTTCGGCAATGTGTTTTACTTTTTCGATAGTTATCGATAACTTGTGTACTTAAATATCTTCTGCTTACTTGGTTAAACTCCGTTGAGATTCGTCGCCGTGAATGAAAATCATGTTTTTTTAATTGGTTATCGATAAAAATCTGTCTAGATTCTTTTAAATGTTGCTAGTTATTCTTTATACTAAACTTACTTCTTCTTCTTCTTCTTTCTTTTCTTCAGCGTACGATGGTCTTTTTTTATTTATAATAAACTGCATATAGTTTATTTATCTTATTTTCGTTCTCGCTACCGCAAGAGGCTGGGAGGCAAGACGATGGCGAAGGATCATCGTTCGCTTGTAGTTCAAGTACTGCTTTTATTTTCTTCTTAGATTAAGTCATCATCATCATAATTATCCTGTTCCTATCTTAGTTCATTTGAAGTCGGCACCGCGTGTCCTCTTCTTTACATCACTCTTTGCCTTCATCTCAGAACCGTGATCACCCCATTTTTGACTAATTACTCGTATATAGTTTTTTTTTTCTGCATTCAAACCTGTAACGTGTCTAAACTAGCTTTCTATTTATTTTCATCTGTACTAGGTACTGTATCGAGCTTTGCGCCTGCTTCTGAATTGAGAATTTGAAGTCAAATCTTGTCAAAACAAACTCTATTAGCCACAGTTAAAATTGACAAGTTCTCATGCTAAAGTAGTGTTTTACAAGTTCTCAAAGTTTCAATTCAATTCAAATCAATAATTTACAAAAAAATATTGTAGAAGAGAATTCGGAGCGCGCCCCACTGGTTGCGCAGAAGATAGACTCCCTGGCTAAGCTGCTGTTCAACAAGTCGCTCATTGGCACTGGCTCGGGGAAGTCTTCACCCTTGGAGCCGCCTGCGTCGCCCAGGTGAGCTTATGATTACATATTGTAATACATACATCAATCATGCATTATGTCATGAACGCCTCAGGGTTCAGTTGTGAGTCCGTTGCTGTTTATTTTATATACCGCCGATCTGTGCAAATATTTAAAAAACTGTAAAGTGCATCTGTACGCTGATGATACACAAATATATTATTCATTTTACCCGAATGACACTGGAATGGCTACGGAGTTGATTAACCAAGACTTAGCGGCGGTTTCTGAATGGGCACGTAAAAACAATTTAGTTCTTAACCCTAGAAAATCTAAATATATTGTATTGGGAAGTAAACACCAGCGTGAACTCGTGATTAGTCAGGACCCAAAGATACTTATCGATGGAGCACCTGTCGAGAGAGTGGCGGGGGCAAGAAATCTTGGTCTTCTCTTGGATAGCGATCTACGTTACATAGATCATATAAACACGAAGATCAGAAACGCTTTTTACAGGCTCAAAGTGCTATATGGCCTAAGAGATTGTCTCTCGGAAAAAGTCAGAATCACCCTTGTCGAATCTCTTGTGTTATCGCAGTTTAATTACTGCGACACGGTATATGGTCCGAGATTACTAAAAAAGACGTCTCAAGCCATTCAGCGAGTTCAAAATGCGTGTGCGCGGTTCTGTTTCACCATTCCCAAACGGGCGCGTATCACGCCGTATTTGAATGAAAAGCGAATTCTAAAAATGGCTGGGCGAAGAGAATTGCACCTGGCATGTCTGCTTCAAAAAGTAATAAGGACGGGAACACCAAGGTACCTTTCCGATAAGATGATCGTTGATCAACGAAACCGACCCACTCGTAGTCATTTGCTAAATAAGTTGTTTGTATGTCCGTACAAAACGGCTTCTTATAGAGGCAGTTTCAAGTTCAGTGCGGCCAAAATCTGGAATGATCTGCCTCCACCTCTTAGACAGAACATCTCTCCGCCAGCTTTCAGGGCGAGAGTTAAGACAATAATTTTGCACAAACAAATGTCTATAACGTGATTGATAAATGTTTGAATCTGCTTCTTATGTCTTTGTCTACAAACTATGTCTCATTATTGGGCAAGGTTTCAAATGTTTTTAAATTATAATTTATATATGATAGCTTCTTCTCTTTATTTTAAATTTTGTTTCTATCAAAAACGGTTATTTATTTTATTTTGTTATATTTATCGTTTCTAATTTGGGTTGTAGGGTATTTATATTATGTTTGTTTAGTATGTTTTTTTTTTTTTGGGTATTTACATATTTTAGGTCGTTTTTTTTTTTTTTTTCTTTAAGTTATTGTGTTTTTTTTTTTTTTTTGTTTTTTCTCTTTTTTTACGATGTTATTATTATTTGTAAGTTAGTATTGAGAGAAGGGGCGGGCTGTAAATCAGCGTTGACCAGTGTTGTGGCCATGCTGCACACTGCTCAACATTTGCTGAGCCCGCTCCTTTTGCCACACAGCACAAATTTTTGTTTATTTTTTTTTTTTGTTTGTTTTTTCATAATATTATGACTGTAGTGTTGGCAATAAATGTTTCTTTCTTTCTTCTTTCTTTCTTTCATGTACTTCTTCAATGTCAAACCATTTTTATCCGACTTCAAAAAAAGGAGGAGGTTCTCAATTCGACTGTTTTTTTTGGTATTTTTGTACACTTAATTCTCGGTTAAAACAATGTTTTCCTCGGTTTCTGGTAATTTTAACTAATAATAAAAACAGCTAAAATTGTTTGTTTGTCAGAGGTGATCCCTGGTTGTACTAATCCGATTTTAAAAAGTCTTTTACTGATAGAAAGCTACATTGATAAGAAGCTTAGTTTATGTTTAGTAGTCGAAGTCGAGTCAAAGAAAATAAAATCTTTGTTTTATCTCTTCCTAACTACACTCATGTATGTAACTAAGTAGTTAATTAGGCGCTGGTTTAACATAAGAGGTAATATTTACGCTTTTTTTTTGCTGTAGAGCCGGCGATCGTTCCATGGAGAGCTCAGCTGCGCTAGCTATTTGCACAGAGTACCTCTCACAGTCGTCGAGGTACGTATGTTACCATAATCAGTGCTGCAGTGAAAGGTCTTGAGGAAATATTCCTACTAAGAGGAACACAGTCACACAATAGAATATTAGAAGATATAATTTGTTTCTACCTTTTTTTATAAATGATATGGATTACCATACCTTGCCATACCTTGCTTGTCATTGGGAAGTAGAAGATATTTGCTTGTCCTACTCTTCATTTAAGGAAAGAGATTTTTTCGTGTTTTTCCAACAAGTCAGTTGCAGAGAAGCAAACGTTTTATTCAGTGTGTTTGTTTATTCTCTTCTACCTACCTACAAAAGTGACCTAATTGCAAATAAGACGGACTTGTCCCAGTCAGCTTTTTGCTATAAATACGCGGTCAAGATCAAATTATTTTTGTTATAATATTTTGGAGATCTTTCATTATTCAGAAGAATTCTCTCGTATCACTAAAATTCTTGATGCCTGCTTTACTAAAACAATTACAGATACGATTTGCTGTCGGTATTGGGTTCGATCGGCTGCCGACTCAACAAACACTGGTTCGCTATACACGACAACTCTATCAAGACAGATAGACTACTGACATTGGTATGTTGCATTATTGCATATTGCTCTTGTTGGTATCCTTTGTCTACACCACGGAAATTACTCGATTTTACAAGGTATATTTGAAATGGGTGTACTATGCCAAATCGAATACCAAATAATCGAATATCAATTGATCGACCACTATAAGTCGAACATCTAAATACTCGAACGTTCTTAATATCGAATGGTTAATAAATCGAACATTCAAAATATCGTACACTCAATTCATCGAGTGTTCAAAATATCGAATGATTGTTTGATCGAGCGTTCAAGGCATCGCATATTCATTCTATCGAAATATCAATACACTGAATACTTTTTATATAGAATACAAGAAAAACACAAAATTTACTAATAAATCACATTTTAATCTTTAATTATTATCTTTTACAGGTACATTTTAATATTTTGTGTGAATTGCGATTGCACGGAGGAACTCTAATAAATCCATGTTGTTCTGCAGATGAACATAGTTTTATTTATGAGGTGAAAACAATATTACAATGTATGAGGGTAGCCTGAAATAAATATGACTTACTTAGTTGTTCGTTCAGAAATATACTTGTTTTTAACGAAAGTTTATGTATTGTAATAAAATTATACATTTAATTTATCTATGATTAATTTTCAATATAATCATAATACTCTTCAAAAAAAGAGGTAATCATTTTATAAAGGTGTTTAAAATCGAATAAAAACAACATCTCCGTGCAATTGCAATTCACACAAAATATTAAAATGTACCTGTAAAAGATAATAATTAAAGATTAAAATGTGATTTATTAGTAAATTTTGTGTTTTTCTTGTATTCTATATAAAAAGTATTCAGTGTATTGATATTTCGATAGAATGAATATGCGATGCCTTGAACGCTCGATCAAACAATCATTCGATATTTTGAACACTCGATGAATTGAGTGTACGATATTTTGAATGTTCGATTTATTAACCATTCGATATTAAGAACGTTCGAGTATTTAGATGTTCGACATATAGTGGTCGATCAATTGATATTCGATTATTTGGTATTCGATTTGGCATAGTACACCCATTTGAAATAACTAAACAGAGGTCATCGTACTGATAATTACAGTTCATATAATACTTTGGTCCACAATAGAATCGCATTTTTATTTTTTTCTGTAAATGTTTGAGTCATGCGAACATAACATTTTTCAAGTTTGGTTCTATACTAAGTTGTTCATAATGAAGAGTAAAAAGCGGAGGCTTGTGCATAGCAATTATAATAAACATAAAAACTGGTTTTAACTGAGTGCGAATCAAAACAACGAACTATACGAGTGAGCATCTACATATTCCTAGCCCGTGTTTTTCAGATGCCGCTTACTTCCAAATGCCCCATCGAGCAAGGCGAACGTTCAAAGACTCTGATCATGGAGCTATTTCGGGCTCTCCACCATCCATACATTTATCCCGTCTTAGATCTAGAGCTTTGCAATGGTCATGCTCTCACCGTCTTACCGTTTAACGCCAGAGGTAGTTTAAAGGATCTAATTTATAAGGTACATAAAAAATCATTATAATTTCCTCGTAAATCAAGACTTTTGTCGCTGCCTTGATTACGAGCCAAAGTACCCACTTACTTACCCCGTTTTTTAACACATTATTTCAAAAAATCTTTCCCAGCGTTGTTTGACTGTCACAATATTAAAATATTACAGAGTACATGGAACGAAGAGTATACGCGTAAGTACGGGTCGGTGGGTACAGGTCTCCCAGCGTGGCAAGTCGCGCGGTTCGGTCGTCAAATGTTAGAAGGACTGCTTTTTCTAAAAGAAAAAGGGTTTCCGCCTTTCCGTCACCTGCATTCAGGCAATGTGGTCGTACAGAATGGCGTAGCGCGGTGAGTAGATTTTGGCTCAGTTGGGCGCTAATATTGACTAATGGCGCCCAATTGGGACTACTATTTAACTCTTGTAATAGGGTAGGTTGTAGTAACACATTAAAAAAAATAACACATAACTAATGGAAATTTTAAAACAACTACAATTATTAACTTTTACATCAGTTAGGAATAGTGGAACTTGTGAACCCTTTATTGGTTCTGAATCTGAAACAATTTCCAATATTTAATTTTATTTAAATTGAAACTATTATTATTGTTACAAAGGTCTTGAAAATAAAATAGACGTTGTCTTTTATGAGGTGACATTCAAACTTCAGATGGTTAAGTAATAATGGTTTGTCAATGTCTAATTTGATTTACCTATTGTTTGTTTGCTATTTTAACGCAAGTTGAGGTCTCCTTTAATTGAAGATGCACAAGGAATTGTACCTATTTATAATTTGTTTAATTTAGCATGTAAGGTGTAATCTTTGTTGGAGATCCAAATTAATACAAAAACAAATACAAATGGTTGACGATATAGTTTATTTAAAAGTGCTCGTGCATTATATTGCGACAGGATATGCGGTTTGGAGAACACACTGATCGGCGCGCAGCCGCGGTGTCCGATAGCTCTTGCCGCTCAGTTAGAACACGTGGAAGCATTGTCTCTGGGACAACTGCTGTTCGAGATGTGTGCTGGCGCAGAGATCGACTTGTCATTACTGCCCGATTTGCTGCCTAATTATCCTAATGTGAGTCTTTTTCGTTTAGTCAATTTGTACTTGGCATATAACCACATTAACCACAGCGTGGAGTGGATTGACAAGTATGTTCTGTATGTTAGGATATTCTGAGCTTGTCATATTTACCATGGATTTTATTAACAAATTGAAGACTCCTCTGGCCCTGTGTCAGCGAACACACTTGATGCACTATAATCCCCTGTTTAATTAGTCTCTGTGATCGAAGTCTGAAGACAATAATTATTTGTGTAATTGCAGGTGGTGGAGATCATTGAGCAGATTTTCGGTCCTCGCACACCCAGCTTGCATGAGCTGTTGCTGTGCGAACTATTCAGAAAGATTGACCTACGTGAAATGAAAGGATCTTGTCTCCCGGTAATCTTTTATTTATTTTCGTTTGAGATGTGATACAAAGCCTTATTAATTTTAAGGGCCAACTACCGAGCATTCCGAGACGTGAGTGAGAAAATTCAAATAAATTCAAATTCCACGGGTTGTATTCGTCTGAAATAATATGTACTTTTTGTATTTTTGGTAATAGCGCTTACAGACTCACGTCCCGTCATTTATGATAGAAAGTTATTGGGATGCCGTAAAATTATAAGATCCATGTGACATTCAAATATTTTCAACATCAGTTTTGTCTGACTTATTTTGACAGAACTTCAGCCAGCGCCTGTCGCGCTCGTGCCTGTCGCTGCTGGGCGAGGTGGCGCGGCGCACGCCGGGCTCGCCGCGCCCGCACACGCCGCCGCGCCGCTCCGTGCCCGCCTCGCCCGCGACGCCCACGCACCGCAGGTAACGTACAACTGGCTGATAGCGCCTGTCACGAAAACTTCTTCGACGCCGTACAAAATATGTGTCGACTATAGTCTATTCATCGAAGTTATCACTATCGCAATAAACGTGGATAGTTGAAGCGTTTTTCCTGGTTCGTCGAGCTTCATTTAAAACTCGGCGTTTTCTGGTAGTCGCCACTTGATTCTGGCTATCAGGGGGCCTACCACAACCTCTTAAAACAATATTACTTTAATATTACTTTGCGTTCCGCTCTGTTGGATTTTCAACGCTCGGATCAGCGCCGAGAGTTGAAAATGCAACAACAGAAATTACAAAGTAATATTAAAATAATATTGTTTTAAGAGGTTGTGGTAGGCCTCCAGGAGTTCCAATGTTTGGGAATATTTTGGCGGGTTACTAGAGTAGATGCTAACAATATTCTAACCCACACATTTTGCGACTGAGACAATAAGTATCGTCTGGCTGCTCTGTGATCTTGGACTATTTGTTATGATCTTAAAATCGGCGACCACAAAACTTTCCCTAAGACGACATTGCGGTATAGTTTATTAAGACGTTTGTTTCAGGAGGCATTTCCCAACAGACCAAGACTTCACCGAAGAATGGCAATGGTGACTCATTTGGAAGAACTTATTTTTAAATCAATAAATCGCGTACGAATGTACATAACAATTTGTATTCCTTTGATTTTATCCACTACACTACTGCAATTATATTAGAAGTCAAAGTCAAAACGTTTATTAATTCCAACATCTCACTTGTCATTTTAACTGTAATTAAAAAGTTAAAGTGACTAGTTAGAGAAGCCTATGTTCAGCAGTAGACTGCTTTGTATACTTAAAAAATCGTTTGCGCGGCCAAAATCGGAACTAATGCCGCCATCTTGTTTTTCATACATAATCCATAGAACAAAATTGACAAGCAGCATCCCCTGATGTCATTAATCCGAAGAGTATATTATAATATGAGGAGCAATAACCACAGTTTCCCTTTGAACGCCAAGCGCAGCGTATCGGAAGTATGCTCTCTACGCCACGCCATTTATTTGCTATGCTAGTAGTGATGGCCATGGATGACCAAATATATAAATCTTTACCAGGCTACTGTACTTAACAGATTTGTTTACAAAATTAGTATTAATGAACATACTTAAATGAAATAATCAAATGAATTTAAACTAGTGAATGAGATTGACGTAATTATGTGACGCCATAAAGCGATCTACGATGCTGCATTAAAAAATACTGCGGAAAGACCAAAATATGGATCACCACAGATATCAGATAGACATAGATCTGTCTGAAAAAAAGCGTGCCATTTTTTGACTACCTACCTACTATGACGTCAACACAAGCACTATGAAGAAGTGATGGGAAAATGGGCTAAGCAATTCCAAAGCGGACTCAAACTATCGCCTTGAAATATACCCCACTCGATCTTTACCGGTTCGCTATTCCTCTGGATATTTCGACATCCTGGATAGCGAAGGACTGTCCTCCATTGCCCCATACATGACGTCAGGAAGATGCGTAGCGTTGCATCAATTTTATACAATTCTAGCATGAGCCACCGAGTCAAAGGCCTTCTTATAGTCTATCCAACATGTCGACAGATCCTTTCGGGAACGCCGAACCTGTTGGCTAATGGCCATATCAATGAGGAGTAGCTCCTTAGTACCGCGCGACCCATTCCTACATCCATTTTGAGAGACAGAAATGATATTATTGCTGCTATATGGTTATTAATTTTAGCTCTCAAAATGGATACTACATGGATCTTATCCATGTAGACCGTCGGTAAACACGTTATTGGTCTATAGTTTTTGGGTTCCGCGGTGCTACCAGATTTATGGAGCAGGTGGGTAACTCCTGTCGTAAGGAATTCGGGCAGCGAGCTGAACTCCAAGGCAGTTTGGAACTGAAATGCCAAACGAACATGCGTCCGTCCGGCCCAGGAGATTTCCAGTTAGGCAACAAGCCCTTTAAACCCACCTTTCATTACTTGGGAATGTGCGATTCTGGGTGTATCGCTCCACTCGCCGCCTATAAATACGAATACGGTTTGCCCCTGCATACACCTCAGTCTCACAAAGTTCATCACTCTGGCCCCACCGATACGACGCTTGATCCTGCACTGCCAGGCCGGTACGGCTGGTTTTGGTCGTATAACTCTATCATTGAGGTTATTTTGACGTGAGCTACGCGACAGTGTATCAGTGAGGTCTTCGCAGTCATCAAAATAATTACTTATTATTAAATTAAACAAGTTTTATTTCATTATAATTATGTATATTTTATAATGCAAAATAAGCATTTGAGCAACAGTGAAAACTTCTTAAAAATACTTGTATATGATATTTAAAAAAATAAGTAAATTAAAATCTACAATGGTATGTAATACTACACAAAATGTTTTGAGTTTATAGTTTTTTATGATATTGTATCTACCTTGTCAATTTAAGTTTTTATTTTTATAATTTTCATTCTGACTTATTAAGGTTGGTACAATATACAATAAAGGCAGCGCAAAAGCACTTGAAGTTATTCCTATTCAATAAATGTTTTAATGCAGAGCTATTAGCGGGGAATTCACTAGACTGGACCACGGCCACAGGACCATAGGTTTACTGTGTGCAGTGGTCACACATTAAATTAGACATGGTACAGATCTATTCGAGGTCCAGAAAACATTCCCATGGGCAAATCCAACCAGCGAATTCTCGCTTTGCAAAACTATCACCAGAAGTACCTAACCCAATGGACTTATGACGAACTATTTTATGTTCATGCCTACCATAATAACTAAGTGAGATATGGCGGCTTGACATAGTGAAAAAAGTATAGTGGCACGAACTGAACTAAACCGGTGAACTGGGGGTCTAGACAAAAAATGTATGAGAATGACATTAGGTGTGAAAATGAAACGTCATCACCTAATGTCATTCCCATACATTTTTTCGTGAGCGTCTGACGTTAACGCTACAGAAAAGATTTGTCTAGGCCTGCTGAAACTGGAGCGCTAACGAACACTGACAAGTATCATAGGCACTTGTTACAATGCAAAATAAGCGTGTCTAGCGACGTCATTCTTACGTTCCCATTCTGGAACGTAAGAATGACATAAGAAAACTAAAATGGCGGCTGACGTAGTAGGTACAAAATAAACCATTGACAAGAGAGGAAACTTTAACAGCAAAACCGGCAGGAATTCGATTGTTTTCGATGTGTTTATGTCCGGACTCATTTCTAGTCTCTAAAAAATGAAAAGAAGCTTTAGAGAAGAAGGATTGACATTCACTACTAGAATGTCATGTGGTCATCAATCGCTTAGCTATTTGATTTTTCGACCGTCAACTGTCGATATGCTACCCAGACGTCAGCGTCACAATCTTTTCATAGAAGATCCATTTCAAGCCTTAGTCTAAGATAAATTGACGATAGGCACATAGCACAAGCTATGACCTAGCACTACCTAAGCCTTACAATGTTACATGGTGCTTGTACCTAATTTGCGATGGCAAATATCTACCTATTTTTTTCAGCATTTGAAGAACTCCTTCAGGAACCCCAAGCGTTTTTAAACTAAAACATGTTTTAATTTTTGGCTGTCCTAATTTAGGATAGTAAATTAAACATTTTGAGCCCTAGTTTCCTTCTCGTCAATGGCGTCAGTATTGTGCACGGATGGATAAATTAGAGATTTTTCCGACATTTTGTGAAACGGATTAGTAGTTTCATGAAGGCAGTATTTCTCTAAATCGCGTACAGTTTCGGACTTTGTTAATGACCTCTGTCTATGAGATGAGACTAACACGGTACTTCAATCACGCTCACTATTGCACAGCCTCATCAAGGAAGACAAACAAGACAATAAATTTTCTTTTTCTTTTTTTTTTTGCCAAAAATATATATTATTATACTTTTGATCTATGCTCTTTTTTCAATTTTTATTTTTTGCCTCGCTCGTCTTTTTAGCGAATTCGCTCGACAACTCGTGTGATTTCGGAACCTAACCTAACATTTATATTTGGCCAGTTGCTCTATAATACACTTTGTTGAGTTGTTCAAGGAATATAAATATAAGGATGGTCAGGGGCCCGATTTTAGCGTAGGTCGGCAACATGCCAGTCCACAACGTGAGAACACCTTCGTTCTTGATGATATGAGACAATATTTGGAATTGGCCTAAGCCCTTTTCGGAGTTTTGTACTCTGAAACAGACAAGGTAATAAGATAAGGTTAGTGCTTAATATGGGATTGCGTTAAGAAAATTGTGTGATTCAAGAACACAGTTGAATAGTAAAAGTAGTAACTTAGTACGTATACTTGACAACCTACGTACCTGGGCCTATCCTAGTCACAGTGTAGTGAAGTGCGATTACGAACGAAATGGAAATACTTCACCTACATAAAATAAAATAGGTACGATCTAAAGAGAGATTTATAGACTGCGTGCGGGACTCGAACCCGCAACCTCTCGATACGGATACGGTTGTCGAGCTGAGGTTACCGCAGTCAACCCGATTAGAGAAAACTAGAGCGCAAAAATCGCCTTTTTCTTACTTATGTAAATTCGTACTGATGTACATCTTCCACGGGGTGAACGGAGGATTCCGTAAAACTTAAAAGGAATCTCATAGTGCCAGACTGCCAGAATCAGAAGCCTATCTTTTTCGTGCGTAAATCCTCATGGGATCTGTCAAGCTCTGGCTAAAATCACACGGTGTTCAACCACTACACTTGACCAGGGCGCTGGAGTGCTTGCGTAGTTCGTTACGCTCCCTCCGCCAGGACTCGGAAAACTCGAAAATGCGTTTAGGAGTATGTTGTACCTTGTCTTGACGATGTCCATAGGTAGCGACGCAACTGTGGTGATAAACCCGGCGATCATGGCGGCCACCGAATGCAGAGGTAAGCCATCCCCGAAATAAGGAAGCAACATTTCTCGAGCCTACAAATTGTGAATAGGACTGAATCATTTATGTTTTAGCTTGAAAGCAGGGAATAAAAATGATGGAAAGGTATGATTTGGAACTAACATGTTTCTCTAAATAGGTACACTAATATTTAAAGACAGACACACGAGTCATCCGATAAGAGTTCCATTTTTTCAAACGGACGTACGGAACCACAATAAATTGGTGCAAACCGAAGGCTGAAAAACCGATCTTAGGCACGTAAAATATATGGTAGTCGTAAGCCATTACGTCTGATGTAAGTCCATGAGGAACTGCAGTTGAATCAAAAATAAATAAATATCCTCCTGCAATATTCACCTAGTGTTCTTACCACATAAGACTAACCTGTGAATAGGAGCCGAGTTGTGCACCATTCACAACCATAGCTCTTGTTACTGTGGCGCCTGCGCCTCTCCACAATGTCGTCAAACCTTCCTCGCGCGTTATCCTGCAAGTTTAACCAAACAACTCTAGATTGGCTCACACTCGGCGTGCGAGTATGACCTGATGAATGTAAACAAAGTTTAGGAGTGTATAAGGATCGTAGTAGGTGGCATTTTGTTCCCGCCGGTAGCGCCTCTCTCGGCCCTACTACGCAAAGGGCATTTGAAGGCGCACGGGTAGGTTTTAGTCAGTATGAATCTGACACTCCTAAAAGCAACCAGCAATGGACAAATTCTCTACCTTGCCTCTTGGAATCAAGTTCGTCTAATAGTATGTTCCACTACTGAAAATAGCAGTAGGTACAGGCCCGTTCAGACTTACGCGGTATTCGCTAGAGCTCTAGCGTAGTTCACTCGATCTCGAGTGGTTTCCCGTCGGATATTTTGCACGGATTTCCGCGATTAGAGTGAAATGCCAAACCACTCAGGTAGACGGTATCTTTCTGCTTGCTTTGCGAAACAGCTTCCGCCCCGGCGGCGATGCGTTAAATAGTTTCGCTACCTATAGCAGCAGCTCCGACCTGACGGTTGTTGTGTCCGGTGGGCAACTGCCCGATAGTTGTAATTCGGGCCGTTGTATCTGTTCAAATTGCACGGTAAACTCTGATATTGCGATTCAGGATTTTGTTAAGTTAGTTCGCAGCTGTTGGGATAGATGGCGCTGCGAGTCTCATTGTTGCGATGTAGATTCTGCTACGTTGATGCCTGCAACAGGTCTGAACAGGTCCTTAACGAAACAATTGATGTTCCATGCGCACGTTTGCCAACCGATATTGCATGAATACTCCGGCAACATTCAGACTGCTGTGCAGTAAACCTACGACGATTTCGACATGAATACAGACAGAACACAAAAATACCAACCTGGATAGAGCATTAAACACATTCTTGTAGTTCCTCCGTTTCTCCTTTGGTAACCTTCCGTCTGCGGTCATCCGGATGAGCGCCACCTCCGCCGGCGTGCCGATCCATGCGCCGAAGGCTCCAGCGCCCATGCCTAACAGTATCTTCTTCGGAAATGAGGGGGCACCGTATTTACTATAAAAAAGTTTTTTTTTTTATATAAATACTCACTACTTGTTAGCCCCGTGGCGCGTGTAAATGTGAATGCAGGCGCGGTTCGAGGTGTGAGGTCATGGGGGTTATAACCCCTCCCAAAAACTAACACGTCAAATTGACAAACCTAAAAATAGACAAATCACGAGTATTTTGTTAATAATTTAACCGGAGCGGGGTTAACTTTCGTGCTTTCACTTCAATCCATAAAACATCGATATATCAGAAAACCGATTGCAAGTTTCAATTTTTGATTTTATCGAGCATCTCGGTAACTGACTTGACGTAACTTTTTCGAAGCTTCGATAGTTCAGTATTCGATTCGACGATTCGTGAATTCGTTAGGATTTTTCTATTAATTTTTCAGTCGTTTTATGTGGTGGCATTTTTAAAAAAAGTCACTTTTTATTTGCTATTGTTTCCTTCAGCTACCCAACATGACCACGCAGTTCTGGAACACTGTAGATATATCAATATAGGTACTTATTCTAAATATAGGACCTTTGATAAGGATGAGAACTTCTTCCGCTCTGTGTGGAGTGGAAGGGACTTACTGAACCCATATTTGCAATAAATGATTTTGATTTTTTATTCGGAAAATAGGTAAGACGACCAGGGGGTCGAGTCTGCTATTGCAATCGTGTCTCAATGACCGGTCAATGATCGATTTTTGACGTATAACGTCAAACTTTTGACACATTTCCCATACAAAAACTGTCAAAGTTGTCAAATATTCGATCACTGACCGGTCATTGAGACACGATTGCAATAGCAGACTCGAGCCCCAGGGGGTCGAGTCTGCTATTGCAATCGTGTCTCAATGACCGGTCAATGATCGATTTTTGACGTATAACGTCAAACTTATGACACATTTCCCATACAAAAACTGTCAAAGTTGTCAAATATTCGATCACTGACCGGTCATTGAGACACGATTGCAATAGCAGACTCGAGCCCCTGGATGCATACCGTGAAGGCTGGTACGTGCCGGCGCGATAAAAGTAAGAGACGCACAGGACCTATTGTTGTAGCGGTACTTAGGGGAGGCCTATGTCCAGCAGTGGATGTCTTTCGGCTGATATGATCATGATGATGATGATCGAACTCGCTTTTGCATCCTCATTATATTATACTTATGTCGACTTAGTAACTGCTATGACTGTTTGGATGGGAAATAAAGAATTTTACCTATATAATCCATATTACGCACTGGCGGATCCAGGGGGGAGAAGCTAAGTGGCTCAAGCCCCCCTAATTACCCAGAAATCTTTGGTAGTTTACAACCTAACGAAGTAATAGAGAAATTCACGAAAAGGAATCCAAGGGGGCTTTGTTAAGCGATAAGCAAAATAAAACGTTATGTGCCTTTTTTACTGTTTATTTTGCTAAAACCTACGCTCAGCGGAAATGACAATCCTGGATCCGTCTCTGATATTCTAAGGTGGGGTGCTAAAGCTAATCTATCCAAGGCCCTTCAAATTTCACCCGGCAGTTTTGCCTGCGAAAATTCAAAGGTCTCCTTTGTAGGAATGCAATGGGGTAGCGATTCCTTGGTAAATTTTCGGGTGGCCGTGAAAACCACTTTTTTAGTGCTGGATTCGCCCCACAGACAAAGGAAATTAAATGAATAAAGAAAGGAAAAAAGAAAGGAAATTAAAGGGGATTGTCTCCCATTTAATAATCCCAGTAAGAGTCTGACACTCCCTTCCGCTCCGCCCGGGGCGGAAGGAGTCATTTCATAATTTCCCATCCTAATGCTAAAAAGTACTATTCATATGACCTAACCCCCCCCCCCCCCCCAAGTTTATGTCTGCGTACGCACCTGCTAGAAGAATAACACTTACGCTTTGTGCATATCCATCAATGCGTTGAAAGCCCCAAGCCTGCCAGTGCCGTAGGTAGCCTGTCGGAGCAGGGCGGCTGACAATCCCCTGTAGAACCCCAGAAAGCCTTCTTTCTCCACGATATATTTGGCTACTTTTACCAATGAAGCATCTTTGGCGTCTTTTCCCAGCAGCTGCATTCGGGTCTTCAACAAGTCCGCTGGCTGGACTACACTTATTCCCATCATCCTGTAAATAGTATTATTGTTAGAGTTCTATATCATGTAGTGGAGATGCTTCCCGTACATTTTTAAATAAATTTTCTGATATCCGTATAAAGTATAGATACGGATAGAACCCAAATCTCATTTGGATAGTTGTAATTCACTGAGAGCTCAGAGAAAGGGCTGCAGCTGAGCAGAGACGATGCCTACCTACTCCTTTAGACGCACGGCTCTTCTACTCAGCCGAGTTACGCGTACCTAAATGGACAACGGAACAAAAATCTTGATTTGCCTTTTTAACCGACTTCTAAAAAAGGAGGAGGTTCTCAATTCGGATGTTTGTATTTTTTTTTTTTTTTTTTTTTTTTTTTTTATGTTTGTTCGGGCATAACTCTGTCTTTTGCCAACCGAATTGAAAAATTCTTTTTTTGTTGGAAAGGGTATACTTCCCAAATGGTCCCATTGAAATTTTATCAAAATCGGATCAGTAGTTTGGTTATTAAATCCAAATAGCTGGAAAAAATATGTGGAAAAATCATCCATGTATACGAAATTGCATATTTTTGCTTTCCTGTGACTTTCCAGTGGTGTTGTTAGGTGTGGGGTACCACTAAAAAGTGAAAAATAAAAAACTTTTTCACAAAAAAAAAGAAACCGACTTCCAAAAAAACTACAAAGTTCAAAATAACTTTAATTTCGGAAGTCGGTGTCAAATAACGAAGAAGGAACCGAAAACACCGACTTCCGAAATTAAAGTTATTTTGAACTTTGTAGTTTTTTTGGAAGTCGGTTTCTTTTTTTTATTACGACGTAAAAGGCGTGTCAAAAGATGTAATTAATACAGGATTCACCCTATATAAGGCGTTAGGATTAGAACCTATGAAAGGATTTTTCCAATAAGAATTGGAATTGTCTTAAAACATGAAACCTCAAAGTCAAAACGTTTATTTCAATTAGGCCGTTAAACGGCACTTTTGAACGTCACCATTTACATTTAAAATAATATAAAGTCACTCTACTGTCCGTTCGCAAGGGAGAAGAACGGAGTTAGTTACTGTTTTCAAACAAATGTTGTACAATATTTCGTATACAAAAATTAACTGTAATGTATGTGAGGTCGATACACCTAGAGTATTATCTACATACAGGAACAAAGTATTACCAGCAGAAGTAGACTTATTCATTTTCTCAATATCTAAGTACATGGTAGGTATTCACATATTTACAAATATTGGAACCATTATTTAACAATAATAAATAATAAAAGTGTGTGAGTTTACAGAAAAACAAAAACTCAAAAAGAAAGAAAGAAAGAGTAGGTACCTACATCTATAAAGTTAATAAATAAATCAACCAGTTTGATTTTGTCTACACTGCACCCTTGATTGTTCTATGGAGCAGGACCAGCATGTTTCCAAGCATTTTTATCTTGAATAAAATCATCTAGTTTGTAGTATGCTTGTTTACAAAGTGTGCTATTAACTTATGTTACAAATCATTCATCAATAATTTTCTTTCATTTAATTCTAATATGTCACAAGGTATTTTGATGTAACATTTAACACAGTAACCTACGAAAGATGTTCGTACTTTGGCTAGTCTATTAAATTGTTGATCTAATTTATTTCTAGTCTATCACAAATTTTGCTAAAGAGATGTCGATTTTTTTCTTACATAGGTACATAATATTTTCATAAATGAATGACAAGGGATCGTCATAATATTAATCTTTTTAAAAAGTTCCCTAAGAAAATCCCGGCAACGAAGATATAAATGGCTCTAACAGCACGCTTTTGAAAAATAAATATGGATTCAATGTCAGCAGCCCGACCCCACAGCAAAATACCGTACGAGTCGTACGACATAATGCTGTGAAACTAAAATAGACCAAACGCGCGGTTTCCACATCTGTTAACTGTCTTATCTTTCTAACAGCTTAAGCAGCTGAGCTTAGCCCCCCCCCCCCCCCCCGCAAGAAATGTTATGTGGGGTCCCCATTGCAATTCTCGTCTAAAGTGATTCCCAGGAAAACCGTCTGATCAATAAATTCCATTTTTTTTCCATTCAATATGATGTCCTTATTGTTGCAGTCCGATTTTGACAAGATTTTGAATGATCGGTGCACTAAAATTACTACCTACAAAGCGCGGCATTGGGAACGGCCGGCGTATAA
This sequence comes from Melanchra persicariae, assembly GCA_947386135.1. Lineage (NCBI taxonomy): Eukaryota > Metazoa > Arthropoda > Insecta > Lepidoptera > Noctuidae > Melanchra > Melanchra persicariae. The sequence continues at coordinate 3,203,056 of OX376664.1, read as the reverse complement.
GGCAACAGGCGGTGCATGGCGTTGACTATGCCATCAGTTCGAAACTTTAACGTTAAGAATAATTTGAACATTGACGCTTCTGTGCGTCCATAGTTCTTGTACGCTCCGTTATAGGGGAACGTGCACGAAGTAGACAGTGCCATCTAGCGTTGCAAATTCGAAACTTATCTACAAGTAAAATATTATAATACCAACTGCCACCCAAAGTGCGTGCACTTTCCTTATTCTGTCCACTTATCACAGTGTACCTACACGGTGTACACTTAGGTGGAGTGAACGACAAGTGAGCAGCAGTGCGATTCTGTAATCATGTCGAAGTGAACACTTGGGCGGGGTGCTCGACGGGTGAGTTGTCAAACCATACAAATAAGATGGAATGACAGCTCCATTGTCGTTCAATCCGCCTAGGTGTACACCGTGAGATGTCAACAGAATCGACCGGCTGTTATTTCATTTTATTTGTATGGTTTGACAGCTCACTTGGCGTTCACTTCGCCTGAGTTTTTACTTCGACATGTTTATAGAATCGCGCTGATGAACTCATTGCTTTGCCTTTGTGGGCCGGTTTTTTTGGCCGGTTTGCTTTAGCGGCGCTGATGTTCGTTCTTATTCGGAAACACGATGCACAAGATTACCGAAGGACATTCCTTTTCTCGCTCTGTCTTAAGGCGCTGTGATCAGCAAAAACTCGGTCACTCTCGGACTGTATAAAAAAGAAAGAGAAGCGCGACGACACAATGCTCGCAATTTATTGCCAAATATGAAACATTTTATCGATTTACTCAAAACTAAGTTGAGTTATTAAACATCTAAAACGACAATGTTTTGCATAATGATTCGATTCATTATTTAGTTTATATTTAACCGGCATAAGTAGGTTAGTAACCCGGGTTTTTTTTTCTAAGGTCACAGTTAGAGGTAACTTTGACGATCATTTCTATCGAGGATTTTATTTTTAAACATGTTTCGGAAACAACAGTATTCTTTTAAATATAGTTAAAATTAACGATCATGTATTTTTTCTGCTACTTGAAACTAAACAGATTGGGCTAAAATTACGTTAGAAAACAAGCATTTTTCAGTTTTTGCTGATCACAGCGCCTTAATAATTAATCAGTATGAGCTGACGTTTACTAGGTATTCGGAGGTAAGTAATTGTACGTGGGTTTCAGTGGCCTCATGTCCCCGGAGGTTCACCGTGGTCACGCCAGCGTCCAATAACAGATTACCTTACCTTGACTATGTGCCTTACCCGCTAGTGCCTCCGATGATGAAGTTCATGTATTTGGGCATCGAGGGCTTCTTTTTCGGGGGATCATTTTTGTCGCCGCCCATTTTTCTTGATTATTTTTGTTTTTTGATTTATTTATTTAATTAAAACATATGGATTGCGTACTGTGTTATTGTTAATTGATAAACTTAAATGATTTGGAAGATAAAACCTAAATTTTGGACTAAAAATGCATGTTTTTGAAGCTGTTTTAATTTGACTACTGAAGTTGTCTTATTTGACAAATAGCGCCTCGACATGGCCTCGACCAACCTGTGACATTACAAGTGGAAGTTTTTATTGAAGAGTTTTCATGCAATGCAACATTATGTATATGCCTGTCTACGTGGTAATCACTATATAGGTACCTATCCTTAGCGACAGCGATAAATTTCATTCGGTTCGCTCATATTTTGTATGGATATCCGCAGGGTAAAAATTTTGGCAATATTGGCATCCTAGCAATAATTTTCACTCTCGTATAAGATACCTACCTACCTAGCAAAATAACTTAAAACTCGCATTCCGTGACCGTACCCTATTGTGTGTAATTATTGGCAATAGAAACACTTTTTATGGATGGGAAATCATCAAATGACTTCTTTCTTCCGCTCTGGGTGGAGCGGAGGGAGTGTCAGACTCTTACTGACTAAATCCCATCCGTGTTCCTCTTCATGCTCTTTGCGTTCAAAGTCCGTGGTGACTCTTTCGAATTCGAACAAATACCGCAACAGAAATAATACACTCTGACAATTATATATCTATTTATTTCTATTACGGTTCTAGAGATACAGCCCGCTGACAGACAGACGGACTGCAGAGGCTTAGTAATAGCGTCCCAGTTCTGTTGGTTACCATTCTTGTAAGGAACCCTTTATTTGTTACCCTTTTAGGGTTCCGTACCCAAAGGGTAAAAACGAGACCCTATTACTAAGACTCTGCTGTCCGTCTGTCTGTCTGTCACCAGGCTGTATCTCATGAACCGTGATAGCTAGACAGTTGAAATTTTCACAGATGATGTATCTCACCTGATAGAAAGCGAAGGAGCACGCTTGCCTAGAAGTAACCTGTCCACTCTGGACTTTAAGACCCCCAGTAGCTATCAGGAAACCACAAACTCCGGCAAGGAAATCCACTCCTTAGCTGTAGGTGGGTTCGATTCCCACGGGAAGCATACTTTGTAAAGTTGTTTCCAGATTGGCTAGGACATTGCAGGCCTGAATCACCTGATTGTCTGATAAAGGCACGTATAAGCCGGTGGTTGCGGCCGCCATTTGTCGGTCGTCAAATAAACCATGTCAGAGGCCCTTGAGGCGGTTTAGAAACTCTGACACTAGGGTGTGTGGGGTCGTTAGACCTTACTGCCCACACGATAAGCAGAAGCTGTAGGTACCTACGTACAAAATTAACGTATTCCCAAGACGTTTTGTGCGTATGGGTGGGATGTACCTACACCATATCAGTGGCGCATAGCCATACGACGCGTGTTGTCCTGTAATCCTACAAATACTTATTACAGACTTACTATTGTTTAATTTGTTTACTGACAGGGTGCAATTATCCTGCCCAGCTATTATATCGATAAGTGCTATCATTTACTGTTTATTCCGGAAAATTTGACAGTTCCTGTGGGTAGCCTCAAAAACGGACAGAAAAAATAGAGTAGGTACTATAATTAAAACAAAGTGATTCAAATTGAGATATTTATTGAATCATGTTACTGGTAGACACATCCTACTAATATTATAAATGTGAATGTTTGTATGTTTGTGTTTCAATCAGGCAAAAACGGCTGAAGGGATTTGGATGAAATTTGGCACACATGTAGTTCATATCCTGGAATGAGACATATGCTACTTTTTATCCCGGTAAGTGGCATGGATCAATGAAGACTGAGGAGGAAGTGGAAATTCAGAGCCGCTGCTGCGTTAGTACTACAGATTCACAAGTACCAGGAGACCAAAAACATCAAGTACCAGGAAACAAGAAACATGTCACAGTATTTTTTGGGCTGGTTAGGGTAGGTGTAGGGTAGGTGCAGGGTAGGTGTAGGGTAGGTGTAGTGTAGGTGTAGCGTAGGTGTAGGGTAGTTGTAGGGTAGGTGTAGGTAGGTGTAGAGTAGGTGTAGTTACAATACAAATCAAGAAACCTCCCTATTTCCGATTTTCACGCGGGCGAAGCCGCTGGTAGAAGCTAGTAGTATATATTCTACAAATTAATACCTACATACATATTCTCATTTTCTGGGTTCGGAACCCAGAACCACAATGGAACGATGGCTTGAAGCGATATATGAAAATTGCTTTTTCCTGTCTTAAATAAGAAACAATACAGTGGACTTATGTATTTTCCATTATAATTGAGATTACATGACGTCATTTTTTAGGGTCAATTTAAAAATCCGTTGGTACCTACGGTCAACAGCACGTTCATACAAATTGCTGCTGACACCACCTTAGTCTCGTAGCAATAAGGGCGGTTTTCGCAGATCTAGTGTTACTACTGCCGCATGGTCGCATGCATGCGTGTCGTTGGCCGTACATGGTGTTTGCGACATGCAAGCTTCCCACTCTGAAGTAGGCTACAAATGACTGCGCAGTAGAATCTGTGGCAGTAGTCAATCATGTACTTAGGTACTGAAACAGAAGCGCACTATTTCATGCACCGGAAAGTCTGATTTCAGAGTGGAAAACTTAAGTTTCGCGAGCTGTAATATTTAAACAAAAATTATTGTTTAATGAATTATTTTAATATACGCCCCTATTCTACTTTTTTTGAATAGCCGAATCATAACTTCTTGCAACTACATCAACATTTATATCAGTTTAGCTAAATGAGTTGGCTCCTTTAAAAAATCTTTTATGCCATGATTACGTAAACCATTTCCAATACTATTTCTGATATAAAGGAAAACGGTATGTACATGTCGCAGCCAATTAGCTTAATCAGCCGTTTCATTAAAAGCCTTGCCTCTTCATTTAAATGCGCCAATTTTTCAGCGAACTAAGAGACATCTTTTGTTCAATATCATTTAATGACTTGCCACTTAGTCGCTGATTAACTGACGCAGTTCAATGAAAAGGCTAGGCTTTTAATGAAACGGTTGATTAAGCTAGTTGGCTGCATCATACATACAAGGTGACTGAACATTGGGTTGAAATTAGTCAGTAAAAAATGTGCAATAACTGTATGAAGTCTGTTACATTGACAAAAAAATATTGGCGTAGCCAAGAGTGTCGAGAAAAATACCTACAGTATCCGTTAATGTGATACGTCGAGCTTTAGGCTGCGTTTCCACCTACAAGCAATACGCATACAGATTACATTGCGGACCATGTTCGAGCGATTGATCACAAAAGACGTAAGTATCCCGCATTGTAATGTCACTTGAATGAGAGCTGATGTTTCAAAAAATAAAAGGCCCGTTTTGACAGCAGGATCCGATACAACATTAAACTTTGTAAACGCTTAGTTGACACTTCGCGTGACCCAAGGGCTGGCTTTTACTTCGGACAGAGGATAAGCATTGCCATACAACGTGGCAATGCCGCCAGTCTTTTGGGCTCACTTCCAGCCGACAGCGACACGGATGAATTTTTTGACGCCTTTTAGTAAGGAGTTTTCCTTTTGTATTTTATTTTAAGTGTACATAGTTAAATTAGTATTATATTGTAAATAATTTACAATTAAATGTCGCTAGCAATACTGCTTTCTTATGAAACATTAAATGAAATAAATCTCTTTGTTGTATCCTGCTGTCAAAACGGGCCTTTTATTTTTTGACATCTTCAGCACGAATGTTTTTGATGTAAGTATAGTAATAACATATTAACGTTACGTAAAATTTTAAAATATTTTCGTTTCGCACATAATATTTATTTGAAGTTGACTTACTATATTCATATTTTTGTATGATATAAATTTTGTACATATATTTACTTTCAAAATAAATAATTCAGTTAAAATAAAACAAATATTTAATCCCATACAACAAACGTGATTTTTTTACCGTTTTTGTATAGATAATGGTACGGAACCCTTTGTGCGCGAGTCCGACTCGCACTTGGCCGGTTTTTTATTTATATTCAAAATTCACTTTCGTTAACGATACTCTAACGTTACCATACGTCAAAACATTTGTGCTAGGCCCTCTGGTTGTAGGTGAAAACGTGGCCTTAGAAAGAGACAGCCACACACGTGTGAATTACGTCTCTGTTACTCATACGGAGCTCTACAAAGATCCTCTCAGGGATCTTCTTTAAAACTCGCTGTGACCAACTAGCAAGATTCACAAATTGTACTTTTAACTTTACTTTGCTGAGCAAGCGTTACGAGTATGAACCTTTTTATTAAAAAATAAGGTACAAATTCGAATGAAACGCTAACTTTGCTCCGCAAAGTAAAAGTACTTACGACCTGATATTTTTTGCAGATCACATTCGAGGGTAACTTCGCATTAGATATGCTTCGCAGCAGTTTGATTTATATACTTCTTTTTATCGAAAATCCGCATCCGTATGTCGCGATGGAAACAAAATTAAGAGTATTGTTAATTAACTAAAGATTATTCATTCTGATTTATATTCCAACACCATTTGACAGTGGAATGAAAACCCCAAAATACAGTGTTGAAATCGTTTAGAAAATTTCTGGAACCCAAAAGAACCAAAACAGTTGACCATCTTAAAATAAATCATAATATTTGCAACGACAATATTTACAAATAAGGTGGAAACCTGTGCCAAAATAATAAATGAAATGCCCGTGGACCTAGCTACGCCGATATTTGTTACAATTTAGTACATTATCGTCGGGGCAGGGTGGGGCCCGCGAGGCTAAGGGTGGGCCATCTCGTGATCAGCCATACGCCACTTCTTCCACGATGGTCTCCCACGAGTCCGAGGACTCGGTCTCCCACGTGGCTTCGTCATCGTCTTGTTCATCGTCATCGTCGTAGTAAGCCAACTGCAAATAAAAACTGTTTTTACAATCTGACTGTAACCTATTCACTAGTATAAGTACCTAACACATATGGCCCACTTGTTGTAATGACCAAAGTGCCCTTACACATGCACCATTGAGGATCTAATCAATAAATGCCACTGTTACCGTTATAAGCCTGGCCGCTCCCGGGCACAAAATGTTTAAGGGTCACAATAGACTCGAAAAGAAGAAGTATAAGGAACACTGTCTTTGGTAGCAGTTTAGATTTTGTGAAGAAGTTCTTCCGGAAGGATACCGCCATTTAAAAGCGTCTACTGCTTACAAAATCCAAAAGGGAACACCACAGTTCGATTGATTCGTATGATGCTATAGTTGTCAAAAAATAAAAGGCCCGTTTTGACAGCAGAATACAAAAAAGAGATTTTCAACACATTTGCTCAAAAAATGCATTTACGAAGCCTGTATGCATTGTTCGAAAGTTAAAAATTATGCACCACACAATGGAGCGTGCGGCAAAGTAGGTACTCTCACCTAAGTACATATTTTACCGCAAACTCCGTTGTATAGCGCCGTGCGTATTCTTTACGGTTTTTTTTTAATTCCATAAAAATTAATAAGAATTCCACCAAGGAGTTTCACATCACGAGAATAAATAAGCTGAATGATCGAACCTCCTTGGAAGCGATTTTGCTGTATACGTTTGTCTCATTTTAATATTATAGAGAAAATGAGGGAAGATAAATAAAAAAAATAAAGTATGTGGTTCTAATTTTCACCACGCGCATGTGGCGCCCTTTGCAAATTCGCGCCATTTTCATATTAGAAACGTCAAAAATTGTTGCGACTTTCCGACTGATTTCTAGAGACAAAAAGTTTGTTTCATTACTTATTGTAATGTTTTCTCGCAAATGTGTCGAAAAACGTTGTATGACACACGTGCGGATTTGGTTTTTACAAACTCGTGACTATGGTAAGCCCTCGACTTCGTCTCGTGCTTACATTCGTCTACTCGTTTGTAAAAACCAACTTACCGCACTAATATCATAAATAACTATTATTTCATGTCTCTTTGATACTTACTAGTAAAGTAATGTTGTATCCTGCTGTCAAAACGGGCCTTTTATTTTTTGACATCTTTAGGCTAGATTGATGCAAAATATCCATACCTACATGATACCTACCTACATTTTACGTCTCAATCAAATTAACAACTGCCATGCAAAGACTACAATAGTATACTGCCATGTTTAGCGAGATTGAATCTTTGGAACTCTTGCCAAGTTGGTGGTTTAAATAGGATACCTAGACTAAATATTTGACTAGATTTTTTTAGTAAATTTCTCAAAACTGCGAGAAAAGAACAGGGGAAGAAAAAAAAACAAAAGTTCAAAAAATTACCGAGTTGTGAGTGTTTTAATGGATATAAGTTCCTTGCGTAACCTCCTCGTGTTGCTAAATCGTACAATTTAGTGATAGGTAGCTTTCGGATAAGTATTCATTCATCTCGTAGCTGGCCATTCTACTTTTTAGTGCTAAAAAGGAGATGAAAATTTAAGAACCTCGTAACTGGGCCATGGAAACTGAGGGTGTGGGGGTCGTTACTCACGTGTGGGTAGTAAGATCTAACGACTCGTTAGATCTTACTACCCACACGAAGAAGAAGAAGACGCTGGGTTACTTTTTAGTACCACAAAGGAGATGAAAAATTATGAACACCACAAAATTACAGATGTCTCGAAATATTTTCCTAGCAGTGTTATATAAGTTAGTTCTCAACCAAGCCTCAATCACTACATCACCATCAACATCACTAAATGGTACCTACATACCTACCTAAATACCTGGTAAACAAATATAAACGTTTGTATACCGAGGATTGATACGTAGTTAATACGCTTAGGTCCCAGTAGGTAGATGCGAAATACCAGTGACTGCAGTAGGTAATCTGATTAACTGGCAAAGACTTAATGCATGCAAGGGCAAACAGATAATCTAGTCGGTGCGAACTAGTCGCTAGTTACCTATCCGATTTGTGTAATGAAAGGGATTCATACTTATGGACGCACCTGTAGGTAGATAGGTATATATCACAGCCAATTTATAAAAATGCCAGGATGTCACTTAGGCCGCTCAGCCGTTCAATAAAAACGCTAGGCAGTCGATTTAACGACTGATTAAGTCAGTTGGCTGCGACATATATACAACGTGTAACAGAATAAACGCAATACCTGAAAAGGGGTCAATTATAGCTACTCACCATTATGCACAACTTGTACTATGGGAACAACACAGTAATCGCGAAAAAAAAAACTGTGCCATCTATTGGTGTGCGCATAACTCGACAAAATGTATCCTATCTACTGAACATCAATTTTTTTTTTTAAACAGACATCACTGGTGATAGTATTAGGTACCTCTAGGCAAAGGTAATCTTCAGTACCTACAGGCCATGGAGGAGCTTAGCAGCAAATGTAGCAATATGTTATGAAGTCTTTTCACTCTTTTTACGTTTTAAAAACTAAATAATTTTATTGTTTTTATTTCGTTTTTACCAATTTGTTGTTCGCTTGTACCGTTTTGTGCCTCTATGTAATTACCTCATTCTCATGCAGCCTGTGCACCGTGTGCACCCTGATCTGGAACATCCACGCCCTGCCCAGGATGGCAACGGTGCCGCTCAGCAGCAGCGGCATGCTGTAGCGACACTTCCACGCCAGGCCCATCAGGAAAATGAACAGACTCTTGCGACCTGCCATTACTGCGCAGGCATCATACCTGCGGATGGAGAGAATAACATTATTCGAAAATGAGATGTACAGAATGTTTTAAAACTAAAACATTTGGTTTTCATAGTAGATACTATTATAAATGTAAAAGTTTGGATGGATGGGTGCATGGGTGTATGGATGTTTGCTACTCAAGAACGCTGGAACGGCTGAACGGATCTTGATGACATTTGGCACAGAGATAGTTTAGGCTACATGTTACCCTTAATATTCTTTTTATCCCGGGAGTATGTTCCCTTGACATATTCCAATGTTCACGCGATGAAGCCGCTAGCAGATAGGTACTAGTTAAACATATAAAAGAGGAGCTCGTGGTTAAATAGGAACAGCCGCACTGCGGCCCTACCATGACGTATTAGAGCATGAGTCGTTCGAGCGAGAAGGAGAGATGGAGCTATACACCCTATATCCTCCTCCTTCTCGCTCGAACGACTCATGCTCTAATACGTCATGGTAGGGCCCCTGGTCGAACTTTCAAGTGCGGCCGCCAATCCGACCGTGGATGAATGACCATCCGTTACAAAGGTAGGTACCTAATAAGTTTCCTCCGTGCTTTGGAAAGCACGATAAGCCTTTGGTCTCGGCTATCATTTGAACATCTTTCAGTCATCAGAAGCCTGAAAACCAACACCAGTCTTGCCAAGGGGAATCGTTACCCAGCTTCTGGGTTTTGGAGGTCACATAGGCAGTCACATACCATATAAAATACTGGTATTCAACCAGCATCCGATTAGTCTCAGTCTGGAAGCCGACCTCATTATAGGTAGGTACAGGTTCTGGCGTAAACAGTGGTCCACCGTTACAGATTCGATATACGCAGTTAATTAATAACAAATTTTCAATTTTAAGATTTACAGTGTTTGCAATCATGTCAAAGATTATTCTGATGATCATGATGACTTGTTTTTTTTTTATTTATTTTTTTTTGTTCACTTAAGTAAAAGATAGGTCTAATCACTCTACAGCAGTAGTAGGTATCAGAAAATGTCATATTAATTAAAGTCGTTTTCAATTATAATTGCAATGTCCAACTTTTTTTTATCAATGGAACCTTGTACGGTAGGTACCTACTAGGTCTAGGTAAACTATTTTAAAATCGGTTTTTAGTAGGCATATTTTTAAATGAATGGGCACTCTGTTCTGTGATGGGCACTTACAGTGCAGTTCCTCCTAGTGCCCCCAGCGTTCCAGGGCCGCGGTGACTCTTTCGAACAATATCCACAACACAACCCTGGCAGGCTCTGGCCCTAACGGGCCCCGTCTACTTTGCTGACATCTGTTTTAGAGCCTCGACGGACACACGGCGGTGCTCCACCCAAGCAGGGCAGACCTCCACCGTATGCTCCACATTGTCCTCCGGGCGATCCTCGCAGTGATTTCGTGGGGTAGGTACCTACTGTTGGAAATATATCCCTACTAATATAATAAAGCTGAGTTTATTTGAACGCGCTAATCTCTGGAACGGTCGGAATTGGAAAATAGGAACCAAAATAATAAGGTTTAGGTGCTTTGATAAACTGTACCTAGGTCCTTATGTAGTTCTTAAACACAAACTGCCAGGCCTTTGTTTCGGACAAAGGCAGTTGAAGACCACCACGTGGTTTTAGTCAGGAAGAATCTGTCGGAATAGCCCACACCACCCGAGCCTGGGTGGAGGATTTCTACAGGCGATAGTTGAAAATATCGAAAGGAATTTTTAGTATTTTCAATTGCATGATATTACCAAAAATGTTAAAATCACAATTAATGAAGGTTCGCTGTATAAACGGGGTCCATCTACAGCTTCAAATACAAAGCGAATACATTGTGGTGACAATGTATTCGAAAACGGAAAAAAATAAAATTAACATGGTTACCCGATGTCAATTCCATTCCATTCCAGAGTCCAGGCTCAAATGGGATTAGGAGGGTCACGTCAGCCGCACGCACTGTGACCGATATGCAAGTCTCCACATTATGAGGACTGGAGAGGGACTGCGCCGCCAAATCCGTCCCAGAAAGAGGTGGCGAGACGACCTGGACGCGTACCGTAAGTCCTGGTACGAGGTGGTGTGGGAAAAGAATTCCTGGAAGGCCTTTGCCCAGCAGTGGGACGGTACGGGCTAGCATTCAAATAAAAAAATAAACTTAAAATATTGTCATCAGTGGAATGACAGAAATAGTCTTGTTCTACGTTGTGGTGACTGAAGATAGACGTCAATACGCTAAGTAAATTTTTTGAAAGACACTTCAACTCTTCGTCGTTGTCTTGATCTTGACCCTTTTTTTTTTTTTTTTTTTTTTATAGGATGGGAAATCATCAAATGACCCCTCCCGCTCTGGGTGGAGCGGCAGGGAGTGTCAGACTTTTACTGACTAAAACCCACCCTTAGTCCTCCTAGTGCCTTTCTTCCCAGGGCCGCGGTAACTCTTTCGAACAATTTCGCAACCCTGGCAGTGATCTTGACCCTTACGTATAATCCAGCTAAGCATATTTTGTATTCTAATTTATTTCTAGTTGTTCGCCTCATACGAGGATCAAATTACAGTATCCTACCGATCTAGTAGGTAGGTACCTACATACAACGTGATGAGTAGGTATGGTGTATCATTACCAACTTTTTTTGTAGCGTACCTAACAAACATTAACGATATGTTATAAATTAATAATTAATATTGTGTAACAAATTGATAAAGTTGATGATCTTCGATGTCATGTACTGTCAACAGCATGAGGAAGTAACTTCTTCCTCTTGAAGTACGAATACCGCCCTTACTGCTACAAAAATAAGGCATTGTCGAGATGTTACCATTAACGTGGATAGTATGTCTTTCCTATGAATATCATAGACGTATTGTATTGGTATATCAGAGAGTGTCAATATCATCATATGTTGGAACTTAGAACTTTGCACCTAGGAAGTAGGTACTTAGCTAACTCGTTATTCATCACTCGGACCCAGAGTGGTTGGACAGGTAACATTTAGACTTACTTATGCTTGGAGTTTGTCTTACCTACCAATAAATCTTTCAGCCACTCTCTTACTTTTGGTTCATAGACAAATCTATTTAATTAGAAATTTGTTATGGAATCTCACAAAACAATGCTGAATGTGAAGGGTCAGAAGCTAAAATGATAATTGATAAGGAAGTATTCTAGAAAAAAATATGAATGTAACTCATATTAATTATCATGAAATAATAAAAGATAAGGTGAGGGTAACAAAAACAAGTTTTATTTCAAGCATTTATTTTTAATATGAATTGCATTCATAGACTACATAGATACATGTAAGTTATGGAATGTTAGGAACAAACTATGTCACTTGACTACAAGTGTCTCATTTCAAACCATCATGTTACACGTGACACTCAGCTCATATTTCTAAAACACCAACAACATCGTTTAATATATGGAATGTGTTTAGTACTATGATGGTTACATTTAGCAGTTCCTGACAAAATAACCTCTTTTTTTTCGTAATTTAGTTATATAATAATTCAACTCAAACTTAATATTTATATGAAAAATCACAAAATAGATAATTATGTAGCATAATATCCAATTTTGTGCGAGTTTCAGCCCCCCAGTAATTAAAAAAAAATAACTAAAACAAACATAACAAGAATTATATATTAAAAAATTACTATTGGTGAATATTTTGTCAGAAACCTTTTAAACATTAACAAACTATCCATAAGTAAAGTTTTTAGAACATAAGTTTAACAATTGATTAACTATAAAATCCTGGTTATTGTAAGTCACAGCAAGACTTGCACTGAACACATGAGAAGTGCTATGGGGTTTAACGGCTAACACATATGTTATATTATGTTCTAAATACATGTCTAAAGAGTGAAACAGCCTTAGTTAGTAACACAGATTGATATGAAATAATCTAGATTACATTCGACATCACATGAATACTTGGAAGCTAATAATTTATAATCACATTGATAGTTTGGCAAATATGCAAGTAAGAAAGCTACTTCTAGATAGTTTAAGATATCTACTCATCATCAAAGTAGTCAACATGACCGCCCGGACTGAACTTGCCCTCTGTAAGAACCTTTAAGCATTTCTTAGCAGTAATTTCTGGCTTAAGTAGTGCACCCTGAGACTTGAATGATAAGAATACATCTCTCAAATTGGTGTTCACTGTCTCAGCCAAGACATAGTCAATCATGGATGTCTCAACTGGCCCCGGAGAGTAATTCAGCACTCTGATGTGCTTCTTCTCCTCAGCCAGCACTTTGAAGTACATCTCCCTGGCAGCCTTACCACTGCAGTAGCTGGCCATACCGCTCATCGGCTTGATGGCACACAGAGATGTCACATTCACAATTATAACTCTTTCTTCAACCTCCTCAAAAACCTTAAGGAACTGAGAATTCAGTGTGATTACATTAAATACATTCAGATCATAATACTGTCTCATTTCCTCCAGGTTCTCCATGCGCTCTGTCTGCACTGACAAGTTGCCCAGAGACCCAACATTGTGGAAGATGACACAGTTAGCAAAGTCGGTGATTTTATACCCCTTTAAGGAATGGTGAATCACATCCAACATCTCTGGTGCAGAGGCTTTGGCAAGGTCCATAGACTCATAGACAATTTTGATGTTGTCAGAATTGCAGAGCTCAGCTGTCTTGGCTAGTTGATCTTTGTTACGTGCAAGCAGTAACATTAAAGATTTAGGTCCAAGGTGCTTTGCAAGTTCAGCTGCAATAGCCCTCCCAATGCCTTGGGAAGCTCCTGTGAGTATGCAGTAGGTTGCTCCTGACAAGTCAATATTAATAGCTGCTGCGCCTGCCATGATTACTTACAATGGTCTTTAATTATTTGAGAAGTTATTCCTGCAACAGTTTCTCGTCCTCGGTGTCTCCAATAACAGGGTCTAGGTCGCAGCCCTCTCGCATCAACCGGTCAATACAATCAGCCCGATACGCCGCTAGGTTTTCCACAACCTTATTCTTGGATTTGATTGCCTTCAGTTTTCGCTCTGAAAAAATGAAAAAAAGATTGTTAAAATTATTTTCATTGACTACCAATACTTACCTACTAAGTTTTAAATATAAAATAAAATTACCACATACTTAAAAAAGGAAGAAGTCAGTCAGAAAAAGGAAGAAAGAAAGTAGGTAGATCAATAACTAAATACTCTTATAACTTCAAATAATGGTAAAAGTGCCTTTCTATGCGTGCGTGCGACCTTCAAGCTTGCGGTACAGCGGCACCTCGTGGAGTGAATGTGGCCAGAGGTCTGTGACACTAGATATATTTCGTAACCGCCGCACTTACTTACTGCTTGTGTAACAAAACAGCCGATTGACAAAATGTAACCAATCACAAGTCGTTAAAATGTGATTAGAACTTGAACTTTTTATCAATTACCTAAAATAGCGAGATACTGCTCAGAATCCGATAGCTTCTCGGACTCGGAAGTTGGCTGAAAATTATCTTCAAACTCCGATACAACTTCAGAACTGATAACTTCACTGCCCCAAGGATCCATCAATCTCTGCAAATAATACGCAAAAAAATGCAGTTACTACAATAATATTTACTTACACTGTGGTAATTCTAATGTAATTTCACAACATGATTTTACGCCAAATACAGCACAATTTACCAAGGCAACTTACTCAAACATAGGCTCACGCCTAGTAATTAATTTAACGATAGTGGAAAAGATTTTGTACAAAAAATGATAGGTACAAACAGTAAAAGAATACTGCCCTGAGAAGCCTGACAATCAAATCAATGACATGACATTTTAAACTACGTTTCATAGCACATGTCAATACTTTTAAGCATTCAGTTTATACCCCATTTACAAAATTATATCAATGAAAATTATTCAAATTCTGATACTTTGCAACTAAAAATCAATTAAGAATTACTTAATTATTTCTTTTCAGGGAAATAATTATGATTTTACTACTTTTACTGCAACATAATTCCTTAACGTCAGATAAAACTCGAAACATAAATTAGTTTTCGTCTAAAATAGTAATGCTTGTAACTGATAAAATTCTCATTTAGTAACTGGAACGCGGCTTGAATAAACCAGAGACGGAACAATACTTTTTCTTTGAATGGTTGCTAGAACAAGCTGCCAGTACAAAAATTGTTTATGAGTTATTTTGGTAAAACTATTGTTTGTGGCAAAATAAACTATTTTATTTATTATCATTTTCTAAATATCATTTTTAATATCATTTTTTTAAAAAACGTTGCCCCACACTAGGAATTTCTCCTGTATCGTGTGCGTTTACAAATTTAACACACATACACAAACAGCTAGACCCAGACTATGAACTAAAAACAGTCAATAAAGCATAGAAACACAACTTTGAAGGTATAACCAAGGAACTTCTATTACAACCTGGAATGTGCACAGGCTGTCGATACGCGGTCCGAGG
This sequence comes from Melanchra persicariae, assembly GCA_947386135.1. Lineage (NCBI taxonomy): Eukaryota > Metazoa > Arthropoda > Insecta > Lepidoptera > Noctuidae > Melanchra > Melanchra persicariae. The sequence continues at coordinate 3,187,651 of OX376664.1, read as the reverse complement.
GAGATAGCTTCGCGAGAGCCCTCTGTCCCTTTCATTAGGGTGACCAACCAATATAATGTAGGTTGAGACTAATTTAATAGGATATAATATATTAACCAATAATTTGATTTCATAAGTTAATAATAATTATGCTTTTAGGATGGATTAAAGTAAAACGCATTAAACTATGTTTTATTATATCCTGGGGCCTGAAATGAAGACTGCAAATAACGGAATAATTTTTGATATTTGAATGACTTGGAATGACATCAAGCCATTTGTTCTCCCTGATTCTTCTCCAGGCAGTCTGAAATTATATTTTTTAAATTTATTTCAAATATACGAAGTAACACACCTAAATCAGTGATTAATATGGGAAGTTAAAACTTCTTTGCCATTTCCCTACTTCAAGAATTGCAAATTTGCAATATATTTACTTGAAGAAAGAAACACCGCATCCTACATAGGATTCGCTTTTGCAACCGAACAGCTTTTGAATCGCACACTTTTTAACCATCTTTATTACATCCGAATAAAGAAATTGATTGTTTTACTACAAATAAATATGGCTGGTGGGTTACCAGTCTAACTTATATAATTATATATTCTACTAATAATCTTTTCTTTTTTAATTACATTTCAATACAGTATCTAAATTATTGCTAAAAAAATGTTCTCATTCTAACAGATAATTTAAAAATATTAGAAATATATCAGAACGAAAGTTAATGTTTTTTTAATAAGACACGACAATATTATTTTTTCCTACCATTCCTACTAAATTCGGGAATAATCCTCCTGGCAACACTTTAGAAAGGGACACAGGGCTCTCCAAGCGCTTTCTCCCTCGGACCGGATTTCTCTTTGACCAAGTGATTGTCTGTAATAGAACTTAGCATTATAAACATAAGGTTTATTTTTATATTGGTGTCAAATTGACAATGCTCATTCCAGGTTGTAGTAGAAGTTCCTTGGGTATAACTCAATGACATATAAATACTACTACACTGGGTGCGGCAAAGGTGCACGGGTGACATGGGTCTGATGACCAAATAGCACTGGCAACACAGGAGATGGTGGCGGGAATAATTTGATTGAATGGTTCACTGGTACTCGGTCACTTCCCCGAATCGAACCGCTACAGTTGGGTAATTCTTTTACCGTACAAAGAAAAATACAGGCCCGAAGCTAAGGCAATAAGTAAAGTAAAAATAATGGGTAGGTAGAATCGTTTCATGTACTTACTTACAAAAAAAATGGAGTAGGTACTTAAATATTTTGAATATCTTGTGCTAATGTTAGGTTACTAATTTCTTTCCACCTATCTGTTACGCCTGGTATATGCAAAGTAGGAAACTAAACAAAAAAAAAAGTAAAAAGTAGCTAACTAACTACAACTATTACTGTAGATAATTATTATCACCACTCAACTACGTACCTATTACTAATTCACAATCCCATTGTCCCATCTAGTCCCACCACCAGTGGCCATCGAACACACAAGTCACAGGCTCATGCTTTTGAATTTAGGCGACTACACAAAGGTAACAATCAATTTTATGAAGACTAGCAGTTATTAGGTAATGTAGGTACCTACCTACATAAATTATTATTTATTTACAAATTAATGATCATGCGGTTGGGAATATTGTTATTTACTTAATTTAAAAACAGTATAGTACCTACATGATGCATTCACACAAGTATTATACACTACATAAACTTACAAAGATAACGTTTATGAAATTGTTTAAAACTAATCTTAATCACATTAAGAATAAAGTTTAAGCTTGATTGCCAACTGTATAATTTATAGCACAACTTGTAAATGTTATCTTGGAATACGACTTTATCTGAGGTACCTAAGGTTGAGTTTTGAATGGGTGATATTTGTAACGATAAAAGCAGTTTTCACGGAGCTCTGTGAGCGAGCGGAGTAGACGCAGCTGCCCCGCCCTCCCCGCGGCCCGCGTCGCCGCTCTCTCCGCGCGCCCCTCAGGCCCCGCGCGTGTCGCGGCGCCAAAGAGTAAGCAAATACGAAAGATTGTCTTTAGTGTTTATCCTATTTTGCCTTCATTGTGGCTGCATCTTGTAGGAATCTAAATCCGAATTATTTGATTTTAGTAGCTGTACTGGTTTTACAAAGTATAAAATAACTTTAATTTCGGAAGTCGGTGTTTTTGGTTGTTTATTTGTTTTTGACACCCGACTTCCGAAATTAAAGTTATTTTATACTTTGCAGTGTTTTTTTATTTGGAAGTAGCTAGTACTTTTTTGTAAAATTTTTGTTTATTTTACACCACAGGAAAGTCACAAGAAAGCAAAATACGCAATTTCGTTTTCTTGGATGCAGGGTTGGGCAGTATTTGAATTATTTGTAATTCATTAAATTAAAAATAATTCAAGTACTGCTTATCGTAATTTTATTAAAATACAAATAGGTACGCATTTGGTGTTTGTATTTCAATTATTTCTTTAAAATGAAATTTGTATTTCAAATATCAAAATGGTAAGCAGCCGCTCCATATAAAATACTGGTATTCAGCTGAATCCGGTTTGACTGGGAGCCGACCCCAATAAAGTTAGGAGAAAAGGCTAGGCAGATGATGATGGCTTCAAAATACAATACATTTGAACATTGGGTACGTTCTGCAGAAAACAGCGAAAACAGAGCAACCTTTTTGCTTACTAAAGCTATCAAGGCTTTAGTAAGCAAAAAGGTTAATCTATCCTGACACCTGACTGTATTTTGTATTTCGTATTTTAAATACATGCTAGTTTGTGTTTTGTAATTTGTATTCTTGCAAAATGTAAATTCTTGCAAAAATAATTTGTATTCTTGCAAAGCATGTATTTTGCCCAGCTCTGCTTGGATGACATATTGTTTTTAGCTAATTTGATTTAAAAACGAAACTACTGACCGATTTTGATGAAATTTCTATGGGACCAATCGGAAATTATATGCTTTCACATAAAAGAAGAACTTTTCAAATCGGTTCATAAACGACGGAGTTACGAGGTAAAAAACATTAAATTATAATAAAAAATATACAACTGAATTGAGAACCTACTTCTTTTTTTTTAATTCGGTTAGTAAGTAGTTTTTGTTGTTGTCTTCAAAACAGAACTTTTGGTTGTATTTTTTTTTTTAATGCTCTGTTGCCATCAATTTCAATGAAGCATGAAGCTCTGTACCTATTTTGCGCGTCGTAATAAGATAAAACTCTCTCAGCAAAATGACAGGAATTCGTTCAGTTATATTCAAAACTATTACTAATATTATAAAGAGGAAAGATTTGTTTGTGTGTTAGTTTGTTTGTTTGAAATGAATAGGCTCCGAAACTACTTTACCGATTTGAAAAATTCTTTCACCAATAGAATCCTACATTATCCGTGATGGTCATAGGCTATAGAATATTTTCAAAAACGTTAGGAATCCGTATGAAAACTTCGATAAAGTACCAAGGTGTGAAAAAATCCTTATATCGCGTACGCTGCGGAATCTATTGACAATAGAGCAAAGTGATGTTCTACAGTTTAATAGAAGTCATCAATGTCTACAAAAAAGTCCGCGATACCAGATGTCTAACTATTATGGTCACCATGACCGCTTTTTGTTTAAATTATTCAAGAAAATCCCTGGTGATATGAAAAAATTGTGATTTCGGTATCATGATATTAATCCTTATCCATTTAAATGGTTTGATAATTAAGTTTAATGATAATTAAATTGATTATGTCCGTGTAAATAACACTTTAAATTATTCAAATCGGACCTTTCGTTCAAAAGTTACGACGGTAATAAACATGCTCGAAGTAAGAAAAATGTCGCGGCTTGAGCGAACTGGGGAGAATCGTATCAATGCTTGGTCCGATGAAGTTAAAAATGATTTCGATAAAACAATAAGAATAACAAATGTTTGGATTTTTCGAAAATAAACTCGGTACATACATAATAAGGGGTGAAGCAGGAGTGATTAAGTTTTTAAGGGAGGACATTATTGCTTGCTTCAATTTACGTCGGAATTCTATGAACAAACTACAAGTGGGATAATTGAAACAGATGTACCTAACAATTTTTGCATAATCAACCCCTGACGGGCTGAACGGGTTGAACAGTTACGCTGAACGGGCTCGAGACAAGTGAGATTCTGTCAACTGTGGCGTGGCGTAGGCGATTGTCAAGACGTCAAAAATGTATGGGATTGACAGATGCTATCGAAATGTCACCTGATCAAATTCCTACATTTTGGCATTTTGACAGTCGCATTCGCTAATTAAATGGCACATTGTCTAGGGCCTGCTGAGACCATAGAATAAGTAGAAATGGCTAAGTAAATACTTAATGAAAATCGTTGTGCTTAATTTTCCAAAACTAACCTTTGTAGGGGGTATAGGGGGTGTTGAAGTTTGTGGAGTAGGTACCTACTAAATCCACGCGGACGAAGTTGCGGGCGAAGTGCTAGTTCAAAATAAAAGTAAATATAGTTATTTATGACACTATTGCGGTAAGTTGGTTTTTACAAACAAGTAGACGAATGTAAGCCCGAGACGAAGTACAATTAATGTTTGTTCAGTGCGGGAATCAAACCCGCGACACGCAGCGACGCAGCGCAGCAGTCGATCACTCAACCACTGCGCCAACCGTGTCGGTTAGTGCTATGCGCCTTGTAGCATCGTCTCCCTCCCACCCACAACAGAATCATGATGGTTTTAAGACGTCATAGTAGGATCCGCCCGACTTCGCTTACTACGGAACATAGGCACCTCTTTTATCGTCCCAATACCCACGAACAGCTGATACTACAAGCCCTAAAATTCAGAAGAGAAGAAGACAATAGAACATCAAATTTACTTTAAACTTACGCTTCGATCAGTTAACAATTCAACATCAAGCGGCGCCAAAACTTGTTATTGTCATATCAATGCGTAAGTTAACCCACTGTTTACGTTAAGTTTATTTAACTACGAAGCTTTTTTAACTACGGTATTATTTTAATTTATTCTCCACTTTTCAAATTGCCTAATACCTAATATTTTACCTAGTGATTATCAGTGTTTGATCTCTTCTCTGTATAATGGCTATGATGGAGCGTAAGGTGTTCGGCTATTGAACTGTTTGCCTAGCTTACTATCTGTCTGGCATAATCTATGTAGCAGGCGGTCCGCGGCTCGCGCCGCCATTCTGGATATTTTGACGGGAAGGTCGGTCACGTGACTCGGCGGCGGGCGCGGGCGCGGCGCGCGGGGCGCCGGCTAGACTCTCCAGTAGCCGAGCCATCCGTCTGCTGCTTTGACTGCGGCCGGTCGCCGGAATCCACGCCCCAGTCTCACGCGTCCGCATCTATTACGTACCACTTCGTTCTGATGCTACGCGGACTTTTTGTATGCAGTCTGCTCACATTCTACGAATTTCGCGTGTATAGTGCGTATTGTACAATTTTTTTCCAAAAAAGTGCGTCTGTTTTGTGACAAACTGAGGTTATTTGCGTATTTTTTGCACGGGTGTGCGTGCGGCGACGGGGCGGAGAAGCCGGCGGCGAGCGGCGAGTGCTCGGCCGGGCCGTCGCGACGGCACACTCGCCTCGGCAGACATGTTTCGGTCGCGGCCGGAGCGCGTCGTGCGTGCAGGCGCGTAGGCTCGCTCGTGACATGCGCCTGCCGAGCCGCAACGATAGTGGAGGTGATCGAACATGGATGTAGTGACGCCGCACATCACCTCCGTGCTGAAGACATACCAGGCGAGCGCGCCGCGCAGCCTGCAGGGCCCGGGCTGCGGGCGCGCCGAGCCGCGCGGCGACGTGCCGCCGCCGCCGCCGCCGCCCGCCGCGCCGCCGATCCTGCTCGCGCCCGACCCCGTGCTGGGCGAGCGCGGCGAGACGCTGCTAGAGGGCGAGCCCATCTCGTGCTTCAGCGTGGGCGGCGAGCGGCGGCTGTGCCTGCCGCAGATCCTCACCTCGGTGCTGACGGACTTCACGCTCGAGCAGATCAACCGCGTGTGCGACGAGCTGCAGATCTACTGCTCGCGTTGCACGCCGGAGCAGCTGCACGAGCTGAAATCGACGGGCGTGCTGCCCAAGTCTGCGCCGTCGTGCGGGCTCATCACGCAGACGGACGCCGAGCGGCTGTGCGCCGCGCTGCTTCACGCGCCGGCGGCGGCGCGCCCACACAAGCTGCCGGGCTTCCGCGTCTACCACGAGTGCTTCGGGGGCGCGCGGGGGGTGTGCGCGGTGGAGCTGAACCTAGTGCAGTGTGTGGAGTGCCGGGCGCTATACACGCCGCGGCGCTTCGTGTGTCACTCGCACGAGTCGGAGCACCGCACGTGCCACTGGGGCTTCGACTCGTCCCGGTGGCGCCGCTTCCTGCTGGTGGCAGACGAGGAGGCGGAGCGCGACAAGTGCGGCGTTCTGCTGGACGAGCTGGCGGCGCGCGACGTGCAGCCCGCGCCGCCGCCTGCGCCCGCCAAGCAGAGCCTGCCCTTGAAGAGGAAACAGGTACCTACGGTCATGTTTACTTTCTAGCCTAAACTCACGTTGTGTTGCTCATCATATTGCAGACAAACGACCGATTCCTTGTCCAACTTTCACCAGTTTCCCCGGCTGCACCTTTAGGTCGACCGCGAAATGGTCACCTCAGAGGTAATGGGGACCATTTATTACGGAAGTGCATATTTTTTAGTCGGTACCAGTCTAGTAAACAATGCCGTTCAACATTATGAAGTAGGTAGGTAATTAAGCCATTGATTGATGATGCGTCGGAAGTACCTACCTAGTCCTCCGTCTACATTCAGAGTTCACTTTCATTTTTATAAACATTACTGATTACTGATTCCAATAGGAATCTTAATAGAAATCTATTTTGAAAAGAGCAAAAGAAGCTGTGAAGAGCTTGAATAGGAACTATAATTATACTGAACAGAAGCTTATTCTTTTGATTCTGATCCATCCGAACGCCAACTAACCTACCTAATTCCTAATGCAATTAAGTATGAATGAGTAAAGTAAACAGTAGGTACACATTCTACTCAGAACTAATCATAATGCAACTCAGATTAGGTGGGTTGCCTCTATACCTCTACCTCTACTCATTTAAAACAGAACCTAACAAAGGCACGGCGTCATTCAGCCTAACGAAAGCGCTATTAATTTAGCTGCAATGCACCGTCCGTTTAGATGACGGCACATTTCCGCGTCCATTGTGCTCATACCTGCTGATTATCATCACAGATACCGAGCGGCCGGTATTACCTACCGAGATAAATAGTGTTATCACACCACCGGCCAGTGTCACACAAACATGTGCATTCAATACCTACCTACTCATTGTTAGCGAAATGACGTATTGTACCTAACCGCAAAATAATTATGCAATGTGAATTGATAAATGTGGCAGACGTAGACCTAGTTATAAAGTGCGGTAATTCCGATTTCGTTGGAAAGCATGATTGATAATTTTGTAGACCTACGAAACACCCAATTAGATGATAAATCAGCAGGACTGTAATAAAATCTCCGTAAAAATATTGTTGAAGTGAGCTGTCAAATCAGCACTTTGACAGATTCTATCAAACAAAAATCCAATGGCATGAGTTCCGTAGACACAAGTAAAGCAAAGCCGCAGTAAATCCCAAGATCCAATAGAAATGAATCGTAACGACGCAGCAGCTGTGGCAAAGCGACTGTTTATCCACAAACGATTGTTTATATTTTATTTGTTTGTATTTTTGAGTCTGCGAAACTTACTTTGTTTAGTCTACTAACCACAATCGTAATGAAAGGTCGCTGCGTCTGCCACGACTTGCATTCTAGCTTTGATCACGAATGTCCCACTAATATTACACTTATTACGATAAGTATTAATTGTCTTTACTTACATTAAAATACAAAAATTGTGTGCCAATTGAATTTAATCATTGATACATTTTGAGAAGAACAGTACATAAATACTTCAAAAAAATATTACGTATTCCGGTAATGAACTATCATTTATTTAATTTATGTCATGCCAATACCACAAAATATGCGAATCTAATTATACTCGTGGTAGTACCTACATAAAATACTTATTACAATAAATTCAATTAATTTCTGTTGAGATACAAGTGTTTCTGCGCTCGTTAGTAATAAATTAAATAATTAATTAACGGTTTTATGTCTGCCAGCCCTGGACATGCCACGTGATTACTGGCCTAAACAAAGCGATGACCAATCAATACCTACTCGGAACAGACACCTCCGAACATGGTAGACCTCGCCATTATTATCATTGACTAGCTTTTTCCTTCCCGATGCTCAGACATGACCTAGTTTCTATCTAGAGCATTAAAAAACAAGGAATGTACTACATTCCAGACAGAATACGAGACGACCTTTGCCCAATTTTGCGATAAAACTTAATGTTAACTAACCATGATAAAGGCGTTTTCGCATTCAGCCGGTTCACCGCCATTTTATGTTTAGTCTGAATAATTTTATTTATCTGGGGATTTGCAAAAACAACTTAATCAGTTGTTAGATAAAAATATGAATGTTACAATTAAATAAAAGATATGTGTCTGTTTTATAGTGTTTACCAAGTTCTTATTGGCTAGACTTGACTCAGTTTTGCAAACTGCGCAATGTTTTGATCACACGTGTTAACGTTTACGCCCTACAGCATTTCATACAAACTACTTACTTTCAAGTTCCTTCTATTTTTTCGAAATGAATGAAACTTGGTGTGCATACGCTGTGATACGCTAGATATCCAGATCTAAATAGTTAGTACAGAACATTTTCGAAAACTTAAAATCGCTCTCTCTCTTCCACTAAACTCTTTTTCGAAAATGTTCTCTACTATTTAAACCTGGATATCTAGCGCATGCATACCAAGTTTAACTAAAATTGGTTTATTCATTTCGAAAAATAAGGACTTGAAAGTTTGTATGAAATGCCGTAGGGCGTAAACGTTCGTAAGCATTTTTTTACGGAGGAACAAAAATGTCTGTTTGACATATTTTCTAAACAAAAGCTGTCAAAACCGGTATTGTCCACTTCTATTTCTCAGGTATCTGACTACGTAATAAAAAAGCCATTCATTTCATTAATATTTTCTAAATCAGCGACTATCCCTAAACGACTCACACAAACAGTGTTTTGACAGGATGTCATCTCAATTTTCTAGGTATCTTCGTAGCTCTAAAATAATAATCATGAGAAGAGGTATCATTTTTGTAGAAGTTAATGATGATAAGTGACAGTCGCCACAGATAAAATTCGCATTGTTGGGGTTATTTAATTACTCAACACCCGGATTTAGATTCTTGGAAAAAAAAAATCTACAATAATTTAAAACATGGTCGAGGGCATATAGATAATAATAATATCTATGATCGAGGGCTAGTAAGTATTTGTATTTCTTCTTTTCGAGTCGATTGTTATTTTTTTAGATAGTTTGGGACCAGTAGGTGGCCACGACGACGGCGCGTTGTGTTCCACACGCGACTCAAAGAGATGTCGATGAATCCAGAGCCTGCTAGGGTTGCGGAATGTGTTCCAAAGAGTCAATGCGGCCCTAGGACGCAAAGGGCATTCAGAGGAACATGGATGGATTTTAGTCAGTAATTCTGACACTCCGTCCAGAGCGGAAGAAGTCAATAATTTGATTCTCACTGGCTACGTTAATATTGGTTTCGTGTTAGAATCTGCTCAAAGATTATGAGCATTAGAGAATAAGCATTCGTTCTCTGTCTAATCCATCGTCATCTTAGAAAGGTACTTAAGCCTTATCCCTTGGGTATATGACCAGAACGTAATGTTTAACAAAGTCCCTGTTTATGTATCTTCCACACAACGTTATACACCATATCCTTCACATAGCTTCGGGAAGTGACATGATGAGCAAGCAGTTGTACCGAGTCTCATGTTACGTAAATAGCTCAATTTAAAGCTGGCAATCAGCTCATCTGTCAGACAGTAACCTGTTTTAGTTGACTCACTCACTACTTGAAGTACTTGCTCATGTCATGTCTCAGGAGTCTGGAGCCTTAGATGTATTGAAGACTTCCAGGTTTCTCATGATTAGCATTAGTTTTATGTGAGCACCTGGTTGGTGTTTTACAAAATGTCTGGCCACGGAACCAACTCGATGCCACCCAAAACGTGAACTCCTGAGTGGCTGAAGTGATTTCAAGAAATCGCATATAACCAAGCCTAATTAAAATCGCAAAATCCACGTAAAATATCGTTCAACTCCGGTGCTGTATATCAGTAATGGACTGGCCACTCGATATAGATAACTTAAAGCCTATAATTTCCTCGATCCAAAACCGATACACCATTGATATTACGGTAGCAAATTACGATTCGATCGCTTCCATCAACGATACAAAAACGGGTTACGGTTATCTTAAGTGGCTGTAACTGCGCCGCACGTCGACAGACATGGCGGAGTTGCCATTACACTAAATGCATACATAATGGAGCCCTAAGGGTTAGACATACACTGTAAAAGCAAGGTAAACGTTACGTCTAATGAGTCGAAGAAAACCGCAAGAGAATCAGACCTGTCATCGGTAACCGAGCACTTCGTAATAAGGACTAGCAAATATTAAAAACTAAGGCCGAAATTTGTATCGTACGTTAAACGTATGAATACTCGTGGTACGAATGAGTGCGCAAACTGAATGTTTTCTCCTTCAAATTGGCAGCAATTTTATTATATCGGTTTCGTCTCCTTGGTGCGATCAACCCACGAAATCGTATAAAAAACACAAAAAGTTTGGACTTTTTTCGGAAGTCGTCGGACGTATTCGTGCGAAAACGCATTCAAAGTGCGGCGGCCGGCCTGAAGCTATCTCGCTTTTCATACATTGTAAGCTCTTTGAGTGTCCATTCGTCTAGCATACATAATTAATAATACCCTAAACAGATCCATCAAGCTTCATTTTGAACTACTGTCCGGCCCCACAATATTGATCCCCCTGGATGAAAACGTCACCCCTCAGGATCAACAATACTATCAAGAGCCGTGCTAAACAATGGCGCGCTCGTTTAACACACCGTCTGCGTTCCACTCAGGCGCAGCTCGGGGTGTTCTTACGCGAGCGTGTCATATATGCGCGGTGCGAGGCTCGTAAACGACGCATGCATGAGCGCATTATCTTTCAAATAATCGTCGCTTGCAGTTTTGACATTAATGAAATAGGCGCATATTCCAAAACGTAAACTCCAACTCCAACATGAGCACGAAAATGTCAATGAAAGCTTGTCTAATTGACGTTTTCGTACTCGAGAGATGAGCAAACAAATGCAAAAACTTCAATTTATGACAAGCTCCGATGGAGTTCGAGTTAAGTTGGAGTTTACGTTTTGGAATTTGGGCCATGGAGTCTCCAAAAAGGATATTTTAGGAGTTGAGTAATGTTCTATTCTTCCAATCGTTCAACTTCAAATGGCTAAATTACAAAAAAAGAACTGGATATGTTTTGTCAAACCCCAAATCGGTCGAGCTTTCTGCAACCTCTTCCTATATGAAGTAGTTATCTAAGTAACATTTGATTTCAGAATAGATAACATACGCAGCCTAAGTAATTCAGTACAAACTTGCGTTCATCGGCGCGCGGCGTACAGACAGAACTATTCAAATGCTACAACATTCTATTGAGGAGAACACATCCCGCGCCATTATTCTTCGGTCCCACATACCTTCATTGTAAGAGGGACGGGTGTGGCACTGTGGCCCGCAATCAGCGCTACACTTCACCTCTTACCATTTGTAATAATTTAGGCAAATTGTGGTTTCGCCCTTCTCGCACTACGAAATAAAAACACAAAAAGGTCTCAGGCAATATAATTTACGAGGAAAACGTTTCTTTACTAAGAGGAACTCGTGGCTAAACAATATCTAACAGCCACACGGGTCGATCTTTAAGGTTAAGCAACGCTTGCGAGGTCGGCCCGTGGATGGGTGACCATCTTAACATACCGAGATTCCTGTTGGTCCCTGCTGTCATTAGTAGATGTTGTCTTTGTAGACAGTCGTTTTGTCAGAAGTCAGGAAATGTGGCACCCATCTTGCCAAGGGGTATTGTGTTAAGTACCCAGTTACTGGGTTCTGGAGGTCAGAGAAGTCAGTCGCTACACGTATAATACTGGTATTCACCTGCACCCGTTAAGACTGGAAGCCGACTCCAACATAGTTGGGACAAGGCTAGCCAGATTGATGTAGTAGACTTTAACATTGAAAGTAAACAAAGATTGTGGTCTTTTAGGCAGTCTGTAATCTGAACTTTTGTAGTTGGGGAAAAAGCTGCACGTAGAGTCTTGCCGGTTGAAATTCGGCTTGTATATTCCATATTAAATTGTTGCACATTTAGTTATGATGACTTTACCACAGCACTACTATAATAAACATCACATAGGTTATTAGCAGGACAGTCCACTTACCGAGCCCCAAGTCTCGAGTAATTGACTATTCACCGCTTCTAAGAAACTGTTGATTAGGTACGTTTCGTTCTAGAAAACAACTCGCGACTAGTATTTCGTTGCGATAAATAAATATATTGTCATTTAACGTCTAACAAAAATCAATAACAACCAAGTGAAAGTTACCGTTGTACAGTCAGAGAAAAGTTCTGACAATAGCCTGAAAAACATTATTGTCATGAACTCAAGTAGCCGTTTTAAACCTGATTTCTATTTCTAAGTAAACGACTAGATTCGTACGCGTGTATGTTGGTTTGACTCGAGTTCTAGAAACGGATGATACAAGTGTTTAACAGAAGGGTAAAAATTCACAACGTGTTAATATCACAAATAGATATAAGAACTATGGACCTACAGAGGCCGTAGAAAGATCTCTATTTGGCGTAAGCGTTTCTACCGAGAGACCTTGCAGGATTGGTCCCTCTTCGTCTTTGTCAGCTGTGCACCTTCTGTTTCTATCTTCGTGTGTTTAGCTAGTTGGTAGGCTACAAAGTATTCTGAATGTCATGCGAAGTGAACGGAGCCGCGCCTGCCGCGAGCGCCAATCGCAGGCCGCAGCCGCCTCGCTCGCCTCACCTTCCACGATTACTTGGTCAATGTTCTACGATCTGCATTCTGTAATTAGCGAGTTGGATGAACGGTTCTTTAACAAGCTTCCATCTTTATTAAAATACGCTGACGAGGTACCTATACTGTTTCATCACGGCTAAACAAGAACATGCGATATTCGCATGGTGTTACTGTAAAAAAGGTCGCAATAAATTAACGAATAACAAACGGAGTCTTTTCCTCGAGAATTCATTGTTCTATGGCAGCAATAAAGGAATTATTTGAACGTCCGAAAGTACGTCCATAGTTCCAGTTTACCGTCTAATTGCGTCAAGGATAGGAAAGAATCCGGAATTTCCGAGCGGGTGATTTATAAAAAAAGTTTCTAGCCCGGGCAACATTGTCGCCTAATCTTCGAATACCCTCGCAATTGTTGGGATCTTTGTCCGTGGGCTTAGCGCCTACACCCGATATTTTCCCTTAGTCCCCAAAACGCGCGCGTGTAAGTAATCGACGGATCCCTCCCACTGCCTCCCAGCTCTCGACGAGTTCCTCCCGGGACGGGTAGGTACTACGGGCTCGGGTAGTAAACTGTCTTGAACTCAATTCCAAGTCTTCAAGCTGAAAACTTCTTACGTATAAATTGTGAATTGATCCTTATTAAGTTTCAGGGTTTGAACCTTGAGTGCTATGAACCAAGTGAAGTTGTATGTTGTATTCCCTGGGGTGTATAACTTCTATGTTAGCACGCGATACGGTATTTCTGTATTAATTCATATTCGTAGTATTCCATCTATAAACTACAGAAAACCGAGTTCAATTCGATCGCGGCCTATCCTTGAACTACACACAAAAGGTCGCTTGATCTCTACAAATTGCTAACTACTGGAGCTTAAAAGTTCTCTGAACCCGTGTAAGTCTTCAATTATTATCACCGAGTGTAATTATGAGTGGGTACTACAGTGCTTCGGTACCACCGCGCGTCGTGCATATTACAATGTAGCCCTATGTATTGTGCAAGCCCAAGCCCTCGGCAGCTAGGGTACTGCAGACACCGCAGGGGACTCGTACGTACAGATAGCAAAATAAACCATTCACACTGTATTATCACTCAATTCACTCATGAACTCGCTACCTCACTAATGTGAATATTAAATGACATTGAACTGTAGTACAGCTGATTCTATTCTCGCTTCTTTATGACCTTATTTTCATAATCAACGTTTATATTAGTCTTGGGAAAGAGCTAATTCGATTTAAAATATTCACGTTTATTAATAAATAATAATGTTTATTGATAATTTAGTCACATAGTTTTGTTTCAACTGTAGTGACTACGCGGTCTATTGTACACATTTTGTGGTTTACTCCTTTAATAGTAACCGTACCACGTACGCCATAAATAGTTAGCTTTACCTTCATTTTATTATCTCTTATCTCAACAACACAATAGTAATTTACTCAACGTAATGTGCGAAGTGGTTTCCCACACGGCCGAGGTCAAAAGCGCAAATATATCTAAAGTTAAAAATAGTTTGTATTTAGTATGCCAACCCTACCCCTACACTTCAAAGCATGCAAATTGAATGCGAAACATATGAACGCGGTACATTTACTTTGCATAACCCAACCGGTTTGAGAATCCGCTCTGTGCACACGGTTTTAGGTGTACACGATAATCTTTATAACTTGGTCGGATTACGAGCGTTATACATATCACGGCTGAGCAGAAAGGCTAGAAGTTTAAACGCTAGACGCTTTTAAATAGATGACGCCGTGATTTAGCCGGTTACCGCGCTTAGCAACAGCGGCCGTGTGATTTGTAGTTATGCTTGTTTATAGACGTGCGAGGGCGACAAGCAGACCGAGTGGTTTCAGTTTTATTTAACGCGGAAAAAGTGTTCGGAAAAATATTTCTGACATTATCAGCGGCGTAATTACTGTCACTTCGAAACCTATAAATTGTCGAAGTTGGAACTTACACCGTTCTTGACGCCAAAATGTTTTTTCTAGGAGGAGGTGAGGCAGAAAACAGCAGACGTCGCGTCAAAACATTATATAAAAATACTTTACTTTTCTGTGAACGATGAATTATTGTCAATTTATTTAAGGGGAAGCACGCAACTGCCCTTAGATTGAAGCGCTAGGTAAGCAAAGTTACAAGGGAAAGGGTCAACAGTCAACACATTGAGTAAACACGGGATGGGCCTGCACACCCCGCTAGTGCATCGTTAGATCCCCTCTAGGGATAGCTTTTAATTAAGACTCGGCTTTTACAAGTTTGAAGTTCCTAAGCTTTGATTTTTGTGAATGCCAAAAACGGGGGAGTAGGTGTAGATATGTACTGTAATATGGTGCATTTATGATTTTCGGAAGCCAGAAAATCTAATTCCAGTCTTGCCAAGAAGTACTGCGTTACCCAGTTACTGGTTGTGGAGGTCTGGTAGGCAGCCGCTCCACGTAAATGACTGGTATTGAGCTGAATCCGGTTTGACTGGAAGCCGACCCCAATATAGTTTGGAAAAGGCTAGGCAGATGACGGTGCATTTAGGAACCATTCTTTCCGTCTAAAATAAGTAACAATGTACAGAGATAAGTTCTGAATACTTTATCAACCTCGACTCGCAACTCTGCGAATTTAAAACGAACACGTTTCGTTTATGGCATCGTGCAACGAGGTGCCAAATTGACCAATGAAACACAAATAACTACCTACATATTTACCGTCGTAAAATACTTCTAAAATAATAACTGTCGTAGAAACCGACACTTTAATGTTTCTTAAATAAAATACAAATTAATAAAAGTTTAGTGCCGTTAGTCAGCTTTGTTAAATAAGTCAAACTGTCAAAACGATTGAAATAAATTCGCATCCTCTTCTAGAAAAACACGAATCCGCATGTCTGTAGTTCATTGCACCTTGTTGTATCTATTGTTTAGTTAGCAGATAAACACCGAAAACCAGGTTTTCTGTTCGGCACGTGTCATCGATCAAAGATACTGTTAGCGAGAAATTATTTACTTGCAAACGTTGCTTGCAAACAAAGAAGTGGAACTAATTTCTGTCTACTTATTTTGACATTTTTTTTAAGGCTGAGCTTTAAGTAAAAATTAAAATAGAAGATGTAGATTTGCTTTTACATTAAATAACCAAGACTTAGTTTTTTAAAGGTTCCGAACATCGCAAAAAACGGAACCCTTTTAGGATCACTCGGGTGTCGGTCTGTCCGTCTGTCATAGCCATTTTTTTCCGAACCTACTGGATCGACTCTGTTGAAAGGTACACATTTATATGAACTTTTGTAACCAAAACACAAACGCGTTACGTAAATAAATAAATTCTGAGTATGGCGGTCACTTTCGGGGAAAAAATAGAAAAAAAAAAAAAAATGTTTTTTAAACTGTACCGTGCATATTCCGATAATGAAATACGATGCTTTCGAAGGTCCCACTACAGCAAAATACAAAAAATCATAATAATTATAAAAAAAAAATATCCTAAAAATATTAAAACATCTCGAAATTACCTCTAATTTCACAAATCGGTGCTACTGAGATTTTATTTTCTCTATTTCACCCTCTTGAACATTTTTTTGAAAACTTCATTTATATCACCTTTAATTAGAACCAAATATGTAATACCTGATACCGTATTTTTGCGGACTTATTGGCTCCACTACAAGTCAATAAACCACATTTGCACTATTGCGCGAAATATTTATTTAGCAAGTTGAGAACTCGTTAATTACAGGTTCTACTTTTAAAAATTAGAATAAAAAGTGTCAAGCGTACTAAATACACCAAACACTAGCAAACACCTCAAGAAAATTCTGGTGAATAGCTACTTAGATGCACGGGGAAAATAGAATTAAATGTTATCTTTAAGAATAGTTTAAAATGTTACTAGAGTGTATACGATGACATTAGGATAAAGACTTTAATATAAGCTGCTTTACATTCCCATTATTTTCTTCCATTTCAGTAAAAACTAGTACCTACCTACTAGCTGACATTGTTAGCTGACCTGTTGCTAGACTAAATTAAGACATTATTCATAAATTATATTTTTAATGTATTATTTTTATGGCAAAAAGCACTCACCATTACGAACTTTTATGACTGCCTTCTTTATAATGCTAGCGTGTACTTAAATTAATATCAAAATTTTCGGAACATGTTCTCTAGATGTCAGATTTAAAAGAACGCATATTAATATTTAAGTCTGTATTCATTTTGACACTAATTATTTATTAAACTTTTTTACATTCGCACAGTAATACCCGAATGAATAAAATTAGTAACACATCGCGGCTTTTTCTTAAAATATAAAAGTAAATACCATAGACAAATGTAAGTTTTTACTCTAAATAAAATACGCCGCGACATGGCTGGCTGGTTTTACAAAATATCCGCCTGTAGAAGTTTTGTCATAGATAGAGACCAGCTGTTTATAATAACTAATTTAGAATCGTAATTATCACAGTATTATGTACGTTGATATTTACATAAACTACGTAGTTTATGTAAATTCGTATGCGTCGGGATCTTTATCAAGTAAGAATTGTGGAAATAATGAGGCGTCAGCGCAACAGTTGCTGGGAGATGTTACATTATCATTTTGTGGCAGTGTTTAAGATATTTAAAAAAAAATGAGGCTATTCCTTCTCCAAACGACATAAAACGTCAAATTATGAAATGGAGTCCATTTATATTATTATATCATAGTTCTTTCTTTATTGATGATACTTGTTTAAATATTAATTAGTAGAGCGTTGTTTATACCACGCTAAACAAGTGTGGAAACGCAAGAATGTGTCTTCTTTAAAGTATTGTACATATAAAGTTGTCTATAAACAATATGTTAAAGGAGACACATTTTTATAAGGTTTCTGTATCGACAAAACAAATTAGTAAAATCTAGATAAATTCAAATAAATGATAAAAATAAACGTCATGGCTAGGGTGTTCTTATTATACTAAGAAGGTTTTACAATGATAATAGTCACACTCACACATAGGATGGATAAGTAGCCTTAGCATTGATAGTGATAGGTATTAAAGGCAGAAAAACATCACTTAGAAACACGAAGCATTAGGATAACTGGAAGCTATCTTAATTTACCCTGACTAATCGTCGCGCCAAACTCTGCCGAGGATAAAAATAGGTAATTTAGGTAGTTACAAAATGGCTCCATCTAGAAACAAAGAAACATAATAATCTTTAATCTAATACGCAATCACATCTGTGGTTCTCGACACGCAATTTAGAACGGCCATTTTTTTCATAGCACTTTGTTTTAAAATATTGTCTTAAATAAGGTAATCGCGCTCCAAGAACATCAATTTAAATGTAAAAAGTAGAGTAGACACTGAGATTTTGGTAATTTATTTAAGTGGGAAGTAGATTATATTACAAGCGACCTCACAATGCGACCATTTTTCATAGAAATTGTTCAACTGATAATGTAGAACATTTACTATAAAAATCGATTGACGCATCGTGTCTATCTGCGCCTTCCTCAACAGACTGCACTGGGGCAAAAAGAGATGTGATGAATATCGATAATAATTATCTTCACATATTTGCTAGTTGACACTGCAATACGTCACACCAAAAGAAAATAAAACCAGCCAATATTATAAAATTATAGCTTTTCCAGAGCATATGAAATATTGTAATCAGCTTCAAGACTTCAAACTGCGCCGTCGTCGTGCGAAGACTTATTTGTAATCGTCTCGCTTTTATAGTTCCAAGTAATTCATACATGAAACTATATTTTGTCGGTAATATGTTTAAAAGAATGATTAATTAATAACCTTAATAATTGGACACAGACGTTAATTAAGATAGTAGGTACCTAAGTTTATTGTCCGTGCACTCTATATCTGTACTTCGCTAGATAAAAATAAGTGCCTAATTAATCTTACTAATTGAATAAGAATAAGAATTTGTATAAAAAATGGTACATTTAAGATCTTATTAAATATAGGATTAGGATCTGACATGTTCCGCCATTCACTGACAATACTGGCATACAAATATTCGAACAATAGTTAAAATCCACTGCTCAGGGCCTAAACCACCAACTCTTAAAGCAGTATTACTTTAATATTACTTCCAGTGGGAAAGAGACGGAGCTATACGTCCTGTATAGCACCGTCTCTTTCCAACTGGAAGTAATATTGAAGTAAAACTGCTTTAAGAGTTGGTGGTTAGGCCCCTGGATTTACACTTAGTTGTATTGGCAGTGTGTTGTATACATATACCTAATAATAATTGTGTATACTAGCTAAACAGAATATTTTATGTAAAACCTAGAATGTGGTCTTTTTGCCCCACTTAGTGCAAGCGGAGCAAAAATACCAAAGCAAGACTAAATAGGTTTAGCACTAAACATTGAAATCATCATTCTCTTTATTTTTCATCGTTTGAATATGACAGTCTCTTCTATATTTTGTAAACGTTTAGTGATTTTTGGGCTTTAAAGTCTAAATTCGATTAATATTATAATAGCTGAGATTTAAAATCAATTCCTTTTTCAATTCCGTATATTTCAGGAACATTTAGCTCTTCAATCATTAAAGCCGTCAAACTAATGACTCAGGCGTACGTGAAAAATAACAATTTTAATGGGAAAATCGTGTTCATTTCAGAATCGAAGTTAAAATAACCTTTTGAGCGCTCCTATCGCCGCCCAACTGGGGCTGCTTTCAGTGCGAAACAAAGGAATGCTCTTTTTTATTTATTTTTCCGTCCATTGAGCATTTCTGATGAAAGTGATAGGTGGTGGCTGGTCGAAAAAGAGCATTGTAAACTGCATTGTATTTCTTTTTCTGCTATTTTCTTCGACAGCGATATTTTCCTTAAAATCCTTTGGTTTTTAATTACTTTTCAGAACAATCTTTCTTCTTTTACGGTCCCCTTACCCTTTGATGTTATGTAACCTTAGCAGAAACGTTCTTTGTTTTATTGTTCTCTACTTCAAAATGAAATAATAACAGCTGAAGCCTCATAATATCAGTCACGCGTCAGTCAGTCTGTCACAATCGTTTATTATAAGTAGGGAAGCCACGTTCCTATTCATTGCCAACCCTTTTTACAATTGAGACTTGTTTCTGAAACATTAACAACCATTCCTTTTAACTTTCCTAAGTATTTTTGAAGTAGGTACACACATTTCTTTCTTTGAAAATCCGGCGAGGACTTTTCTCTTTTGTTGTTCCAGTACTTAGAATACAAATCGGTTGATTATTGCCACGCTTATAGTAACGTTTCAATTCGCTGACATCAATATCTGGACCCGAATGGACGATATCTTCCCAAAATGACGGCCATTTGCACGAATTTCAGAGGGAAACTGCTGTGAAGTATTCTTTGTGCTATAAATATTCTTACAGGTGATTCGTCGTAAGTTATGTATTGTAACTTTTCTTAGTATTTCATGGGGTCTTTTTGTAGGAGACATTGTAAAGTGCCCACTAATTTCATCATTGACTTATGGTCGTCTGTAAATACCTGAAAAATCCTTTGCATCAAAGATATTCATCACTATTGTGGGTATATTACTCGTACATGTACCCAAAAACTCTTTTCTATCTTGGGGAACATCCATGTTACACGCGTTTGTAGACTGATATGAATTTAGTAGTGACGTGAAACCTTTTGGCACAAAATATCTGCTCCATTTAATGGCCGAAGCGAGCGCAACACTGCTCCTTATAAGTCCAACAATGCTATTGCGAAGTAAGTACCGACAACTTTGGTCTAATGAGTTACCAAGAACGTTCAACAAATAGCTAGCGAAATCTTTGTCTCGGAACAAATGGTAGGGATGAATGACGAAAGCTTTGAGATAACGTTGGAAGTGTTAAATGGGTCCGTCGATGGCGGCGATGCTCCTCAAGCACTGCTCATTCTATTAAAGATATTGAGCGTGAATTTATGCGGAGCCAGTGATGGTAGCGAGTTGTTTGAACCCGAGTTCATGCTCAATGGGCAGCATTCGAATGATGATATGCAAGTAGATGACAGCGTTGCGTAATGGCGCCTGTACCAAGAGGAAAATGGGCGTCCGGTATAGGATTAAGAATGGATGTAGCGTTTGTTTACTGGAGCGACCGACTTAAACCAAGCCTCTATAAGTCCAATCCGGTATTCGGAACGATTCATCATAAGCACATTGTAGATAAATAACCCAACAAAGGGAAACGTCCGTCGTCCAAGAGATCCTTATCCCGTTCGAGTACAAGTAGGTAATCCTGTAAACCACAAAGGAATTCACCCATACAATTCAAACAGACAAACCGCTTTGGAACACAATAAATAAACAAACGTAATTCACACAAAGCGTGCCGGTGATATAACGTCATAACTCATCGAAAAACCTTCTCTAATACATCACGGGGCTATTTTATGGTAGTTTCACACAACCGTATCGGGCTATCCCATCGCAGGTGAAAGCATTTATACACGGTGTGTGTCGGGAGCAGTATGACATTTTTCATTTCCATGCCACCGCGCCGAGCTAAAATTATTATTCCCGGGTCGCCCCCCTCCACCCCTGGCCCGGTTTCTCTAAATGGGAGGGGGTGGGAGGCTCAGGATACGAGTGACGAGCGAATAGTCTCGCCCTACATCACCGTCAAACTTGCTACCGATCCAGAACTAAGGCTAATAAGCTGTAACATACAAACTACGACTCGTTGTAGATGGTTGTAGCCATCCACCTCAAGAACTATAAAAGTTTCCATGTTCCATTACGCCAAGCTGTATGTAGCTCGACTTTTTTACATTTAAATTGTGAATTTCAAGCAGCTCGTGGTAAATATTCATGGCAGTCGCTACTAAATTGGTGTAAGACGGCAAGAACAAGAGAGAACAAAAAACTGTGAACGCGAAAATGGCGACTTAACAAAAACAGAAGTGTCCCAGATGCTAGACGAACGATATTAGACCAGTGCTGGAAAAGAGAATACGAAAGTAGCTTAAAGAGTGGAAGTTGAACAGAACTTTGAAGACGAACTTAAAAGGTTCGGGACTCCAGACGATGATCTCTTGTGGCTTGTGGACACACTGAGAAAATGACTCGCATCGGAGCCCACTAGCTGCGAGATGAAACGCTGTATTTGGGTCAACTAGACTAGGGCACGCCTGTTTTTTTTTCACATGTTTCACTCACACCGTCGTTGACGAGACTGTTAACAGCCGTGAAAAAAAAAACATGCTAATTATGGTTGTTTTTTTTAAGTCTGTAAAACTCTTTGGTTTGACTGACTATATGCTACGTATTATTTTGTACAACCAATGTAGTGCTACCATTAGCACGATTATCGTTCTCATTGAGTGTTTCAGCCTACGTTGCTATGAAACAGACACTTCCAGACTACCTAATTGTCTTTTAATACGAGGCAGGTTATGGTAAGCAGATTCGCCACGTGTGAACTCGTGTGAAGCGTGTATCCAAGAATCTCTCCCATTAATATCTTCTAAGAACACACATAAAAGATGTTTACACTACCGACCACAAAGCCCCGATGATTATTTGTGTTTGAGAGCTAAATGGCTGATTGACTCCGAAATTAATGATCAGCATTTTAATCCTAAAACAAACAGTTACGCAATTCGAATGCGTTGAAGGCAAGTGGAGTTTGACAACTGCCTAATTATAAAAATTGGCGCGGTGACAAACAGCTCCCCACTCGCATACGTAAATAAACTAACGGAAAACCAGTGGGCAGTGTGAAATTACCAATATTGTGTGTTTGCAACACTCTGCGGTACTGAACACCACTCACTGCTATTAATCTTTCAGAGCTGGTGATAACACTCGCGGAAAAGCAGCTTCATACTGGAATAGAAACAAAAAATCGACTAATGAGGTTAATTACCTAGAAAATGATTATTTTATTAACCCTTGGGAAACTCCTCAGTTTCAGTAAAATAATATATCTTGGTTTCTAAGACATTTTTATTTCAAATGTTATTCTAGAAAGTGGAATTCTGCCATTATACTATGCAATTTCTTGAAGTAGAAATGTGCGTGTACGCTGTGTATAATTATGATGAACTTGTTCCGCTAATGGCTACTGATTCCAATCCAACGATAAAGAATTGCGTAGTCTTTTCCTCAATTTGTAGCTTAGCCTAGCATTCCAATTTCTCGTCTACATATATGACATCATAGCTACAAAAATCTGCGGTTCAAAAGAACTTCGGTAATTGAATGTGCTCGGTAATTATCTGCCATCACGATTGACTAAGCTCCTAAGCGCAGTCAGTCACGTGTCGCCTCACGCTTGCGCCTGCGCTGCCAAACTGCCAGCTCGGCGACTCCATGCCAATTCGAAACTTCCGCCGATGTCTTCCGCGACGTTTACGCTCGATAGTTACATATTACGCTTTTTATCGTGTCGTGAATGCATCCAGTTTTCCTACGCATGAGGGGTTCCGTGCAAGTTCGTTCGTGACCTGGTGCGAGTGACGTCACGTCTACCGCGGCCGCCGCACCGCCATGTCGTTGCGCCGTCTGCGCCCGCGCACGCCCCCGCCCCGCGCGTCCCGCTGTCTGACGGAGAACGGCTGACCAGTGACCTTGTCGCTCCGTCTCGCTCGCACCACTTAGTCATCGGCGGCACGAGCGAGACGCGAACACACCAACCGGTATTGGAACAAAGTTGTTTGTGCAAGAAAAGGTTTCTTCTCTTATTTATTTAAATGTTTTCAAATTCGCTTTGTAATGTAATAATGTGGTTGAGACGTTTGTTGTTGTGGCAGGGGTAATGACCTTGAATTTTAGTTCTTTTAGCAATGCGCAGAATGTAGGTCGTTAAATACACACGTACGCACGTTACGCACAGTCTCTCATCTACATAATAAACAAACTACTGATGGAACAGTCGATTTGGTGCAGACAGTTCGAATGCCCATAGATGTTGAATACGAATAACGTTAGCGGATAGTGTCTTCGATGTTGGAAATAACAAAACATTGTTATCGAAGGGAAAGTTCTGCGCCAGCGCTGCCCACCTCGAGCTGTTGAATGAGAAGTGTCCCCAACTGTCCCCACTGGCTATTAGTGGTGGCTCCTGATTCATAATTTCATGGCACACTGTATCACGACCTGTGTGACTAACGATAGTTCTGGAACATTATCAGTTTCCACTCAAATGCTCATCTCGTTCAAGAATGACGTGTCATAGGCTATATTCGTACTGCTTATCATGGACACACTTGTGTTACAAAACCCTACAGCACTATTTTCAAGAAAAGATTACAACCAAAAGCATCTTGCCCATCCAAAAAAGTTCAACGTATTTTACTTGCGCATTAATCATTGGCGGGTGTTGACTTACACGTGCGCTCCCAAAATTAAGCTCTCATTACTGTGACATTTTGCAGAGTGGCTTTATATTTTAATTTCCATTAATGTTCCACGTTTCAGGGATAATTAACGTCCGCATTTAAATATCTCGTTACTTGTCACGTTGCTCTTCATTTATTGACGTAAATATCAATTTTCCCCATTAGCTTTTAATGCTAAAAGGCTCCGAGGAAATTCAAGCATCTTATATAAATTGTAGATAATATTGCTGGAAGTTCATTGTCCGAGGGGCGTACCTCTTTCCCGTCAGCTGTTAAAAGGGCGATGACCTCAGGGAGGGAGTCAGACAAAACCTTCTCCTCCTATTAAACTTTAACGTAAACTGTAATGGATTTGTATGGGAGGACGGGAGTGTTCAGGATGTATGTTGTTTTGCTTTATTTATGGTATCACTGTATTTTATAGTGCACTAAAGTATAGGCAGTTTGTTTCAACCAACCCAGGACAGTAGTAAAGTAGTATTAGGGGCATTTTTTTTAGGTGGAATGAGGAAACATAGTGAGGAAAGTCTGAGGTAATAACGTGGAATAAGAGAAGGGGAAGACCAAAGAAATGATGGATGGGCTATTTGAAAGATAATGGCTAGAAGGAGGTGACTAATAGAGAACTGTGGATGAAGAAGACTTGTACTTGTCGATGTGTGTGTCGATGATGAAGCAATTTCCATAATGGCTTGCATATTTTTTTTTTCTCTGAAAATTCTACATTTAAAATATTACACACACAAAAAAGGATTCTTCAACAGCCATTATTTCGTGCACAAGAAAGAGGTCCAACAAAGCTGTTAGTACTGCAGCAATTGTCGTGGAAGTGCGTCCAGCTTCGGCCATTGTGGACCGGAGCCATTACAAAATAATTCAAGCCACTTATCGATAAAACTGCATTCACAATTCGCTTCTTTCAATGCACAGTTCCCTTGTAAAAACACACTGAACTACTGCTGTATTTTAAGTACATGTTTTAGTACTTACAATAAAAAAGTATAGAAAGGAAAACTCTGTCTATACTGGGTGACTTTTTTTCCAGTGCGCAAACTTTAAGAACCACTTCTGCCCATGTAAATGAACAACTTTCCCGAAGAAAGCCATAGTCAATAACTAAAAAAAAATTTGAACTTCCCATACAAAATATGTTATCAACTGTTCACAATTTGTATGGGAGACTCAATTTTTTTTTTAGTAATTGACTATGACTTTCTTCGGGAAAGTGGTTCATTTACATGGGCAGAAGTGGTTCTTAAAGTTTGCGCACTGAAAAAAAGTCATCCAGTATACAGAAATTAGTTAGCACTTTTTTATTATTTTTATTGAGGTTTGGGATAGATGAGGCCAATGATGGAGCGTGCCCAGAAGATGCCTGTTCACTCTTACTATGAAGGCAGACGGGTAATATGTGGAAGGGAACACAGACGCTGGCAAAGAGTTCCACACTTTGGCTGTGCGCATAATAAATGTGGAGGAGAAGCGCTGAGTACAACTAATCGGGATGTCGACCAAGTGTGGATGGTACCCAGCAGTACCTACGTCTGGTAATCCGGTAATAAAAGGGCGATGGTGGGTCACTGATATTTAACCCCTTGCCAGTAAACATGGATGAACTGATCATTACCTGTCATCAGATTTCTTAGTCTGATGCTTAATTATTTATATCCAGCCTAATTGTCTACATATTTTTTTTGGTTGTATTCCTTCGAGGCATTTGATGATTTCTCATCCAAAAAAAAAGACCTACAAAAGGTTACAGCAGTACCTAAATAAAATTCATCATTGTACTAATTGATGAGATCATCAACTGCATCATAAAATACAGAGACGACGAAGTTCAGTGCACCATGTTGTAAAGTTGCAATGTGGCGAACAAAAATAAAATTAATTAAAACAACTTCATTTGTATGACCTTGCCGGTTTAGAGGCAAAGCGTAGGGTAGAACCAACTGTTTTCAGCAGTTGCAGTTTTTTGCTGAAATAAAAAATGGCAGTATTTACTTTAATTTTGGAAGTCGATATTTCTGTTGTGGTTTCTTCGTTTTTTGACACCGACTTCTTAGTTTGTACCTAGTGGTTTTATTTGGAAGTTTTTTTTTCATTTTGGGGGGGGGGGGGTTAGCACAGTTATTTACTTACATGTTCGTTGGGGCTAGAGAATTTCAAAATAAGAAGGTAATTCGCATGGTATACGACGAAATTAGGCTCGAACATACATAAAAAAATAGAAACATACGAATTAATAATCTTCTCCTTTTTGAATTCGGTTAAAAATTGCAGTATTTACTCATTATTTCGTTGGTATTAGAAGGGATGCTGTAATGCATGTTTACTTTTGAGAGTTATTGATGGCCTCACGTTGGAGCCCGATCAACTGATGGAAAGCGAGGATGTAATATAATAATAATAATAATTTATTTCACACAAAAACAACATTTGCATCATAAAACTATGAACATATAGGCTGACTCCTAAACTAGGTGTGGGCCTGTAATTTAGGAGTCAGTGATTCTCCGTAACAAACAAAGCCAAAGATCATATTAAAAGTAGGACAATTCAAAATTAAGCAAGTGGTGGTTAAAAACAGAAACTAAAACAAATATAATGAGAAAACTAAACTATATGGTGAGGTCGTCGTCATATTAGTCAGATTGAAAATCCTAAGTAACAATAAAAAAATCCCACATAAATGTTGATATTAACGCTGAGCGTTTATATCTCACACCATGGTCTGACCGACTGCTTAATTCAATAGAGATGTACAGTACAGTCATTATAAAGTTGCACCTCAATAACTACGTTCATTATAATTATCTGCTGGTCAATTCAGCGCAGGCCGGTGCAACGAACTCTGCATTGTTTGAAGTTATTTTTAACTTAGCGTTGTCAATATACACCGTATAAAGCCTCCACATGTTTTTTTTTCCTTACATTTGACATTAGAACTTGTCTCACTTCGTACAATGTTACATCTCGCACAAAAATTTGATGGGCTTCTCTTTGAGATGTTCTAGGAATCTGGAAAATTCTAGATTTTCAGATCTCACTTTCGATTAGAATTTTTTAGAGCTTTAAATCCTAAAGTAGAACGTGCTATCTAAACTATCTATTCTTCTTCTTCTTCTTCTTCTTTTCGTGTCGATTGACTCATTTCAAATGTTGTCTGACCAATATTGAGCAACTTGTACAGCTCTATAATGTTAGAGCTGTACAAGTTGCTCTCTTGGATGGTGCAGGTGGTTGTGCACGAGGGGCAATTAAGAAGGTGATGCATGTCCTGTGAAGGGGCTCTACACTGGCACTGCGTTTGGGATGGGTGAAGAATGCCCCATTTGGCCAGATTATTTTTACAGCGGCCAACCTGGGGTCGCAGTCATTCTAATATAATTATGCTGAAGAGCTTGTTTGAACGCGCTAATCTCTAGAACGACCAGTCGGATTTGGAAAATTCTTTTTATATTATGATAGCCACATTCATGAGGAAGGCAGGAAGGGAAATTTCTACGGGAACGGGGAAAAACGGGATATGCGCGTACGAAGTCGCGGGCCAAAGCTAGTTTTTTATAAAGTATTTACTAAAGTTTAAAAAAGAATTAACTATTATGGCTGAAAATTACTTAAAAAACTTGAAACATTCGTAGCAGCGTCGTTGGTTTGTCGTAGAAACATCGTAGCTTGGCCAAACCGTGATCTTAGCATTGTAGCATTAGCTTAGCATTACAGTATAGAAACATACTACACTCATTTTGACATCGTGTAGATCTCTTGGACTAATCAACTAGTTGCAAAAGTAAATAGTCTGTGTCCTGCCTAGTAAAATAAGTCTAAGTAAATACTAAAACAAAATAAAGAAAAAAATACATGCTTCTTGGGAAAAGACAAAATAATTATAACAGAGCTCAATTTAAAAGGTACTTCATAAACTTAACAGTTCATCACCCGCTCAACAGCGCCTGGGCTGCTTGTTGAGTCATTTCGGCTGCCTGACGATGTCTGCACCTAATGTATTTTACAAATTATGCGCCTCGCATTTGAGCTTCATGCGCCTTACTATTTATGAGTAAAGTCGGGTCCACATATGGAAATAAGCGCGCCAGTACTACTTAAAAGTTTAAAACGAACTGAATGTGTACGTCGTGATATATTTATGCAAGCGGCCAGCCGAATAATTTTGTCCTTACTTGGTAAGTAATGTCTCAAATGGCAGTAACGGCCTCTTATGGCTCCAAGAATTGCGTTTAACGCGCAAATCGTGTGGCGGATACATTTTGGGCCGTAGTCTAAATAATGCAACATACGCGGTACAAATCATGATGGCGCCTGACTTGATTTCGCAGATAAGAAGAAAAATCTAGTATATAGTAGAAAAACCGGCCAAGTGCGAATGAGACTCGCGAACGAAGGGTTCCGTACCATTATCCATATAAAACGGCAAAACAATCACGTTTGTTGTATGGGAGCCCCACTTAAATATTTATTTTATTCTGTTTTTAGTATTTGTTGTTATAGCGGCCACAGAATTACATCATCTTTAAAATGTTCAACTGTCTAGCTATCACGGTTTATGAGATACAGCCTGGTGACAGACAGACGGACAGCGAAGTCTTAGTAATAGGGTCTCGTTTTTACCCTTTGGGTACAGAACCCTAAAAATCGAGTCTGTATAAAATTATTTTTGATTCATGAAAGCATGCGTTCTTGTAATAGACATCTAATGATCTGATCTTAGGGCTGAAGATCTTCAAGTAAGATCTGTCAAAACTGACAGACAAAATCAGTTCATTTTGGCGCTGGTAAGCTTAGTTCTTGGTATGACTTCCCTTGGACTTTGTAATGGATGGAATAGAAGTTGTTATGACTAATAATTGAGTGTTTTTCTTGAGTGTATTTCGCTAGTTAAAATTTTACACGTGTAACTAATAAAACCCGAAGTGCCAATCGTCGTACCTGAAGTAGTATTTGTTAGAATCGTTTGCTCAAGTACCTTTCTAACTGCCCTGTTTACATCGTCTAGCGTATGCCACTAGTCACACGCTAACTGCCGAAGCGAATGGCGCTCTCAAAAGATGAATTCATGTAAATAAATCGCGTACATTGCCGGTTCTCTACTGATGTTATTTAGATAGGCGAAGGGAATGACGCAATGTATGTGATCTTAAAGCATGATGCCAGCTAAATTGGTAACGGGCGCAAGACCGCTCGCTGTGAGAGTCCGTATCTAAAGGGGCATCAAAATATTTTTTTTATTGTTTATTTGCAACTATTTTGGTACTTGTCGTTTATTTTCCTGTTAGGTATAGGTGTGAATGTTAAAACATCGAATTTAGAATAGAATAGTAAACACGAAGATATCTCGTGAGTTGTATCGAGAGAATCGACAAGTTATTATGAAAAAAAATGTATCGTGAGAAACGACAAGAATTTGTTAAAAAAGTACTGTAAAAAGTAATAAATGGATCAAAACACATTATTTTTTACTTTTAAGAGTATTGTTTTTCGGGGGTAGTTTAAATTTATTTTTATCTTTTATAATTTATTTACCTATTAGCTACTACTACAAACCCAACGATCTACACTCACCTAAATGGCACTACATCGTATACCAAAAGATCACACCGATCCGTTGTTCTCTCCTAATCAGTCAAATATTGCACACCAGCTTCTCCAATCTACTTCGGACATTGGCAGAATGGTCGACATCGGCTTTGCTTGCCATATATAAAAAAAATAGAATATAATCATATCGATCGAACGAGTAAAAGTAGCTGAGCATCTCTCACCAATGTAGCGAGGATTTGAGTATTCTGCAGACCTTAGGTCGTGCTGCAGCATCAAGTCCTGGTTATCATATTCTTGCAATTCCTACCTATTGCAGTAATAGAATACCAAATTTTGCATTGATCAGACTTGTGGAAGTTGGTCACATCCCTTCGTCAACAAAAAAAATACCTGATGATCTTCAAAAGGCCGATACGAACTGATTTTGATAAAACATATCTAAGAACCACCGCTAGAAAACCTGTGTTCAAATAAAAAAAAACTGCATCCAACGCCGTTCATCCGTTTAAAAGCTGCTGTGCTATAGACAGAAAGACAGATACCGGTCAAACTTATAAGTAAATCGGAACGACATAAGTTTATATGCAAGATGTTATGTGTAAGAACATTAGATTGCTAAATCGATACCATGTCCTATTATATTTTATGTTATCGTTGGTCAAAAATAGAAGTGCACTAAACCTCTCAATTTCACAATCGATTTCCATAAGAAAATGCACAATATCTCTATTAGTTTTGCACTATTCAAACATTTGTTACACTGTATTATAAACTGAGGGCCAAAAAATAAACAACGTTCACATTTGTATCTCTGTCGCAATCTGTCAAAAAAGCCTCAATTTCCATAAATTTTATTTCCATAAATTGGCAGATTGTGACTGACAAGCTAAAGCGAACGTTGCTTAAAAATTAGTAGAATTGACCCTGTTATGACCATGATACGACCAATAACTTTTAAGAGTAAACAGCAGAATTAAATCGATTGGAATTAATAGACTCGGAAACTATCGATTATAGAACTGCCTCGTTTTCGGAATAATGGTGAAATGGAATTAAAGTTCCATTTCTGTACCTACGATTATAATATAGCATGAAAAAAAAAAACAATATTGAGGGTCTGCTGAAACTGAGGGCAACTAATATCGGTATTGGTTGATCATCAAGTATAAAAGAGGGAGATGAAAGACAAACCTGGTAATTGAATTTGGATCGATCATACCTAAGTGGACTAATCTGATCACTATTGCATATTGTTTTCAGTATAACAACGTAGAACAGTACTGGGTGAGAAGTGCATGATCATATTCAAGGGTGGTTTTCTGTATCTGCTATACAATTAGAAAATCTATTATAAACGGCAAAAAATCACGTTTGTTGTATTGGAACCCACTTAAATATTTATTTCATTCTGTTTTTAGTATTTAGTTATAGCGGCAACAGAAATACATCATCTGTGAAAATTTCAACTGTCTAGCTAGCACGGTTCATGAAATACAGCCTGGTGACACACATGCGGACAGACAGACAGACGGACAGCGGAGTCTTAGTAATAATAAGGTCCTGATTTTACCCTTTGGGTACGGAACCCTAAAAACGACTTGAAAGTTCCAAAAAAAAAACACTTTTCAAGCTGTCTGCAAATCACTTTTCGAGTTGTCTGCATCAGACAGCTCGAAAAGTTATTTTTTGAGATGAGTAGAGAAGGATTATTACTCCAAGGTTTTAATGCTCTGGTACTGGCAGGTCTGCTATAGTTTAAATCTATACGTCTCCAGTCTTATATTCACCACCTCTATGTTCACAGCCGATGCTCATTATTTTGAAGTACTTCATCCCCCGAGCGGGTTCTAAATTTCAAACATTCAAGTACGCTGCGTTAATTGCTGCAGCCATTCTGTACGCACCCTTATGTGCTTAGGGTGCGTTAGCAAACCTTATGTATGTCTCCCCTGCTGGGTGATTACACTACCCTCGTGCATATCATGTAAAATACCTCCCAAAGACTACACAGCGTGCGTTGGTCAGAACTTCACTGTCAGTTTTTGGATGAAGGAAAATGAAAAATTGACATGTCTGCTGGTCATCTCCCTTCGCGAACTGGAAGTCAACTGAAATAGGTAAACATATTTCACCTCAGTTGACCTCCAGGTTACACACACGTAGGCGATGGAACTTGTAACTAGTGTCGTTTTAATGCAGTTACGTACTAATATCATTTTCAATCAGTCTGATACAGTTGGTAACATCATGACACCAACTGCATCAGATTGCTTGAGAAGTGGACCCCTTTAGTCGTTTCTGTACAGGGGTGGATCCAGGATTGTCGTTTGGGGGTGCGTGACCCTGCTGTGGGTAGGTTTTAGTTAAGTAGCAACACTATAAAAGCATTAAAAAAATATATATCTTAACGCATAACAAGCCTCCTTTTTTATGGATGGGAAATCATCAAATGACTCCTTTCGCTCTGGGCGGAGCGGAAGGGAGTGTCAGACTCTTACTGACTAAACCCATCCGTGCTCCTCCTATTGCCCTTTGCTTTCCATGGCCACGGTAACTCTTTCGAACAAAAACCGCAACCCTGGCAGAAAACAAGCCTCCTTGGAATACTTGCTAAAATCCTTACCTATAGAAAACGTTAGGATGTAGACTACCAAAGCAAAAAGAAATATCTCGGTCTTTTGGGGGCTTGAGCCCATCAGCCCCTGGATCCTCTAATGTTTCTGCAGTATAGTATGGTTATTTGTACAAATCATTTTATAACATGCTTGATTGAAAATTATATTGGTATGGACGTCAAAGGACCTTACTTCTCTATATCTGTGATATTATACGAGTATTCGTTCTGGACATCGGGTTAAAAATACACCTTCTGAATAAAAATTGTTAATATTCACGAAAAATGCGTACTATTCAGTAAGATGGATGAATAAAGCGGTTTCAAGGCAGCTACGGACGTCACCAAACTGCCTACAATGTTCTCACACAACAAAATGTTACAAAATGTTTCATTATAATTCCGGATACCATCGTACACGACAAACATTTGCATCACTTCAAAGACTTAGGAAATGTTAAAAGAATTAAAAATATTCGTTCTTCTGAATAAAATATGAATAGTTTCAAACGTTTGCATTGCGCCACAATGATTTGCAATTATTATATTTTTTTGCGTCTTATTTTTAAGAATTATGTTATCATTGTTATCAATGAATAGGCACGTTTAATAACTAAGTACTTACCTGTACGATTTCATTCATGTGTTTATAAATAAGTCATTCTTCTCGATGAAATGTCTACGTCAGTAAAGTTCCCCATGCAGCCCTACAAAGTATCCAGGAAAGTAAAAATAAATAAGAAAAGTCTCGTCTACGCAATTTCCCGACTCTTTACTGAAACTAGAGTGCTTTCAATCTACATAACGCTGTGCATGAAAGTTTTAAGTTACTCATTTTTTCTTTCATCCCCCTTTACATACTCTGACGCCTTTACATTTACCACAGTTTTTCTGTGATTATCATCTCTACATTCAAAAGATTTCATAGAAAATAGGAGACAGGAATATGTGTTCTTAAATTGTTTAAGCCAAACTTCTTTGAAATCTCAGTAATATTGTGCAATACGAATGCCATAAACAATTTTTAAAACGCTTTCATAACGAAATCGTTATAAATCAAATTGATCATAGCATGAAAAGATTGGTCGTCGAGGTTAACCCCACGGCTATAATTTCTTCGTAACGAAGCCAATGATATTTGTGTGTTCCCGCCAAAAATAAGCGGCCATTACTTTAGAGACGCGTTTGACAGAACTGGACCGAGCGTGTTTTGTTTTTGGCAGCAGTGCGGCATCCAGAGAGCTACGTCCCAATTTTTTTTTATTCTTGAATTTAAATTCTCTTACAAATTGAATACAAATATGAGATTCAACAATAAATTGTTTTAGGTGTCACTGAATGTTTCTACAAATTTTTTAAGTGGAATGTGATGTCGTGCTTGCAAGCAATTTTTGTTATTTTCACAAATTCTCTAGCGAAAAACACGTGAGCGATTGTGGTGTGTCGTTCCAGAAAACAAAATTAATTACACAATGTTATACATAACATTCTGCCAGATTTGATAAGCATCCTCTTGCTGATTTTCCAGACAAAATTATAATGTATTTTTTCTTTTATTTTCAGGTAAATACATAATACTGAATACGAAACACCCCATCACCTTCTCAAAGCTGGTAAGAAAGATGTCTTGATTTTTACCAGAAAGCTCAAAATAGTTTGTATATCGAAGGTACTGGCAGCTTTACGTAACGCTCGAATTTTATCCGCACAGTCCCAGATGTTAATCCGGCATGGCGGCTGATTCCAGCAGGCGTGATTGCTCTGGTCGGGTGACGGAATTAGATCCGACACTCCCGCCGTATAAATGCAACGACTCCTTTACGGATTATTACGAAAAATATTCATCTTGGCTTAATTTATCTATATTTTAGTTGAAGAAAATGTTTAATTCCAGTCCAAGCTCTTCAATGTAAGTCTTTGCCCAGTTTCGACCAACGTTTCACTACCTATACAGCCTCTGCTCTAGAAGGAATTGTAGACATAGAAAAACAAATATGTATCAATAAATGGAATTGGTATGTCCGGCTACTTGACCACAGTTTTATGAGCTTCACAAAAATACAATGAATGAGGCAATTATACTGTACTGCAGTATTTGCAGTAAATTGAACTTCTATTTCGTTAGTTCCAACAGTAATAGTAGTTTGGTATGAGATAATGCTCTAAGCGTAGTAACTCCTGGGGGATTAGCGTACATTTTCTAGGCTAGACGGTTTACGCTACTACGGTGTTGGCGGATTTTCTCTTATTCATGAAAATATCTAAGCCAAACGTTGTAGACATTGTAGAACGTAAGCTTCTGAGAAAACACTGAGGTCTCAGTCATCCAAACGTAAATATGGCGAAATACATTTCGTTATTCTAGACTTTATGAAAGCTGTTTCTGGGAATATTATGTAGCTCGGTTTTGTATGAAATGCTGTAGGAGTTCCTAGGTTTGTATTAATTTAACTTGTTGAATTAAATTGTTGAGCGCATTCAGTGTAAAGTTGTTCGAGATATTTTTAGCCTATTACTTGTTGACATTTTGGTTGATGACAAACCATAGACTACAATATAAGCTCTGACGGAAAAGAAAAGGAATCTAAGTAAGAGGCTTTTACATATTATTCGAAACGTCAATATGGCTTATCAGATAAATATCACGGGCTGAGCAGTACATGCCAGTTTCTCAGTACCGTTCGCGAATTAGATTCCTATCTTCGAATTTCCATATCGATTTTAATATCGAATTACGTTCCCTACCGTGAGCTCAGTAGATTACAGTCCACGCTTCGTACTCATTGCTAATAGGCACTATACACATAGTATCGTATTGTTTTCGTCTAAAAACGTATCATTATCCGACATCAAATCAAGCATATGGTTAATGCGTCTAATGTCGTAACGCCTACGGTCTATGGGGAAGCAAAAAGTTGTATAATGCATGTTCCGTGTCGGACGGCGGCGGCGGCGCGTCGCCGTCTTGCGTCACGTCGTGAAATCAATGATGGGCGCAGACCCAGTTGTAAAGTTGACCTTGGTCCGCGCTTGCCGACCGCCGACTGCCTTGCCAGTGCCACCTCGAAGGTCTACTGCTGACGAATTGGGTGGCATGCCGTTTTTGAAATTTGAATGCTTTGTGTTTATTTTACAATTACAGTCTGCCGTGTGTGGACGTCTATCGTACGCTGGATATAACTCGATGATTTACCTTTATTGACGTTTACTTATCTAGCGTATCTCGAGTTTAGGAATCGTGTCGATAAGTGTTATAGTTGTAGTCGCTCGCTGCTTCTATGTAGTTGAATTAATTGTGAAGGTAAGGGACAGAAGGGAAGGCTAGATCGTGCGACATTCACGTCTCCGCGAGCTCCGAGCACGATCGATAGCTGCTGCCTACGAAATGTTATTTTGCGAAACTCTATTTAGCATAGTGGTATTAGTTTCATGTCCCTGTCGCGTATTTCATGTTATAGCTGTCGTTACTCGAGGAGGTCGCTGTTTCTGATCGTATATAGGGTCTAGAATTTTAGTGTCTACCTTGTCTGCTTGTCTGTAAATAGCTGACTTTTCTTCGTTTTTACAACGTAGAACCCACAACGATACAGCTACCTGTATCTAATCTTAATCCTCACACACGTAGACAATACGTTTGAAACCTTAGGTACAGATTTGGGTCATGATTACATTTATTGTTAGTCCAGTAGGTGTTTACGTTGTAATAAGATCGAATTTCTGTTTATTGAAAAAGAAGCCAAACGTGTTTGGCAAGTATTTGCATTAAGCTAAGGGCATTAACATTTCGAAATGGCCATTAAGAGCGAACAGAACAGATACAGTGGTACGCATGAAGTCATAAAAGAAATGAAATCCAAAACGGACGCGCGGCGACCTCGCATCGACTCGTAAACACCAAAAAAAGTGTAAATGGAAAACAATAAACGCGTCTGCGGCGGCAGCGGCCGCGTTGGCGTTGTCGGCGAGGCGACGGAGTGTGCTGCCACGAGGCGGCGCGGCCCAGTGTGGCGGCTGCGGCAGAGGCCAGAGACTAGACCGCCGCGTCTCGAGTGGCGAGTTAACGTCGCGCGCGCCACAATAAACCCGGGCGGTAAATGCGTGACCGTGGGCGGTCAACGCATTAATATGTGCGCGCGGTCACGGGGTCGGCGCACCGGGTTTCAGAACGCACGCCGCGCCGCAGAGCGTTTGAATTTCAAAATGGCGACGCGCGATGGCGGCACGTACCGCGGATTTTATGCGTCTACTATAATTTTGTGTAATTTATATTCGATACGCCGGCGGCTGCTAGATAGCGTTTCTATTGAAGTGTAGACGCGATCGCGCCGTGTCCGGGTACCCGAGCTGAATATTGATCGGCAGGCGGCAGGATGCGTTCGCAGCCTGGCTACTGCATACATGCATCGCTGATTGGCTCTGTTTATTTTCAAACAATGTGCATACGTGTGAAGACAATGTTTGAAAATAAACAGACGTAAGAGATACTTTTGAATATCAATTGTACACTCAACATTCTGAATATTTTGCTAGACATGTTTATGTAGTGTTTAAGAGCTGAGAAACTAAAATATTCGGTGAGTGACAGGCGTGAATACCTACTGCTTCGTTGGGGTCAACAACATGAGCGCTAGGTACCTACTACACAAAATACTAAATCCTTTTGGAAATATATTTGGTAACATAATCACCCATGTTTACCAAATACCAACTATTGCTTCAGCATATTGTAAAAACGTCCACCCTGTATAGTGTCATCACTCATCAGTCGAGCGAGTCTTCTCCCACACACAACCCGATGTATAATGTTAAAACTTTCTTTTGTTCTCCTTCTAATCCCAAGCAGTCGGAATTGGCAATCAAGTGCAGTCCCATTTTGTCATTCTTCTGTACCCTACCCAGTGGTTCTCATTCTTTCAAACAGCATAAATCTCTAAAACAAAATCAATAGTCGTTCGTTCAAGTAAGGCTGAGAGTCAGCATTTTCTGAACGTAAAATGTACAAAAAGTATTCTTGCAAAACGCCCGCCCGTCACCTCTTCCTAGTGTTCAAGCTGGAAAGTGGTGACGGGGGCAACAAACTTCCCAGCAATATGTATATTACATCTGTTTGTCTCCCTCCCCAGTAACTTATGTATCTCGAGTATAATTTCTTTTCAACTACCGTCTGTCATGCCTTATCACTTCTGAGTACCTACCTATGTAGGTAGACCTACCTACATGAGTAGGTATCTACATAAGTGTTGATAATCTTGTCAGACAGATAGTCAAACTCGTTGACCTTACTGTTATCTGATATCAGTATATTTTCGTTCATTTTTGCAAGATAGCTTTGTCCTTCCCAGGTACGATAAGGTTATCATTTATTTCCTTTGTGATTATCATTGTTAGCTCAGAACCTCCGCCATTGGCTTCGCAGACGAAATTGATTGATAGTACCAAAGGAGTAAAGACGACACTGCTGCCCAGCTTTTAGGCATTTTGCATCATCATCATTGCAGCTGAAAGATGCCCACTGCTGGACATAGGGATCCCCCAAGTGTCGCCTGTTCGCTACATCCACCGGTCCCCGGATCCAGAGGATTTCTTCGGCCTTCAGTAGGTCATCGTTCCACCTTGTGGCAGGCCTTACAACGTTGCGTCTTCCGGTACGCGGTCTCCACTCCAGAACCTTTGGACCTCATCGACTATCTGTTCTTCATGCATTGTGCACTGCTCGCTGCAACTCCAGTTGATTCTTAGAGTTTTGTCAGTTTTCTTTCCATTATTCACCGGTCAAGTGCGGACCAGTCCTGTCTGTATGTGTCAAGCTCATCCCGCTCATCCCCTGTATGGTGTATTCCAAGAATTATCTAATTATTAATGTCTAATCCATTATCCATTACACTTCATATTGAACTAGCTTTTACCAGCGACTTCGCACGCGTCAAACCGAAAGGTACCGGTACGACTTAGGTAATTATATTAGGCATGTATTTAAATCGATATCTGTATATTCCCTTTTTTCGATCAA
Source organism: Melanchra persicariae (assembly GCA_947386135.1). NCBI lineage: Eukaryota > Metazoa > Arthropoda > Insecta > Lepidoptera > Noctuidae > Melanchra > Melanchra persicariae. Next base: position 3,149,111 of record OX376664.1, on the reverse strand, counting down.
AATATTTCAAAGTTAAACCCGTTCGAAACGAAACCCCGTTCTTAATAAACTAGGGTTAGGGAACATTGTTACTTATTGGTGTAACCCACCATGTTAACTATTATTAAATGGCATGTAATTAAATCGATATCTGTATTTTCCCTTTTTTCGAACAAAATATTTCAAAGTTAAATCAAAAATACTGACTTGCACTCAAATTATGCACACTAAATAAATCAAATTCGATATACTGTTAAATGGTATTTGCAGAACTGTTTTACTGAACGAATATTTGGCAAATGATATTTCTGGGTGGTTTAAAAAAAAATAACCACGAAGGGGATGGCGGGGTCTGTTCGCTCGCTTCGCTCGCTCACTTGACCCCGCCATCCCCTTCTAACCTAACCTGTCCGAGTCGGGGTGCCCAATGACCGGCTACTATTGTAACCATGATAACCACCTGCTATTTCAGGGAAGTGCAATTTAGAGTGCAAGTTAGTATTTTTGATAAACAATTCGTATTTTTGTTTTATAAATCATAAATCCGATGTATGAACCACATTTTTGGTGTGAATTCGATAAAAAGGTCATCTCGTTTTGGATGATTTTTTTAGTTTTTTTGTAAGACATGTTTTCTAATCAATTGGGATTTTTTGCACAGCATTATTTTTTCTGGTATGCATTAAATTATACAGATGTGCATTTAAAAATATCCCATTATATTATAGTCCTCTTGACCGATTTCTGTCATGGCGGCCAATCTCAACGGAGACTAGCCATCGGCGCAGGACATATTATAGAGCAGGCGTGTGCGCAAACACAGATGCACTCCCTCTTCCATCACTCATATTCGTCAGGGACGGCAACCCGACACGACCGGAGAGAGATCAGGCGCAGGACCAACGGCTTAACTTGCGCACCGAGGCACGGGGGTGCCGTGTCACACCACCAACTTCCAAACTCCGGGCTGCCACAGAGAAATTCTAAATAAAACTAACTTGAACTCAGTAATTAGGTACCTATCATCATCATCATCGAAAAACGTCCACTGCTGGACATAGGCTTCTCCCAAGTGTCGCCACAACATTTGGTTGTGCTTATCACCCCATAATCGCCACGCTTGGCAGGCGGGTTAGCGATCGCGTTGTTGTTGTTGCAATGTACAGAGAATGCTGCTGCCCATTCTCTGGTAAGTCCCTTAGTCGCTTCTTACGACACCCGTGGGAAGTGATGGGAACCTACCCGATGTCCTAATCCCAGGAGATAGTTTACCCGTACTGTCTGCAAATTTCAACAAACGTCCAAACATGCACACTCTATAATATTAGGATATTGAGCCTTAAAATCAAATTGACTGTTTCAAGAAAGTTCTGAAAGCACGAGTTCCATTTGAGCTTTTTAGAATTCATATTATAATAAAATAATTTAATATTTGCACAATGAGTTCATCGTAATCCAAATTATAGGTATATATACGAAATACGAATATAGAATCTATATATATAAAAATGAATCCCTATATCCCTTGGTCACGCCATCACGCGTGAACGGCTGGACCGATTTCACTTTTTTTTTTGTTGTGTTTGTTATTGTCAGAAGGATCTTATGAAAAAAAAAAAAAAAATTAAGAATCCTTAGGGTAGGTGTAGGGTAGGTAGGTAGGTAGCCAGTTGACGGGAGCGAAGCCGCGGGGGACAGCTAGTTCTAAATAAAACACACCTCAAAACCTCAGGTCCAGTTGAAAACCAACGTCAGACACTAGTGTCTGGCATTTATGCTAAACTGGTCCTTATTGGTCGCAGCCTCGCAGTCGTAAGGCACACTTTCTTTAAAACCAATAAGATATTTTTTTGGTTTGTCCGGCTCGTGGCGTGCCTTTAAGTGTCAAAAAAAAACGTTTTTCATTCCTTTCTTTGTTTCCAAAAATTGAAGACTGTGTTCTTGGTGATTGTAAGTCATCATGATAATGACATTTGTCAAGTTGTCAGATACGCAGTGCAGATAAGACTAGCATTGTTCGCTTCTGTTTCCTATAGATAAACAGCTTTTTATGTACTTATGTAGGTACTTAAATACCAATTTCAAATCCGCTTATGTCGCGAATAATTTATTGACGAGGTAGCAAATAAATAAATTATTGATGATAAAACTTTAAGGGATTAATGCTATCTTCATAATATTGAGGTCAAGAATAACAAAGGTCATCATCTGGTAGGTACGGAAAAACTATTGCAATGACGTGACCGCATAACAGCCTATTTTCCTTATTTTAGGTGATTGGCCAATTTAAGCAGTTACACGGTTTTTTTATTTCATTGAAAAATACCATCATCATCATCTGCCTAACCTTTTCCCAACTATATTGAGGTCGGCTTCCAGTCATACCAGATTCAGCTGAATACCAGTATTTCATGCGGAGCGGCTGCCTAGTGCCTACCAGACTCCACAAAAACGACTTTTTAATTTCGTTTATAAATACCAAAAACTCTAAAATTAAACTACTACAGTTTTAGGTATTTCTAAACGAAATTAGCAAAGGTCATTTAACTGCTTAATTTATGTAACGATAACGTAAAGTTAAAACTTAAAATTGCACGTTAAATACTGACGTCTGGTATCAGTAACACTAAATGTATTTATATACTGTTCTATTTACTGTGTATCGGTCTCGTGGTGAGATATCACATTCGTTGTACATAATAATATTTAATTATATACCTTGTTTACACCGCTTATTGTACTATTAATTGGTTTAATGAATTCGCTACTATTTTTTTTATTTTTTATTATTATTGATAGGCACGCGCTTGACCACTATCTCACCTGATGGTAAGCGACGATGTGGTCGAAGATGGAGCACGCTTGCCTAGAAGCAACCTATTCAATCTTGACTTAAAGACTCCCAGGTTGTAGCTATCAGGAAACACAAATTCCGGCAGGGAATTCCACTCCTTAGCGGAAAATTTATTGACATAATTTTACTTCGTTCGCTTCGATTATTCATAGTCCCAGTTCTAAAATCTCGGAAACCTTATTATCTGAGTAATTGAATATTAATAATTAATAAATCCTGTCGTCGGGTAGATTTATTATCTTCTTAGTTACCTAAGTGCGTCGCAATCATTATGCACTAAACGGGTACATGAAAGAAGTTCTACTATACAAAAATCTTAACAACAAAAACTTCTGTTACAGAAATCCAGTCAGTCCACTGCTGAAATTATTTTGAAAACCCCCTCACTTCTTATCCTTACTTTTTAAGAACGCATAATTTCAAGTTCTATAAAATTGCAAGTGTAAAGTTACACAAAACCTTGGCTCGGTTTCACCACAAAACACTTTAAGTGCGTTTAGCGCTAAACGTGTTCAAAACATCGTTCTGTCTGTTAACTTAAAAAAATACGAAGAAACGGAATAATCGGAGGGTGGTCATCGGACATCTAGACGCACTGCAATTTACCATCCCTGCCTTGTTGCTATTCTACCAATTCGCACTAACTGTGTCCAAACGTCTAAACCTGTGTTTGTGTTTCCGAACGCATTCAACCCTAATCTCTTCAAAGTTACAGTGAACAGGCTTCTGGGTAAGCTCGCTCCATCGTTGACTTTGTCTCTGTCACCTCTGACCTAGACTGGAGTCAAGAGCAAACCCATCTTAAATAAAAACTCTGAGATTAATCACATTATGTTATTTCTGCTTCAAGCGAGTGCACATCCCTTTACTGCGTTCAAAACTTGTCACTTTCAATTTTCTAGACGCAGCGTTTTCTCTATACGCAGTCTAGAATGTGCTGTTATCGTCTAGTTTCATTGGTGAAGTTGGTCCTTCTGCTCCTAAATGTGTTGTGGTAATACAACGCATGCGCCGAGTTCAATAGCCTGCGCGCGCGCCGACCTCCGACCCGCCTATCGCGCCCCAATAACACCCCGAGTCCCTGATACCGAAGACGTAGCGCTCACTGTGCTCCATATGAATAGATAAACATGATTGTATTGAATTGATCAATGTTTCTGGTACAACTGAGCATATAGGCAAACACGGTCCTTTTGAACTATCTCTCTAACTTCATACATACATATTTCCGAGGTGATATTTCGATTATTCTTGAATGAGATAACATATCCTCTTTCTCTCGTTCGATGGTGTTTTTTCATGACACTTGCAAATCATATCTACTGAATACACCAAAGAGCTCACCATTTTCCTTCCAAGTTTTTCATAAACGTCTGTCAGATACTTAAGAGCGTGCGCGAGTGGGGGAAAGAGTGATTTTTCATTTTATATAGAAACTTAAAATCGCTCTCTCTCTTCCACAAAACTCTTTTTCGAATACGTTCTTTACTAATTATTTTGTCCTGGGTATCTAGCGTATGCATACCAAGTTTAATTAAAATCGGTTCTTTCATTTCGAAAAATAAGGACTTAAAATGTGTATAAAATGCCGTAGAACGTAACAAAACTGCTGAGAAAAGGTCTCTCTTCTCCTTCCATCTCTGCCAAAACTTGATTTGATCGTTACCATTGCAACTTGACAATTTCTATGGCTTTATGTTCCTTTGTTTCGCAGCTCGATGGTCAGTCCACTTCCAGAATAATTCCGTCTGGCACCGCCTGTTCTTATTGCCGTCTATTCGCAGTAGGCTTAATTCCACTTGACATGTCTGCGGGCCGGTTACACCGTCGCCGGTTATTTTAGACATTTGCGCTTTGTTCCTTTAGGCCCGGCGCCCACTGGCGACGCGGCACGGCAAGAGATTTTTTGCAATACAGTCCGAATCTTAACTAACACTGATATCACTTCATTGATACGTCACAGCCTGCTTCGGCATCCTTCGGCACGTTCTGGCATACCGTCGCATCCCGATATTTGAATGCTAAGTATGATAAAATAAGATCTCAAGTCATTTGCGCTTTCTAAAATCCCTTGCCGTACCCCGTCGCCAGTGAGCGCCGGGCCTTACTGTTCAGTGTTGGCGCTTACACGTGTTGGTCTCGGTAGACGTTTAGTGGGCTTGTACAACATTTTATTGAGTAGATTTTAGTTTTTTTTTGTATTCAGGCTAATAAACTTGTCATCGGCCTTTTGGGTTGTTGTTTTAACTTTCCTCAAACCACGACGGTTACCGGTTTACTTTTATGAATTTAATGTCTTTTGTCAGCGCCTTCGCCGGCGTGATAGTTGAAAATGATTCCAACTTTTAAGGAAATCTATTCCGGGTCATCCATCGTCTACCTGTGTGCCAAGATTCATCCAAATCCGTTCTAGTTAGGACATGAAGAGCAAACAAACAGACTGACTAATATAGTAAGTAGTAGTAACTTTCGGATTAATATTATTACTATGGATAAACTAGACCTATAGGTACATAGTTGGGAAGGTTTCACGGGTATATTTCTTCGCACAAAAACCTAAGCAAACCGCAAATATCTCCACGTCAACTTTGTGTGACGTTGTCTTCGCCGCAAATACCCACCACCGTCGTTTGTCACTATGCTCCATTTTGTCTGAGAATGTATTTTTGGACCTCTCCTACGTCTGGAGTCAAAGAACCTGAGGTTTTGTTTTGAATGCGTCTTGAAATAGTCGCCTGGAAACCGAAGCTGGTGTACTAGCTCTTTGATTTCAGTGTTTCAGCTGGATATAACGTTCTGCATAGGAATAGCTTAGAAATAAGCAAGCTGTTGCAGCAAGCAACTAACCGGTTTTGATGCTTGTACTTGAATCTATTCCATTTCAAGTTTACTTAACTGACAAAGTGATGAATTTTGACTAATCTTTAGGATTTAGACTTTAGACTCGACTTAGGGCTGATTTTTTAATCGTCAGTTAACTTCTATCTAACTGAGGAATAAAAATGGTCGTTGGCGAAGGATAATTTTCCATACTGTATGTAACAAATCGAAAAACAAATGCCAAATCGGCAGCCCCAACGAAAAAAACCGAAGATTACCGAACCGTGAAATCGTACCTACGCGGAGCTCCAATAATTCACAAGTCACATCTTTGTATCGAAATCTGTGAACTCATATTAAATTAATTCTTCGGCGTTTATAATATGAGTTACGATTGATAAAGAATCCGTCTCAATTGCTGACAAAATTGGAAAAAAGATCTTCAACCACAAACCGAACAAAAATGCCAAATCGGCAGCTCAAACGAAGATTACCGAACCGTAAGCCGAAATCAGATGATGTGTTACCTCGATTCATACCGCTGTAGTTGGCTATAAAAGACTGCAATAATGCACAAATATTGACAGCTTGATGGCCCATCGGAGCCGCTCTTACTGCTGTTATGCAAGTGAGAATGTGCGAGGAGAACTCGCCTTTATGTTATGGCTGCAATGAAATATTTGTTTGTAATACTGACAATTTTGTGTGCATAATAGTGATTTTTTACACCGATTGTTCGGTGTCTGTCAAAATTTGTAGGTATTGATTTTTATATCTGAAGTAGTATCTGTGTCTATTAGGTAAGAATCGTATTAATTTACCTGTGTGTACATTAATTATATTTCACTAATAGGGAATATGCATGAAAAAATACAAAAATATAATACTAAGCGTGAAAAAACCAACGAGATATAACTATTTTAAACAAATATATCTGTCCCTCTCGCGAAAACGCTGTTTTGTATGGCAGCTGTATAGGCGTCATGGACTTAGAAGTCAAAGTCCATATCGGACTTCTCTTTCTAATTGTCAACTTTGAAGCTTTTTAACTTCATCGCCGATGAAGTTCATTTAAAAATTATATCATAAGTGCTTTCTAAAGCTAATAAGTATTTCATTTTGTAAATAAAAAAAATGCACGTTCCTTATTGTTCCAAGTAGACGGACACACGAATGATCCTATACGGTTCCATAACCATATGAACGTTCGGAACCCTAAAGATCAACATTATTTTCATTCCCATATCCCAATTTCGTTGGATTCGGCGCAACATGTCTCCTTCTCCCATACTTCTCTATCAGTCGCTCTTCTCTTATTATTTAGGTTTCTTCGTTCTAGCCACATACAGCTTTATACATAAAAAAAAAATTAACTTTGTTTGTTACTGTTTGGGAGATTCTAAATTCAAATTCAGAAAATTTAAATAAAGAACCTGCTAAACATCAGAGGGCCAATTTCTACTCTAACCAACAAATAGTATGGCAATTGAGGCTTTCTTGACAGATTGCGACTGAAATGCGAATGCGATCGTTGCTTGAAAATTAGAATTGGCATTCTATATTTAAACCTTAGATTTAAACTTATTATATTAGAATTTTAATTTAGGTTATTGTTGTAAGGTTTGACAACTCACCTGTCGTGCGCCCCGCCACTCGGGCGGGGCGCACGACAGGTGAGTTGTTCACTTCGACATGTTTACAGAATCGCACTGCTGGTATGGTCATGTGAAGAGGAGGGATGAAACGCATGTAACTAAAAGGGTTATGAATATAAATGTGGATGGATGGAGAGGAAGAGGAAAGCCAAAGAAAAGATGGATAGATTGTGTGAGGAGCGATATGAAAGAAAAGGGAGTTAGTGATAGTGTGACGGCTGATAGGACAGAATGGAAGAAGAAAACGTGTTGCGCCGACCCCAAGTAACATGGGATAAGGGCAGGAAGATGATGAATTTAGGTTATTGGTTAGAATGTTTTTATGAATAAGCCTGACTGATATATAATAATTAATAGAAACCTTATTCGCCGAAAGTCCCATTCAAATTCTGAACTCAATTACGACACAAATTATGTTCCTGTTTGCGTTAATCCTGACAAGAAGCCAGAGAATTCCTCCTCCCTGTATTTTCCTCGTTCACAAGACGCCATTGAACCAAGACTCAGTTGACCCCAATATAATTGGGAAAAGGCTAGGCAGATGATGAGTGTTATACTTTCATTTTTATTTTCATCTAATCAATTTTCTTTTTCACGCAGCTTTGAACGGCATCTCTATTTAGCTGTGCTTCCCTCTTTCACTTTACATATCCCCAAAACAAAAAGGGCCGGTCTCATTCAACATTCTTGTAAAGGTCGTTCAATTAGGGTTCACGACCACTCTACCGGTTCACAACGCATACAAGTTTTATAATTGTGTGACATAACGCGCCAGTGTGTGCGGGCCGCGGGGTCGCTACCCGATGCATTGGCAAGCGGCCAGCTGCTCACACAACTATTATTACAAATGCACGCACTGACCACACTATCCGTGCACGCAATATCACCCCTATGACAACGACATAAGGACTGCCCCTCACCTCATCACCAACAACTCGCCAGTTGCCGCGCAAAAGGTAATGGATGAACGGCAGGTGATTTGAAATAAAACCACTTGTTATATTCGCGATGGCGATTATTTCGTTTTGTTTCGCAAGTATACTGTTTTAGATCAAAGTGTGATGTTCTGTTGGGAGAACGATTATGGTGAAATATTAAATGTCAGGCGGATTGTCTGCGCGATGTGTTCAGTGTTCGGCATAAATAACTCGGTGATTTCATATAGCTTGTATTGTAAGCTAAACAGATAATTATATTGAGTCATAAAGTTAAATTGCCCCTTACTTCGCGTCGAGTTGAGTTCAGAAATAATTGGTCAATGCTATAAGAGTAGGTAGTCATCTACATCATCATCATCATATCAGCCGAAAGACGTCCACTGCTGGACATAGGCCTCCCCCAAGTGTCGCCACAACAACCGGTCCTGTGCGACTCGCATCAATCGGCTACCCGCGACCCTCACCAGGTCATCGGTCGTTCCAGGTAGTAGATATAGTATTTGTTTACAAATAAAAGTCGCTACAAACTAAAACGTGTGGTTTCCCAATTTAAATTATAACGGGGCCACACTGTGCAAGAAGCATAAGCGCCAAAACAGACCGTCAACAATGCAAACGAATTAAGTTTGTTTAAAAATAAACTTTACAGCGTATTAAAAGTGCCCTAAATAACGAGTAGATACTACGTGCGTATATCAATTACAGAAAAAACCTCATTATGTAGTTAATAGGCACATAAAAGGAGAATAATAAATTAATAGTGATACAATATGGCGCGAAGGTGTTTGTTTTTTTTTTAATGTTTGTGTTGGCACACGCGGTCCGAGTCGTGAGTCATTCTGCCACCTGAATTATCTTCAGTTTTAATGGGAACGTTCCTATTTTACGATTTACGTTGATAGTCCATGACTAATTATTTAGTGATGAATGTTTCGACTACTTTTATAGTACTCCCGATGAATGATGTTATTCTTCGTGTCGTTACACGTAATGATAATGATCCCGTGACGGACAAAGAAACAATTCACTGAGTTAAATGAGATTTTGATTGTCGGTAAATAAATTCACAATCAAATTGTGAATGTATGACTGTACTTTCGAATATTTCTCAGTAATGAAATATTGTAGACTGTTGAATATTTTCTTTAGAATCTTGTAAACTTGACACTAGTTTGTCATCGCTGTTATAAAAACACTTGGCGAAGTCATATAGGTTGTTGACCCGATGTCCTTCACGTGTAGAATTTAACTTATTATGTAGATAAAGCAGTCGTCTATCAGATTATGTGATGAACAAAACCTCACAAAGCCCCGATAAGATTAAATAGGCGATATTTATCAGATCCTCGTTGAAGTCAATGACATCGTAGGCTACACGTAAGCATTTAAGACGGGGTTTTATCTAACACATGCGGACAGATTTAGGCCAATGATAGGTTTGGGGTTTTTACACGAGGAAACAATATAAAATTTTTCACAACAATATAAAAATAACACTGAAAACAAATTATTGGAATTGCCTTCAGTCAACACGGATGCATGTTCGTAGACCCGCGTAGCTCTGTGTGCTACGTCATCTTGTCGTAGCGATAGCGTAGCAAGACGCGCTACGCGTTTTTTTGTAGTTCTGGCGATTATGGACTTTGAATTTGAAATAAGATTAGATAGAAAGTAAACTATCTTCTTTATGGTCGATTTTTCAATAGTTTTACCTATGGAATATAAATAGCGATTTGACAGCTTCTAAACTTCTAAGCTTAACCTCCTGGAGTCGATGCGCCATTGTTTTACTATCGTGTTGTCTGCTATTATGGCGGTTGAAGATATATTATAGGAAATATTTAAACGACTTAAAAAAAAGTAGGAAGTTCTCAATTCGGTTGTATTTTTTTTCTTCAATAAAAATATTATCTGACTATTGAAAAAATAGCCCTTAACTAAACTAACTTTCATTTTGCGATTTTAAATGTTTAACGATATCATTTGAAACAAATAGGGATTAATCGCCCCAACCATTATTAAAAATCCTCTACTTTTCCTCAAAATCCCTTTTTACTTTTATATATATACTCATTTATTTTTATGGTGTGCGTCATGCTTGGCGTAAATAAACTCTTTTTCTTTCTTTTCTTTCTTTCTTTCTTTCTATAAGCAATTCCTAAAATTCCTTACTTCCATGCTGACCGATAAACAGTGACATTCGTTTGATATTCTTGTTTTTTCGAGAAAAGATAAAATTATGATTAATGTTCCGACTTTTCTAGGTCAAGAAACGATACGAATATTGTTTCAACAAACATTATCTAAAGGTGTTATCAGTTATTACGCAAATCGATGAATAGTCGCTCGATGCCATTGATCAACGTTGATCGATTGGTATAGTGCATGAAGGAACCATAGATTTATGATTGAAGGCAGGAACTCGAAGGAATTGTCGATCAACGTCGACTGATTACCATCGATCGCGATCAATTGCTAAAGTTCTTGAAAGCATTCAACAACATTCGTAAACGTAATACGCAAATTCCTGTGTGAAAATAAAAACTATAAAAAAAATGTCATCGCTTAGGAATGAAGGCACGCGCACGGGCCGCGAACATTTGGCTCGGGTGCGAAATGCGCAGAACAGTTCGTTAGCCGGGTACTCAATACCCGACGTTGGCGAGTGCCGGCACGCGACTGACAAGAGTCACGACAGTTCCTGGAATAACTGGTACTGCAGCTTCCAAATTCAAAACTATGCACCCGAATAGGTACCAACATTACCACATCAATCACTAGCTATTATAATATAGTGAAGTACGCAGCAGATTCACTGTTCAAAATTGGAAATTTCATTCTGTAGGCAAACTGTTCGAAGTTTTCGGTCTCGTGATGGCGTAAAACCGTTTGCCAAGACCAATTTTTATTTTATTTTAATATTACTACGAAGAAACATTTAAAATTCCCTCAGTTTGCGAGCTAAGCTAAACTAATTCAGCTTAGGTATCTGTCTGCAAGCAACTTTGGCCCCAAAAACAACAAAAACCTTCGCGTTAACTATTCCTGACTGGACCTAAGCGTCAAACCATTGATGGGAAATAATTCTCTCCCAAGGCATCAACGAAAGACATTCGATAATGTTGCTTGTGCGTGATTCTTTCTGCGTAGTTTCAGCTACATATAGTTCAACTCATCGCTTAACGTGGGTATCGGTGGGCGAGCAAGGGATTGCCAATAACATCCACATGTACGGTACCTACTTCTTGCGTAGTTCATGCTATCGCCAATTTAGCAATCAGCAAGCGCATAGTAAAACATTCTACTGTCCAGGCATTCCCATTCCTGGATTGCTCATCATTGTACATGTAAACAAATTAAAATCATTCACCGCCCTCTGTATGAATTGAAACTCCTTTGAACATAGATTTTGGCAACGTTGCTTGTGGTGTTGACGAATGACATGTATCCGAAACCTAATCCACTAAATATTTAAAGAATTTTTGAAACGCATTCGTGTTTCTTTCAAAAGTAGAACTCAATAAACTAAACGCTCGAAAGTAAGGCTTGAAGTAAGTACCAACTAGAACATTTCCTTTTTTTCTCGGTAAATTCTGGAACTGGCTGGACGCTCCTTTTCCCGCTTAAAGATTTCTAGTGTCAGGTTGGCAGTGCTGCCAACATTCCGGAGTCGGCGAGATTCCCTGCGCGCCGGGCACGCGACAAACTCTGATTCATTAGCAAAATGAAAGCAGTCTTGCCAAATATTTGTAGTAAACAATATGCTCACTTTACTTACTCTTGATCTCATCCTATCGACAAACATTACTGTGAGTTGGTGCTGAGGAATCCAAGCAATGTGGAAGAGGCGCCAATTATCATTTATCAGCTGTTAGATATTGTAAAATATTTTATGGGACAGGAATAGTTTTCCTTATTGCGTTTTGATGACTATTTTATGATATTTCTTAGTAGAATGGGTTATTCTTTTAGGTTTTAACTTTTAACAGCTTCTTCCTAGAACTCAAGCGGGTGATTATAAATAAGTACTACAAATTAGACAACTCCTGTCTAATGTTTTTCTTCTACATACAGAGGGTTAAAAGCCAGCTAGGTGTTGTAACGTTTACGATATACCTGAGTTATTATTTCTACGTACCAATGTTTAACGACCTTTAGTATCTCTTTTTTGTGTATAGTTCTTATAGTTTTGAATTATAATTACCCAGTTAGTTGTTATGCAGAAAACATCCATCTTCACAGTTACTTTCATCTGCAATTCAGTCCACGGACATGTTTGAGTTACAATTTTCATTATTTATACGAGTAGGTACATAGAAGAATGGATTCCTGTCTTAATGACCGTATAATTGTAGAGCGCGACTAATTCATATACCGCTCTAAATAAATTCCAAGCAAAACTTATTACTTACTGTTTATTACTTTTCCCACAATTGGCTATTATCGTGTTTCTTATTCGTATGTTGCCAACCTGTCATTTTGACATTTGAGAGTGTCAGTCACAAAAGGTTTGCGTAGATGTGCGCGTTCTCACGGGTAATTTCTATTAATGGCCGGCTATTTTTTTGGCAACTCCCTCGAAATTGTGGCAATTAGCGTTGTCCCTACGTCATCAGCGGCGAGTAGGTGTTGCCGACCCCTTATTTATTTAAAAGCGGGTACCTACTCCACATGACAACCTGAAAATAATCAGTTTGGGGTTTTAGGTACCTATATTAAACCTACATTAATATAAAAAAACAACAAGATCAAATAAAAAATGCTTTTGAGATCCTTGCAGTGAGTCCTTTCATTTGATATGACGCACGGGCACGGCACAGTTGGAAAAACTTTTTGTTTTAATTTTCTAGTTTGTTCCCCCATTTTCAAAGTTTAATTATTATTGTAACGCGTCCGTGTTTGGGTCACAGAATATGTGTGTTCCAAATTTCAATTGAATCGGTCCAGTAGATACGGAGAAAATCGGCTGTGACAGACAGACAGACAACCGAGTGATCCGTCATCTCTGTGTCATTTAAACCCTCGAAGATATCTAAGACTTTTGGAAGAACAAAAATGGTGGCTTCGCACCTTTTGGCCGTACCTAGTAATTATTTCAGGATATGAACTTTTGACCATAAAGTTTAAATCCTGAAATATTTAATAATGATAAAAAGCACTGAATCCAACTGAACTCACAATAGCCTTGTCGTGATCACTAAGAAATTCAAACGTCGAACATGATTTCCAACCGTTTTCATGATTAGCATTTGTCTGTCGATCGCAGACGTTTTCCAAGAAAGGATTTATACTCGGTGCACTGAACTATCCACGATCACGAGTCGCTAGCTACAATCGAGCCCTTACCGCCGACTTGTCATAAGCGACATCTCGAAAATGTGTTTTATACCTTAAGCGAAAGAGTTTAAGATATAAAATACATTTTGGAAAAAAAATGTCGCTTACGATAAGTTGGCAGTAAGGGTCAACATGTATATGTAGGTCCTATATCTCATACAACGTGCACATACATTAAATTAAGTTTATTATGCCTGACTGGTTGAATGTTTTAATTAGTGCAGGACTTCTTGAAAACGGTAGCTAAGTTGGGTTCAATGATATCTGTGCATTTATTGATTGGTTAATGGTTCAACAGGAACGTATTGTTCTCTGTGAGGACAATCCAGTACTTATAGATGACTGTTGCTAACTTCTAATAAAAATAACTCTCTTTTTCATTCAGAACTATCCTTAGTTTTCGGATTCATCAGCTTTAACAGCATTTCGTAGACTCGTATTAACTGAGAGGCAGACGGGTACATAGAGTAGGTACATACCTACATGTATATGTTTGAATGTTGAAACGTGTGCATCCCACATCATATCATAAACTTCCATCTTTGTTTTCTCTTCGGAAGCGTATAACTAATAGGAAACTAGAACAAAAACATGTATGTATGTATAAAATCAATTATAAAACACGTTATCTAACATACCTATTGTTCGTCTAGACTGTGTGTCCCCGGCTACCGCCACACGTGTCGCTGGTCACACAATCGTGCTGCGTAACTGTCACGTTGTCGCAGCTCGCAGCACTTGCGGTGGTGACATTACGATGATTCAGAGCTGTCACTTTGACAGATGTCAAAAACTTTTAAATTACAGTGTAGCTATACTTTTTGATGTGGTTTTATTAAAATATCAAGCAGCACTGGCTTCTTTAGCTCAATTATTTTCATCGACTTGATACTAGGATTTGGCTCTTTATCGTAAGTCAAAGCTGAAAAATACCACTTGCTTAATAGAAAATTATCGTAACTTCATTAAAACATTCCTTTTGTACCAATGAAACGTCTCCTTAACTCTAGTTATGCTTAGCTATTAGATATAATAATGTAGTTCAGCCGCCATCTTTCTACCCGCCATTCATCTCCGCTCGTGTAAGATCTAAAAACATATTCTAACCTGTTTGTGTAATAAAATGGAAGTGTTTTGCCAGCGAAACAATGCAGTAATTATGATAATAAACAAGCGAGTCTAGGCACCAGGCTAGACGCAGTACAAGGTTATGGCTTTATGACTCGGTAGCATGCACTTGTGCCTGCGCTGATAAGGAAAATCTTTTGATTGATTCCGATGTACCGGTATTGTAAACTCAAGTTTAGAGAAAACAAATCTTCTTTTCTAGTCGATGGTGATGCTTAAAGAGTTTGTGCCCAGTAGCTGCCCACGTTTATAGCCACATCAGTGGCAGCATTAAGTTCTCAATGGTGCATGTATAAGGGTACTTGCAGTACTCCAGCACTACAACAAGTCCTGTTTTGGATAAAGGAACCGCACTCAGGCTCCGTCGCAGAATGTCCACTTCTCAAAATGTCCACTGGTCGCAAAATGTCCTTTTCTCAGAATGTCTCTTTCGCAAAATGTCTCTTTCGCAGAATGTCCACTTCGCAAAATGTCTCTTTCGTAGAATGTCCACTTCGCAAAATGTCCCTTTCGCATATTGTCCCCTTTTTATTTCTGACTTACTTTAATCATAATTCATTTTAGCAATTAGCTTTCACACATCATGTCTGACGTGTGTTTATTTGTATTGATATGGGTAAGCATAAAAAAATATAAATATAGTACAAATCACCTTTATTTCTTTGCATAATCGCTTGATTTAAAGTAATTCTCGCAATCATAAAACGGTTAGACCATAAAACTCGTAAGACTTTCCACATTTAATTCCTAGCTAGTGTACTAGATGGCGCTGCATGCAGTCGTTGTGTTATTTTATTTGTTACATATTTTACTATGAATAATAAACAATTTTCAATAAAAATAAACATTATATTTTTATTAAAATTTAAGAAACTAACATTTTGAGAAGTGGACATTCTGCGACGGAGCCGTTTTATGGTCTAACCGTTTTATGATTGCGAGAATTACTTTAAAATATTAAATCAAGCGATTATGCAAAGAAATAAAGGTGATTTGTACTAAATATATATATTTTTATGCTTACCCATATCAATACAAATAAACACACGTCAAACATGATGTGTGAAAGCTAATTGCTAAAATGAATTATGATTAAAGTAAGTCAGAAATAAAAAGGGACAATATGCGAAAGGGACATTTTGCGAAGTGGACATTCTACGAAAGAGACATTTTGCGAAGTGGACATTCTGCGAAAGAGACATTTTGCGAAAGAGACATTCTGAGAAAAGGACATTTTGCGACCAGTGGACATTTTGAGAAGTGGACATTCTGCGACGGAGCCCGCACTCACATGTGGTGTCGAACTGGTCTGTAGAACCTCAATTTGCCAAGTTGAATTTGCAACGGCCTAGCTCGATGCGCAACCCCGATTAATTGTAAAACAAAATAATTTCGTCGTTGTACTGTCAGTAAAGAGAATATAAAGATTTTGACAGCCATTTTGCTAGAAATGCTAGGTCGATGCTAACTTTTTTGCGTCAGGTTTTTGTACAATAAAAAAACAGCACCATTTAGAGCCGTGAATAGAGGCTTAAACGCTTGAAATTCCGTGCACAAAAGACGAAACAGTTACCCAAGTGACGATTTTAGTCATCCAGTCAATCGCCTCACAATGCAGGTGCCGAGTGTCAGCTCTTAGATTCTCACAGGAAATGGAGTCCACGTGTAGCAGACAATTATGTCTGTGTCATTCACACACCTGAACCATAGACACACAACATGTAATAGTATAAATACAAGAACCAAAAGTAGTTTGTTCAGAAACAGGGTCTGAATCGAATTCCGTCATTAAAATTTAATGATATTAGAACCACCTAATAAAATGTATTATATAACGGAATTAGGTAAAATTAAGCTTTAATAAATAAAGCTTACTTAAGTAAGCTTTATTAAAGCTTCATTTTCACGACCGAATCTATAGTTCGCCCAAAGGTTTACCCAGGACAACTATTTAAAAAAATAACTGAGGTTTGGTTGAACTAAACTAAATTACAGATATTGTTTTAGATTTATAATTTAGTATTCAGATTCTATTTTATAAAAATGACTGAGGTTTTGTTGAACTAAAATAAATTACAGAAATTGTTTTAGACTTATAATTTAGTATTCAGATTCTATTTTATAAAAATGACTGAGGTTTGGTTGAACTAAAATAAATTACAGATATTGTTTTAGATTTGTAATTAACAGTGATCGGAGTAGGTAGATTGATTTTACGTACTTGCATCATGAATAGTCATGGAAATCATAACATGGATAAGCCTTTTTTCCGGGATTTCATTTTGGTACTTACGGGATTGAATCAAATATTGTGAATGTAAAGATTTTTTAACTACTACATTTGAATTTTATGGAATGCGATAGTTAAACGTTTAAAATTGTTTTTTTCTTATTTATCAAGTAAGTACTAAAGTGAATCTTACTATTGTGCGTCCATTCGAAACTTACATATGACTAATTTAGTAGTTATTTCTTCTTTTAACTATTATTAGTAGAGTCTTGCTTTACGTTTGCTACGTTTTTACTCAAGTTTAGCCATGCCATATTCTTTTCTTAATTATAGAAGGCCGATCACATATTCTATTAAAAAAAACAGCAAAAGGGTTAAACATTTCTTATTCATATACTCTTCATCCTACACATTACAATATTTGAAATTCCTAAAAAATCTTAGTTATTACAAAATCCCAGACTCCCGGAGGCATATCCATATTAATATATACGTGCCAGTGCATCGACCCCAAATCAATCTACCTACTCCGATCACTGGTAATTAAGTATTCAGATTCTATTTTATAAAAATAACTGAGGTTTGGTTGAACTAAAATAAATTACAAATATTGTTTTAGATTTATAATTTAGTATTCAGATTCTATTTTATAAAAATGACTGAGGTTTGGTTGAACTAAAATAAATTACAAATATTGTTTTAGATTTATAATTTAGTATTCAGATTCTATTTCATAAAAATAACAGGTTTGGTTGAACTAAAATAAATTACAGATATTGTTTTAGACTTATAATTTAGTATTCAGATTCTATTTTATAAAAATGACTGAGGTTTGGTTGAACTAAAATAAATTACAGATATTGTTTTAGATTTATAATTAAGTATTCAGATTCTATTTTATAAAAATGACTGAGGTTTGGTTGAACTAAAATAAATTACAGATATTGTTTTAGATTTATAATTTAGTATTCAGATTCTATTTAATAAAAATGACTGAGGTTTAGTTGAACTAAAATAAATTACAAATATTGTTTTAGATTTATAATTTAGTATTCAGATTCTATTTTATAAAAATGACTGAGGTTTGGTTGAACTAAAATAATTACAGATTGTTTTAGACTTTTAATTTGGTATTCAGATCGGAGTATCTGAGGTATTGCGTTTATTCTGTGCCCCGTTGTAGTGTCGAGTTCATTGACGATCACATAGTTACCATAGAGCAGCATTGTGTCTGTTGTGTTTTGAACGGTTCTCCCGTATCATAATAGATTATTTAAATTGCATTCTAAATTCAAACGAGCTCGGGGCATTGTTGTGGAAAGATATCACTGGAGATCTACACGTGTAGCCGTTACGGAAAAAATACTATAATAGACAATCATATGACTGTACGTCGCAACTGCTATCGAACGATGAATGGTTTCCATATTGCTAAAACTAGGATAACAAAGCTTTTATGCTGCTCGTTATTTTTAGAGTTTAAGAGATTTTTAGGCGGGTTCACCATTCGGTTATGTAAAATTCCCGTGTTTCCTGATAGCTGCAACCTGGGGGTCTTTAAGGCAAGCAAGAGTGAATAGGTTACTTCTAGACAAGCGTGCTCCATCGTCGCTTTCCATCAGCTACGAGCGACCCTACCATAAAAAAAAACTAGATTAGTGTTTTCAGTAGGTAGACACCGAAAACAATGAAAACCGATGAGAAATCTACTTCAAATTCCGGTAAATGTTTCATGATTAGCTATCAAAATTAAATTTCAATCTCCCCGAAGAATTTCATTATCAAATTCCGTCGAAACATTTCGTGAATGCCTAAACTAAAACTATGCTGTAATTTATCGGTTGGTAGTGATGGAAAACCGTTACCATCCCAAACCACATCCAATATAGAAATAAGACCTTTTCTTCCGGTTTGAATGTCTTAGGTAGTAAATTCATTAAGTAAATAAATAATAAAGATGTTTGTGTTTATGTCTGGTCTGTAATGTAGTCTTCTTTTATAGATTAGCTTGTTCTCTTTTTTACGAGTGGCATCTCGCAGGTCAGGCTGCTTAACAGGACTTGCCTGAGGCGGCTAAAATATAAAATTAGAGTCTCCATCCAGTGTTAGCTTGTTCTTTTATAATTTTCTTTCATAAATACCTTAGAACACTAAAAGTGCCAAATCAAAGCTTGAACTTGCCCAATGGTCAATTCTATCATGTCAAAAATAAAATCGTAAGTATTACAAATATTCCTAGAACGCTTTATGTTAAAAATGGATGGTTTCTGACTACAAATCCCAGATTCGGCAACAATATTTCTAATCCAGTCCATTACTATGCATCCGGTCGCACTGACGACTCCGGATCCGTTCACCATTGACTCCCGTCGATAATAAGATGGGTGTCCGTCGGGAAAATCATAGATATTTCCTGTTCATTGACTTCTATTCGCAATCGCAGATTTTATCCTAACTAATATTATAAGTGCGAAAATTGCTTTGTTTGTTTGTTGCGCTTTCACATGTAACTCTGTATCTGTACTGTATCGCTGAACCAATACGGATGACTTTTGTCACAGAGCTAGATGGGACCCTGGAGACGGTTATTGGCTATATTTTTTTTGCGAAAATCTATATTAACGCGAGCGAAGTCGCAGGCAAAACCTAGATTCATATATTTTTCCTTCGAGGTACTGTGTAAGTTGCCTTTATTTTATGTAAACAAGATTTATTTAAAAATTCTTCAGTGACATTCTCGTAAAACATATTACAGTTTTAATTCATGAATTCATTTCGCACGTTCTGGCATCCGAGTTATTGAAATAAATATTATTAACACGCTTGTAAAAATTTTATCTGACTCAATATAAATTCTTTGCGAAAGAAATGTATGATGGCGCCGAAAAAAATGTGATTGAAATATTGGCCATAAATAAATGAAAACCAGCATAATATTATATTTTGTATTTTTTGCAAAGAATTAAAGACAGTACAGAAGCCTGTGGCAGAAGCTGTTTTTTGGGAAATTCTTTTTGAAATACACATAAAACAAGCAACATTATTTTAGCAGAACGCACTTAACCCGTAAATGCGTTTTTAAGTACGGACGCTGAGTTATAATTTATACGAAATAATATTTTCCCTGTACAGTACATAGTTAGCAATATTATAAGTTCAAACAACAATACATCAAAAGAAAAAGATAAAACGGGGACATTTTTGAAGTATCTTTGTCCCCAAAATCTGTGGTTACGTTACGGTTGATGTGCGAAAAACATCCGGCGGCCATATTGAAATGGTGGCCATATTGACACGGTGGCATTTCTAGCGCTCTTTGTGCCTGTCACATGTGATATGTATTGGCAACTGACCAGAAAATGATTATTTATCACCAACTCTTCCACGGAAGTTGGGAAGCGAAATATTTACTAATTGGTAACGCGAATTCTTCATTTTGTTCATGGGTTATGAGATCATCGAAGGTAGCAGGAAAAATATCCCATGATCATTATTGTCATCGGACAAAAATGTCAGTTATTTTGTTTTTCTACGTTTTTTTTTTTATCAAGGCGATGATTCCAATTTCAAATGTAAATAGTGACGTATCACTACCGACCGGAGGACCGTAGTCCTCCCAGCGACGATCAGATTCTACTAATGTATAAGTAACGTTCACATTCGCATGACAGTCGCAATCTGTGAAAAAATTATGGAAATGGAGGCTTTTTTAACAGATTGCGAATGAGATGCGAATGCGGACGTTGCTTAAAAGTTTGCAGAATTGGCTTCTGTTCTTGTTCTTAAAAAGCGTTCAAATTCAAGTCACAAATCACGTCGGCGACAATTAATGTCAATAACTAGTCAAAATGTAGAAATAAGACGTGTTTTTACTTGACTGCGTCAGAAGGAGCGTAATGTTTTTCGAGCGTTGTATGTTTGTATGTACGTCCATTTCTTCGGCACGCCCTACAGCCCAAACGGCGGCTGGGCGGTTGTTGATATAATAATATGAGGTGTCGTTGAATTCGTCAGAATTGTGGTAGTGACATAGGCTATATACATTTTCAAGACTCACTAAAATGTAGGAAATAAAAAAATGACTGTCAAAAAACCCGACCGCTAAAAACGACTTAAAAGTTCGAAACAAGTCGCTTGTCAAACAGTCTGATGCAGTTCAATCACAGATCTGAGACCACAAACTGCATCAGACTGCTAGAAAAGCGACTTGTTTGGAACTTTTTAGTCGTTTTTAGTGGTCGGGTTTTTTTTTGAGAGTTTGCTACTGCGTTGCGAACGCGAACACTCCTTTAAATACGAGAATTGCCTCCTCCCCTCGTGCTTACATAAAATTATTTACCTACGCAAATTTACGTAAGAAAAGAAATACCCGAAGAAAATTCTAAAAGTACTCGGTTGCCATGCTCGCCCCGGCCGTTCACCTGACAATACGCAAGCGATTCTAGGAACACGCTCCCTTTTTTCCCTAAGCTCTAATCCTGGGAAAATAAAAAGAAAATCCGATGAAAATCTCACGTTGTTCTTCACAGAAGAAATAACTTAAATAATAATGTTTCTTTTTATCTATCTTCCTCTGTTCTCGTGTTCCTAGGCTACAATAAACTATTTTATTTTCCCGCCTTCGCAAATGTTAGCATTATAAATCACTAGCTTCTGCCAGCGGTTTCGACCGCGTTAATGTCGAAAAATATCCCAAGGGATCATATATCCCGTGGTCAAAAGTAGCCTATGTGCTATTCCAGACTATAATCTATCTCTGTGCCAAATTTCATCCAGATCCGTTCAGCCGTCTGACGCGATTGAGTAACAACATCTATCCTAATTTTCGCATTTATAATAGTAAGTAAGGTTAGTAATGTTGGCATTACACTCACTTGGTACATAATGGAATTACTTTTCGCTGTAAACACGAACTGTGACCTTGTCTCATTTCAAGTTCACGCATGTGTAACACACGATATGACATAATTGAAATTGTTTTACTTCGAGAATTACGACCCATTACATAATTTAAATTGGCCTTATTTTAAAGCTATGGCTTTTCGGCCTGAGGGCCAATTCTTCTATGTTTTTTTAAGCAACTTTATCATTCTTCTCTCAATCGCAATCTGTCAAAATGTAAGAAATTAGAGATGATCTTGCCGGATTATAACTGAGACGCGAATGTGCTTAAAAATTAGCTGATATTTTAGTATTGTCACTTCCACAATGTGTTGTCAAAATATCACAAATCTGTCTAATTATTATTGTCTTTTCCCCCGCTTATCGGCATCTTACCAAGGCCAACGATGACTAAGAAAATCAAGTTGAAAACTTAAATTATGTACTTCGGTAGTTACAAAAGTACTCTTGACTTTTCGTGGGAATCTCGCGAGTAGTTGGCTAGATCCGTCACAACAACATTACTAATAGAGAATCCCACGAACTCCATCGTTACAGACATTACCATAGTTCCGGTAACACCAGAGTATCAATTCTACTATTTTTTAAGTAATGTTCGCATCTCTGAGATGAAGACTGAGATGCTAATGGGAACGTTGCTTAAAAATTAGTAGAATTGCCCCCCTGGTAACATAGCTATCTACTGTAATTACTACACAAACAACAATAATAAGTTCACAAATTAATTAAGAGACTGTTCACATTTCTTCGTCGTACATTTTTAGGTAACATTTCTGATTTAAGAGCTCATGAGGCACATTGTAGCTGCAATACAATGCGTTTGTTTTACATGTTTTGTAGTCTTCCTTCAATGGTCCGTTTACTAATTAAAATCATTAGATGGACCTCAGTGTATACAAAACAATTTATTGACATCGCTTTTTATAGTAGCCTTATTATGATAGATAAGGTTGCAGTGTCAAACGTCGGTCACGCTGTCATTTAGCGTCCTTTTCAAATTAGGCGCATATCCGTCAAAATGGCGCCACAGCTACGGCAACGTATGGAGCAGCCTGAACATCAAAACAAGACGATTAACATTCTTCGGAGTCGTA
This sequence comes from Melanchra persicariae, assembly GCA_947386135.1. Taxonomy (NCBI): domain Eukaryota; kingdom Metazoa; phylum Arthropoda; class Insecta; order Lepidoptera; family Noctuidae; genus Melanchra; species Melanchra persicariae. Next base: position 3,126,174 of record OX376664.1, on the reverse strand, counting down.
TGCAAAATACGGCACTATAAAATTTTTACGCGATATGACAGTCTCTGTTTACGGTGATAATCAAGTCGACACGTGGAAGTTTCAGCTTCCATGTTTGTTTTCGTTTTCTCACCAATCGCATCGCAGCTAGTTATTATTGCTAATTCCTCATTGGATGACTCATCGGCTTCTGCGATAGAAATAAACGTATTCAATTAGGTGACTGTCATCTTCCGGTCGTGAATTATTTAGGTTGCAGGGCGCCAAAAAGTGTAAGGTGATTATATCAGATGGAAAACATTTTGGCTATTTTGTGTTCTTCTTAGTATTTCTCTCTCTCGTATACCATAGTTGAGACAGTTGGCATAGAATAATGTTTTTTTATCTCTTCACCCAAAGCCAATATCTTAAGTCTCCGCTTAAATATAGGACGAACGCCAAATTAATCTGAAGCATATGAAATCCTTGACAAACAGGGCAACGCATTGACATTTACCGCAACTAATTGCGTTGACATTTACGATTTTACGGATCCTAACACATCAGTGTCGTGTAAAAAGTTCAATTACACGAGTAAGTGAAACCTTAATAACGATGTTTCCTCAATGATTTGTTCGCTGCCTTTCCGAGAAGTGTCGTGATGGAGCCGGCGGTCGCGAGAGCTGGTAATCTGTTCCTGGGAACGATTGGGCCCTCGGCAGTCGACCCTCTCTTAATGTTGCCAGCGCTGTATACACTTGGCAATGATACGACGTCGCAATTTGTATGGATTCATTTCGAGGAGCGTCGTGTGTGCCGGGAACGTTTTACCCTGATTAGGGCGTTGGCATCGGCCTTTTAATTTGAGTACACTCACTACCATAAGTCTATGTTGATATAGCACGAAATTGGCAAAACAAAACCACGGATGTACAACCGTTTTACATAATAAACTCTTGTGTTGTCGACTATCCTCTCTAACAGATGGTCATTAAAACGTGCGTACTCGCGTGCCGAGGTTAATAAACGAATAAAAATATCTGCGATATTATTCCTAGAAGGAAGTATATAAATCTATTTTTATACATTTTGCATTGGTCTCGGTCTACCACTTGACGTATTCTATTTCAGAAATGGCGCCACTTATGTATTTTCCAAGGTCTTTCCTATTAATCTGTAAATACTTTTGAGATTCAACGATCCTCCTTCGGTCATTCCGGTAGCGCGCGATCATTTATAACCTGTAATCCATTAGATTGATCGATATCAGTTCTCAGCACGAGTGGCATTTAGAAAAAAACGTACATTATGGCCATGTGAAAGTCTTGACATTTGCGTCCAAGCATTAGTTTTTAATCGTGTCACATTTACACTACGATTAATAATCGTAATGGAAGGAGTAATCCGTTCTTGAAAACCAGTACCAATATAAGTCTATTTATCAAATACTTTTGTACTGATCGGTTTCTTCTTTAACAGTGTCTTGGCTCTGTCGTGTCGCTGTGTAGCGAAATGCTTATCGTTTTAAAATTTAATTTATTATAGGGTACGGCGCTTGGCAGCAAATGCAGATGATTCCGATCGACTACACTATCTCATTTCCCTGTAAAAGGAAACAGGAAGCTTACAACAAATTCGCCAACGAGACTGGCAGATATAAATCAGTACTGATATAATTTATTTCCATGAATTTGTTCAAGCTCATCATCAATTACCTCTATTTAATAGTAAGCCTTAAAATTACGAGTAGGTAATTGAGAGCTCAATTATTGGATTCTGAGAAACTTTTTGGACTGTCGAAAAGACAAAATAAAACGTAATGGTTACGGGATAATTTAATTTTTAAGATTGAATGGTTTTACTTACCAAATTGAATTGGGGTGGGGCTGTATCAAATTGGCAAACGCAGAAACTTGACAAAGTGTTTCAAAATTAGCATATCAAATTAACATTTTGGTTAAGTATTTAATTTTCGTGGTAAGTTCGGCAGTATTTAAATTACGAACAGAGTATGTTTGTCTTCGGTTCAAGACTGGCCAGTAGCTCTCACGGCGATTGACCACGGTCGCTAAATCACCATTAGTTCACTGATGCAGATAAGATAACAAACGAACGGTGACCATAACCGTAAACCAGTTTCTCACAGATTAATTCAAAATTCACAGTAAATTGCAATCACCATTACCCATTACGTTCTTAACTTTTTACCGCGCAATTCGTGACGGTAATGCACTGATGAATTGTTTAAAATTGGAACGCGATGTTTTGAATCTAGTTCTTTTTTTTTAAATCGTTAACCTTGATTCTGCCTTGCTTGATCAATAATGAGTTCGGATTTCATAAATTCTTTGTTGTACGTACAGAATTTGCACGTGTTTTGCGAGTAAACTGCACGAATTTACCACTAATTGTGTAGGCTGTGTGTGGCGAATTGAAATCGGTTTTGAATGCTATTAATTTATTATTGTGATGTCTAGTCTTGGACGCAATTCGAATAATAATGGCACTTAATTTTACTAATGGCAATGTAATGATGATATCTTTAATATTGTATTCGATTGCACCTTATTCAGTAAAGAAGACCCCCGAAGTCTAGTTTCGGGTTGTTATTACCAAGGTTTAGGGGATAAAGCTTTAATTGACTTACTATTGACTAATTTAAAAGTGGGCCCGCCGTCGCAAAGGACACGGTGTTCCGTTTTCCGTCAACACGGCGCAGAGCTTGTTTTCAACTAAAATGTCACGTAAGCGGGCCCGTTTCTATACATAATTCATACAACAAGGCTGAAACTCATTGATTGCCGCCGGACTACACTACACTAGTACTACAACCTCCACATTCACGCCCTGACTGAAAACGAACAAAATTCAGCTTTCTGCTAAACGAACAAAACTCAAAATCGAATGAACCGGGTTAGTATTCGGGTGGCATTCGAAATTGAATCTTGAGACTGGGGTGGATGCTTGGATTTGGTTTAGCAAGTGTTTGGTAGTCTGCTGGTTGACCTTGGTCGGTCGAGGGGTGTTCCAAGGTGGCGTCTGGGCCCTCCACCCCTGGGTGCGATGCGTTGGCGGCTTGCGTAATAGATATTTTTACATGTTCAGCCAGAAATTTTGCTGAGTCGTCATGGCAACACAGGCAGGCTTATGTATAGATTACTGGCTGTTTCTAGAACATGCGAAAAATAATGTTAGATACACTATTATCGTCATTGTTAAGGCTTGTTAACGTTATTTTTGGAGAATATGCGTAACACTGTGTAAAAGCAGCGAAATTCGTATCAAAATAACATATTCTCCGATGAAAATTAAGCAGAATTTTCCGACAAGCGTTTTATTAATTCCTTTCAACAACTCTGCTAAATCTTATCCGAAACGTTGTAAATCTTTTGTCTTCTCGCACAAAGTCCAAGAACAAAACACAAAGAGATTATGGCAGAAACCGATAAAGTAATTTTCTAGAAATTTTGTCTAATTATCAGTAAAATCCCTGATCGTGATCACACAGTATTGATGCCACAAAGAATAACCACGCATCGATTTGATGACAATCATGAAATAATAATATTGATAGGAAACAATCATTTTTAAGGCGCAAATCTGATAGACTGTATAGCAACTGTCATCGGAAATAGAGGCTTGATAACGATTGACATAGCATTTTTTTTGCTAATTATTATTACTGATACAGTCGCGTTTGACTACAATCTCACCTGATGGAAAGTGGTGATGTGATTTGTAGTAATTTCTACACAATTTTTTCTGTCAAAAACACCTTTAAATTCCCTTCATTTGGACAGATTGCGACTGAGATGCGCATGCGGACGTTGCTTAAATAAAAATGAGTAGTTATTGGCCCTCGGATGGAAAGCTATGATGTCGTCAGTTCTATTTTTATCTAAGGCAATGGTCATCAATGGTGCCCGTCTCGAGAATTCTGCCAATGTAAGGTGAGCTGTGGAAAAACGTGTGAACCAAAGACAACATGTCAAAACACTTCTTTTTATTTGGAGAATGTAATTGACCTGAATGAAAAATTTGTCGAGAACTTTGTGTAGCTCATCTGTTATACCTATATGTATAATGCCATTTACAGGAATGCAAATCGTCAAAGCTTTGCTTTGAAGAAAAGTGCGTACATAAGTAAAGAATCAAAGTTGATTGGAAAAGCGATACTTAAATAAAAAAAATCTGTCGAATTGAGAACTTCTTCCTTTTTTGGAAGTCGGTTAAAAAGGCGTTATTAATACTGAAGCCTGCAACACTAGGTACGTTATTGACCTTATCAAGTTGACGTGGAAACTGAAAAGTTATTGGACGATATCAAAATTACGGGTATGTACTTGAGTTGAGATAAAGTTTCAATGACTTTGGGGGTTATTAAAATATGTAGCACAACTTTACTGTAGATAGTGTCCGGAAGATCGATAGCTAAATTCAGGTAGGTAGGTACCTAACACTCGATGGTTTTATTAATATTTAATAGTGATGAAACCATCAAGTGGTTTTTTTTACAAAAAAAACCGGACTAAATATGAGTAAGAGTCCGGCCTCCGAGCATAGATAAGAGAAAGGCTTGCCCTCCACTAACAAAAACAATTAAAACGAGCTTTATATTTATCAAGAGCCAGACATTTCCATAATATTTGCAAGAAACCAATGACAGGCGAAGGTCGTAGATAGTGGAATGATACTTTAAAGAGATAAATTGTCTAGATAAACACATTACGATATACTATACGATTAATCATACGACATTAGCATAAAACTCGTTGAATTACGCGCCTTTGCCTAGGGCTATCATCATTAAAAATATATTTCGGATTTCTTGTTTATGGTTACATTATTTTTTTTAAGTTAATAAATAATTCTGGTGGAAGATATGTTAGCATTTCTTTGTACATACCATGGTTTAACATATTTACAGATGTTTAAATTAAGAAGGGGTCACTAAACCATGTATTTTTGACAAAAAAATGTTTTTTTAGAAGACCAGCAATATTATAGGTACTAAATAAAGACTAGGCATACGACTGATATAAAGACCAAATAATTTAACAAAAAGTGGAACCGAAGGGGGCACAATAATTATGATGGGGGTCCAAAGGGGGCACACACAACAAAAATAACATAAGTACATTGTTTTGGAAAACCCATATAATAACGTATTTGAAGGACTAATCATGTTATGATATGCGCACAAACTACTTATTATTATTATTTATTGCGTGCTACTTGGTCGTAACTTTTTAATTCAATAGAGTTCTGATTTATACACATACACTTTCAACTCTGACTTTTGCGAAAAAGAACACATTTAAATCTTGTCTTCTTTCTTTCTACATCATAGATTTCAAGAAAACTCATAAAAATTATCAAAACTGACGTTTATCAACTAACGTTACGATTAATTCAAAAGTAAGTTTTAATAAGCAATCAATGTAGCTCTTTTACTTGGCTTATAACTATAAGCAATTACTTCCAAGAATAAAGCTCTTCCAATAATTTATTGAATAATGAATCTGCATTATTCATTTAAATCCGGTGTTACAATGTTACATCATTAGATTCACATTTAATCAACTAGACTATTGTGAAATCGATAAGGACACCTATTGTTATTTTGGATATACTTTGGCCCTGCATGGCACTGTGAAGTCCTATTTTATTGCACTTCGTTCGATGCTCTGCAAATGGTCCCTGCCATCCAAGGACTTAGCAAAATAAACGTAAATTAGATATAACACACTGTTCTATTAATAACAAATGTACACTTCCAGCATTATCTCGAATAATATTTAAAGATCTTTAATAGACCGACGTAGGACAATAAAATGTAAGCAAGCTCATTCAAGATCGCTATATAAACAGACTGGGGCGTGGCGTCCGTAATCCATAAAGTAATGTAATTATACAAATAAATTATGTAAGGTAATGTAAAATGTTAGTATTCATTCATTATTTGCAAGGTTTTAATAACAAGCTTAGGTACTTACCTGGCAGTGCATCCTACTTCCATACCTATGAGTCTATGACTAGATTTTTAAGTGTTTCCACCAACATAAACTTACCTTTGTGGCCCAACTCATAATCCAATCCAACCGGACGGTAGTAATCCTCCCCTTCTTTACATGGGCCCATTTAGACTCCTACTAAAAACATATTGGCTGGCATTCTTCCTCAAATACCACCTGTACATAATCAGTAAATTCAGCATATCGAGAACCTTGACGGGTGTCGAAGCGAACCTACATCATACAGACCTTGTGCAGCTCAACCTTGCTAGATAATCTCCTCCAAGGCGCATGGCACAGGCTATTCTCGTACGAAAGCTTCAGCAAAGAATGCTGAGCTCATTACGCTATGAAATTACAGGCGATGTTCAAATATTTTCCAACGTTTTTCATGAAGTTGATTCATGGAGTCGGTATGGGGGCGAGTGTCTTGCGAGTTGTGCGTCTTGTCTAAACAATTGGTCGTCCATTGACGGCTATCGTGGCCTAGGGTTGCCACACCAGAATATTTATAGAAGAATAATATTTTTTTAGAGATTTTTTTTTTATTGTTATGAAAGTCTGCTAGAAACTCAAACTTGGTACTGTTTATTCTTTTCTTATTTATCAGAAACTACAACAGAATAATAAATTACTAGTGTTATTGACGTCTAACTATTTGGACTGCTTATTATGCTGATTTAATAGGCCATCTACCACAAACTAAGAATTACTTTATGTGTATACTTAGAGTAGCATAAATTGTTTGTAAGTGAGGCAAACGCCTCCCTCATCCTTTTCCACACAAGTCTGTCTTTTCCTAGCAATCTCTACTACTTGAGTTAATTTATCTGAAGGTAGAACGGTCCATAAACATAGGCAGGCATTTATGTAAACAAAATTCTATTTCTATTTTTATATATGGCAAACAAAGCCGATGTCGACTATTCTGCCAATGTCCAAAGTAGATTGGAGAAGCAAGTGTGCATTGTTTTATTAAACAAAATTAACTTAGGCTAGCGCTACCTGTAACTATGTATTCTGTACCTTCGCGTAGGAGTTCCATGGGAGCCCTAGGTACAACAACAGCATTCCAATTATTGATTTATGATGAAAAACAAAGCGAGGTTAAGTACCTACTAGCTGTTTTTATCTGTAGATAATAAATAAAATTGCGCATGTTGTTCAAAAACAATGTTAGCTAACATCTTTATGTGCGCTAAAATCGAAAACAACTAGAGTAGGTACCTACCTATCTAGGATGACTATATCAACAAAGACTTGATAAGATAGCAGAACACTTGTAATGTCTGAAATTGTTACTACACATAATTATCATTTCATTGGGGAAACATTTCTTGAATTTGTGCATACGGCTTAAATGATAATGTGACGCGAAATAGTTTAGGTATTCAATAATATTGAATGTATTTTCATTTCATACCATTAATTTCCTCAACGATAAATCTGCACCACAATTGCATAGGTGACAATTCCTATCACAATCAAAATGATTTAGAAGGAAATTTCGTAAATTGTCTCCAATGATTAATTTGATATAACGTTTTACCTACTTAAGTAATCTACCCCTAAACTTCGACTTCAATCTTGATAAAAAAAAATATATTTTTTCCGTATCTTTCAGAAAGGAAGTAGGCTGAACCAACATTCATAATATTATGATACAGTTTTTTTCGTTTTTATCGGCAGTTAAGTTTGTTGAGTCTACCGCCCCACACGGAGTTAATCAATAATGCTTGTTTACATTTTGATTAGTGCCAGTGATTAGTCAAGTAAACAGGCAAGTGCATGTGCACTTAGCGATCAATATTTTTATGTTTAACTTCATAATCATTTGCATTCAGTAAAAATAGGAAGTGTAACATAATTCGAACTTGTAGACAATAGAAATTCTAGCCTCTCGTTTTTATCGGTCATTGGACCTCATATACATCTTAGTAATACACTGAAAATACTAGAAAAACGAGGATTTTTGAAATTCAAAATCTAAGTTTGAATCCCAATCTTTTATTCAAACATCACGTTTGGTTTGAATCTAGCGGGATTTTCAATAAAAACGTAATTTTGTGAGCGTGACAACCCTGGAGAGCATGGCAGACCGTTTCATTAGTTCATTGCCCATTTTATAAACTTTCAACATCTGAAATACATAGAAAAACGTAGGAGTTATGTACCTATCAGCTGCTCTCCCATGCAAAACATATATATATAATGTAGATACATAACTGGCCAACGAGGGAGGCAAATGAGTTATCGGGTTTCGGGAACTCTGGATGGCCTTTTGCACGAACTGGCCAGCTACAATTTTGTTATCTTTCTAATTATACGGTTAGGATATTATTAGGAAATACTTCTTTTCAGTCTGCCTTAAATCTAAATATCAGTAGAATTATAAAGACTTCTTTCAGTCGATATATTTTATTAAGAGCTCGTTTCCTTTCAATCAATGTATAAACAGAAATAACGGAATTATTTTTTATATTGATATTGTAGAATTTTATACTTTAGTGACAAGCGTTTGCATGGCACTAGCACATTAATCTTAATAGAAGCCAAAGTTACTGTGACCTTCTACTTGACGAGTCCGCGTTCCGCGTAGTTTTTCGCTACATCGAGCCATTTACTGACAGAATAAGTTACGTAGTTATTTTGACGATAAACTAAAACGTGAGGCATTGGGGGTTGTTAGAGGAAAAACGTATTAATAGCACGCAACGTAGGCCGTATGTAGGCACGTGCCGACAGAAAAACAGTTGCTAAATTGCAAGTAGGCCGAAATATGTTAGGTGGACCGCGCCCACGCGCCCAACTTACTGTGAGCCTAGAAAGCCCATTCACCTACCTACCTCGGGCCCTTACGAGTGAGTGCCGCGCCGGGCCGGGGGCGCCGCGGGAGCTCCGTGTACACCGGCTGTCTTAGCACACGTTCCGCAGATGAGTCTCGACGGAAACCCCGCCGTTCTCTCATTACGTACATTGTTTTGGAGCCAGTGTTTTGAACGCGCCCGACGCCATTTTGACGCAGACGTTACATAGTAATGTGCTGTTTATATCCTCGCTGTAAGGTCTAAAATCGATCGCCCCACCGAATAAACAATACAAAGTTGTAGATTGAATGATGAGTATGTTGATAACGTATCGGCATGTTATTTCTCCCACATTTTTCGTGTTGTTATTCGTACAAGGAATTCGATAACGAACTATCAACTAGAATAGGAGGCATAGTTATGGCGGTGCATTGCTTTGATTATGAAATGTAGGAAGTATTAGTGGACGACGAACGGAGCGATAAAAAAATAAGAAAGGCTGCGAGCGAGTTTGAAGAAATTTTTTCAAATGATCTTCAGAGTCAAAATGTTTAATAGGTAGGCTAACATTTACGCATTTGTTGGTGGGGTGTGACTGGTGTGAGTGTTTGGTGCGTCAGGGCTGGGCTCGGTTGGCGTCTGGGGGTCGTCTGCGGCCTGGCCACGACCTACATCCGCGCCTCACCCTCTACCACCCCATCACCCTGTGGGGCGAGGGAGGGTGGGCGAGGGCGGTGATGACGCGCGCGCCGCCGCCGTCTGCCTCCCTCCCTGCCCCCGCCCGCACACCTCGCACCTGCGTTATGTAAGACGAATGTGTTTTGCTGATAGCGATGTGGTTAGCTGTGCTCATTCGAACGAGATGACGTGCTTTGCTCTAGGGCCCATGAGATTACATGGGTTTTAAACCGCTTCTGAAGACGTTGAGAAAATCATATCCCTTTGTAAACAGTTCTGGCTGGATTCTGACCTCAGTACGCCCTGATTGCTGTTCCTTTGTTTGTAGATACAATCAACCAAGCATTAGGTACCGAAAATATTAAAAAAATATTATTAGGAAACATCATTGATGTTAACACGGCCAAATCAAACCAAATCACACCCTTATCAACCAATCTTGTTCTTACAAACAATGCCAACTTTGTGGCACACAAAGATAAATTGGAGAGAATCAGCTCAGAGATTGTCGCCGCGAGTTTGTTATGCGAGCAGTTCTCATCGCTCCTGGCTCCTCGGCATTCAGATAAGTAAGCCATTGACGTCAGCGTATGACCTTTTGACATTTATGTATATTTACGTACTCCTTGTCGCAGCATACTTCCAGAGAGTCGCGACTGATTCTATTTGTGATTTGCGCCATACAGCCATTGAATAGTATTGGATTATGCGAGGCGTTGCCTTGAGCGGTCACATTCAATTTCCTCTCTCTCTCTCTCTCTCTGTTTAGATCTGGAAGCGGTTTTTAGGACTAATGATTTTTCATAGACGATAATTATTTGACTGAATGTACAGTCACGGTAAAATTTGGTACTGTAGTACAGTGATCCGAGAAATTGTGAACCGACATAAACTGACGACATGTTGGCGACCAATCAGTGTACGGTTTTAACAATTTATCCGAATTTCTTGCCTAGCCAAGTAGCGGAACATAGGGCACATCGAGCTTCATAAGGCACCCCGACACGGATAGGTTAGGTCCGAATGGTATGACGGAGCAAGAGGGAGCGAACGAACTTAGCTCCCGTCATGCCATTCATGTTAGGTTTCTTTAAACCCTGCTGTCAGAAATAGAAACCCCGCAACGGGGCTCCGTCGTCAAGATCAGAATGTTAAAATTGTTGATATTTAGGTACTTAACGTTTCGTTACTTGCTATTCCACTATTTCTCGGAGTGACTTTGAGAGAAAACGAGAGATTATACTTAGTAGTATTTAAAATGTTCAGTTGATAATATACTTAATTTATCGAGAGTTTACAATCTTTCAAGATATTTTATAATCTTAAGCTGATCCGGTGTTACGGGCCGTAATGTAACTTTTGCAGCGAGCATTTCCCTAAAAACTTTGAACAAAAAAATACGCATGTATTCGTGATCGTTTCATCGAATGCTCGCTTTGTAACATGTTACGTTACGCCCAGTAGCACCGGTCAATAGACCTTTACGGATTTTGCCATCTTGCGGTCGCATTTTACATGTACATATTGATTCAGGAAGGCAGCTAATTTCGTCACACTATTATGAACCTACATCAGTACTAATACCGTCGTATCCTTATGTTCCCCATGACTTACGAAAACATATTCTTATGAGTATTTCTCTCAATTCCAGATGGTGGAGACAGTGGTGTGTAAGCCGGAGCCGCCGGAGTCGCCGCCCAAGAAGGCGCGCAGCGAGGACTACACGACGTACGCGCTGCTGCTGGACCCGTACGCGCTGCACTACCGTGCGCTGTCCGCCTTCCGGCCCTGGGACAAACGCGAGCCGGCGCTGCAGCACCCCGAGCGCGTGGTGCGCGTGGCCGACTGCACCGCCTTCGAGCGCGACTACCAGCCCAACGTGGCGCTCAAACCGCTCACGCCGCCCGTCGACGACGTCACGTCCTCCACGTCGCCGCCGCCGCACAGCGAGTCCGAGCTGGCGGCGCGCCTGCTGGACGCCGAGGCGCGGCTGGCCGAGCGCGCGCGCCTGCTGGACGAGCGCGAGGCCGAGCTGGCGCGGCGGGAAGCGCGCGTGGAGCTGCGGGAGGCCGAGCTGCTGGCGGAGCTGGCCCGGCGCGAGGCCGAGCGGCCGTCGCCGGCGCCGTCGCCCGCGCCGGCCGAGCCGCCGCCGTGTTGACCGACGCGCGTCATCACCCGGTTGCCCTGACAGTGATCGCGATGAACGCTCAGTGACATTGCGTCTCAACGTACTCACAGTACAAAGCCACGAGGTGCTGAACCGATCATGACGTACGATTCGTACGCGGCACCCTGTAAATATTTTTTCTCTACTTGGATATTGTTGATCTTTGAAACCGAGTCGATCGAGACCTCATTCTATTTATACTGTTTTGAATAATTTTATGTGGCGACACCGATTTCGGTGTTGCCACATTGTGCAGATTCGATGAGAATCGTTTTTACCACAGATTATACAGTAGCACGATGCAGATAAAAAATAGTTGTACATAATCATATCAAGTACAGTTTTATGAAATTAGTTTTTTGTACAATATACAGTTTTTCTTGTAGTCTTTTCAACGTGTGCCATTCTGAGGTACGTCTGTTACCTTTTCATATAACCTCAACTCTGTGCTTTTCCAATACCTTATTAACAAAATACTCACATATAATATAATATAGTAAAATAGTTATAAAACTACAACCATAAGCATAATTTATACAGGGTTATTTTTAAGATTTATTTGCAATATCTGTGTACATACAATAGGCAATAATAACGGCGTTTTAAGTTAACTTCTACTTGTGTACAATACAAACTTATTAAAACTTCATATTCCGGAATAGCGAGAAGTCGATACGATCTGGGGGCGGTGTTACACTATAAATCACTTCATAATCATGTTATTACTTACAAAGCTCATTCTACACGCGATGTAATAGAACCATTACGTAAATCATTAAAGAACATTTTCGATGGTGTAATATCGACCTGCCGCTTCGCCTTCAAGCTACCTGCTCGACATCTACTTAACGTAGAGACTTTCGTTTGAATAAATAACTCTGTATAAAACCTCAGCCATACCAAATAGTAATAATATTTCGAACACATACATGCATCATACCTCTTATATGTTAAAGGTTGTATGAAACCCATGTGGAATTAAGTTTATATTGTTTACAGACAGAAGCCAATGTAGAAGGAATGAGGCACATTCGTAATGTTAATTATCTCGTAAACATTTTGTTGTGTCAGCTCTACAGAGCACTTTCGTTCTAACTCATCTGTCCCACTATACCACCGTCCATCTTGGACGGTGTGGTAGAAATGGTTAATGCAAATAGTTATAATCTTCAGGTATCGTTGTCTTCCAGCTGGTGTACTCACATTTCGTTGTATAGGTTCTGACACCGCGGAGGTCAAAATCCGCGACTTTTCAGCAGCTCATAACTCAGCCGGTCGATTCTGCAATAATCTCACAGTGATAACTTAAGTGAGCTGTCACTGCTTAGCACATGTGGACTGACAGTTCACTTCGCGCTTTTGTGAAAAAACTGAGTAATGCGCTGTTGCCGTGGCTTTCTGTACAACACTGATAGACGCGGTGTTTTTCTTTTTTTTAATCCTATGTTAAAATTTATATTTCACGCCGTTGGTTTTAACTCTCGTGTTTGTCAAACGATGCGTCTTGCGATTCGAGTATTTCGTTTAAAATTTCACTTCCGCCGTGTCAGAACTGAAGCGACGAGTTGGCGATTGCTTTTCTTAAATCACAATTCACTCATTAGTACAGCTACATTATATAATTACTTTTCTCCCAGTACATAGTAGTGTTGTATCACACCTGATGGCTAGTGGGACAGTTGTATGTCGTATTTCATAAGTTATAGCTACTTTAGTGGAGTCCAGGCCAACAAAATTATCTTTATAAGGGTATATCCCGCAGTCTACCTCATTGTACATAAAATTTATTGGTCTAAATTAAGAAAAACTATGTAAGACACTGATTTTCATTTTGATTCTACAAATTGTTTTTTATCGAGCAATAATTTTAAAAATGGTGAATTGATCACTGCCTGATTCTTATCAATCTGTTAGGTTTTGTATCTTTGGAAAAAAAAAAATGATTGGTTGTCAACAAGTGGTCTTTGGTGGTGTTCTGAAGCGGTGTTGTACATACATGGACATTGTTGTACCTCCATGGTGTAACATCTACAACAGCACCGGGAGGGACACACCGTAAATTAAATTCCTAATTGATTCGGTCGATACTAAAAATAATAAGTATCGTAATTTTAACTTTGTCATCACAAGCTTTGTTAGATTCTTTAGTTTTCTTCTAAGACTCACGTCTTTTTGTAGCATTTTAATTTATTGAAAACTTGTGATTTTTTTTACGTCGTAAACAAAAGTTTCACGAGTACCTAAGTAACGGTTTTTAAAATATTTTTAAAAACTTAATGAATTTTAAGTATGTAGGTATTGTCATTAAGTCATTAACCGAAAAGCGGCTGACGGACTTTTATTTTAAATGTAATTATTGTACGTTTTGTAATAAATTTGAGCGACGCGTTTTAGCCTTTGCCAGTAACAGTGCATTTTGATTTAGTGCATATTTTTTGTGACTGAGCAATTATTATTTATGTATTAAACTTGTGTCTACGGGCACTTATGTCGGATGATGAACATTCGAACTTTGTGAGATTTTAGGCTATGACCTCACGGCGGCGCCTCGAGTTATTTCTTTTTTATCTGGTACGAACATTAAAATTATCCAGCGGTTATTAACTTCTTTGATTAACATCGGATTAACATATAAATTACCAATATGACCGCTGATTTCTAAATAAAAACAGTTTAAATTTTGAGTATAAAATACTTTCGAAAAATATGAGAATAACCCAATGCTTACTCCATTTTAATAAAATGTATTTTCGTGTTTCCCTAAAGCCTTTTGTACTACTAAGAATAATTTTCTTGTTCATACCAGATTTGAGGCAACTATTTTAAAATAAACCCCAATTACATACATTGTATTACTATGTTAGCTAGCAAACTGGAGAAACATAAATAAAATATTTGTTTTTTTTTTTAAGTTCCTTCACGACGTTTATTGGCAGCAAATTACTATAAAAATATAGTGAAAGACTACTTCTGACTTACTTGACTATTATTTACCCGACTGCGGCGGGGCCCAGGAGGGTAATGTTTTTCCAATTTGCTAGCTAAGCATTGCCGGGGTCTATTCAAGTAAAAAGAAACAACAAAAAAGAGTTGTGAAATAAGATTTCACTAAGTGACTTTGGCAAAGCTCAAATTGTAGAAATGAAATCGAAACGATTTTCCTTTTGATGATATTTTTTTCCTTCGAAGAGTGCTATGTTATAGGTAGTTGTTATAGAATAAGATTTCAGTTTTAGAATAGGTTATATCTCTAGTCAGAGACACTTTGAAAAAAATAAATTACCATTTACTTATTAATATATATTATTCAGTATAGGTACCGTAAGCGAGTGTAATACGGATAACTTATTGTTTTAAACATTTAATAGTGTACATTAGAAATGGACTGCATGTCATTATATTGTATGTATAATAAGGTACCTCATATATATTGTGAAACTTTTCTGTCAGTACTGTTGTTGGATAATTTTGGTGCTACAATGTTTTGGCTTGGCTAACTTAGTGATTAATTGTATATATTTTAGTATTTATTGGCGAATATTTTGGTTCTACTAATATTTTGGTTTTTAAATTACTTATTATTTTCTAAAAGAGAGTTCAATGAAAATCTATTTTGGTTTTGCGAAATTAAAATGATGAAAAAACTTAAATGTGGCTAAGCCATTTTTAACCTTAAATAACGCTTTAATTATTAGCGTAGGTAATATTCTATTGTATCGATGGAAAAGTTTCAAAGTAAGCTCTCACTGTCTTGTTTATCGCAAAAATTTTTATATACGGATGGTGCTAAAGGACTAATCGTGGCTAAATATTCTACTTCTAAAGACAGACTCAGTAGGTTGTATTCTTTTTCATTTCGAAAGAGATTTGTTATTTTTTTGTATGTCTCCAAATGAAAGGCAGTGAGAGTAATGATAATGTAAATATTTGTTTTACTGTACGGTACGAAGCTATGTATGGATGTCAGGCTGTTGTAAACTATAAAATACTTGAATTTGTCGCTAAAAACTATGTCTCCTTTTCTTTGGCAGCCTCGGCTTCTCGTCAGAGGAATGAGACAAAGTTTCTCGCGTAATTGGTGATTTGCCAGGGTATTCACGTACTCTGTGATCTCATGTATGATTGTTATACATCAGTTTATAAATACGTTATTGTGAAAGTCGCAAAATCTTAAGTATCAAAAATATATATTGCTTTATATGCATAGTAATTTGTTTCACTAGATGGCGCTGAATTGATTTGTTTTCTCACCTTTTGATTTTTCTTCCTGTCTCCGTATATTTTAATAATTTACTGCCATTCCTAGTTGAAGAGAAGATGATTAGATGGATAAAGTTAAAAGTAAGACTCAAAATTTAGAACAATATGAATTCATAATAATAAAAGTACCGAATGACGTTTTGTTTTGTGCCAATATTTGTTGTAAAGTGCACAGTGGCATGCTCATAAGAATGGCAGTAAATTCTGTAAACAGCCCAGTTAGATATCTTTAATTTTCTATAATATCTACTTTATATTTTTCTTAGTATTCCGGTTTTTAATAAAGCAGTAATTATAGCTGCAATAAATCTTCACAATAATTACCCATGATGACTTTATAATAATTATTTCTCAGTTCCATCCTCGAGAGTTAATAAGGTAAACGATATTGGCGCCATTTTTTTTACGAGATTACATCATAAACATACCTACGTCCCGATAGGCGTTAGTCTAACGGACTTTACATAAAATATAAGTTAAAATCTCATGTCTGACGAAAAGTTACAAACTATATAACTCCTGATTCATTTGTCTTGCCCATTTACACTGTATTTTTTATTTAATGGCCAATATTGGTGAAGCTGGTGAGATGTAGTAAGTCTTTTTTTAATCATTATTATTTACAGGGATATGAAGTAGATAAATATTGTTTGTAACAGATTTATAATTATTTGCGACTGTAGTATTATAAGGCGACATGTCTTAGAGAAACGGCCTGATTATGAATTGTGTGTGTTTATATCAGAAAATTTATAAGTTGCTGCTTGAAACCTCTAATCCAAGTAAACATTCCTGTGAGTATGTTTTTTGGATTACGCAAAAACATTTTTCTTGATACTGAACAGTGGAAAAATCATTGTATATTGTAAAGTACCTGATAGATTAGAGTTATAAGATTATGATAAATAAAGTTCTGTTATGCACACACATGTTCGTAACATGTGGTTTCGTAAGTGTGTTTTTACTTGAAAATAAAAAAAGCTTATAAGTACCTACCTTGTGGAGCAATAAAATGAAATGATTTCCAATATAAGTGTTTCATTTCACATTATTTTATTTTGAAATATTAGTACCTACCTACTTTACTAGACTAGAAGAAAATCTGGCAGATGCTAGGCCAGCACACAACTCATCCAAAAACATGGTATTATCAGCGCCACCTAGTATTGACAACCAACAACTACTGTTAGTTATATAAAACTATACAGCGCCATCTTTTATAAAATTTTATAAACATTATCACAATACTACTTTACGGAGAATAGATGGCGTTAGTGACTTCGAATAAGTCGCAATATAATAATCACGAAGTAGATTAGATTATTTCAAAAGAATTTATCGCTATAACCTTTAAAATATCACATACTACTTGTGACAACAATAACTTCATTTATAACTTTAATCCCGTAATAATAATATCTGCTATGTCATTTTGTTGGTTCACTTGGATACTAAATTCTGTATCGTTATAGTGTAGGTACACATAGCGATAAATCAGTTGACCTCGAATACATACATTTTAAGTGAACTGAACTTTTTATAGTGAGCTATTCTAGCATTGAAATTATATTGATACTAAAACTGAATACGCCATGAAAACGAAATAAAAGAAAGTTTTATATAAAAATCTGATTTAATAACAATAATAGTGCGATTTATTATTTAAATATCATTTGGAATGATCAGATAACCATAAATACAACTTTACACGTTACTCTTAGATAATAGGCATGTTGAATCTTTATTGCACAAAATTGTGACTTGATGTGACCGACATTTTGCGTTTCTCCCAACATGTCGCTGAGTATAAAGTTTGTGTGTGATCATTTAGTATAAAAATACCCCTACCTCAAGTCCGTAACCACATTTATACAAACTAATACCAGTTTACAACCGGTTTAAGTTTACAGTTTGGAGCGAATCGCGTCGATTCTGCCGGCGGCTTGTCTCTGCAGATCCGTCAGTTTCATGGCGAGGCCCATGTTTCCTTGGATCTTGATCTTGCCTTGGAAGAATGCTTTCTGTGGGTTCAGTTTGCCGGAGATGAGGTCGACGACATCGTCATCACTGACGGTGAACGATACATCGGGTTTCTCTGAGCCGTTGTACGTGACTTTGCCCTTGCCTTCCTTAGCGTTGATGACCCAGTATCCCTCAGCGCCGTTGGGGCCATTCCTCACTTTGAATCCGTAGATGCCTCGTACTTTTTCGATGAGGTTGTCGGTGTCATTTTCCATCGCATCTTCGAGAATCTTCATGTATTTGAAGACCTTGAAGTCCTCGGGGTTGCCGGCGGCGGCGACCGCTCGGGGGGTGACGTCAGCGAATCCCTTCTTGTACATGGTGACTACGACAGCTCCTCCGAGTCCAAGGTTGTGCTGCAGAGCGATCTTGGCGCGCGGCACCTGAAGATATTCACATTTACGAATTAATGACTAGCGACACACGTCAGTTGACAATGACGGGAGCACAAACACTACGAGTGGCACGTTACTACTTCATTGACTTTTCTATTGAATTCATTTTCAATGTTAACGGTTGGGAAACAGCGAATAGGTAATAAATCGAGCTTGCTTAACTTGGATACAAGATAATGTATATTGTAGGTATAATGATCTGAACAAAGGTTATTCATATTTATAAATTAAAACTTTATAATGTATGCGTGAGCAAAAAGTTTAGTGAATAATGTTACTTATAAATGTTTGTAGTGTCATATTTACAGGTTCTACAAATTATTGGCAGAGTTGTTTTTTATACTAATTTATCAAATCACGGCCTGACATTGGAAACAAATCAAACACTACTGAGAACGGACTTCAACAAGCAAATGTAACTGGCGAATAACACTAAAGAACACTTGAATTTTTACAAGTCACTGGCTAAAGTTTTATAAAAATACTATGTGCGTCAGAATAGGCCAGGGGTTAATATTATCAAATAATTGGGCAATCATAGTAACAGTAACAATATCAGCATGATCGAACACAAGCACACATTATTTAGAACATAACCAAATGAAAACATAAGACATACAAATCAACAGAGAACCAGAGAATAGAGACATACAACAAAAATTACAAAATGCACATAAACAAGCGATAATTCGATGAACTTAGGTACATAATATTAAGTTTCTCAAACATTGATCTTGTCAATTTAGGCCATACATGCTGAGCTGAAGTACAAAAAAAAACAAAGATGCATCGGAATACAATTGACTATAATGCTCCTAAGACCTCTGCAACTGTGACCTCCTTTGCAACTCGATATCTCTTCAAAGATTTACTTGGTACTTCTATATGTGTGAATACTGAGGCAAAATACCCAAAATACGCAGAAACAAAGTTGTCTCGGTATACTTTCTTAGCACTTGTAAACTACTAGATGGATTTGATGCGGTTTTTAACATCATTTTATAAATTGTCTTCAGGAAGATTTGAAGGCGTGTATTGGAGCGTATTATGACGTGATCTTATTTTTAATATTTCTTTGTCCACGTTAAAAAATAAGACAGTAACAATTTTAATTAGACAAGTAAAAGCGCGAGTCATTGTCTGGGCCTTAAGTTACATAAAATATGCGTTTACGCATTAATCACTTCATTATGTTAAACATAGTTCTGAACGCGTATTTATAGCTACATTATAATGTTATACTTAAGTTGATTGTTACTACAGGATGAGATTTGACAAATTGTATAGGTAAGTAGATCTTGAGTTAACCTTTCATAAGGCTATTCACTTGGCGTAGTTCAGAGAAATGTCGAGGGTACGGTAGATACGTGACGAGAACTGCCTTTCGTAGCCACGGCCCTCGGGTGACAAGAAAAAAACTGAGAAGCCAATTAGGATCAGTTAGTAGAACAGGTTTAGAACTTGGGAACGAAAGAAGTTTCCAAAGGCTGAAGGCATTTAATCTATAATTTGGGCTACGATGAAATTACGCTGTCGGTGATGAGAAGGGCCAAAGGTGGAGGGATTTCATTTTAATCTTCTTTAAACAAGGAATACATAAGTGTTTCTTTGGATCATCAAACTAAAAACATTCCAAAGAGATGGAGTTTTACATAATCATAAGCATGCCTGATTGCCAGCAAAATAATCTCAAACGGTCCAACTAACCGGTATTTGCTGGCTCATTGTACCGTTTTTAAACAGTTTGACAGGCTGTTTACCACAGGTTCAGTAAGCTCGTGAGTTAGGGCAACGGCACAAAAAATTCGTAAAACAAGCAGTTATGATTGGCTGACGCAGTCTGGGCCAGAGTCAGTTGGGTTGGTTGATGCCATTTATTATCTACCGTGAATACAGCTAGGGCCTAGCCCGAAAATACTCGTACAAGGAAGGAAATATTGTACCTACCTGGACAAACTGTTTGTATGTTCCTTATTTGTTTAAAGTTTTCTAAGCTCTGCTAGATCTTATACTACTAGTAGGGTTCCATTTTCGCAACAAAAATGATGTTATAAGCAACGTCGATGTAAAACAAGCGAGCTCCAGTTAAAACCGCGGTACATGTTCAACCACTTCGGGTCAAGGAAACCGCGTTGCACTATGGATGAGGCAACACGAACGTAGACGCTGAATACTACATTATTTTGACTCGTAATACAACTTGTTCGTATTTTAACCGGCGTATGCGCAACAAAGTTTTCGACCACTTCGTAGAGTTAAACGCCCTGTTGAAGGCTGGTGGTGACGTTAATCAGTTTTTCTGATGTTTGAAGATACGACGGCAGATGCACAGTAGATTTAATACCTACATCATTACTAAAATTCGTTATC
Organism: Melanchra persicariae; assembly: GCA_947386135.1. Lineage (NCBI taxonomy): Eukaryota > Metazoa > Arthropoda > Insecta > Lepidoptera > Noctuidae > Melanchra > Melanchra persicariae. The sequence goes on along the minus strand of OX376664.1, from coordinate 3,105,503 downwards.
TTAGAACCCCACATTTCAACTTTCAAAGGGCCGACCTGTAGTAGTATTTCCTTCTCTCCTTTAAACCGATCCAAAGGTTGTCTTTTAAAGATCGCATGTGCGGTGTGCGGTAAGGCCACCCACTGTGTCACCCCATGAAATGTTTTCTTTATCTATCTTTTCTGTAACTTATATGGTCTACATAATAAAGAGTATTATATTCTTAGTTAAAGAAGCGGAGTTCTCTGAATTCACAGTTTAGAATTGCTAATGAGCTTCGGAGATTTCTCAACCCACCTGCAGCTCAGCATTAAAGAACTTATCTTATTCAAACAACTACAGAAAATAAATTTAACACAACACATTCAAAGGTCAGAGTCTATTAAACTGATTGAACCACGTATAATTTTATCCTATTATCTATTTTAATAGCCACGCAATAATCTAGTGGCCGCCATTTTGAGAGCGGATAAGACAATGAACCATATTCAAGTGTATGAAGACTACTAAATGATGAACTGTTGGTAATCGAATACTTTCATTGTGAGTAAAGCTAAGGAGTGGGATTCTTTGCCGTAGTCTGTGTTTCTTGATAGTTACAACCCGAGTATCTTTACATCAAGAGTGACCCAATGGAAACGCCCATTTAAACGCAAGACAAAAGTGATTGGAAGTTGGACTTTGTTCGACACACGCGTTTGCACTTTGCAGCAATGATAAAAAACTAGTTACTGACGTTCTCGAAACCGTCTGAATTAAATAGCAGCAATTAATTGCTAGAGTAATATGAAATAGAGATCGTGGCCAAATTATAACAGCCGCACGGACCAATCTTCAAGGTTAAGCAACGCTTGCCGAGGTTGGTCTGTGGATGGGTGATCATATTAACATACCGAGACTCGTCCGTGCCTTGGAAAGCACGTTAATCCGTTGGTCCCGGCTGTCATTTGTAGTAGATCTTTGGCAGAAGTACGGATTGTCAGAAGCCAGAAAATCTGACACCAGTCTTGCAAAGAAGTACCGTGTTACCCAATTTATGGGTTGTGGACGTCAGGTAGGCAGCCGCTCCACGTAAAATACTGGTATTCAGCTGAATCCGGTTTGACTGGGAGCCGACCCCAATATAGTTGGGAAAAGGCTAGGCAAATGATGAGTAATATGAAATAGCCAGAAAACTTTTCGCAGTATCATAAATTGTATGGGAAAAAGGTGCATAAATTATTATTTAAATGCAAGGTTGGCGCTGGTTTTTATATTACTCACACACTGCGCAATCGCAAAAAAACGACAAAGGACGTCTTTGTTACAATCGGTAGATTTTAGCTTGGGTATTTAATTAAACACATAATGAGTTTCGTCTTAATTACAAGCTTAAAATGTGTTGGAAGGTACATGTTGCAAACAAATATGCAAAAAAATGCGTACATTTTGCAATAATTTCCATTTGATACGATAGCACGGTCTCGTTAAAGAAAATTAGTAGGTACCTGTTACTAATGAATGAATCAAGTAAAAACTGCATAATGCTTCTGTAATTAATCGATTGGATTGGATCAAATTGTGGCAATGAGGTGCAAAGAACAAATTAGATGGGTTCTGTAACACAACGCATACCATGACTTAGCAATATGGAAGGTATGCAAGGCGATGATGAAACCATTGACGCTCATAAAACCAGTTCTGCGTTAATTTGCGAAATAATTTTGTGTGTAACACAGATTTTAAACCAACCATAAGTAATACAACTAAGAAAACACAACAAACCAACCAATTTCTGAAGAAGCTAGCACGAAACTAAGGTTTTTAGCTAAAAAATCAATCAAAACCAATTTTAATCTTCAAGGAAAAGCGGATTAGAACAAAATTTTGTGGTTATCATTATTAATTATTTGATTAAATAGTCTGAGCTAAGTAGCCTGTAGACAATCGTTGGACTTTTAAATACTGGAGAATTATTAAATCAGAAGTATTTAAATTAGACTGAATGGAGATGGTGTGTGTGAAAGATAGTTACGTAAAAATGAGCAATTATGAAGGATGTGAGGTTATTGAGAGTTACATGAGAGTTAATAGTGATGTATGGATCTCCGTACCAATTTAGATAAAGGTAGGCAGGAAGGTGAGGATGATGAGAATATTATGGTCAGAAGCAAAAATAAATGCATCCTCTGATTACACTTTGTGTATATGGAGAACTGTTATGCTTTTAAAAAACAATTTGTGTACATAGTTTATTTCTTGAGTATTCTTTCACATACCTAAATAAAATTACAGGTAACATGTCAAGTAAAAGTGGAATTAGATATATAATTAAAATCATAATACGTATTATCATGCCAAACCAGAATGCGCAAACAGTAAACACCAAGCTCCGACATGAGCAAATGTCAATGAAACCTTGTCTATTTGACATTTTTGCACTCGAGAGATAAGCAAACGCTAAAACTTCAATTTATGAAAGCTCCGATGGAGGTGGAGTTTGAGTTGGAGTTTACGTTTTGAAATGAGGGCCAATATCGCTACATACTCATAGCGAGGTGTTTACTGTTTGCGCATTCTGGTTTGGCATGATAATACGTATCGTACTATCTTTCTTGATGTCAGGACATCAAGAAAGATAGTAAGTGCTATCTTTTACCAACTAATTAACCATGTACCTAGTTGAGATAGGCCATTCAAAGGTACCTTTAGGTAGTACCTAAGCTATTACATATAATATCGTAAATAATGCGCCGATTAGATAAGAGAAGGGATCAATCGAAGTTTCGAGATGTTGTTAATGTAATTTCGAGTGTTTTTAAGTTGATTTATTGCGATGAGACAACAAGTTATATAATTTAGACAGGTATACAGCCGTACTTTTTGACTTTATCAATGATAGGAACAAACAACTATCAAAGACGCAAAAAGAGATAAGTATGTTTTATTATGCACGAAATGTTTATCTAAATAAGATAAAACGGTGGAAATAAAAGTCAATAAGTACCTGCCTGGTACTTATCGTCAAAACTAACCATTTTTTTTTAAGGATGTGAAGTCATCAAATGACTTACGCTCTGGGCCACTCTGGGCGGCGCGGAAGGGAGTGTCAGACTCTTGCTGATTAAAACCCATCTATGCCTCCAAATGCCCTTTGCGTTTGAGGGGTCTACTCTCTAAGCCCGAAGTCCGTAGTTTCGGCACAGATGTTTCGGCCTTAGTGTCGGGCGTTTTCTACTCCGTATCGCCTACGAACTTACGATTCGTCCCGAATCCGAACTAAGAATGAATGACCTCACGATTTGACAGTTGTTCTTAGTTCGGGTTCGGGACTAATCGTAAGCGTAAGGTGATACGGAGTAGAAAACGCACGACACTGGCCGAAACTACGGAATTCGGGCTTAGAGAGTAGACCCCCAGCGCCGCGTTGACCCTTTTGAACACTTATTCCGCAACAAATATCTACACCTACTGCAAACAAGTAAGTACGTATACAATAATAACTAATAAGTGACTGGAGACTGGAGCGACGCGACGGAGCAATGACCATTTTATGAAAACATGATAAACATTTAAAGAGGCATATTATTGAGATAACAATTATGACTATAACTCAACTGTAACTTGAAAGTGTATAAAATAATGATAGTGAACATTTAAATCACCATACAGTACAAGGTGCACATTACCACAACCAAATTGCACATTTTTTTATGCCATGGCATATTTTATAGCAAATTGGCGAGGGTAAAGTGGAATTAGGCAAGCTACATTTACAGGATGAACGAGGACAGATGGGCCAAGATCGTCACACGGTGGTGCCTGAAGACGGACGTCACAGCCGAGGCAGGCCTAAAAAACGCTGGCGTGACGATTTAGATTAGACTCATTCCTGACGGATTGGCCGGAGAAGGCAACTGATAAGCTATCTGGAAATAGGGGATGCCTTTGTCCAGCAGTGGGACAACAAAAAAAAACCATAGATTAGCAAAGAAGCAGATGTCCTACCTCTCTTGACGTCTACAATACCAGGGGCACCCATGTAAGGATGGGAAATCATCAAATGACTCCTTACACTCTGCGCGGTGCAAAAGTGAGTGTCATACTCTTACTAACTAAAACCCATCCGTGTTCTTCCTCATGCCCTTAGAGTTCCAGGGCTGCGGTGACTGTTTTGAACAAATTCCGCAGCCCTGGCTATGCAGGTGTCTTGCTGACCCTCCTATTTTAAGAAGATAGACAACCAAGGACAGACAGAAACATAATGAACAAGACAAATACTCCACTTTGCCACCAAAGTTCACCAAACTAATCAATTTGCCACCAAAGTTCACCAAACTAATCAATTTGCCAATACAATACAATGCCAAAATACAAAAACAAAACAAAAATTTTGTCCCAAGCTCATCCATGATTGCCTGACAAGCAAGTGAAACTGTTAAATAATAATAATAAGGTGAATCTGTAGAATAATATTTAGATGGAACTTTCCATTCTGTGTGCCGTGTTGCATAAGTTTAGAAAGCAAACACAGATATTAATGATCAGAAAACCACAAGTGATCTTATTTTCAAGAGGTTAGTTTTTTTTAAAGAATTTGTTTTAAAAAAGTTAAATCTACATGATTTTAAACTTATAAAACACAAAAATTCTTTCTATCTATGTCCGTTATAGACTTTAAAACCATCCAACCGATGGTGCCCAAAACAGGTTTCATTAGAAAGGCAATAACGCAAGATGGTTTTAGACCACTAACACAACACGAACAAACAAAAAAAAACCAAATTGGTCCAGCCATCTTTGAGTAATCGGGGAAAATACATAAAAAAAAATTGGTTCAGACGAATTGAGAACCTCTCTCTTTTTGATGTCGGTTAAAAAACGGGATATGCGCGTACGAAGTCGCCGGCAAAAGCTAGTCATAACTAAACAGTTAGCATAGGATATAACTAAACTCTTTCATTTACACTTTTACATAGATTAGAAAATCTATGTAAAAGTCAGTCAATCAGTTATGGTTAGCAGATTGTAAAATCTGTATTTTGAGTTTTTTTGTGTAAGGTTTTCCAAGTAAATGGTGGTCAATACCGATGAACACCATGGTTCTCGTAAATAAAGAACCAAATTGCAATCAAGCAAGATGCCTATTAAATCAACTATTCCTAATATTTCCCCTAAGTCAAATATAAATATATTTAACTATGAGGTTAATGGTAGTAACCACTAAGACTGAAAGACTTAAGGGTAAGCAGTAAATAATTGATAACTTATCACTAGGTTGACATGCAAAAATGCTTGCTATGCTATTGCTATATAAGAACTTTGTATCATAGATAACAGTTTGGAATAACAGGCCAAAAGTCCAATCTCATAAATATTCAAAGGCAAGACAACATTAACACTGGAATTTCAAGTCATTGTGTACTTTAAAATAGTCATAGTAATGATGTAAAGTAAAATTTGGAATACCTGATGTGTAATGCATCATACCACATGTAGGCACATTTCACCTGATGAAACAGTTACCCCCAAGCAAAGAGAACCTATTGTTTAACCAACCTGTCTGTCTCCGGCCTCGCCACGAAGTTGCCAGACCAGTTCAGCACACTGAGCCAGCCCGGTCGCTCCCAAAGGATGGCCTTTAGCAATCAAACCTCCACTAGGGTTTACAACTACTCGGCCACCATATGTGTTGTCACCAGCATCAACAAACTTGCCAGCTTCTCCCTCCCCACATAACTGAAGACCTTCATATGTGATCAGTTCATTGGCAGCGAAGCAGTCGTGCAATTCCACCACATCAACCTGTTTCGGTGACACACCAGTGTTTTGGTACAAACGCTGAGCAGCCAGACCAGTCATATCATAACCAGCAACTTTCATTAAGCTGTTCTCTTCAAATACCGCAGGGGTGTCTGTGGCCATTTCCATACCAATAATCTCAACAGCCTTAGCCTGCAGACCATACCGGATGACTGCTTCCTCTGACATGAGAACGGCAGCACCAGCTCCATCACTCGTAGGGCAGCACTCCAGCTTAGTCAAGGGACCATAGATCCTTCTAGAGTTTAATATTTCCTCTACAGTGTACTCTCTCTTACCCTGAGCACGTGGATTTTTGACTCCATGACGGTGATTCTTTGCTGCAATCTTAGCAAGGTGAACCTCTGTTGTGCCATATTTCTTCATGTGCTCTGCAGCAGCATTACCAAAGTACTGAGCTGTCATTGGAGCACCTGTTAGTTCAGCCATGTCTGCCATTTTGATGGTGTGTCTATCCAGGGGGTTAGTCCTGTCGTTGAAGACGGAAGAGGCGAGTGCGCCGGGCGCCATCTTCTCGAAGCCTACAGCTAGCATGACATCTGAGATACCACCTTCGATAAGTTTTTTGGCGAGGTAGAGTGCGTTGGAGCCCGTCGAGCAGTTGTTGTTGACGTTAAATATGGGGATGCCGGTCATGCCGACCTGGTACAGCACGCGCTGGCCACAGGTGGAGTCTCCGAACACGTAGCCGCACACGGCTTGCTGGATGTCGGTGTACTTGATGCGCGCGTCGGCCAGCGCGGCCAGCACCGCCTCCTTGCCCAGCTCTGGGTAGTCGGGGCCAGTGCTCGGCTTGATGAAGTTCGTCATACCGACGCCAACAACGAACACTTTTCTAGGCATTTTGGAAAGTATATAATTACCTCTTGACAAAGACGACAGCTGACTCGGACTGCTACGTTCACAGTGAAATGCTAAATACGGTTTTCGATGGTATGTCGATAACTGAAAGGAATGACGTATCTATAGATAATACTATTAATCCTAAATATTATCACAACACCAACCGAGGGGGCAATCGGGCGACAAAGTCCAACTTTGCACAAACAACGTTTTACAACGCAACGATTCAACGAAACAAGTCTTAAGTTGGGAATCACGTGACTTGACGTGACCAATGAATCCATCCCAAGATCCATCCAATGATGACGATTCAAATGTGTCAGTGTCATGGTGTCATGTCAAGTTGTCAAATGTGTCAGTTTGACCAAGTCAAACTTCAAAGATGAGTTTGACACTGACTTTTCTGTCAACGTAACGTAAAGACTTGCACACACTTTGGGGTTTGGTGAATAAATTCGCTTGCTTTTGATAAATAAAATACTTGAATGGTGGTTCTAACCTTTTACCACCCGATTTCGCCCGATAACATACATAGTTCCAATCAAAACGATAGGTAAAGGCAATAAAGGGCATTTTTAAATTTAACTGTATTCGATTCCTTATCATCATTCTTCTTACCCCAATTTATTTGGGGTCCGAATTCAAATAAAATTAGTTTTTTTTTGAGAAAAAACCCTATTACCAGGCCTCCACTGCCTCTCCGTCTGTCTGTCTGTGTCTGTGCGTATTTCGGTTGCCTCTTTATCAAAAAATAATATAAAGTACATAGTAAGATGATGAGTAATCTTGTAAGATTTAATTTTTTTTTTGCGCTAGGAAAAAATGCATTACGCATATCCTCTCATTGGGGGAATGAGGGGCTATGTGGGACTCTCCGGGCTGACCCGGTATATCCACTAAAACAACCCAGCGGCATTCCCGCATCGCCTGAGTGGAGGGGGACTGGGAGATCGGCGTAGCCTTTGTGTTCAGTCCTCCTCCGACGTCTCCGCCTACGCGGCGGGCCCTTCACGCCCTCCCGTGGGGGGAGGGCCGGGAATGACCGGCGGAGATGGTGTAGAGTGCAATGCAGGCGGAGGCACCCCCGCGCCTGTCGCCCGTCTATCACCACCATGAGGAGGGAGAAGAAGACGTCTTCTCCGACCTCTTCTTCGCCTTCGGAGCGGTGCAGCGAGAGGGTCATCCTCCCGCATGCACTCTGCCGCCTCCTTTTACAAAATGACGTCCTCGCAAAAGGAGGCGACCGCTGCGCAGGCCCCCTCACTCTCCAGCATGGAGTTGATCACGCCGGGAAGTGAGAGGTCTTGTCCTATCTCCGCAGTCAGACTGCGGCGCGGCTCAGACCAAGCCGGGCACACCTCGAGGGTGTTCTGTGCTGTGTCCTCCGCCGCGCCGCAGTCATGGCACGCCGGAGTCTCCTCCCTCCCAATCCGGTGCAGGTGCGTGCCGAAACAGCCGTGGCCTGACAGCACCTGCACCAGACGGAATGAGAGGAAACCGTGTGGCTGCTCGAGCCAGTCCCGCAGGACTGGACCGAGCGCGTCCATGGTTCGGCAGTGCAATGGTCCTTTGGGGCCTGCGCAATGCTGTCGCATTCTCCTTCCTGTGGAGGGAGTCCGCCCAGATGGGGGCCCCGTATAGGGCCATGCTCCGCCGGCATATAAGCGCCGGGTTCGCGCACTGAGCCCCCCAAGGTTCGGGAGGAGCCACGAGAAGGCGTCCGCAGCCTTCAACAGGCGCGTCGACAGCCCGCTGAAGTGCGGGCCGAAGCGCCACCTACTGTCCAGCACCAGACCCAGATATTTCATCTGGGTCTGGAGCCCTACCCTGGCACCCTCCACGATAATGTGGGCGTCAGGGGGACAGCGCTGCCGAGGCCGTGAAAGAACACGGCCTCGGTCTTGTTCAGTGCCACCCTCAATCCCAGGCGGCGGATCCTCCCCGCCACCAAGGATCCGCCAGCCGAGGCCAGACAGGCCGCCTCCCTGAAGTTCCTCCCCCGGGCCGTGAGGAGAGTGTCATCCGCGTAGCAGATGACACTCGTGCCCTGGAGGAGGGCTCCACGCAGGAGCCAGTCGAAACCGATGTTCCACTAAGACTCCTAAGGGCCCTAAGACTGACCCCTGCGGATCACCAGACTCCGCAGCGTATCGCCGCAACCTGGCCAGTTTGTCCACAAGGAGGACCTCTCGGTCCTCCAAGTAGCTGGCCAAAAGGCTCCGCAGGTATTGGGGCAATCCGTGATATCGGAGTGCCTCCAAAATGGTCGAGTGGGGCACGGAGTTGAAGGCGTTGGCTATGTCGAATGACACCGCCAGCACTCCGTCCCCCGCCTCGACCGCCCCCTTCACCTGGCCCTTGAGTAGGGCCAGCGCGTCGATGGTCGAACGCCCCTGTCGGAAACAGAACTGGGCGTCCGACAGGTTCGGCGCTACCCTCCTCAGGTGGCTATTCAGCCGGGAGGCTATGATCCCCTCGAACAATTTACCGACCTCATCTAGCAGAACGATGGGCCGGTATGCCGAGGGAGAATCCCTCGGGCTACCCTCCTTTCGGAGGAGGCATAGCTGCCCCTCCTTCCACAGTTTCGGGAACCTCCCAGCCGTAAGGCACGCGCTGAAGAGGTCCCGAAATCTGTCCTCCATTTGAGCGGCAGCTATGGCCACCACCCGTGCGGGGACGCCGTCCGGCCCAGGAGCCGTCTTCTTGGCGCGGAGGCTGAGAAACCCCGCGTAGAACTCCTCCGCCGTCACCGGGGGTACCTCCTCCTCCGGCGGTGAAGCTGCCTCCTGCGGGGGGTTCATCGTTGGTGGAGTGAAGTCGGTCCTGCGAGGAAACAGGAACCGGACCACCCCATCCAGCAACGCTGGCTCGAGTGTCTCCGTCAGTGGGGGACCATGGGGCCGCGGTTGGTTGCGCGCCGCCCTGTATGGTCTCCCATATGGATCCCTGTCGAGACCCTCCAGCATCTCGGCCCTCGCTGAGTCCTTGGCAGCGCCCATAGCCGACTTGAGGACCATCTGAGCCTCTCTGTAAGAGGCGTAGAGGCGGTCCTCGTCTGCTTGGCTACGGAAGCTGCGCCGTCGGCTCCGCGTGTAGGCCCTCCTGGCCGCCACGCAGGTGGCCCGGAGCCCCGCCAGTTCCTCCAACCGGCGACGGGACCGAGGCATGCTGGAGTTGCTCACCTCGGTCAGGGATCTCCTGAGCCGGACCGCTGCGGCGTCAACGTCCCTGCCAGAGCGAGCCATCTCCCCCCGGGGGCCCTGGGTGGAGATATCGAACCGCACATAACGGTGGTCCGACAAGGTCTCGACCATCTCAACCCGCCAGCATGGGGGTGGTAAACGAGACATCCACCACCGACCCTCCCCGTTGCCGCACACACGTGTGGACCGCCCCCCTGTTGAGAAGGGACACACCGCACGACGCCGCCCAAAGTCCGGAACCCCTAATGCGCGAGTCCAACTCGCATTTGCCTGGTTTTTTAGCAGTTCTAAACTATCCACTAAGTCCGGGAACAATTTCGTTGGTTGTGCCTAGCCAAGGTCTGCAGCTTGCGCGCGGTCCGATTATCGAGTATTGAGTGCTCAAACACATAAATCTTTTTACTTTTTCGGATTTTTTTTATTTTTTTTCATTTTGTTTTGTTTCTTCGTATTTTAACACCGACTTCCGACACCGACCGACGAAACGTTATTTAAGGTGGAAGCGCCAGAGTAGCCCGCGAAATTCAAATTCAGGTTCCTCAGTTATACATGATCGTTCAAAAGATTAGGTATAAGGAGCCTTTCATTGGCTATTCTTAAAATGTCATTTGCATGTTCATTATCAACAGCTACCTACTAAAATAGTGAACCGATCACTTTTCCGTATTTTTTCACCACACCAAAACAACATTTTACGGAATACTATTTGGTCACAAATAATATAGCTGGTAACTTGGTAGCATTTTCAATTTTAAATTAAAATAGTGTCATAAAAATTCAATATGTTGTGCTACAAAATTTAGTGACAGAAACGGATCGCTGCAAAACCGATTTCACGCAGTCTTGACTGCCCTACCCCGAGAGTGTAATGTATGCCCGCGTAGGGGCGGAGAGCGTTAAAATCATTTGCGACGATAAACTCGCGTGGGGCCGCCCAAACTCGCAGCGTCGGAGCCGTGACAGAGACAATGCTTGCATGCATGTTGCATGCTTGAAGCAAGTATCCTTGTTTGCACGCTTCTTACTGTGACCAATTAAAAATGTTCGGAAACACAATACTTCGAACAAATGTTATTTCGGCTGTAATTTCGGGACGTTCGACTACAGATGAGGGTGTTGCTCTCCTAAAACATATATTTAACGCATGGGAGAACTCGCAAAATGCAATTGGAGTTTTCTGTGATCTCTCGCTCTTAACGTAATAAAACATATTTACATAATAGGTTCCAATTTGTTGATGAAAACATATTTACATAATAGGTTCCAATTTGTTGATGTAAATGGTGTGAAGTCTTCCGGGCTACCAGTGCATTTAGGTGTGCGTCAAGGCTCAATACTGGGTCCATTCTTGTTTCTGGTTTACATAAACGATTTACCATTTTTCTAAAAGGGTATCTGTGACGTAGTATTGTTTGCGGATGATACCTCTCTTATCTTTAAAATAGATAGGAATAGACAAGATTTCGATAGCGTAAACAGCGCTCTCTCTATGGTTACGGATTGGTATACGACAAATAATCTAGTTCTAAATGCCGAAAAAACAAAATATATAAAGTTTACTTTGCCAAATGTTATAAATTTAGGACCTAATGTCGTTTTAAGTGGCGAGGTGCTTGAAACTGTAGACTCGGCAGTATTTCTGGGCATAACTGTTGATTCCAATCTTCAATGGGGCCCACATATTATCAAGCTTATCGGGAAGGCTCAGCTCAGAAGCTTCTCAATTCATTTTTGCAAACTTTTTATAAATTAGGCAAAATATACACTTATACACTAAAACGAGCGACATCCACAACTTTAACACCAGAAACAAGCACAAGCTACTTGCTCCTTCCCACCGACTTCGTAAGGTCCACGACTCATTTGTGGGGCACGGTATGCGCTTTTACAATAAACTTCCACTTTCTTTTCTTGACCTGCCTTTTAACTCATTTAAAGCTAAAGTTAAATCTAACCTTTGTTCAAAGGCATACTATTATATTAATGACTATTTAGACGATAAGAATAGTTGGTCGCAGTCTGAGGTCGCAGTGTTGAACGCAAGACAATGAAATTTTTATCATGTTCTTTCTCTATTAGTTAGGTTATGACATGTTATATGAGTTCATATATATTTTTTAATTTCTTTTTTATTACACTGAATGTCAATCCGTCTTTTACTTATTGACTTATTCTACTCGTTACAATGTTTAAAAATGATTGGTCACTTGTGGGTCGAGTCACAGTTCTATCGCTAAATTCTACCATTGTCCGTTTTTTAATGGTATAATGAAGTGTGCTACCTAACAAGTTGTAAATAATATTTATTTTCATGATTTCCATGTTGTTGGATACATATTTATTTTTGTTCCTGTGTCTTAAAATACTTTGCATACTATTGTATCATTCAAGTTCTTAAAACGTAACAGACAGATGTATTGCTGGGGAGTTTGTTGCGCCACTTCTTCCCAGCTAAAACACTAGGAAGTGGTGACGGGTGGGCGTTTTGGGGGACTGTCTTTATGTAAAATTTGTCGTTCAAAAAGTGCTGGCGCTCAGCCTAATTTGCATAAATGACTTTTGATTTTGATTTTAAGTGTTTCTTTGCTAAAAACGAACTAACGAAAAAAATCGAATTATAAATTGATAATAGGTCAACTAATACAGTGGCAGACGTGACTTCGATGAAGTAAAAAAAACAAAACGAAGTAGGTAGTTGAAAAGTTTCAGGTGAAATGAAATTCGGTCAACTATATTTTTCGAACTTATGAAAGGTACCTAACCCGTAAAATGCGGTAATAAGAGCGGCCCCAATTTTAAGTCAACAAGTAAATGCGGCAATAGTCCTGCTCCAGTAGTATAAACCTATTTTTAAACTTCCCATTTACGGCTTCTACAACCCACCGACACAATGTTATTAATCGTGATTTATTCGCTTGAATTGTTAGGCACATTCCACCGACAAAAGACAGATTTGAAACTGAACTAAGTTTCAAATCTGTCTTATGTCGGTGGAATGTGCCTCATACATATCCCAATGCCTGTAAGTTTTCTAGGCTATCTAGAAAGCCCCTGTCCAAGATGAAGACATCATTCTGGTGAAACATCCAGTGGAAAGGATTTTCCTCGCTTTACGTTCATTTTCAAAGTAGAAAAACAAAGCTGTCAAGCTAAGAGGATAGAATTAGTGGACAAGTTGAAGCTCAGGAAAGTGAAGAAAGTCAAGATAATGATTGTGCGTGTGACTACTTGGAACCAGATATTGGAATTATGGAATTGGACTGGAATTTATTTTAACATGTTATTTTATTTTACGATAAAATATATATTTGAGAATTAAAATGTTATTATTATTTTCCGGTCATTTTCATAAATTATTACCTACAATCATGGCCGTAGAGTAACATGTCCATTGACCAGCAGTGCGATTCTGTAAACATGTCGAAGTGAACACCCAGGCGGGGCGCACGACGGGTGAGTTGTCAAACCATACAAATAAGATGGAATGACAGCTCTTTTGTCGTTCACTCCGCCTAGGTGAACACCGTGAGATGACGACAGAATCGACCGGCTGGTTATTTCACGTCAAATGGTGACATGTCTATCGGTAAGTAACAAAAGGTGGCATGTCCATTTTTGTTTCTTTATTTTCTAACGAGAGACGCACGAGTCGACTGACTGTGGGAGCGGAATCAGAATCAGAATCAGAATGCTTTTTATTTCTCTAGTTATAATATAACATGTCACTTATTTATTTAATCTAATTTTACAAAAATTAACGATTTCAGTTTGTCCGCAAAGTTCCCACTTTGCGGACAAACTGAAATCGTTAATTTTTGAAACCTATCCTAGTCGTTCCTCATATTTCTCTTGTTTATATAAATGTAGGTGAGGATAACGATGAAGCAACGGGGATTAGCCCCAGCGGTTAGCCGCTTATTACTTAAGAGTGACGCTACGGTCATAGCCTACGCTGACGGAAGGGGGCCAGTCGTTTGAAGAGCGGCTTGTCCCTATCTTTTTTATTAATGTAATGAATTTCACCTACTCTAGTAGCAAAAAGAAAGGGATTGTGTTGCCCGTAGCGCGTGTACGCCGGGCCTTGTTATTCTAGCCCCTCGATGGACAGTAATTTGAGACGTTCTATCATGTCGCCGTGGAGATCATGTGCACGAATGTGCCACGGGTCTTGTTGCAGTATTTCCCAGAGTAGATCGGTATCGGTGCGTCTGGGTAACTGTGCAGCACTCTTCAATGCCATTTTATACTGTCTCTCAATTTTGAGCAGGTTTGATTTGCTGTACCTCGGTAGAAGTTGTATTACCCCGTAGTCTATCACTGGTAGTAAACATGCTTGAATGACTAGCAGCTTGACCTCAGCGCTTAGCTTGGAGCGGTAGCCAATAATTGGGTATAGCGCTCCTTTGACTCTCTTGGCCTTTGCGATGTTTTCTTTGGCATGTTTATTCATCGAGAGCCTTTTGTCCAGCCAGACTCCGAGATATTTTATTTCTTGTTTGAATGGGATGCGTTCGCCACGAATTTGAACGTAGTTGCGGTAGCCTGTGTTCAGGTTACTAAGTCTGGGTCTCTTGTAAGAGAACATAATGCATTCTGTTTTGTCGACATTGCATTTGAGACCCCATTTCTTGTAATAGTCGATTATATCGATGGCGGCCCACTCTGCTCGGCGCGTAGCGTGGTCCGGTCTTTCAGCTGCGTTAAGTATACACAGATTGTCGGCGTACTGTGACAGCATCTGGCCCGCTATTCTTTCATTTGGTAGGTCAGCCACATACAGGTTGAAAATTGCCGGGCCGAGTATCGATCCCTGGGGCACTCCGTGTGGCACACGCTGCTCCGTTCCCAGAGTGGTTCTGCTGCTGTGGGAGCGTGCGGGCGCCCAGGCAGGCGCCCGAGAGGGGGGGGGTGAGAGGAATGTAGAGTGTTGCAAATAACATGGATGCAAGCGCATCTATTGTTTACCATTATTTTAAAGTATGAATTTATGGTTACAATAGTTTATGACTACCAATTATCTTTTTCTACAAAACCTATTTAATTAAGTGCATATCTTTTTCTGCAATGGAATTAAAGGTGGTGTCGATAGTAACAATTTAAGTACAATCAGAATCTTTTCCAATGGCATAATTATTATGCCATAACTCTGTTGGACAATGAGCCCAATTAGACGCATGGTCCTTTTCAAATGAAAAGGACCATGCATCTTTTTCACCACTTCCGCAACCTTCCAATCCTACACCCACCGCGGGTGCGCCAGCTGATGTTCGGTTCGCTTATCAGCCATTCCAGATCTATTGTAAAAGATGGCAATTGATCGGCGTAAAACACTACCAAAAATGCAATAGTACCTACCTCTCGGACTGCCATGCGGTCCACATTGCAGAAGACCACATAACTTGGAGACGGGTCGTATATGGTCGCGATCCACAGCAGTGAGGGATCGACGAAGAAGAAGAAGAAGACCTCTCGGACTAGGAACTCCTTTTAGTTTTATGGGATGGGATTTTGTGAATTTAAAAATCGTTCGATACTTTTCTTTCTTGAAAAAACAAAACACTTTTTGACATTATTAGCATTCGTGACGTCCAAAATTTAAGTTGTCCGATTTATTTACTAAATTAAAAATTTTTAAAGTAAACAAATAACAAGCGGAAGATTGCTTATTATCATGGCTTTGGATAAGCAGAAAATTTTAAACGAGTTAGGAAATGTTGTGAATCAATTGCAGAGCGCTGATTGGTAAGTTTACAATAAAATTATTATCCTTCCTACTTTGTTATTTTGTTTGGATGCAATGATTGGAATCAAACTAACAAATATATTTATTTCTAGCGGCTGTATGGGAAAATTGTTCTCGAATTCTAATCAACCAAACCAAAATGGTGGCTTCCAAAATGCACCTATGATCAGCCCGGCGCACGATGGATGCATGCGAGGCTGTTGTCAAGGACATGGTTGTGCTCAGGGGTATCGCGGGTTTAACGCACCGGGTGCGGGAGAACCATTCGCTGCCAACCGAAATTGCATGGGTTACTGTAATCCACCCAAACTGTACGCTGATACCTACAACTATCTGAATAATAATCTGATGCAACCAGTTGTTAAAGAAGTATATGATGATCTTAAATCTATATCACCAGCTAATACTATGATGAACAACCCAATGGGGGCTCAGATGGGCTTGTCACCGGGTAATCCTACTGCTCCAGGTGCCATGGGAGGTCAGATGGGCATGCTGCCGGGTAATCCTACTGCTCCAGGAGCCATGGGAGGTCAAATGGGAAATATGGCTCAGAATCAAATGCCTGGAGGTGCCATGGGAAGTCAAATGGGATATATGGCTCAGAATCAAATGTCTGGGGGAGCAAGGGTAAATCAAAATGGTTTATCACATCAACACTACGGCCCGAACGTCCGCTTTGCGAATTCCAACATAGGTAATAATATGCAAATGAGTAATCCGAATACCCAACAACAAATAGCCCCACAAACATCTATGCCAGGCATGGGGCCTAATATAGTTAATATGATGATGGGCGACGCTACCGCTCAAGGAGTTAATAATCCTAACCAAGCTGGTCCACAAAGAGGCATTAATGCTTCGCAATCACCAGCCATGGGGCAGTACAATGGTGGCATGCCTGGTAACAATCTAGGACAGCCCAATAACATGGGAATGAATAACATGGGACAAGGTAATTCAGGTGCACCAATGCAGCACCCAAATTATGCGAATACAAATATGCAAGGAAACACAGTGAATGGTAATATGGGTCAAATAAATCCAGGTGCCCAGCAAATGCAAGCTATGAGTCCAGGCCAACCGCAGATGAAAGCTCAGAATCTTGGTTATGGACAGCATAATGCCGGTATGGCAAAATTTAATGAAATGTTCCCTGGTGTAATGCAAGGTGGAGACTTAGGATTTGATCCAATGGCTATAGCAATTCAGATGAATCCGGCCAACCAACAAAAGGCCGCAATGGATACGATGCAGAAAATGATGATGGGCAACGGTAAAGGACTCGATGCTAACGCACCACTACTACAGCCTGTTATAAATGCTACAAATGCAGCTATTTCGAAAATAGCTCCGCTGCCAACGAATCAGGCTCCTGGTCAACAAAATATGGTTCCCACATCAATGCAACAGCAAATACCAGCCAACGCTGCGGCGGTGCCAGCTCAAAATAACCAACTACCACCACAGCAAGCGTACACTGCTCTGACGGGAGCCCCAACAATGAATCAGCAGCAAGTGCCTCAACAACAAACACCCATTCAACAACAACAGTATCAGGGACAATACCAGCATCAACAACAACGAGTTGTTGATCCTAATACTGGAGCGGTTGTCGGTACTCTTCCAACAGTATATGAGGGTTCAGAGAACCCTAATGCTGGGCAAGAAGGTTCACCACCTACTCAATCAGTGCTCCCCACAACTCAGCAAATGATTAAGGAGCCTATATTTCCCGCGGACACCTCAAGGAATATGCCACCAGCTCACTTCACTAAATTCAAACAACAACATTATAACACTTTAGGTCAACCAGTAGACATCACGCCGGCAGATATTTATCGTACTCCCATGCCATCACTACCGCAGACTCTTTCGCCTCAGGTAGTTCAAAGGAGTGATCCGAAAAGATATAGTAATGTAAAGGCAACCGTAAGCAAGACTTCTCTAATGGGTAATACTTCTCTAATGGGTAATAATCTTCCTGGTAGAACTCCTAGTAGAGGCCAGTTGCAACAAATCTATAATCAATATAAAGGGTCCCACTCGTTCACGCAGCAGAACATTAAACCACCTGATAACAATGGTGCATCATATTCGGAAGGTCATCTTAATGTTACTCAAGGCAACCCGGTTCCACAAACTCCTATTGAAAAAATTGGCGGTGATACTGCAGCTAATAATGCGATGAATAATGTCGCGTATGCAGGTGGGAACAAGCCAGGTCAAGGAGATGTTCCCGCTGCTAATAAGCCCGTTGGCGATGCCCCCCCTGCTGATGCTGGAAAGGTAACATTTTAGATTACTGTGGCCCAGTTTCTAAATGATAATTTGTCAAACGCGCGTTAGCCAACGTTGATGGGATGAAATTATTTTCAATTCCCAATCGACAATCGCATCACTTGATTTGCGTTTAGTTTACGGCGCATCAATAACTTCTGTTCAGAAACTGGGGTTTAATAAACAATGATTATGTGAATTTAAAATAAACGTTCTAATTATTATTTTCAGGCACGTAAAGTCCGAAACGGATTACAAGACTTGAAGCATACTGCGTATACAACGGCTGCCTGGTCTTTTCATGGATCCACTCCAGCACCCTACGCTCCAACATATCGTTTCCGATATAAAGTTTAATGTGAAAAAGCATGTTTGATTTTTTTCTCCAAAAATCATTATTTCAACGTGATTCGTGTGTGATCTAAAGTAATTGTTTATTGCATAAAGTGATTGTTTATTACGATTCGTGAGTTCCGAAATGTTATTTGTTAAAATAGGTAAAGAAAAATAAAACTAGGTACAATGTAAGAAATGTTAATATTTCTGTTTTTTTTTTATTTCCTTCCTTTCTTACCGTAGGTAAGAAGAAAGCAGGACTTAGGGCTCTTTCAATTTAGACGTTTCTTGTGGGACTTGCGGCACCGCAGCGGTGCGTTTGTCGTACTGCGCACGTCCGTTTGATTTTTCCATACAATTTAGGCACACAAATACTTGATCTGCTGTCGTGCGTACGCGGCACCGGCGCCGCACTGCACTCTTGATGTATAAATTGTATGGCAAGAATCAACCGGACGTGCGCAG
The DNA here is from genome assembly GCA_947386135.1 of Melanchra persicariae. NCBI lineage: Eukaryota > Metazoa > Arthropoda > Insecta > Lepidoptera > Noctuidae > Melanchra > Melanchra persicariae. The sequence goes on along the minus strand of OX376664.1, from coordinate 3,086,849 downwards.
TACGACAAACGCACCGCTGCGGTGCCGCAGTAGTCCGACACGAAACGTCTAAATTGAAAGAGCCCTAACATGTAGCTACTGTACAAGTAGTTACATATACAAGAAGTTCTGCAGACTACCTGCCAGAATACCCTGGGTGGTGGAAAAGTGAACTACGACACTATTATTGGCGATGCAAAGATTCTATTTAGCGCCTCTAGTGTCAAATTGTGAAGCTGTTTAAGAACGACACTGACAGTTTTCGTACAGCGTTGTCAACGTGTGGAGAATTCTCCATTCTGCGGGGAATCTCAAGTTGATTAGGGATTGGCATTATGCGAAAAAAATGCGAGGATTTTGAATATCGATAGTCCGGACCAAGTCAAAACACTTTTTCAAGAAATCGAAATACTAACCTAAACATTTTTGTTAGGTTACTCATGGATATCGAATGACTTCCCTTTTTCTAAATTGATTTATATCGCTCAACCGATGCGTTCGAAATATCCTCGTCTCTATCTATCCAGCCTATTTGTCCCACTGTTAGGCAAAGGCCTGCATGTCCCTTTTTCACACAACTCGTCATTTCTATCGGGTCAGAGGGGATTTTATGGGCAATCAGATTGTTGTTCCAAAATTGGGGAATATATCGATTTTTGGGGAATTTGATAAATTGGCGTTGGCAACGCTGCAAGTGTCGTTCTTAAGCAGCTTCTAAATTTCCCCGCTAGAGGCGCGCGCGTTATCTTTGCATCGCCAATATTCTGTGAGGTAGGTATATACCTACTACCGAACTGAAAACATTTTCTTTGCAAGCAGCGCCACCACATAAAATCGATAACAAGTCAAATTGACATTGACACTCTATAGTCTATGTTTTCTGAAAATACGTAGGTAGGTATTACCTGTGTTTTTTTCACAAAAATAAGTTGTTAGTCTGTTGCTGGTCGTGTGTTGAATTGAATTGAGCCCGTGATTTACTAGAGATTTTGATGTGATTATTTCCGCTACGATTTAAACCATTGTAACATTTGTGGTGGCAGAGTTTCGACTCAGTTATTTATTTAGCCAGTGATTCCAGACGTCTGATTGTTGATTTCGCGAGTGCAGATTAGCAGAACTATGTCTCTGTTCGGAGCTCTGATGGGCGACGTGGAGGACGATCCGTTTTTCGGGTAAGTTTTGTGATAATCCATCATATTTAGAAACTTTAAATTTTGATAAGAACAGTTAATAGGTAGTTTAATATTTGCCAGTAAACCTTTATGAGCAATGCTTTGTGCTTTTATTGTTTGTATTCGACCAAAACATTGACTTTAAAGTTTGATTTTTGACATGGTCCATATTTGTGGCGACATTTGCAGGTCACACATGAGGCACATGCGGCAGATGAACAATATGATGAACTCGTTGTTCTCGGACCCGCTCGGCATGTTCGGAGGCGTCGGGCCTATGGCTATCATGGGCCCGCGCCACGGCAATGCGATGATGCCCTTCATGCCCCAGATGCCTCCACTAAACAGACTCTTCGGGGGTGAGTACACTTGTCGTAACTTAATAATTATGACACTGTTTAACAGAGGACTGTCCTTTGAAGATGAAGCCTATAGAGAAATGTAGGCATTGTAAGCAGAAACTGAGAACTCGAGTGTGATGAAGATTTAAGCGACTCTCATTATTACCAGACAAATAAAATTCTTATTAACATAGGTTTTTGCATACAATGAATATAATTATTTGTTTTAGTTATCAATTTTATGCAATCTAACCACATCCAGTTGGTGATTTTGAAACTAAATATACCTATAGGCAATGGATGTTTAGAATCTTGGTTATAAACTTGCAGTTTTATTGGATATCATTTGGAACAGAGACCAAACAGTTTAATTAGGACATAGGATACTATTTAACCTGGTTGATATCCCTATGGAGTAATTTTGTAGACATCCAGGTGATGCTGTTGGAAAATCCTATTACACTTTTGGCACCCAGAACTCAGCATATGGGTTGAACAATAATTTCTTTGTATGCCCACAACTCGCATCTGAGTCGTCGTTATATGTTGAGATGTGTTAACACTATAAGTACAAACATATATTTTGACACAAGTTAGGTACCGTACCTACTTATAGTTTACAGCCCATCTGTATGAAACAAAGTTGCTGTGGTTTTCACTAGTAGAAAGAGCGATAAATGAGAAAGGGTTGTGCATATTTCATTTCCATCTGTGTATAGCCAGGATGGAGTGCTACGGATACATTCATGTGTTGTTCTTATCGAAACACCTTTTTGTCCAACAGATATGGATGGGAGCAGTATCGCATCACAACACCTCAACATGCATCATCATCACATTCCTGGCAGCTCATACAGCAGCAGCACAGTTGTCATGTCTAGTGGACCGGGCGGCAAGCCACAGGTTAGTATATACTCAAGACCTCAGTGAAAACACAGTTCTGAACCATATTCTATCTTATCCATTTCTGGTTAGAACAACAGTTTTAATTATTCATAATTATATTAGTTTTGATTAATTTTCTTTTTGAGCTTTTGTGTAAGTCTTATGGTGTGACTTGACAATCCTTGCCATGCCTTGTCCCTTTTTTTGCAAGCGGCCATTTATTATAACAGATATAAGCCCTAAGCTGTGATACTAAACTAAAATATTTATGAAATAGGTAATGTTTTTATTTGAAATTTTCTTCTAAGAATAATTCCGTTCTCAAGCTGTGCACTATGTCACCGGAGAATTGAAAGTGCGGTAAGATTGTAAAATATTGCATAAATTTTAAAATATATTTTCTAAATTAGACATGTGTATAATGAATTTGGGCATGATTTATTGTATACAAAACGATTTTTTCATGATATATTGAGACATAATAAAGATTTAATACAATCATACGAAGTCTGCAATTTTCTAACAAAAATAGGTAAAGGTTCAACTGATTTATATCCTGCAAAAATACAGCCATTCATATTTGCTTAGAATGCAGCTTAGAACAAATAACCATGCCCAAGCAACGTTGACAAATATTTATAGAAAAGACTGAACAGAAATATGACCATAAATTCTTGTTTCACAAACAATTTCTTTCCTAGGTATACAGCTCAACTAGCAGCACGAAGATTGGGCCACATGGCATCAAAGAGACATGCAAGACCATGCAAGATTCTCGCTCAGGCACTAAGAAGATGGCTATAGGTGAGTATCCAGTTTTTATCTTGTATTTGTTGCTATTATAGATTGCGACTTAAATTTTTTGGTATAGTAATGTCAAATGGTTATTAAATGATTGATACAATGCGGAAAAAATTATGGTACTTGGTGGTTACAGTTTCTGATATTTGTTAATATTGTGATTTTTCTTTTGTTTGGCTTCTTTCAATCTATTCTATTTATGATAGTTTATCTTTTTTCCGAGGCTTTGCTCTCGTGGCCTGTCCCAGAGGGACCCGTTATTTTAATGAGCTATCGATCAGTGAACGAATTTTCGTAATCGGATCGGTACTTCCAGATAATACCGTTAACAAGCATATAAACAAAACATTTTACCTCTATATAATCTTTTTGATGTGAATCTTACATTTTAGATAACTTGTCATTCACTAGATCTGCAAAAGTGCACCAAGTGAATGGACATATTCTATCAATTCGGAAACTGTCGCTTATCAATTTACGAAGTTATTAATTAATTAATATAATATGTATAATAAGGATATTTTATATTTATAAAAACATGTACATTTATGGTCATTTTCGTTTTCTTGGATTTATTGAGGAAAGTAGTGGGTTTTGGGTTGAGTGGTTTGTTATGACTTTATGAGGCTATGACGAATTGTTAGATAGCAATAAAGGGGATATAGCCTTTGTGGCAGTATCATGTGGGAACTATTATATCCACTCAATCACTGACATGTGAAAATTCTAAATTAAGTAATATATCCTACATAATAGTAATAATAAACATAAAAATCGCGAAAATCTTGCGGCGCACCGGCAGTGCTGGAGCGGATATGGATATAATGTAATGGAGGCACGAAATTTATCAATTTTTAATTATGTTCATTGTTCGCACATTGTGACATTACCTCCAAATAATGTTGGCAACGTGACACTTTAGGGCACCATGTTGCGAACATGATTTATTTGTTTAAGACGTGTCCTCTACCCGTACATAATATGTTTCATCGTGCACCGCGATTTTGAAAAATCATTGGCGACGGGGGCTCCCAGCTCCCATAGAAAAATGGTCGAACTCCTTTATTATTTTCGATTATTTGTGGTTTTCGGCAAATGCGTCGTTAGTGAAATATTGGAACTGAAACGATGGGCCTCATCAGAATTTTTAGTCATCCAAAGGGCAATGGAGAGAGCTATAGTCGGAGTTTCATAGCGTGTTCGAATCAGGAATGAAGATATCCGCAGGAGCACCAAGGTTACCGACATTGCCTGTATGAAGAATCGCCAAGCTTAATGGGTCGTCCACACAATATAGACTTTCATAAACTTCTATAGCATGTTGCAATGCAGACAAATGTCAGTGTGATAGATTTTTTTATTCAGAGTTCAAAGCCTGTATCGTATGGACTCGCTATAATTGACGTGGGCAGGGCACATTACCGGCAGAATAGAGATAGCCGATGGGGTCCAAAGCTACCGGAAGACTGGTCGATGAGGCTCACTTGGGAAGGCCTATGTCCAGCAGTGGACGTCTTTTGGCTAAAATGATGATTATGAAATGCGTAACAATTGTAATACACATTTAAAAGTTGTAAAACACTTTATATACTTACGTGGCTACTAAAAATCGTACAAAATATCATGACGAAAGAATTCCATAGACATGCCAAACGAGCCAAAAGAAAAACAATTTGTCACCTGAAATAAATACCTACAGTTCAAGATATTTCTGTTAGCATTATTCTAAAAGCGAACACTATGTTGCTAATAACTCCCGCGTTATTCGGGCCTGGCTAATGAACGGACGTTAGTCACCCACGCTTCAGAACTATGACTTATATTTATCTGCTGTAGAGTTCTATTCACATCATATGGCTGATGGATGGTCTTGATGCTATAGTTCAATAATCTTGATAGTTTTGGACTATGGTGTTAGTTTCTTTCGGGCTAAAACTATGCTTATTACTTATAAAATGTTATAAATGAAACACTTTGAGAATGAATTCAATACTTATTTACGGCATCAGGCTCAGAAGCTTTTTTTTTTATGGATGGGAAATCATCAAATGACTCCTCCCGCTCTGGGCGGAGCGGAAGGGAGTGTCAGACTCTTACTGAGTAAAACTCATCCGTGCTCCTCGTAGTGCCCTGCGACTCCCGACGCCCAGGGCGTCTCCCTATGTTGCGGCGGCTGTGGGGGCGTGAGGGTTGTCTCTACCTGACGCTACCCGCCTTCTCCTTCACAAGCATTACTGCTTTGCAGAAGGAGACATGCCTCCTTGCTCCGGACCATGGATTGAACCAGGCCCGGACGCGAGAGGTCGCCGCCGTCAGGCTCAGAAGCTAGCTTTTACATGACCCTCTATAAAACAAACACATTCCTAATTTAAAATACTATTTGTATTTCTGCTAGACGCTTTCAAAGTCCCAACGACTAACTTGTCTGCCAGTCGTTGCAGCCAAGGAGGTTACAGTACTGCAATAGCGAAGCTTGTATGGTTGTCTAAAAAGCGCAGGACTTGTATGTGTAAGATCGTGTTTCTTCCATCACGTCCATAAGTCAAATTTTGAATAGAAAAGTATCCATACTAATATTATAAATGCCAAACTAACCGTGTCTATCTGTACGTCTTTCTGTCGGTCTGGCTATTTGTTACCTCTTCAAGTCTTAATGGCTGAACGATTTTGAATAAAACTTTACACACAGTTGAACATATCCTCAAAAAGGACATAGGACTTTTTATCCCGGAAGCTTAGATTATATACACGTCTAGATGATACAACGGCTGTACCGAACGGCTCAAATAAAGTCTACTATATTTGGTAGACTCGGTTGTCACCTACGTCAGTGTCATTTGAATTACTTAGTGATAAAGTGCTCACGAAAAAAAATCAATTATGTTTTATTTGTTTGTGCTGTAAAATTGTGTCGGAATTATGTGGGAAAACCGTATAATAACACTAAGATTACTTTTCATAGGTAATTTTTGTTAATTAATCACTGTTTTTTAAGAAATCACGATTTTTTGGTCTGATTAGGCGATGTTGGCAGTTTATAACTGGGGAGATTCGCCGAACTTATGGGAGACAAATTATAAATATCATTACATCTTCTTAAATCATAAAATGATGCATAATACTTCTTAGGTTGTGTTTGTTTAAAGACGAGAGTATTTATTTGATCAGAAAATTATAACTTACATTAAATCCATAACTTCATGCACTCAATGTAGAAATAAAATAAAATGTACGAACAAACATTTTTACTCCATTTCTGTGTTTTAATTTTTAAATACCTAATTACTGCATTGTTTTTGCATTTCTTTTTTACTTTTGTAGAATTTTATTATTGTACAGAACAAGTTAAATTAATAATGTACTTATGCAATAAAACACTAACCCACAAAATAATCACTTTTTTTTAACTTGTTTTGTTTCACCGTCATCTTAATAAATAATAGAGAAAAGGTAAGTTAATCATTTGGAGCAGGCATCCCTAAACACGCACACCTTGACAGTTTAACTACAATAAGTACACGAGCGGTACTCACACATATAGCGCAATTGGAGACGGCTTTTGTGCGACCTTTGTTTACATTGCTCAATCTAGACGTGTATACTGGATAACTTTTTTTTCAGTGCGCAAACTTTGAGAACCACTTCTGCCCATGTAAATGAACAACTTTCCCCAAGAAAGCCATAGTCAATTCCTAAAAAAAAATTTGAACTTCCCATACAAAATTGTCATCAACTGACTACAATTTGTATGGGAGACTCAATTTTTTTTTTAGGAATTGACAATGGCTTTCTTGGGGAAAGTTGTTCATTTACATGGGCAGAAGTGGTTCTTAAAGTTTGCGCACTGGAAAAAAAAGTTACCCAGTATAATCTAAGCCCGGAAGTATGTTCACTTGGGATTATATTGAATAATCTTCTGCTTAATGAAAAAAAAACCAAATGCATAAAGTTCACGTTACCACATGTTCGACAAGTGAACACTGGTGTGTCAATAAAGGGGGAAGAGTTGAAACCCGAAGATACCACTGTGTTCTTAGGCATAACTTTGGATGCGAAGCTACAGTGGGGCCCCCATATAGATAAACTGTCAAAAAAACTTAGCTCTGCAGCATACGCCGTTAGAAAAATTCGTGGTTTAACTGATTTAGAGACAGCCCGTTTAGTATACTTTAGTTACTTTCATAGTGTGATGTCATACGGCATTCTGTTGTGGGGAAATGCCGCCGATATTCAGACAGTATTTGTATTACAAAAAAGGGCTGTTCGTGCAATTTATAAATTAAGTCCTAAACACTCCCTCAGAGACAAATTTAAAGAGATTAATATAATGACTGTGCCCTCTCAGTATATTTATGAGAATCTTTTGTATGCACATAAAAATATTAATCTATTTAAAAGATACAGTGATATCCATAACGTAAATACTAGGAACAAACACAATTTTGTCATTCCTAAAACCAGGCTCAAAAAAATAGGTGGTTCATTTAGATGCCAATGTATACGTTTTTATAATAAACTCCCTAGCCATATTCAAGACCTTAGTATGAATAAGTTCAAATTATTTATAAAACGTAAGCTATGCCAGAAAGCTTTTTACACAATTAAAGACTATCTTGAAGACAAAAAGGCTTGGGATTGAGCTGCTTCAATGATGTACATGGCCTAATGTTACATACCTTTTTAATTTTTAGAAATTGTCTTTTTTCTTTTTTTTTAAGCTCTGTTGTATACTTTTCTTTCATCTCGTTGGTAAATTTTGACATGAGTGTTTACTTTATTAAGTATTCTATTTTATTATTTTTGACATGGAATATTTACTTTGTAAAGTAATATATTTTATTTTTATTTTTTTCAATTTATTATGTTTGACATGAATACTTACTTTGTAAAGTATTTTTTTATTTTTTTATTATTATTATTTAACTCATTTTGTGAATATGGGGACCATGTGGGTTATTTTCTTCTTATTTTTCTCTTCTTTGAAATACTTCTTCTTATTTGAAGTATTTTTAACGAGGTCTGGCAGTTTGAGTACTTAAATGCGGCCTACACAAATGTCCTTTCTTTGACATGTTCGTCGGTTCGTTGAGCTCCTTTATGGTTCTAAGTTGAGCTACTCGACTACTGACCAAAGCTTGCACTGACTGGACGGGTCCACTCAAATCTGTGTGGTTCTTTCCTCAAAAGACCATTTCAGACACTGATCTGCATGATCCTCATATCGTATTGTGAATGTGGGGACCATGCAGATCGCTATGATAGGGGTTCATTTCATGTTAGTCAACAATGTCTGGCAGTTTGAGATTTTTTTTATGCGGCCTACCCAAATGTCCTTACTTTGGTATTGTTCGTCAAATCGTTGAGCTCCTTAAAGTTCTAAGTTTGAGCTCCATAATAACTGACAAATGCTTGCACTGTCTGGATAGGTCCACTCAAATCTGTGTGGCACTTTCCTCAAAAGGCCACCTCAGACATTAACCTACATGGTTCTCGTATGATTTGACCAGTACAATTTGGATGGACTTCAAAAGAGACAGTGACCTCTGAGTTTGTTTCGGTGTTTCTTCTCAGGGTAGTCAGCTAGGAAACACCGGCCTCATCTAGCTTAAAATGACCAAAAAATATTAACGTGTAAAAGTGTTATGTTTAACCTACTTACAAAATAAATATCATTTATCATTTATCATTTATCACGATTTAGACTTTCACGCAGACGAAGCCGTTGCCAGGAGCTAGTATGGTATACCATATCATCCTCCTCCTGCCCAATTGATTTGGGCTCTGCGCAGCATGTTTTCTTCTTCTTTACATACATCTTTATTTGTCATTTCAATCGTCACGTTCTTCTTATCCATATCATCTTTCAAACAAACAATCCATGTATGAATGATGATGAAAAAATAGTTATCCAGTATAGGTATTCGCCATCAGCCAAGAAATAGCTGTCTAAACAAGTAGGTCAGACAGGCTAAGACCACTTTTATTGATCGGTATTGGCCTGGCATGCATTATGGTATGAATATTTTATTGACGCTTCCCCGACCTCGGCAGTTTATTGATTTTAATAGCTCTGGTGCATATAAAAGGTATTGTGCTGAAGTTTTAAAGCAAAACATTAGAATTTGATATAGATGAGAATGGAAACGCCGGGGGTGGACGCCCAGGAAGATCATTCACAGACCTTATTGGTGATGTTCTTCAGAAAGGCCAAGTGCGTAGGAGCGTAGTATGGAGTGTAGCTCACAGAATTATGGACTGGGGGCTACGTACTAAATACTTTAAATAAAACTCAGATTTGAACTATAAGGGACTAGTATTGGAGCCCCATGGCTCGAAGCCTCATATTCCATCAGTCAATCTATCAAACAAAAGGTTCTAACCATATTTCATAATTTAAATAATAACTTTTTTTTTATTATTATTGATAGGCACGCGCTTGACCACTATCTCACCTGATGGTAAGCAAGCGACGATGTGGTCGAAGATGGAGCACGCTTGCCTAGAAGTAACCTATTCACTCTTGACTTAAAGACACCCAGGTTGTAGCTATCAGGAAACACAGACTCCGGCAGTGAATTCCACTCCTTAGCGGTACGCACAATGAGTGTAACTTATTCATCTTCTGGACACTTCCAAAGTAAGTGTGATTAGCTTGGCTGCCAGAGGTTGCAGCCAAGGAGGCTTCATGAGTCACCTTGGTACCCAAAACGTAACGTAAACGTAGCAGGTTACGGTCTTTAGGTTAAGCCTATCCTCATGAGAAAAAGTGACTTTATGTATGTATTAGTAAAAATAAAGCTAGGAACTATCAAAGCGTGTTGATTCCGGAACAGTTGAATCAGCACAGTCATGCCTTGCATTCTGGCGCGCGAAGTATCTTCCTCGCGCCAAATGTTTTCACCTATAGGTCGTAACACTCAACAAGAATTTGAAGAAGATTCATGCTACGCGATATCTGAAACTTATAGTAGGCGCCAGATAAATGAAGACTAACGGTAATTGACCTTTCCTTAATATCTCTTCGTAGGCACCCCCGGACAGTAAATTATGAATCGTTTTAATTACTAGAACAGTAAGGATCACGATAGATGTCGATTCAGAACAGCTTTATGTAATTATTTCTGTTTTTGAAATTAAGTGTGTCAATAAATGTAGGTGGGTCGATGACCGTTATTCTTCATTTATCTTGCGCATATTATAGTATCTGAGCGTAGTCTGTTAGGTGCTCATTAGCTTTAGCATTGACATCGTCTTGTGCTTTGTTTAGCAAATTTGTTTTATTTCATGGTCGTTTCTCCTGTTGTGTCTACTTCAGATATGAGTTTCTTTCAAAATTATGATATTTTTACCTGCAGACAGCCAGAATCATCTTTCGAGGTCGTAGGGTGATTGATTTTGGCTATTCCCTTTATCAACCTGAGGGTTTTAAGCTGTTTGCAAGTGTTGATAAACTGAACTTTCAATGTTTAGACTACTACACTATAATTCTCGGTCGGCTTTAGAGTATCTAGGAAGTCAATCGACTCCTCAATTTATTGCATTTGATTGTTAAACAAGCCCCTTCAAGGTTGCGCTATGACATCCACATCGTATTCATCATTCATTCTGCTCCCGCTATTTTATTTCATCACCATCATTCTCAAACAAAATACTGTGTTATCTGTGTGGGCTTTGTGTCCTGTTTCACGGTCATTCTATCTCTATTTCAAGGCGACAAAGTGATATCTGTCTTTGTGTGAAAGTGGTATCCTTCATATTTTCCATTTTTTTTAACGATGGGAAATCGAGGAGTGAACAGGCTCCTTCTGGGTAAGCTCGCTCCATCGTAGACTTTGTCTCTGTCATATCTGACATTGACTAGAGTCAAGAGCAAACCCATCACTAATAAAAAATAAAAAAAAATCATCAAATGATTCCTTCCGCTCTGGGCCAAGCGGAAGAGAGTGTCAGGCTCTTACTGACTAAAACCCATCCGTGCCTCCAAATGCCCTCTGCGTTCCAGGGCCGCGGTGACTCTTTCGAACAAATTTTCGCAACCCTGGTAGATTTGCCACAGCACCGTAAACAAATCTTTCTACAATCTGTAATCTTTCATTTCCATGGTCATGCTACGCGTGCTGTGTTTCTCGTTTCCAGCGTATTCCCACGACCTTCCCCGGGTCATCGGTCCACCATTTTATTTATTCAGTGGATCTTCTGATACGATCTGGTTTCCACCTGTATTCTTCCAGCTGCACCTCCGCGCATCCGTCTGAAGTCATTCTTCTTTCTATTATTAGACTAGGCTGACGCAATACGGTTTTTTCTTCTGTTTATTCGGTACTAATCTGTGTATGTGTATACTTTGATCGCGACTAAAATAAGTGTGGGCGGATGTTTTTGTGTTTATGTCTGGGGAAATTTGCGTCTAGCTTTTTCAAATCATCAAATGACTTCTTCCGCTCTGGGTGGAGGAAAAGGGAGTTTCAGACTCTTACTGACTAAAACCATTCCGTGTTTCTCCTCGTGCCTTTTGCGTTCCAGGGTCGCAGTGACTGTTTCGAACAAATACCGCAGCCCTGGCAATGCAGGTGTCTTGCTGACTCTTTACCCTATTTTAAGAAGATAGACAACCAAGGACAGACAGAAACATAATGAACAAGACAAATATTCCACCTTGCCACCAAAGTTCACGACACCAATCAATTTGCCAACATTAATTAGACGAAAATACCCTGAACAAAAACAAAAACACAAAAAACCGGCCAAGTGCAATCACAGTTCATGAGATACAGCCTGGTGACAGACAGACGGACAGCGGTGTCTTAATAATAGGGTCATGTTTTTAACCTTTGGGTACGGAACCCTAAAAAAACAAGCTTGAATGTTATTAAGGATTTTTGAAGGGAAAGGGGATAGATAAGATAGATTCTGATGATGTGTTAAGGTCCTATAAGAATGGTAATTTTTCTCGAGAGTATGTATACAATTTATGCATGTCTGTTTCTTTGGCACGCCTAAGATTTAGGTTCGTCTTATGTGCCGAAGTGTCATATGCTGATAATTTTTAGGGTTCCATACCCAAAGGGTAAAAACGGGACCCTATTACTAAGACTCCGCTGTCCGTCTGTCTGTCACCAGGCTGTATCTCATGAACTGTGATTGCACTTGGCCGGTTTTTTGTGTTTTTGTTTTTGTTCAGGGTATTTTGGTCTAATTAATGTTGGCAAATTGATTGGTTTCGTGAACTTTGGTGGCAAGGTGGAATATTTGTCCTGTTCATTATGTTTCTGTCTGTCCTTGGTTGCATCTCATGAACCGTGATAGCTAGACAGTTGAAATTTTCACAGATGATGTATTTCTATTGGCGCTGTAACAACAAATACTAAAAACAGCATAAAATAAATATCTAAGTGGGGCTCCCATACAACAAACGTGATTTTTTGCGTTTTTTTTATAGAAAATTGAACGGAACCCTTCGTGCGCCAGTCCGACTAGCACTTGGCTTTTTAAATACACTGTCAAAGCACAAATAGCGACTTGCTTTTTTTTTACCTACACCTAAATAATTAACGTTTATCGATCGGCTTGTTTATGTATTTGCAGTTTGCACCACTTACAGAAAGTTAAATTGAAGTAGTAGAGGTCACTAAAGGTTATCTATGCGGATTAATGCAAATGCTGTCTTTAAAATGTTTGCTGTTTAAGAGATCCCTACATAAGTGCAGACGTTCGTAAAAATAAGATGGGTTGTTTCAAAATTTTCCGTCGTTTTGTATGATTTCTTATGTCCAATGTTTTAATGATAATTTGTCGATTGTGACTTTTTCTATGGTAGTTAAATGATGTTTTATTCATATACAATGAGGATTGGCAATGTTTATGTTATTTTGATGGGTTGTGTATGAATCATGGTATTGTTATCAGAAGCGTATTTCGTGCTGTGTGCTCGCTTCAAGGAAGACTATTGACCTTAAAAAAACAAGCTTGTAGGTAGTTACTGGATTTTCATGGATATTTCCATGTCGCAGTAGAGATGGTCTAGAGATGAGGTTAGTTCTGAATGATTGCCTGTCTTATGTTTATTAAAATCAGTTAGATTTTAAAACCGGGTTTTATCTGTAGCCCAAAGTATGTCATGAAAATACTCTTACACTGTAGCCATGGGGATAATTAGGTAGTTATTTTACCTCTCCCCGGCGACTATTAACACAGTGTTTTTTAACAAACCTTTCAGTAATAAACTACATAACTAACATTCTGATCCGCATTTAAACCCCGTCTAACAGAAAGCATGTCCAAACAGACAAATGTTTTATGTGATCATGTAGAGAAGTGACATCTGAGTGACGAGCAGTCAACTATTTCAGTAGTTTTTATTATTTACATACGCATGGAACTTTTCTTGTTACGTCTTCCTGTTATTCCTACTTATATAAAAAATGTGGAAGTAGTGTGTATGGGTTTGTATCAATGACGCCTAAACGGCTGATCGATTTTGGTCGAACTTTGGCTTATTGGGTAGATCATAAACTGTACCTACCTACTAGGAAATGGAAAGTTCCTTTGGGATAATTTCGACATTCACGCGGGTAAGGAAGTGCTGTCAGAAGTTTATTTATACACAATAAATTGTCGGCATTAGTATTATTCTGATTTGTTATTTGTCGCGCCAGATATATTTGCTTTGGACAACGATATCAATTATTAAGGCCTCTAGTCACGGGGCAGCTCAGGCCACTCCACGTGCCATACTTAAAGTCGAAAGGAACACGTTGTCGAAATACAAGGGGAAACTTTGTGTGGCAACAGGTAAAAAGTCGTAACTTTTTTAGAGCTGCCTTTTATTCTTTTGATTTGCGAAATGTTTTATGAAAATGTCAAAAATTTTGTTATTATTTTTTTTCCTCGAGGGGAGATCTATTGTAATGCTGAAAGCAAGGAACGTGTTCGAGCAACGTGATTGTGGAAGACGATTTAGAGCGGATTTCACCAATGAAACTGAACGCGATCAGTACATCTAAACTGCGTTCAAGAGCTGTCAGCGTCAATGGAATAGTGACACTGACAGCTCATAAACGTGGTTTATACGCTGATCGCGATCAGTTTGGCTTGGTGAAAATGGCCCTTAGGTAGGTACTTGTAAGGTTCATTGATCAAGGTCAAGAGCAAGCCCATTCCTCAATAAAAAAAAATTACGACGGTAAGGGTGTTTTAACCGTTTGAATGTTTTCGGCTGCCTTTTATTCTAGAAAATTGATACAACGTCATCTGCCTGGCCTTTTCTAAACAAATTGGAGGTCGGCTTCCAGTCAAACCGGATTCAGCTGAATACCAGTATTTTATGTGGAGCGGCTGCCTGCCAGACCTCCACAACCCATTAATTGGGTAGCACTGTACTTCTTGGCAAGACTGGTGTCTGATTTTTTGGCTTCTAACCATCCGTAACGACTGCCAAAGATCTACAAATGACAGCCAGGACCAACGGCTTAACGTGCTTTCCGAGGCACGGAGGAGTCTCGGTATGTTAAGATGGTCACCCATCCACAGACCGACCTCGGCAAGCGTTGCTTAGCCTTGAAGATCGACCCAGCGGCTGTTATTATTGAGCCACGGGCTTTTCTGTAAGAGAATATACTCAATACCCGAAAAGGGGTCATTGAACTCATAACGTCCTCTTTTCAGGTAGGTTCTTTTGTAATTCCCTGCCAGTCTGTTTCCTGATAGCTACAACCTGGGAGTCTTTAAGTCAAGAGTGAATAGGTTACTTCTAGGCAAGCGTGCTCCATCTTCGACCACATCATCGCTTACCATCTGGTGAGATAGTGGTGAAGCGCGTGCCTATCAATAATAATTAAAAAAAAAAACGATTTGCGTTTATTCTTATACATACTCGTTTATATGGGTAATTTGTCCATAAATTGTCCGCCAAACAGTTCGTCGGCAGTGTACTCTTAGATAGGTACGTATCCACGTGCCATACTTAAAGCTGAAAGAAACACGTTGTCGAAACACAAGGGGAAACTTTTGTGTGGCAACAGGTAAAAATTCTGAATTTTATAGAGCTGCCTTTTGTTCTTTTAATTTGCCAAATGTTAAAGATTTTGTTTTCCTTGAAGGGGAGTTCCTTCCGGGAGAATTATGATGCGGAGTAGTACACGTGTCTTTGCAACGTGATTGTAAAAGAAGCTGTAGGTACTTGTAAGTTTCATTACGACGGCAGAGTTATAAGTCCGGTAAAAATTAAACAAGCCTTTTTTTTTAAATGTTTCATGAATTTTTAAATAAATGGGTGATACATCAATCGACTAAAAGCAATGTCTAGTTACTGAGAAAATATTTGTCCTTCGCAAATATACCTAGTCTAATTAGACTGGAGGTAAAACTGTAGCACTCGGCAGTGTTCTCGTGGATACACACCTAAGACATCTTGTAAAAGTTATACATAGTAAGGTTTTGGCAAGCCAGCAAGAAAGGATCTTTAGGTATGGTGGGTGGGAGAGAAACCAACTCTTATAGTGTACTTAACTCATGGAGTTTGTCCATCGCGCAGGTGTGTACTCCTGCATTATCTTGATGAAAAAGGATTTTCATCTTAGTCAAATACGGCCGTTTTTTCATTGAAGTCCAATTTGGCATAATATTCGCCGGTAGTCGTTTTACCCATGTGGATCCCAATAAAACATTGGTGGAATTTTAAAACAATAGTTAGTGCTTGCTAACCTTCGTGCAAAAACAACACAAAAGTACAAAGACGGACTTAACGCCTAGACACTACCGGTCAACCAAGAGTGTTGGAAGATTATGTGAGGTCTTTCAGTGAAGTTTTATTGACTCACTATTTTCCCAATTTCCAGGCCACCACATCGGCGAGAGGGCTCACCTGATCGAGCGCGAACAGAACTACTACACAGGCGACGCCGAAGAACGCCAGGAGTTCATCAACTTGGAGGAGGAAGAGGCTGAGGACTTCGACAGGTGATTGTGTACTCTATTACTATATAGATAACGTTCAGATTGGTGGTAGGAAGAATTTCTAACTTGTAAGGTGATGCTACCGAAGATTCTAGAGCGTCTCTAGTTGTGTACTATGAATGTCGGTTAACTTGGTTTGTCTGAAGTAAAAAGGTGCTCGACAAATGATATATTTTGTGAAATATCCAGTGGAGGTGGTTTCCGAGTTTAATAAACATTAAATAACTGGTAAACTTGTCCATTTTGCGATAAATAAACCAGTTTGCTTTCTTTCCGTTAATTTGAGCGCATAATAAAGTAATCTTCCTTCAGTTTTCCAGTAGATTCAGGGGTCCAGTAGATTTCTTCGCTATAGTAAACTTACCTTATAGTAAACTATTAACTACTTAGCATAAATGCCAAGTTCTGTCCGAATTGGAAATGTTCTGAATTCGGACGGACGGAGTTTGGAGGTAGCGGTACAGAGAGTAAAGTCCCGCATACCTCCATTGAAAAGGGGGGATCCTCCGACCAGACGGATGATGTGCCTGGTGGGCAACTGTCCGACAGTTGATGTTCGGGCTTTATATATGTTCTAATCGCACAGTAAACTCTGTTATCGCGATTTAGGATTTTGTCAAGTTAGTTCGCAGCTGTCGAGATAAAGAGAGAGATGGCGCAGCGAGTCTCATTTGTTGTGATGTTGATTCTGCTACATTTATTTTTGTGGCGGAATAAATGCCGCTACAGGAGTTTAAATCTAGTGCGCAATTCATTCTTAAACATCTCTTACAATTAATACCACGGCTATTTAGCACCAACATTTCTCGGATTCGGATCGAATGCAGTGTGGAACTGCTCTTACAATTCATAGCAACCTCATAGTTCCATTCATAGGAAATTTGCTCAAGACCAGTCGATGTGATAGATGAGACTTGTACCAAACAGTGGACGTCTTTCGGCTGAAATGATCTAGATATAAATAAAAATCTATTACGAGTCGGTCCGGCCGTTTTATTCAACGTTTTCAATTTTCCGATTCCTACAATAAAAAAAAAAACGGTTTTGTAGAACGGCTGGACCGACTCGTAACAGAGATTATGCACAAATGTCATCAATAATTGGAAATCACTTCTCAAGTTATGAAACCAAATGCGATTTCCTCCTGTATATTTTTGTGTTTTCATAGCTTTCTTTCTCTGTATTTCCGGTTCTTATACTTCTTACTCAATTCGATTGATTCGAAACTGCGATTTCGGCGGTCTCTCCAGTCCTATGCCTATAGCTCTCACCGGAACGCCTATACCAATCTGCTCCGACTTTCGGTACCTCGGGTAGCTTGTCCAGGGGGATGGCGATATAGACCGAGATGTAAAGCACCGGATCAACTCGGGATAGATGAAATGGCGACAGGTCACTGGAACAACTTGCGACCCACGGATGCCCCTCAAGTTGAAGGGGAAAATCTATAAGTCCGTGATAAGACCTGTCGTACTGTATGGATCAGAACGTTGGGCTGTGAAAAAGACGGATGAAAATAGATTGCATGTAGCGGAGATGAGAATGTTGAGATGGATGTGTGGAGTAACGAGAATGGATAAAGTGAGAAATGAGTACATTAGAGGTAGTTTAAAAGTGGCGCCAGTGACGAAAAAGTTGAAAGGTAAGCGTTTGGCCTGGTATGGTCATGTGAAGAGGAGGGATGAAACGCATGTATCTAAAAGGGTTATGAATATAAATGTTAATGGATGGAGAGGAAGAGGGAGGCCAAAGAAAAGATGGATGAATTGTGTGAGGAGCGATATGAAAGAAAAGGGAGTTAGTGATAGTTTGACGGCTGATAGGACAGAATGGAAGAAAAAAACGTGTTGCGCCGACCCCAAGTAACATGCGATAAGGGCAGGAAGATGATGAGATGATGATGGAGGTACTCAATTCGGTTTTGGTCGAAGAAAACGAACGCGAATAAGCACTGCTTCCTCTAGTGATGATAATTTTGGTTTAACTTGACTCATTTTTTCGCCTATCTTTCTAGGGAGTTCCAGTACAAAGCGTCGTCCGCCCCGGGCGGCGCGCGCGCTCGGGCCGCGCTGCAGGCCGGGCGGCGCTCGCCCCCGCGCCTGGCGCTGCCCGCGCCTCCTGTGCCGGCCCTCACTGTGCCCACGTGAGTCACCTGCACCTTAGTCTATTGGTATAGGGATGAGTATTCAGCCCGCTCGAACCTAAAGTGCAGTAACATCAAAAACAAGAAAAGTTTACACCTTACTGGCTTATTTTTAGAGTTTAAACTCGTGTTTTATACTATACTATAGGTATTGTATTGTAGATGCAGGAGTACTTATCATGCTTTAGTGTATCATGTAGATAAATCTTTTCTCTTCAAATTATATCAATGTAGTGTTTTTCTATTATATTACACAGTCTATTATTTCAGCATGTAAGAAAAAATCGAAATAAATAGTACAGTAAGTCATCAAGTGACATTAAAGCATACCAAAAAAGGTGAAGGTTTCCATTTGAACAAAGCTGGGTATTATACCAGTAGAAACTTTCATACATATTATCTATGAAAGTTTTTGGTGATACTATTAATGTGACAAGACTACATATACACGGGATGATTAAACAGAAAATTCGTATCTTGGGTAAAGCAGATACACGGTTGGGTATTTATTGTCTTTGCCTTGCCATTGGAATTCCAGAATTTTTTGCATAGGTACAGTCATTATTTTGGAGCAACATATCCTGGCTTCGCACAGGTGCAAATTAAATACACAAACCTTACTCGTTTATCGCTCTTTCTGTTAGTGATAACTGTATCAAAATCCGTTGCGTGGTTTAGAATCATAGAGAGGATCCTCCGATCGGACGGTTGTTGTGTCCGGTGAGCAACTGCCCGATAGTTGATATTCGGACTGTTGTATATGTTCAAATCACACGGAAAACTCTGATACCGCGATGCAGGATTTCGTTAAGTTAGTTCGCAGTCGGCTGGATAGATGGCGTTGCGGTTCTTTTTTGCTGCGATGTAGATTTTGCTACATTGTTTATTTGTGGCGGCATTGTTGCCGCTACAGAAGTAAGCGGAGGCAAAGACAGGCAGACAGCGACTTTGTTTTAAACTGTTTGGTTATGTTAGTTATGGCATTAGTGTCGCGATAGCAAGCTCGACTGTCGAGCGTGGAGTCCTGGTTTCGATTCCCAAGTCGGGCAAAAATTGTTATTGGGTTTTTCCGATAGGAATTTCTCTGTGGCAGCCCGGAGTTAGGAAGTTTGTGGTGTGACACCCCTGTGCCTCGGTGCGCAAGTTAAGCCGCTGGTCCTGCGCCTGAATTCTCTCCGCGAGTGTCGGGTTGCCGTCCGTGACGAATATGAGAGTGATGTAAGATGGAGTACAGCTGTGTTAGCGCACACACACCTGCACTATAATAATTCCCGCGCCGATGGCCTGTCTCGGTCGAGATTGGCCGCTATGGCCGAAATCGGTCAGGAAGACTTTAAATATAATAGCACCCGCTGGTCCATTCTATCAACAACTCACCGTATAAACTTATGTGGAGTGACGCAAAGTCAAAGTAAAAAGTCACAAATTAGGCCGAGTGCCAGTACTTTTTGAACGACAACGTTTACAAAAAGACAGTCCCCTTAAAACGCCTCGCCCGTCACCACTTCTAGTGTTTTAGCTGGGAAGATGAAGTGGCGCAAAGAACTACAATTGCCAATCCAATTCCAATTCGAAAATCGAAAAATAAATCGAGAAAAAAATCGATTGTTTTATTTTTTATTTTTTGAAATTCGATTCTAATTTGTTGATTGTTATTGAATAAATGAAATTAAATGAGCAACACATCACCTAAGCTTACACGGTGAGAGATCTACAGAATCGCACTGCTGAATATGTTGTCAGGGCAAGTATTTTGAAGGAGCAAAGTTAAGGTAGTAAAGTTGTGTTAATGTTAAGCACATTATGTAATACATGTAGTTCACAGCTATACCCATGTAGTCGCAGCATGTACGTGTGCCTATTTCTATGGTTTATTTTGGCTTCTTTTTCTTTATTTTGTATTTATATTTCATTATTATTTTTATTTGCAAAGAGGCGGTTATATTGACGACACGTAATATTGCCACGATTCATAAATATGCACAACACTTTAAACTGTCTAAAAGACACGATTTAGAAAAAAGTACATAATTTTATTGTAGTTTGGAAAATCATTTTCGACACTGTCTTTTTGCAGAAGAGCACTAGTTCCTAAAAATGGAAATCATACCACAATAGTTTCAGTATTTTGCACTTCAAAGTACCCTAGTGTTAATAATGTATTATGTTTTAAATCATGACAGTGTTGTTGCTGAAGACTTTCTTGCAGCAAGCAAGAAAGTAATAATAAAATCTCTCTTATTTTATCCAACATCGTTAAACAGTGGTAATAAATAATTATGTCTTAAATGTTTACCAACAGAAAACAGATCTTATCTTAATTAAAACAAGACCAAAGTCCCCTTAACAGATTTCTTACCTAAGAGTCAGTGTACCCGCCTCTTTGGGTAGTTAGCACGCATGGTATCTATTGCAGTACAAGTAGCTCGGGCTCGGAGCGCCGCCACAGCGCCTCGCTGCGGCCCTCCTCCCGCCGACCTATCAGATCTGCCGCCAGCCCTCTCACACTACCCTCCAGGTAACTACAAACTCTTTGCCACTTACACAACAAAGACTAACTTGCTATTTTTTCAGGTTAGGCTAGGTTGGTGTTTGGGAAAATTGCTATGTTCTAGTGAGAGTTTTCAAGTCGCTCAGAAAGCCAGGGACTGTATACTCCAATATTGCGAGTACAGATTATATGATTGCTAATACGATCAGCCAAGAAAATCTTAGTTTTTTTTAGAAAACTAGTATACAAAAGTCGAATTTGGGACGACATTTTAATTCAGAATTTGTCTAGAACTGCGCTTATATTTTGTAAAATTGAGACTGAAATTTTGGGGAACTAATGATAAGTTTTAAATATTTCGTTTGAAAAAAGTGGATAAATGGCAGTTTCCACAAACTTATTCCAAATTTTTCCAATCAGTTCCAGATTGTGGAGGAGGCGTTACTACTATTAAACGCGTAAAAATGTATTATTAAATATATATTTGTGGCTATAATTATTATTGCTAAGTGTTTGCTAATAAGGACAGTTTTTTATTAATTTGCTATTTATGGTTTCCAATTTTTGAAGCATGTGGATATATTTTATTAAATCGAAATTCTTGCATGCATAGCTTAGATTCTTGTTTGAATATTATATTTGTACGGTTAAATGGTATTACTTTAAGATATTGAATGAATTGTAAATGACAATGTGTAAATATTTGTGACATGGAGACCTTTCTAAACTTTTACCCAAAATTGCTTTACACATGCATGAAATATTTTTGGAAATGGTTTTCTAAATATTGAAATATATTTCAGCATTCCTGTAAATATCCTAATCTAAGATTGCAAGAAAGTTTTACTAAAATGAAATAAAAACTGTCAAAATTTAACATCAAGAAGAAAGTTTTGCAAGAATTTAAGTTACTATTATTCTTGTATGTCACTTTATCTTGTAAGTAAAATAATTGCGCCAGATATGATTATTTGGCCAATAGGTGCATAGGCCAAACATATCCGAAAGACATGAGTAAACAGAATAAAAATAATCAATAATTAATAATAATTAATTAATAATTTTAATTTATTTGAGTTCCCTATGTTCCCACGTTAACATTGCACAACATTCAATGGTGTACTGATTAAAAGTTGCATTATATGATAATGTAAATATCGCACTAACACATCACTCTTACATAAAAAAGAAGAATTTAACAAAAGCGTGTTATTTCTGAAAGGAAAAATTCCTGAAAAGTACTGTTTACAATTTATTTTATAATTAGTTGCGTGAAACATCTTAGTTTCTTTTATGTGATTTTCTACACTTCAATCAACATCTATAATTATAACATTATTGAAATAATTCGTTCCGGAAAATTCCATTAAAGATTTGCTACTTTCAATAATTAAAAGTTACCATTCGGCGTAAATCATGCAAAATATTATAAAAATAAACGAATACAAGCCAGACTCTTGCAGCACTGATAGATAAGTCATATTCCACATGACTTACATCGCGCCCCAACTGATATTGTTCTTGTATGTTTCCAGTCCGTCGGTGCGGGAAGTGTACGGCAGCTCGCATCCGCAGCGCGCCCACAGACATAAGCAGCACAAGTCGCAAGTGCCACACGCTGCACACGCTCCGCACGCACACGTATCACACGCTACACACGTGCCGCACGTGGCGCACGGGTCGCACTCGCCGCACGGGTCGCACGCGCAGCACGGCTCGCACGCGCATCACGGCTCGCACGCGCAGCACGGCTCGCACTCACCGCCCGCAGCGCACGGGTCGCACGGGTCGCACGCGTCGCACTCGCACGCCCATCACCGACACGCGCCCGACGACAACTAAACTGATGTCCAACAGATGGCGGTAGCGGCGACTTGGATACGGTTACACAATTAAAACTATTTATTTACTGTATATTTCTCTACAATGGTTTTGATACTGTTGTTCATCGATTGAATGTTTTGGGATAACTTTTAGTTATTAATCATGAGTACTTTCACCCACTGAAAGGTCAGTGTTATAAAATTAACCCAGTATAGAGAAAGAGTTGTTGTCGGTTTTGAGCTGCTTTGAATTAGTGTAAAACATACTGACCTGTTCCAGTTCGCGAACCGACTAGTAGCATCTTATAACATTGGGAAATCATCTTTATAACAAAATTATGACTACAATTTAAATCGACTTATTTCTATACTAATTCGACAGTTTTAAAATTATATCTCTATATCTATATCGCGAGATCTCTCGTTATTTTTGCAGGCAAGAGATAGTTATTTTACGTTAATTTGATGTCCAACAGAATCAAGACCATACTTCAAATGAATTTTTACCATTTCTGCCTCTGAGTGTCTACTTTTGATATATTTTTTGTTAGAATTCTGATGATTTCTGTTTACGGGTGTTTTCTTGGTTTCTTCAAACTGACTTTATCTTTGATGAATGACAAGTTAAGTTCCTTTCGACGCTATGTACTGTCGCATTTTGTAAATCAATTTTCTTTTAAATAGGAGGTTTCCCTGTAAGTAATATTATGATTGAGTTTTCTTTGATTTAAGTTTGATTTAGAATGAAATAAGTTTGATAATGTATACCCAGCCATCTTGCTTGGGACATGTGGAACATTTTTACATATCAATTTCTCTTCTATTCTCTGTGTAATTATTTTAAGCTTGGATTATTCTGTTTGGTGATTATTTTTTATGGAAATTATAATGTGTAACCTGAAACTGGTTAACAAATAAAACTGAACGGGATTTTCCGCGTATTTATTGCCAACATATTTTGAGGATGTATTAATGTGGTATTTTCGAGATCGCGAAGGTGTCTTGACGAATCTAAAAGATTAGCTTACTAAAATATAAAGCCTAAAGATGCCTAAAAATGAATTCTAATAATCTCTTCTCTGTTCATTTTATTTGTTGGCAAGCCGCTGCCGTTTCGAAACGATTCGTGATACGTCGCCTTGTATGAACTTTATTATTGTTTATTGATTTGGGACATAGACCTAGTAAAATGTATTAAATAGTAGGACATAATATTTCTTGTTGATGATGCCCTCGCCACTCGGTGTAAGACCTCTTTTGATTGGACTCTGCACATGTAAGCCACGATGAAATGGCGCGAAATTTTCAAAATGGCGCCCGTATATGGCGTAAATGAATTTCGTTTTCTAAATTTTAATGAACTATTAACTTTACGGGTGCTTGAGCGCTCTTAGATCATGGTGATGGATCATTTGTTTGGTTTACATATTCATGCTGTGTATTTTTCTACTAAGAAAAATAGTATAATCATGTCAAAAGTTATAGGGCCCTGGTTTTGTGTGCTTTGTCCAACATTCCATTCGTTGTACTGTACCCGCCCACCTGACAATGATTCTATATATTAGAAATACATAGTCTAAAAAAGAGTATAAAACTCCCCTGTGTTCCCCTCAGTGGCGTAACTAGGCATCAAACTATTGCCCCAATGTTTCTGACAGCCGTCATCACAAATGCGTCTTGTATTATGTACATGCTTTCTAGCGACGCCACTGCTCACACAAGATTCTTAAGATAAGTAGAATAAAATATCCAAACCGGATTAAATAAAATAAATAATTTAGCTAATCGTTGTAGCTGTTAGTTAAAATGATTAGTTTGTTATACTAAATAACAGTACCGCATTCTACTCAACTCGTGTCTCCTATATTGACAAATAAGAATGGGATTTTCATTTTTCACGTAAACATTAACACCCTTATTCATAAAAACTTTTCAGCCATTACTTAGTTAAAATACTGTTTAAGAGATTCTAAATTCAAATTCTCCATAGAAAATTTTGAATTAAGAGTCTGCTTATCGGTATTTTAGCTAAATAACGGTTATAAAGTTTTTATGAATAAGGCTGTAAGACGATACAGTGCTTTGAGAACTTGACGTCACATTTTAGTATTTTTTTCGAAATCTAACGGACGGACTAAATGTAATGTAATGTACCCCTATTCGTGGAGATTGTGAAAATACACCTCCCCATTCACTTCGTGGTCACATGGTACTCTGAAATTGATTTATAGTACCTAATTAGCTCATCAGCTGTCATTAAAGCAGACACAATAGTAAAACAATGGCGTCACATCTCCTGGAGATGGAGTAACTGGCAAGTGTCCAACAACAGCAGGTATATAAATAAGAATTTCCAAAGCAATATTGCTTGGAATTAATAACTTCTTGTATTGATATCATGCTTGGTTACATAGATAGAAGAATAATCTTTATTGAACACCAAAAATAGTTACATAACTGTTTTACACAATCTTATTCTATGGGTACAATGGCGGTCTTCTCGCTGACAGCTATATCTACCAGACAACCTTTGGATGGCCTGAAAGAACTTAAAAAAGGGGGTAGACTGTGGTGTACTGCTATTATATAAATGAAATTTAAAACCGTTCTTTGTTGTATTGTTTGAAATGAATTAAGAATATTGTTGTCTGTATTCAGTAACTTGACTCTCAACAAAATAATCAAACTTATAATGTAATCCAAGTAGTAATAATCTTCGTACATCCGATGTTCTTAAGTCACCAAATTTTTGATTAAACTAGTATAAAAGCTATCGGATTCTGTGACAAACTGACATTTCGTCAAGTCTGGTATTATGTAGTTGTTTTAAGACCACGCATAACGCACTCATGATGCTTTCCTCGAAACTCTAAGTTCTGATATCGTAATATAAGATAATGTTTAATTATAAACTCATTAGTATTCGTAAGTGTCGTACTTATAAGTTTTTCGGGAAAATTGTTTAAGTTATAAGGGGTTGACTGATAAATGTGTACAAGATAGTCCATTTATTTATTTGTCGATTTCAATATAACGTTTTATTAAACTACAATATCAACAGTTTCCATAGATCTTAGAAGTCTGTGTAACGGATCAAATATTGATTTCTGTTGCAGACATTAGTTCACAAAATATTATTATAAGATAGTTCTTTAGACTAAGAGCCATTCGCCATTAAGACGTGTTACGAACCTTGTCAGTTGCAGCTAACAGAAAAATCGTTTTTTCCATAGACACTCAGTTTTAATATAGACTCCCATGTGTCAAAAATGACAGGTCTTAATGGCATAAGGCTGTATTTTTTTTTATCTTCGTTCCCTATTTTTTTGTTTGTTTTTTTTTATCATAAAACTGTTCTGCACAAAATTTTGAAGGTGCTGGACGTTATCAAATCGCTCATTCCTTCAAATAAAGTAATTATTTTATTTATTTCTTTTGTTTTATTTTTCTCCTGTTTTTGAGTTCAGTTTTAGACTTTATAATCAACCTATTTTTAGATATATTATTGATGTTAGTTGTAAAGAACCAATTTATCACTTGTGTGAGATAATAAAGTAGTGAATTATCTTATAATATGGGGGTTTCATTTCATGCAACCTTTTATGTGTACGGAGGACTCTTTATTGCTCAAAAAGCTTAGAACCGATCATTTCATCATCGGTCATCGGACCTGTCGTCATCGTGACGCTATTTTATATTTTGATTGTAATCAATTTATTACTGATTACAAACTGACAAATTATGATATGTATTTACCGCCTAGTTGTAGGAGACATATTGCTAATCTTTTAGCATTCAATATACAGTGTGACACCGGTACTTGTGGTGTACCAATACGTACTGTTAGTAATGATACTAACATTTTTATTGATTCACATAGTAGTTTAAACTAGTAAGCTCGACAACGGAAAAGCCTCATATGTTGAATATTGTACATCAAAATATGCAGGGTCTGTCCGGCAAGGAACTTGAGTTAAGTTTATTTATGGAGAACTATGATGTTCAGGTGTTATGTTTAACTGAGCATTGGTTGAAAGAACATGAAGTAGTTTTTATCAATGATGATCATTTTACTGTTCAAAGTGCCTTTGTGAGAAAAAGTGCTATTCGCGGTGGATCATTAGTCCTTGTTTCAAACAAGTTGAAATGTAAACAACGATTAGATTTAGTTAATCTATCTATCGAGCGTACTGTTGAGTTGTCTTGTGTTGAACTCGAGCGATACGTTATAATTTGTGTTTATCGACCCTCTGGTGATTTTGGTCTTTTCGAATCGGTAATGGAGGATTCACTTAATAAATTGAAATCAAGTAGTAAAAGTATAGTTTTATGTGGAGATTTTAATGTTAATATTTTAGATGTTACTCCATTAAGTGTCAGACTTCTGAATCTGTTTAAATCTTATAACTTAGTTAACTTGTTTTATGAACCAACTAGGATCACGGAATCTTCATCAACTTGTCTTGATAATATTTTTAGTAATTGTGATGCCGAAAATAAATTAGTGTTAAGTGACTTAACGTCTGACCACTGTGGCCTATTAGTTAGCTTTCCAATGCCACTTAATAAAAAGCCGCATAAAATAGAATGCAGACCTTATACAGCAAGTCGTTGCAGTAAATTTAAAAATAATATAGCTAATAAAATTACACCATCTTTGATAGAACATGAGGATCCTAATAAAATCTATGGAGCCCTTTTTGATGTTGTGCAAAAAGAGTACCAATCCACTTTTAAGACAAAAACCATAAACATCACGGGTACCTCTGTTGGTTTCAACCAATGGGCTACTGCAGGAATATATAAAAGTAGAGCGAGATTGTACGAGTTATATGGTTTTAAAAAATACAGATTTGATACCGCTTTTCTAGAGTACGTTAAAAAATATTCTAAACTATATAAAAAGATTTGCGTTGTAGCGAAATCAAAATTTTTAAGCGAGACAATTAAAAATTCTAATAATAAAGTAAAAGCCACTTGGAAAGTCATTAACAATGAAACGGGCAAGTCGGTTAAACGAGAAAATGAGTTAGAGATTATAGTAGACAACAAATTAGTAAGTAAAGCTGCTGACGTAGCTCAGGCATTTAATCAGTTTTTTTTCCAATATACCTATAACTACAACTCGCTCCTTGAATTCGTCCCCTTCTAAAGCTGAAAACCTTTTGCAAAGTAGTGTGCCCGAGTGTAATCAATTATTTAGTTTTGAGCACGTAACGCCACGCGATGTAGTTAACGTTTTCAATACACTTAAATCTAAAAACACAGGTGATTACTGGGGCGTTTCTATTAAACTTTTGAGTAATATAATAGACATAGTAGCGCCCTATCTTGCTGTTACGTTTAATAAATGCGTGGATTTAGGAACTTTTCCTGATCTCATGAAGAGTAGTAAAGTCTTACCTTTATTTAAATCGGGCAATAAAAGTGACATTGGTAACTACCGGCCAATCTCCATCTTACCTGCATTTAGCAAAATATTTGAAAAATTAATACTCAAGCAGTTGTTAAAACATTTTAATTTAAATAGACTACTCCATAGTGAACAGTATGGCTTTACAAAGGGACGTTCGACTACAGATGCGGGTGTTGCTCTCCTAAAACATATATTTAACGCATGGGAGAACTCGCAAAATGCAATTGGAGTTTTCTGTGATCTCTCCAAAGCGTTTGATTGTGTGCACCATGACACGCTATTGCGTAAACTGCGTCATTACGGTCTCAAAAGCGAAGCTCTTAACGTAATAAATTCATATTTACATAATAGGTTTCAATGTGTTGATGTAAATGGTGTGAAGTCTTCCGGGCTACCAGTGCATTTAGGTGTGCCTCAAGGCTCAATACTGGGTCCATTCTTGTTTCTGGTTTACATAAACGATTTACCATTTTTCTTAAAGCGTATCTGTGATGTGGTATTGTTTGCGGATGATACCTCTCTTATCTTTAAAAGGTAGATAGGAATAGACAAGATTTCGATAACGTAAACAGCGCTCTCTCATTGGTTACGGATTGGTTTACGACAAATAATCTAGTTCTAAATGCCAAGAAAACAAAATGTATAAAGTTTGCTTTGCCAAATGTTAGAAATTTAGGACCCAATGTCGTTTTAAGTGGCGAGGTGCTTGAAACTGTAGACTCGGCAGTATTTTTGGGCATAACTGTTGATTCCAAACTTCAATGGGGCCCACATATATCAAGCTTATCGGGAAGGCTCAGCTCTGCCGCATTCGCCGTCAGAAAAGTTAGACAGTATACTGACGTTGACACAGCTCGGTTAGTCTATTTTAGTTATTTCCATAGCGTTATGTCCTATGGTATTCTATTTGGGGGGAAAAGCTGCTGATATACAAAATATATTTGTTTTGCAAAAACGTGCTGTGCGAGCAATATATCAGCTAGGGTCAAGAGTTTCATTAAGAGAACTTTTTAAAGATATTGGAATTCTCACGGTAGCATCTCAATTCATTTTTGCAAACATTTTATATATTAGGCAAAATATACACTTATATACTAAAACGAGCGACATCCACAACTTTAATACCAGAAACAAGCACAAGCTACATGCTTCTTCACACCGACTTCGTAAGGTCCATGACTCATTTGTGGGGCTCGGTATCCGCTTCTACAATAAACTTCCACTTTCTTTTCTTGACCTGCCTTTTAACTCATTTAAATCTAAAGTTAAATCTAACCTTTGTTCAAAGGCATACTATTCTATTAATGACTATTTAGACGATAAGAATAGTTGGTCGCAGTGTTGAACGCAAGACAATGTAATTTTATCAATGTAATTTTGTCATGTTCTTTCTTTCTCTATTAGTTGGCTTATGACAGGTTATATGAGTTCATATAATTTTTTTGTTGGATACATATTTATTTTTTGTTCGTGTCTTAAAATACTTTGCGTACTATTGTTTAATAAATTGAAGTTTTTAAAACGTAACAGACAGATGTGTTGCTGGGGAGTTTGTTGCGCCACTTCTTCTTCCCAGCTAAAACACTAGGAAGTGGTGACGGGTGGGCGTTTTGGGGGACTGTCTTTATGTAAAATTTGACGTTCAAAAAGTGCTGGCTCTCAGCTTAATTTGAATAAATGACTTTTGATTTTGATTTTGATTGATTATTTTTTTAATTGCACTTAAGAAAAATTATTTCATACAATCCTTGTCCTGACAATTATGAACAAAACAAACAAAAAAGCTGTTTTAAAGTGATCTATCATATGGTTTTGATTTGTAGATTTGTGATGTTGAATGTCCCTGGTGGCGTTCAGTCTGAAGTCCTTACATTACATTTCCACTACCGAGGCTCCCGAAACTAAAGGCTCCACACATATCTTTTTGTTGGTGGATCCCGCTCTGGAGTGGAAGGAATTGTCAAGACTTAGGGTATGCGCGCACTACGAAAATAAATCGTTGCGACTTTTAAAGTGCGAAATAAAATTGCAAACGACAATAATTCCTACGCGCACTACGATTTATTATCGCCTGCGAAATAGCAGAGCCAAAAGCAGGGTCAAGACAGTCACTGTGCCTAACACATAACTAAACGTTACTGGGTCCATCCTTTGACAGCAGTAAGACGTTCTAAAGGATTTTTTTACATACGGTATAACGATCTTCGTGAATATGTTAAAAATTTTACCGCTGCGGTTGCGATTTTTTTCGCAATGTGCGAAGCTAGTACCGCTTCATAAGGTACAAAATATACGTATGATTTCGCATCTGCGAAAATAAATCGCAAATGATTTATTTTCGCAGTGCGCGGATTGTAGTACATTTCTGTTGTTCACAGATTGACGAATTTTCTTCGCAACGATTTATTTTCGTAGTGCGTGCTTACCCTTACTGACTGAAACCCACCCGTGTCTCTCCAAATGCACTGTGCGTTCCAAATTCCGTAAGCCATTGGGGCCCTGCGGCTGATGACTTTTGAATACATAGCCGACAGTCAACAGACAGTAAACGGTGCCGATAAAAGACGAGGCGTATTGAAAATGACCTGTATTTTATATTCAAATCCTTGATACAAATAAAATTGATAGATATTATTTCCAACTAGCAGTGCCCGCGACTTCGTTCGCATGGATGTCGGAAAAAGTTGTACGTACAGAGGAATGAGGAGACTGGTTGCTCATGACTTAATAATAACAGCCGCAAGAGTTGATATTAAGGTTAAGCAATGTTTGCCGAAGTCGGCCTGTAGATGGCTGACCATTTTAACATAGGTACCGAGATTCCTTCGTGCCTCGGATAACATGTTAAGTCGTTGGTTCGACTGTCATTTGTAGGTCTTTGGCATACGTTACGGATTGCCCGAAGCTGGAAAACCTAACACCAGTCTGGCCACGAGGTACCTACCGTGTATCCCAGCCCAGTTATTAGGTTGTGAAGATCAAACAGGCAGTCGCTTTACCTACGTACGTACCTACGTTTTTTTTTTATGGATGGGAAATCATCAAATGACTTCTCCCGCTCTAGGCGGAGCGCAAGGGAGTGTCAGACTCTTCCTGGCTAAAACCCATCCGTGCTCCTCGTAGTGCCCTTTGCATTTCAGGGCCGCGGTAACTCTTTCGAACATAATCCGCAACTCTGGCAGCGCTTTACGTACCTAAAACAATGGTATTCAGCTGAATCCAGTTTGACTGGAAACCGACCCCAGCATAGTTGGTGAAAGGCTAGGCAGGCGATGATATTTTTAGTACCTACTGAATGAATCGACCCAGTAAATCGTTATAGGTACGTATTTTTTGTTTCTAACTCTAAAAAAACGTTAATTGTGCCTAAAACCATTATAAGATTTAAATACAATTTTTAACACCCTTGCTCGTAAAGCTGATGTAATTCCACCGGTTTTAAATATGTAAAGCGGGCCATAAAAAACGCGTGTGTTACCAAAGCAAATAGTTAAGTTATAGTCCATACAAATTCCATAACAGTATTATTTGCCATTTCAAATATGGAACTGATCGCCGCCGCACGACTCCAGCTAGTGAGCAGCGCGCTGTTGCTATTCAAATTTCGAACTTATCGCCGCGCGGCGCCAGTCAGGAGGCAGCGCTAGCGCGCTGTTAAAATGGCGGGAAAGCAACAGTGTGCATTCACAGATTGAGTTTATTTAAAATAAAAAAAAAAACAGTTTATTCGGTAATTTAAAAACTTGGCTGCATGCTCTAGCGTCTTTGCCAACATTTTCACGCAGCCACGGCAGAAAATAATCCTCGCGCCATTTTTCTCAAATTTTCTTTTCTTTCTTGTATTGTGAATATCTAAAAATGACAACTTTCAATAATGAAGATGAGCAATATATTACTTCAACTCCACCGGATATACTAACAGAAGCGCGAACCGCATGCGACAGCTTGCTGCCGTCAATATCCAAGGACAGATACATAACCACGTATGAAAATTTCTTGACGTGGAAAAACATGAAAAATGCCATGTCATTTTCCGAAAATGTAGTTTTGGCGTATTTTTTAATGAACTATAGCTAGTAAATATAAGCCTAGCTCGTTGTGGACAACATATTCTATGCTGAAAAGTACCCTCAAGATGAAAAATGGTGTCGATATTAATTTATATTTAAATCTCATTGCATTTTTAAAGAGACGCTCTGATGGTTTTATAAAGAAAAAAATCTAAGGTACTGTCATCAAATGACGTCGAAAAGTTTCTAAAAGATGCTCCAGATAGCCAGTACCTGGCAACAAAGGTCAGTACATACTCTTTTACATATTTTTTTTTTCTGTTTCCTCGCAAATGTGTTAAAAAACGTCGTACGATATACGTGCGTATTGGTTGCTCGGCTCGGCTCGGCTCAATTACGCCCTCGCCTTCGGCTCGGGCTGAAATTCCGCCTCGCATGTTATAACCATCTTAACGCACTAATATCGTAATGTACTACTATTGACACATAATTAAGTACTCAAAAACTCGAGAAAGTTGTGGTTATAGGAAATGAAAACAAAGTTTTGTTTTGATTTTTTAAGTTTTGCTAAATAATCGTGCCGAGGTCAAGGTCTGTGGATGGGTGACCATCTTAACATACCGAGACTCCTCCGTGCCAACAGTTAATGGGTTCTGGAGGTTTGGTAGGCAACCGCTCCACGTAAAATACTGTTATTCAGCTGAATTCGGTTCGACTAAGAGCCGACCCCAATATAGTTGGGAAAAGGCTAGGCACATGATGATGTTAAATAATCGTGCACAGTTGAAGGATTCAGTCACATTATGCCAAAGAAAAGTTAAATAGTTGATTGATGTAGGGATGAGCGAAATTGAATGAACTTAGATAACGTAGTACACGTCTTATATGAATAGGTACCTACTTTTTTTAAATTTACGAATTTGGACTCGAGACCCTAACAGAGACTTGTAAGTTTTTATCCCTAGCGAACAACAATGATGCTAGAAATCGTGTGAATATCATAATCTGACGGAAAATCTTAACACCGCGATTCAGAAAAACGCGTCATCGGTGCAACGCCATTTATCGATCATTTGATAAACTGACAAAATATTTGGTTGCATAGGAAGATGTTGAATAAGGAGCTCATATGTAACAATAAACGTCATGGTATTAAAATGTTCACTTTTATTTAAGTTTCACAAATAACTCAACAATTTGTTTTGATGTTATTTTCATGCTTACCTGCATTTTATCTTACTTAATAGATGGTGCCTAAGAGTCGGTCACCGCAACGCTTAGCGCTGTATGAAGTTCATTACTAAAATTAAAAATTCAATATCTTTTGATTTTGTGGGTTCGATTTTGATGAAATAAACGCTAAATGTTATTTGGGTTAACATTTCATATTTTTAAGAACTTAGCTTTCGAATCCAATCAGTGATTTTGGCGTGATGCTGACTCAAACATATGGAAAAAAAACCAAACATATAAACCGACAAACAGACGAACAGAAAAAAAAATCAAAAATGGCATTTTTGCGTTTTAGGTATACCTTTTTCCTAACATTTCTCAGTAATTTTTATGCGAAAGTATTCAATGTACAGACACGGCAAATCTACGATGTTAGGTATTATATGTATATATAGATACCTATAGATGTATAGATTGAAACTTAACTTTAGTTCAGTAAAAATTAAGGTTATTTTAGAACAATTCGATTTATTGAAAATTCTTATGAAAAAAAGTGTAACCGCCAGCTACACTTTATTTGTGGGTTTAAATTAAAGTTACTTTTTCGTTGTTTTTTTTTATTGAAAACTTAATTGTGAAAGTAGTACCACATGAGATGGTTGTGACTCCAGATTTTAGGTTGAGAAGGGTAAAACTGGATGTGAGATGGTTGTGACTCCAGATTTCGAGAAGGTTAAAACTGGATGTCTTGGTTTATGGCAGTAGCGTAGCCTGCGTAGCTAGCATGGGTGACACTCGGTACGGGTATTGTGGTGTCTTACTACGTCTTACAGAAAAACTCAAGAACTAAGAGAGTGCAGAATGCAAAAGCGAGCTGGAAAATTTTTGCACCTCTCTCGGACAGGTTTCGTTGCATAACCTGTTTAGGGGTGGCACCTGAACGTGACAATAAAAGTTAACCCCCTAAATGTAGAAAAGCTCCAGAACTTAGGAAATTTTTGCACCCCAACACGGAGAGGGTTTACTTTCTTTTTATTAAGTAGGTATACTTACTTAGATAGAAGAAATTTGGTTGATTTATAGAGAAAAGCTCGAGAAGTAAGATAGTGCAGAATGCAAGAGCGAGCTCGAACATTTTTGCAGCCCACTTGCAACAAGTTTAATTGCGTCAACCGTGTAGGGGTGACACCCGACCGAGACAAACAATTGTCAACGGACGGTCGGGTTCTGGTGGTGGTATACCTACGGGACACTACTGCTCTATGGGAACAAAAGGACCATAGGGTTCGCAAAAGAAACAATTCATGTAAAATAATAATAGTTTATTAAGAAAATTAAGCAATTAAACGAATAAAAAAAATCCAATAACCCAATTCCAAATTAAACGTTATTAATTTAACGTAATCTTAGCAACTACGACAAAGTAAAAAAAACCTTTACCCCAATAATAGATAATATTCAAAAACGAATAATATACAAAATCAGAAATACAAAATATTAAAAATAAAGTTAAGACTTTTTTAAAGTTGCATCGGCGTTACTGCCTAAGTTAATGGCGTCCGCCTTTTTGTTGTGGACGCCATCTTGTTGTCAGAGACACATTCGGCAGATGTCCTCGTTGATCTCCAGCATCTGGTCGATGAAGGCCTGGTTGGCCATCACTTGTGCTAGCTGACAGATGATGTTCTGCAACTCGCCTTGCTTATAGTTCATCTTGGCGTTGCACAGTTGGATTTCTTCTGATATTGCTTCTGGAATCTGTGGGCAAAGATACAGAGCGTCAGAGTTTTATTCGGTACTTCTACTTTGCAGTTTTGCTAAGAAAATGTTTGTTGGTATTGGGTACGCTACAGACGTAGGTAGCTATTTGTTTTGCTGAATCACCAAGTAGGTCTTTAAAACATAGCATTATTTCAAGGCTATTTCAGATAATTCACTATGTTTAGCTTACCAAAGAGAACCTCTAATCAACTGTTTAAATATGTTAATAACTAATAAGGTGGGCTGCACCAGACATTTGAAATTCAAGACGAATGCTAGAAATGAAAGGCTTCAGTCGGTATGTACGTATAAGTGATGTTTAGGTAATGGTTCTTGATTATAGGCTTTTGGCGGGAAACGCCACAGTTGCTATAATTTTCATAGATCTGTACACATCAATTATTCAAACAGACGTGTAGCAAGGCAATATCATTGATTTTAAGCATGTATGAAGATATTTCTTGTTTTTTTTTAGAAGATGAATACTAATACTGCATGAGTAGTGCGATTCTGTAGACATCTCACCGTGAAAACTTCGGTGAAGTGAATATGAAGTGAACTGTCAATCCATAGAAACAAGGTAGAATGATAGTTCACTTCACGCTCACTCCACATAAGATTACACGACGACGATTGACAGAATAAACCGGCTGTTTTATCTACAACGGTGGTTAAGTCTAAGGAAATTCGCCAGTAGATTAAAAAGAAACCTGCCTATCACGCGCCTAAGAATAGGAGGATACGAGTCTTAAAAATAATTTTGGGTTATGGAAGGCTGAAATTGGTTTTTAGACGCATTTTAACGCTTAAGTTGCCTCTCTCCAGAGGTATTTACCTACTTCTTATCCATCTAATATTTATATAATCCTTTCTAAATAATTTAACACGGACGAGGTGTTCGGGGAGCATTTCAGTGACCGTTCCGATCACCATACAACTTAGTAACACGAAACCATCAAGTGATTCATATGGATGGTCTGTTATCTGCTCCAGAGAGGCTAAGAACTCCCTAAACTTTAAAATATGAAAGATCTGACTTCGGTCGGTTTTGTTTTTATTTCCCGCGTGCCAACGAAATTAAACATTCAATAATTTCTCAATATTTTCACACGAACGGCACACGTGAGTTCTTTCCAAACATACACAGTCCCACAATGTAGTCAAAGGTTAAATTTAAATCATTAGCCATGTTTACATGACCGGTCCGACTCAGTTCTCATTGTGTCTGCAATGTTCTATGTTTATGCTCGGCTTGCGACCGGAAAGCCATTATTTAGAGTAGCTCTGTAACCTTCACGGGCGGTTACAGCGCCTTTGTTTAAGATTCCATTTCAGATATTGTTTGAACCTATATCTATGGTTTGAACAGATTCAAACATAGTATATTGATCTTTTAGCCCAATATTCTATGGGTTTGGAGCGTAAAATATTTTGAATATTAAGTACCTACATATAAACTTAGATGCTTGGATTCGAACTGCATAGTCTTTCATGTTGCAAATCCCGGCAAAATCTACTGGAAAGGGTCATTCTTATTCTTGATTTCCATCAACTTAATTTTTAATCCGGTATTTATTATTCACTGTTGCATGTCTATAGCTATGTCAGGCCGAAGCCCTGCACCCTCAGGCGCATTATGGAGTTGATAGAGCGCCTGGAGGTCCAGGGAAGTTTGAAAGGCATTAGGTCACGACTCACGCGGGAGCTACTCACGGATCATTCGTCCGTTGAACCGATCAAATTAAATCCACTATCGGAGGAGAACCAGATGAAGAGTGATTGTGAAACAAAAATCTATGAAATGTAACTGTGGAAAGTTACTCACGTTTTGAGGATCAACGAATGTGCTGAACTTGTACTTAGTTTTTCGCTTGTCCGGCCCGTTGTTGAGGAAAAGAGTGAACTGCGCGTCCTTGACCGTGGCGCCCACCGGGAAGTACAGGCCAGCTATCAGGTGGCCCTTCTGGTCGCGGGAGAGGAGGCTCCTGGAACAAGAGGATTTTTTTTTATTAGTCCACGTCTCTTAGAAGCCTAGATCATGGGTGACAGCCAAAATGATAGAAAGCACCTGAAGACACCTGAAAGCCTTTGTCCATAAATAGAAGGGCTTTTTGGCCTCAGGCAGTCTCAGACCAGATTCCTTATGGTGACAGATACGAAAAATTCCACTATACCCCGATGTCACGACAGGATGCTTAAGTAGCAAAATTCTATGTTAAAAGAGTTTTTTAAAAAACTGGACTGCCCATAGCACAGGCCATATTTCAACATCGAACTGGATGCTACAGTTGAATCGATGTTGGAATATGGCCAATATAGCGAGAAGTCTAAATGAGTCGTTAGAAGATCGGATCGACGGACAAGTCAATGATCTTAAAAGTAGGATGATTGATGAGATTGATAACGCGAACACTTCGTTTTCGATCTGTTCCGACTAGTTAATGTCCTGAACTAGATGGTTTGCGGATCAATGTTTGAACTTAAACAAGTATTTGCAGTTCGCATCATCTATCTAGAATCACGCGAATTCAAGATATAAAAACGAAAAAAATATCTTATACAAGCTAAATGGACATAATTTGAGGAAAAACGAAGACTAGAGAATGAAATTGCTCACCTAAAGTTGTAAACGAGGTTCCTCCTCTCGGTTACGTTGACTCCGTCGAGGTAGGGCTTGGCGGCGAACACCAGCGACGTCTGGCACTTGACGGCCTCCCCGCGCGTTTCGCGCTCGTGCCACTCGATGTAGCCCGGGTTCAGCATGTTGAACGAGTAGTTGTACTCCTTGCGACAGTGCGGCTCGTCTGACTGCACGAACCAACCTGAAGGGACAAGAGAGGGTGGATTGATGACTGAAGTTACTGTAAGAATCTTGAGAACTGCTGACTTTAAATTAATGAATGTTGGTGCCCACCGGTGTGCGGATAATTCCGATCGTGCATGACGGTGACGACCCTGGGCACGTGGTAGCCTGGGTCGGCCAGCATGACGCCGGGCCGGCCGTCCACGCGGATCTGGATGCCCACCATGACGTGCTCTTTCTCGGCGGCCAACACGGCGGCCGGCCCGTCTCCGCACGTCACGTACTCGCGCACGCGCACCACGGCCTCCTCGCACGACAGCAGCGCTGTGGCGCGTGTCACGCCACTGAACTCGCGCTCCAGTGCGCGCCAGCGACGCACCAGCTCCAGGCCCAGTCCCACGCACGTGTGTTTGCGCGCGCGGATAGGCGGCGCGTAGCGCGCGTACAGCTGGCCCAGCGGGTCGCCGGCGCGCTCCCACGCCTCGAACAGCGAGATGAAGTTGCTGACGGAGTCGTAGTTGTCGGTGAGCAGCAGGCGGCGCAGGGTCTCCTCGGCGCGCGTAGCCAGCTCCTCGTGGCGCACCAGCGACAGGTCCAGCGGGCGGCGCGCCGGGCCCCAGCGCGCGCGCGGTAGCGGCGGACTGGTCAGGTCCCGGCCCGGCCGGGTCACGTCTTCTGTCCGGCGCCCCGGCCCGGCCGCCGGCCCGCCGACGCCGGGCGAGGGCTCCGCGTCCGAGCTGAGTCAACTCGGCCACTCGGCGCCCCAGCGGCCCACGCCGGGCCCGGCCGGCTCGGCCTCCGCCCCCGTTTCGTACAGGCCGTCATCCCGGCCTCGATCCTTAGCGACCTCGACGCTCTTCACGAGCGCCTCACGCTGCTTCTCTAACAACACTGATGATGGTTTTTCACGCTCTGGAATAATGTAAACGATAGCTTGTTAAAACAATTTAATCTGACATACGAACTAAAAAGTTAAAGGGATATTATAAATTGCATATCAAATAAATAATCGATTATCAATACATACTCATCATTTATATTCTTTTTTACATCAAATAACTTACTTCACTACAAATAAGCTAAATGTTTAACAAAACTCAAACTGCAGATAATTCGAAATCATACATCAATATGATATTACTTTTTTCCTCATAATGCAATACAGTTAAATTTATTTTTGTACAAAAATACTACATACATAGCATAAATACTGACTGCACAGCAAATTTTCCATATTTCATAGCAAAATAACTAACTTTGACTCGACATTGGGTATGTAACGGTTGTTATATCAGGAGAAACTGGATGCAATCGGGACTTTAGGGCACTCCGACTCGGATAGGTTAGGTTAGAAGGGGATGGACGCACTTTGTGGTTATTTTTTTATAAACCACACAGAAGTAGGAGCCCCGCGAAGCGGGGCTCCGTCGACCAAGCCCACCATCAACCATGCATAGTAGGTCTATTCGATTTGAATAGGTCTATTAGATATAAGATTATTAGCTGTGCATTGATGAAAAAGCTTTTGCTTTAGGAAAAATCGCTGTACGCTGCGAAAATAAATTGTAGTGTGTTTAGTGATATTTTGAGATGAATATTTTACTGTGCAATCTGTAATTTTGATGGGAATTCGGAATCTTATTGCATAGAAAAAGGATATTTTTTGAAATAGACAAGATGCGTGTTCATGTTTGATATTGAAAATTGTTGGCATTGATTGAAATAAACAATACCTATCTGGAGTCTGTTTCATGATCACAGTTTACGATCGACGACGCTTCTAAGATGATTATCAAATAGGTTGGTATTTAATACATCGACGTTTCTAGCTTGTGCGCAATGCTTTTGTTGCAGATTGTTGGTACCTATGAGAGTAAAAATAGACTTGACAGAGGTTTATCTTGTGAGAAACTGTCTCATCAATCTTTGTCGCGTTAGAAGAACTGGATCTGCCTGGTAGGTGATACGATATCGTTATCTTGTCGGCAGCAGTGTGGCTTCTTAGAAATATGACTCATTGAGTTTTTAACTAAGTATGAAAATTTAAGTCTAGTATCTTCAGATCTCTGTGTGAAGATCTCCAGACATATATCGCAGAAATGTTCTGACTTAGCAGTCAATAATAAGATCGTTCTCCTCCGTTTTGCGAAGAAAAGTCAAGCGCTATTGAAAGGCGCTTGACTTATGTTTTAAGAGTAAGAAAATCATAAAAAGCCAGACACCGTACAGGCGAAGCATGTATAATTGAATCGATTTCATGACACGAGTAATGCGGATAACCGTGTTCATATGGAACTGATTAAATTCTAAACCCAACATATCGGTGTATGGTGTGAACGCACGCCTAGTAACTACTTACACGAGTAACATGTAATTAACAGTTATATTCATTAAAATCGCTGAACTAATCAGCACCTGTTGAGCAACCGATTGCCAGAAAAATCTATGAGCAGAGAATGTTATTTTAAGTTTTTCATTGAAGCGACACGATGTAAAACCGGAACGGAAATTAGGATCGAAAGGCTGACTCGCTTCAGGAAATATCTCAAAAATCGTAAAAGATTTCTGTAGATGGAGAATTGCGTTTTTTTTTTCTGAGTTATACCGTTAAACTGTTGCCTTTTTCTATAGCTTTCTCTTATTTTGTAGCCATACGACATTTTCCATTTTAGTCATCAATTATTGACGCTAGGATTTTTAAAGCCTGCCCATTCTGGTATGATTTTAAAAACGAGTTGAAACCGGAAAAAATGAGTCTTGACCTACACTTATATACTTTTAATTGATACAGCTAATGATGTGACCGATTACGTGTGATTAGGTAACTAATTACGCATACCAAGATATTTTTTGACGACACGTAGTTGGCACTACCTACATGTTTGTTTGTGTCAATACGTCATTTATGAATCGAGATCGAAGTATATCAAAGATACACTTGTTTATATAAATAAATATATATTTATAAGTAATCAATACATTCGCTGGCACTCGTCCTGCCAGTCATTATGTACGTATCGTTATAGAAAACGAATTAACTTTCAATGATCTACTCGTATATTTAATTCGCAACATTTTTATTTTTTTTATTATTGAACATGGTACGAATCCTACCGCTATTTTTTGTAGCACATATAAAAAATCGGATATAATATTTAGGATTTAAAATTGAGTATTTGACAAAGTCTACGCCTGAAAACCTGTCGATCCTTCGCTTAAAAGTATGGTGTGACACGTTCCTAACTCCAAATACTTATTTCAGAAACCGGCCTCTTGTCTTAAAGATTATGATATCTCCGAGATCTGACATTTACCTAAGTATCTTACGTTTCAAGGAAAATAAACAAACTTTATCATAGCAGTTTAAGCTAATATCTATTTAAACCTATAAAAATCTCGTGTCATGGTGTTTGTGGTCGAACTCCTCCGAAACGGCTCGACCGATTTTATGATTTTTTATGTAGGTATATTTGGTAGGTATGAGAATAGGTCGTTTCAGACTTGATATGCGTGTACGAAGTCGCGGGCAAAATCTAGTCTACTTATACGCAGTTGCTAATGTCAATATTGACTAGTGATCTGATTAGTTATGAGGAAAATCGTATCTCGTTCTAGTTTGGGGCTAAAGTTCAAACAATCGCCATTCAGTGGAAAATCAAGCCTAAAATTAGATCTCCCAAAAACCATAGCACTAATAACAATAACTACTAACATTGAAGATCTAAATATACTGTATTGTGACGTCAAACCATGCGCTTGCGTCGACCGCGGTGCAAGAACATAGTGGTAAGTATGTTCCAACCTGCGGTCATGAACTGACATGGCTACTCGGAAATGCTCGGAATTTTTCGGAAACAACGAAAATATTTAACGCATCGGATACATTGTCCCAGTTTGAGTTCGTAACGTTTGTTGTCATCCGCACCAACTTTGTTACTCATTAATGAATCATAGCTTTGGGAGTTTACTGACGTAGTTGGTTTAATGTTTTTGTTTTAATCCTGTAAGTCTTTGTTATATTTATGTATGGATTCATTGTTGTACATTCTCTGTTCAATAGTCAACTTCTATAAGAACTTTTCAAGCAAATTATTCAAATTATTCAAGTTGTTTTGTTAGTTCAAAATGCTGTTTACCTACCCACGGAGCTAAGTTCGTTCCCCTGGTTTCAAAGGTTAAATGATCCTGTGTATTACACAATAACATTAGGTAGCAGCAGATCTTTCGTCGCTTATAAATGTCAACCTAAATCGTCTGGAGATCAAAAGGTTACGAACCCGCGAACTCTAGGCCATTTTTTATTCCGATAACTTAGAAAAAATGTCACGCGTCAAACAGAATGAGACATGTGTCACATTGCACTGAAAAGGTAAAACAATTCTCGATCTGTCAGTCGTGTAATTTCTACGCTAATAGCCACTTCGTACTTTTGCCAAGAAATAGACCAAGTTAGAGCGGCAATCATATACCCGATCATCATAAAATCCAATAAAAAGACTTCATTATCTTTTGCTTTATTTCCCGCCACTCCAATTTCCTCGCCAGTATTGCCAATTATTATAACAAATGATCCCGCAGCGCCAGTATAAAATACATTCTCCTTTATTGGGTCAACTCGGCCAATACCCCCGGCCTTTTGGTCAATGAAGCCCAATCTGTGGGTAATAAGGGGGTTTTTCTAGCGGAGATGTACGAGGTAGCTAGGCGAGCTAGTTAGAAAAAACCACCAATAGGATCGATCACTTCCTAGCCTGACTCAGCGCCATGGCTCCCTAGCGTGACGTGCCATTTGCCATCTTGTTCCGTTGCATGAGAGACAAAGCTCCTGGCCAAAAAGGGCTAGCGGAGCTTGGAATGTGTACATACAAAGAAGCGAGTTTTGTGTGGGAGCGAGGAATGCTCGTACACCTAAAATTAGTACCGCAACGCAAACTGCAATGCACCGCTTCTCAGTTTCGCTCATCCTCACGACCTCGCTTCTAGCACAGATTACGTGGAAACCCACATTTTCAAGCCAAATGCCCATGTTACCACATAATTGAATGGCTTCTTACGACTACTTTAACCCACTTGTATGCCCAGACGGTGCTGGAATAAGATGCCGATCAATTTACTTGGGCAATTAACTGGCTTTTGTTGCTAGTCTATAGTTTTGTTATGTCTAGCGTTCATGGGGGTATTTGGGCCTGTTACTGGACTGTAAAGATAAAGATAAAGATGCATTTATTTGTATAAACATGTGTAACTGTAGATTGATTTAAATGACTTTCAATACTAAAGTGCCCATAATCAGAGCTAGTAGGATTTTCACAGAGTTTACACTGTGACCATGTAAAAAGAAAATATGGAAAACCAGAGGGGAAATTCGGTTCCATTTGTTTTGTGTTTTTTCCTGAAGGCTACTAGGTATTTCGCCGTTGGGTGCCATTTAATAAAGTCAGAATATTAATGGACATGATAAATTAATGGGTCATGGACACAATGTATATGTAATTGCCAAAGTAACGTTGAACATAAATAACATAGAGTATATAACCAGTCTTTGATAAATAACGATCGATAGGGGTACTACATGGGTACTACTCGTGGTGGGTATGTCACAGTACAGGATCCTGATTTTACGTACTTAATTATCATTATCAAAATGGAAAGTTTAAATTGTATTAATGATAACGGAGTGAATGTGTACGTAGTATTGTAGATATCAGTCGGAAAAAACAGTCGAAAACTTCTTTTCAACAAAAACTGTCATTGTTTTACATTTGGAAACTCGACTTGTACGGAAGATTAAATTCTGAAATTGGATCATTGTAAACAGAAATCGCAACATTTTGAGCATGACTGTCATCATAATAATCCAATACCGTTCCCATTCCTGGGACACACGCCTCCCTCTGTGAGATCAGGGGCTGTAATTCACGACGCAAGCTCATAGCGGGTTGGTAAATGTCACATGTCTTCGAATTTTTGGTTCTAAAACATGAGGATTCCTCACAATGTTTTTTTTACCGTTTCACAGTGGTGATGCTACAATTTTGCTGGCTGACATATTGGAATATGCAATTCTCAAGAATGTGCCAATTTGTCAAAGTCCAGATGATGATGTGTTCTTCAGCGTAAAGTGTTTTGTTGAATAATAGAATGATTCAAAGTTCAAAGATTTGAATCACTGAAAACATTTAACAATCACGAGTGTGTAAACACTACTAGGAGCAGTTAATTTGTTTACGTTTTACCGCGAAGTTGCCTGTACTGAGTGGCGCAGATACTTTGTAGCGTGATTCATGAATTGTGGATAATTTAATTACAACGAATTGTGTGTGGGGAACTACGTGTACATCTACTTGTTATTTAAAGTACTAACTAAGAAAGCGAATAAGACATTTTAGATGATTTTTACCAAAGTTTCTGGTTCTTTTATTTATACTTTTCCGCGCATTTGTATGCGTTTTAGCTGCTGAGCTAGATGTAAATGGTTTAACTCAAAAAACTTCTTATAGGTACCTAACTTGCGTTAAAATTTTGATCCGGTGATAATTTCTATCCAGAAACGGGGGTTGTTTCTTTCAACATTTTTTTTTTAAACTCAAGCATTTAATGCTAGTTTATGGTGGAAGACCAAAAGGAATAAAGCCTAACTTTTTAATTTTTAATATGTAGATAATAAATAATAGTCTGAATTCCAACAAAATAATTGTGGAGAATTTTTAAAGCATTACTCAGGTCTAAAAACCATTTTGAAAATAGCTTTATTGCATCAGTTATTTTCACAAACTTAAACAGAGTGCATCATGAAATAAATCATGATTTTACGACCCATTATGTTCAATCCAGGTGGTGTGCAAACTACCCATCTTTATTAGATATAGTTATGGGCAATTCCACTTATTTTTATCTGTTTCATGACTTTTTATGATTATTCGCATCTAATCGTAATTGTTCAATAAAAGAGAAGAGATAGTTAATTAATTCGCCGTCTATTTGTTTAAGCTAATAATATTGTTTATCTTTCCCTAAATCAATTTATTGTACATCGTACTGTTTTATAGATACCTATCGAGATAAAATTGCGTATGTATTTATTATCACGTGTACAAATGTGTGATGGGTTTTAG
This sequence comes from Melanchra persicariae, assembly GCA_947386135.1. Classification (NCBI taxonomy): domain Eukaryota; kingdom Metazoa; phylum Arthropoda; class Insecta; order Lepidoptera; family Noctuidae; genus Melanchra; species Melanchra persicariae. The sequence continues at coordinate 3,041,979 of OX376664.1, read as the reverse complement.
TTGCTTGATAGTGCCCTCGCCAAGACGTAGATATTTACTTTTTGAATTAATAAAACTTTTTTGAAATAAACTAAAGGGATATTTTTAAATGCACATCTGTATAATTTTAATGCATACCAGAAAAAATAATGCTGTGCAAAAAAACCCAATTGATTAGAAAACATGTCTTACAAAAAAAACTAAAAAAATCATCCAAAACGAGATGACCTTTTTATCGAATTCACACCAAAAATGTGGTTCATACATCGGATTTATGATTTATAAAACAAAAATACGAATTGTTTATCAAAAATACTAACTTGCACTCTAAATTGCACTTCCCTGAAATAGCAGGTGGTTATCATGGTTACAATAGTAGCCGGTCATTGGGCACCCCGACTCGGACAGGTTAGGTTAGAAGGGGATGGCGGGGTCAAGTGAGCGAGCGAAGCGAGCGAACAGACCCCGCCATCCCCTTCGTGGTTATTTTTTTTTAAACCACCCAGAAATATCATTAGCCAAATATTCGTTCAGTAAAACAGTTCTGCAAATACCATTAAACAGTATATCTAATATGATTTATTTAGTGTGCATAATTTGTGTGCAAGTCAGTATTTTTGATTTAACTTTGAAATATTTTGTTCGAAAAAAGGGAAAATACAGATATCGATTTAATTACATGCCTAAACTAAATACTAATCACACTTTTTCAAATTAAGATTTCAATCAGCAGTCTTGATTGACTAAAAAAAGCAAAAGAAACTCAAGATTTAAGATTTTGTTAGAAAGTAGGTATGTTAAATATCATCCGATCTCCGGAAGGTTCCCGTCCGAGGAATGGAGAAATTGGACTACCTTTTGAGATAGTGAGATTCAATGAGGTGGCCGTCTGTAGAAATTGCCAGCCATATAATATATCTATGTATCGGTGTCACCTTCACATTATTACGATATAGAGCATGTAATAAATCATGAAAGGACGCAATGATTGCTTACTAACGAAAAGGAAAGGATGGGCCTTGAGCAAGTAGGTTAAGTTAACATAGAGGTCTTGTATTTAAGTTTTAGTTAAGACAAGTCTTTCTAAATAGTTCTGTAGAAGACCTTGATTAGTTATTTATCTTATCAGTATTTACCTGTCTATGGAAATTATTCCTGCTTAGGTTGCACGAAAAAATATTAAATTTTTACAGATTTATTTTGATAGACTAAATTAGCTGTCAGGATCCCTATTCATTTAATAGTTTTTCTTAATTATTTATCAAACTTATTTATCTCTTAACAACAAAACCTTAGTTTGCTAGAATTAATTATCCTCACAACAAATAGACGACTATTTTACTATCGAAAGTATGTAACCTCATTTACAAAGGCATTAGGAAGTGATAGGAGGTCGCTCGAGGTCGCAGACAGCTAGGGTTGCCAAGTTTAAGATTTTTTGGGTGCGTATCTGGGCGAATTAGGTAGCACGTCTAGTAAATATGATGAAATGCAAAACACACTGAAAATCTTTTAGATATTTGCATTTTTCGATATTGCATAATGAAGGAGAGTAGAACAGAAGAATTTAAGTTGTTAATACATTAGAAGTGAAGACTAATTTATGATAAAGCTTACGATTAACCCTGGGGTTACATGTAATTTCAAAATGAGTAAAAGAATCCATAATTAATTAAGGTGTCAGGAGTCAGGAATCATTAAAATTGCTTCTAGAAGTCTGGTCTGGGGCTCTAGAAATGCCAAAATTTTTGAGATTGACCACGTGACATTTCGGTAGCGCATGTCAATCATATACAATGTTATTTTGAAATTAGGTACTTTACTATTTTGCAGAATGTCACTTTGTCTAACTAGAGCCTCCGATCGATTTAAATCGATTTTAAGACTTGGCAACCCTACACCGGCTGCAGTGCGCTAGTTTCGGGCGCACGTGATCGCAGCGCGGCCTTCCTGAATCACGTGACTACAGCACAGCACTATGGATACGACCCACAGTGAAGTGCGTTCAAAACTATGAATTGGGACTGTGAACGTTGCAAACTGAGATTAGCATGAGGAAAATGTATTGTGTGTTGTTATTGTCTTTGTATTTGGCAATGATTGGTTTGACCTTTTATTAGAATGGCGAACAACTACATAGAACAAGGAAGAGAATGGCACAGTATCGTATGCCTACAAAGGCAAAACAATGGAAATCTGTAAAATGGAAAATCTGCAGTTTATTATGCCTAACATGCATTCGGTACGAGCGTCATCACATTAAATAAACATTGTCTACTAACAATCACGTTATAGGGACAAAACATGCGGATAATATATTCTGCCTAGCCTTTTCCTAATTGACGCCAGCTCCCAGTCTAACTGCATTATTATTTTCTTTCCTCTTTTTCTTTCTTTCTTTAGGTAACTGGGTAACACACGATTCGATGATAGCAGGGAAGTTGTTGGTACTTCACGTACTTTCGGTAATGGGATTAAAAATGCAATTGGCGAAAAGTGATCGTAAAACACCTCTGTCGACCCCACAGGCGTCATGTTTGATATAGGAGAGTGGGTTATCAATTCCCCAGGGCTGACAGGGGGTGGTAAATGGTATTAACCAGGGGCGTAGGCGTGTGACCTTTCAGACGAGCACGCGTTGTCGCTGCGTCATCCCTGGTGTGGGCGATTATCGTGAACAATAATAACGGACAGGATATTATCGCTGACATAAAACTATTTTATTATCCGTTTCAGAGAACCGCTCATGTTTAAGACGTGTCAAACAAAACGCTGGCTTTTGAAGTCTTTTTTAGGGATAATTCGCTGATTTTATGTTCTGAGTGGTTTTTTCTAGAGTCATATAAACATAGAACCCCTTTTATGTTTATATGACTGAGAATGCGAGAAGTATTAGACCCGTCAATGAGGCCACGCTTGGGGAAGGCCTTTGTCCAGCAGTGCATAATAAATCTGAAGTTCATACTGGTTGTCACTAGTGTTAGGGTCTATGTTTATAAAAGGGTCGGTTTCCAGTCTAACCGCTCAGTATTTCACTTGAACTGGCTGCGTGTCTGACCTCTACAACCCAGTAACTGGGAAACACGACACCGACTGCTCCTCGTGCACTAACAAGGGGTTAAAGATTAACTAGAGAATATCGCCCTAACTACCCGTTATGTTTCGCGTGCGCAGAACACGTTAAGTAAACTGGGTCGAGTTTCTCCGCAAATTGCATGCATCCAAACACCGCTGCATGCGGGTTTTGTTTAGGAGTGTGACGAATATATTGGTATTAGTAATATTCTATGGATTCACGTTCCTATTATTAATCCGACGAACTGTCATATTCTAATATTTAATATTCACATAATCCCACAGATTACTAATATGTACGTACATAAACTGGGGTTCCATTCACTAGGCACGGATCGGCGGGAACGGATTCACTCAATAACTCTGACATTCGTGAAGTGATACGTATTATTAGGTATTAGTTAAATATCACTGATCCTCAAATATTAGTTAAGATATTATAATATTTCTAGACTAATATATTCATATTAGCTAATAGGTACTGATAAATATCGGTATTAACCCATCTTTAGTTTCGTTCCTAAAACGTTATCGCGAAACTTGACTAAAACTTTGTTTGAATTAAAGGTCTTTTTCGATACCTACTCTTTAGTAAGGAATTTATTAGCGGTGAAACTGTGTACCGTATGTTGCAGGCGGTACTTATTAATTTATTAAACATGCAACACAAGGTTACAAAGACGGACATAAAGCCATTGCAACTCTGTCGAAAGAAGTAGGGTAAAACCGGGATTGATGCCACACTTTTTTAAATCATTGATATCTCCTAGTACAAAAATCAAAATATTTTATTTGCAAAACTAGCAAATACTTAATTTGGTTTTTTATCTACTTACTTTATGAGAAGTAAAAAACATTACCTTTGATATTTCCAAAGTATTAGCGATTTTTTGCGAACCTATAATTTTGGGACATCTATCCCATTTATGGGGTAGTTGCCTAGTCCATATAAATCACGTTTAGGATAGACGACCCGCTGAGCAACAAGCATCTATCCCGAAAAAACTTTGATCGCACTTTGCCTTCCCATGCAATGACACAGAGACATGAGACAAGGAAAGTTGGAAAGTCTCTCGATAGATAAATAAGTAAATAAAATAGCACGCGATTCATCGGCGAAACCAGAAAAAATACTACTGGGGCATCGATCCCAGTTTTACCCTTACTTGAATTTACAATTCTCTTCTTCTTCTTTCTTTCGTTTTTTTCTTTTTTCTCTATGGCTTACAAACACAATACAGTTGTAAAGTTTTTCTTTGTCAAAAAGGAGTTACATATACAAACTATTATTATAATAATATTGATTTGGCACAACAAATGAATGTTTCAATCCATTGGGATGGATATTTCGTAGCCTCACAGGTACTCGTAGATACTGTTGACATAATATTTTTGGTATTGTTGTATAAAACCTTTTTTTGGATGCGAAATCTTCAATTGACACCTTCCGCTCTGGGCGGAGGCCCTTTTTCTCGATATTTTTTTACATACAAGGGCAGCTACGTTCCGACTCGAGAAATCCTAACAAATATTATTTAGCGAAAGGGACTACGTTTATGTTTTTAGTTACTTTTTCACCAATCCCGAAATGCTATTCTAATGGAACGGAGCCGCGAGCAAAGACTAGATATTACCGTCGCGCGTCGTTCATGATTTAGTTATCTATACTATCATAATATTATAAAGCTAAAGAGTTTGTTTGTTTGTTTTGTTGAACACGCCTTTCTTTGAAACTACTGGCTCGAATTGACAAAAACTTTTTGTGTTGGATAGACAAATTCTTCCGTAACTGACTGAGTGATTGTCAGACAACGCACAGCTGAAACTAATGGTCGTAGAAAGCTGAAATTTGGCATGTAGCTTCCCTACACTCCGTAGGGGAGCACGATAAGAGACGATTTCCCGATATTCAAACGGGAAGGGGAAAATACGGGATATGCGCGAATTCGCGGGAAAAAAGCTAGTAGACTATATAACATCACGCTACGACCAATAGGAGCGGTTGTCACGCAGACGAAGTTGCGCGGATCAGCTAATAAAAGTATAGAATATGAGCACCGTCATAAAGTTACATTAATTGTATGGACCTTCAAAGAGACTTTGAACACCTCTGACAACATTTCGTTGTTCCTTCCCAGTAGAACCATCTAGGAAACACCGGCCTCATCTAGATTAATTTGACAAAAAAAAAATTGACGTGTAAAAGAGTTAAGTAAGTAGTTAAAACCAACCATTTAAGAAATAAATCTAATCTAATACCTTTAAACGAGCCATTCTTGTATATATGTTTATATATATAATCTGAATCTCGGAAACGGCTCCAACGATTTTCATGAAATTTAGTATTCAGGACCCCCTGCATACTAAATTTTCGGGGGCGATAAATCGATGTAGCTAGGTTTAATTTTTAGAAAACGTCGTTTTATTCATGTTCCAAAAAAACCGAGCATTCCGTTACTATCATTTATGAAAGCAAATATTTAGCAAAATACAAAGTGCGAATATTTTTCTAAAAGGAAAAACAAAATTATTCAAACAATGAGGCACATTGACGTATGCCGATTGGTCATGGAGGTTGAGGAAAAGTTAATTCATATGTAGTACGTAGGCAGGTGGTATATGTCTGCTATAAATATGTCACGAAGGACAATAGGATCCACAAACATATAATAAAGACACGATTCCATTGTTAGAGGACATAGTGAAAGCCCATTCATTCATTGTATTATTCATACATAGTAATTACTTACCTATTCTATTTTGAAACAATTAGATAAGCACCAGGTGGTTAGCTAATGTTATCGATTAGTTAATTTAATAAAAAGCAAGAAGCAACTTAACGATCATCATCTACCTAGCCTTTTCCCAACCCAATTGGGGTCGACTCCCAGTCAAACCGGATTCAGCTGAATACCAGTACTTTACGTGGAGCGGCTGCCTACCAGACCTCCACAACCCATTGACTGGGTAACACGCCGCGGTACTTCTTGGCAAGACTGGTGTCAGATTTTCTGGCTTCTGACAATTCGTAACGACTGCTAAAGATCTACAAATGACATCCGGGACCAACGGCTTAACGTGCTTTCCGAGGCACGGAGGAGTCTCGGTATGTAAATATGGTCACCCATCCACAGAACAACCTCTGCAAGCGTTGCTTAACCTTGAACCTTAACCTTAACCTATTCTATTTTGAAACAATTAGATAAGCACCGGGTGGTTAGCTAATGTCATCGATTAGTTAATTTAATAAAAAGCAAGAAGCAACTTAACGATAATGGGTTTCAAATATAGATATCCAGGTCTAAATACTTAGTTATCAGAAAACATTTTTGAAAAAGATTTCAGAGGGAGAGAGAGAGAGAGGGCGATTTTAAGTTTTCTATAGAAAGTGAAAAATCACTATATCCTTCCCCCTGAACTCTTTTTCGAAAATGTTTTCTGATAACTATTTAGACCTAGATATCTAGCGTACGCATACCAAGTTTTATTAAAATCGGAAAAATAAGGATTTGAAAGTTTGTATGAAAAGCCTTAAGACTTAGGACCGATTTCTCAATTGAGTAAGTGCAGTACAACTATTTTCTTAATGTCCCTCGGCAATCATCGCATTTCCCAATACAAACGAATGTTAATTTATATGTCCATTAATTATTAGATTTATCGTGTGTAATAATTTGAATTCAGAACTAAGTAAGTACTTTATTTAATCCCATGGCCTGGCACGCGACGATGGCAAGAGACCGGACGGCATGTCGTTATTTTCATGGAAGATGGGTACTGGGTAGGCCATTAGTGTGGGACGCTACTTGTGTCGATACTCTTGCGCCATCCCGTCTTCCTAGCTCTTCGTGCTGCGCTGGCGCTGCCGCTGCGGCTGCAGAGGACCTCAAGCGGCGGAAATATAATAACCTTGTTGGTAGTTATATTTTCAAGCCGTTTGGAGTTGAAACTCTCGGGCCGTGGGGTCCGAGTGCTCATTACTTGTTCAAAGATGTTAAGACGTTTAGTTGAAACTTCGCGTGATCCAAGGGCTGGCTTTTACCTCGGACAAAGGATAAGCATTGCCATACGACGTGGCAATGCTGCCAGCCTTTTGGGTACATTACCAGTGGCCTGCGATGCAGAGGAAATTTTCGACGCCATGTTTTAGATTATTTTTAGTTTTAGTTATTTAGGAGTTTTCTTTATTTAAGTTTATATATATATAGTAACAGTTAGTTGTGAAAATAAATACATATGTAGTATTTTATTTGCATGTAGTTATCACGGAAATCAAAACAAAATAACAATAAAGTACTTAGTTCTGAGTTCAAATGATTATATACGATTTACGATTCGTAAGTGTGATGATTGCCGAAGGACATTAAGAAAATAGTTAGTGCTGTACTTAGGTACCTATTTTTAATTACGAACGTGTTATACCTTACTTTTAGAGTTTGACTAGGCTAAAGTAAAGTTTGACAAAAATTCTTAATTCAGAATTTCGGGTTAGTCAACTAAACCAAGCAATATGTTCACGCAATTCCTGACACGTCGCATCTTACGAAAAATATATAAAACCATAAAAAGTATCTACTAACTAATCGTCACATCGTTTCAGCAACTAAATAGCTTCCTTTGTTTACAGCCGTTATTCACTGCGATTTGAAAAAAGACCACGGTGCTTTGTTTACGTTTGTACACAGCCTGTGCCACTGACATTTACAACACTGATATACATGTACACGCTCTTTGTCTCAAAAACACAGCTCTATTCACAGAAATATTCAGGTAAAAGTGTTTAGTAATGTGTAAAAAGAATTATTTATCAAATAAACTTACCCATACAACGGCTAGAAGCCAAATAAAAAAACGAAAACAGTTCGCAGCCCCAAGGCGCGCTCTATCCAACCGCGTAGCCCCCACGAACACCACGGACAGACTGATCGTTGAATACAGCCGTGCCCTCGTTAATATATTTGCGCTAACAGGTGTAGTGTTGTGCTCTAGCAGTTATTTTGTAACGCGTTATTTTGTGAGGCGTTATTTGCAGACAGCTGGTAGGCATGTTTTGATCAGTTTCTTCATTCTTATTTCGGCATAGTTCCTACCTCCACATCGTTGTATAAAATGCATTTAGTTGTTATGCTAAGAAATATATTGAAGCTTTTCAAAATTTTAAAATTCTGGAGGCTCAAGCCTCAAAACTACATTATAATACTTATAGATAGGTAGGTACTAAATTCCATCTCGATTTTGAGGTGATCATAAGACTTATGTAAATCTTTGGTCACTTGCTTGCTTAGCTTATATTCTTCCAGCCGAAAATATTCATCTTAGTCAAAAACAAACACTAGATGTGCTGATTTTACCAGCGTTGTTCACAGTGGTTTCGTTTCATCAACAAAAATAACGTTATCCAACAACGGTTACTAGTAGCGGCTACCGATCACAACAACACAGCTGTGTCGGCGTCATGACAACCGCGCATGCGCGACGCGCCCCGCCTCCATCTTGCGGCCAGCTGACTCGGCGGCTCTGTGACCACGCGTCGCCGCTGTGAACTGCAGCGCGGCGGCGGCGTTAAGGCGAAGACTAGAGACAAACATTTAAAATATATTTATTTACTTAATCGAACTTCATGTAGGTAGTGGGTACATAGGCGAACTTTATGCCAAAAAGCTTCTTCTACCAGTTAAATAGGGTTGCAATTTTTTTTTTGATACGCGTAAAATAAATATTATAAGCTTGAGAACTTTGTTGTCTCCAAAACTAAAAAAAATATCTCAAAAGAAATCAACGGTAAACTTAATTATTTATTAAATAAATACTTTATTGTACACCCTATTATATCTAAGCTCAGGAGAAATATTAATGAAAACCTGTCTCTCAGCCTCTCACTTGGATCATTATATAAATCAAAAATCATAGTAGGTACTCTGTAGGTACTACTTTGGCAAAATTAGTAAAAATGACATTTCTTATCTGGATGCAGAACTTGGTTATCCCTACTTCCCTAGTAATATTATAAACGTGAAAATTACTCTGTTTGTCTGTCTGTTACGCTATCACGCTAAGACGACTGAAAGGATCGTTATGAAATTTGGCAAATATATTGCCTGGGATATGGAGAAGGACATGTGTATATGCTTTATTACGTGATAAGGTGATAACCGACATACACGCGGGCGGAGCCGCGGACAAAAGCTAGTTTCTAATAATAAACTTTTTTACGCAAAAATACAACCGACTTCGAAACAAAAAACACTACAAAGTATTAAATAACTTAAATTTTTCGAAGTCGGTTGTATTTTCTTGTAAAAAAGTAATTTTATTTTTCATTTTTTAGTGGTTAGCTTTAACTAAACCCTAAGCAAAAATAATCATCAAGATCGGTCACTTATGCCCGAATAGACAACCCTGAAACCATGGTTGACTTGTACACATCTGCGTACCCCTTCTTAGCGTGCCAGCATGATGTTATAACTGGTTTAAACAATAAACAAACATGTGATTTCAGCATTCAGGTTTCCTATCATTTATTGAAGAGTTCCGTTACCTATCGTCGAAGTTCTTCATCAGATCTTCACCAAATTGAAATGGGACCAGTCCGGGAAGATACTCTTCCAAACAAAAAAAAATCATCCAAAACGGTTGACAATATTGGCGAAAATACACACAAAAAAAAAATTAAAAAAAAATCAGTCGAATTTGGAACCTATATATTATTATAGTATGTACAGTATTTTAACCGACTTCTAAAAAAGGAGGCTTTTTGGAAGTCGGTTAAAACCTACAAAGTTGAGTATTTGTCACTTTACTTTTTAGCCCAAACTATCAGTTTTTGACGACACAAACCGGCCCTTTAGACTCGTCAGTGCCTTAACAATACGCGTCGATGCCCTAATGACAATTTACGTTGTTTTCTAACAAGATAAACTAATACTAATTGGGTTTGTTTAACAAACGGCCCGATGGTATTAACGTTCATATCAGCTCGTGGTTTCTTATCACGTTTGAACACAACGTGACTGGTCATTGTTTCGAGTATATAGTGGCGCAGTTCCTATAATAAAGGCTTTTGTTTTTTTTTATATTGTAACGTCACGATGTCTCATGTCAGCAACATATGAAGAAATAAAGACTGTTCATTGACTGTTATACATAGGTAATGAATATCTATACTTATAGATATTTTTCCGTGGCCTATGCCACAGGAACTATACAACTATTTCGGGATTATAGAGTACAGATTTCTATCAAACAGTACAGGATTTTTTTAATTCACATGAGTACTTCCGGAGATTACTTCCTAGATCCTGACATATAAACTTTACCTCATTTTTTAAATTAGTGGTAGTTATCTAGTGTTAGTTTCTATTTCTAATATCAGCTTGCACACAGCACAATGTACAATATTGTAAGTTTGTAACGCTTTTCCAACAATCCGACCAGCTTTTCTCGAACCAACCGGTATGTGTATCTCTAGCTAGGGATAGAAAGGGTACCGCAGTGTCTGCAACCCCTCTCGTAACTCAGTCTTTATGGCTGTTCACCCTTAACAGTAGGGAACCACCCCATGGCAGACAGATACATACGTGTAGGGAAGTTGTCTACACTGCATTTAGATAACCGCTTTTGTCTGTCTAAGTTAGTAATTTGATTTTGTTTGAGAAGCTGTGTATACCTAAAGTTGCTTGATTTTCTTTCTTCGACTGTAGCGTGAACTTTAGCTAAAACTTAAATTTTGGTAGAGTGTACCAGAGTGCCAATTCTACTCATTTATTCGCATGCGCATGTCAGTAGCAATCTGTCAAAAATATATGGAATATGAGGCCTTTTTGACAGATTTCGACTGAGATGCGATTGCAGTCTGCGAACGTTGATTAAAAATAGTAGAATTGGCCCTCTGAGATGAAAAGACAAGTTTGATCTATACATGATCTAAAATATTTTTTCAGACAGATTCTAATGAAAAATATATTGATGACTCTAACGAGTCAATGCTCAACTTCGGAAAAGGCATCCTCCAATTCGATCACAAAATATAAACTAGGTAGATCTAACCACCTAGTTGCATTTGAGTCCAGAACTATTCCTAGCTGGTCTTTGTTTTTTTAAATTGATGGGAAGTACCAAATGACGCCTTCCGAGCGGAAGGGAGTGTCAGACTCTTACTGACTAAAACCCATCCGTGTTCCTCCTAATGCCCTTTGTGTTTCAGGGCTGCGGTGACTCTTTCGAACAAATTTCGACACCCTGGTAGCTACCTAACTACTAACTACCTACGTAGTTAGATAAAGCCAAAGGACTAATTCGTAGAGCTACTCTTGACTTGAAAAATCTAGTAATATCGCGTCTGCACGGACTTTGTTTTGTAACAATTACGTCAGATGATACATCGGCTCGTGTTTTGGGGAAACTCCAAGATTCGTTTGTTAAATATTCGAGATATCATCCGTCAGCTATCATAACAAACACTTTTAAACTATAAACAAGTGTAAGTGTATTTTCTGAAATGAGTTGTACTTACTTGAAATGGCAGGAGAATGATACCATCCATGATAAATCATTCACGTGTTTTTGTGGGAGAAACCTTTTCCATGCGGGTGGGTGTCTCAAAGGGCAACTGAGAAGATAATTCATCATATCTTCATAAGAATAAGCAGAAGCGTCACCCTGTGGGCTGATATTTAGTATATGGTAGGCGCCAGATATACTTGCAATAAAGTTCATTGACCTTTCCTTAATATCTCTTCGTAGATACCACAATAATATATTATGAATTATTATGAAGTCGATTCAGGACAGCTTTATGTCTTTATTTCTGTTTTTAATATTAGGAAAGTCAATATAGAGAAATGGTAGAGAATGCCTTGTTGCACATCTGTATGCGTAAAGTAGGTATTAAATAAATAAATAACTATAACAAGCAGTCCCCGATCTCATATTTAATCGAATTCCCTAATTATTAAAAGACTTATACTTACTCCATGATAATTATACAAACTACGTCAATGCCTATATTTACATCGTTTATGGTCAAGCATTTGAATGAAGGTTGGTCATGGACTCCGAATATTTTTTCATGTCCTTTGCGAGGTGGTGGTGTAAACTGTGGAAAATAATTAACGGAAAGAAAGGCGCTATACCTACATGGCGCCTCAAGAAGTCAAGACTAAGGCGCTGGACACACAGAAAAGACGTAAGATGCAGACGGGGCGCGGACATATTATGTCTCTTCCGCGTCCCTTTCATACGAAATGTATAGAAGCGTCGCACTCGCGACGCAAAACATATAGGAAGGACAGGGCGCGGGCCGCGGACACGATGCTTACTCGTCTGCGCCCTATTGTAAAAACATACAGATAGGACGGGGCACGGACGCGAGCGGACGAGGGTCGGATGTACCGGATGTACCCAGTAACGTCTAACCCTCTGCATATTAGCGAGATACACCAGTGCTAACACATCTTCATCTTCGGAAGAAGACATGTTATCCTGTCAAAATCGGACGGTTGAATGAAGTTGGTTGAAAACCGTCATCTCCCGCGGCACTCAGCATCACGTCCGTGCCTCGTCTTTTCTAAATGGTTTAAAACGTCGCGACGGTGCCCCGTCTGCGCCTTGTCCGCGCCCCGTCCTCGTCTTACGTCTTTACTGTGTGTCCAGCGCCTAAAAAAGCCAAAATCCGCGTAACGGGACAAGGCGAGGACAAAGAAGAAAGTGACCTTCATATCTGAAGAACATGTACATTGTGGAAAGAAAATAAAACAGGTCAATAATACTAATAAGTCATCATCATTATTTTGCCTTTTACCACTCTATTTGTCATATATCATGTGTTAAAAAAACCAGTACAAATAAATTAGGCTACCTTCTTTTTTTCGTTTGTATCGTATGACGCATACCAAAAGTAAACAAAATTACAAAAGTTATGCAAGTTGGGAAGATATGCGTCACATCCGCGCAAAACGGTCATCGCTCAGCATAATGCTGGGAACATTACAGCTCAGTTTATCAATTTTGTCCACAAACTCTTTCACAACGGTTAGTCACAGTCTACGTCACAATTAACAACCACGACCACGCATGCGCAAAAGGCATGCCTTGAACATACCAATCATGATTTTTCTCGTCTAGCTGTACCAACAATATATAATAATATGGTATGTCTCATAAACGTGACGTCATACAGATGTTACATCAAACCATTGCGCAAGAGTTGATACGCGTGACGCTTGCACGAGTGGCCAATTACCTTTATTGTTAGTACACAACTGTGAATCAGATGCTTGCAAGATATTTATTATAAATATACTACTGCAAGACTGGCCCTATTTCCAATATAATATGTTCCAACATTCTTTTGTCATAGATTAAAAAAGTACGACCAGAGACATTATAAATATTGTTACCTATTCACGCTGAACGGATGAACAAACGGGCTGAACGGATTTGGACGAAACTGGACACACGGGTAGGCCATGGTTTGAATGGACATAGGAGAATTTCTAAGATCCGACTATGGGTATCACGCGGGCGAAGCCGCTGGCTGAAGCTAGTTAATCAATAAAAACCAATTAACGCATTGATGGAAAGCAAGACACGTGACGCTTGTGTTAGGTCATAGTTTAAAGGTTAGGTGCTCTAGTTTACGACCTATAATTCATGGTTCTATATATATATAGAGGTAGCGGTACAGAGAGTAAAGTCCCGCATACCTCCATTGAAAAGGGAGGATCCTCCGACCGGACGGTTGTTGTGTCCGGTGGGCAACTGCCCAATAGTTGATATTCGAGCTGTTGTATGTGTTCAAATTGCACGGAAAACTCTGATACCGCGATGCAGAATTTCGTTCAGTTAGTTCGCAGCTGGCTGCATAGATGGGTTGCGTTGCGGTTACTTTTGTTGCGATGTAGATTTTGTAACGTTGTTTTTTTTTTTGGGGCGGCATTGATGCCGCTACAGAACTAAGATAACTTCGGTTTGACTAAGAACTAAAAATTCAAATAAACTCAGAAAATTTGTTTCTTTGGATTTTTTTTTCTGTAATCAAATCAAAGTTATTAAAGTTCAAAGTGACCTGTTTAATAATAAGGCAATATCATAGTAAAGAAGAAAATAAATACTAAAAATTGCGTTTTTATCATACTATACGATTGGTACAGTGGTTGATTGGAACTATTTCCTTCAATAAATTCAGCTAGGTACCTATATCTCACTACTACTCATTTAGTGTCACATTGCCCTCTGTAGATACATTGCAGTATCAGTTCTAATTACGGTTGCCGTACAATTAACATTCATATTACTTAACGTAAAAAAATATAGATGTCGTACTCGGCTTAAATAAACTAGAGCTCTATAGTCTCAAATAATTAAATATTTCTCATCCTCCGTAGTACATAGCGTGTTAATATTATTATAGTAACCTGACCATAATATTATAAGGATTGTTTATGGTAGGCTAAGGTGTGTTTAGTAGTTTTTTCGCCAATTAAAAACATACACCTACGATTTTACTGTTTTGTTATACAACGTGTAACAGAATAAACGCAATACCTTTTAAGGGGTCATTGTCCAGGGTTGCGGATTTTGTTCGGAAGAGTTACCGCGGTCCTGGAAAGCAAAGGGCACTAGAAGGAGCACAGATGGGTTTTAGTCAGTTAGACTCCCTCCCGCTCCACCCAGAGCGGCAGGAGTCATTTGATGATTTCCCACCCATAAAAAAGGGTCATTTTACTCATCATTATGAACAATTATTTCTATGGGACCAACCCAGAAATCGCGAAAAAAAATCAGCTGTTCGCTGTTCGGTACATTTTGTCGAGTTATGCGCACATCATAGGGTAGTCGCAAACAAACAAAAAATTAAAAAATCGCTAAATTTCCACACATTTTTGACAGATTGCGAAAATTAGTATAATTGGCTCTCAGATCATCGTACTCTCGATTTACACCTGCACACTATAATATGACAGCCGTTTTCATAAAAACTTTATAACCATAACTTAGTTAAAAAACTGAAAAGCAGATTCTATACCCAAAATGTTGTATGGAGAATTTGAATTTAAAATCTCTTAAAACAGTATATTTACTAAGTAATGGTTAAAAAGCTTTTATGAATAAAAATCTAAGATTGCAACACGATTCAAAGTAACAATAGAAATAACACAATAAAAAAATATAAAAAACCGCCTACGCCGTAGACCCTCTACGATCGTAGACCTAGTCGTAGACGACCCGTAGCCTCGTAGCATCCTTGTAGCCTGTAGGCCTACGGGGAATACGGGGATGCGCTACGACTTGACGCAAAAACTGGGTTTTTAACCCCGACACAAAAAGAGGGATGTTATAAATATGACCGTTATGTGTCTATCTGTCTGTGGCATCGTAGCTCTTAACCGATTTGGATGCGGTTTTTTTTATTTGAACGCAGTTTTTCTAGCGATGGTTCTTAGATATATTATCATGTTTTAATTATCAAAATTACTATTCGATGAAGGGATGTGACTAACTTTCAGGGGTATTCTATTACTTCAATATTATTGCAAGAATATACAGGGTTATTTGTAAAACACCAGCAACCTTTCGGGGGGTGAAAGTACTCATCATTATAAACAACTTTTACTATGGGACCAACTCTGAAATATCAAAAATTAAATCAGCTGTTTCACAAAATGCAATAGTTATCCGATGAAAATGTATGAAATAGCAGATATTTTTTTCGATTTTCCAGGGTTGGACTCATAGCAAAAGTTGTTTATAATGATGAGCACTTTCACCCCCTGAAAGGTTGCTGGTGTTTTACAAATAACCCTATATATATGGTAACCTTGACTTGATGCTGAGGTCTGCAGAATACCCAACTTCTCGCTTAGAGCCATTTAGGTGAGTGTGAAGTCCGTAGTTTCGGCCTTAGTGTCGGGCGTTTTCTACTCCGTATCACCTACGGGCTTACGATTAGTCCCGAACCCGAACTAAGAACAACTGTCAAATCGTGTTGTCATTTAATCTTTGAAATTTTAATCATTTAATCGTAAGTTCATAGATGATACGGAGTAGAGAACGCCCGACACTAAAGTCGAAACTACGGATTTCGGGCTTAGAGAGTGGACCCCCTGGGCGTGCGGCCGTGGGTCCGATTCCTAGGTCGAGCAAATATTATTTGGGTTTTTATAACAGGAATTTTTCAACGGCTACCCAGAATTTGGAAGTAGGCCCTGTGACTGAGACACCTCTGTGCGGCGGAAGGCATGTTCAGCCGTTGGTCCTGCGCCTGATTTCTCCCTGGTATTTTCAGATTGTCTTCCAATCTGGCTATGAGAGTGATGGAAGAGAGTGCGTTTGCGTTTGCGCAAATCCAGTGAGATTGGTCATCGCCAAATGGTCTGAAGAACTATCAATTAAATACTATAAACGAAATACGAGTATTAAGTTTGGTACTACGAAATGCATTGTCTGTATCTTCACCAAGGATGGGGACCATTCACTAGCAGCACCAGCACCAGCAGCAGCAGTCAATCTATGTACCTTTTCTTGCTAGTGCAAAGTAGTGAGGTTTGTTACAAATAAAACAAAGAATCTTTTTTCTAATATTTTTTTAATATCCCATGTTGAGCCATGTCTCGTCATACGTCACAGTACTTCAATCTACGTCACTACTACGTGTCTACGTCTAACATCTAGATACCAAATGATGACATAACATGAACAGAATTACATGAATTACAACTAATATTGAACCCATTTTTACAAAATTGCAATATTCTAAAAACATCTAAGTTAATCTGTGCTTGACAAAAAAAAAGGAATTAAAAATCCATAGATGAGAACTGAAATGATCGCTAAAACAGGCAAAGGTCTTGAGCACTACAACCTTGTTACATACAAGGTCAAAACCGAGTCATAGTCAATGAATGAATGAAAAAATAAATGAAGAAGTAATAATAGGAGAATGTCACTTCCAATATTAATGAGTTCTACGAGTTTCTACTACACTATTAACCCGGAACTTGAGACTAATCTAATTCTCTAATCGACACTTAATTTTATAACGATTAGTAGATACTACTCTGTGCAAATAACATCCGAATATTTTGGATAACCTAATTAGAACTCCATCAATAATTTTAAGGTCAAATTTTTAGGCCATAGATTAAAGTTGGCAGCCCACTGATGATGACTGGTCAGTCAAACTGTCGCCTCCAATAAGGGGCTTCTGTATTAGAACCACATATATAGATAGACATAGATAAAACAAGTATTTTTTTGACTACCTACTATGACGTCACACACAAGCACTATTAAAAGATGGGAAAATCAAATCGATTCAAATGCCACGTGTGGCACCTAACCACCTAACTGACGTCCGACTAGCGTACACCGATGCAGCAGACTGAGCGCGAAAGTGGCGGCTTAAGATTTTTGTACGTAAGCTGGGCACCGAAATGGGCACGCGAAGTAGTTACTCTTGCGTTATCTATATTATGTAAATCTATATCTGTGATTAGAACCTTATTTCCTAGCTATATTTTGGTTAAATTCTTGTCTTGGTGGGAGCAGAAGAGCAGTATTTTATATGGAGCGATTGCTTCATTCTCCTCTACAACCTAAGAACTAGGTGGGTAACACCCCTTGGCAGGATTGATGCCAGATTCTCTGGTTTTGGAATGGCAGTCTGAATGGTAAAAGGTAAAAGGACATTTCTGCCTTTTAAAAGCTGGATCTTTTTGATTCAATGTAATTCCAAAGGTTTCTAATTCTAAAGGTTTGGTTTAGTTTCCAGCAGAGAGTTGCACGATCTTGTCGTTGATGTCCACCAGTTCCACCATGTACTCCTCGTCAGCCATGATGGTGGCCAGCTTGTTCAGGATGGACAGCAGCTCACCGTCGCGGAGACGGAGCTGGTCGTTACACTGTTCAACTTCATCTACCACCTCATCAGGGATCTGGAAAGAAAATAGTGTTGGGTTGGTTATTGGTGTTTTTTTGGTAATGAGGACTTATGTCTAGCAATTGACGTCTTTTGGTAATGGTAAGGTATTTATTTTTATTACATTAAATTTAATTAAGAAGGAAGTCTTTACCACAAGGTGCAAGGTTAGAAAATGTCAGGATAATTTCTATGTTTTTATAGAGAGAAGTTTTAAGAATTGCATGTTATTTGTCGTGTAATTTAGATATAAACTGCAAGCTGTTACTAGAATATAGTTATTATAAAATATGTGATTATGATTTGAGTTAAATTGTTGAATTTTAAAGAAGTCTTTCAGTCAAATTAGTAAGCCTGTGTTATTTGAGCATGAGTTCACTAGATGGCGTTGACTGTTCAGACACAATCTCATTTCCATAAAATCTGGAACGGTAGTTTGGGCAGATTCCATAAAAGATTCTGGCAGAACGCCAGAGTAGTGACGTCCATCCATGTAAATGCTGTGACCTTCATTGCGGCAATTTCATATTTTCGTCGGCTTATAAATATTACTGAAATATGTTGAATAAAGTGCTATGTGCAATGAGAAATAGCTTCGACTAAAAATATTAGGCATTTACTTTGTAACTGTTCGGATAAGTAATGAAACATGAAAATTTAACTAACTTCAATTTGGTACAAAATCAGGTTTTCCTTAACTTTTGTTGGTTGGGAATATTTGATGAGGAAGAACATTATGTTCTTACGTCACTGGTGATAATACAGTATTAATAAACGTGGTTGTATAATATTATTGGGTCATAATTACCGTTTGCAATTTCAAGAAGGTGTCGAACTTGAGCTTCTTCCTGAGCTTGCCGTTGTTGGCATCGAAGAACATGGTGAACTGTTGGTCCTTCTTCTTAATGGGGAAGTAGATACCGGCAGTCAGACGACCCTTGGGATCCCTGGCCAGTAAACTTCTGGAAATAAACAGAAAATTATTGGGTTAGAAGGGTTAAAAATAATGCAAATTGTTCTCGAAATTTCGCATATAAAAACTGGCACGTAGTGTATCTGGTTATTTTTTTTTTTTTGAAACAAGCCCGTCACACATTCCCAAACCACTGCAACTTCTGAAAGCCAGAATCATCAGCGATCATAAGAAAAACGCCGAGTCAATGAAGCTCGATGAGTCCCGGAGAAAAGATTTAACTGTCTTGGATCCCGCAACGAAATACTGTAGACCTTAAAGTCATTGCACTCATTGTCTGTCTAAAGCTTTAGAGATGGATAAAAATAAAGTTTTGGGTTCATTGAATTGGTGCTATAAACACACTTTGGCATAAAATATGGAGAAGCCGACATGAATTATGATTTGACGTCATTGAGAACGGAAATACTTCCAGAGCCCATAGCGATAACAAGTACCTATCGGTAAAAGTACGTTTCTATAATCGTCGTTTCTAATACCGACGTGTGAGTCGATTTCTAGACTATGTATTTCAGATGCTGGTTCCCTCGTATTTTTTTTTCTTATAATTTCCTTATTGAAACCAAATACATAGTACGCTCCTAGTAACTCAATAGCAGTTATTTAATCAAATAATGGGAAAACTCTTTCGCTATCATAATCACAAATCAGGGGCCTACCACCAACTCTTAAAGCAGTATTACTTTAATATTACTTCCAGTGGGAAAGAGACGGAGCTATACGTCCTATATAGCTCCGTCTCTAATCATCAATGCAACAATCTCTAATCAATAATGTTTTAAGAGTTGGTGGTTTAGGCCCAGAACGTTACTTCGTTAATTCTCATAATCAGTTTTGCATGAATCACGTTGTGTTAGATACCCTGCATCGTGATTGATCTAACTACATCTAACCAGTTATGACTTCCTGGTACCGTGATAATCAGACCTTCATGACAAAAAATTACCACAGCGTCAATTAAATTATAAACTACCAGCTTTTGCCCGCGACTACGTACGCGCACATCAAATATGAAATATACTTCACGACCTATTCTCATACTTACCATATTAAATAAAAAAATCATAAAAATCGGTCGAGCCGTTTCGAAGGAGTGCGACCACAAACACCGTGACATGAGATTTTTATAAATATAGATTAGCTATTCAGGTTTCTAACACACGATAGATTATATGCCCTAGTTATTTTAAGAATAATAACAGATAAATGAAACGATGGTTGGACGACCTCAAAAGAATGGCCGGTCCAGAATGGATTAGAATTGCGAGAGACAGAGATAGGTGTGGAAATCTTTGTAGGAGGCGGTAACAAATGTGTGTTGTGTAATGTCAAAAATGTAAAACAGAATAAAGGCTTTTTTGCCAGGGTATCGTGTAACCCCAGTTACTGGGTCGTGGAGGTCAGGTGCTCGCTTCGTGTAAAATACTGGTACTGTACTGCATCGGGTTAGATTGGAGGCCGATCTGTACATTCTTTCTTTCTTTACCGTGTAGTCCAGTAAAAGTCACTTAATATTTTAATATTAATTTGCGCATGCATGCCGCGCATCACATGACTGGGGCCAGGCGCCATTAGACGATCAGCTGATCGTATTTAATTTAAATGAATTATATTTTTTCGGATCCACGTGCAGCTTAAAAATTTTGATATGATAATCAAGGGATTTTTCCCTACACATTGGCATATTTTTCATCCCCTAAGGTCCAACTTGATATAAATAAAATCTAGATTGACTAGACTATTGGGTACGACTTAGCAGAATGAGATTGATAGAAAGATGACGTGCTCAATTTTAAGAATAAATCCCATTTCTGTTACTTAGTAAATTACATTGTGCATCTTTGTTTTGTTGACATGGAAATAAAGTCTTCTAAGCCTTGATAAACAGATAAGTAGTCAAAAGTGTTTTATGAGATAAATATTATCCTTAAGATAAACAAAAGCTATTGTTCTGTAAGTATATTGACTGATATCACAGAGATATCGTTTAGTGCATGTGATGATGTGCTTATTAATGTCGTAACATCACACAACTGCGTTGTCTTTCATATACCAGTAATCCTATTTGTAAATCTAGGTATTTCCACAATTTATCGCGGCAAAGCCTAAGATTGAAAAATAAAAATATTTTGTATTTTAGGACATACTAAAAGATATCAAAAACTCATCATAAGCGATCGAAACCAATTTATGGAAGGTTCTCAAAAATTTAAGATTATCAGATAGTTGTGTCTTAAATACACCTGTACTTTTGGAGATTTTATTAATAACACCGATGCTGCTATTGATGTCGGCATCTACTGGGCCAGAATAATCCAAGGAGATACCCATCGACTCGAAAAGAACAAAAAAATCAATGCCCAGATCCATCTTTAGACTTCAGTCGTCAGATTCAGATTGACTATCAAGTCAACCCCTTTAGTTTTATTAAAAACTATGAACTCTAGCTTAATTATAATTTGTATTGGTACCAACCTCAAGTCCCACACGATGTTCCTCTTCTCGGTGACACTGACAGCTGTCAGATACGCCTTGGCGACGTAGACGAGGGACAAGCGCTCCTTGACGGCGGCGCCGCGGGTCTCCCGCTCGTGCCACTCGATGTAGTTGCTGTTCATGGTGTTGAACTGGTAATTGTACTCCTTGCGGCAGTGCGGCTCGTCCGATTGGGTGAACCAACCTGGAGAGAAAATATGGTGTTAGGAAACCGCAAAACTTGGTAGGACAGGTTTAAAGACTCAAATGTGTTCCATATAAAACTTACCAGTATGAGGGTAGCAACGATCAGCCATCACAGTGACGACGCGAGCGATGTGGTAGCCCAGGTCTGACAGGAACATGCCAGGCCTTCCGTCAACCTTCACGTTGATAGCCAGCATCACGTGGTCCTTCTCGTTCTCGATCAAGAACCCTTGCGGGCCAGGACTGAATGTAGCATAGTCCACGAGATCTTGGATGTTCTCATCACATGACACAATCATCATGGACTTCGAGATGCCAGGGAAGTCCTTCTCCAAGCCTTTCAGCAGTTTCTCGACTTCCATGGCCAGACCGACGCACGTGTGCTTGTGGGGACGGATGGGCGGGTTGTACTTCGGGAAGTACTCCTGGAGAGTCGCGTCCGGGGCTGCCATGTAGGCATCGTACAGGGAAATGAAGTTATTGATGGAGTCATAATTTTCCGAGACGACGAGACGGCTCAACAGCGCCTCCGCCTTAGCGACCAGGTCCTCGTACTGTGGGAGGGTGAGTCGCAGGGCGGGGCGGGGGGCCCCCCACCGCGGGGGCGGGAGGGGGTGGTCGGCAGGCCAGCTGCCGGTAGCGCGGGCGTCGGAGCCGAGTCAGCTCAACCACTCAGTGCCCCAGCGACCCACAACGCGGCGCAGCGCGCGCTCCTCCCCGGACGAGCAGGCTTGAGGCGCGGCGGCCGAGCCGGGCCCGCCTGCGCCAGTGGCCTCCGCGCCCACGCCCGCGGACGCATCCAGAGACCACTCCAAGTCCTTACTTAACGGTTTTATATTTAACATATCTGTAACAAGGAAATAATCAGGTTAAATTATGGTACTCGCGAATATCGATAAATAGATGAGGATGTGGAGGGATATTATGATTTCAGTTAGAAATTGAAACCCAGAAAAAACAGGAATGCTATGTCAACGTCAACTCACGTTGTAACAGAAATCCCCCGCGTGCCTTTGTCAATGAAAGAAGATAAGCGGCCTGGGCTAATGTTGCGTCATCACTCATCACTACACAATGCGGTTACTAAGCAATGTTTGTGCATCGAAAGTGTCTGTTCTGAGTATTAACCCACGCTACGCAAGGTGGGTATATTCTACTACGTCATAAGGCCAACCTCCAAGAATTGCTAACATTATGCTAAGTGGGCTCAGTGACGAACACAACAAGCCCATAATGAGAAACCGGATGAGTCACATCTCGGTCACATGTCGGACGCGTGGACATAACTGAAACGGTTTAAATTCACGTCACTTAATCTTTATGAATTTCACAAATATGGCGAAAAGCCAGGAACGGTTTGCGTCGTTTCTTAGTTGGCCAATGTTTGAGTTGACCTTCTACGATTTATTCTGGGTTTAAGATCAAACGGTGGAGAGATTTTTTCCGCGAAACGTGAACTAAAACAGACTACACGTGTTTGGAGGCAGACGAGTTAAAATTAGAATTATTACACTTTTTTTCCGCACAAATAAAATTGCATGAGTTTTGAAAACATCTAAAACAGTTTTCAGCATGTACATTGTACAGTTTTGCGAAAACAATTTGGAATCCAGTTAAAAGTTAGCACAACATTTAGGTACTAACATTGACTTTCAGCAAGTTAATTGGATTTAGTCTAGACTGCGGCACGCGAGGACGCTATTATGTACCTACTCGCACCCACCCGAATGACGCAGCACCATGAAATAATATGGTGCCATTTCTTAAATGGGATCGGTATTTCGTTTGGACATGATTACGGTAAAAGCATTTTAGCAGGATGATTGGAGGTTATTGTTAAATGATACGATTCTATATAATACATACTGAAAACTTGAAGAACAGCAAACAATATAAAGGGATTTAAAAAGAAAAGAGTTTAATGCTCTAAATTACTCATACCGAAAATTTACCGCTAACGCCTACAAAACGTGGTTTTCCCCCTTATTTTTCACTGTAGTAAATCATAGTAATGCTCGAATTCAAATTACAGGAAAACCCCTGTTACAATGCCACGAAATAATTCGAAATAAACTTTTTAAGCCAGAGCATTTAAACTAGTTAAAGCAATAACAAATGTGAATACCAGGGATACAAATACACAGAGAATGTATTGAATGATGGGCAGTGGTAACAAGATAAATGGGAATATAATAGTGCAGATGGAGTGGGTGTGACTGGTGACTGATTTAATAAACAGCTGATAATATGTAGTGACATATGTAGGTCTTCGAAAAGGTAAGGGATAGCGGTCATTATTAAATCACTGGTAAATATGGCAAGCATGGATTAATCTGGAAGGATAGCGAACTTATCGGATGTGCAGATATTTTATTTACTTTAAAGGAAGAAAAAAATATAGGCTAAAAGGCTAAGGTCAATGCTACGATGATAAAATAATAAAGGTGAACGTACCCATACTGGCTTCTAGCCGGCTCAGCAGATTGTGATGCTTTTTCGAAGGTGTTTGTTTGTTTACTTCGCGAATCAAACTGGTTTCATCTGCGTTCGCGCGTCCTATATAAACCGTCCATTCCATTGCGCCCCGCTCCCCTCTGCCCGCGCACGTGCGTCACGCTACACAACGGAGAACGTGCACGTTTGTGCTGTGTGTTCATTTGTAGGTTATCTTTGCCTGTGTGTGTGTTTCGGTTGTGTGTGTGCGACTGGAGCGCGTCAAAACAAAACGCACACGTATGCGTTCGGTTATGTTGTTACGGAGGACGTCTGTGTGTGGGAATTCCCATGAAAATTGTAAACAGTATGTAAAGTCTGCGACTTTGTCTGTTTATTGTGACTTATAACGAGATTTGACGAGAAATGTTTACAGTTTTGGAAGATCCCGGCATTCTCATTCATGATTACAGAGAAATCTCTACAATGATCCTGAAAAGGTTTGCACTGAATGACTGAACTAATATTATAGTACCTACTGAATCGCTAATACCTTCAGCAAAGATATTTTCTGCGATGCACTCGCTCGACACATCTAGAATTCATTGAATACCAGCTTTAAAGCTCAAAACTAAACCATGTTTAAAGCTAAATAACCCCATGTTATACGAAAGCTTAATAAGAATAGTATCAAATTATTGTAGGCTGCTAGATATGGACTGGAATGAAATGGCAATTCAAACAAATTTTATAGAGCAAGCCTAGAGGCTTATTTCATAATATTGCGGAAATGAGTTTCTTTCTACAAACAAACATACATTTCTAAAATAAGTAATAGAACTTACTCAGAACATTATATTTGATTAGAAATTGCACTCAGAATAATGTGACACGAACATGTGAGCTTATCTTTACAATGAATGTAAAATTGAGATACATTATAGCGAAACTAATCACCTATTTCTATAAACATTTCTATAGTTAGAAACAAATTATGTAGGTACCTATCAACCCAGCCATGAGAGAGGCCCTAGTGTAAAGTTTAAAATAGAATATAGAATAATAAAGTTCTAGAAGAATTAAAAACGAGTTAATAAAAAAAACCCACGTCTAGCTACAGTTCAAGTTCAAGTTATTTATTTCATAACAACAACATTTGTGTCGAAATATTTGCACAGTAGGTACACCAAAAAAAAGCAACATAAACAATTATATATGTAGGCAACCTCGTTCCTCACCCATCATTAAGTTTTGAACGTCTATCCAAATTAAAAATACTAACTTAACAAACATTAAATAGTCATTTCGTGCAAACAAAATCCCTCTTAAATACTACATGAAATATTAAGTCTTAGAAAAAAAAAGCAATACATATTTAAAACAAGTCAAAGAGCAATGGGAGTGTCCCATTGCTCTTTGACTCAAACAACTACTAACTTTAAGTACTATATGTTGAGATTTTTGTCATTACAAAATTCGTCAATGCTGTAGTCACTATCGACCTAAGACGAAGTTGCTTATAATTATTTTCCAAGAGTCGGTCTTTAGATTCATCAAAATAACTGTAATACTAAGGACATAGGAATAGTTTTTCATTAGCAAGCAATCTACTGGAATCTGCGCACCAAACTGCCTTTGAAAGGATTATTAACTTATGTACAGTAGGGACTACATGGCGGGACTTAATTCAATAGGGCATCTACCAATCAACCTTTGGATTATAAAGACAAATTTAATCAGCTTGGTCTACATACATCAACTTACACATGCCTATATCTTTAGTTTGCACAATTTCTATACTGTCACAACAATGGAAATTTTTTCAGCAGGCATGTTACACCTACGCATCTGCTCACCCTCTTGCGGGCGACAGGGGACTGTTGCGTAGATACTATCGATTTAGCGAAGCCTTACCCGAGCCAGACGGGGCTGTGGCGCGATGGAAAAAAAATAGTGTCTAGATCTGAATAATTGTTTTTTGGTGCTACGCCGTAGGAGTTGTCTACGGCGTAGGTCTTCGTAGCAAGGACAGTTTTTGGGAAGAATGGGTCAAAAGTTAGGATTCTCGTTTACGTGAACTTGGTTTGATAAGGGATTTTCAGATTGTTGTCAAGAGTAAAAGATGAGATGATAGTTCTTTACTTTATTTCCTTCAGACATGGTTCAGGGCACTCCAGGGCCTTAAGGTTTATAAATAATATTGGAACTAAAATTTTAAAAAGCCGCCAGTCGGCAACGATGCAGAGGATTTTTTTGACGCCATTAAGTTTTACTCAGAAATGAGTTCTTAAGTGTACATAAAGGGTATTTTTTTCCAGTGTACAAACTTTGAGAACCACTTCTGCCCATGTAAATGAACAACTTTTCCCGAGAAAGCCATAACCAAATCCTTAAAAAAATGGAGTCTCTCATACAAATTGGGATCAGTTGACAACAAGTTTGTATGGAAAGTTCAAATTATTTTGTAATAGCTAAGCATTAAAAAAAAAAACTTGCTGTTAAATTAAATTGTTATTTAATCGTTTATATGTAGTTAGTCTTTATAGAATTTCGGTCCCATGACAAGTACAGTCCTTCAGTCTTCGAGTTCAAGGTCCTATTTTACCTGCCTGCGACCTTGCAGACGCAATATTTCGATAATAATACCTACACAAATACATAATATAGCGTTATGTACACAAAAATAGATATCGTACCATTCTAGTCGGCGATATTATCTGATAATAACGTGTCAATTTATCGAGAAATAACGCGCAGAAGGTATGTCTGTTATGTATAAACACTAGCGGCCCGCCCCGGCTTCACAATCAGACCGTCATAGTTCAGCCATTTAGACAAATTATTCATACTTACCAACTTTCCTCGTTTTTCGATGAAAAACCGAATAAAAATCCGTATCGTTGTTTAGAGGAAGTTCATGGAGAAAAAGACAGAAAGGCAGACATTGATTTTGCTAAAACTATTTAGAGATTTGAGCAGAAGCATTGCCATTGATCGTGGCAATGCCGCCAGTCTCTTGGGCACATTACCAGCTGTCAGCGTGGAGGACGAATATCGGGATCCCAGGAAAAGTGTTGGTTTAGCGATATTTTCCCTAATTGTCAATCAAATTGGATGTTTTTTTTTTTGTTTGGAGGAGTATTTTCCCGGACTGGTCCCATTTCAATTTGCAACAATTGGTCAAGGGTCGGATTAGATAGGGAAGGATTTTTATTGGCAACGGAACTCCTCAATAAATTATAGTAAATCTCCCGGCTTTGCTGAGATCACATGTCTGTTTATTGTTTACACCAGTTCATAACAGAACATCACGCCGATACGCTGTGAAGGGGTACGCAGATGTGTACAAGTCAACCTTAATTTACGTTTTTGGGGTTTTCTATTCGGGATCAACTTTATTGTTGATGAACCGATCTTGATGATTCTTTTTGCGTTGGGTTTAGTTAAAGCTATTTTGCATTTGCATGGGTCGTTGAATTTCAAAGATAAATCAGTGACCTCCTCAACTTAAAATCTAGTAAAGTGATGTATTGTTAGGTTTATGTCAATTCCAAAGCAAAGTAGATATTTAACTATGAGCTTGTCTGAACTTGGACTGCAAAGGCACACAAAGTAAATCCTTAACAAAATCGCAACCACTCACAAAGGGAACAATGCTAATTTAACTGTGGGGTATCACCACTAAAATGTAAAAAAATAAAAAGATACAACCGATTTCCAAACAAAAAACAATACACAGTATAACTTTAATTTCGGAAGTCGGTGTCAAAGAACGAAAAACAAACAAAAACTTGCGAATTTAAAGTTATTTTCGGAAAGTCGGATGTATTTTTTTGTAAAAACCTGTTTTAACTCGAGAGTTATTTATTGTTCAGGTACTTAAAAAGAGATATATTAAGGAAAGGACAATGACCGTTATTGCTTTATTAGGCGTCGACCATAGCCAAATGACACACACACACATCTGTGTAGTTATTTGCGAGCATCGGTCGTAGTATTCTCATAAATATTACAAAACAATACCTAGTCGGTTGAGGATAAAATCAACTTGCTATGTGACGAAAACCCCGCTTTTTGTACAGCTATGTTATTAATAATGAACTTGCGTGAATTGCTGACGTATTGACCTATTTATTGCTTTGTACCCGATTTACTGATGACTATAAAGTCAAAGTCAAAATCAAAGTCAAAGCATTTATTTCAATTAGACCATTTTCAGGTACTTTTGAATTGTCTAGGTCGGTCGGTCAAAAAGATGAAGCAATATACATATACTAGCACTTCGCCCGCGACTTCGTCCGCGTGGATTTAGTATGTACCTACTCCACAAACTTCAACGCCCCCTATACCCCCTAATAAACGTTAGTTTTGGAAAATTAAGCACAACGATTTTCATTAATTACATTTATTACTTAGCCATTTCTACTTATTCTATGGTCTCAGGTTCAGCGCAACTGTTCACCCTGTTTACCCCGTCAGGAGTTGATCATGCAAAAATGGTTAGGTACATCTGTTTCAATAATCCCATTTTTAGTTCGTTCATAGCATTCCGACGTAAATTAAAGCAAGCAATAATGTCCTCCCCTAAAAACTTGCTGCAACCCCTGCTTCACCCCTTATTATGTATGTAGTTTATTTGAGAAAAATCCAAACATTTGTTACTCTTATTGTTTTATCGAAATCATTTTCAACTTCATCGGACCAAGCATTGTTATGATTCTCCCCAGTTCGCTCAAGCCGCGACATTTTTCATACTCCGAGCATGTTTATTACCGTCGTAACTTTTGAACGAAAGGTCCGATTTGAATAATTTAAAGTGTGATTTACACGGACATAATCAACCTTAATTATCAAACCATTTAAATGGATAAGGATTAATATCATGATACCGAAATCACCATTTTTTCATATCACCAAGGATTTGCTTGAATAATTTTAACAAAAAGCGGTCATGGTGACTTAACCATAATAGTTAGACACATGGTATCCGGACTTTTTTGTAGACATTAATGACCTCTATAAAATTGTAGTACATCACTTTGCTCTATTGTCAATAGATTCCGCAGCGTACGCGATATAAGGATTTTTTCTCACACCTTGGATTACATTATCGAAGTTTTCATACGGATCCCTAACTTTTTTGAAAATATTCTATAGCCTATGTCCATCATCGATAATGTACAATTCTACTGGTGAAAGAATTTTTCAAATCGGTCCAGTAGTTTCGGAGCCTATTCATTTCAAACAAACAAACAAACAAACAAACAAACAAATCTTTCCTCTTTATAATATTATTAGTATAGATGTATTCATAATCACGCTTATTCATAAAAACCTAAATAAGTCTGAATATACCTAAGTCCTTATCATCGGAAAGTATTGTGATCAAACTTTTAAGTCTACCTATACTTACCCCAGACTTCTTCGAGTATTTACCAAACTCTGCTTTCGACGGAAAAACTGACAAGCTTAGGCATTCCATTACAAAGAAATAAGTATGTTTATTTGGTTTAACACTTTCATAACTAAAACATCTCAATTCAGAAACTTATCCTGAAACTGAGTCCCGTTTTCTAGTAACTCTGTAACCATTGCGATGTGGTTGCGATGTTGTGTTATGTAGGTAATTCTAAATTTTCTAATTAACCAAGTGACATAGTAGTTATTCGCTCGGCTATCCACCCACACACAATCAATCACGTTTTAGCCTATCACGCGAGAAACACTGCACACGTGTTTACTAACCAGCTGTAGGTATACTTAGATGTCGTGGCCATATCGTAAAATTAGCCAATTCATGAAGTGGTCGGCTATTTCATGATTCCGTAGTGGTTGGCCACTTAATTTATATAATAACCTTGTTGTTAGTTTTATTTTCGAGCCGATTGGGGTTGAAACTCTCGGGTCGTGTCCGAGTGCTCATTACTTGTTTAAGGAGGAAAAATAATTTTGCATGCCGTAAGGCAGAATGTAGCGGAAACACCCAATACTGTACCATCTCAAACTTGTACCTACATTGCTGGCAAATAAATAATTCTGATTCTGATTCTGATTCTGATTCTGATCTGTCAAGACGCTTAGTTGACACTTCGCGTGACCCTAGGGCTGGCTTTTACCTCGGACAAAGGATAAGCATTTTTGTTTTTTTTTTTTATTTGTTTGGTAAAATAAATAGTTATACAATAAAATCTTATACTGAGGTTATGAATAGACAAAAGTTATAAATGTATAACCTACAACATTTTCCACAACATATTAAAAGTTATATTATCTAACAGTGCGCTATGCTAACCTTTTAAAACAGAAGAGTAGTTCACAAAAACTTTAACATAGACAGGCATGCAAACAACAGAGAAAAGAGGGAGACAGAATGAGTAAAGTTTAAACTAATTATTGTAATCTAAATTATTATAGCCAACATAATTTTATTTACTGAAGATTATTTTTGATATTGACATGCGCGGCTGTAATGGCTTTCCTTCGTATATCACAGGCTCGTGGACATTGCAGATCTATGGTAACCCCAGACACAAATCTGCCTCTTTTTTTCGAATATTACAGTTCAAAGATCGAGATCGAGTCAAATCTCACGACATTTCACCAGAAGGGGCCCCACCCCATTTAGGGTCGCAAATGGTAGGTAATTAATGGACTTTAGCCTCTATTAGAGACTGTCATTACTATAGAATGCCAAGGTGTCATTTCGTCAATTCATTGACTGTCGCTTTATTCTGCTTGAGACTTTTTTTTTTTTTTTTTTTTAAACGTTGCCCCACACTAGGAATTTCTCCTGTATCGTGGGTGCGTTTACAAACATATAAACTCACATACACAAACAGCCAGACCCGGAACAACTATCTGTAGGCTTTACAAATATTTGTCCCGTGCGGGAATCGAACCCGCAACACGCAGCGCAGCAGTCAATCGCTCAACCACTGCGCCAACCGTGTCGTCAACTTAAAACCTTACTCATAGATCAAGCGCTACGAGTTCTGAGTTTTGTGACGGTGGACACTTTAGAGCTCGATACAAACTTGAGGAAGCTATAAAGTGCGCACCGGTGCGCACAAGACTTTGCTGTATGCGCTACAATACTCTTTCACCCTTATTCATAATTTTTTTTCCGCTATTACTTAGTTAAAATACTGTTTAAGAGATTCTAAATTCAAATTCTCCATAGAAAATTTTGAATTAAGAGTCTGCTTATCGGTATTTTAGCTAAATAACGGTTATAAAGTTTTTATGAAGTGTCCGTTCTATTGTAATAATTTGAATGTAAATTATAAAAAAACAACTAGTAATTATGGTAAAGGTTTCATACGTGTTGATTCATAGTCCATTTTTAACAATGTCCTTTATAGTTGAATGTTTGTTAATTACCTAAGTAATTGAAATCGGAAATTTTTGCCCTTGATCTAGATTAAATTATCGACCTTAAAACTCAGATAAAAAAGCAAGATCAGGTTGACTCAGAACTTCAGAAGTAAACAAATATGTTGTTAACATCCAACAATGTGCGCATGGAACAACACACCGCAATTAAAACGTAAATATAAGAGATTTAATCTGTCTTATGGAAATTGTGGATTTAATAATCAGGGGGTCAATTCTATTAAAACGAGCCTCATTTTACATACATTTTTGATAGATTGCGACTGTGTTGTGAATGTGAACGTTGTTTGAAAATCAGTAGAATTAGCTCTCTGGTTAAAAGAATTTCATCATGTTTAAATATGGAAAGGTCGTTAGTTTTGTGGCTATGGTAAAATGACGTCACGACCTTCAGACTATGTAGGTACATAGGTATATGTATTAACACTATACACATAGTAATGAACAAATATTTGTATGTTTGACTCAGCTGATGTGCTGTCATTATCAGTAATTTGCTTTGTAAACAATATGAGTCGATAAGTTCGTGTCTGTTCGTTTATGTTCTTTTTTAGCTAAAATGCTGGACCGATTTTGGTTGAGCAGCGGCTTGAAAACTATAGGTATTAAGTATAAGAAAAATGTTATTTGCTAACTGACGTAATAGATGTGTCGCAGCCAATTAGCTTAATCAGCCGTTTAATTAGTTGCCTAGCCTTTTCATTTAAATGTGCCGAGTTTTCAGCGACCTAAGTGACATCTTCTGTTCAATATCGTTTAATGACTTGCCCATGTCACATAAGTCGCTGATTAAATGGCACAATTCAATGAAAAGGCTAGACTTTGATTGAAACGGCGGATTCAGCTAGTTGGCTGCGACAGATGCATATAGACTAATCTAGTGGGTAGGTAATATGTAGGTATTTTTGGCGTTCCGGAATATTTCCGTTTTTTGTAGACAGGTAGGATTTAAATATAAGTAATAAGTATCAAGTAAGATAAGATAGTATGGTTTATTCTGATACTATTTCTACAACAAAATATTTAAACAAAGATATTCTACACGTGGAAAACTCGAAATAAAATCGTCTTGTTTTCGTCACTATGTGGACAGACAAACATCAGTAGGTAGGTAGATAATAAAATAAATCCGTAAAAATATATGACCAAAATATTTTTTGTTCGGATTCTGTAGCTACGGAACCCTATTACTATCTTTGCTGCCGATCCGTCTGTATGTCTGTCAGCGGGCTGAATCTCAGGAATCGTTATAGGTCGACAGCTGTTCAAAGAGAAACTAGATTTTTTCGGTTATGACACGGAAGCCCTCTTGTGCAGGCCCGACTCGCACTTGGCCGGTTGTGATAGATTGTGTCATCAACTAGGTTATTACCTGAAAACCTAGGGGGATAACCGACCATTATACGACGTTAACCTTACAAATTAGTACAAAATGTAATGAAACTAATAAGAAATACTACAAAATTATTGTTTTACTGTAGGCACAAATTAAAAACACGTGATCGAGTCACAAACCGCATGTACAGTACATCATGTACATGCGACATGGCTGTTTCGTCATCATCAATAGGTACCTAACGAGCGAATTATCAATAGTAATAATACACTTGACACATCTGTTCGAGTGTTCATTAATAACAATGTGCTGGAGTGTTAGGCTATAAACAGAGGTAATCCCGATATTCCATCTTTTTCGCATTTACAAAAAACTCACACCTTTTTCCCGTTGGGTAGGC